>OV815995.1:5000000-6250000 GCA_929113495.1 Andrena minutula | reverse complement strand
ACGAACACCACGATGTGAGGTGCCGTTTCGTACAGTCCAACGGCGTGGCCGGTGCAAAAGGCGAAGAGCAAGAAGCGTGCACTTAACCGACGCATGTTTCACAGGCGAGAAAAATCAGGATCAAAATGACACGCGATAAGATTTCAATAGGATGAATTATAAAAAACGAAGAAATGGTGGAGCACGATGGAATACTTCCTCTTGGCCACTATTCAGACGCGGATTCGCGGAGAAGCGCCATCAGAACATTACACGCGATGTTTATCGGCGGGCTCCTGCGGAATACATGAGGAATGAGGAACGGAAATAAACACGTTTATATAGTCCACCCACGAGGAGGCATCTCATGAATGGACCACACGAGAGAGTAGGGAAAATACACTAATAATTACGGTAATAAAGGGGGTACGTGTTTCAACTCGGTTGCTTCTCGTCTTACGTGCTGTCTTCCGTACTTATGTAATTGACTATCTGCGTACGAGCCCTCCCGTGTGTCTAGTATGATTTTTTTTGGTCCAAGCGGCGTATTTTAACAGGGCAAACTTTAGAAATTATCTGTGGCTACTAGTGCTGTGGATTTTGTGAAATGTATACTGTTGGAACTTTTGTGGAGTTTGATAATTTCGAAGAATGATGTATTTGGTAACACAGTTCGATAAAATTTGACTTTTTTCAGACTTGTAGCACTCGATAGCCGTTTCTTATCAACAAACCGTTTGTCGCCATCACCCTCAGTTTTTGAGAAATTCGACTTTGAAAAAAAAATGCAAATTTTTAAATTTGAACTTTTTTTGTGTTGAAACGGTAATAATTATTTGGTTTATTGTTCCGTAAAATTATTCTATGAACCTTCCCTAATACAATGATATAAGTTATTATTGAATTATGAACATTTAAATGTGTTTAAACAGCGATCAAAGGGAAAGGAACACCCGATATGCACCTATTTTTGCAGATATCTATTTTATTTCCAAAACTAAGGGTCTAGGATAAAATCTAACTACTTCACGCGATGCAGCAGACAGTTTTCCTTCAGAAAGCATCAACAGAAGTGGTAAGTCCTGTTTTGTTTTCAATACAGAAACGAAATAGTTTGGCAAAACGAAATGACGATTAAAAATTAAAAAAAAATTATCTTTATAGGATATTCATTTATTACTTCAAAATATGCGTTCGAAGAAGGGCCTGATTTTGGGCTGTTAAGGGTAAGCCACCCCCTTAAGGAATAACTCTAGAGGTCGAATTATGAAATTTTGTAATATATTTCGCGTCAATTTGCATATTTTTTATAAACAAGTAATACTGTCTGATATCTCATATCAGATATATGTAATTGTTTATTTGTCTGAGATGGTGATCGTTTAAGATCGATAGACATTAAGGCTAAAGCATTCAAAGTTCTGATTTCTGTACGCCTAAGCCTTTTTTGTACAATCAAGCATTTCAGTGAATGTATTTTATTTATTTTATTTCTTAGGTTTTAATGGCACTTATATAATATTTACCATTAAATTGCACTTCTATTTATACTGGAAAAAAAACTGTAGGTTCGTTTAAGTTTAAAAAGACACAAGCGACTTTGAAATGTCCTTGCTACTTCGAATCACATCTGCCTCTATGGAATTTCCATTGCCACATCAAATTGCTTCAATCCCACTATTATTAAAAAATTATATCTATTTAAACTGTTCAAATAAGAAATTAATTATTTCTTAGGCACTTTAAGCAGTGTTGAAATTCCCGTTTTTACTTGCAATTTAAAGAAAAAATGCTCAACTTCACAAATACCTCTAAAACTTCTACTCTTATTCTCGGAAAAAGGCAAATACATGCCTTACATTTAATTAAAATACGTTAAATCGATAAGAGTAACTGATATGAACACTCCAGAAATAATTATGAAAATACCGACTGTCTTTGACTTGCTGCGTCATATTTGCGCGTTTGTTCCGTTCCAACGCAATAAGATAAACACTTCGTAGGAAATATCGTAATTTTTTAAAAAACAAAAAGACGTACGAATAAAAAAGTAGGTACATACAGATAATTTTCGCATTACTGCACTAGGATTTATCGTAAAACAGGCAAAAAAAACTATATTCATTACATATTTTCAGTACGCTAAATGCGCTATGAAATTCAAATATCCAATAGAATATCACTCATTTGAATCATAAAAGCAAATACTGACAATTTTACAAGTCAGAACTGAAAACAATTTTTTCTTCAAACCGTGCGCACAGTATCGATATAAAAAAATAGTGAAACTCTCTCCCAACTTTATAATTCGGGGATAGTTTAATAAAAACCCGAATCTACAAAGAACGAAAGAATTCTTTGACACAAAATAATAACTAAACGATCTTGATTTATAATAAGCAAAAACGGAAAAATATACAGAACTTTACAACTTATTTAAATTGACTTATGATAAGCAAAAACGGAAAAATATACAGAACTTTATAACTTATCTAAATTGACTTATGATAAGCAAAAACGGAAAAATATATAGAACTTTACAACTTATCTAAATAATACGATACAGCACGATACAAATTTTTCCATACATTTACACAAGGTTGTTCCACTGCTATCAAATAAAATTCTACGAAAACGCATTATGTAAAAGTCACTTTATTTTAAAGTTACAAAACTATTCTTCGTATGACAAAACTGTATTCACAAAATGTACATAAGGACATAGATGCTTCCACGGTAATTATTCACAACAGTTATATTACACCCCCTTACGCCTATAAACCGTAAGTCACATAGATCCCGTCGATTTACTTTCAAGTCGCAACAAATACGCAACACGCTCATTCCTTCATAAAACTGGCCGTCCTCCAAAACTTTGTACTCGAGTTTTTCTATTGCGTTTACCTAGCTCTTTGGACAAAAACCAAACGTAATATCTTCAAATACTATAATAAAATACCTCTGTATTTAAAAACTTTCGTTGTACTGTAGCACTGTGTTCGAGAAAACTGTGAAAATCGTTATTCAGACAATCTGGAGACTCATTCGCTTTCATTTCCTTCATTAATAACAGCAATTTTTATACAAATCTCTGTATAGTTTTGTGATCCTGCATCTTTTCCAAATCATGCAAATTGTCCCACCACAGTGGCAATTTATGTTTAAGGATCAACTCGAACCACGGAGTCAACGGAGAACTAAGGCTGTTCACAAACTGATTGATTTCAGACCTCGGAACCCACTGAAGCTCGCTAATTTCATCAGGGTTCGGGTTCAAAGTTACATTGTCTTTCTGCATAAATAACACATAATCTATCTCGTGTTCACCCCAGTAACCGTTCGCAGCTTGGTAGTGAATTCTCGACAGATATAAAAAGTCTGACGGTTGAACTTGCGAGGAGGGAATTCCCAATTCGTAACTGAGCCTTCTCCTAGCTGCTCTTCGGATTCCCAACGCCTCGTGCTCCTCAGTTTCGCCAGGGATCTCAGCCAGTGGATGACTGCAGCACGTGTTCGTGTAATAGCTTGGGAACGTTATCTACAAAGAAATAAGAATCTTCGATTAATCCAAGTAGTTTACGATACAGGCGTAACGATAATTCTTCAATGTATATAATTCCTACTTTATTAGCGGAGCGCTGTTGAAGCAGCAATTCTCCTTTGCTATTAAAAAGGAAAACGCTGAACGCTCTGTGGAGGAGCACTTGCCCGTCCGAATTAACGGTGTGGCAGTCTCGCTTCGTGGCTTCGCCCACAGGTTTGTCCGATTCGTCGACGAGGATGCAACGCTCCTCCAAGGCGGCTTCCTGCAGAGGAGCTGTTTGAGCGCTGCCGAAACTTCTCGCTGTGGATGTCAGCCTTCGTGCAGCGGCACACGCCTCCTTGATCGTCTTGGCCATCATGTCAGAGCGGATTTCTCACGAGTAATATTCGGTGGCCAGAAATGCGCTGGCTTATATACAGACCTTTTCACAGTGGTACATACGACGCAGCGTATGTAAATGACAGGTTAACTAAATCGATGACCTTGCGTGCATTCGATAATATTACAAACGACAACATCTGCACAAGAACTTTGACTACTAGTGTGACGCGTGCGTCGCGCAAAGAAACTTTCTTTAAAAAAAATGCGGCCACATACTTTCAATGCACGCGCAACAGAAAGGATCCCCGACTCGACGTCGACGACGTCAGCGATCACCTCCTCCCGAATCACTTTGCGAATCAACGCGATACACGATGCCCCCTATGCACCGTGAATACTATCAAGTGTAGACCCACCACCACTTTTATTCTCCGAACGCTACGCGTTTTCAAATCTAGAGAGCGTGATGATAGAATTTTTATTGGAGTCTTGTTCTTATCGTCGCGACGCGCGATTTACTTTTGCGATAATAAAAGGATTGTCAACAAATGGGAGTAGTGATTAAAAAGAACGGCTGATAATTCTCGGGCGGAAGGTAAACGGGGGAAAGGCGAATGAAAAGTAGTTTCTTCGTAAATTTCTCGCTATGGAATAAAATGGAACACTGTGAAGGATACGCTGAATCGTGGGAGATGGTAGTTACATTATGGACGAAGGAGAAATCAGGTGGAGAATTGAAGGAAATAAGGGGCCTTTATTATACAGAATTTGCAGTCGGCGATATCCACGCCTGCATGCATCATTTGAATCGTAATGATCGATAGTTCTCGTCGGTTCTCGTGTTCGATCGATCGAATCGCTTCACGGGGTAGTTGAGTAGGTTTCACGACATTCAGTGCGGCTGGAATAAAGACCGTTATATAAAAAAAATACGTTATTCTTTCTTTAATGTGTTATTTATTGTCTACGTTTCGGTATAGTTTAAGTAGTTTTACATCGACCCGTTGATTTGCTGGCAAATAGACGCGAGATGAGTGAGAACGCGGAAATCACGGGAGTAATATCGCCCGAAGATGCGGCCAAAGCGGAAAAATTTAAAGAAGATGCGAACGAATACTTCAAAAGTGCGTTTACCAAGTTTCACGTAAAATCCACGCTCGCTAATAACTTTCCTAGCGTGCCGCGAGGTTCGGGGAGAAATCCCAATTACCATTGGGTTAATCGGATTTGGTCACGTGTATCTTTAAAACTAACCCAACATCCGCGGCGTATATCATTGAATTACGGGACGAAACCTCTACATTGAAATTAGTCGGCTAAAGATCGTGACGAATCGTTTCCTTTGTCACGTTCCCCGTACGCTCGGGATTTAAACAATCATAGTCAACTTTGACAACTATTCTTACGAATTCTGTCACTCAACGTTGCATGACATGTTGCGTTTCGAGTGTCATGGTGCTTAATCGCGAATGCATTTCAGTCGACGTCGTATAAAAATTAACTTGGCAGTATTTTATGCGAATTTTATGAATAATATTTATTTTTACCACTACTAACTAATTTTTTACAGATTTTTGACAAATCCTATAAATTACGTATTATTACCGTTTCCCGTAATTTTTCAGATCAAGACTACGCCACAGCCATAGACTTATATGGCAAGGCGATAGAGTTGAACCCCACAGTGGCTGTATACTACGGGAACAGGAGCTTCGCTTATTTAAAAACAGAATGCTTCGGCTACGCGCTGACGGACGCGTCAAAAGCTATCGAGTTAGATAAGAATTACGTGAAAGGGTATTACCGCAGAGCGGCGGCTCACATGTCACTGGGCAAGTTTAAGCTAGCTCTTAAGGATTACAAAACCGTTACTACAGCGAGACCAAATGATAAGGATGCGATGGTTAAATATTCGGAATGTAGTAAAATATTGAAGAAGTTGGCCTTCGAGAAAGCGATCTCGGTGGACGAGAACAAGAAGAACATAGCTGACATGATTAACTTAGACGCTATGGGTGAGTTATCGTATCTAATTCTTTATTACAAGCGTTCGATACGATTTGCTGTGGCGGAGAGGCTTTGAATCGATTCTTCCTATGTTTTCTAGCTATCGAAGACGAATACACAGGGCCTAAACTCGAGGACGATAAAATTACATTAGAGTTCATGCAAGACTTACTAGAATGGTACAAGAAGCAGAATAAATTACACCGCAAATATGCTTTCAAGATTCTTTTAGATGTGAAAGCGTGGTTCATAGCACAGCCAAGCTTAGTCGATATTACGATACCCGAGGATAGTAAATTTACTATTTGCGGGGATATACATGGACAGTACTATGATTTACTTAATATATTTGAGTTAAATGGATTACCATCGGAAACCAATCCATATGTATCCTTTACAGTAATGAAAACATTAGCTTCTGTCGCTAGCTCTTGCGTTCGTGACGATATTAATTATTGGACGCGTACACACGCCTTGTAAACCATACTTCTTAACGCTTATATAGTTATTTAATGGAGACTTTGTAGATAGAGGCTCATTTTCTGTAGAATGTATATTCACTTTATTTGGATTCAAATTACTATATCCAAATCACTTTTTCATGTCCAGAGGTACGTTATCGTTGCTCCCATCGTACATAAACAGCGCACATTTATTTTAGAACGTTTCGTTTAGGTAACCACGAGTCTGCGACAATGAATCAAATGTACGGATTCGACGGCGAGGTGAAAGCGAAATACTCTGCTCAAATGGCAGAGTTATTTACAGAGGTTTACAACTGGCTTCCTCTCGCCCATTGTCTTAACAACAGAGTACTTGTAAGTGCCACGCTATTATATTCAGGGAAAGAGCGTTGAAAGAGCAGCGTGTTAATATTGTAAATATAATATATTGCATGTAAATCCATAAATTGTTTTGTAGGTAATGCATGGTGGTCTGTTTTCAAGGGATGATGTAACGTTACAAGAAATTCGGGATATTGATAGGAACAGGCAACCACCGGAGGAAGGATTAATGTGCGAATTATTGTGGTCAGATCCGCAGCCTCAACCTGGCCGAGCGCCCAGTAAGAGAGGAGTTGGCGTTCAGTTTGGTCCTGATGTTACGCAAAATTTCCTTGCCTTGAACAATCTTGATTACGTCATAAGGAGTCACGAAGTGAAACACGATGGATATGAAGTCTGTCACGATGGGAAATGTATCACTGTGTTCTCTGCTCCAAATTATTGGTGGGTTACAGTACTTATATATAGTAACATATCGCATTCTAATTTTCAATTGTTTCTTACAGTGATACCATGGGTAACCGGGGTGCCTTTATTACACTTACGGGCAAAGACATGGAACCCTATTTCACGCCGTATAAAGCAGTGGTACGTTATAATTAACTGATAGGTTTGGTACTCTCATTTCTTCTTAATTACTCTACGTAAATATGCTTTTTACAGCCTCATCCGAATGTAAGGCCAATGGCGTATGCTAACTCTCTACTAAAATTCATGTGCTAGTGGAACATCCTAGGTATTGTTGATAAATAAATGAATAACGATAAATGAATACGAGTAGCCCAATCAAAGTGTGCGTAATATATTTGATACCGAAATGGAGAAGGTGAGGAACGTATAGGCTTCTCCAAAGCAATAAATGCTGTATTCTTTCTAGGAACAAGAAAAATTTCTGTATCATAATAAATGACGGCATAATATTGATGGGTACAGAAATGGAAGCCAAGCCCGCTCTCGTTTCCGGGCAAGCTTGGAACAGGCGTGTTGAATTTTCTCTTGTCCGTGATAAGAACAATACCGACACTAACGATCTGTGTTTCATTACAATAAACTGACGCAAAGAGAAGGTTCCTATTTTGTACCCTCAATCAAACCACGTTGTTCATTAAAGATATCGGTGTTCACGCACAAGCTGAATGTGATCTCGAAGATCTCGACGGATTAATTTATACTCTAACAAGGTGCTGAACATACAATGAACACACCTATTATTCTTTTAATTTATTCTTTAATGAATAATGGTGGTTTTTATAAGAACAATGATTATTATACAGATATCTAATACATATGCGATCTAGCATGACTATGTAGTACAATTTTCCAGCCAGTCACCGATTGCCACATTTTTTGTGGCGACTACTTTTTTATAAACCTAATGTGATTGGAAGGATTTTTTTGATCTAACATTTTGTTTTCCTTTTTGTTAATAATAAACAATGTTTATAATGTATTTGGCAATTCAGATTCTTTCCCTTGGGGCAATGAACGATCGTACCTTAGGAAGGTATAAGCGAGAAAATTTCATTTGGTAAATTATCTCGATTCTGACGATTCACAGTTACAATTTTAGATGCCTTATCCGCGTGAAGTCTTTGAAACAGAGGCAAGTGTCGCTGCGGCACTTTGTGCATCTGCGGTATCGTTCCAATTACAAAAGCTTTGTTTGCAGTCCCGAAAAATAATTTCACCAATTTGTCATGGAACTTTTGGCTGAACAGCTCCATTTTGCCGATTTCGTCTATTAACAATGTGTCCTAAAAGAAATACGAATCATTGAGCAATTAAATTGTAAACTAAGTTGCGAACTAAGTGCGTAATATGTAAAAAAATATTGCTCACCGCAGTCGAGTCAAATATCGGTAATGCCGTCGACTCGAAATCATTAAGAAACACGTGATAGTTCCCCACTTTATATTTAGAGTGTTGCGCTTGGTTTATCACATTCCTGTTATTAACGACAATACTACGTCAGACAAAGAACGACGTGAAATCTTTTGTAATTATGAGCTAATACTAACTCGACTCGTGCCAATGTCGATCTCCCGCGGTTCTTTGCGAGTACAACATCGAATCCGATCCTGCTACCATTAGGACCACGCATTTCCTCCGTGTAAAACCCGTCGAACTTATAATTACGCTCCTCCATCATCGATACCAACTTCTTACATATCGTCGTTTTGCCGATGCCTGCCGTACAAGTTCAATTTTATTCGGATTAGTCTGTTATAAAGAAATCATTTATGTTTGCGACAAATGTGATCGAACGCTTGGCAAGAATATCGATTGGATTTTATTGATTAATAATTGCGCAATACTGTATGTCCACAGAAATGATAAAATTCTTATAACAATAAACATATACCACCTTTTTTAAATATTGTAAATTGTTGTGTATGACTATAGAATTCATTATATATTCTCCCGAACAGAGATGGGCAAAATTTTTGTTTAAATAAAATTTTGAGTAACGAATATAAAAGTTTTAGAAATTATTCGTCATGTGCCGAATAAAGTTAACTCGAGTTAACGAACGAATGGGGAATAATTTTTTTAACTTTTATTCGTTTTTCGAAATTTTATTTAAATAATAATTTTTCCCATCACCAGATGGACAAAGTTTTTATTTAACTAAAATTTCGAAAATGAATAAAAGTTCAAAAAATTATTCCCCATTCTTTCGTTAACTCGAGTTGACTTTATATATAATGAATTCTACTAGAACAGGAGATTAACAATACTGCAGCTTCGAAAGTGAAAAACTAAAGGATCCACGTTTAAAGCCTGAAATAAATAAAGTGAACATTCTCATGAACTTCAAAATACAAGCATCTCAAGTTCCACGCGCGCACCGCGGTGTCACGATTCATGATCCGAACCACGCGCCTCGAACCCGACCCACACACGCGTCAGGGTACTGTAATTTCAGTCTGCGTCACTCGATCTCGAAAGCAAAACTGTTTAGACGTTGCATACATATCCACAGGCGACTGTCGAGCGATTTTTGGAACACCCTGTAGCGTTGAAAAGTGACGAACTTACCAGGGGGTCCAGTGAGAAGTACGCGCGAGGTACGCAACGTGGCGCCGGTATCCATGCTTGTTGTTTTTCTAAGTTTCAGCAGTAATTGTGGGTGACAGTTTGCACCGCGCGAGAAGAAAATAAAACCCTCGGAACAGATACGCGAAAGGTGGATGCTGTACACAGCGAGTTGGTGATTCCAGTGATTGAACAGTGCTCGAGATGGCAAAGGCTCCGGCGGTAGATCGAAGGAGACAGAACGGCAGAGGCTAGCACGACGTGGAGAGCCGCTGAATAGCGATCAGCTGATCGTGCCCGAGTAAAAGACAATCCGTTTCGGGTGGGCAGAAACAACGCCTGTGTGTATGTAGGTATCTACGTGGTTTGCCTGCGTCGCGGCAGTGCGTTCGTGCGTGATACGCGCCTCGTGCGGCCCCGCGTTACCGTGTGTGAGTTCGTGAGGCGTATACTCGCGGCACGTCTGTCAGGGAATAAATATAAGATCGTCCGCAGGACGGAACTTATAATAGTTGTAACTTCTAACAGTCCCGTGTGCCTGATTGCGCCACGATCTTCTCTGCCTCCCTTAGATTTTCTCCTCGACCGCCCGCCTCCCCTCCCCCCCTCCAGGCCCTCCCCCTCCGTTAATCGGAAAAACACGAGATAGCGTTTACAATCTCGAGTCGCACGGAGGACCAGAAACTCTAAACGAACAAGAGAACACGGGCCCCAGTTGCAGGATACATGGAAGAAGAAAGGGACGAGAGGTGAAGAAGACGGTTCTGCCCGTTCCAGAGCGCATATCGAAGTATTCGCAAAGGAGAACATGGCTCGTCCTTCCGTCAGCAATCCGCTCTCGTGCTTGGTCGCGCGGCAGATCGACGACAGAATCGACCACTGCAAACGTCTCGTTAACTCTAGATTCGACACCTCCGAGAATCTCTTCCGGAGAGATCTGCTGTCCCATTATGGTTGCGTTAACGCAATCGAATTCTCGAACCAAGGGGATCTCCTCGTCTCCGGTGAGATATTAATAATACGCTCGAGTTTGTTGCATTTTACACGGCACTATGCCCGTGGACTTCGATCGCCGAAGTTCCGCGGAAAAATTGATACCGTCTAATGTTATGAATTATTTTGCAATATCTTGACACTTTAGGACAATTCTCTATTTCATCCCCGAAATTCGTTGTCACTCTGTAATTTTCCGAATCAGTTAATGAGATCCGTTAAATCTGACAGGTGGCGATGACAGAAGGGTGTTATTGTGGAAAGTGGAACAAGCGATACGAGGTGTGGGCAAGCCCGCAGTGATGAAAGCTCAGCATATTAGCAACATCTTTTGCCTCGGCTACGACAGCAGTAAAACCAAAATATTCTCCGCTGGGAACGACGACCAAGTGATTGTTCACGATCTACGAACGTATGGCTATTTTTCTCGCGAATTAATTTAATATCCGACTCCTGTTGATTAAACGATTCTTTGGACGTTTCAGGGGCGACGTCGTGAATTTTTTCCTGCACGAGAAACCCGTTTACGGCTTGTCGATCCATCCGCATAACGACAATGTATTCGCGAGCGCCTGCGACGACGGAAGAGTCTTAATTTATGATATACGCAGATCCAGTTCTGTAGAGAACTTCTGTCTAGCGCAATACAAAACTGCTTTCCACTCTGTAATGTTTAATCCCATGGAGCCCAAGATGCTTGCTACTGCCAACGCCAAGGAAGGCGTTAGCCTGTGGGACGCGAGAAAGCCTTTGGAGTAAGCGTTTAATTTGAAATGGTTTATTAAAATGTGGAAGTAGAATGTATGTTAATCGGTTTCCTTTTCTACAGACCTGTACTGCGTTACGGGAATGGAAGCTCGGAGCAGAGCTGTATGAATGTTAGGTTTAACGCGGCGGGGAATAGATTACTAGCTTTGAGGAGGAGATTGCCACCCGTGCTTTACGCAGTGGATTCATCTACTCACTTATGTCAATTCGACCATTCCGGGTATTATAATAGTTGTACAATGAAATCGTGTTGTTTTGCTGGAGATAACGACGAATACGTTCTTTCTGGTGAGTATTAATATTGCGATAGATAGAAGTTGAGGGAAAAGGAAACAGAGATTTCTGGTGAACATGGGTTCTGTAAATTAATTGTTCTTTAGACATTCAGTTTTCTGTGAGATAAACTAATAATTCCTATGGCTACACATGGTCTAAAATAAATCCTATCTCATAAGTTCAGTGTGTCCACAATTAACGGGAGATTTCGAAATGAATAATAAGTCTTGCTGTGTACTAATTTTGTTTGCATTCTCAGTTAGGCAAATTTATTTCGAAATTGGTAGTTCGACTGTAGGATGAAGCTTTATGGACTCATGTTTGTTAAGACTTAGCACTTCCTATTAATATTATTCGGTTGAGTTTCTGCCTTTAGTCCTGAAACACCTTGTACGAATAGCTTTAAGTATACTGCTATCGTTCATAAACGTAATTCAGCTTACTGTTTTAAGGTTCGGATGACTTTAATTTATACATGTGGAAAATCCCCTCCGAGGGCGTGAGATGGGTATATTCTGCGCATATGGTGTTACACGGCCACAGATCGATTGTTAATCAAGTGCGGTACAACCAAGCTAGTTGTATTTTTGCGTCATCCGGGGTTGAGAAGATTATCAAGATTTGGAGTCCGTTTTCTCTCGGACACAATTGTTTAGGTGAATTAAAGGTAATAACAACGTGATTCCTCTGATTAGCAGTTGGTTCTACGGTTTCTTAAATATTTCTATTTGCAGAGAGATGCTGGTAATCAAGAAAGGCAACGCAGAGTATTTACACACGACGAATACATCGGATTGGTATTACGTAGCGGCCAATTCATGACACACGATTACAGCCACCAGTCGACCAGCGAGGATCCAAGGATGATGGCGTTCTTCGATTCTCTGGTACAGCGTGAGATCGAGGGATGGAGTTCTGAATACATGACTTCAGAGCCAGCTAGTGATTCTGATCACTATCCTCCACCCGACTACGCTGATAGTACAATAGAATCTGATGGTAGCTCTCTAATATCCAATTTCTAAGATATAATACCGAGTTAATAATGGAAACGATGTTAAATATACTTAAATGGAATGTTAATGCTCTTTTTTCTTACAGATTCTACAAACTCCGATCGCCAACTGATGTTAAATATCTTGACGATAACATCTCGCAGATCCTCCGGAGGAGTGGTTCCCCAAAGACCTCTGGAGACTCCGAATCGCATAACGCGGCTGATAGCGAATCGCAGAGAGAAACTCATGAGACTCGCAGCTATGGACTGCGGCGCACCGTTAAATAATACTTCTGCCGCGGCACCTGGTCCGTCCGCTTCGGGCTCCGCTAGTGACGGGGAGAATGCACAAGTTAAGTGTCGGTCCGAGTCGAAATCGAAATTGAGGGGTGTGAAGAGGAGGCACCTTAAGATTTCCGGGATAAGAAGCAGGGCCAGGAGGAATTGCGCTGGGTTGCAAATTAAGAGTGACTCCGATAGTGACGAGCAACCTGTTGACACAACTCAGCCTAGCACTAGTTCCGGTGTGATTTCGAGAAGATCGCGGTACGTCGCGAACACCATTGAGAGCGACACGAAACATTCGAGTTACAGCAGCAGCAGTTCGGAGGATAACGATAATTCTGGCAAGCGAAAACATTCGAAAGCCGACTCCGATACGTCCGCGGAGATTCATAGAAGGAAGCACGGGAAGTGTAAAAATAGCTGGAGGAGTGATAGTAGCAAGAGCAAAACCAAACGGCCGAAGGTTGATTACGACACCGAGGAGGAGAAGCCGGACTGGAAGATTTATTTAAATGGCGGCAGCGCGGCTAAAGTTGAGGAGGACGGACCCTCGACGCCTGTGAATGACTCGTGCAAAGTTCCTTCGACGCCTGACAGTGGTATTACATCGGGAGTATCTACGGTAGAAAAGAACGGTGAACAAGTACAGAAAGAGCAGAACGACGGGGAGAGTTCCGATCACGAACAGAAACTGAAAAATTTAGAGTGTTTTAGAAAAAAAGTGGACGTGGCAAGGAGGAGCTTTCGTACCCGACCGACGCCTTTATCACAAACCATCTCGACTACAACCGATTCTTCCGATTAAACTCCTGCTACCTTCACACCTTTCCCTTTGTACATAATTAATCTGTGATTCCTTGAAGTATATTTTTATAATACTAAGTTTGATCACACGCAAATATGGTCGGTTTTCTTTTTTCTATCTTCTTTTAGGTTTTATTATTTTTCTGTTGTCTTTATGGGCGCTCTTTGTTGAGCATAAGGGCCCTTACGAGGATAAATGTTTCGTCGGAATCTCTTATAATACAAGAAACCTTCATAGCCATTTTATTTGAATCTCTCGCGATACAAGACTGCTCCAGAGCAATGTTTCAAATCAGAGGTAAATGTGTTTCCACCGTATTCGATAATCTCGATCGCCACCTAATCTGAAAACGAGTATTTTATATAATTCACACAGAAAAGCTACATGTTTGATGGTCTTGGATCTTTAAAATTACTAACCGCCGACAATTTAATAATTTAGAAAGACTCGACTTATTATTGCAACACGTAAACATGTTTGGGTATGACCATTAAATCATATGTAATCGAAACTACAACAAAATACCGCCGAGAATTATAGATAAATTAATGTTACATTAGCTATAATAATGCGACTCAGCTAATGCGTATTGTTGATATGGTTTGTAAGTGTGATGGAAAATAATAAAATAATAAATTGATATACATTTTTTTTTATACGTTCGGCTTTGAAGACAAGTTAAGAATATTGCATTTATTAATCCTGCATTTATACTTCGATATTAACTTTTGAAACAAAATCTATCGTCGCGATCAAAATTTAGATTTCTCCATAGGTATTCCAGGAATATGAAATGCAAATATTCACTAATTCCTATTGTATATGATCTCATTGTGGTCTGTAGATACCCACTTCCTTCCTGCAACGGTGACCGAAAACCTCTTCAGTCTTTCAAACTTCTTAGAAACCGATAGATGTAGTATTCTCTGGCTTGTAGTTTCATTACCATCAAGTATTTAAAATGTCGTACTCAAATATACCATTGTCAATTAAATTTAATATTTGTTTGTCTAGTTTTACATACGTAATTTTAAGATACAGCGTACTGGCGTACAATTTGGATATTAATAATTTTAAAGTGTTCGATGTACCCACAACTTTGAATCATGAACGTGGAAGTTACTTTGGATATTCCGTTGCACTTTACGCAAGTGGTGAAGATTCTGTGTTACTTGTCGGAGCCCCAAGAGCAAACTCAAGCACGATAGAAAGTGTAATTGAACCAGGGGCTGTATATCAGTGCCCAATAAATGATACTTGTAAGGAGTGGATTATCGATGACACTGGGAATAATTGGAAATTGCAGAGCTATGATAACATATATCAGATTAAGGACAATGCATGGATTGGCGCAACAATTGTTATAGAAAATAGAACTGATCCCATGGTTGTGGTATGTTCAAATTTTATGTTATACTTCTATTAATTTTCTTTTATATCCTCGTTCTGATTGTAAATTTCTAATCGTAAATAGGTTTGTGGACCACGATGGAAAAGTAATGTAATTCGAGGTACATACAACTGGTACATGAATGGTATCTGTTACTTGACAGTACTCAACGGCGTTGAAGCATTTGAAAAAACAGCTCAACATACAATATTCATGAATAGCCCACAAACTACTACTATCGCAGATGGAAGGAATATTTATAATTTCGGAATGGCTGAAACTGGTTTCTCCGTCCACATAACATCCAATAAATTGCAACGCGATCTCGTCTTAGGTAGTCCTGGAGTATGCAATTGGAAAGGCTCGGTCCTGTTACAATCAACAATGCTCGATGGCAAAAGGCACACAATAATTCCTGCGATTAAGGACGAACAGAAAATTCATTACCAAGAATATTTTGGTAAATATCTGTAATTTTAGAAACTTCGGTATACATACAGTTTGCCAGACAATTATACACTTGTATAACAAAAAATATATTGTGTAATTATTAATACAAGAGGTATGGCGAATAGCTTGAAAAGAAAAGTATAATTTATGATACTTCGTTTAGGATATGCAGTAACATCTGGTTGTTACTTTGAACAAGGAGAATTGTGGTTTGCTTCCAGCGCTCCGAGAGCTCAGAATATGCATGGTCGTGTTCTAGTGCATAGATTTTCTGGCAATAACAAAAAGCTAAAAGTAAAAGAGTTTGTATCTGGTAAACAGCACGGCGAATATTTTGGTGCTGCCGTAACATCGTGCGACCTTAATGGAGATGGTAAAGACGAATTAATTGTTGGAGCTCCGCTTTGGGCAAAAGATATGGACGAGGGTCGCATATATATCTTCACCGCTTCGCATACTGTATGTAATAAAATAGGCATTAAGAGAATTTCAGTCGTGAATTACATGGCTGCATAGTTCATTTTAATTTATCATTTAATGCATGCACTCATCCCCACGCATTAATTCTAGGAATCTTTAAAGCAACAATTAATCATCGACGGGGAAATATTTGGAAGTAGATTCGGTTCTGTTGTAACTTGCCTTGGAGACATTGATTATGACGGATACGCTGACATTGCTGTTGGCGCACCGTACGAAAAGCAAACTGGTGCTATATATATTTTTAATGGGAACAGCAATGGATTACATAAACATTATAGTCAAAAGATAATTGGCAGGCAATTTGGAAAGAACGTTCGTGGATTTGGAATTTCAATTTCAAATGCTCGCGACCTGAACAGCGATAAATATCCTGATATCGCTGTTGGAGCTTATCTGTCCGAGCAAGTAATTTTAATAAAATCTAAGCCGGCTATAACATTATCAACAAAATTGATTTATACGGATAAGAAGAACTTACTAAGAAATTCTACATCCTTCTTCATCGATGCGTGTATATTCTATGATGGTATTAATGCGCCTACGCATATTCGTAAGTGTACAGTTAAAATTTTACGATGTAAGTATGTATATTAATGGATATAAAGGTCTTTAACAAATTAGGTTTTATTTAGGAATTGTTAAGCTGTTGAAAATTGATCCCACGCACCATAGAGCTTTCTATCGCGCGGAGAAAGGCGCTGATAATATTTACAGGCTTCCCGAAACTTTGTACGTATCTAACGACTCGTGCAGTAAACTTGAGATACATCAGAAGGTAAAGCATTTTCAGAATGTGGTGTTCTTCTCGAGATAAGCTTATTATAACGTATTTGACTGATACCTTTAGGAGAATATTCAAAATGTGATAGATCCGCTGGAAATATCTATATCGGTTATTTTGGAGGAAGATTCGCAAACTAACAATAAAGGAACAGATTGGAATCTTTTCTGCACATCTTGTGCAATCGTAAATAAACTTCTTTCTACAAGCGAAGATTTAATAAAATTGCCATTTGCTGTAGACTGTGGCGAAGATAATATTTGTACGTCAGATGTCAAAGTAACGCTGTCTACGGATTTAAAGTTGGATAACAGATACATTATTGGATCTACGTCCAGTGTGAAATTTATAATAGACGCTTCTAATCGTGGTGACCCAGCATATCAGGCTAAAATGCATCTACATATCCCAGAAATATTATCTCTAGCAAGTGTACCACGTTCGTGCATGGAAAGCTCTCTGAAAAATAATACTTTAGAAGTAATTTGTGATTTCGGGAATCCACTTAGAAAGAATGTAAGTTTTATGAAATGCCGTTTTATGAAATATGATGAAACGAAGTAATCGCGATTTTTCATTAGAAAACATTAGTGCTGGAATTGGATATGAGGAAAGTTCGATTTGACGCACACGATGTAATGCTATGGACGAATTTTACTACGCAAAGCGAAGAAAAGAATACATTCCATGAGACACATAATTTAACCATATACTTTGAAGTTGATGCTAATATAATAATCGCAGGGTCAGTATTGCCATTTATTCGCTTTTGATGTTAATACTTGTACTTATTTTTCTAATACACGCGTATTAGGAAAGCACAAGATGAGTTGTATTCGTATTTTCTCCCTCACGAAGATGAAGAAGCAAAATTGAGTGGCCTTCAATTCCAGCACAAGTATACAGTTCAAAAATTTGGCACCAGTCCAATTGAAGAAGTTATACTGACAATTAGCGTCCCAACATACTGCAAACATTCTACCGGCGATATACAAATTATTAATATCAACGAAACAATTGGCTATATGGACGGAGAACAATTTTATTGCACACCCTCCACTTATTTAATTGACGAGCCCCAAAATCATTCTACTCATTCTGAGCTCAACGAACAGGAACAATTTTCAATGGGAACTGATTTGTCGATAAATTTGCCCGCTGAAAATAGAACGGTGTATATTAATTGTACGAATACTGATATAAAATGCACATATATCAAATGTGAACTGGGTCCCTTTGTAAGTTCCTCGACTGTTGCCGAACTTTCATTCGTATTGGACATCTACTTTTCAAACTTTAAACGTAAAGTCTTTATATTTCCCTTGTATTTTTAATTCTTGAATTCGTTTTAGAGAAACTCATAATATTTTAATTATTTATTACAGCGAATATGGTCGAAGGAAGAGACATTATATATTTTGTATCCAACGGGAGTGTCAATATTGTACAACCTACTATCCATTCGAAACTTGGGGACAAAGCACATAGAATTATTGTAGCTACAATGTTCTTAGGATCGCCAATAACGGAGAAAGTTGCTACTATGACAATAGTTTTATCAATTGTTTTAGGAATTCTATTATTAATTTTGTTAGTTCTCGGACTAATTAAGTTTGGATTCTTTAATCGAAAGAAAAAGGAGGAACTAGAAGCTTTAAAATCTGAAACAAATGTAAGTTTCCTGTAAGAAAAGAAGCGTTATATCCTACATACACAGATTATTATGTTACAGGAAGAACATAGGATCACGTTGGAAACAAATTCGTCCAGGGAAGTTGTTGACTAAGAACAGGTTTACTAATAGAAAAATATTCCTGTATACATTCTTTTATTTTTTACATATCATGTAAATAGAATAAATAACAAAATACTCGGCGTTCTATCGACGTACATAAGGCATATGTTTTCCTAAGACCACCGGCGTGTTTATAAGAATATAATAAATCTCAGAAAGCATCAACTTGATTATAAATCTTGCAAAAGCCTTACAATAATAAATATTCTATTTCGTTCTGTTTGTAATCTTCACTCAGTAAAAGCGAAATATACCAGTAGCAACTGGTTTAATATGAGATTCGCGTAGCTTGTACTATACTTTCTTGTTTCTCTCATTTAAACGTCCTACGTTCAAAATTCGAACAGCTGCCTGTTTACATCAGACATGGCTAACAAAACGTGCATATATTTGTAACACTTTAGCTGCTGAGATGTACGATAATATAGCGCAGTTTATCATACAACAATAAACACGTAAAAAACATTCATTGTATGTATTCTTTCATATGGATTTGTATCTGAACTTACATTAATCATCCAAACCTAGGCCTTTCGAGATTTCGTCCGCAGATAATTTATTTCCCGACGAGGGAGGACTGTCAGCATGGGGAGGTGGCTGCGCTGATGGCGGAGTATTTGGTGTGTAAGTTGGCGAAGGCGCTGGACGATTCTCCTCGTGGGGCTTCTGTATAAATAAAAGTTACACGATCAAAGTATGATGTTTATAACTTTGCACATCATGGAATACTTTATACTTACATCTTTACCATGCTTGCCAAGACCTTCCAAAGCAGAGCTGAAGAAAGAGGAACCAAGGGCAGACCCTATTCCAGACAAAAGATCTGATCCTGAACTTGGCTGCTGACTGGAGTAGCCACCGGAAGGTTGATAATTTCCGTAACCTCCGGAAGGTTGATATGCCGGCTGCTGGTTTCCACCACCTCCGAAAACACCACCGATAATCGATCCTAAAGCTCCCGACAACGGGTCACTTGGTTGACTTGGTGGATGCTGTGGTGGTGCAGGACTACCGCCGCTGCCTTTTTTAACATATATATATACATATTCAATTTATTGGAAATTACGAAGCGTGTGAGTATGATAATTTAGTTAAATATATTACACATTGCAGGATAATTAATTTCAACTGAAACTTATATTTACTTAAAGGGACATTGTTATTCATTGCATTCACCGAAGAAAAAAACCCTGATTTTTGTTGTGTGATTACCAGAATGACCCCTTAAACTGTCTACTATTCCCCAGTTCCTACTACAACCTTCAAGACAAAGATAGTTTCTAACGGATGATGTCATCTATGCAGTCATTCCAACATTCCATTATAAACTTTCTTAGTTCGAGTCATGATTCATAATGACGAAATTACCCTGTTATAACGGTGTGCTTTAACACAGCATTAAGCGTTTCAGCAACTAAGCTTATTGAACTAATGGGATTCGAGATGTTTAAATGGGAAATCATACAATCACGATACCTAAAGCTCCAAGAATCGAGCCCAACACGCCGCCGCCGCCTGATTCTTGAGGGGGATAGCCCTGTTGTGCGTGCGCGTTGTTTGATAAAGCATTGGTTACTAAGGTGCTCGCTAATGCTGCGCCAATGGAGCCGAGGTTTCCCAAACCCCCCTCGCTCTCTGTTTTCGACTTGGAAACATCTGATTTTTCATGGTCCTTCTCACCATCGTCGTCTTTCTTTTTCTGTAAATTATAACAAATCTCAGATAGCACCATATTCTTGGAAATTAAAATATCAAACATTCTTAGTCATCAAATTTAAATACAGTGATGGCATGCGCAGCAGATGCTATGCCTCCTGCAGCAACTAATCCTCCTAACGCCACGCCAAGTTTTCCCAAACAATTGCCAAATACATCTGCTTCCTCCGGCTTTTGATATCCCGGTTGATACCCATATCCTCCTGGATTATATCCAGGTCCTCCGTACGCGTCAGGTGGAGGACCATATCCACCCGTAGGTGGAGGGCCGTATCCACCAGGTGGTGGAGGGCCATAACCAGCTGGAGGTGGTGGACCGTATCCGCCCGGTGGTCCTTGCGGTCCTAGCGTTGGGTATAATCCACCTGGAGCTAAAGCGAGACAATTAATATCGAATACTCCTTACAAAACTATCTACTGAATTACCTGGTGGCCCAAAGTTCGCTGCAGGTACGTCCGGCGTAGGTGCAGCTCTCGGTGATCGAGGCGGATCGACGGGTACAATCTCGTACGAAATAGAATTCACTTCGACATCCCCGTCGATAACCAAATGTGTGACTCTCTGATATGGTAGTCTATGAGGGAACTCTGTAAAGTGTCTGCCGTTAATGGCGATCTTGTAACACGCGTGATCGCAGAGAAGCATCATCTCAAATTCTTGTCCGGGTTGAATCCACATAGGACCCTCGTTCTCTTCCGGGCCCCAAGCTCCTGATACTATATTATTCCTGGTGATGAATCCTTCCGAGAAACGTGGCGAAACATGGATGGCTATGTCGTCCCTTGGATTCAACGTAGGCCCTAATTGGTAATTGACGGCGAAGCGTACAGCACCTGGTAGGGCTTTCCCTTGAATCTTTACCATTTTCCCAGGTACCAGGCCATCTTCGACGGCTCCCACGTAGGGGATTTCCTGTTGAAAGGTAGAAGCTTCTTAATGCAACATTCATCTTCAAATATCGTAAAATCGGGGCTGGTGTTAAATTTTTGCGGGGCCGGAAAAAAACAATTATATGTATTTCTAAGTTTTATAATAATAAATATCTATGCATAGGGCCCCGCAGAATTTACGATGAGTTTTTCGCGGAGCGCGGGGCCTTTTAAAGCGTCGACCCGGGTTCCGGGGAACCCGCCTCGCGCCGGCCCTGCTTAAAACTACAAATACATCAATCATCTCGAGTTTTCCTTCTAAATTGTGTACGTAAAATTTAAAATAATGTGATACGCTATATTTCCCAGTATTTTGCAAGTTACGCAGCGTGTATAAATTGCGATTAAAACCATTTTACAACTTGAAAAAGCATTTTATAATAATTCTACTAAATTCTCATTACGGGAACTTGCGCGGAATATATGCCATAAAGATAAAGTAGCGAGATCTAAGGCGGTGTAGATCGATAAAACATGTTCCGTTGCGATTATCGCAGCACTGCGGATGCCAGATACGTCATGGATCAATGACAATCATCTGCATGACACTGTCGAAGCAAGGCAATGGTATGATTTAAGGCACAGCAGGAATGGTACTTACAGGATTTAATACTGGATCAGATGACATATTTTATACTCGATTTTACGGTCTACGTGGACTGACACAGTTTGTATTGTAATACAGGATCAGAATGCAGTGAACATGAGTAAACGCTACTGCTGGCTACTGCGCATAGGAAGACCACCCGCGGCTTCGCAGGACATGGGCTCTCCCACCAGAATCCGTGAGCAACCACGAGCTTCTGCTCCTCGATTATGTTGGTGCTAGTATCGCGCTTTTCGCTGCGTAATGCATGCTTCTATTTGTGGTCTATGATCGTTGCTATAACTACTCAGCGTTATAGTCAAAAAGTCAGAACCACTTTGTCGCTGTTTTATACAATATTATGTACCCTAAATTTTGTTTATTAATAATTAGTCTATACTCGGTTCTTAGTTATTTGTTGCGTGCGTGTGTATGCATATAGCATGTTATGAAATATTTTGGTAGCAATATTTATTATTATACTAAATGAGACATCAGTACGTCCTAATTTTAAATATTTTCGTCTAATTTATTACGTATGTAAAATTCTGTGAAATGCATTACCACGCATTTATTTTCAGGACACTTTGTGATTGACGACTAGTGTTCTGGATATGATCACGCATTTTCCATATTTTATTTCTAGTTTGTTCATACGAAACATATATAGAAAAGCAGTGGTCATATCCCAATCTAGCACAAGCCGTTCAAAGCAAAATTCAAATTGGATTTCCCGCTTTCGTTTTAGTTCAATCCTTGACGATTGTGGCGCTACGTTCTGACCCACTAAAATCTTTCTTTACAGAAAGATAACCATCTATAAAGTATTATTAACTATCTATGCTTGAAACATTTCTATTTAGAGTGCTGACGTTCCCAGTGCGGCACTACCGTTAATATAATCAAGGCATAGAAGCTTATAGCCGGCCACGGTGGGAGTGCCCAGGTACTGGTTTCCAGCCTGAATTACGGCAATGCGGCACATACCATGTTTTATTTTATTAATTAAATTTCGTAGCATGAGAAAAGATAAAAATTCAGGAAATGTTATTAAAGGAAATAAGAAGATTATTTCTATCATTAACTCTTCAAGCAAAGAAGACAAACGTGACGCGGTTCGAGGTGCGCGGCAGTGCGTCTGCGCACGTAATTTCAAATTCTTCGCCGCAATGACGCGCAGGTGTAGCGCGGGAAACGCGCCATCTGAAATTTACCGAACCCGCGGGGAAGGAACCAATGACGTTTCACCATTTTCAAAGTGTATCGGATACACGTGGCGGTGAACCAATTATAGGGCTGGGGATAACGCGACGTCGAGTGCACGAGTATACGCGACTGATAAGCTGCGCAACTTTCACAGAAGCACGTATCGGTTATGTATTGCATACTATAGAAATTACGGAGCTCTACGATTATTCGAAGCGTTCGAATCGTATGTATTTTTTTTGTTTGTCCGCGCATAATTCCTCAGCATGTTGTGTCAATATATATATATATATATATATATATATATATATATATATATATATATATAACTAAAAAGTTAAAAATAAAAATATGTAAAAAAAATTAAAACCGACTTCAAAAAAATAAAAATGCACTGAGAAGTAAAAAATAATTTTTTTCCTTATTTAATCTACGACTCTCAATTCTTTTAAGTCTGCGCCAGATTTACACATTGCAAATGATGAGGCGCCGGCTTAAAAAATATGAGAGTCGGAGATTAAATAAGGGGAAAAATTATTTTATACTTTCTAGTGCGTTTTTATTTTTTTGAAGTCGGTTTTAAATTTTTTTAAATTTTTTAAAGAATCATTTTGCCGCTCATTCGTTATTGAATTTAATTTTTCAATTTTTGTCGCTCGATGTACTACATTTTACTAGATGAACAGCAAAGAGAATATTTCCACTTTCGCGGAGAGCGGTGCGGCTAAAGTGGCCCCATTGGAATTATCTCTTAAAGGTTGCGCAATTAATTGGTGGAATGGCTACAGTCTAGCGTGCGCGTATTACCGCCCACGCTCATTTTCGTCCGTGCATTGTTTAACACTACAGGAAACTAAATAAACTGTTCATTGAGATACAACAGTCCGCCGTCGAAGAGAGTTTCCCTGGTTCGGTGGAAAGTAAACAATTGAACGGGAGCAAGTTTAATCGTCGTTGGGTCTGTTACATCCATGTAAATCGATAAAATCGCGAATGAAGCGTGGAAACATTCCAGCGGGCGGATATATTCGTTTGAACTAACAAAGTAGTATTCGCGTATCGATTATTTTTTTCATCAAGGAATTCCTAAATTAATTTAGAATGAGGCAATCATTACACATTTCATAGTCTGTAAACAAATTGTTAGTTTACTTTCTTCACATACGATGAGGAAATTCAAATAAAGCAACAATATTTGTTTATTAGCAGATTTACATTAAAAGAGGGAAGATAATTTTTTAACTATATTTATAACTTAATTATAAGGCCCCAAGGGTATTTACAAAATTATAGAATATTAAAGATTTGTTGTAAAACAGTTTCTGGAAAAATAGCGTCAAATATTGAAATATCAATGTTGTCGAATCGAGATTATTATTTTATTAAATAAAAGTGGTAAAAGGGCACTGCTATATTTATGCAAAGAAGTATAAATTTTTACAAACCATATTAACGATTTTCCTTCATTTCTTTGAACTCTGTTCCCATAAATTTTCAACCCAAAATGAGTGAAGTTTTAAGAACGTAATGTCAATTTTATGGTAATTGTAAATAAGAGAATTTTTTACACTCATTTTCCTTTACTCCACATGAGAAACTAAAATCGATTGAATTTCTAATACGAATTACAAGCAGATGTACTATTGCGGCCACAAGTTGTATCTTTTACGCGATCATTTCAGGGTCCACATATACAGGGTGTGTCATTATAAAAAGCATGTGGAGCGTGTAAAGGGATAGGCAGCGGCGCACCCATAATAAGTAAAATATAAGCGATACTATTATACAATCCAATCGGGGCCAGTTCGTGCATCGACGTCTAGGATCCTTTTCACCAATTCCTGTAAACTAATTCGCAAATCAGTTGATCATAAATAGTATTCAGCTATTTATTTCTCTTCAAAAATGTGCGGTTTTATTCGTAACACAAAATAAACAGATTTTCATTTAATTCTCGTCAGAATTAAACTATTTCGTTTCTGTATTGAAATTAAAACGTGACTTACCACTTTTGTCGACGTTTTCTAGAGGAAAAATATCTGCTGCATCGCGTGGAGTAATCAGATTTTCTTCCTAGACCCTTAGTTTTTTAAATAAAATAGATATCTCTAAAAATTTGCTTTGATCATTATTTAAACATATTTAAATGTTCATAATTCAATAATAACTTATATCGTTATATTCGAGAGAGTTTATAGAATAATTTAAAGTAACAACCAACCGAATAACTATTACTGTTTGAACAAAAAAAATATCTAAAGTTAGAAGTTAGGATTTTTTTAAAAATCAAATTTTTCAAAAACTGAGGGTGATGGCGAATTACAGTTTGCTGATTCATATTCAGCATACAAAAATTTATAAGAAACGGCTACTGAATGTTATAAATCCAGATGGCTGTTGAACAGTGTAATTTATTCAAATTCTTCCTGGCAACATTTTGCTCCACTGCTATTAGGCAAGTACACGCTATTCGACAGAGAGCTAAAACAGCAATAGTTGAGGCACAGCAAAAAAGTCATGCGGGTAGTTGAACAATCTGCAGGCATTCTACTTATTCCAGCGAACTACCAGAGCGAGCATATAATTCGTTACCACGAATGTCCTTGCCAGGTTCATCACAAACAACTGGCTTCTAGGATCAATAAGGATTTCCCGCCGGTTGGAGCCTTTTCAAAGACTCTGCTACTGTTCCTTAGGTTCCCCTACAATTACTAATTTGATAACTAAGTGTCTAAATAATTTACTAATCATTTAAATAATAAAGTATTTCTCAGGTCAGTATTGTCTATTAACCTACTGTGGTTAAGGTTTACAATTCTTTTGGGACCTACCCGAAGTGCCTGAAATTTGGAAAAAGGAACTACAGTGAGTGTACAAAATATTCGTAGCCACTTTCAACAAAGACTTTGTAGAACTTTGTTTACTAAAAAAATGTGCATATATTCTTAGAACTATCTGAAATAAATTTCAAGAAAAAAAGGTGTATTTATATTTTTTATGAAAATATACTTGCAATAAATATTTGCACACTTTTAACTTTACAACGAAAACTATAAATATTAACACATAAATATAACAAAAGCTAATTAATTTGCTATTTTAATATCTTAGTAGGATTGCCCTCGTGACATTAAATTTACTAAATATTTTATTACTCTATTACAAATTTCATTTCACTCACTACCAAAAAAAAGGAAAATAAATATCGTTACTATTATCTGCCCACGCCTAGGTCCTCCAAGAATTTTAATGAGGACCTAGCAGCTGCTACATTTAAATTCTCATATTAATACCCTAGCATACCAGATCACGAACAATGCATAATTATATATTTCCTCAGAATTAAACCACCTATCGACGAGGAGTATCGAAATATTTTTTCCTCGAGGACATCGGTAGGCACAGGACTGAAGCAAAGCAAGGACTCAGCGACAAGATCAATAAGCAACGTGAACGGACCCTTCTTCGCAAGGCTTTCAATGCTTTCTTATAGGAGGCCCTCGACAACGGCTTTGCGCACGCAGACACACGTGCCGTCCCTACGAATCCAGGTGTCTGCCATAGTCCGCCTGCAACGTGCTCGATCGTCCGCGACACACATTCGCAGATGGAACTTCTCGCCAAGATAGCGACGATTATATTTCGTGCAACTATCTGTATGTTGTATTTGCTTATCTTATGATTTCACCGCAACCCTCGCAGGATCTGCAAACAGAGAATGAGTGGAAATTTCATGGGCGGATGGAAGCCATTGCAATAAATGAAAGAACCTTGACGAACCTATGTTTAGGAGCTAAGAATACTGGGGTTACTCACTGTTCAATTTGTAAATTAGTGTAATTAATTCATTCTCTTTAGGGCTGCATGCACTTCAGATAGAATTATATGCGTGTAGTAGATGAAAGTAATGGACATTCGGTTGGACACTGGTTGCTAGAAGTTTTCTTCCAGTCAATTTTCTGGTTTCATTGACTTCTTGGGAATATTTTGTGTGTTTGGAGAATCGATTAGATTTGATCTTTCATTTATTTGCTTTTGGGCTAAGTGTATTGAGACTTCTTTTATTTCAGTAGGATAATTATATTTGGAAATGAAAGTTGGAGGTATGGAGTTATTAAAATTTTTTGGTGAATTTTATTGACACTGTTGCGTCCTATTTTTTGTGTGCTTTTGATATCGGTCTGTTGAATCAGATGGTAGAGATTAAGTTTTGGTTTAATTGCTACGGTATTTGATGTCAGATACTCGATTAAAGAAACGTCAGTATGCTATTAAAAAGCCTTGAGAGATCACGTTATTTGGCAATTTGAAGAAACTCAATTAAACTGGTAATATGAAGAGTATTTTGAAATTTAATAACGGTATTAGTTTTATAGCTGAGCTTGCATTAGACGTTGAATTTCGTCTGTTGCAAGCATAATTAATCTTCTCTAAAAAATATTTTTTCTTAAATGCGTAGGCGTCATTTTTTAAAATTTTATTAAAAAAATGACAGGATAAGAATTTGAAAATTGATTTACCCTGAAATTTCTATTATTAAACCTTTTATAATGCTGATCACTTTATCGACT
Source organism: Andrena minutula (assembly GCA_929113495.1). Lineage (NCBI taxonomy): Eukaryota > Metazoa > Arthropoda > Insecta > Hymenoptera > Andrenidae > Andrena > Andrena minutula. The sequence goes on along the minus strand of OV815995.1, from coordinate 6,222,296 downwards.
GACAATTATTTTCAGAACTATAATAATTATCACCATTTATAATAATTTCGAAAGAAATTCTCCAATGCTGGTGTCTACCATCCCCGAACATCAAAATAATTCTAGAAAAAGATCCTCTATAATTCCCAGCGATACAACCTTCACCACCATCTCGACAACACACCGACTAAAATAAAGGACTTTCCCTACTATCAAACTTAACAAACCACTAATCTCGAATCCACCCTTTTCGACATTTCAGCCCGGAAGCCGATACGAACGCCGGCATCTAATTTCGGCCTGCAGCTTTTGTGTACGGGTTCTCGTGCGCCGTTTCATACGAATGCCCGTGCGTTTAAGCATTCGTACCGAGAAGCACGTATTCCTGGTTGTAGGGTCCTCGGCAGCTGAATAGTAAAAGTGTTCACGTGAGCGCGAGATCCACGTTAAAACGTGAATAGACTGGAGGCCGATTGTCAGCTGTGACCGGGGGATCTTTTATATTTAATATTTCCAAGAGCGGTGGGAGCAATCTCGCGGTTGATAAAACATTTTTGAATGTTTACAAAAAGGACATTATATATACTGCGGTACGTCGAGGAAATTACAATGCGTAGTCTGGCAATTACCAGGGATGCAAACAAGTGTTTTCCAACTACTTGATGCGTTTACCTAGCCCGCGTACAGATACATATTATTTCGTTTTATTTTCGGAGCTGGTAGTACGGACACGATGTGGATAACTATTTATTATTCTTCCGAGTTATTTGGGGCAGTTACGGCTCCCTGTAACCAGTGAGTGTATAGTAGCTTGCCATGTGAAAATCTTGCCCGAACGTTTGTTATGCTCGCGACGAAACGTTTGGCCTGCAAGAATTATGCAATAGCTAAAAGTTATATACTTCTGGTAATGTTTGGACGTCGCAGTGAATTTACGCCTTTCTCGTTTGGATTTTGCGAAATTGTAGGCAGATGGATAGTTTCGGTGGGAGAAAAACATTTGGGTCGGAGGCATTTATTTATATTATTTTTATTGGGTTGTTTATGCTTGTGTCAAGTTGTTTCATCCAATGAAATATAAATAATTTATTGTTATTATCAACGAGGAACAAGGACGTCCGTAGACTTTTTTCCTGTGGAGGGAAGGGGAAACTTTGGGGTAACAGTAACAAAAATATAGCAAAGAAAAAGCAACCCCACGATGACATCGACGAATCGGATTTAATTAAAAATTTAAAACCGAAATTTACAAATATTCACTTTTTTAGTATATACTTAACAAAGATCAGTTTTTAAAACTAACCGATTTTTCTCAAAACCCAGGAGGGAAGGCAACTGTCCTTTTTACTTCCCCCTGGCTTTTAACAAAAAGTCACTTATTTTTAAAACCTCATATTTCTTAAATTTATACTAAAAAAGTGAATATGTATTTGTAAATTTCGGTATTAAATTTCAACTGTCCCTTTTGCCCCCCTGACTTTTAAGAAAAAATCGCTTATTTTTAAAATCTCATCTTTATTAAATTTATACTAAAAAAGTGAATATCTTTAAATATCAATTTTAAATTTTCAATTAAATCCAATTCGTCTATGTCATCGCCAGGGTTCTTTTTCCTTGCTTTATTTTTCTACCCACTGTCCCTTTAGCCGCCCCCTCTCCTCCGAACGTCCACGACAAGGAATACTTCACAGCCCTTTCTGTCCAGCCCGCCAGAAATACATAGCTACTTACATATGCCCGAGCAGTACGGCAAAAACATGACAATACAACGCGGAAGGTTATAGTAGTGGTGGCAACGGCGGTACGGAACAGTGATGGTGGTGTGGTGGTGGTTCCTAATATGTACTCTTTTCAGCCCTCGGCCGACAGTTCAACGCAGCCCGCTGTCGTCGACGGTTGCTCGTTGTGTCGACTCCGATACGTTTGCCTCTAACGTTCTACGCTTTCCACAACATTCGTCCACGCTTGACGAGCAGCGACGAACCACGCCGATTTTTCGAACAGGATCTTTTACAATTTTTAACGACACGTGTCCTTCGCCAACATGACGCGACAAGGTGGTTCTTGGAGTGCGGGCACGGCTACTTTGTGCTAGTGGACGTGGTGCATCGCGTGTCGAAGGTGGCGAGTAGCTTCATCAGTGTCAAATGGTCCTTCTGCCCGCGGACTGTCTCTTCTGAACGAAAGTGGCGGAGATCGAGCGATGGTAAGAGCATTGACAGTGGCTTTCTTTTTATTAAGCAGGGGGAAATTGCGCGAGAAGCAGAGACGGGCGGAATTTTTGTTTAAATAAAATTTTGAATAATGAGTAAATGGTAAAAAAGTATTTGTTATGTGGGGAATAAAGTTGACTCGAGTTAATGAACGAATGACGAATAATTTGTTTTACTTTTAATTGTTTTACGGTAGTCGAAATTTTATTTAAATAACAATTTTGTCTATCTCTGAGGAGAAGTATTGTTATGGTGGAGTAGGGAAAGTAATGTGCGCATTAGTGTGAAGCATCTTTGAGATGAAGCCTTTGAGACTTGAATTAATTTTAGGGAGGAAATTATAGTTTGTTTTGGCAAAAGGTGATAAGTATTAGAAGTGAATTTAGGGGAGATGAAATTTTAAAGTTACTGGGTCAGTTGCATTTATGTACTTACTACGCAATTTATATTCAAAGGGCACTTGATATTCAGAGTTTGAATATTTCTTATATTGGATTAATTGGATTTGGAGGATAAAGTTTGATATTCTGGTAGTTGTTTTTAATGTAATTATATAGTAAAAAAGAAAATACTGAATTTATGTGTGGAGACTGATTCTTGGTTGCGTAAAATGGGGTGTTGATAAGAACGACAACTTCTCTCCCATTTTCTTTTTCCTTGTTTTCGTAATAAGAACGAAAAAACACGATAATTCGGAGGGATCAGAGGTTCAGCAGAGATAAGAATGCTCCTCTGGAAAATGTAACGAATAAAGTGACTTGGAGCACGAAAGGACTACCGTAGCTTCGATCTTAGATGCGAGTATATTTACAAGCGCGGGAGTGTATCTTTATTCGGCGTAATATTTAAGATAAGAGGATGATAGCTCGTCTTAACACGCATAAGTGTTTGTACATTAATCACTCATTGCGAATTCCAAGAGATCTTAAATTAAAATAAAACTTAGCATTCTGATTAAACGTGGTTTAGTTGACGCTTGTTTATAAAATTGCAAGTTAATTTAATATATTTCGAAAAATTAGTAGATCCACAAATTAGTAGATACTCGAACCATTTTTTAGCATATCGAAACTTAATTCTACTCTATGAATCGGAGGTGGAATATTTATTTCTGTTTGCGATTGCATTATTGCAATATTGTACGTATGAAATTAAGAATTTTCTCACCAGTAGAGCACTCAGGATTTAATCTTAGAGAGAGCCGAGTTGAACAGATAAAAATATATTTAAGAAAAATTTATTTGAAGAAATTTCATTTAGAGAAAATTCAATAAAATTCATTAGGTAATTATAAAAATTTATTTAAAGAATACAATCCAGTTTTCTTTTCTTTTTTTAAAGTCTGTTCTCGGGGGTGCCAGGGCCCTTTGTCCTCTTTGGGTGCGTCACTGCTTTTCACACATGACTCTTGTGACTCTTGACTTGTATTTTAAACGTTTAAAAAAAATTTCTACCCTCTTCAAACCATCTCTTCCACTGGAATTTATCCAAAATGCTATCTGCAAATCACCCAAGTGTCTCGTACGAAAATGTACTAACAATTAATACTACAGTATGTGTCAAAAGTTCCCGAGCTCTGAGTTCAGTATGATAATTTATTGTGGTGAAATGAAAGGCAGTGAAAAGGAAAAAATGGTACCTATTTTAGTACACCTGGGGATAATTTTTTCACTGTAGATGCTGGAAGCCTCCACCGTTTTCTTCAAAACATTAGTTCACCCGTCGGACCACAACGAATTATTAGACTCACAACAGGAAACTTTTGATGCTCACTGTACCAACTATTCCTCCGGTTACAATGGCCCCGTTAAAGCTCGCCTTTCGCGCTTCCTTTTCACATTTCACATTCCCCTAATCTAAACTATAAAAACAATTGCAAACCCTCCGATCGAAACCGCGATACTCCAATGGGACTTCACAATTGGTGTGCAATATTACTCCTAAACTATTCAAGCAATCGAATTGCCCTTTTGCATGCACGTAGATAACTAATTTTCTCTATATTTGAACCTACCTGTTTAATAATTTTACCAAATTAAATAATTTTTATTTCATAATTTAGAGAAATACCTTTCTGTAAAAATCGAAAGTTTTTCTTCTAAATCTTGTTATTTCACAACTATGCATTTTTTACTAAACAAATAGGTTTATCGACGACAAAATCTTACAATAAAAGTAAAAAACGGTTGATTTCTGTTTGAATCCGGCGCTGAGGCCTCTCAGAATCGACTTTGCTACTTGCAAATAAACTATTTAGCAACCCCAAAAAGTTTCTCAATATCCACAAATCTTCCTAATCACGTAATAAAAGTTCCAACAAATTTCATTTCATCCTCCCCTTACAAAAAATTCCCCAAAATTACCTCGGCTTTAGCGTTTTAACCCGAGGCTCTTCCCCCAAGAAAAGTTGAAGAATACGGGAAGAAGACGCCCACGGTTAATTCAAGCCTCCTCGACGACGCTCGTTTTCTCGCGCGAGGCGAAAGGTCGCGCTATAAACTTACAACATTAATACAGTTTTATAACCAACCTTGACTCTATACCGTCCAATATGCCATTATCGTTCCTGCTGTTGCATCGCGTCTTCTTCTGCTTCCCCAGAAAACGCGCGCGGTCGGTGACGTAATTCCTCAAGTGGATGAACCGCGTCCGCTTTCCGCCATATCGCGTCCAATAACTTAATCACCTTTGCGGCAAGTCGCAAAACAGCTTGCGGTAAACACGTGTCCCACCCCTGCCGAAGTCCCTCCGTGTTGTGAGAGGGTAGAAGGAGAAGTGTCCTGTAAAATACGGGAATCGTATCGGCAGGGAGATATTCCGCGATGTCACCTTGATTCGAAGAGCCAAGGCATCCGTGTTTCGCGTGCTGGGCCCTTAATTGGGCTTAATTAACGATCGTGCCGTCTTTGTCATCGGGCTCTGACTCACGAGCAAGTCGTAATTTCCAGTACTCACCTTCTTCTTTTCTGCTCACTGCTCTCGTTTAGCCACCACCCTCCAGGGGCTTGCACGGCTTTTGTAAAAGTGCTTGGTTAATTACTTTCCCTCGGGCGCGATGAATTCGCCGCGGTGTGCAGGGGGTTCGTTGCTTGCTGGGGAAATTGTAGAGGGTTGTTTTTTTTTTTAAATTTAGGCATATCTGTAAGAAACTTGTTTTTTTTTAGATTTTCGATTGACTTCTTTGTGAAGATACCATTTTTTAAGGTTTTGTTGTTTGGATTGGTTAGTTAATTGTTTGAAATTGGGAGCTTTTAAATTGAGTAAAGTGCAGTGGACACGGGGGAGTGAAAGGGAATATTGCATTCGGTAGGAAAATTACTTTCAATGGTTTTGATTAATGGAGATTATTTTGTTATGCTATGTAGATAAGAATTTATTCATATGTTTACCCCTAACTGACGGGGTGGAGACTTTGCTACAAAATTGGTGAGGTCACCTACCCCAATTCTTATTTCTATTAGCGTAGGTAGTATTTCACTTTCTTTTCTGAACGAAGCATTCAAGTCTTTTCAATATAAGTGTAATTAATACAAGTGGTACGAATAAAATTTTACCTGTAATGAATATAAAATTAGAATTCGTTTTTCTGTATCTCTACGTGGAAGAATATTCATCTATCTTAATATATAAAGCAGAAAGCTTCTATGTTTGTGTGTTTGTCTGTTGCCTAAAAACTTTCGAACGATAAAGTCTGGGATCACGAAATGTGCTTCAGCTTATTATGCCTGATTAATCTTGATGAATTTTCACAAAAAGAACTAAAAAACTTTTTTTTATAACAAGCAGAATCTAAATTTTGGGCAAAGCCGAGTAATAATGCTAGTAGATAATAAGAATAAGAAAATTTTCTAAACTTCTTTTAACGAGACTGCAAAGGTACTATGTAGATGAATTTTGAATTTTATTTTCGCAATTGATAGAAGCCTTCTATTAGAAGGGTCAGTTATTATTTTATTTTACAAGTGCACATTATGTTTTGGAAGTCGTTCCTTTTTATTGTTTTTACAAAGAATTGCCCTTAAAGGGTGTATCAATAAGACTGGACCACTATGAATATAATTTTGTGAATAATCTATCTTTCAAGCGGCATACCTGTGACTAAGATTGAAATATCGGTGGAAATATTAATCCCATTTACATTTAGTAGTAAAATAAAATCGTTTTAATTGGCCAATTGATATACAATACATAACTAATGCATTATTAAACCTGTTCAATGCAGCAGATACAAAGAAGCACGAACTCGTAGAAATAGAAAACAGTATTGATGTCGTTTAACCCGTTTGTTGGAATCTATATTACAAAGTGAACTAGGTAACTTTATCATCGTCCTTTTTGCATAAAAATAAGTTGACCCAAATGATACTGTGAGTAATTTAACTGTTGCATACGAACGTATACAGTGTTTAAAGAATAAGTAAAGGTTTGCAGTGCTTTCTTTGTAATATCGTGCACTCTACGAACAATATAAGATTTTTCACAGTCTACATAATAATAATAACAATAGTGCATGCCTTAATTGCGATAGAAAATAAAATACAGTGCAAAAGAGGAGCTATTGTTATAACCAGCTATTAACGCCCTGTTCCAAAAAAAACAAGAAACTAACATAATTAAAGTAAATTGTAGTTGAGATAAACAGTATGAAAATTTTATACTGCATGAAAAACCATTAAATATTCTTTATACTATTTTTTTTTTTATATTTACGATAGTCTTTTAAATGTACTGGAAAATAGGAAAACACTTATTAACCTTTAGGGGTATTTTCACCCTGAATAGCCGAAAATGGGAACAAACGAAAAATTGCCTGAGGTGCTTTACAAGCCTGCACAGTTTGAAAAAAATCAGAATGTTCGGGTAACGGAACTTCCCTTGTCAGACGGGCCAGCTTGTGCGCCAGAGATGGCGAGGGGTGAATCATTCCCGAAATGAAACGAATTACGCGATCGATATCAAAACCACCCGTACTCGGGACTTGTGCTTCCCGCGCAGTTTGCGACATTAAAACATCAGTCCAGTCTAGCCACTAACAGATCGAGAGATAAGATGATGTAATTATTTGATTTCGCTCTGATCCGGCGCTGCAATTTTGCACGATATTCCCCACCATAATTTGGAAAACTTGGATACCGCGATACGATTATATCTGATGCTTCCGTGACTGTCCACTGCAATTTGATTCGACGCTTTGTCGTTAGTCCTCGTACAGAACGATGTTTAACTGCACTATCGTAGTGGAGTTAATAATTTCAATGTTATTCTGTTGCGTCAACATTGCTGCTCCGACTGTGGTTATGATATTAATGGTGAGCTACTGGGTATTTGGAATTTGATGGTATTATATGTGGCATTGAGAGCAAAAGTGGACTAACTCATATTGAAAAAAAAGATTTTACCTATTTTATGTTTTAAATGAAAATTGAATTGATCTCTGTGATCTTCACAAAGTTATATCTATTGTGTATTGTTCCCCTCTATGCAGTTCTATTTTCAACTGTTTCACTATTATTAATAATATCTTAATAATAGTGAGATATTGTTAGTAATATTTTATTAATAGTGAGATATTATTAGTAATATTTTATTAATAGTGAGATATTTTAATAGTAATATTTTATTAGTAATGAAATATTATTAGTAATATTTTATTAGTACTGAGATATTATTAGGAATATCATATTATTACTAATACTTTATTAGTAATGAGATATTATTAGTTTTCCTATTAATACTGAAACACCTATTATTACTAATGTCTTATTATTAGTAAGCTATTTTTAACGATAAGTGAGATATTTTTCGTAGTTTTGCTTAAATAAATTTTATTTCATTGTTCCATCTTGCTTGTATATTACTCGAGAACAAAATTAGAAAGCTTAATTGTCCAATGCGAAATTTATTTTATCGACAATGAAAACTCAACACACCTGCTACCTAGGAGAGATGCATGCTCAAAACTTCTTATCGTACAAATTAGCACTTGGGTCGCATCGCGAACAAAGGGTCCTTTTCAAAAGTCACCTTGGATGATGATGATGATACGACAATCGTTATCGTTTATACGGCACTGTCTCGCCAGCATTCTTATCCTGTAATCTCGCATACGCTTCCGGTTGCGACAATCATTACACTATGCGGAGAAAATAAGTCTGGTTAATAAAAAGAAGATACACAATGCTTGACAAGCAGATATAATCAGAGATGAAACAATGTTTGTAAGACTAACAATCGATGATTCCAAATTAGATATGATACTTAATTAATATAAAAGTAGAAGAATCTAGAAGTTAGAAGAATTTTTTAATAATTTTAACAATTTCGTCGAACCCTTCTTTGTAGTTTTCAAATAATATTATTTCTATTTGCAGAATTTTTCTGGAAATAAATCGAGGACATGGTACTTAAAAATTGTGATAACCATAAAACAAAATAACACATTTTTATAAATAATATTTGAAATAATACAACGATAGTATTTCGTTTTAATAATAATAATTCCATAGCTAATATCCAATAAATAATAAAACAGTACAATAACCAATAAGTAGCCTAACACAAATATTTCAATTATGCATTGGTACTATTTTCAGTATTCAGTACATCGACTGAAATGTTCACATTTAGCTTTTATTCTCTGAGCCTGTGTAGAGACACTTATTGATAAATGCATGGTCCACTTATAGCAAAGTGCTGATAGATTATGCAGTCTAGGGCAGTAGATTATTGGCAGTGCTACTTTTTAAAATATCCCTTTACCGTGAGAACTCGAACAAAGAACGAACAATGAAAATTGTTCTTAGAGATTACAGAAGTTTTTATCAAAGCTGTTTCACACTTATCAATACAAATTACTGCTTTACAATCATAAAACAATTAATCGAATGCAAGTATCTATATAATGCCTTCCCCCTTATTTTCTCAATTTTCCTCATTCCAACTTCAGCATACACTAAACAACTACCAAAGTCCCTAAAAAAATAATCACCACCTCCATTAGTCACTAAACAAACAAATCAAATCCAATAACCACCACTTTCATTATTTAAAATTCCTGTTACTTCCCCCAAAAAATAAAAAATCGATTTTCCTCACAGCGCAGTGCTTTACTTTTCAATTTCAAAGCGTCGACTCGAAGTGGAGCGCGGTTAAGAACCACGTGGCAGCGGATCGCCCTGGAAGATGTCGAAGAAGAGGCCTTAGCATGAGCCACGCCGCTGCATTTCGAATCCTGATGCTGATCCTGATCCTCGGCGGTCTCGAGTCGGTGACAGTGGTGAACCACCACCCCGACGAGGAGTACTCGCTGGACCACGAGGTCCTCTACGACGAGGCGATCGCCGAGGCGAAGAAGCTGCAGATTTACCCTGGTAAATAGAAATCTGTTGCGCATCACCGTAGATGTTAAAAGCGCTACGTGGAGCCCCGTTGTCTAACTCCATTCCGCGTCTGGTCTATAAAGCATCTTCACACAGCACGGAAATCTATTTATCTTCCCTCCGAGAATAACTCCTCTTTGATCCGTTTAAACGGACACTCCGGCCACATCCTCCTCCCGCGCGAATTAACTCTGCGTTCGATTTTATTAATCAGCCTGTCTGTGCTCCTCCACTGCAGCCGGTATGGACAAGAAAGGTACGACGATAGGAAGCTTCTCCGTCTTCGGTAGCTCCTGTAGGTTTTGGGCACGCGGGGGAATGACATGGACACCTTGTTCTCCGCGGTACGCGATATGTTTAAATTGGTCCTTCAGCTTTCAAACGTTACGTTGTCGTGGACAGGAAACAGAGACCGAGGCTGCCCTGCTTTGTTTAAGAATTTTAGCTAGTCGGCTAAATTGTTTCTTATGTAAATGAGAAATGAATTTTGTGTAACGATTTGTTCGGTCTTATTAATATAATGCTGTATAGAATGGTCCTTTAAGAGGTAATTCTTCAGTAAAATATATTTTGAAATGGGGAAGAACTTCGTTTTTATTCGGAGCTTGGAAGAGCGGGGGAAGAGGAATTGGTAGGATATGTAAATATAGCGCAACTGATATCGAAATGAATCCTTATTCAAAAATAGGTCGAAATTGTAGAATACCTAAATTTTTTTTAAACGAGCTTTTATTTTTGGGGTGGTCAATATTCAAAATCCATCGAGTACATGTGCATTTGACTAATTGTAAAGATCAGTTCCATCCTCGAAAACATAGGCTTATTTGAAAAATATGTATTCTACAATTTCGATTTATTTTTACAATATAGTCACGCTACATAAAGAACTCACATTGAACTTAAAAAAAAATAAAATCGCATCAGCTTATACAACCCAGCTCTGAGTGCTGCTACAGTGTAAATAAAAAAGAAATTTTACAGTAGGATTCATTTAATTCATAATGATACTATACTTATTTAGTAATAAATAATTCTTGCAAAAGGAGCTCCAAATAAAAAAGTTTCCTTAATTTAAATAAAACGCCCCATTTTAAGACGAAAATTAATAACAAACCAATTTGTTTACACCTCTGTTCAATTATTGCAGCTCTCTTCATTTTAATTTCACTTTTTTTTAAATATGTCAGAGGTTCGCGCACCAAGTGGTACAAGGATGCATTTACATATCAGAGATGTATTTTGTATGTATATGTAGTATAAGACGATATCGAGAATAATGGGCAACGTCGAGTATCCACGACACGGTTTCAAAACGGTTGCGTAAAAGCCCCGAGACACTAATTAACGTGAATCATACTTGTGTTCCCTCGATTTAATGCGATTGTCGTCTGTTTTAATAACGGCACCTCGAACCGAGGATAATGAAATGTAATTCTCAATCGCCCAACGAAAATGATACGCGCCTGGGCTTGCAATTTTCCAGAGCACGAAGAGCACGGTGTCCTTGCAGCCTCGTAACACCGAGAGCCCATGTTCCATTTTCAGTTCGCAAAAAAAATAGTCACCCGCTTGATAGCAGTTTGAAAAGATGCTAGTAACTTATTTAAAAAACCTCATTCAGAACTATACTTTTTTGAATAGAGGAAAAGATTTTATTTTTAGGAAAATCCTCTCAAATTTTTAGATAGAGTAGATATTAATTTTTAGATAGAGTAGATATTAATATTAACTTTTTCCGATAAACAAAGTAAATTCGCCATTCGACAGAGGGGACGTTATTAAACATTTTTATAAATTCCACAGGACCAATTCCAGGATGCAAGCCTTGCACGAGTTCAGAGATGACTTACTGCAAAGACGAGAGTGTCATAAACGACCACTGCTGCTGCGACGGCAGTGATAATAGTGAGTATGATTACAGAAAACGCGGGAAACCTTCAATATTCCTAAACTCCACAATTTGTAATTCCTATATAAAAGGAATTATTTTGATTTCTCTTTTAATCGACCTTTGAACAATTCCCAGCGAAGTAGAACAATTACCTTGACGGCTGGCTGGTTTTTCTGATTTCGTATTTTGTTGTCGATTATACCACACGCATTCTGTTCTTGTCCTTCGTCTATTTACGTATAGAAATCGGATGGGAAAAAAACGACAATCGCGTGTAGGCAATTCGTGCGTGAAGAATTGGCGGCGCAAACGCTGCCGGCTCGATTGTGCGACTCTTCATGGAAATGTCGAACGATAATGGAAGCTGGATTCGCTGTAATGCCTGTAATTCGTACAATAGAAATAACGTCTCGCGTAATCCCAGTCGCAGGAACGTAATTGGGAAAGCCTAAATGTGTGCCAATTGACTGCGCTGCAAGGGAACTCAAGCAGGCAAAGTAAAAATTTGATTGTGTTAATTGTTGCGTGATATTTAATACCGATCAGTTTCGCTGGTGACATTTTACGAGGATGATCGTTAAAATTGGTTGGTAAAGAATGTTACATAATTATTAATGTTAATAACTGGCATAATAAATCATTATAGAGGAAATGTTATTTCAAGATTTAGCCAAATAAGTAAAGCAAAAGAAACGACTCATTTTTTAAAATTGAAGTTCATTCTTAAAAACTCTTAACAAAGCAAATATCAATCCAGAAACTTGTCTAACTGGGGGATATAAATAAGAGATAAAAAAATTGTGATCTGAATACTTATTCTCGTTTTAAGTTTGCAAACACAGAAAAATAAGTATTGCATAATCTGGTAGTAAAGGGTTTAGATAAAAAGCAATTCAACGAACAGAAACTTTATTTTAATTCAAATAATATTCAATTGAATAAGCAAGAGAAATGTTACTATCAATTTAGAGAAGTCGGTTAGTAGATTAAATTATTAGAATACTTGAAAGTAGATTAAGTCGTTTTATAAAATTACAATAATTTCAATCAAATTAAAATTTTTCGTTCCCAATTTTCTTCTTCTTAGTCTTCTATTTTCTTCATTTTCCCCTCTTCTGAGGCCCTTGCACCCGTTGCCTCCCCTGTGGCCGGCCCTGTCACAAAACCTAAGGACATTAAGAACCCATTTTAAACAAGTTTCAAAATTCTCCTAACGAACCAACTCATTTTATCCAACGGGGGGCTATTCTCAACTGACGACCCAACTCGTCTTTCCCAGTTAACAAATTAAAATTAAATTCGTCGTCCATCTTCGGGTACAGCTGGACGGAAGGACAATCACCTGTTCAGGAAATCATCGATGTCCGCCGTAACGAGGCATCCTTGTCCATCTGACGCGTGTTAACGTCCTGGCACACGGGGTGGTTATACCAGGTGACTCACGCGAAACGTTCATCGCAGAGCCGTTTAACGGGGACACCTCGCTCGTTCTTAGGTATTCCGCGTGTTCGTCGCCCGAACTCTTTACGCGGCTATCGGACATCGACCTCTAACTCCGTTCCCTCCAATTTCTAATTAGCATAGCCCCGCGTGGCCTTGCTTCAAAGTGGCGAGTGAAACGTTTCGCTAATTTGTCTTGCACCGCGATTAATCGCTTTTTCGAGCATTTACAGATTGTACATGTGCAATTATTATTTATTTAGTTAATTAGTTAAACAGAAGACAGTAATATATACAGTGGGCAATGAAACGCGGATTAGAGAAACAATTAAACAAGCGATGAGCGTTAAATATCTTTATACAGCATTTTGAAATATAGAGAAAGCTGAAGTTTCACCATTTTCTTTGTGGCGTCCTTGTAAAAAATTAATATATCAGACTGCATCTAGGTCTTCACGAAGCACGTAGGGTTTTCAAACTTTACATACTGAAAAGATAAAAGACTTAGGTATAGTATTTTAAATATTTGAATATTTCTTGAAAACTGGAAAAATCCTGGATAGGTGATTTTAATTTATAACAGTATTAAAAGGCATAGTATTAAAAGAAGATTCTTTTGTCAATTCTTCGATATCACCCCAAGCTTATTCCAAGTTTCTCAATTTCAACCAATTTCCCCCCAAAAAATTAAATTCATTAAATTTTGAAGAAAGTATAAATAAAAACTGAGTATGTAATGAACTTTAGTTATCACCATTTAATCATTGAAGAGAGCTTCTCTGAATATACTATATAGTACTTGAAAAAATATTTCCAGCAACTTTTATCTAAGGACGTGCAATTCTGCTTATAAACATCATTTAAATAAAAAGTCACGATTCAAATACAGCGCTAGCAACTTCAACAATTTCCGCACAAACTACGAATAATTTTGCAACGACGCCGTAATCGTTATTCACGACACAATACTCGTTGTCGATGCACGTCGAGTGACTACTCGAATAGCAACGGTGGCAGCAATAGAATCGCGTTTCTGCACGCACCACGCGCACCTATCGAATACGTGAGTCCGTTCCGATCAGTCTTATGCACGTTCCTCTCTGCACTTTTCTAATCGCTCGATTCGGTTAAGCGGAGCTGCAACGCAGCAAAATAACTGTAAGTCGAACTTTAGGCTTTTTCTAACACTACTATGGTCTTCGAATATACAGTAGTGGGTGAAAGAAAGTTTAAATTACGAACAGTATCAAAAATAAAATAGTTGTGTTAGGAACAATTATATCTGAAAATTTATATCAAGGGGCCCCGTGCTTAGCTTTCCGTTTATTTAAAAAATAATTGAATGAAATTGTGATTTCTGATTTCTATTTGGAAGAATTAGAAATGGCACTAAATGTGTATTTCAAAATATTTTTTAGTAATATTTTTTACTTTTGATATTAATTAAATAAGAAATATACAAATGTAAATCATTATTTTTCGTTATGATTAAGTGTTATTTAATCTTATTTAGAATAAATTTCAATTTTTTTAGATTTACGTACTTTATTGTATATTTTAGTACAATCAAAAATTACATCCCGGTCTTTCCCCGGTTTTTAACCAATGAGGCGCTAGAAGGTTTGCTAACTCGTAGCCAAAATTTTACAAATTATTACAAAAATTACATTCTTATTATTAAATTGTTATGCAAATGTTAAATTTTTATAGAACAGAGATAGAAAAATGGGACTTGGACAAAAATTCATTTTATTCTTTCAGGACTCTGACCACATATTTTTTATTTTGCATGTAAATATTTAATAATTTAATATAAAATAAATTAATATCACGGGAAATAAATTACTCTTGAGTAGGCGACAAGAAGTTCCGCGAATAAATCAAATCCATTGCTGCCAGCCGGTTACAGAGCTCAGAACTGATACCGAACCGGAAACCTTCGGTATCTCGTTACAAGAATTTGTCGTCTACCCGTCTACAAAACCGGACAATTATCGCGGTATTACCTTTCGCGTAGGGCAGCTTTATCGATTTTAGAAATGAATACGTTACAAATAATACTTGGAATTTTATAGCCCATATTACTTTTGCGTAATATTTCTGCATCTATAGTCAGCGAGCGTCAACATTCAAATGCTCATAAAAATCTTGATTTCGAACTTGTAAAATTTAGTTATAACATTTTCTTCCCTACCTTCAACCATTTCAAACACAGAATTTACTATCTATCTCCTCATTTTACTCGATTGTAACTTTTTTCCCGTTCAAAGCAATCGAGACTATTGGCTCCTCTACATTCACCCGTCTATTGTTTTAGAGGTATTCCCCTTCGTGAAGCACACTTGTCGCGTGGGACCAGAAGAATGCAAAGTGCAGGCTGGAGACTGCGCTGAGTACACGAGACTACGGGAATGCTGTTGTCATTCCTACTTGGCCTCTCTCTGTAAGTATTTCTTTTCCGCTTACGCGTTTTGGCGAAGTATGCAAGGTGCCACAAAGCTACTATATATTAGAAACTTAATAGTGAAAAATTCCTAGTATAATTAAAATTTAATTTAGATATTAATTTAAGTAATGGTAATTGTAGTTAATTTTTAAATTAATGAAATAAATATTTAATTCAATTTATTAAAATATGGTGAAATATCTTTTATATTAGATATATTAATTTTTAGTGAAGTAAAATTTATCAAATTTTGTATTAAATGTTAATAATTCAAATTAATAAATATGGCGACTTTATCATTTATTTAGAGGAATTTGGAGGATTTACTATAATTAAATTTTAGGTACATATTGCTGTTAGAAAAATTTATTTATATACATATAAAATATTTTAGATAGCTATTTAAACTAAACAAAAATTCAAGTCAGAATATAGATTATTATAGTTTGCATAAATTACAATAAATTTAATTTCTGAATAACCGATTTGTACGTTATCGATTTTACTAATTTAATTGATCTGTGATTCTTCAATAACTAAATTCTTTTCTTTTTCAGGGAAATACCGAGCGACCGGTGCAGGATCACATGCAAACACGAATCTCACAAAGTTCCTGGCGATATTGATGATGCTCAGGATACTCCTGCGATCGATCTGACAGTACACATTTAATACCAAATATTTTGTATAATACGAATTATTTTAATAAATTATTTTTCCATCGACGGGGGCGAACTTCGTAATACAGCTCAACGAATATTTATAACAACCGAAGTTGCCAGAGCTTCGTAAACAGTCTGCGACTTCCTGTACACGAGAAGGTGCGATTGTTACCGAAAATAATGAATGTTGTTTAACAACCATTTGTACTTTTCTATCCGTGCAACGAATTTTTCTATAAGCGCAACGAACAATGTACAAACGTATTTAAGAAAGTCTTTTAATGCCATTGTCCCCCGTTGTCACTGTAAATGTAATTAGGACGCGGCATTACCTTGCTCAAGTGACACTTACTTGCAAAACGATTGTTACTTAATTGTAAATAACAGGAGACAATGATTGCGTGGACCGAGGCACGCGATCGAATCGTTGCTACAGCACCCTGATTTTCTGTTTCCCAGAACTGAAGAGGGAATCGAATAAAAATTTACCTAAACGCAGAATTAGAAAATTATTGCCATGTATCGAAGTAATTTAGGTCTTTGCTAACTGTTTTTATTTAGAATATGTAACGTAAATGTGGAATACAACATTTATACACAATACTTTGGCTATTCGACTGCAATTGCGAAATTCAACCGGATCCGTGTAATTCGACTTTCTACTCTATCCACCTTCGCATCTGACGTATCCATCTTCAACGTCACAGTCGACTTTTGTTCCATTCCTAAATTGGCGCAGCGGGAGAATGAAATAAATAGAACGTCGTCTTCGTTAAGCAGAAATGGCAGGATAGAAGGTTGGATTTTTTGAAGATTGTGTAACTGAAAGCGGAATTGTTTGAACGTTCGATGTCATTGTTCGAATAGGGTAAAAGGAGAAGAAGAAAATAAACAGTCTTCGTATGGGAAAATTATTTATTATATCGGACCAGTGACAGCAATTATTTTTAACAACGATGGGAGGATTTTAATCAAATTTAGTGAAGATTGCAATGAAAGAATAACGATAAAACGAAGGATACAAATAAAATGGAAATTAACAAAAAGCAGTAATGAAGTAAGATAGATAAATGAGAGGAGTGATGCAAAAGGAGGCTTGAAAATAAAAGTTTTACCATTTTTCTATAGCAGTTTTAAAGTTTCTTGAGCTGTGAGAAAATTAATTCTAATTTTTTCAGTCACGTACTAAAAAATTTTAATAAAAACATAAACGAAACGTGGAAATAGTAACTTAAGTAAGGAAATTAATAATGGTAATTATATTTTACAGAAAGGTGTGAAGATTAATTTTTTATAAATTTTCATTGAATCAAATTATTCTTTTTTTATAAAATAGTAAAATCCCTTCAACAATTTATCATATCTCTATCAACAATTTGCTTCCTCCTCCATCAAAATCTCTACCTCAAACACTCCAGAAGTTGTATACCCAAAAAGTAGTAAACCAATTCTAAAAAAAAAAAAAACTGAAAAAGGTAGACATACAAAGTTCTTCTCCGTGATCTAATTTCCCTGAGAGAATTCGTTGAACCGAGTATTTTTCACGGTTCGAAAGGGGAGAGCAGAAATTGTTCAAACACTCTTATCGCTGTAATTGTCGCGTGACACTTTACAATTTACATAGCCACCTCGTCGGTACCCCATCCTGTTTTCTCGCTTCTCGGATACACGGGCACTTAGGGAGAGAGGAAGATCTGGGCCAGTTACGAGTAACGGGTACGTCGGCCACTTACGATACTCCCGTAAGAAGACCGCGCTACGTGTCCGTGAATAAAAGGTTGCGTAGGTTTCAAAAAGAAATCGAAGTAAAAGCCGCGTAGGAGCATTGGTCCTTCGGGAAGTCTGTCGGTGTCCCGTAGTGCTGGCAGATGTCCGCGTTAAATTCAATTGGAAAGATGTCCGTTTACGCGCTGATACTCTGCGCGACTGCGATTCTGCATGCCTCCTACGCCACTGAGCCGAGTGAGTACATTAAATGCAATTTGTTTATTCGGTTTCATTCGCCGTGGAATTGGTACTTCTTTCGTGATTAACTGTATTGTAATAATTATGGAAATTAAGTATGGAAATCAATTTTTGAGAAATTCTGTGGCTTTAGGTAATTCATGTCTGTCAGTCTTTTAAGGATTTTCCACGCGAGTTTATTTATTGCTGAATGTTGATATTTTGGGTATAGGCATTTTTCAGAGGCAATACTGGTTTAATTCTGATACGGAAATTGGGTAATTTTTATTTAGAATCGAGCCTTCTTTATTAATGTATTATTTGGAGTGAAACTCCTTCATATTTTTAAATAACTAGTAACTATTGATAATAAATATATTTTTTTAAATTTGATTTGTTTAATTTTTTGTTTCTATTTTTTTATGGTGGAAATTTAATAAATTCTTAAAATATTACTCTGTAATAATTAAACGATCTGAGTTTTATTTTTGTATGATCGTTTCTTGTAAATTTGATGTTGGGTCAATTTCACCCAAATTTACTTACCCGTTCAATTTTACGAATTTTGTATAAGGGTTAAGAAATATAGAGAAAGGTAAGAAAAATAGAAAAAAGATAAAATACGAGCTGCCAGTGACAAAAGTGTCTTGTGTGAAAGGCCCTTAAAGTTTCAATTGCTGCACAATTTTCAGTCCTTCGATGATCAAGTATATTTTCCATCGTCAATTTTTGATACTGCCTGTAAATTTCTTGCTTCGTTTTTTCTGTGATTAATTCATATTTTTTTGTGAAAATTCCAATTCGAGTTTAATGATATTATAAATCTTTATGTATATGAAATATAAAGAATCTTTAGAATTATTTAACTTCTATTTGGAAGATGTTAGAAAATATTAATTTCATTTTTTTTAAGGCAAACTTGAAGATAAAATACGAGATTTCTTTTCGCTTTCATAAAATTTTTAAAGAGTTGATAAATATTAGCTTTCAAATCTGATGAATATGAATATTGCAATACTTTAATACTGTTTGATGAAACCAATATATTTACATACAAAATACTTTTTCGATTTGCATCATGCCCCTTGTTTGATGTGAACCAGGCGTGCAGAGTGACATAGCAAGTAATCAAGCAGAAGGGGCCAAACAAGCAGGGCCACTGGATAATAGATACTACAATATCCCCACTGATAATGCTTACAGGCCACCGCCAAATAGGTAAGCATTTTATCCTAGAACTATGTATAGTGACAAATAAGTTATCCACACATCTCAGGCTTTTGGTTTTAACTGTTTTAACCAGCAATAATTTTTTATATAAATTCCTCAATTAAAACTATACTAATCAATTTTTTTAAATATATATTTTCACAAAATTAAATTGTCTCTTTTTAACTTACTGTTGGTAAAAATCAAGATACCAAGATATATGCACAGTTTTCTTTTGTCACTGGGTATACGTAACTCTCTTCAACAAAGCATATAATCCGTAACATGTCGTTGGCTTATTAAAAAAACTAACCACGCCCATGTTTCTTAATTTTCAATAAATTTTACCACCAAAAGATAATGCACTTTGCATTTGCAAAAGCCCAAAATCTTATTTCTGGAAGAAGTTGGTCATTAAAAATAATTACAAAAAGTAATATTCTGAGTGCACGTTTAAAATTGAAAAATAATAAACAAGAACCACAAAATAAACATAATCACATTAACGACACTGACAAAGTTTTTTTTATTCAGTGGGTACAAAGTTTCATTGAATTAAAATATTTTTCGCCAATGCGATTGAATTTATCTTGCCGAGTCATGGCTATAAGAGTGCAAAAAACGATAACCATTTTTATCTCTTGCACGCGCTTAATCGATTGCAAATAAATAATTCGCTACTTTATTTCGACACTCCTTTTGATTCCGATCTTTTCTTTCAGGAGGTGTCCTTTGTGCGACAGCTCGGTCTATCCCTATTGCGGAGAAAAATTGCTGCACGACGCGTGCTGCTGCACTGACCCTCACACGCACGCTCTGCCCTACCAATGCAAATTGGCAGATTGCAGGTTCCTTCACGCGAACAATTGCAGGGAACACAAACTGATCGCCACCTGTTGCTGCAGCGACGACTATCGATCTTTACTCAGAAGCTTCTCGCTTAAAATTAAACTCTGATATATAACTCGACGATAACGTACAAATACCCACCGGGCTTGCAATCTTTCATTCATATTTTTAATTAATCCTTGTACGGAAATTGGGTGACCCAAAATCGAGTCACCAATCCTCATTCCTCCTTTGCTAATGCATTATTTGGATCGAAACTCCTTCATGTATTTAATTAACTAACAGCCGTCAATATTAATTAATAATAATAATTTTGTTTTTTAATTTTTGTAATCTTTAC
Organism: Andrena minutula; assembly: GCA_929113495.1. Taxonomy (NCBI): domain Eukaryota; kingdom Metazoa; phylum Arthropoda; class Insecta; order Hymenoptera; family Andrenidae; genus Andrena; species Andrena minutula. The sequence goes on along the minus strand of OV815995.1, from coordinate 6,201,944 downwards.
TTTTTTGTTTAATTGTAGTAAGTTCTTAAAATATTAAAATGTAATAATGAAATATACTGATTGTGAGTTTTATTTTTGTATCCTCGTTTCTAGTAAATATTCATATGATTATTGAAGTCATTTTGACGAAAATTTATTTATCCGTGTATTTTCAAATTCCGTGTAAGGGTAATTTAAATAGGGTATAGGTATGCCGAGCAATACTGAAGTCTAGCGTGCGCATGCGTGAGCGGAAGATGGAAAAGCGGGAAAATTAAATCTCATAAGTTGAATCCAATTTAATTTGTAAGAATTATTTTTATTTGGTTCGCACTGTGACCACCCCTTACAAGTTGTAATATGTAATTGTTGTGGGCAAAAAAATGTTTGTGAATATTTTTTACTTTTATTATCTTTTGGTGCTTGTGAGAAAATTGAAATTTATTTTGGTTCTGTCATTACTTCTTTTGTAATTAATAGTTTCGTGTAAGGGGTAGATATGAATTAAGCGAGTTAAAAAAAGCAAATATTTGCAAACTCTTATTTCCAGTGTCTCAATAAAAAGAACTTTTATGTGTTTTATAATAACTTATCTTCTTTTTCTAAAGTAATATCGTATCTTTCATAAATGAAAAATATTCAGGATTAAAAACACGATTATACGATTTATCAGTTATCGCTCCAAAATATAAAATTAGTATCAAATTTCGTGCGCGTGTTTTATACAATGCTACTTCTTGCCATGTACACAAAAAAGCTCATGGGTCACAATTTTAAATGATTTCCAAATATTTCCCAAATTTCCTCTCAAGCTTATTACTTTCGAAATAGTCAATTTCCATCTTTAATTTTCTCGAAATTAAAAACATAGGAACAAACAGCAAAAACTTGTTTGATTCAAATTACGTGAGTAATACAAATATTCATTAAATCCAAAAAAACTATCAAAACCGTTGGTGAAAAAAATGGCCCCAGTATAGAATATTAAATTAGAAATATCATTAAACGCAGTTGAGGAAACTAATTAAAAATTGTTTAACAATTGTTAACGAGTTAACGACTGTAGTCAATCGTGCGATTTTCTGTAGTTAAAGAAAATGGGTCAGTGAATCTGTGACGAATACGTCATTCAATTATCTCGAGTAATTAGTCTTGACACGTGCTCGATAAAGCAGTGCTTACCAAAGTAAACTCACAGAAATCTACCTTTTGTTTCTCTCTATAAAATCATTATTCTAAAATAATTCTGATGAGAATGTAGTTCAATGACGTTTAATTTTCAATCCAGAAATACATATTTAATTGAAGGAACAGAGGACAGGATTTCATACTGAATTGAAACAATTGCAAGTTGGATAAGAGATAAGTCCGACGACCCTCGAGGTCACATCTTTCTTTCGCCGTTCGTAATTATTGAACGGAAATATCTACGCGCTCTTGTCAACGGTAACTTATTGTAACTCGTTTCGAAACTGGCAATTTAAACGATAACTGTGCATTTTATTGCTATTAAGTGATCAATAGCTGTGCAGATGGAAACGGCCCGTTATTACGAGACCGCAGTCGACGGAAGCATAATGGCATTAATGACACAGTTTCTTTCATGCTCGCGAAATGACTCGAGAACTCCGACAGAACATTGTATCAAAAATACACGTTTGAAATGGCTAAAAAATTCAATTTCACGCGAGTGTATTGGGGGAATGTGTTGTAAATTATTTCAAATTCCTTCGTGTTCCATCACCCAAGATTCTGTAAAAGAAAATGATAATTCTTTAGCTACCGCTGTTGTAACCATTGATGAATCAATCATTGTGGTTCGACAAGAAGTTACTTCCTGGCGAACATGATTCTGCTTGTCTTAGTCATCTGAAATTAAAAACTCAAAATCGTATGAACCATGGAACCGAAAACATAATTTATACTTACTCAATTTTTTAATCCCTCAACGTTAAGTTTCTTGAATATCAGAAAATAGTGATCATTTAAAAAGAATAGTATATCCAATCGCAATAAATAATAAATTAATCGATATAAGCTTTAATAAATAATACATTGCATGCAACAATATTATTTCTAATAATTATTTAATTGCCCTCCTCTTTCACGTTCGCGAGCACTAATGTTAATAAGTAGGAAATAAGTTTATCAAGACGACTGATTCATTGAGATCACTCGGCCGCATAATAAATTCTTATAATATTATTATTTCTTAATAATGCCTCAAGATCTGTCGCCCCGTTTCGTATTGCGTTCGTCTTCGACCTCGGAATCCTCGGGAGGTGGCCCCACCTTCCTAAAAAAAAAAGAGGAACGAGGCAGATGCGTCGACCCTCCGGCTCAGGGGTAGGTGACTAGGTGTTCGTACAGTGGAGGTCAAAGTCAAGGTCATGCACGTGTCGAGGGGGCCGAACGGGTGGCCCTCCGGAACCCACGTGCACCCCCACTTCTGCGAGAGCGAACAGGAGGGCCGAGGCTAAATCAGACAGAAGCCTCCAAACGGTCGATTCTCCGTTTCCAGGTAAAAATCACTCGTACAGGAAGGAAGATGCACCTTCCACGTTCAAAGTCAAGGTTACGCGCAGGAGTCATGATGAATTTTGCGAATGGAACGTTAAGGATCTACATTTTCTCTGTTTTCTGTTTCAGAAACCAGGCAAGTCTGCCCTTATCGCGAGGGTAATCTAGTCCAGAATTTTCAAAAAATCAATTTTTTACATTTTCTTAAAGGTCATATGTCCGAAATCAAGTCTGCATCAGGATTTATTTGAATTCGTAAAATTAAGTTAGTTGTAGAAATTTAGACGTTTGAAGAAGACAACACGCAATTTTCAAGATAACAAGATAATGAGATTCATAGAATAAATAAAAGAAAACATTATTTTTACTTTTTAGTGCATTTGTATTTTTTGAAGTCGGTTTCAATTTTTTTAAAATTATTTCCAAACGTCAAGAGCGCAAAGAAACCTAAATCGTCGTCTTGAATTCCAGGATACATAAAAAAATAGTAAATTAATTGAAAAATATGCAACAGTGTGCCAAGATAAGGCCCGAAACTTTTTTTTACGATTATCACTTCGCACGCTTACTGTCTTTACCATTATCACTGACAAATCCCAGAGTGGGTACTGTCCAGACTTCCCTTAGAATAACAACAAAGTAGCAAAACTTGAAAATAGTGCACCTTTGCTAGCAGACCGAAGCCAAAGATTTTCTCGTCCTTACCCCGCCACAGATCCTGCTCACGAGTGTCTGTGTTATGGTTCCTATACTACTTCCGCCACTGGCCGAGCCCCCCCACCTTCCCTACCTACCTACCCCGCAGTTTTTGTGTATTCCGAATTTCAGGATAAACACTGATACCCTTGTCGAGCCTAGCCTCGAGTGTTCAGTATTATTCGAGCCGTGATAACGGAAGGAATGCTCTGTCCAATGTTATTGCTCGCGCCGAATTTTTTTGTTAAATCCAGATAAGGCCGGAGTTAGAGTGATGTGATAGTTATACAAAACTCGCTTTCGTTAATATTCCTCGTTGCATGGTCGTGAAACTAGTGAGACTACGATAATTGTGAATGTGCATCCGTGAGTGCAACTGCTACTGACATTCAAAAAGCGCGCACCGGAAGTCGGGCTTCCAAACATCCGCTGATTCTACTCGTAAACGAAGCCACACATTGCGAAACGGTAACAGACTTCTTCAGATTTCTTATAATTTGAGGAGCGAGCGTGTTTCGGTTTGCTTCATAATTTTGGGACACCCGGTATAATTGTCTTTTGGTTATTAAATGTTAATACTTCTTTAGGTAAGCTTGGTTTTTATATAGTAATAAGAAGAAATTTATTCTGGGATTCGAGTGAACGAAATTACGTCACGTTCCGCCAGCGCGCGTAACATATTTGTGATAGATGACGCTCTTGACAGATTAAAATCGCACGCGGCGATAAATCAAATGAGGCCCACTTTTTTCGAGTGCTGAAATTATATCGCGAGGTCGTTCGGAACCATTTGACCTCTTCGATATATATTATTTTTGTATATAATTAAAATGTACGCTGTATTTGTCGAGTAGTCTTTTCACGTGGGATACTTGTATGATTTAATATTAGAATTTCGGCAGTAAAGACAGAAATAATTTGGAAATGATAGAAAGAAGTGGAAAGTGGAGGAATGTGTGCGAAAAGTTTCGTGTGGAAAGGCCTTAAGGGGCTAGAGTCAATAAAAATAGGTGATCTTTAGGAATTAATTAAAGGAAAAGTACTACATATAATTTAATGGGACTTCTTGCATTGGATTAAGGATGTCTTCAACTACAGAAATTAATTTTTTGCTTTATAATTCAAAGTCTAGGCGTCAAATATTCATCCAAATCGGTGGCACCTATAGCACATAAATCATTAATCTGAAGTAAAAAACAATGCCAGATTAATAAAGGGCCCGAAACTTGCTCTTTACGTCGTCTTGAACGTTTTCCCAAAAACCGCATTTTTTTAACCCTTCGAGTACAAAGGTTGAACTGCTTATCATACACCGTGTGCGGAAATCCACCAGTCTCATTTGTTCACAATACTCGCTGAACGCCGATGGGCGTTGCTCGCCGGACCGCATCCACTGACTGAATGCATGCGTATTTATCGTGCTGAAAGGGTCGAAGTGGTTGTCCAAGTTTCTCGAAAATTAACAAACCTAGAGATTTCAAATTCTAACAGTGCATTCTAAGATATCCATGTTGCTTACCTCGCAATCGTAATTCCTCTCAATTCTCTTAATAATTCCCATTTTAAATTAAAATAATAAAAAACAATAAATCTCATACCAGAAACAGAATTTTAAGCTTGACACCATAACCACTATTTTATAAATTACAATTTTACCAAATACAACTGCTCCACAATAAACAGTACAAATTAAACCGTACTAGTAAAACTAGTAATCAATTTATTCATCAGATTCCAATAAAAATCGCGACACCCACAAAACAATTTTTTCCTCGCGCAGAATAAGCATTTTAGTGACCATTTTTATATCACCTCACTCTTCCAAGAATACACTGTCACCGTATTAATAAATTAAACATTACTCGCTTAAAAAGGAATTTGCAAAACTGATCAAAGCTTTTCGTTCCGGCGTTGTAGTTATCCCTCTTAAGGTGAATGGAAGGTGCCCCCGATGTTTGCCCGCCGATTCCTGAATCAGTCTGCCCAGTGCACGGTTGAATGATTAATAAGACACGTTTCACGTCGAAAGATACATAGTTCACCTTGCTGGACAAGTTGGCACGTGGCTCTTCAGAATGTAAACATACGTAGGATATACGCAGTGAGAAAAATGTTGCACAAGGCGTGTGCTCCTCGAATCGGATTGTCGCGCGGAAATCACGTGGAAAAGCGTTGTCGTGTCTCAAATATCCACGCTCTAAGGAGCCTGAGGTAATTATCTAACGCTTTTAATGGAACTATGGACGGCGGGAGAAAATCGAACCACGTCTCGCATTGAGAGGGATCGTTAGTTAATTAATTCTGAGGACTCCAGAGACTTTAAAGTTTCAGAGCTTCTTCAGATCTTAAGGACTCTGTTTACCAACCTCGATAATTAAAAAAGACGAGACCGACTGTTTATTCGCAACGAGAAAATTCAGCGCAAGCGCTCTTCTCGTCGACGCGCCAATACTGCAAATTTCAATTCCCCTCGTCGCAGTTATTTTTCATCCCAGGATACAGCCGATTCCCTTTCTCCGACCCCAGAGAAATCAATGCCAAGCTATTGATTTACATATCCCCGGCTCTTTTTTCCCTTTATCCGCGGCGAAAAATATATTCCAGTTCCGTGATGCTTGGAATTTCGGCTGGAAAATAATGGAATCTTACCTCGTGTCGCAGTGGACCGGCTGGATTTACTACTTGTTTCAATTCTCTGGGCGTGAATGCGACGATATAATGATTTTTATTATGGATAGTGTTTACGATGCGTCAATTTTGGAAATGATATTTTTAGATTTGTTCGAATATTACACTTTGATAATTTGTGTGGCTTAAATGTAGATATTTAATCACGCAAATAATTTATATAAATAATCCTATGTATAAATGATTGTATAATCGTATTTTAATAAGATTAAGTAATCGTATGTGTGATAAAATGTGTACGTTTATTTGAATTAAAGTTGCTGCTGTTATCATTGATTTGCAAATACGAAAGGCGAGAAAGGAGACATAATGTGAAACTGTTTCTTTCTGGTGGGAAATTGTAATTTAAAGCGTATGATAGCATTAGGAATGGCAGTACAGAGGATAGTCATTATCAATTACAAGATATTGTGATTATGAGAGGGAAAAATAATGATAACTTATCAATTTCATCGAGAAAGCGGATCGAGTGACGAGCTATGCGATATCACGATGGGTATTTCTCACTCGTGATTTTTGACATTCTTCTTTGCGGTGAACTCTGAAAATTTTAGGTTTTTATAGACATCGAAAAATTTGAGGAATTTTTCTTAGTTGTTACTCGGGTCTACTTTTTATTTAGTTCTTGCAGAAATTATATTTCTTTATAAGATTTTATATTTCTTTATAAATTTTTATAATGACTACTTGTCTATTAAAAGGAAGGATAATGTTATTCCATTTGTAATTTCTATCTATACAAAAATTGCAATTTTTTTAATGTTTTTATGCAATTACCTTCACTAAACACACTTTGATCTTTTTTCTTTTATTTCTTTTCTCCTTCACTTGCGTTTAACCCGATATGAAGATTAAGCTACATATCTATTAACTTAAGAGAATTATCATCCCATTTATGGAAGATTTTTGAGGAGAATTGATTCCATCAAGAAGTTATCTACATATACAAAAAATTTATTGGGATTTTTTCAATTTTTAACAAACTCTGCGACAAAAGGCAACATATGTATACAAGCTGTAACATAAAACCATCGTGAAATGAACCATTTCAGGCACATATTTAAAATAAATATTATCATCAAAAAATTTCGAAACTTTAATTTGCATGTGCTAATAATAATCTGAGATAACAAAAAGCTGCAGATAGTTGCGTATTATATAGCATCAGATTGCGTTTCGTACCTTGCTTAATTACAAATCAAAGTGAGGAAAACAGGGACACAGAGTGAGTATTCGTTCTGATTTACTAAATAGCAAACAACTGCGAGTAAACTCCTTACTCTGCTATTATCTGAAAAATGTTTTGGGGGATGACTCATCGACACGCGTATCGCGAACACGATCTCCCCGTAGCAGAATCTTTTGGAAGGGCTCGCACGAGACGAGCCTACCTGACGAATTAGGAAGGATTGTAGGAGTCTCCTATGTTCTCGGCAGACACCTAAAAGACCTCAAGGACGGCGGAGGGTTACACGTGCCGACCGTTTCAGGGCGACAACCCTCAGTGCCCGAGACCCGAAAGAAATTCCGATCCGTCCCATCTTCGCCTCTTTTCAGATAAATCCATAAGAGTCGCCTCTTTCTTCTTCCTGTTCGCCCTTCCCCCTCCGAACTCCCCAGTTCCGCTATGTTCCTCCTCGCGAGCCCCAGGACCCTCTGGGAACACGCGTTCTGACTTTCGACCCGATAATTTCTTGCTGCTTAAGCATTAATTGGTGCGGAAAAATTCTTGTATTTGCCGAAGAAAAACAAATCGCAACTGTGGGATCAAGTTTCTTTTATAGAAGCCTCAAAGAGACTAAAATAAATAAATCTGTTTTAAAAATAAATAAATCAAAAATATACAACCGATTTCTTTTGGAAAGAGCTAAATTTTCGAGCGTAATGAGTTTGAAAAATTCTTGGATACGTAGCATGACTAGTATAAGCCCAATTACTTTGTCACAGTGCAGCAAGAAATATAACACAATTGAGAAAATAAATCGGTATTGCAGTATGACTGTTTTTTAAATAGCACTTTAATTTTGAGAAAATCGGTTTCGAAGATGGAACCGATTCGTTGCCAAGTGCACCTACTGGATATATTTAAAAAAATCGATTGCTTTAGAAACAAAGCCTCAAAAGCAATCATTCTACAATTTAGATTTATATTTCATCCACAATTATACGATACTCGCCTCCAAACCCCGCCAAATTGTTAGCCCGTGCCACGCGCGCCCAAAATTTATTAAACTCAATCTCCTGAAAAACAAAGTCTAATAAAAAAAATACTCTTTTGCGCGTCGAATCATCAATTTCTTAGTAGTATGTGTCACTAATCATTGCGGACACCTTCAACACGCGCCTCGCGAAGATGAATAAATATTCATTTGTTAATAGGAAAAATGCAAGTCATCGACTTCATCTAGTTCCAATGCATTATGACTGTCCAATAGCGAATTGCGCAAGTTATAAACATTACGTTCAACGATGTACGGAGCTAATAAGGCGCTGCTGTAATTGCGCCGATTTCGAATCATTGACGCGCAACACGTACGTATATGTGTAACACGGAGAGGACTGGCCGGTTCAAAACGATTAGCCAGTTGAATTTGCGAAAGCAAGCAGCGTGTCGCGCGGTGAACGGGCGCAAAAATAAATCACGCAAAAATTGTGCCGTCGAACGTTGACCCGCGCATACCTACCCCGCGAAGCGACTGTATCTAAGCACTTTTAACGTGACTTTCTAAAATTAATCTTCAAACGTCAAGGCATACTTTCTTCCCCACTTTTTCGGACGTCCGCGATCCGGGCCCGCGGATCTGGACAGAGAGCCGGTTATAAAGTTTAACAGAGATATAAATAGTCCAAGTGCCTCGCGAGCAACGAATTGCGGATAAGATGTTAGATAAGAACGGCGGTGACATAATTTCGGTATGCATCATCGATATTCGGTCTCGTACCGCGCGGCGATCACTGCCACCGCTTGCGTATGGCGCTTAGTGATGGGGACGAGTTGAATATGCGCTGGGAAGTGTGGAGCAATTAATACGTGGCTATAGAGACACTTTGTTAGGATCGATTAAGTAGTTAGAAAAATGATGAGTCTAAAAATGCAGGGTGTGGGTGAAAGGATGGTGCAGGCGGGCAGATGATTCGTCGTTAAAAATTAATCAGAATTGTGGAATAGAAATTGTTTGATTAAGGTTTAGTGTTTGAGAAAATTGGGAATTGAAAGGAACAGAATTATTTAGCTGTAAATGCGGTACTGCGAGTGGAATGAATAGGACAGACAAGTTAAGATTGTAGATTAAGTTTCTTCGAATGGGATTCGATCTTGGAAAAATCGGTTTGAAGGTGGAACCGATTTTTTGATCTTCAAAATAAAGCCGTGTTCGAAAAGTACTGTTCTACAATTTTGACATGTTTCTGTATGAGGATTGAATTTGTCAGTAGTCAGGCGCATGCGTGGCTCAACAAAATTTTGAAAACGATTTTTTGCAAAATTAAGCGTCGGAGGAAATAAGTTAATGCTTACAATTAGTTAAATTTCTGTATATTCTATTAAATAAATTGGAGAAAGTTTGTACACTTAGTCATAGGATTCACGTACTCGTGTTGGATTGTTGACTGGTTATTTTATTATTCCATTATCTGGGGCTCATAATTGATTTTTGGAAATTATATTCCTTAGAATGGAATATTTCTTTGCGGAACTTCTTTTATGTTCTTCTAATATAGCTTAATCTGTTTCTTTAAAATTATTCGGGTAAATTTTATTAATATTAATGTTATAGTTACCTGAATAAAGATTTTTTATTTTTTTATTTACCAAATTATTTCTCAAAATAGATCTCGATTTTGAACAATTACTAGAAATATTTCGCAATTATTACGAAATAGAACCAACGCGTCGTTTGAAGTAATATTTCAAACAACATGATTACAATAAGTGCTCGCATTTGCTTGCAAGTAGTTGATCCCATCAGTAGTAGCAGACCAGTCTGGAGTTTCGTCCTTGTAAGTTCAGACACGTGAACGACAGATTGCAGGACCCACATTCGGCTCGTACGCCGTCTTTAATGAATGCGACCGTTCTTGGAATTCGTACGGCCTGAAGAAAGTGTCTCGAAATAAACTGCACTGATTGAAACTCGCTTTCACGCCGCTCTTAAAATAATAATTAGTGATGTAAAATGAAATGGACGGTATTGCGAAAGTTACTCGGGTTATGCAAGACGAATACTTTGATATTAAAAAATCCAGCTGTACACATTATTTAAAGTAATAAAAATATTCTACTTTTTAAAACCGAACAACAAAAGTGGAAAAGCTATTGGAAACAAAATTTACAACTTCGTTAAAAAGCAAATATTACCTAAAGAAGCTTAATGAATGCGATAGTTTCCTTCGACGCAAACCCTAAGTAATTGCATTGCTCCAAAAAATTTTCATAAAACAAAATACACAAACATTTCTATTTAAAAAAATATACAAAAATCAAAACTACAAAAATTCTTTACAATCGTAAAACCCAGTTCCATTCCTTCAAAAGCACATAAAGCACCAAGCAACATTATTCCATTTCACGTAAAACAAAATTCAAAACACCATTAAAAAACCTATATAGATTTCTTTGAAAAATTTTCATCCCCCAACGTCTCCAAAACAAAATCCAAATACATTTAAAAACACCCAAAAACTCCCTCCAACTCCTTTCAACCATAAACCCCAGTCGCATTCCTCCAAAATCCCATAAAACCATCAACCACCATTATTCCATTTCACTCCTAAAAAAAAAGCTTCCCAAAAAAAACGCCCCAAAAAATCCATCTGCCCGCGTACAATCGTGAAAGGCAGTTTGTACGCGTCCCTCTAAAAATACACGCGAACGTCCCGCGGCATTATTCCGAAGCGCGGGCTAGCGTGCGACGTAATCGGCGAGGTGCCATCGGCAAAAGAAATATGCAAATGCAATTGGTCCGCGGCGGTTTCCGAATACGTGCGGGCACGTGTAGCTATCGTTTCCACGAGGGATTCCTTTCCGGGTGCAGCCGATCGGAGAGTTTTCCTGATCCGACTAGATCGCGTTACACGTGGAAACGCCGGGGTATTATGTAATGGAAGGTCACTTGTTCGCCAAGCTCGCGGAAGATCGAGGTCAGGCACGTGGATCGCGCTCGTCTCTCGAAAAAGAGAGAGGCAACGTATGCACGCGCGCACCAAGGAATCTGCGAAATGGCCCCGGTGATTGTCTCTTCCCGGGACCGGGGACCTGTTTGCGCGCGCAGGCGCCCGCCGGCTGCCCGATCTGCTCGAACGGCATTTCTCTTACGCCGCGCAGGGCCCGCCTAATCCCTCAGAATTCTAAACGCATTCTCCGTCCTTTTTCTTTCATTCAAGCTCCGCGATAAAAAACGGATACGAATGTGACGAGCGAGATTTTTATCGACGACGCGATAATGAGGATCGATATGAGGAAGATAATCAGTGGCATGTATAACTGGAAATATGGAGGATTATTTGTTATATTGTTATTTATTTTTTGTGAGTGATTCAAGGGTGGTTGTTGAGTTTTTGGGACGATGTAGTAATAACCAGGATACATGCGGAGTTTTGAAATTATTATTAGCGTAATGTATGGGGTGAAAATATTTTTTCAAAAGTTGCGTGGCTGAAAGAAAGACGCAACGTGGTGGGAATAGGTTCTTCATGGGTGGTGGCGTATCGAATATTTCGGGAACGGTGAGTTTTGGGATAAATGTACCTCGGTAGGTTTATACTCAGAAAAAATTGGGCTTCCATTTGAGAAAATGAAATTCACCTGCAGTTCTCTTCTAGGTCTCCAACTGTAAAGAAAATTTTGTCATGATGTTGTGTCTCTGTTGTAATTATGCAACTTCTGCAAGTAATATTTTCGCTCTAAACTTAAAATAAGGGAGATATTTGAGGTGGGCAGTGTTGTTGGAACTTAATTCCTTCAAAATGTGATAAAATTGACAAAGAAATTGTAAGTCAGGTTTTTTAAAAATATTTATTTTTGGGACTCTGAAAGGATGGTCTTGATAAAAGGCTGTTTCCATTAAGAGGAACCCCACCCCCTTAATTCGTAATGATATTTCAATTATTCAATTTTTACAAGCACTTCAGTGCTAACTTTTTATGTAAAAATTAAAGTCAATTCTTCAAACTGTTATAATTACTAATATAATTCGAATTTTGAGAAAAACCTACGATAAGTGGAAGATAATATATTCCAGTTAATATATCTTTTTTTTAATTTCCTTCTCAGATGATCCTGTCATTCCCGAGAGTGTGGGCCACTTATTATCTTTCCTAAAAAAAAATCTATCAAAATAAAGGTTGCTCTAAAATTATATAAAAAATCCAGGCCCTATATTTGCATCTACACGAACAAAAAAATCCCTAACTTTGTCATTTGTTAGTAGCCTCAGTGGGATGCCCCCTTAATTCAAATTCTACTTAAACTCACCAACCCTTATCATTTTTATAAATTCCTTCACAACAAAAAAACTCGAGTCTGCCCTTTTAAATACCCCACCCCGCAAACTTCACAATTCTTCTTTAATTCCAAAGATTCCTTAGACTTCTCGAATTTTAACGTTCAATAATTACGATAATTATTCCGTCACTCGGAGATCTCCCGCAAAAACTTGCTCCGCAGAAACGATGTCCAAAGCGACCCTCTTCTCGAAGCTGTTCACCGACACTTTCCCGAGGTCCACGCGTTGAACCGCGATTATCTTTGTTAGACGCGAGCCTTATCGTTCACCTAGCACGTGTCCTTTTTGTCACGATCGCAGGTTCGACGAACCGTCCAGCTTACTATTCTTTGTCACAGAACATCGATAACAGTGCACTCGCGTTGGTAAACAGAATGGCAGATCGAGTTGTAAAATTTGCATCTCTAAACGGCGAACTACATGCAGAATAAATATTTAATCGATATCTCATTAGCCTGTGAAACGGACGGACGAAAGAAGCGCGTAAACAAATTATCATACGGATGTGCCACATTTAAAAGCATCCAGTAAGTCGCCCAGTAAATATTATCGTGCTGGTCGTTTTGATATAGTTCTCGATCGAATCGTAACGATCAAAGCAATTCGATCTTCCCTCGCGATGGAAAGAGAAGAGTGGAAGAAAGAGCCTCAAAACGTTGCATATTGATGGGATGTGCACGTGTTGTAGAAGGACACCGGTTCATTCAGATGCTAAAAAGAGTTCCGACATTGTGGAATGAATGCACTTATAGGATTTGCAATTGTTTACCTTCTACCTACTAAAGAATGTTGCCTGCGGTGCGCGTTATCCGCTTATTGCAAAATTTACGCTCGTACTAACGATCATCTGCTTACTGAATTTTCCAAATCGCGAATATTGCATTTTATTTGGGGTGTTTGTTAAAATTAGCGTTAAAGAATCGAAATAATTGTGGGATTTAATTTTTTAAAAATTCTCCCTTCCGTGAAGCAATCACTGCTGAATGTTTCTTTGAGTATTAGATCTTCAATTTCGCGTTGAAAATTAGTAAAATTATTTTAAAAAAATCGCTCGGATTCCTTTCAAAATATTTATTGTTTGGTAATTAATTCGTTTTATAAAGACGCTTAATTTCGAGGAAATTTTGGAGCGGTAGATCATCGACGTTACGTTGGGGATTATTATTATTGTCGTAAAAAGATCAAAGAGATAAGTGCTCAATTTTCTGAACGCGATGGCGGGGAAAAAAGAAATTGGCGGATGACGTTTGGCTGTGCAACATGTGTTTGCGGCTAATTGCAGTTGTAAAAAGGTAGGGCAGTAGTCGCTTATTTGAATACCAGTAGCCGATGATACGTAATGAACACAGTGTGCGACGAAAAGTTGCGCAAAAAATTGTGGACATTCGTTACACGCGCGGACGGGGCTGCGCTGAAACTTCACTCTACGTTAATTGCTTCTATCGTTCCTTGTCCTCTCTTTGATAGCTGTTCGGCACCGTTGGTTTATTAATATTCACATGAGAAAGTGTATTGAAAATATTCTAAATCTTATCCACGTCCTTTCAAATTTAATTTGGATAATTTGCAACGAAATGAAAAATGTTTGTAGGTAATAGAAATTTTGTGATACAAGTTACTAAAGTTAGATTAAGTCTACAGTCGTAAGTGTTGAATATTAAGCTACAATTTGAAAATTTATGTTATATTTTTTGAAAGAGGAATTGTCAGATATTCAAGCAAAATGCTATCTTTACTGAAATTCAATTATTATAAAGCATTTATTGAAACACTAATTAAGGGGTCTCCTTACTTTGGCGGCCCGAAAAGAATGCGATACTTGGGATTTTTGTTTAAGAGAAACCCTCAAATTATATTAATTAAAAATCTTAAACCTATATTTATACATATTTTGACATTTTAAAAAAAATTAAATGAAAAAGCACTACCTAACACTTTAAACGCGTTTTTCTCAAGATGGAAGTACATCGAACCTGGAAGTACATATATTTAATGGTTTTGTTTTAAAAAATCCCCAAAGTTCGCACCATTTTTCGCTCGTCAAGGTAGGGAGACTCCTTAAAAGGTAAATTCTGTTTCCTCGTAAAAAGAATATTTTAATAACACATATTCTATTTCTTTACACACATACTGATTCAGTAAACAAGAGTCTGTCGCAACAGTACTCTCGCAGAATGCACGTCCAGCTGAACACTAGAAGCCTAAAGAATTTCAAGTTTAACATAGAGATGAGCCTCGTTGCTGGAAAACTTGCGAAGGTCATTACCGAGAATTTTACCTACCATTTTTGCATTTCTGTTTCAGGAAGGATCGGAGGATCACCGAGAAAAAAAACACAGAAGAACCCCGTGGTATTTTCTTGTGTCCTAAATGTCTGAACGACCCTAACACGTGAGCATTAATGAACTTTATTAATACATGTATCTTTTTATTAATTACGCCCAAAGGAGCCACCTTCTCTGTCTAGTTTACATTCATCAACAGAATATTTTTTAGTCTACTGCACCTCAAAACACAAACTCAGTTCCTTGCAGCTAATACCAATTCCAGAATCAACAAAAACTTGACATCTTTAATTCTTTACAATCACCATATCGAACACAAACATTTGCATTTCACTCTCCTCTCGGCTTTCAGAATTTTTCCTCATAAAAGACCATCGATCGGCCAAGAAATCGACGAGAAGCCGGCTCGCCGCTAGCAGGGCGTCCTCCTCCATCCTTCCGTGGGATTCGCGGTAGATATCGAAAGCGGGAACTGGCGAGAGAGACGTCGACGTGGACGGGCACGGTCGCTGGAATCGCATAGGCCGCGAAATCATATAATCGGATCGTTATCGATCCCGATAATGCTCTGACGACCAGCCAGACAGAAGTCACCAACGGCCTTGGCTGCGTCCACTCTGCGACAGTCGAAGAATTCACCACTCAAAGCCGCTCCTCCTGCTCCGCCGTCGTTCGCGCTCCCCAAAACCATTCCCACATTACTCCTGCGCTCGAAAGTCGATTGTTTTTATCTTCGTTTTCTTCTCCTTTTACCCGCGCGCCGGTCGCAAACAATTTTTTTCACCAGTCTTTATCTCCTTCCCCCCTTCTCCCGATTCCTAAATGTCTTCTTCCACCAACGACAGTGCTCGGGACCTCGCGTAATTCTTTCCAACTGAAAGAATTGATTCGGAAGGACGCCAGAGGGAACCGCGACGCTGGAACAGCTAGCGACACCGATTCCCCATGAAACGATCCTAGCACGCGTTGTCGCGAGGACATATAAGGGAAACTCTAATATCCCAGATCGAAGCGCTGCAGTCTACACAGTGTTTCGCGTAATGCCCGGCTCTTGGATCGGTAGGTGCCACGAATTCGCGGCCGTCCAGCAGTGTTTACATCAGACGAGACGAACTTTCTTTCGCCGACAGAGCGCCGAATGTGTCGAAGGTGAAACGGGAAGACAATAGCTGCCCCCTCCCTTCCGTCCTCGTGAAAGTGTGCACCCATGGTGCGCAAATAATCGACGCGGCGCAGAAGTGTAGCGCCTCGGCGCGGGCACGTCTGCCTCTGATCGTGTTTTCGGAGTGGAACGTGAAAGTTTCGCCGACAGTGATAAACAGGAGGATGAATGGACCGTTTTCCCACGGTATCGCCGATGATAAAAGTATATCGCAGCGTATTTGAGGCGTGCTCTGACGTCGCTTACGCGACCGTACCGATATTCCTCTCTAGCACAAGTGACGGAGATTCTCTTGCACCGTTGTTTTCCCGTTTCTTCCACCACGGAGGCCACGGACGATCTTCTCCACCTTCCCGAATCCCACAAGATCGCAATTAAAATTCTCCCTAACCTCTACGCCTACTTTCAATCCTCCACATTCCCACAAAAACCTAGCCCATTTTTTCTACCAAGATTTTCATCCATTCGCAAGTGCACGCGGCCAGAAGCAACCTCGCGGATGGAGATCCCGTCCTTTCGCACAGAAGCAGCCGTACCTTTCGCAGAGGACGGGGCACCGGCAGGCACCTTCGCGCGCGGGCCCACACAGACACGCGCGCATAGGCGCGTGCGGATCTTGCCACGTGTTTGCCTCGATTGGCGAAGGAGTTAACCACTGGACGGCGTTGTTGGTGTAGTACACAGAGCATTCAGTAGTATATAAGGGCGACTGTTTCGGTACGGGCAGGCATAACCGAGGGAGTCATTCCATGACACGCGTTGCACGCGACGACGACGACGACGACGGGGCGACCGTTTCCTCCACTTCTTCGGCCGCTCTTCGCCGGCTCGCGATCGCCGCGGCGATCTCCTCTAGTTAGTCCGTCAAAGCTGGCCCCGAGGGTAAACTCGACCCTCCCGTCCGAGATCTGTCGGCATCGGCCGCGGAGCCGCCGTTCTCCTGCGATTTTTCCAAGCGAGTCTGCCACCCCGTGCCGGCCGCTCGATCGTACAGTGAAGCAAACGACGGGGCAGAGGACACGCTCGTTTTCGGCGTAGCGCCGAACGGAGAGGAGTTCTTCTCCTCGTTGCCAGGCCTCAGAGAAGCGACTCGGACTTGGAATATTCTGTTGATATACAAGAAGGGTGACGGTGCCCCGCGTGGACATGATAGGCTCGGTAGTCTGTTGAGTAAAAGGTGATAATTTGGAAAAGCATTCAGAATGATCGCCACGACGATCGTCGCGGGGGGATCCTGGGTCACGATGATCCTCTCCATGTGCCTGATGACGATCCTCCTCCTGCTGCTGGTGCGACGGGGAAAGTTCCTCTACGCTCTCAGGAAGGTGCCTCACCCTCCCGCGCTCCCTATCATCGGGAACGCTTATCAGCTGTGCTGCAGCCCGGAAGGTAAGTGGAACGATGCCACGTGCCGTCTCTCCCGGCGGGAGGATAGCTTCTATAGAATCGGATAAGGAACTCGGTTTCCAGATATATGTGTATTATATTATTTCATCGATTTAATCATTGCGATAAATAGCTTCGCCTGATTGGCCCTTGTGTTTTTTTATTTTTGTGAATGTCTCGGTGGTTGTTAGGATTAATGTTCTTGCTAATTGACTTTGCTTGGAGATCTTTCTCAAAGATTTTAAAATGGCTATTTTAATTCGTTGTGACAGTACGAAGGCTTTAAGTCTGTGCGGTTCACTGGGAATTGAATATTAAAACGTCTGGGAGAGCTGAAAGTAATAACTAAGTAACTTGTTAGTCAGTGAACGCAATATTTACAAAATGTAAAGCAGCTAAAAATCGAATTTCCTATTTGAAATCGAGTTAATGTTTCCTCGCCTCGACAAGTGTCCTAATGTTTAAATCATTACCGGCCGGGAATATTAATACACCTACCTTCGCCTCGGTTACAGAAGAATTGAGTGGTTGGTTCTCAAATCCGTCCTCCATAAAAAGGGCACTTTTACTAAAACATTAATATTCTGTAAGTCTGCCACTATTTTTCTTTCCCCCTTTATTTTCCGCGGACTCTTTAAAATGGCCAGAAAGAGGCTGTGCCCGGCTCGTGGCGGTTGTAAAAATTTCACGGAATATATGCCACGCCACAGGCGAGCTATCGCTCAAGAAGCGCGCGCGTAACCCTGGTATTCACGTGCCTTTATTTTCAAATTGGCACGAGATAGCGATAACCTCGGGAGATTTAAAAAATTCAGAGGAGCGACCGTGCAAGGAGGTGCACCGATAATCGAGCACAGGCGGACTGGTGAGCGTGTTTTATTTCGTATATGACAGAATGCGCGGCAGATAAGGCACACTGGTGAAAGTTAGATCGCGAGGCGCGATACGCGTACCTGTGCACTCGGCAACCTGTGCATCGAATTAGACACTGTCTACCCAGAAAATCGATATCAAACTCGGACGGAGTTACGAAAATTTCGTGGGATTCCCTTGCGAAGTGCAGTGACTTTTAATATTGACAAGGAATAAATTCTATAGCGCCACAACGAAATTGAAAGTTTGCCGGACGCTTGCTTATACTTGACACTGAACTGCATACAGGGCGTTTATAAACAAAAGTACATTGATTTTGGATCTGATGGGGAATGCAATTTTTGAGTCAAAAAGTATGAAATATATGTTCGAAAATAGTTTAGCAAATTTGAAAAGTTTTATGGATATTGTTTATTTTTCATTGTAAATTACTGAAAATCTTTTCTAGCAGCTTTCTTTTCGCTAATTAGTGTTATTGTCGATTTGTGTTTCAATTCTGCCAAAATATAAAAATAAAAAAATATTAAACTTGGCAACCACCGTACTGGGTCAGGCTTGTATTAACCCTTTGACAGTTTATCCCGTGCTAGGCACGGGCAAAGCGCCAAGTACCTAACAGTTTACTCCGCGCGAAACGCGGACAGAATAAACTAGAAAAATAAAAAATGATTTTCTTAGAATTCTTATCATAAACAGAAATATTTTAAAACATAAAAATATACATTGAAATTAAAATTTGACTCAAAATTATATTTACTATCAAATCTCAGAATACTGTCCTTTCATTTTGAGACAGCCTGTATAAAACTGTAATTCTTAATTGAATTTGGAAAATAATCTAATATTCATTATTTACAAAGCTATGTAATTTTCTTATTAAATCGTGTACAGTTAGCACGTTGGCTGCCACGCGATTTCCCACATTTTCCATTCCCTTGCATTCATAAATACGCTTCGTCAGAAATAAGAATACATACTTCGTGATTTAACGATAGATTACTCTATTTACATCGCCCCAGCAATACAGTTCAGAAGATTAAAAGTTATTAATTTATTGCAAGCGTTCTAAATAAAATTGCAAGCCCGATGTGGTCGCTACAGTGTCTGCCCGCGTGTGAACGAGTCAGACAGCATTTGGGCACTTTGGGAGCGCCTCGAGTCTCTCCGTTCCGACCATCGGCGGCGAATAAAGTCGCTCGAGTGCACGCGCGAAAGTATCGATGGGGGGAGAGGAAGGGGCGTGAAAAAAAGAGGATTCATCCACCACGGTCGTACTGAATACTGAAGATAATCGTCACTCGTCAGCCTCTCGATCGTAAGGAGGCGAAGAAAGAAGCAGGTCGAGGTCGTTCGCGGCCTGAATAACGCCATGGTGGCATGTAATTGTATGCAATTATGTGTATCTTTAAAAACACGGAGGTTATCGGCGAGGAAAAAAAGGGGATGTCGTAAAATACCCATATGTAGATTGGTCCCAGACCGTCGCCAACAAGTGTCGGATAGGTGCGAGCGCGATTTATGAGCTGGCAATGCTTAAGAGTCTGCGATTAAGAGCGGGTAATTATGGGAAAAGACATGGAGCCGCTGCGGTTTGTAAAATATTCAATGCCTCGATCTACAGGGTGTCGTCGAATACCAACACTACCAAGTGTTGTTTGAAAAGGAAATAACACGTTTTCAATATTGTATTTTTATCAAAACTTTTGTTCCTAGTGTACTCCTTTGGAAATGATTGAAGACCACAAAGGGTAACAAGCGAAAATCTTGGAGAAGATAATAGAAGACATGTAGATAATATAATACTAGTCCAAAGAATAATAATTAGTGTGACGAGGAATTTTTTATCCGACCAGCTTGAGAAATCTTAAAAGAAGAAAAACAAAGAATTCACGGATTAACGACCTCGAAGAAAATTCCACGAGGTAGCTAGCCTTCGCGCTAAGGATTCGCCAGGTGAGCGGAAGTCTTTGCACCATGGACGCCACAGAAATGTCCCCTGAAAGGGAGTGGCAAGATGGGTGGCAAGTCGAGGACCATCGAGGATCCACTATTCGCTGAGCGTCTCATTGAGCTTCAAGCCCTCCAAGACAATAGCTATTCGTTCTGTTTCTTTTTGCTACTCGACAGCGTCGCGTTGCAAGCTTGCACGTTGCCATTTCCACCGGTCAACGGCCGGTCACTTCGCAGCCACTCGTTTGCTAGAGTCGCGACACTAGTCGCTCTTCTTCTTCTTCTTCCCTCTTCCATCCTCCGCGTGGCCGGCGTCTTCCGTTCCCGACGAGCAATCCGCGTGGCCGCGAAAGAGACCTAGAGATATGGTAATAGCGATGATTGGCCACCGCGATAACTGCAAAATGCCTACTTCTGTCCGGCCTCCCTCGGGTCGACGACCTTCGCCAATCACAGCGCGGACATTGAAGGTGCTACCGAAGTGCAAGGATTCTATTCAAGCTGAACGACACGCGCGAGCCTCTCGTGAATCCCTCCTTTGTTGCGCGCTCCTCTACGGGTCTCGCCTCCTCGGGGCTCTCGCCGAAATTCCACTGGAGCGTCTTGATACCGGGAAGAATGCCTTGGGCATCTGTATCAGTTAACGTAACGGTTCGCGTATAACAAGACAGTCTGAGAGAATTAAGTGTGGGTATTACAAGGGATTAACTTGGAGCTAGAGGATCAGGAGACAGGAAGGATGGGAATTTTAAGGAAAGTGGGCAAGAATAAAGGAACGGGAATATGTTTGAAAACAGTGATAGAAGATAAAGAACGAATTTGCAAGGGAAGAAAATTATAGTAGAAGGAGGATAGACAGTGGCGGATTTAAGAAAAAAGTCCCAGGTGGCAAACATTTTGAGAGGCCCATTTTTCGGGAAAATTAACAGGTAGTTTACTAAAAGGTGTAAGTGTACAGAAAAGGATAAAAAATATATAGTGCTTGGATAAAATCTTAAGTTTTTTTTAAGACAGGGCCCTAGAGGGGCCTTCTGAGCAGGGGCCTATTTTTAGAGAAAATAAAGCGGTAGTTTACTAAAAACGGGATCAGTGTAATAATACAGAAAAAATATATTTTGGATATAATCATAATTTTTTTTAAAATTGGGCCCCAGGGGGCCTTCTGTACAGGGGCCCAGGTGGCAACTGTTCATCGGCCACCCTGTTAAATCCGACACTGAGGATAGATTATATTAGATAGGGGAGAGGAGATAATTGAAGAGTCCTTGTGCAAAACACTGTAGTGCCAAAATTTGAATTTCATTTTTGACACTTAAGCCGGGAATCCAGCGGGAAGCTAAGCTAAGTTTTGCGATGCTATGCTATGCCATGCTTCGCTTTAAAAAAATTAGGTTCAATACATTCTTATGGATAATGATCTTACTTCAAAAATGGAACTTCTCTTTAAATGAAAAAAAAAACAATATTTATTCCATCGCCAAAAAGTAGCCATCACTCAAGAGAAACTACATATTAAACATAAACTCTCCAGGAAACCCTTTGCACCTAAAAATACTATACTAAAGTTCACAATACTTAAAGGAACACCCCGCGCAAAAATCTGCAAAAACCTTTGCGACGTAACTTCTGCCCATTCATCGAGGTGAATGACCATGCGCAGCAGATAGACGAGAAATCCTTGTCACGACCCGATAGGTGGGAACGTATCTGCGCGATACATACTTTCGATCGTTATCTCCTTCAAGTGCTTTTATTAATCCCAGCGACTTGTGCCAATTACGTCAAAGGCACTTCTGATCAATCGACAATTAATTAAACGATATTTCCTACACCTCTAACGTTTTTACTGTTTTCATTAGTGGCAGACTTTGATGTGCACTTTTCAAATACAAACAATAAACCAGTTTCAGCTTCAAATTAATATGTTCTGTTTTGTAGACGGCGTAATATTACGTTCACTCCGAGGTGGGAAATTTTTTATATCTATTGGCCTACAATCTCAGGAAAATTTAACATCGATAGCTTCATTCATTTTTTAAATATCAGTTCCAGAAAGTTAAAAACGTACTTTCACAAAAACCAACTTTAAAGTTTTTATAATATTTCCTATACACTCTCAAAATCTCTATATTATTCAAAACTCAAATTCCTGATAGATACACATATATATAATTTCAGTCCTCCAAAGAAGAAACGCTCCTTATTGTAGGCATTAAGAGAACCAGGCAGTCGAAAACTCTATTTTTATTTCATTTTCCAAAAGTACAATCTTTTCCAAATTAAAATGCGCTAGTTTCACATTAAAATTCGCAAAATCATCAATTCGCCAGCTAAAAATATTTCATACCAACTTTTTTCAATCTCTGATAATACTAAACATTGGGTAAAAGGCTACATCTGGATTTGCTTTAATTTTTTTTATTCTTTCACGCATCACAACTGCCTAGCAGAGATATTCAAAAAATTATTACTATACCTAGTCCTCTTAAAATTTAAACAATTTTGGCTTCAGTCTCCTCCCACCAATTTTACCTATCTCCTTCACCAAGAAGAGCGCGATTCGTTGTGTTGCAGAGGCCTTCAAGAAGATGATCAAATGGGGTAGAGAGCTGGGTGACATGTACCTGATCTGGGTGGGCATGCGCCCCTTCATCTTCCTCTACAAAGCAGAAGCGATAAAGCCACTACTGAGCAGCAGCATCCACATCGACAAAAGCCTGGAGTACCAGTACCTGCAACCTTGGCTCGGTACCGGCTTGGTGACTAGCACCGGTGAGTACATCGAACGTCACCCGGCGCGCAACATTGTCGCCTCATTGATCACCGCGATCACGGTACACAGAAGTCGCTTGAAATTTACGACCTTATTTTCGTCGCGGTTTCCCCACGTACCGTGAATTTCCACCGATGCCGCGGGAATGACAAATCGTTTTCCATTCACTGCGTTGCATACAGATCCCTCGTTCCTCCGATGCCCCGTGCACCAGCGTAGAACGCCTCCGGCCGCTATTAATACGATAAAAAGGTTTTATCCGTCGAATCCTCGGGGCGTAAATTTAGGCGAATCGGGGGCCGGGAATAGCCACAGCGATCGATGGGGACCAAAAGAATGTTAAGCAGCCCAGATCGAATTGGCCTGATCTACTTGGCCGGCTATTAATTTCTGGAGGCTATTTTTAACCGAGGAATGTCTTTCGCTGGAATTTCGGCAGAACGCCAGAGCAGCGGACGGTTTGCAAAAATTTCTATGACGGACGGGACTCTTCGGTCAGGTGTCCTCATGGTGACGTCGGTGGAAATAATCGGCGCTTCTTCTTGCCTCTTGGCTTGTCCACGCCGCGCCGCGGGCGAGTTGTAGTTAGTCGGTACTTGAAATGGGATTTTAGTAATGGAACTAATCGCAGTAGAAAGAGGCAGGAAGAAGTGGATTTATTTTTGGAGGCTTGAGGGGGAATTCTTTTAATTAAGACTTCTCGATTATTCCAAGTATAGGATTAGTTATTTTTGCATTTTAATTGGAGGGAAGCAAGTCGAATCGTTATTTTGAAATTCTTGAACTCTTGCGGGGCTAAATAGGGTAAAGGACCCAATTACTGACACCCGACCAATTACTGTCGTTTTAAGCTATTTTAGTTAAAATAACGAATAAACAAACTATAGAATATAATCTATAGTATAGATTGTAGGTTGAAATACATAATTGTTTTTGTGTATCACTTTACAACTAATAGCTTAAGGTGACAGTAATTGGTCAGGTGTCAGTAATTGGGTCCTTTACCCTAGCTGATTCATTCTGAATATTTGATAGCATCACTTGTGCATAAAGGATAAATGAAATAGTGGGTGGGTGGAATCCAGTCTGGCGGATGTGTAAATACAACGTGACGTTGTAAAAACAGATTCTCTGTAATAAAAAAATGTAGATATGTACACGATGAAATAAAATTTCTCGTGTTGTTGCAGGCCCGAAATGGCATGCCAGGCGGAAATTACTGACGCCGACGTTTCACAGCGGTCTTCTGGAGGTGTACCTGCAGACAGCGATCAGAGAAGGCAATATATTCATCAGTTGCCTAGGGAAACACGCCGGGCAATCCGCGTTTGACATTGTCCCATATGCGAAACGAGCAACGCTGGACATAATATGCAGTAAGTCAGCTCGATACTAATATTCCCCAGCTTGTCTCACAATTAACTCTTCTAGCATCCCAAAAGTACAGTAGAACCTCCACTATTCGAATTAGTAGGGAGACATGGAAATTCAGAAAATTATGCAATTTGGTGTGCAAGCAAAGTAGTTGATGGGTAATACAAACCTATTTTCTGTTGGTGCCATAGTGAAGTTTTAGGGGGTGAAATCAGCCCTTGAAAAAATACAGAATTTTCTTTTTCGAAAAGAAGTATGAATAAAAGTTGCATCTATTATTTGTATCTACAAAACTGCGTAAAAAAACTATTGAAAAACTCCGTAGTTTGCAAGCTAACCCCACCACCACTTAATTCCCTAATTGCTTTTAAATAAAAATGAAGGAAAATTTTAAAATTGCGGAATTCCAAACTCAGGCTTCTAACGAGATATTTGCAATATTTTGCAGCAGGTATTATTCACTCCGACACGCGTCACTGTAATCATTATTCTTATTCCCCAATCATGGAGGTTTATCCTGTTTTTCTAATAGTGCGCAGCGTTCTTGAGAACATTCATTCGATAAACTATAGGCTGCACGATCGAGTGATTTAATGACACTAATTATCATACATGCGGTTAAGCGCGTTAGAGACGATTCACTGTGGACGATTAAAAAATTTAGTATTTCAACGTTGCGGGCGAGAGGTTGAATGCCAATTAATCGGGACGCCTCGCTTCTAATAATGAACCGTGTCGTGTTCTTTTCGATTTGCTTCTTGAATCCTTTCTGGGACTCAGGTCGACCATAATGATAGTTCTGTTAGAGTTCGAGGACCTCGCCGAATGTTGCTTCCTCCTCGCTATTTTCTTCTTTTTTATCCGCTGACAGTTTTTGCTTTGGCAATAAGTACCATACTCGCAATCCGATTTATTTTTTGCGCGACTTACGCGGCTCCTGAAAAACAACGTGATATATTCTTAGGAGCAGATTGCTCGATAAAATAATTAATGAAAAGTTGTTCGGTTAAATAATTATTGGAAAAATTGTTCGATTAAATAATGGCCGAAATAGTTTCGTGCTGTGATTAGGTTTTGTGCAAATTTGGATAAGGATTTTTAAACGCCCTCGTTTTATTTTCTTTGTTTTTTGCAAAGAAGAGTCGACCAATCAGTAGTGACATTCACAGAGAATTTTTTACCACTGTGACATGGAAATTTAATTAAACAATAATAAATTTTTGTTTGTCTAAAATCTTTTCCCTACTTTAGATTCATTAAGTTCCACCGCCGAATATTGCAACACCCTGCATACTGTATAGTAGCTTCAGTTTCTCAAACCACCCCTTTAAAACTCTTTAATAAATAATTACCATGATTTTCCTCCGCCCAATTGTGAATATATTCTTGAATTACCAGACAGGCATCCAAACTTTCGTTTCTTCGACACCTTCGATTTTCGTTTCTTTTTCGGTCTTGACAATTCGATTATACGTTGAGTAGCTGCGAGATTCGTGCAAAACTTTATTCAAATCAGTCCTGTAATCTCTGAGATATGTTTGGTGCGAATATGCAGAAGATATTCTATTTCATTATTTCTTAAGATTTCGAATTTCTTTTTGAAGAGAATACAATTTAATTTATACACAAAAAGGTGTGTGTCTTGATTTTTAAATGTATCGTTCTTTTATATCAAAAGAAAATCATATAAATAACTCTGTTTTCTGAGCTGCCAAAGGTATGCAAATTTTTAAATCGAGGGTTTTAATTTATCCACAATAAATTATTATCCTCGAATTCGATTGATTCGATAAAAAAAAAGTACAAACCGACTGCTGTCAGAGCGCCAGGGGAAACGTATCCGGCATGCTTAGTGATTTTCTGATGGATCGTCCGAGGCCTCGAAAGCTCGATGATACGCTGCGATGCCTCTGGGATCTGCGATGCAATCTGACGCGGTTGCAATAACTTCCTCCCGGCTGATCGAACACGCGGTTGAGCCAACTGGTTGGTACGTTCGGTTATTTCGTAAAGAAGAGCCGACACTTTCACCTAACACAAAGTGATACAAGTCAACCACTTATTTTTGTACAATTCAACGGTATAAAGTGGAGGTCTCTTTCGCGTGTACGTACAATAAGGCTCAAAAATATCTGACCACTTGCTACATGTACATAAAGGCATACAGTGGGTAAAAAAAGTATTTGCACACCTCATTTTTTTGATATAACTGTTTATAAAAAAAATTCTTCTTTTATTACAGGGAAATTCTTCTGTTTTTACTAAGAAATTCTTCTACATATTTACTAAGGAATTCTTCTTTTTACTAAGAAACACTATTTTATTAAGAACTTTTTTTGCTGAGGAATTTTCCTTTTTTTCTAAGAACTACGAATCGGTTTTTAATCAATTCATGTGTTGACTGCAAAATGTTTTAATTCTTAATATAATTCAAAAAAAAATCATGAAACATGTAACACAAATGAAGGGAGCGATAAAGAAGGTGACCGTCTTTTTAAAATAATATTCTTATAGATTTTGAGTATTCGCAGCTTTAATTTAAAAAAAAGGATACACTCGAGAATATTTATTTTTAAAAGGGAAAGCATAAATAAGCAACTCGAAGGAATTGAAAAATTATATAGACTGAAGAAAAATAGAAATTATTATATTTTTACACACTTTTTCGTAATTTTTCAATGCAAATATCTCGTCTGCCAAATAAATTGTACAATCGAGATTCTATTTACTATCATTTAACACGCAGTTTCTTAAGAAAGAAAATTATGTTCGTACGTGGCTAGGTTCCAAAAACTCATTCGCGTAACCTTTGGATGTCATCAAGCTTCCACCTTTCGAGTTCAGTGATTTCGGTTTGTGCGCTAGTTTCAAAAATTTAATCTGCTTTCGAGGAGACACCGAAACTAACTGATCCTTCTGCGGATTTTCCGACGTTTTGGTGATATCAAGTTTGCTCGAGCTGGTTTCGTCAAAAATCTTCAACGAATCGTCCGATTCCCAATGTCGAGTACTCAGAAACGTAGCCATTTGTCGCTGGCGATTTTATCACTTAAAAAATTTTGCAAGTCGAACAAACTAATTTTTTCCCCTTTATTTTTTGGTTATTTTGTAACTTCTCCCATCGTGCACGGAGCTCTTATTGGACTTGGAAAAATCGAAGATTTCCCAATGCCTCCTTGCACCATGCTCGAACAATAATTTCACACTGTTAATAAAAATTGCATGGCGGTGCAACTATGAACTTTCACTCTTTGAGAAATAAAGTTTCAGAAATTCAGCAGATGTAGTTAGAGACCACATCCTTTTTAAATTTTGTAAAAGGTAAAAAACTAACGCAAAAAACTTAAAATTAATTTTCAATGTCAAAAACAATTTTGTTTCACCCCTAAAAGCAGTGGCCATCACTTTCTCAACACCCTCCACAACTTTCTACCCAAATATTACAATTAAAAACAGTGTCTATTTATCAATTTATCCACAAAAATTCACACCGCTCACTTTAATCTTACAGACAGTTCCATGGGCTGCAACATTAACGCGCAAACGAATTTCAAAAACGAATACGTGCAAGCTGTGAACACGTAAGTCCACCTTGAAGCCTGCTTGTTGAAGCACTTCTATTGCCTTGAATTCTATTAATCAGAAAACACGAAATAAAAATATCTCATTCCCTTCTTCAGACTGGCATCAATTTCGCAAAGAAGGTTCCTGAACATCTGGATATCCTTCGACCCGATCTTCAAGCTAACTTCGTGGGGGAGGAAGCACGATCACGCGCTGCGCGTTACTCATGGATTTGTTAACAAAGTAAATCTCTTATTTTCTTTCTGGACTTTATTAAAAAATGTAATAACACACAAGCAATATCGTCATTATTATTTTTTTTTCTTAACGGTAGATAATCGCAGAGAGGAAAGCCGAGTGGAAAGCCAGCCAGATTGAAGGTATCAACGATCGACCGAGTAGATATCATGCTCTGTTGGATTTGCTGTTAGAAATGTCCCAGGATGGCAAGGTGCTCACTGACGATGATATTCGCGACGAAGTGAACACATTCATGTTCGCCGGTCACGATACCACGGCGACCAGCGTGTCCTGGATCTTGTATGCGCTGGGACGACACCCTCAATATCAGGTACTGCATTCATCTTATTGACTTCAAAAGCGGCCGTAGATTTTTTTACAGGAGGGGCTAACTTTGGAGTGACGGAGATAAAAAATATATGGAGTAATGAAAAAAAGAGTAGCTCGCTTGCGTTTTATCAACTTATTTTGTAGTGCCAATTTAATTACAAATTTAAATCTGAAATTTAGAAATATTCCCTTTTTTAGGATAAACTTAATTAAGATTTAAGTTTCTATAGGTTTTATTAAACCTTCGCGAGAGTATTGGGTGGATCAAGTTTTGCTGATTAAAATGAGTCCAAACACGACCTCATTTGAACTATTTTTAATTATTAAAACTGACTCAAATTATATAGAATTCAAAATCATCCGAATGCCATCGAGTTTGTACTCATTTTCATCAGAAGAAGAATCTCGCAAAATATGAAAATCCCTCGATATTATATATAAAGCACTTCTTTTATTCTAAAAATTAAATTTCCTGAGTCATTCAAGAACGTAATTTTCTAATTATGGAAGACTAATTATGGACGTTCCTTCGTTCCACTGTGAGATATAAACGAAAACTAGCATTTTAATTATATCTCCTGCATTTTTCATTATAGGAAAAGATTCTCGAAGAGTACAATGAAATAGTGGGAACAAAGGAGTTGTCGTTGGATGTATTGAGCAAACTGACCTGGCTGGAAGCTTGCATAAAAGAAGCTTGGAGAGTGTATCCAGTGGCTCCGCTTATTGCAAGGCAAATTTATAATCCTATTACGATATGTAAGTATCAGTAAATGCGGACAAACATCTATGCAAATGAATTGCTAATTCCTAAACAACCTATCCGCCGCTATTAAATCTCTTTATAACAAGGAATTAAGTACTCGATCTATTTTTCAGTGGGACATGATATTCCAATAGGATCAACGGTCCTCATCAATTCGTTTCTTCTTCACCGTGACCCTGAATACTTCGACGAACCAGATACCTATCGGCCAGAGCGCTTCCTTCCTGACGCGGAAAAGTACCCTTCTTACGCCTTCGTCCCTTTTAGTGCAGGCTCTCGAAATTGCATCGGATGGAAATACGCTACGATGATAGTGAAAGTTCTCATTCTTCTCGTACTGAAAAACTTTCACGTAGAGTCCTTACATACCGAAGATCAGCTCCGTTTCATTAGCGAGCTGGTGCTGCACAACGCTGACGGGCTTCGGTTAAAAATTACCCCGCGGGTGCAGAGAACTGGCGCATGATTTTTTTTAAATGCTTGTAACCAAGTGAAGCGGCACAAAAATATCCTTTCGAACAGGATTATATAATGGCTTGAACGTGCTATCTATCAATTAATTTGCGACCAAAGCAGTCTAATTCTTTTCTGTGTAATATGCAAGGTCAGAGATATCGTACTTTGTGATAGCGACAATGACATTCATTTGATACTTCTCTTAGGTTTATTGCTCATATTCATCTAAAGTAAAATAATTATTTAAGATAAGCAGACTAACAGATTCATGTTAACTAAACGCATAGTTTCTCGCGGATTATGCAGAATCACTACCTTCTAATCCTGTCGTAGATTTTTCTCTTTTATTACTCAACGTTTACTGTACTTCGTAATCGCTTTTTCTTTCGCGTAATGCTTACTATATTTGTTTTGGAGGTCGAGAAATGTGGTGATACTTAGGAACTACTCTACAAGCTTTATACTTTTTTATGCCATCGCCTCGTCTCGGAACATAGATATTGAATTAGCGAAGCCATGTTACAGGTAGTAAACATTTGTCTATTCTACAAGCGGCTCGCTCGATTCTGCGCTGATTAGGCAAGAACCCATGGCACAGTTTAAAATATTGTAGAAATGTTCGCGAAACGGGAAACTCTCCATTCATCCTCCAATCGAAATTGAACGAGTTGGTTGTACGTTGTACATAAATATTAAGAGATCGCTACAATTTTCAATAATTACCATGTCATCGACGTGTCTTTAGTCCAGTTTCAATATTTTTGAAACACTACATTATCGACACAAAGCTAGTCTAACTTTGCCTTTGTTTAACACTTTGTATTAAACATTTATTCGTTGTATCGAAAGCATATCAATTGTTACATAAATATTTTCATGAAGCAATTGTAAAATTCTTCGCTGTGTACTCTACATCTGAGATGTAGAGGAATAAAAGTATAATTGTAATATTGTGATATTTTATAACAGCTGTAGCTTGTAAAACGTGTAAATATAATATAATATTATTTCTATTAATAAAATGTTGTACAAGTAATATAATTCTTGGTTTTATTTCTTCATTAACATCGGTCTAAATGTATCTTACATGTCTCCCTGTATCTAAAATTCAATATCCTGATGGAAGAAAGCATCGAAAAGTCCTTTACCGTTTTACGATCCGAGGCTCCGTTCTCGAGATATTAATACTTGAATATTAGCGGTGGAATTTCCGGGCCGCGAGGCTTAAAGCCGAAACAGCTGACGCGAAACAGCGACCCCTGGCGCGCGCATAGCAGAATCATACCGTATTAGTTCAAAGAGTGAAAATGAGATAGCGCCACTAACTCATTTTTAAGGATAAGGATTTAAGGGAAGATTCTCGTCTAACAGCCCCAAAAGTAACTGATATTTAAGAATTTTTTTGTAAAATCTGTTGATCGTAATCAACGAAACTCTTTTGGAATATAAAGAAGCATCTTTAAACTTGCAGAAAATATTTTTGTATTTCGATCCTTCTTATCAAGGAGCCTAATTATTTATTAATTATTGTGAAATCTTGAAAACTGCTCATCGACCGTCCGTTAAATCCGCCACTAATAAACGCGCCGGTATTGTTTTTTCCATTACTGACTTTACCGACTGCGCTAATTGTTTTGCATTAGTTCCCAGAGTCACCGTTCTTAATCATAGAATACGCGTAAAAAACCTCTCCTCTGATTTTTCACGAAGTTGGCATTGGTCGGCATTTCAGTTCGCGTGACACGAGGTCCCATAAAATGTAAAATCCATCCTGGTCTATCCTATACCTCTCTGTGGCACACTTACATAATTCTTTACCGATTGTGCACGAGAGATACCAGGCTCTCTGGTATTGAAGAAGCTCTATACATATACAGCGCAGTAGATTAGGGTTAAATAAAGTCTTTCACGTGTCACAACGCGGCCTTTATTTTTCTATGTGTGTGTGTGGCGTAAGGAACTATGTGACGTTTACATGATACATCATATTATCATGCACTATAACTTTACTGATAATTCGCCGTAGCCGTTAAGTAACGCATTCCACATGATTCGAACATAGAACAGCCGAAACGTGTACCTGTGAGGCACGCTGTTGCCTGATGATTTTAGGTTAAAGTGTCTCGTGTCCAATACAAAATAGAGAACATGCGGGCGGCTATTGCAGTCTTGTGCGTTTTCCTCGGCTGTTGCAGCAATGTTGTTTTCTTGGAGCTTCTTGTCAAGTGAGTATCTCGCATTTGCAATTATTCTATAATTCTCGAAATCGGCTACGCGTAATACGTGACCGTGAGATTTAACGACCCAATGATTAACACCACTTAAAATAAATGCCACACAAATAATACTCTAAAAATTAATACTATCGTCATTATTAAGCTAACAGCACCAGTTTTTATTTTTTAGGGAAGATCCAGGTAGCGGAAATCTTATCACATTCGCACAGTTCCTTTTCATATCAATAGAAGGATTTCTATTCACTTCGAAATGCGGAACTGTGAAGCCTAACATAGGAATTAAAGATTACTTTATACTGGTGTCTATGTTCTTTATCACAAACGTTTGCAACAATTATGCATTCGATTTTAATATACCTATGCCATTGCATATGATATTCAGAGCTGTGAGTATCTCTGAGTAAATCCTGCTATTTAAATTCACGAATCAGTTAGAAAGTATAATAATTGGGCATTCGTATTATTCTAGGGTTCTCTGATAGCCAACATGGTCATGGGCATTATTATTCTGAAGAAACAATATGCATTTAGCAAGTATTTATCAGTATTCATGATTACGCTTGGGATCGGTATCTGCACGATCATTAGCGGCCAAGAAATTAAATCGCTGCAAGCTAAGAATGCCGAGCAAGTAGCTACGACGCCATGGGACGACTTCTTTTGGTGGGCCCTGGGTATATCGTTACTAACGATCGCGTTATTTGTTTCCGCGAGGATGGGCATATATCAAGAAGTATTGCACAAGAAGTATGGGAAGAACGCGAGGGAAGCGTTATACTACACGGTAGATTTCTCTTTATATTAGTATTCTGTGTACGAGCTCGTAAAATACTTAACGCGCAATATTTCTTCCAGCATCTTTTACCTTTGCCGTTCTTTTTAACATTGGCTCCTAATATTTGGGAGCACTTTAAGTACGCGCTCGCATCAGAGCCGGTGGAAGTATCGGTGCTCAATTTACACGTCCCGTTATTAATTCTATATCTTCTAGGAAACATTCTCACGCAGTATCCTTTCTTTTATATCTGTAATCGATTTACTCGGTTGGAGACACTCTTATTCGCAGTTATTTGTGATGTATCCTTAACCATAATTCCAGATACATGTGCATCAGTTCTGTTTTCGTACTGACCACGGAGTGCACGTCGCTGACGGTGACGTTAGTGATAACGTTGCGAAAATTCCTGTCTTTAATATTCTCGATAGTGTATTTTAAGAATCCTTTCACGATTTACCACTGGATTGGTACGCTGTTAGTCTTTGCAGGGACAGTGATATTCACAGAAGTATTACCAAAGATTAAGGAAAGTTTGCAACCTGTGAAGAAGGCGAAGAAAGTACAATAAGGAATGACGGTGCGAGTAAAGTAAGCAGAATGTTATATGATATTTCGTGAATAAACTTGATCTTTGTGATTAAAGAGGGATGTGATTATTCACTGCAGTGGCGCAGCAGTTGGTAACTGATAAAAATAGTTTTAATGCAAAATTTATTTAAGGAATAAACTGCAGGTTTCTCTTTTTACGAAGATGTTGAATTAATTCAGTCGTGGTTACACTAATCTCCTTTTCCTTTTTTTGGGGGCCAGGACCCTTTGAACTTTCCTCTGGGTGCGCCACTGATAAACCATAATCTTTTTATCCTTGGATTTTTACATTTCAAGAAGAACTATTTATGTGTATTCTTTTTTTACAAATATAATGGTGCTAAGTTCAATTTACATTTTGCAATTGTCCCTTTTTTGATTAATGTCGATTTCTAATTAAAAAATACTTTTATATGCGAAGTAATAAAAAGAATAGTTTTTATTATTTCGCATATAAAAGTATTTTTTATATATATATATCATATATATATTACATTTCCCCCAAAAAACGATGAAGACAATCTTTGTGAAAGTAATCAACCATTTGGTTTTATCTACTTATATTCAGAAAAAAGGAGATAAACTGGCCAGTTTGCATAATTTATTCGCCTTATCTTCTTTCTGCCGTAGAGTTTAGTACCGTTTTTAATACACGCAAATAAAATTTCTCTTTTCTGTTTAAAAGAACAGATAAAGTTTCATTGAATAAAATTAAGAAACTTTCTACTAACTGTATTTTATACCATCAGCATAATTTATTTTATACCCCAGATGAGAATTGACATTCATAAAAATGATGAATTTTGTTATGCGTGCAACATTAATTATGCTGTGGCTTAGAATGAAATATTTTCAGAACAATTCTTTTCATATAAATATATTTTGTTCCGTTAATTAAACGAGCTGCTTCAATTACAATTCTTGCATTGGAAAGCCAGCTTTTTAATGATACAAGTATATTTTCTTTTATAGAATATACTTTATACAATAAACACATTTTTTTCTACCTAGTAACAATTTGTATGCAATATTAGGTCACGTTATGAATGTTCATATATCATTGCTTCGTAATATATTCGGTGATAAAAGCTTGGTGTGATCGGGAAATTGTCTGGAACACTAAATACCAAACTGAAACTGATGACGTCGCGTTGACAGTGGTCGGGGATAAGTTTCGCAGTTCTACTACCGCACGACCTCCATTAATTTACGGGGACTATTGAATTTAGCGCCTTCCGATGTAACGTACACATCGAACGCGATAAAAAATTGTTCATAGACATTAGGATGGACTTATACACTTTGCGAGATAACTATCCCTATACGAGTCAGATACTTTCGTTGGAAACAAATATAATACACAATTCTTGTATAAATGTAGAAAATGGTAAGAAAATAAAGCTAAAACTTCGAGGAGCTCGGTTGACAATTTCTGTGGCTGAAGTATGGATAAATGACTTGTTTGTTACCTTGCGATACTATTATACATTCCTTTTCTGGCATAAAATTAATACGATACTCAGTTATAGTTATAGTACATATAATAATATTCAAACTAATATATGCATTGAAGAGTACAACAGTTGAAATTGGAACCCTATCTAGTATCTAACTATCCTTACATTGGTCAACATATATGAAACACTTCTTCACATTGATTTATCCCCTGCTTTATACGAGAATTCTGCAACTTGAATGAAAGACATCCTTCTGTAACTTAGTTTACGCCTACCTCTCAGAATAGATCCGTCTTTGCACCTGACGCATATTAAATAGATCACAAAAATACAAGAATTTTTAGCCACCCGATGCCAATGCTGTTTAAACGAGATAATTCAAATTGTACTTGACGCTTCTATACCTAGCGTTAAAAAAGAAATAGCTCCGACAACGGCGTATATCTAATAAGAATACCTTCTACAGAGTCATCGAACGTAAACGAAAATCATTATCGTAAATCACAAGATTGGTTAAATTACAGAATTTCCACTACAAATGGCTCTCGCCTTGCATCCCATAGAATTTTCATCAGCACCTCCATTTGTAGTCGGTAGAATAATTATTATACTTAAAATTCTTTGTACTAAAGATTAAAATGGAACGGCGTCGGGCTTCTCAACGACCTTGAAGATATTTGACAACTCGTCGACTAACGTTTCGTAGCGATAGGCCACCCGAATATCTGGCACATTTGTTCGAGTAATATCGTTACCAGCCACGCCCTCCTTGGTGTAATTCGGACCAAGCCAATATTGTTTACTCTGAAAGGTAAAAAAAAAACAGAAAGTATGTAGAAAATGTTATTATCCATACCCTTGCTGTTGCAAAGGTGTGCCAAAATTATAATATTCCGTAAGCTGAGGCTTCGTTTTCGAGATACAGCCGAAGATGTAGGAGCCAGAATTAATAATTTACGAAAAATTGAATCCTGCGCGTGCCATTTAAATAATGACGACTCATGCACGCGAACAAATTCACATTCCTAATTTCCATTCGTACTTTGTGCGACCAAAATTAGTTTCACGGTAGTGTCACCTCACTCTGACACACTCCTTCACAAATAAATATATAATACATACCTTATGTGGAAATCCACTCATAATTACCGAGTTACGTGCTAATTCACACATATCACATGAACTGAGTTTCCATACTTGCGTAGCGATACTGTACTCTTCCATTAAAGGTTCCTATAAAAAGAGAAACTAATGATTACAGCAAATAGTGGCGTAGATATATTTTTCCAGTAAACAATCAAATCGCTATCCAATTATTCCTACTTTACGCGAAATATATACGAGAAGTAAACCCTCAAAACACGACGACTGGGTCACGATTGATATAAACTATCACAATACATTACTGCTACGAACTCAATTTCGCAAAAAAATCTGAGTTACTCCATTTCCATTCTGAATGCCTCAAATACCCTCGTATCGCACTAACCTTGGTGAAGTGGAATTGAAGAGGGTCGTCAGTGGAGAGACTCACACACAGCCCTCTCGCTAAATACTCTGGAAGTGGATTACGATGATAGTTCAAAAAGAGAGAATTGTTACTGAGCGGTGACATCGCTATCCCAATTTGCGCCAGGTAATACAAGTACTGCAGGACTGGGACCTTCCGAAGCAAGAGACCGTGAGAAATATTCTCCGCCATCATGTATCCACACACGAGATGCTGGATAGGACCAGCCTCGCCACAATGAGGCCTAAGAACGAACGTGTTGAAACCTTGCGCCCTGTAAAATACATCACAAACTAGTTACACAGAGGAATAACAAAAAAATCAACAATAAAAGAAATAGACTCACGCTCTAAAATGATTCAGTACTGTCATGTTAGCGTAAGTGTAGTATTGGTAATACGCATAGGGAGGATTCTCGATATCGTCCCACTCTGCGGGTGGAGAAACATCTTTGTCGAACAAGGGATTCTCAGGTTTACTTTCGTCGTCGACTGAGTCAAACCCTATTACCTACAGCACCAATCAATAAATTCAATTACCTCTCTGAATTTCATAATCGCACTCACAATCTGTGTCTGGAATCACTTACGTATTGAAGAAATTTATGCAGCTCCGGATGAGTATTGGGATCATTTGTCACTTCGAACAGAGGCAGGAAGATGTTGTTCAATATCTCTTGGAAGTTCGTCATCAGTTTGTTCAGCTTGAAGATATCGCTGCACGCAACGACGGTTTCAGATTAATAAACGTTATTAAGAATACTTACATATACCGCGCAGTAAATAACTCACTAAAGTCGAGGAATTTGAATAAGCCAGCGGACGTTGTCCGAATACACGTCGCTCTGGATCGCCCACTTCGCTAACTTGTCCCACTCCTCGGGATTCTTGCCGTAAATCGAGAGACGCAACTCCGCGTTCTGGTACTTCGACTCCTCCAGATCACTCGCCACTTCCTTAATTATGCTCGCGAAGAATTTACCGTTCAAGTAATTGTCCGTCTTTAAAAACACTTCGCGCAAGCGACTCTCGCCTATTGGATTGTACTTGGCGTTGAACTTGTCGAACCTGTGGAACGTGTTTCTGTCCTGGAAAAAGAAGTTGCGCTTATAGATTTCATACTTATGAATTATCATTCACAAAATACAAAGTGGTATATAAGTCAGTATATATTATATTGAAGCAGGTTAAATTTGAAATAAAATTAGACGAAGTAATTGTAATTTTTTAACAGAATGGCGATATTACGCCTTCAAGCTTTGATAATACTTTTCCTAGACCTTGAGTAGCGTAACATCCAGCTTTAATTCTATTAAACGTATCCACCCGAGGTTTCAGTATTCCATAGAAAGATCAAGGATACACCAGATTTTCTTAACTACGTTATCGAGGCAGTTGAAAAGAGGTTTGTGTAATAATTCCTGACGCGGTACATGTATGATTAATCTTTTTAATCATGCATAAATTTCTCTCTATACTTCATCCTACTTCAGCAAAATATGTAGCGACTTTTGACACGCCAAGCACTTACTGCATGCACGTCTAACATGTCAACGCTGAGATCGTAGGTGGTCAGATTCATGGATTGAAACACCTCTCTAAGTGTCATTGTTTCTCCATTCTTGGAGCACGTAACAATTTCATCCGCGTGATTCTTCAAAGTCTTCTTGATGAACCTGAGTAGATGTTTCTGGTTCA
Organism: Andrena minutula; assembly: GCA_929113495.1. Classification (NCBI taxonomy): domain Eukaryota; kingdom Metazoa; phylum Arthropoda; class Insecta; order Hymenoptera; family Andrenidae; genus Andrena; species Andrena minutula. The sequence goes on along the minus strand of OV815995.1, from coordinate 6,164,132 downwards.
TACAGGACGCCGCGTGGATGTGAGTGTCCACCTGAAATGAGAAGCTTGAAACGTCTCCACAAGGCAAGTCTCTAGTGTTTCCTATTCTGCTGATCGTGCGTTTGTTTCATACTGACCTTTCTGATGTTATAGAAATCTCTGTGCTGGACTGCCTTCTGGCTGGCGAGCTCCCCGAGCTCGTTCAGCAACACGTGCAGCTGGAATTTCGACGAAAGGTAGCTCAGTCTTCTGTAGCAAAAGGACTTCAAGGGTCCATCGGCGATCATCGCGCAGAGGAGGTTCATGTCTCTGACGAAGATCCCCAGGTCGGGGTACGAATACGGAATTGGCTTGCCGTTGGCGTAGTCCTCTTCATTGGCGTACAGGTTGAACACACCGTTGACCGGTGCGATTTTGTAATTCTTCGACGGAGGGAATTCGCATTCCCATGGGTCCCCTCTGGACGCCGGTGCGTGCACCGGATGGTCTGGTGATAGAATTTAAGAGGAATATTTATATGACCAGTTTTTAGAACCGCAGGTTGTGTAGTCTTATTATGTTCTTGTTAAAGAAAATTAATAATATGAGAAAATCGATTAAATATGAAAGGTAATACGATTTAGGACGTTTCAAGTTAAGGAGAATAGTGGGAGGAGGACCTTTCCAATGCGCTTCTTTGATCAGAGCATCGATGTCCGCATCGGATCGAATATGTAGCCATAAATTCGCTTTCAACTTGCGATAATGCCCCTTTACCCTCGGAAATAAAACATTAAGCTGACTTTACATCATGAACATTTCTCTGGTGGGCGGGCAAACGAGTATAAGTCGGAATTATTAGTTTTGCAGCGTGGCATTTGGAAGATTTAAAGTGCTACGAAAGATCAGGTGTTAAATTTTGGGCGTTGATATGAAATGTGTTGAAGTAAACATTTATTTTTAACATCGATTTAGAAAAAAAGAAACTGAGTTCGAGGTAAAATTGAATTATACTCGTTTGCCCGCTCAACAGAGATTTATCGTATTTGACCCTTTCAGACCATGTATCTTTATCAACACAACTGCAAAATTCTGCTAAAAACACGTAGAATATTTATTTATTTATTTGGAAAAATCCTTTTCGTCAGAAAACTATGCGATAGTTAAGCTAAATTAGGCAATTGGGTATAGACCACTTTTTTAATTCCAACAAACTAATCACATAGCTTTAATTAAGCAAAATTGTAAATATTCTGGAGTAATGAGTTTAGACTACTGTAATAAAATATAAATTATAATCATTTTACTATTGCAGTTGTGCGATAGAAAACCTTGTTTCTTTCTTTTTTCTTTTTTAACATTGTCTCATATCAGACCGAAACGAATAATTTTCTATAATGCTTCTCTTCTACTTAGAGAATCAATCCAGGTCTGAAAGGGTGAATGTATAAAAAATCTGATGACCGTACGAAGGAGTTAGACATTATGAAATCGATATCGTTTTACGGTTTTCGGGATAAATACCTGCAATGGCTTTACGATCGTCGTGCTGAACTTCATCGTCACTGTTCACCGGCCTTTTATCAACACTGCGCAGGAATCGCGACGTTATAGAAGGGAAGCTCTGTTTCGAATTGTTCATATACTTTTCACGTATTGCCAACGCTTGGACCAGCATCTGGGATGCCCGCTGAAGGTCTTCCAACGGCACCTAAAATATGTACTGTTAAAAATTTCAAAAGCTCGCGTTCACGGAGCCAACTCTTGTTTCTCTTTCTCCTGTTGCAAGCTAAATTATTGAATGTCAAAATAATCAAGCATCGTTTGTGATGGTACACATACAGCGTTGGTCAGGACGAGTTGCACAACCTTGTTAAAAAATAATTCAAACACAAAGAATAAGATTCTTTTACATGGACCTTCGTTTTCGAGAAAATCGGCTTTGAAAATTTGTTATCAGTAAATATAGCACAATCGCGAATGAAATAAATGGTATCTACTGCAGAAATAAGTAAAAATTGTAGAATATTTATATTTTCGAGTCGGGCTTCATTTCCGAGAAAATTAAGTTTGAAAATCCATCAAATACGGGAATATTTGATTAAAATTCTGTTTGATCTTTAAATCAATTTTCTCGAGAACAAAGCAAATTGCGCTGGTTTTTAATCACGTGTGCGGGTATTAAGCAAATTTTCAAAGCCGATTTTCTCGAAAACGAAGGCTCATATATATTTTATTCTACAGTTTCGATTTATTTTGCTCGAGGAATCAGACTATGCTTGGTTGCACCATCCGTTCTCACTCACCCTGTATGTACAAGGTGATTAGAAAAACTAGGCCACACAGTAGCTGTTGTTTCTAACTGGAAATTGATAGAGAAATATTATGGTAGTTGATTTTGAAAAAGTGTGACTGTAGGAAGCTGAAATTAATTAAAATATGCAACATTCTTCTCTACCTTTATTTTGTAAGTTCAGAAAGAAGCTATAGTTTGGCCCAGTTTCTAAAATCACTCTGTATAAAATTGAGAGAATGTTTTTATGAAAAATGTATTCATTTAATTTAATTACCTTCGCGAAGTTTAAGGAGGGATTCCTCTGTGACACCTTGAAAAAATTGATTTTTCTTTCATTTTTCGATAAAATATATATATACATATTTGAGAATGTACTGTTAAATTTTGGAAGAGAAATTTCAAGTATTGTGGCTTGTACACCCCTCGCGGTGAGTGCTCCGAGTCCCTGACAACTTTAAACGCGTTTTTCTCGAACCGTAATTTTTCCACCTGGCGTAGATAAAATCTCAAAAACTACACGGCCGATTGCTCTGAAATTTTTACAGGTTAGTCCACATACTACTAGCTCTCGTCGGTACCAAAAATACATTTTTATGTTGAGTTTATCACACTCTTCTTTATTATAAAATCACCAAAAAAAAATAAATCTGTATTTTAAGCATTTGCCATTTTGCCAATTCTCAACATAAATTTTTTATTTTGGTACGGACGATAGCAGTAAACATACCGATTAAGAATCTTCTTAATTTCTTTATTTCAGTCCACCCTGAGGGCTCCAATCGCCTACGCCAGCGAGATACGATTTTAAACCCGCGTTTATTACACGCGAGATAAAAACAAGGAACAATTAAAACTATTATAAAAAATTATCACCAAGGAGTAATCAAATAAACTACAAAATAGGCATCGCTGAAAGAATTCATAAGAACTGTTAAACCTTGCAACGTTCACAGAGGAATGCCCCTTTAATTGTGTTAAATTCAAGATTCAAGAAGTATACATATGCAGATAATGATTTAAGAAATTATAATTATTCAACAGATTTACCGAACAATAGTGAGGCCCCGAATGCGCATGCACAAACTTAATCTACTTAATTCAAGCATGCCTCAGCTATCTCTTAACTCTGCCTAAACACCTCACTGTTGCTTGGTATACCTGTAGTACACATATGTGGGGCATTCTTGAAACGAGCACTGAAATCGATAACCTCGAAAGAGTAAAGGGAGGTTACAGTTTGAAGTTCCAACATAAAATCATGTTGCTCGCATGCTCGCGAAGAGCTTTGTGTGTTAATGAAGACATACTATTACGTAATAATTTGTATAAATACAGTACACAAATATTATGCCACGATTATCAATGGCAAAGCTCGCCAAGTAATCGTATTTTTTTATTTTTTAGCTGGATGTTCGAGGGAAATTGAAAATAAAAATAAAACGAATTTAACGCAACTGCTACTTTTGTACTAAGATGTGTGAAAAAAAATAAATGAGCTACACAGACTTGTCATACTGTATTAATACAGTTGTATTTGAAATTATGTTATTGCCAATATTCTATTAAAGCTGAATGAATCCGACGCGGAGGTCGTCGCAGATTGGAAAGGATAACTCTTTAAAGATTAAAGAACCTCTTTATAGAACGATAGAACCCGAGGGTGGCGACGGCGGAAGGGGGTGGTAGCAGTTGAGAAGGGTTTCCGACGTAATGCAGCACTCTCCAGGTTTCTCGGAAATCACACAAAAGACCGAGTTCGCGACGTAACACACATTTTATGCGCGAGCTTAATCATGAACTTGATTCGTCACGTTTGCACAGGGAACGAGACACGTGTGCGAGTCGGGAAAGGGAATATTCCATGGTAAAATAAATGGGCAATGTGGAATAGAATTGTTAAGAAGTTAGATAATTTTTTTTTAATTTCCGTTTCCGAGAGGATTGTCTGAATATTAATCGCGAGGAATGGGGATTAATTAATGGTGTTATTAAATACTAAAATTCAACACACGCGTATTTTTGCATCCGCAATTCCTGTCGAAATTAAACGTGCACCGCGGAAATGAAAAACTGGCCTCCTGCAAATAATGAATTTTGGCTGAAATGAATTTTGGAGAAATTCAGGCGACAAAGCGACGATTTATTATAAATTTCTGACGGAAGGGAGGGGGGAATAGCAGGCACCGAGAATTATTATGAAATACCAAAAATGTAATTTCATTCCACCATTTCCGTTTCTCTTCATTGCAAGCATGCGTATTAATTGTCAACGAAACAGCTACAGGGATATTTTATTTAAAGCATTCACTGTGGAAATGATAAGCAGGGGGAAATTATTTCAAACAAGACTGTTGCGTTATTAGAATCTATAATAAAATGTGAATGCAATGTTTCTTATAAAAACCGAATGCAGGATAGCTATTTTTTAATATCTGCAACTGGGTTATAGAAATGCGAGTATTTGTGCGCGTGTTATAAATTCCCATATCTGGAATCACTGAATACTGATGAATGATTAGCTCTATGACCTTTGCGAACGTTATGATCATTGTGCTCGGTAAAAAATCAATACTGGCATGTGCAGCTTTCAACGTACCCCAGAAGTATCCTCCCCGGATATGGAAACTCTCTGGAAGTGCGGCACAAAGTCATTTTCTTCGAAGATGTGATCGCCGTCATCGGGTACACCAGGGCCAAGCGACGGCTCATAATGGCTACGACGTTCCTCTAGGTCCTTGGCAGCTCTGAAAGGGTACCCTGAATATCATTTTTTACTCGACGCCACGAGCAAGGTTTAAATAAATGATACGCCTCTTCTCAATGGAACTGTAGAGAGAGCGTTTAATATCATCTCGTGTAATGTATGTAAAAAGGTTGAGGTGAAGTTTTTGAGAGAAATCCGAAAGATAAATCCCTGGGAGACATCTGTCAAAATCTGTATTGATTTTGAAATTTGAGGTCAATTTTTTATTTCTGCATATTGCACAGGATAGAGAGAGAAAATATTAAAGAGAATTATGCGTGGCATAAGTACTTTTTCTTACAAAGATATAGTTGCTAAGATTTCCAAGAGTCAATGATTAGGTTCAAAAAACTGAAAAGGAAGTGGCAGTGAATGTAAGTAGCCCTAAGAAATGCGGTCAATAAAGTGTTGAAGTGCCTATCTGTGATATTTGTTTACTAAGGTCGTGTTCAGATTTATTGGCCGGTGAGTTTCGTGAGGGGTATTCTTCCACCACCCGCTGCTTGCCTCGATGCTCCTTTTCTCTAGCTTCTCACCAAGAACCTAAGCAACTTCAACTGCCAATCCACGATCGTCAGATGGTGGTGGCTGATTTCACGTCGCGCGTTGCTCACGAAACCGAACTCACCGGCCAATATATCTGAACACGACCTTAGCTAGAAGATTTTGGAAAAGAAATACGCTTTATGTAGCAAGATTCCAGAGTATAGTTGGTTATACAAATATAGTGAGATCGTATTTTGTATAAGTATTGTGCCTCGCTAGTCTGAGAGCCACTCAAGTGGCATGCAAAGCGATAAACCTGAGGTTACAAACCACTAAATGTGCTCTTTGTCACCTATTATAAAGCTGTATGCACTCATTTGGTCACGAGCCTGCACGTCCTTGACGTACCATTGTTCAAAAAGTCGGCTGAACAAATCCTTGAGTTCTTGACTTACGCGAAGACAGTCGAGGGCGCTACAGACTTTTCTCCCTGCAGGTTTTACATCATTGTGTCTCAGCAAAACACTATCTACACGTGACTTAAAGTCAGCAACTATCACCTGATGCCCATATACATGGGGCATGGCTATGAAACATCCATAAACGAAATAGTGATGGGCTATTTGCCTTCAGAACACGTCGGCCACCGGTGGTGGGCCACCTGAATGAGTTCCTGGGCTATTGAGGCTCAACAGTGAAGAGGGCCACCGTTTTTTACAACTTCGTTCCTTGTTTTTGCACTATAATAGTTTTTTATAGAATAACTTACCATAATATAGCTCAGTATACTATAGCTCACAATAATATAGATTACTATAATATACTTCACTATAGTATAGCTCACTATAATATAGTGCACTATACTATAGCTTACGATAATATAGTTCACTATAGTATAGCTCACGGTAATATAGATTACTATACTATAGTTCACTGCAATATACTCCACTATAGTATAACTCACTATATTGTAACTCACAATAATATAGATTACTATACTATAGGTTACGATACTATAGATTACTATAATATATTTCACTGCCATATACATCACTATAGTATAGCTCACTATAATATAATTCATTATATTATAGCTTACTATAATATAACTCACTATAATATAATTCACTATACTAAAGCTCACACGATAATAGAGATTCCCATAATAAATAATATATTTCACTATACTATAGCTCACGGTAATATAGATTTCTATAATATATTTCACTATACTATATCTCCCCATAATATAGTTCTCTATACCGTAGCTCACGATAATATATAGATTACTGTAATATATTTCCCTATAATATAGCTTACAATAATATAATACACTACACATGGTTATATAATGTTATATTAAATCACTATAATATAGAGATATCTCCGCAGGGCTCAGTACTCATGCAGTAAAATTCTTCCACCACCCTGGCTCGACTCGACATTTTTAATACCAGCACATCCCTAATCGGAAGGCATTCGTGAGCCACCCTGTATAATCGGGGTAGAATCAATTGGTCCCTCAAGGTCACTACGCGGGGCTACTCTCACCATACCGCATAGCCATCATGGTTACTCATCTCTCATCTCCCTGTACCACATTCGTTTCTCTCTTTGTGTGTGAAAAGCAGGAAGCGCAAATCTGCAGGCATACGCTCCCTGTCTCAAATGGAGGGGCGAACTGACATGACGTTAAAGTGGAGGTCGCGCCTAACACGATTCACGGTCGGGGAACTGACCTTGGCGGGTCAGTTTTATCTGTTTTTCTCGTGCCCTGTGGACAGGTCAGAATTGGATGGTTTCATCCGCGATACGATCGCAGCAGTTGCCTCCACTATTATTCACAGTGTAGTTACAGAAAACCTAATCAAGTAGAATGATCAAGCATCTAACCACGAATTAGTGTCGTGATGTAATTTAATCAAACCTATCATAAAAAATCTGCCATTAATTAAAAAAAAAAAAATAGAACGCAAGGCTCTAAAACTTTAAATTTCTGTAGCACCTAGCACCTCCACCAGAAAAGCTTTTCCCTTCATCCACCCTAGAATCCCCTTTCGGAATCGTACACCTTTCTTTAACCAATTTCTTTCATGAACCATTCTACGTTTTCATTCCCGTTTTCATTCATGAATCAAATACAGCGATTCCCACACCGATGTCTCTAGTGTCACCAATAGCACCGTCTATTATTAAAAATGAACGCGTCGTCGCCTAATGAGTGAACGAATCGAAAATGCGATAAGACGCCTTTCGATACCCTTATCGTTCATTTCATAAACACGAAGACACCACTGTCGGCGATTCCTCGGAAACGCAACGCCAGATACTGTAATCGTGTACGACGTTACGGTTGAGAAGAAATTTCAGATTGCGTCGTTACATTTATAGATTTATTGACGCTTGAGTTATCGTTAATCGGTGATCAGGAGAGCTTTCAATACTGCAAACAGGATTGCGACTTAAATAATTCAGCACCGAGTGTTTCCGATGCCAGAAATCCCACAAGCTGTGTCCTCCAATGACTCTATGCTTCACTCCTCCGCAATAATTCGTTTAGTCAGCTCCTGCGTTTATGATACGCTTCAAACGATTCGCCAAGGTGTTTGAATATTCATACGCGCTGCCAATATAGACGTGTGCATAAATAAAACATTAGTTACAAATGTAGTCAACAATAGGAGATCGTCTACAGACTTGCACTCTTGCGGGGCAATGTAGCGCGACGAGCACGACTAACTTTGCAGCTAAAACAAATTCAAATTGAAGTCTACGAATTGGGGTTTGACCCTTTGTGGTCGCACGGGGTGTATGGCACCCGGAGCAATTTTTTTCTAGAAGAATATGTCTGCCAATATTTCTGTAAATTTGTAGACCCTTAATAATACTTTATTGTAATGGTGCAATAAAGGCATTTAATAATAATAATAATAATAAAATTCAAAAATTTAGGATGTTTTAAGAAAAAAAAAATAGTTTGTTTCCACGACTATTTTTTCGACTACGAATTTAATTATATCAAAATTTAAATTTCTAGGAAAAGAGTGTTAGAACATGATTGTATGAATATTACATTGTATGAATTAATTGTACATTTACAATTATCACTGAAAAGTTAAAAGATTCAATAATACGAAAATGGTAATTAAAAAATGACGCGGGGGTGCAGCGAACCCCATGTAACTAATTTCTGATTATAAGAAGCTGTGACCACGAAGAGTTAAGAGAATATATCATTGAAACATTACATCTGTCGGAAGGCTCTATCATTTTCCTCGTTCACTTTCTACGACGTTGTAACACGAACAAATAGGACCAATTTGTCACGCAACATTCATTAATACCTACGACTGTCGTTTTGCAGGCAGTTCGTCCCATACCACATAAAAATCGACGGTTCTTTATTTCAAACTGAAAATATTCGGACACTGTTTCCGGGGATTCCATTGAATATTTTATTATGTAAAAATTTTTACAACGATCCATGGTAATTTAGCGGTGTCAAGTTGGGAGGCTATTCTGCACGACTACTCACTTCCCAAATCGTAGAATCATTTTCAAACACAATTTCTGCACGCATTCGACCGCTGTTATGGCGGATAATAATGCTCCCGTTCTGTCAACGAGCGCCGAGCATTCGTCTTGGAATATATCCGATTCTTGGCAATACTTTAGAAAATTAAGGGTTTCTTCTTGTTTCAGAAGATTCTAAAGTAGCTTAGATTCTTCCGTCTGTTGCTGGTTTATACACGCACATTATTATGCCGTGCCCGTTTTATAAAATACATGTATATTCCACAATATTGTCAAGCCGCTCGTCTGCACCGGGCCCAAGAAGCGCCCCAGTGCCTTCCCGCAGACCTAACGTCTCAGCCTTCGAACTAAAGATTAATTTTCGAGGCGACACTACTACCAAAAGGACACTCGCTACACGACAACCGACTAATGTGATTAAAATGTTCCCCGCGCACGGGGAGACGTTTCCCCCCCGCGGGGGTGGGAGCAATCGTTATTGGCGCGTTTAATTTACCTCAGGAGTATCGTATTATCCCTCAGCCATCGTTTCGATTCGTTCGCACCAGCGAACATGTTACACGATCCTTCTCGTTCTTCTCGTCTCCTGCGCACACGTTAACAACGCCAAAAGGACGATATGCTTCATAAAGATATCTTCTCTTCTCCGTTTATCATCCTACTCCGTATTATTCCCTCTTACTCGACGCCAACTTCAGGGGTACCGAGCGCCGGCTCTGTATCCCTTGCCGTTCATTTACACCGCGTTTCTTATTATCGATTTCGTATCATATCATTTCACATCCCCCGGCTTGGAAACAACTACGACGGGGGCTAACCTCACAATGGGATCGTTACACTCGCGAAAACATGTCTACGACCTATAGAAACGGGATCGACCGGCTTTATCGCCACTTCTCAGACGCTCTATAGTTCGACGTGTATTAACAAGTGGCCGGCGGTTGTGCTCACAGTCTTATCGCAGTCTGGTAAAAAGTTAGAAGGCCTCGTTTAACGTCGCCTGTCAGTAACTAGTGCTACGGACACGTGTACGGTCGAAATGTTTACAACGTGACAACGACCGTCTTGCAGAGATGAGACAGAATCTACGGCAGAATAATTCTATGTCACAGGGAGCTGCTGGAAAAAGAGGGCTCGAAGCTCAGGATTGAAGTATCTAGCAATCGTGTTGAGGAGAACCTGCTTGGTCGCCATGGGTGGAAGAATTAAATTTCGTAGAGTTAGAAACGGTTTTTGGTCCCGATAATGTCAGTATTTATTAATTTGGCAGTGAGAATATTGTAAAGAAATATAATTGGGATATTTATTTCGTTTATACTAGAATTAATAATTATATTCTGATGCTACAATTGTGCGATATACGCAACAAGTAATTATGGACAAACTGCACGAAGAAATCAAAACATTTGAACTCTTACAAGTTTGATTTCCTCACCCCACGTCGATCAAACCTTTTTTCCCCACACAATTTTTTAAACACTACATGTCCGCCAAGCCCCAGACCCTATTCTCCAACCGGCCCCTGCAACTATACAAGTATAAACCTATTTCGAGTAAAAAGCTCCGCGCTACCATACGGCGAATTAATGAGGACTAAATGGAACAGAGATCCGTGACATTACGAGTGACCGTACGTCGCAACGATTCCGAGAAACGTTCGGAATCCTATGGTCTGGCCCACAACGGGAATTCTTAGTCGCAGACCGACAAATCAGAGAACCTCGAGAAAAACACGATGAAAAAAGAACATCGAAACGCGCTCGACACGTTACCGTAGACGCTGGCGGGGCTTGAAAACACCTAGCCGTGACATCTGCCACCGACTATGGGAAGATTTGTTACACGAGGCAAGCTGCGCGCTAAGAATACCGATAGTTTACATCGAACGGTCGCATTATTAAATGGAAACACGCAAGAGTGGAATAGGGATTTCACACGGGAGGCGAGAGCCTTTTTAATCATCGCGAGCGATTGGAACGGAGGATACGAAATCATAAAGAGGCATTACTGCCCCTGTCGACGTTCTGTTTTTCGTCGATCCCGTCGATGCGGCACAATCGAACCGTGGGGGCCGACTATCGAGAATGACATTTCTGCGGGATCGATACGCATTGGACTCACACAGCCTGGCGGCCACGGGGGAGCACTTCTCGCGAGGTGAGCAAATAGTATCGATGAAGGCCGACCGACGATCATGCGGCTGTCCATGAGCGCGATATTTCGTGATCGTGGACTGGGAATAATTTACGTCGCATGAACTGCATAACGCGGGAACTCGTCTTATCAGCCCGACGGTCGCACGACGACTGAACAGGAGGACCGCGGCTGCGAGGGCCACTGTGGCGCGAGCAACACCCCCTCCCTCCCCCCGGATCGCTGCCGCTGCGCCACGTATCTACGGGGTGTAAGAAAGGTAGCGTGCACGGCTTCCACAGATGCGTCCACGCATCTGAATCGATAGCCTTGTTAACACCCCTCGAGGGGGCAACGCAGCCTAGCACTTCGAAAAGATTGGTCCCCTTTCCTCCTTGCACTTTCTTATGGCTTTGGATCTTGGAAATGTGCGTCCGAAGTGTAACGTTAGATTTGTGTAGAAATAAGGTAGGTGCGCGCTACGGGACTCGGCAGGTGAGAGGCCGTACGACGCCTGTTCGGTGTAACATCTATTGTAGGGAATAGAATGGTCAAGTTCTTGACGTTATTGCGAAGTAGAGTTCTTTCTTGTCATGTATATGAGAAATGGGCACGGAAAAAGAATTTAAAGATTCATGAATGAGTGTGGTTACTTAACACGAGCCAAGCCGCAGTTATACAGGGTGTTTCGGTTGACAGCGTTATCTGAAGATTTCTGCTGTACTTTAAATTTAGCTGGTTGCAAGTGGCGATTGGAAACGGGGCAGTTGCCCCCCCCCCCTGTCTTTTGAGAAAAAAAGGCTTATTTTTCAAAACTGATCTTTATTAAGTTTATACTAAAAAGGGAATATTTTTAAATTTAGGTTTTAAATTTGCAATTAAATTGGCACTATAAAATGGGTTAAAAAACGAGAGGGGTATATTTTTCTTTACCATCATCCCAAAGTTGCCCCCCCCCCTGGAAAAAAGTCTCCGGGCAACCTTTATTAGAAACAAGGGCATGTTGATAAACAAGAGAAGTGGTCTGAAAGGTCGGGGAAATGTTTTTACGACCTTTAGTGAACTTGGAGAATTTATTATATTATAGGTCGTTAAATTCGGTTTCTAAGTGAAAATATAGCATTTTATTTAAAAGAAAGTTGACCGTATCTTGTTAACCCCTCCCAACAGAATAAAGCTAGCATTACTATCCGCCGGTTCCCACAAAATTATGCAACTGTTACAAAAACATTTTTATGAAATTTTAAATGTAACAAATATTTCTGGTGATGCAGTTAGGTGAAACACCCTGTATACGGAAATTTTTTTATCGCCGAGGGAAAAGTACCGTGACAAATATGCTACGTGTATGGAAATGGTAACTAGAGGACGTTCCTAAGTTTGTTGACGGTGAAACAATATGATAACGACGGTATTGTTATGAAAATTGAGTGGGTGGAGCGGATTGAATAATGGACGGGATCAAGGAAATGGAATCAACCAAATTTAGCAATATACGACTGACGGTATAATTTTTAACAATTTTCGTTAATACTGCTCACATATTTAAACACATTTTTTGAACTGTCGACATATTTCTGCAAAAATTAATGGACTTAAATAATTGTGCACACGTGAAGCACGCTTTCGATCTGCACGCATTACACACAAAAACAATCGTGATAATAATAATAAAAATAATAAAAATAATAATAAGTATTCACAATATCATCTGTTCGAAAAAATGGCAAAAGAGAAATTTACTGTGACCTTTTCGTTTGGAAATTCAACAGCGACCATACATACCAACGTGAATAGCCTTTGAAATTTCTAGTATGTACTCATTGATATGCACATTAGAGAGTGTGAAAAGTCTACAGCGGATATCTATTATCATAACTTATTCACCGGCACCACACAATTCATAAGATACCACATAAATACATTACTTATTTCTATAGCTGGAATAGGCAAGCTTGCATTTTGAGCAGATCGCTATATCCGAGTTTCACTCCGATTTGTGCATTAAAAGGTAAAAATACTGTGTCGCAGAATGTCTCACGATCTTGAAAATTACAGTTCAATTTTTTCAAAACGGTCTACATGCAGCGGACGAACCAATTTTTCGTAAAGGATCGTTAAAGTTTGCCCCAGATCTCGCAAACTGTATTCTGGGGGCGGAGCATTTCCCCCACTCTACCTCCTACTGCAGCGTACAGGGGCACACCACTTTTGAACAGCACTCGTCACTGCTTGAAACTTTAGCAATTTTTTACGCGAAAACTGTGCTTGTGCTTTTCAAGTTTTTACCATTTTTGGAAGCTGAATGCATAGAAATAAGACAAAACTGACCTTGCATTTCATAGTCACTGTCAATTTCGTTGCAGTTTTTTAGTGAAAACTTGTTGCAAAATGTGCTTTGGCTTCGCAGTTTAAAATCAATTGCCTTTTAAATTTGTATATAGATATTCTACTTGACAAAAAAATAAAAATTCCCAATGCAATATGTCCCAAAGATACCGTTCCTTTTTAAACAGCTGTCCAAGGTTGGTTGCCACATGATATGGTAGGGTTGCTGCTACATGATATGATAGGGATAGCTCACAGTAATCTCGAGTAGGCAGTTTCGTTGCGACTACAATATTCACATAGTGGAGGATTCGAAAAAGGTAACAGTCAGAATACTGGGTGTGAGTAAGCGTGTTCGAGCAACTGGAAGAAATATAAAATGAACAAAACTTGGTTGGAAACGGGTGCAACAGGGTCTGAGATGTATTGATTAATCCAGTTTTATATTGTGTTTCGCACTGCATCCTTTTCTCTGTCAACCGCTCCATGCTCAATTCCTACAATAGTGACAGAGTGGAGGACGCATTTTATTCTATAATTCCGCGCAATTTAGTTTGCGAAAATTTCAACAATTTTTTACAAAAAAAGACACTTTATTTTGAAGCTCTTCCTTTCTTGTCAAATAAAACACGTAGTATTTTAAGGAAGCAGGACTTTTGTGAGAACCGCGATAAATAATATTTTTTCACTCCACACTATAAATTCTATTTCCACCAGGATAACTCCACGTTATGTTTTCAATACCGTCCACCCCGGTTACTACCTATCACAAACGTTTGCTACTTGCTTGAAATGTAGACCGTGGAGGAGAATCTCGAAAAGGAGATATGCCTCTATTGCGCAAAAAAGATTATGTATACCGATGCGAGTTACGAATAATAATCGTTGCTGCAGACCTTGGGACATTATTCAGAATGCTTTTTCTGTATATTTTACGTCTCGAACAACAAATGTGTAAAAAATAGGGATCATGGTTATTGCATACAATGGTAACAGTTTAGAAATAAGAACTTTGAATGAAAAATTTTATACTTGGTGTTATTAAGTGCTCTTTGTTTGAGAATTCGGTTTGTAAATATTTTCTTAGGATTATGACTATGATGATTATTATACTATGCTCAATGAATGCAAATAAAATTTAAAACCGAGGACCTATTGTTGCAGACTTCAAAATATTATTGAATGGGAGGGTTTGATAAAAGAATTTGGTATTTTGTCTAAATAAACACTCAAGGAGATTTAAAACACAATTAAACTTAGCAAGCAACATTGTTTATTTGTTAAGATGCTACGCCTTTTCTCGAGTTTCTTCGTTTGTCATAGGACCGACCACTTGGTTCGACTTGAATCATGGATGAAAGTGATCTTATATTATCATCTTGAACGTGAAACCGGGGAAAGGTAAATAGTATTCTATTGCGAACACAGGCTGATAGCTCTGTTGACTGCAAGCTTGGCCAGCCCGTAAAACAATGCGTTTATAAATGGGGTGTCCCATTTCACTTGACCTCTCTAAATACTTCCCTCGTTGTTCACGACACAAAAAATATATTACAAAACGATTGTTCGTTTCAAAGAAGTAAAAATATTCCCAGTGTATTCATTTATCCCGAAGAATGAATTTCTCGAAATTTCGAGATTATTTAAAGTGAGCCACAAAAATGATTTTGATACTTTTTTATACTCTGTATTTCGAGTGAACCTACGAGCAGACAATTTTGCTCTACAGTAGGTTGCAGTTGAAGACTAAAAAAAGTTAATTTGCTATAAACACTTATTAATTATTACAATAATAATTAAGAAACAGAAAAATAGCTTCTTCTTGCATTTTCACAAATAAAATCATCTACTTTATGGAATCTAACGTTACCACTGACCAAAAGAAAATTCAACGACTAGGAATCCACGAATCAATTTCACTAGCCTTTCTTTTCGTAATTAAAGTTTTCTTATCAACGCTTTTCGAATCAGCGATACAAACAAATTGAACGACCACTTTCAATATGGAGGCAGAATAACTAGCAACGGTAAGTTTTGGCAATGAAGTCCTCATAATTATTATATTTCTGCAGTTCTTTAATTGCTTTCGAAAGCACTGTCGACATTTATAGGAGACTCGAGTGTTTCGCGCGTTACACAGCAATATAACGTTCCTAAATGAACTGTCACGCCACGTTAAATAACTCGCGCTCAGGAAAACAGGTTCCTGCGTTGAATTATTGATCGGTACTTTACTGCGTGCGGAATAGGAACTCTATTGCATAAGATCATTACATCGATGATCATTTTAAGGGGAGAAGTCCCTATAAACGGATTATATCTTTATCAATTTTTAGGATTTTTTTGCAAAGATACCAATGCGCTAATCCTTTCGAAGCTTTAAGGGTAGTTTATTTAACATTGTATTCAGTAAAAAAAATTATGACAATAAAATTACGATAAATACAAAAGAAATAGAGCAATATCTTAAATAGATTTTTTTCGCGGTGCAAAACCGCACCATGTAAAATCAAGCACTTGCTTACAAAAGTAATTTATCACGCGACACTCAGTTGTGCTGAAGCGATCTATAATTATTGATGATAAACAGCAAGCAATTATTCAATTTTGACATTTTGGCGGCGATACTAGCCTTGTTATAAATATGAAATATTACGGGCGAAACATCAAAAATATAGATTAAGACATAATGCTTGATCTATACGAATATAATTGTTTGTTGCCAAAAAGTGTTGGCAATTTAATCTCGATTGTGTATTGTAAGTAAGCAGTATAAAATCAAAACTGTAACAGAAAATAACCGTTCCTACAATTTTGCCATCCTCTAAAAATTCTAACAATTCAATTTTTATAACCCAGTAAAATTAATTTCAAATGAAAATAAATCTACGTCTGAAATTATTGAAGGAAAATGTTTTATTTTTCAAATCTACTGAAAATAAAGTGTACAGCAATTTCGTTTCATTCGATAAGTATGGAATTGTAAAACAACCGAATTAAAGGAAAATTGTATGGTTTTGCAAACTGGGATAAAATATAAATAACCTGATATTATGTAAAAAAATTAATTTTTTACAAACGTTTAAATAATTAGTGTATATAGAAAGCAAGAAATATTGAAATATGCGATGCCCGTATATCAAATGGAAATACATAATTGTAAGTAGAGCGCGACAGAAGATTTATTTCGAGACCCTCCTCGCCTAACACGAAGAAGCATGATATGGAACTAACAACTGTAAAGTGGCCAAGAATAGAACTGAATTAGGTACACGACTCCTCGTTGATAATTCCAATTATAGGCGGCACTTAAAAAGAGATCGTAAATTGTGTCCACGCTTAAGCATGTACCCACTGCGATGAAATTAATGCGATTTCAACGCGACAAGGGAAACTATTAATTGAAATGTGAAATGTCAAATGAAATTTGAAGCTTTCACTAAAAGAGTATAAACAAACAAGTACCGACTTACAAATTGTTTTTTTCTCAAAATATTATATCTGAACAACAACACCGTAGATTTTTAGCTTCTAATATTGAAATGTGTGAAAGTTACAATTTTTTAAAAATATTTTTCGTTTTATTCTCAACATTTAGTGATCTAGATTTTTTTTTTACAAAAACTAACAAAATTTCAATAAAAAACCTACTGGAATACATTTTAGGGAGCTTGAAATTGATCCATGATTTTTTTCATAACAATTGGATTCTGTAGATGAGAATGGCAGTCGTTGAAAAATTGTTCTAGGTGTAAGCCATCTAGTATATCAAAGTTGATCGAAAAAAGAGGTGTGCCAACGAAGGGTGAGTGCAGATAATGATACAGATGATAAACAGTTAATTGTGAGGCATTCTACTTTCCGTAAAAAAGACGCTTTTATTCGTCAAAATAATCGCTGTGAAATCCTTTCCTCTATTACTCATTGTTGCAATTTCTTAAATAATATTATATCTAAAAATGAGAACTGCTTTAGGGTTCGCAAATGTTTTTCCTGCACGGAAAAAAATGAAGGAAAATCCGAAGAGATGTGTTTCTATGGCCAACAACTGAGCGGGGTAGAAAACGAGAGCAGGCTGAAGTAAGAACTGCGGTAATATATACAAAAGAATAAGTAACGCCTGCGGCTGTTAAAAACGCCCCTGTTACATGTTTCTCCGATTTTTCTCGGTAGCGCTTTGGAAAGTACCGCAGCGCGCATACACGTAACCGTTGCGACGAGTTAGAGGAGCGACCTCGTTCCAATGTTGAATTTTCATGAATTCTGGAGCAAACGAGTCGGTTTGTTCCACACCACCTATGTATAATCCTTAACGGTTCACGGCAGAATATGCATATTTTAATGGGAATATTATAATATCGCATGCAGAATGCTCTAATTGTACAAGTCTTACGAATTAATGGAAGTTAGTGTGTAAAAGAAAAGTGGCTAAACATATGTTCATAAATAATTAAGTCTTTCAGTGATTTGCATAGATGCAAATTCTTTGCAAAATTACATGGAGATTATTTACCTCTAGAAAGGAAATGTGATAGGTACATTGCTCTATTTGTTGCATAAAAGATCTCCATGAATCATAAAATACTAAAAAAAATTCTTATCGTAATCTTTACTCAGAATATCTTTACTCAGCCTTCCTGTATACATATAACGTGACGTGTTTGCATGTGTGCAATACAAGATAGCCTCTAACATTCGTGACTACAAGTAAATTAATTGCAACGTGTGGCAAAATTTATTCTGTTTCGAAATTAATACTTGCAACATTAATTGCAACACTTTTTATTTTAATTAATATCTTATCACGCGGAAAGATTCTTTAAAGTTATTTATTGGAAAACCCCTAGGAAAACCCCTAGTAATTTTAATTTAAGGAGTCACTCCGCTCTTTTGGCAACAGTGCATAGTTTTTTGCATATGTTAATTTTGTATAAAATATTGTAATAAATACAGGATTTAAGCCTGCAAAAAACGAACAGTTTTTCGAGAAAGAAAATTATAAGCGACATTACTTACTTAACAGTCAATTGCCTCTGTATCAGGAGCTTTTTCTCAATCTGTTCGATTGGAAATTGCGGAACTTCATAGGGGGCTGATATCTCATTGGGCAACTCATGTGACGCAATCCTCAGGGAGGTTCCACCAGCAGCAGCTGTTCCACTGCCTTCCAGCCCGAAAACTGGACTTTCGCTGCCTGTAATAAAAAGTGTAGGCCCATTTAGTTCAGGAATCTAATTTACATGCAAAGCATATGACACTACGGACCACGTTCTTTTAATAAATAATGCTAGGAGACTGGAGGTACATATGTTTCAACCTGCCAACCAAATCAAAACTCTGATGAAGCTAAGAATACGGGGTGGGTCAACAAAGCTGGTACAACCGGGCATATGGTAATTCCTCGGACAAAAATAAATTGAAAATGTGGGGTAAAATCTTTTTCTACGAGCCTCCGTTTTCGAGAAAATCGATTTTGTACATTCGTGAGTGAATTTGTCAGCAAATGTGGTACAATTGCGAGTGAAATAATTCCTCGAGTGAAATTCTGCAATTACTTTCTTCGTATGAAGCTCGTTTCTCGAGAAAATTAATTGGGTGGCGGGTCTCAATTTTTAGTCAAGTCTTTGATGCACTTTTTTCAAATCAAAATTATTCTACAATTTCTACTAATATAATATTCTACAGCAAGACCCTTTAGATAGAAATCTAGCTAAATTAATGTGTACTGCGCCAATTTTTGAAGTCTTGTTTTTTAGAAAACAAAGCCTCGTGTGCAAAAAATGTATACAATTATAATTAACAGAATTTTTATGAAAAACCACCTGTTTCCAGTTATATTTCAATTACAGAGTCATTGTAGATAGAAATATCGTCAGATCAGAACGAAATATCGTGAATCAACTATAAAATGCAATAAACTTCAATTGCAGTATTCTTCCTTAGAAATATGTGTACCAATTTTATTTTCAGGTGTTATCACTCTATAGTAAATTTGTTTTATGAAATTCTGTATTGAATTTTTTTTAATATTTCTCTTCTTACTGAAGCACGCTACTCGATAGTCAAAGCTGTGTGCAAAGATCAGGGAGAATCCATTTCCAATAATAACGAGTTTTCCTACTTACTGAAAGTAGGTCGCAACGTTGCACGAGTAAAAGTAACAGAATTTCATACATTTTGTGGATAAATCTAGATAATGAATATATTACATATTCGCATAAATTCCCGACGCATATCTCGGATCAAGTTTCAGTGTATTTATGACCCGTAATTTATCCTCCTATTTCGTGGTATTTTTGCCGCGTTAACATTCCTTAACGTAACTAGGGGACACGCGCGCAGCATCCAGAAAATTACCATTAAGTTTTGCTTGCTCCGATTTCTGCAACCATTCAGTCACGGAATTCCGCTTGTACCCACTTAAGTATTCATTGTCATTGCCCAGCACCATCGTGCGAATCGGTTTGCGAACCTAGAAATTTTTTTAGACCGCTAATATCGAACTGACCTAGTTTCATATATTCGCGACTCGAAATTGTCGATCGTCTGTTATTTTTTTATTATTATTAGATCTGACCGATATGACGGTCAATAAACGATTTTTCCAATCCTAAACGATCGAGATGATAACAGAAGTGAATGCAGAGTGGAACAGATAAGATAACAGTAAATTGAAAGGTCGGATAAACGACCAACGTTTTTGAAAGTATGAGGCACAGATGGGTAACATTTTTATTTAAATAAAATTGCGAATAAAAGTTAAAGAAATTATTCGTCATTCGTTCGTTAACCCCAGTTAACTTTATTCAAGATGTGACGAATAATTTTTTTAACTTTTATTCGCTAGTCGAAATTTTATTTAAATAAAAATATGAGGTAGATATTTGAACTGTGCGTTTCGAATTCGTACTTTGTCCTCAAACTACTATGTGTACCTACTCGCTGTTTGCACTACCGGAGCTTATTGCGTCTGCACATTTCTCAGAGAGCAATAAACTTGTAGCAAAACAGTGGCGTCGTGACAAACAAAGAATATATCGCATGACTGTTACGAGATTAAATATACAAAGCATATTGCTGGATCAATAGACAATTCTTATTGCATTCACTTTGATTTATTCGAGACTATCGTGGACTAGACGCAATTTTAAATATGCCGATGTTGGTTGAACGAATTTTAAATACATTATGGGATAATCGATAATCTATTGTTTTGAAAATTATGGCAGAACATATGGTAAGTCTGACGAATATTATTAATTTTTAATCCGATAGTCTTGCTTCTCAAGAATTTTTTTACTCCGATATTAGAAAGTAATACCGTTCATAATAATCACTATATTTGAATATCACAATAAAAGTAGCACAACAATTAGAATAACAAAAAAGTAACATAATCCTTTTTAAGTCGCACCAAACCCAAGTACCGCGCCAACTACAACATAGTGCGCAACTAGTGCGCCCCGCAAGGCCGTTAACGAAGAGAGAGAAGCGTTTTCAATATACTTCAAACATAATATAGTGAAGATATTACATAAAGCACTGGTTATCAAACATTCGAAACGCCCTTTTGGCGAACCTGATGAACCAAAAAACTTATCGTGACCCGCAACCACCGACAAGTTTACCAAACTCGATGAGAAGTATTAATAGAACTCCGCGGCGCACGGAGAATAACGCGAGTCAAAGGGGCAA
This sequence comes from Andrena minutula, assembly GCA_929113495.1. NCBI lineage: Eukaryota > Metazoa > Arthropoda > Insecta > Hymenoptera > Andrenidae > Andrena > Andrena minutula. The sequence goes on along the minus strand of OV815995.1, from coordinate 6,142,959 downwards.
CGGCAGTCTATGTTCGTTAAGTGCAGCGAACTTTTTTGTCTCGTGCCGCCAGCCAATCGTGTAGCCAAGCAATTATTATGGCCACTGCGCGTACGCCGTGGGCACATTGTGGACATAACAAACAGTTTGCCTCTGGATGGCAAAAAAAGTGACGACAGGGGGACAGGTTCTTTGCGCGGCACAATCGCACCGTCGATTCGACCAAACGGGTAATGTTTTCTCGCGCCTAGGTAGATATAAATAAACCATTTCATGTATTTAGAACCATCGCTTCCAGCTGGCAAGGTCAGCGAGTTAAAAACGACCGCCTCCAGAAAAACTGTCTGGCCCCGCGTGAATCATCGGCGCGAGTGGATTTGGAGATGATCCAAAACCTTGGAAATCTACACCCGATGATTACCGCCGAAGATAAATCGCCCACGGGCTGTTTACGCGATCTCCGTGCTTCACAATTTATAGATAAGATATGACACACTAGACGATTCTAAGGAGCGATACGTTGGACCGAGAGGAAACGTATACTCTCGGCGAGAATTGCGCTTATCAAAGATGTAGGGGAGTCAGCAGTGGTTCTGAACAAAACGCGAGGTGAACCTTGACCGTTTAAAAACACCAGGCGCAAACACGATCGGGGACAGAACGTCGACGTTCGTAGACGACGCAGTGGCACGGACCAATGAACGTATCGCGCCACGAACGTGCTACGGAGTAGGTTTTATTACGCGTGAACACAGACGATCGACGTTTCGGAGACGTTTGAAAAATCGGGAATCTGTTATGCACCGCACTGTCGCCGTATCGGAACGCTGATCAGTTTTCGAAACGGAAACAGCACGATTACGTCGAGCTGGCTTCGTTCGACGGAACTTCTGACACACTTCTGTTCCCGGAAGCGCGCTGGAAAAAATCTTAGGGAAACTGTATTTAGAAAACGAGCGAGGCGCGCCTGGTTCGTACTTCGGAGGGCACTGACACGTTGACTGCTCGCAAGTATCGAACACACTGACTGTAGCGTGGAGTTGGCAGTTGGTACACACCGTAGTGCACCCATACACGCGCTCTCCTATCTACACGCACGTCTTCTACTACTAAGAGCGCTCTGGCAGCGAGTCGTTCACGCAGTGAGATCGCGAAGCAGTTCCAAGTTCCCCAAGGATTATGAACCGCCACGGGATCTCGCGATGTTTACCTTCTTATTTCTATCGATCTGTATCGAGGAAAGTGTTCTGCAATGCGTCTTGAATAAATCAACAGTTGTACGAACAACTTTCTACCGATTTACGACTAAACCTGTCGCAGGCATTCTAATATCCAAATCCTGCGTATTATTACACTGCTAAATTCTCTCCTGGAGGACTGCCACCTGCCGCGTTTTCATCTGACGATTTCAGATACAATTTCTTATCTCCCGAATTAAGTTAATTGAAAAATTGTATGCGAATAATTATTACGAATAAATTTAGTATTTTAATTGTAAGTATTCTTCAAATTCTGCGAAATACTAGAAATATTTTTCAAATTGTCCCATGCTGGTTGTTTGATATAAAAAATTTGAAAGTCCTGTTACGAGGTTTGCAGATGTATTTTGAACACAAAACCATTTGTTTTCAAAACATAGCCAGTGCAAGTTTTAAATCGAGACAGACAGTGGAACGAATACGAGGGACTTTTGTCAACAATTATGTCTGGCCTTCTCTCGCGTAATATAGACCAATGGAAATCAGTTAAGAATTGCAGCAACTTATGCAAAACATCTGCGATATTTTAAGAAATTAGCCAGTGTATTCGAGTGCGTGAGGCAGCTAATGATACGGCGTTTCGAAAATTTATAAATATGTATATCATTTTAGGGGCCTATTTCTTTTTTAGTTTTTAGCTATGGAATGTACCTGCAAACTTTTTTGAGCGGACTTTCTTAATTTGTCGCGTAGTGTATAAGCAATTTTAAAACTGGACTTTTAAAAATATCCTTAGTCTATGTAACACACAATAGACTGTGGAATATACAGTGAGTCATGGAATAACTGGAACAGTCACATTCTTGGTAAAGAAGCTTGGAACAGGAGATAAACAGAGATAGCTTAATTCATTATTTTAGAGTGCACAGTCTGCAGTAATGACCATTATAAGAAAAATAGCATTGTTTTATATAAGAAATAGAAAATAAAAACGCATAACGGTAGGAAAATATTATGTACTTATCGAGGGAATGCGAGGGAAATGAAACAAAATTCTAGAATCACAGCTTTTAAATGCATTACAGTATATACGACAATTTTCTGAGAAAACCATTTCCTTTGAAACGGAAATGTATCGCTCTGAAAGCACTCGTACAATGGCTGCTTTGCCAGACGGAACCCGTACGTATTGTTAATAGAAGAAAACCATTAACAATTCACAGTGAATACATATCAGAATTTATTCAGGTTATAATGCAATACTATATTTGGCGATAAAAGCACCGTCTGAGAATAGGATAATCTCTTTCAATAATTTTGTAACTCGTAGTTATTTCTTGTTAAATTACGATGTTTTTTGTTAATTTTCATTTTTAAAGTTAGTATTTTTATTAGTTTTTATTTTAGATTATAATATTTGTATTACTGTATATAAATGTAAATTTTAAAGTTATATTGCACGTCTCTCAGATACGTGCTTAATTTAATAATAAAAAAATATACCGAGATTCTGATAGAACGTCTAAAAAATTAATATCCATGGAATACGAGTCGCTGGCTAAGCGATAAAAACAACACGTGTACAAATAAAGACAGAATCAAATATTTGCTGTCATTTTCATTACGTGGATATGGCGCATATTTGTAATTAGTGCGCGCACTCGTCGGTGACCCACATTTCACAACGCTGCACGTATAATGAGCATGCGTAATGAATTGTGTACAAGTGGGGACAGAAGGGTTTAACATTTCATACAAATTTCATGGACGGATATTTCTTCCATATTGCGACATTCCATTGTTATAGAACTTCTCATATATTAATGTAAAATAATTTAATAATAAATAATTGCAAATGGCACAGAGGGAATGACATTCTTTTCTACATTTCGGCTTCAACTTTATCTCCTTTATTTGAAACAAATTTGATAATTTTTTAATTAAACACTGTTTTATTAGAGATGCTTCTATCAAAAGAAATATAATGTTCTGATCGCAACAGCATTTTCACGCGTGAAAAAAAATAGAAACCCAGAGCACCTAGCACATACTTTCTTCGCAGATTGGAGGCTTTTTGTAAATCTATTCTTGGCACTTAACCAGAGTCTCGGTCCAAGCGCCAAGATGCTGCTTTTCGCGAAAAGAGATCAATACCAATACTTGGCCCAAGTAGGTACATGCAGAGCTTACAACCTTCCAACGACTAGAAGTCTCCCAAAATCTTCCGCTAAAAGCCAGTCTTTCATTTGAAATTTTTGGATCCCCGCCGAGCGCGCAAAATAGAAATGATTATTCAAAATAAATGATCCCTTTCGACGGAAATAAAATAGACGTGATGTATTGATTCTAGTGACACGATGTGATATCTTTATAGTAATCCTTTCAGTGGGCGATAAAAGTGATGAAATACTACAGTATAAAGAAGTTTTTATTTTTAAAATTATTACACTAACTCTAATCAATCGACTATGTATGTTTTACACTAAACAGTTAAAAAATTAAAAAAACAATGTTATGGAAAATGTGCCTATGTACCTGCTAAATTCAAAAACCGATTTTCCATATCCCCATTTTTCGTGTGCAGTGTGCACAGGCCTTTAAGAATAAAGAGTCGTGTAATTGAATTTCACATTACACTAAGAAACTAATACTTGTAATCCTAGGACTGTGTAGGTGATCGTGATAGTAGCTATTTTTTAAGAAGAGTAAAGAAGAGGATTCGAAAAAAATGGTATACGTGGAACGTCTTTGGCTACCAGCCACCTAGTAATGTCCCGATACTGGGTGCTCTGCCAAGCCTCGCATCTAGTCACTAATTCACCAGACGGAACGCTCTGCTGTTTAGGCATGCGCATTTAGAGGAATCATTACTCATAGGTTTATCTACAGACTGCAGTAATTTTTGTTGATGAAATTTCTGTTGCCTTTCGTAATTTTTATGGTAACGGATGGTTTAAACATGTAGTATGTTAAGAAGATTTTTAAAATCTAATGACACAATTAAAAAGCTGATTCTCCTCGAGGCTATCAATTTGTCACAGTTATCAGTACTTCTTTTTTTATCCTACTTTAAAGATAAAGTAACTTTCGATGTGACACTTGAGACAAAGTACTTAGAAGCACGACTACTTGAGAAGCGATCACATCTGACCAAATGAAAAAGTTACTGTACAAAGACGAGGGAGATGTTACATAAAAAAGCAATTTGAAAAAGTAGGATAAATTTCTTTTATAGCAGCCTTTGTTTCCCAGGGTACCGAGTTTCAGAATTCTACTATAAATTACATACCTACCAGAATTTAGTTGCACGTGAAATAAATACTTCTGTAAAAATCAGTCGTAATAATATTTTTTTGAAAAACTTTCTCGAAAACGAAGCTTAATTCAAGGAAAAGTTATTCTACAATGCCAACTTATTTTTGCATAAGGATTGTACTCAGCATTATGCTAATTCTCGGGATAGTGCACCCGTTCGAAACGAGTTTTCAGACTCAATTTTCTCGGTAACGAAGGCTAGTATAAAAAAGTTTGAAAAACCTACATTTTCGAGTTGATTTTGCATATAGAATTACTTTGTTCGTGATACTACCAGTTATTGTGGGACACTCTGTATACATAAAACTACCTTTCATATTAACTCTTCGCGTGCTATGCGCGCATATATTCGTTCGTACTCTACATGCGATGTGTGCGGGGAACGCCCATGGGCGTTCAAAGACTATGCCTAAGATATGCGACTAGAGGAGTCCCGCACGTTACGTATGTTGAGCATTGAAATTGATAGCACCCAAAGGGTTGAACAGTAGACGTTTAATTAACTAAACCTAAACCCACCAGCTTCATAGTATAAGCTACATGCGAGATAATAAATCGTTTGCAAAGTGGTGAAACCGTTACTAGAATGGCGGCCAATTACGGCATTGGAAAATCAGCAGTTTGAGGTACAAAAAGAGTTATAAACCAGCTACGAAATACAAAGAGATAATAATCCCATTGAACCATTAAATTGGACAAAACGTGATTTAGCAGCTCAGAAAAATGTAATTTCCATTGGTGAATGTAGTAATATGTGACAAATGGACCCGTTCTAAGCCGCCCAGTTATGTAAAAACATAATTAAATGAAATTTTATTTACTGCATCCCTTTTAACATGTATGTATTTAAAAATCGCAGTAAAAGTTTATTTTACAAATATCTTCTCGATATTTGTCTTTTAATATTATTTATTCGTGAATGTTATTATTTTTCGTTGTGATTAAATGTTATTTAGAACAAATTTCAATTTAAATTTCCGTATTTTATTGTATCTATGTTTATTACAAATCCCCCCTCCCCTCTTCAACCAGTAAGGCCCTCGAAGGTTTGACAGCCCTGAGCTCCAAAAATCTTAATCCAACCTCGATAAAAAGACATATGCTATAAATCAACCTACGAGTCACTTCTTTCAAAGAACTCCACTATTTTTCGAACACCCTGTATAATAAGGAACAAACCTAACAACACTGAACACATAAAAACAATTGTCTTGAAACGAAACGAAAAAAATCGTTTCGTTACTTCAAGCGCAACGATGATATCCAACCGTGTACTTTCAAATGCACCACCCTGTATAACTCAGCCGTTCATACCCCGATAAACAGCATGCTACTCCACACTCCAATACACTACATAATAAATCAGCGTTCGAGACACCCGTTGGTTCGAGGAAATAGTTATACGGCTAACAACTTGGTCCCCACCTTTCCTCTGCAGATGGAATCTTCCAATTGGTTTCCACGGTGATTCACGATTCATGACTGGATCCTCCGTTCCGGCAGGACACGAGGTATCTTTTAATCAACTTTTCCTCTTATCTCGTTTCACCGTACCTAATAGGCAGCCCCATTGCGATCGCGCGAAGAATTGCAGCGGAACTATGTAATTGAAGCACGAAACAATGAAAGCGTCCAGTGGAATGCAATTCGGGGTGCTTGAAAAAAAGAAGTTCGAAGAATACTTCCCACTCGTTATCGCTGACTTATTTTTTTTAGACTGGCTATCGGCACTTCAACATTAATTCGAACGTACGCATCGGATACCGCAGTTGCGCAATGGCACTGCCACGTCTGAACGCCACGATGCAACCCGAGGAGAGCGCTTGGTTTAAGGAAACGGTTCTGTGAACTTCGCGTTTCAACTACGCAGCTGTGAATCGTTACCGATTTTCATGGAAAACACCTCGTTTAGAATCGTCACGAGACTGTGCTGGCGACAGATAAATTGCGTGTATACGAGACCACCACACGCGCGAAGGTTTATGCCGTGCGAACGGGGGCCGTTTAAGCCGCTGATAACGTATCGCGCGCGACGTTGAAACCCGTCGAAACAGCAACAAGGTGCTCCGTTTTAAAAGCATTTGTGCAATCTGTCGTGGATTCTCTCTCCCCTAGCCTAAACAATTCGAGGAAGACAATAATCCGCATGCTTCATATACATATTTCTTCGATCACCACATCACTTATCTGAACGTGTCCCCTAATTAGTTGCAACAGTCAAGATTCTATTATAGTATTTATCGGTAAGATCAAGTATTTACCTTCATCTTCAGGATCTATAAGAAAGTTCGATAGCCGCAAGGTTAAGTACAGATCATTTTCCGTAGGATTAAGGCCTCTGCTTGACATTTCTCCGCTCCCAGATACAATCACCCACCACTTCGAGTCGCACTCGCGATTAAATTAAAGAATCTCAATCCCGATCGAGCTGCCTAATACTGTATTCACTTTAAATCTCGTATGTGCGTTGAAAAACGTTTCCCCCTTCAAATAATAAACCGAAAAATGTTCCAACTGTCAGCGTCTACCTTCGCAACAACTAGCCTTGGTATAAAATTTAGACTCCAAACCGTAGCCGCTGTAGTTAACAACTGGATTTAATGATCCGACGTCGGACTGGCAGCGGTTGCCTATTCGACGTTACAACACACACGTGCTAATTGGTGTGCCTAATGCCCGGGCAAATATTACTTGACGCATGCGGTACCCATGATTCGCGTAGATTTCGTGCACCACAGAATCACACGAAATCACTTATCACCGATGCAAACACTTCAAATCACGCAACGATGGCGGCGCTTCGAGTGGCCGTAAAACTGTCCACAATAATACGCACGAAAAACTAATCGCAATACGATTACGTAGCAGCCGTGTTTGGGTCACGAATCACCGACAGGAAACGCAGATTATCGACGGGTAAGCGTCGGCTGCGTGACCATTCGAGGCGTGAATAAACCACTGCGGAAGGTGACCGTCGCTGTTGTTGTTCGTCGAACGAGACAACGCACTGCCGTGGGATGAGGACAAAAAGTTTGTCTTGTTCGTTATTCGCACACCGAAAACCCTCGAGCAGCCTAGCACACTGCGGTCGAACGAACGGCCAGGGAACCTTTGCACGGTGGCAAAAATACTATTCAGTTTGTGAAGTAAGGTGAGAGAGCGACGCCGAAAGGAACGAGGATGTAGGCGCTTTGCCAACATTCAAGAATGTTACCTGACGATACCGACGTCCGGTATACGAACTTCGTACGCGCGTCGCGAAATATTGTTCCTAATTCTAAAAATAACCACGCCCTGTAAGCGCAGAGACAAACAGTTCTGACTATGTCAGCCTGTGTGATATAGTCCTGGTTCTATAGGCGAAAAATTTTTATAGTCCATTGTTCGTAGCACGCTGTGCAATTCATTGGAATGGAATGAATTTTTGTTCTCTCTGTGGTTAGAATGTTTGTCTTCTTATAATAGGTCTGTGTGTTTATATCTGACACTATAGTTTATAGTACCCGGCGTGGCCCAGGCTTCTTATCTCTAAGTAAGTAGTATAAAATAAAAGTAGACGTCTGTCTGTGTGTTCGAGCTAATCTCGAGAACCGCTGGACGGAGTGCGACGCGGTCCCCACCACCCCGAACAGCATTCTCGATGAATGCTTCACTAAAATCGTCACTGCTCTGCTTCCTTTTGTCATAGGTTAGTGTTTCAAACTCCTAAACCTTCATCGAGAAATGCTCTATAAAGTGGTAAAACCCGCATCACAATCCGCCCAGTGGTTCTCAAGATTAGTCCGAACAAACAGACACCTATCTAAGCAATTATTTAAAAACTTGTAACAGTCTAGAAAATTGAAGAAAACAGATCTGAATCAAAGACGAAGAACAACGAACGCAATAGAAAGAGCGTGACTGTACTTTTAACGCGGCGCTGTCATGCAAGCGCCGAGAATTCACGCGTTTAAAAGTGTATCCCAGAAGAAGTTTAATTAAGGTTCGTGATGCACGTGACTCTGGAAGCGACAGATCGATACGAACGACACTGTTGGATAGTAAGCACGAAGGGAAGGACGATAATGGGGCAATTTTCTAATTTCAGCCGTCCCAAATTTGCGACAAGATTTATTATTCAAACACGTCACTCGTTATTAAATCAGAGCGAAATGAAGGCGCCTCTTAATGTCACGCTACCGTGGTTTATCAATCCTACTTACAATTAGAACTGAACCACCTTCCTCAGAAAATACCGATTCTCGCGACTTCTCTCGGCCACTATATTAGTGATAACACTTATCCACACCTCAGACGCCATCGTTATTTCGCCCGCGTGTAGTAGAGCAAATTTTACACTTCAATTGCGTGCTCACGTCGAACATGTTAAAATGTGTAATAAAAAAGACTTTATCGTAAACAAACTGCGGATAAAATTAGCAATAATTCTCCGACACATTTTGCTTTACAGAATGTCCGATTTAAATGCATTACAGGCAGGTGGTTTCTAGATTATTGAAAATATAAGGAAATTGTTCGACATGGGAGGCGAAATAGCATTGAAAATGCTTATTCTGCAAATTGAATTAAAATAAAAAATAAAACTATATATTTTAAATACCACCAACCCTACGATGCCTTGAAAAAAGGCACTTTTGAACACTTCTTTGTAAGATATTACTTAGGTATGCATTTTCGACGAAGTACTTTTCGTTACCATTTCTTAAATTTCTCAATAATTATTCTCTATGACTATTTACCATTAAACTTACGATTGGGCAAATAAAGACCCAGGGACCGCCGGCCGAGGGTTATTGGAACACGGTGAATCGATATTTAAAATGAAACTTACGATCACGATGGGGGTCGGCATTGTGCGGCGTTGTCGAGCTATCGCCATCGCCTTCGTTATCTAACTCGTAGAAAATCCTATCGGCCTCGCCGTTTACTTTCTTCATGCCATTCACATCTACCAGATCCTCCATGTCTCTGCAAACATATACATACGTTCTTAACCCTTTGATGCACGTATCTCGATTTGTGTTGACGCATAATAGGATAAGAGTTACTTAAGCAGAAAGAAGTAGCAAACGAGAAAATTCGAGGTTTCTATTACTGATTGTGTGTCGTGCCGGCTAGACGTTAACCATGAACTCATACCCAGTTAAAGTCCCGTGCGGCATATCTTACTGCGAGTGCAACATCGTTAAGTATCGCACGAAACGTAGGTACTGCTGTTTATATTTATCAGCAACGCCGTTACACATTGCATGGAACGTAGGTCCTACTACTTACGTTTATCAGAGTCGGGCATATTTCATTTGAAGTCCAGATAAGAACTAACGATTTCGCAATTAAGTAATGAAGGATCGAATTAAAGGAGAAGCAACGCATAATACATACTACTTAAGTACTTATCAGAGACAAAGAAAATATCAATTCGTCTGAGATAGTAAAAGCACTTCACTATCTTTTATTGTAATATTGATGATTAAATAATAGTTCAAATCATTAATATTTAACATTCTAATGTGTTTAGTAGCATTTAATATTTCGAATTTATTTTACTTTTAACTGAACGATGTAGGAAATTATAATCAACATTCTCAAAACATGTTACCTGAAATAACATTAAAGCAAAGACTAAAAAAAATGTCGATATACCGATTACTCTCGATTCAAACGTTACGATGTAACAAATGTACACAGCAAGCGATTAATGAAAAAATGATGTGCCGATATAAATTAAGCAATGTAAAATTTTTAATGGAAGCGAATAAGCGTCAAAGTATTCTCTCCCTTCAAATTGGGTTTACCCTCTGCATGTAATTATCCAAATTGGCTGACTATTCAGACGATAAATCAAGCTTGTTAAGAGTTCGAGGTCATTTGCATTACCAATACGAACACAGCTGCACATGCACATTTATGAATAAATTGCAAAGGGGAAACGTGCGTGTAATATTCTGTTTCTTTATTACTAATATTATTGGAAAAAAATCTAAAAATATTGCACAGATGCGTTAAGTTTGCAAATTTGATGCCCAAGAATTTAAATTGACTTTATGATAATATTATTTCAGCATGGAAGACAATAACATTCATGTATATGTTTTTTTGATCAGCGTAGATAAAGTCTCTTCGTGAGAAAACATCACATTCTTTCGCCTTTGTAAAGCACGCGTGGTCAACAGAGGAAGATATGCTTCCTTGCGACGCATATTATTTTCGCGTACAATATTTTTATTCCTATCTATTCCTGCCACTTAAGTTTTTCCATAGAAGACTTTCAAGTGGTAATGTATTTCTTGCGGGGAAAATAAATTTTTGTTGGTAGGAATCAAAAGCAATATTCACGATTTTAATTTATATTTTGATCATCAAGTAGGTACATAATGACTTGTGCGTCCTAATTGTACTTCTCAATGTGAAACCCATTCTCAATCTGAATCGGACTCTATAAGGGCAAATTCGACACTCACGCTTTAAATTCATCTATATAGATTAAACTGTGATTAAATGCGTAATAAGAGGAACATTTGATTTTTAAAAGTCACGTGATAAATACAGAATTAATAAAAAAATACACTGTATAACCTACATTATTCCGATAAATATTACCCACGTACATTGGAAACATGTTTTAACTAGAATTATAGGTGCTAAATACGATGCACGAAGAAAACAATTCACTGCATGCGTTCTCATTGTGTAAAATAAAAAGGCGGTGAATCAGTTCGTAGTTATTTTAACTTTCTATACCCACGCGTGAACATCGTAACAAAAAAAACTTGAAGGAAGAATGGAGCATTAATTCACTTACATTTTAGTTATCCCTGGAGATGATGAACGAACCGCCTGGGCATACGTTCCCCTCCTCAATGAATCAGAGAATACACCCAACGATGTTAACGAGTTGCAATCGCGAACTGTGCGCGTCGTAGAATGATCGAAACAATCACAACGCACTGATTTCTTAACGTTCGATATTTTGATAAGCGTATGTGTCCCTAGAAGCAATCAGTTTGTTTTTTTTCGAGCGAGTTTGCGTGGAGGTACGAACAAGGTCACCGTCTCGTCGTTCTATGATACGTACAGGAATATAAGACTCGCATATGCTCGATCGCTGTGAGATTATCGTTTCAATCGCGGGATAGAAGCATCTAATCCGTAGAAGGAAACGCTCGTGATACACTGCTTAACAGAATACACTGCACGAAAAACTTCCAGCACGCTGGAGCGTGCTGTTAGCCACCGACTGTCACTGCACGTTTCAGCCACGATGCGTACGGATAGGAGCGTACCTATCCTTCCAGGGGCCTTCGAGCAAACTCGATCTGGCCGACTGGATTCAAAATAAGAGAACGATTAGCCTCCTTAACGTCTCCGAATAAAGGAAAGCAATCATTTACTCCTAACTTCTTTCATCCAATTGAAACCCACAACCATTTCTTTGTTACTGAATACCGCATCTACAACCTCGCCACACTTTCGCCGAACAGAGAGTGAAATAACTAGACACACAAACTGAAACTCTTTTTTTTGGTACCCACAACGTGCAGAGGTGTTTACGTGACAACTTTTAAGTCAAAATGCGCGTGAATTTTTCCAACTTTCGAACTTATGATTATTCGTAAAAAATTTTCGTGAGTGTGCCCCATAATTTTGAAGCGGACGTTTCTCCTGTCGTTCGGGTAAATGTAAAGAATGTTTCTCGAGGGGTAAACGTGCTGGCAAGGCGAACGTAACGAGCTTCGGGATGCTTGGAAAATATATATTCTTTCACCTGTAACGTTAACAGTACTGGAAACGAGGGACACCCAGAGCGACGAGCACGATTGGTGGAATAACGCTGGTCGACGGGATGCGCGTCACGCGACAGGCGCAGGCTCGCGCCTGCTTGTGAAAATCTATATTCTATACCGCACAAGTAACCGCCTCCTGTGCGCCCTTTAAATTAAACTGAAAGGTATACTTTACCTAGTGTCGCCACTATCTCGCCTTCCAACCGCAGTCTTTCTTTTAATTCCGTGGCTTCGTTAGAGCGGTATAATTTTCTAATTTCCTCTGCTAGATTCTTTGGAAGGTTTATTAATTATTTCGTAGTTGTGGAAGGTGGTCATGTTCACTTCAAATATTATTTTATATAATTATTTCTTCGATACGCGCGCTTAGTTGGCGCCCTTTTTCTCTCCCTCCCTCTTTCGCTCCCCACTTCCACTCGCAGCCAATTGAATGCGGAATTTTCCTGGCTAAGATCACTCAAAGGTCAATGTGTTATACACGAATGAATTTCTTTTCTCGCTAGGTATAAGAGTACGTGATAAAAAGGTAGGATTCTATTTTTAAAAAATGAAGGTGGTGCTGAATCTACGAGAAATTTCGTTCTGTCAGTTTATCGCTCGCCTGAAACATGTTGAAAATTAAATATCTCAGTTTTTTATGCTGCTTGTAGTACAAAAATATTTTTCCCCATATATTCTACTAAACAACAAAAGAAAACCTTTAAAAGGAATCATCTGTCGTGAGTGAACCACTGCAAAAATAATTCATTTCATGGTAATATAAATCTATATCATAACTAAATTAAAATAGATACGTCAAAAGTATATAAAAAACCATTTCCTCCATTAATATATATACGTAACTTTATTACATTATGGTTACATTCTAGACGAATATATGTCGAGCATATACCGTAAAAATGTGCGTTCTGTAACGAATAAAAACAACCTTCTTTCGCGTGGGGTTTTCAACAGATTTTTATTCGAAGCTGTTGATAGCTTTTACTTATTAATTAAAATCGAAATCACTTTCCGTGTTCGATACGTTCCGCTCGATTGTGCTGTCCGTATCAGACTCCAGCAGTGATTTTATCACATCCTTCTTTTTCTTGGGTTCATTCTCAGGCGACAGTTTTTCATTTCCACTTTGATCCGCCTCGACCTTCTCCGAGGTCTTTTGCATTTCTTCGCTCTTCGATTCTTCAGGTAGCTCTTTGCTTTCTTCATTCTGTTCTTCTCTTACACTACTGTCCTGCACCTCTGTGACCTCTGCCTGATTGGTGTCATAAGTCTCGGTGTACTCAAAAGGCTGATTCACGTCGGTCTCGTATGCCTGATTAGGGTCGTATTGTTGATCGTAGCTGTAAGCATATTCTTGATTCGGGTCCCCTTGGTATTGCGCGTTGGGGTCCTGCTCGTACTGACCTTCAGGAACGTTCCCATACTGCTCGTATTGTTCGCTCGTGTATCCTTCGTACTGTTCATTCGATCCTTCCACGTACTCCTGAGTAGTATATTCTTGGTAGTCTTGGTTCTGCCCATTCTCATAAGCCGCATTTTCATCGTAATATTCCTCGTTTGGATTAGCATACTCCGCTTCACCGTCCCCCGCATAATTTTCCAGCTGATTCGCTTCCTCGGTGTAGTTTTCATCCTTGTACTCTTCACCTTGCGTCTCAATTTCTTGCTCGTTGCCTTGCTTCGCAACTGACGCAGGATTCATTTCATTATATTCTTCTTTCTTCTCCTCGACGTACTCCTTTCCTCCATCCAACTTTTCCTCTGCTGACTCTGCCTCTTGTAGTATATTATCCCCGCGATTCTCATCTTCCTGTACAGATTCTTGGCATTGGGAAGTGGATGTCTCACTCGTTTCAGCTTCCTGCTTGCCAACGAAATCCTTTTCAACTTGAAGAGCTTCAGCATTCTGTGGCTGTGCCTCGCTTCCCGCTTTATTGGAATCCGTTCTTCCCACACTTGTCGCCTCCAGCTCATCTGCTTTACTTTCCACAGTGTCCACGTTGTTCGGAGATTCAGTTTGCCCTGCATCCTCTCCTCTGGATTCAGATTTATCATCCACCGAGTCCTTGCCCAAAGACAGTTCTTCAGGATCCTCGGTTAAAGCGATTTCCCGTACCCGCTTCTCAACCTCGTCCAAGCTCCATTCTTCTAAGTCGTCGACAGTGTCAAACGCACCCGGGTCCACTTTCGATTCCTCCGCGACATGGACAGCGTCTTTACCGCAGTCTATATTTCTCTGTACATTTTCGACCACGGTGCTCTCACCGTTTTCCTCAACGACCTTATTCGACGAACCCACCGAGCCAATGCGTTCATCTTCCAGCACCCCAGGCCGCTGTTGTTGCTGCGCCACTCGAACTTCCTCTACATCATTCCGTTCCCAAGGCTTTCCAATATTCTGATGCGAGTCTAATTCCGGCCGCTGCAACGCAACATCGCTGCTAATTTCGTCTTTCGCGTAGGCCATCGGCGTGACGCGACCTTCGCGGACACTCGAGACCGTCGCAGGAACCCTATCCGAGGCTGGCGTGATCAATTCAACGCTCCTATTCTCATCTTTGCCCCGATTTCCTGGATCCCCAGCGTCGTTCAAATTCACCGACCTGGTCGCCAGGTCGTCAGCGAGCGCCAAGACCTTCTCCACCTCTCTAGGAAGCTTCTCCTTCGACTTGTCCGCAACGGCAGCCTCCAGATCATCGTCCGACAGTGTCAGATTAAGAACATCGCCGCTGGTGTTCTGCTCGTGGTCGATCTCCTCCAAGCTTTCCGCGTCAAGGTCGCGGTTAAGCTTCCGGATCACCTCCATGTACCTATCCAGCTCGTTCTCCACGGTGATCGTGGTCGCTCTGCTCTGGTCCACCTCGTCGAGGACCTGCTTCATGCCTAGCGACAGCCGACCCGCTCTTGTGTTGCTCGGACGTTTCGGGACGGAGGACTTCTGCCCGGTCGGGGCCGTGTAATCGTCATCGTAAGTCGAGTAAAGAGACTCGTTGGTCGCGGGTCTTCGACAATAGTCCGTACTCCTCGGGGAATAGTTTAGATGGCTGGGGAGGAATTGCTTGGACAAATGTAAAGACGTTTCTGGTGCGCTGCGCTCCGCGATCATCGCTGCGGTTCCGAAAGCTGGCGACAGCTCGCTGGCACTCCTCAGCCGTGGCTGAAGATTGCCCAGCAACCCTTCCGGGGTTTGCTGTCGGGAAGGTTCCATAATTGTAGGTGGGTTGCTGTAGTAAGGAGTAGCTCGATTCTGAGATACGTCCAGCGATTTGTACAGTGGCATGTTGCCATTGGTAGGCTCCGGTGCCGCGAAACGCGACGCGGTTTGAAGCGGTCCCACTCGTTGCGGCGAGGGCTCGCTGAAATGAACAACGGCCTGTTGCCTGGATGGATTAATCTGTGGGTCTAATGAGGCGTACGAAACGTGCGAGTTTGGATCGGCTTGGTAATAGTGATTTGTATTGTAATAAGGATGCTTTTCTTGGTATATTGACGAGGACGAAATGCGGGACGGTGAGCGTTCGATGTTGTTCCGTTGAACCGGCGAATACATCTGCGCGGCGCTGTGGATGTCTTTTGGTTGCTGATTTAAGGCTCGCGACTGTGGAATGTCCTGGTGGCGATTGTCGCAGTACATGTTCTGTATGGATTTTGTTAATCTCGATGCTGAAGGGGAGTGGCTAGTTTGAAGATTTGATAGGAACATTGGTGCGGATGATATGGTTTTTACTTCTGGGGGTAAATAGACTTGCGCTGCTGTGGTGGTTCTTCTTGTGTACTTGTCTTCGGCTTGGCTCGTCGCATTGTTGTTAACAGTGATGCTTCCTGTAGGGCTACGCGGCGCGTAAACTCGACGGAGGTAACTGTCGTATTGTTTCTGAAAAATAGGGAAATATTCGGTTTTGGGATGCGAAAGTTTTTGTATATTTCTAAAGTATTTGGTATACTAGGTGTGTTGTTACTCGTGATATAATCGAGAAGAAGATTCGGAGTTCAAAAGACACTCGAATATGTAGAATAATTATTTGAGTATATTATATCGGATTTTATTCTTGAAAAATCGTTTTTTTATTTGTCAAATATATATGGGATGAGTTTCTTTTAAATTGTGATAATTAACTGTTTGCTGGGCTAAATGTGTTTAAAGCAGAGATGGGCAAAAAATTATTTAAAATAAAAATTTCGTACACAAATTTTTATTTTATTTCAAATAATTTTTTGCTCTTTTCTGGTTTAAAGGAACTACTAATTGAAGATTGGAGCTCAAAGATTCAATATTAAGATAAAATTGCATAATTTTTTTCAATACGTTTTTCGATATGTAAAATATAGAAA
The DNA here is from genome assembly GCA_929113495.1 of Andrena minutula. Taxonomy (NCBI): domain Eukaryota; kingdom Metazoa; phylum Arthropoda; class Insecta; order Hymenoptera; family Andrenidae; genus Andrena; species Andrena minutula. The sequence continues at coordinate 6,126,350 of OV815995.1, read as the reverse complement.
ACGAGAGAACTCACTCTAAGTACGTTGAGTTTATTTGTTTTCGCAGTCATCAATGCGAGGCTATTGTCTACTCTATCCAACGCATCGAGAAGCTTATGATTTCGTTCATCCCTTGTACGTTGTTCCTCTAAGAACTCTATATACCTTATGCGCAATCGATTTATACACGTATCATGCCTGAAACGTTAATAATTTTATGAATTTTTGGTGCACTTTATGTCATGTGTACAAAAAGTTTCGTTTTTGAAGAATTCTAAATGGCTACCCTATATTTAGGCAATCAAACTCCTCGAGTAATTTTATTGTACAGCATTTATTCTCCGAAGACAATTCGGCTCTCGAGATTTGAAAAACAAAATTATACATTTCAACCAGGAAAAATACTTTAAAAAAGTGTTTTAATAAATTTTGAATATTTTTACGCGAACAATATATTCACGTTATTAATTTTATATATTTTTTCTATAAAAAATATTTTTCGATTTTAATGCAAGAGTTTTTTTTAAACCCACAAAGATTTCTTCTTCATTGAACTTTGAACAATTCGTTCCAGATAAAAAATACCTTATTTTAAAATTTCTTATAAAATTATACTTTTTTTTTAAATCAAAAACTTCCAATACTTATTTGTATCTTATAAAACAATTTCAATACAACAAAATTCATAAAAAGATATTTAAATAGTTTTTTCTTAAGGTAATTTTTTAATTTTTAGAAACAAATTAAAAAGAACATGTTTCCAAATTTTTAAATGTCTCCTAAACAAGAAAATAAATTAATACACAAACGACCCCAGTTCACGCTACGACTCAAGTAGTGCGCAGTTTCAGGGTTAACCCATTGTACCATACTGTGCACGTACCATATTGCATTCTTATCTACTAGTTTAATTTCCCTGCCATGCACCATTATTCTTTCAAAGTAACAACATCCGATCTTTATTTCGCAATAACATATTTATTAAATAAAAATTATTTATAGACCCAAATATCTTTGTTGAGCCGCGACAAAAAAATTAGGTTATGGAGGGTTGAAACGCGGCCCGACATGACCTTCACAAAGTAAGTACGAAAAAAGGTGCGTCGAAAATTCGAAGTAATTCGGCTGTCTTTATTTCTCGAGACAAAGCGATGAGAAAGTACGATTCTCTGCCAAGCAGGCAGCAGAAATGTTCACTGCGCAAGGTTAAACCTGGTACAGTTCATCAAATGTCCGCACGATCGAAGAACATTTCATGACATTGGTAAAAGGTCACGTCCTCGCCGCAAACATAATACATATATACGCGAACGGTACATAGAGGCAGCAGCCATAACAAAGCACGAACACTGCAGTGCCAAATTAAGGTAGCGTCTATGTAGCCCCTCTCTATGTGTACGATCGATGTCTGCCCAATTTAAGGCATGTATCAAGGAACGTAAACACGAAGAACGTGGAATTCACGTCCGAAATAAATAGCGAGACAAAGGTTATGTTCGCGTATATTGATTGGCGACATCCCCGAAAACTGGGTCGCTACCAAATCAATACACAATCCCCTAAATTCTTTCGTCTCATTATTACGCAACAGGGAAATAAAATCGATAATGCCAGCTCGCTGACAATCGAAACGTTAAATCATGTCGGGACGCATCGGTGCATTGTTTCTAAAACCTGCTTCTTAAATTTCTTTCCGCAACGTTGCCAGATTGCACTAGCCAATTTGTTGCTTTAAGAAGATAATTTAAAAATGCTCGTATCCGTTACGGAAATAATGGAACCAAAAGGGAATCTAAATGAAAACTCACCTATAGCGTGATTCTTGTACAAGTACTTTGAATCTCTCCTCTAATCTTATTCTTTCCTCTTCGCTGCAATGATTGTTTAATAGACGTATATAATATATACATTTTGATTTCGTACGTCGAGCAAGCTTTCTTCTATTACGTAGATTTTCTTAGGCAACACGCCCTGCACTTACCTTCTCCGTAATTTCTCCTGCAGTTCCAACATCCTTTTGTAATAATCATGACCCTCGTAAAACGATGTCATAGTGCTCAACTTTGAGCGAATTCAAAAAATCGAAACGATCGATTGTATCGATGTTCGATATTTGGCGCTTACTACGAAACGATTTTTATTCGAAACGAAAACTGTTTAAACAATGCTTATGAACGTTATCACGGTGGATCGCAAGAGGGAAAATAATTTTTTAACAAATATCGGGAAATGTTTTGCGAACAGATAATTTTTCCGATAATAGCGCATATTCGCGTTGGTTGTTCGTAAAGCTGTGTAAACAATTAACGAGTCGAATGAAATGAATTGACCACTGTATCCACTTCACGATATTTGGAGAAATGTCGTATACAGATGTTTCGATGGAACGTGGAGTTAGTTCGTTTTTAAAAAACCACGCAGTAATAAAAGTTGCGACGATCTTTCTTTGTGTCGGCGCAGCGAGCAACTGTCGTATTTGACGTCGTGCAACGGCAGGGTTGGGGGTGTTTCAGTAGGTAAACACGCAGGTGTTGTCCCTACTCCTGCACTAATAAAATAGCTGTGCATATACGTATAAAATAATGCTTCAAATTGAAAGTTGCAAGAAAATTAAAATTTTTGTTTAAACTTCGATTGATTGGGAATAAAGATTTTTCTTTCAGTCAAAATTTCGTGGATTTAGTATCATGGTGGTATAACGTATTCTGCTCAGAGTTGGGCAAACGTATTATTTGAAATAAAAATTTGTGTACAAAATTTTTATTTCAAATAATTTTCTGCCCATCTCTGTACGAAATTTTTATTTCAAATAATTTTCTGTTCATCTCTGATCCTACTAAAGGGAATAAGAAACATAAAATACCCGGTTAATAAATTTTAGAATGCAAAAATGCACAATAATATTAATATTTATGTATACTTGATGAAACAGCATTATTTATAGGGAAGGTCAAATCCAGAAAATCATGGAAAGTTCTACGAATTGTTTTCTTCGAAATTAGGAATGATTTTACAAATATAGTTTCTCCGAAGTATCTAAAGAATTATAGACACAATTACAAATAAGAGAACTCTATTTTCTGTATTTAATAACTTTACAATACAAAATACTTTATTTCTGACAATTGTATCATTATCTTCTATCTCCCCTACGAAATATCTTTAGTTTATCAATAATCCTGTAACTATACCAAAAGGAAAACAGCATGTATTCTTAATAATTATCCCAGATTTGTTAAAGTGCATTACAAAATATAAATATACAAGTATCATTTAATTCCAAAAGGCGAGGAAGTGCATTTTTTAAAAAGGACTTAAACCTATTGAAGCACATGTAAATGAACCAAATTTATTACTAACATCCAAGTATGTAAATCAAGTAAATTAATCATCATCGCACACTTTAGTATACTTCGCACGCAGATGTTCCTGTATATCTGGGGTTTTCGTTGTGGCCAAGCATAAAACATGTTGTAGACAATCCCCGATGAGCTTAAATTCTCTTTGTAACTGTTCAAACAATAATGAATTACACAGAGTAATTTATATATCAAACAATAATTCTTCTCCCAAATAATCCTACCTCAATTACTGGGGGCGACTTTGATTCGATCGTTGCTCTCTGTATGCCAGAAGTTTTGAATTTAACACATTTGTCCTCGTATACTCCTTCCTCAACAGTCGTCACGCCAATATTATGCGCTAATAGTAGAACTAGTCTGTTTGTCTCGGGCATTAGCTTCAAAACCCCAACTTCATAATGCAAAGGCAGTTTTGTTTCGGGATTCCAGCTCCTCGCTCTATAATTAAACATCGGTTGACCGACAGAAGTGAAACTGATCTCTTCGCAGTACTTAAAAGTTTTAATTGTTGGAAATATTCCAGTCCCAGGACCGTCGGTTTTCCATGTGCCTTTCAACCAAGCCAGCGGCTTCATTGCGTCGTGTAGCGGTAGACGTTTCATATCTATCGAAACATATGTGAATTAATTATACATTCCAATGGAAACAGCCACATTATTTACGTAAATTATTTCTTTATAGTTGTGAGCGTTTTATATCTATCAAAATATATATAAAAATACATAACAATGGAAGTGGCTACATTATTTACGAAAATTATTTCTTACAAAACTAACCTGGATAATCTTGATCGCTATTCGGCATCGGAAATATTTCTTATCTGACAGTAGTATAAAACAAATTCCTACGTCTTTTTTTCTGCCTACTATGGTTGTATCTCCTTGGGAAACCTGTTAACAGACCGCGTATCACGGGTATATAATATATTCTACCTGCATTTAACGTCACGCGTAGCGTGTTAATGTTTATTATAACTCCGCGTGGTAAAAGAACAACTTATATAATGCATAGATTGATTTTTTAAACTATTAATTACCTGGAAGTCTTCGTGCGTTGATTTCGAATTGAATCTTTCGAAGATCTAATGAATTATAACATCGACTTTCACGTTGTACTTTGTGATATAATATAATAACTCGTTTAATCAAGCTTGAAAATTTGTACTACGAAATTTACGTAAAAGGAATAAGTCTATTAAATCTAGGAAATACATTTAAACATCTCATGGTTTCTAAATTAATCATACGAATTTTAAAAAAACCGCTACACTTGAAAATAATATGGCGCCTGTGATTAACAATCCGAGTAAATTATACCGTACATATCTGTTTTGATTAAGTAGGTTTTTTAAACAGTTATAAACGACAATATAATTCTCCTACCTGATTCACAGTATACACTCCAGTTACAACCAACTTTTATATATTTTTCTACGATACTCAGCTCGCAGCGTTCGCTCCGAGATACGCTTATCGCTCGCGGACGATAGTTAACGATTAATATTTAAAACGTCGTTCCATATAAAGTAATTTGACGCACGCGAATACATCGGACGCAACGTCATAATTGTTTACATAAAAGAAATAACGAGGATCATAACAGTGAGAAATTTTACCCAGCTTCTGTTTATTAGTTAAAACCTTCCCGGATTTGATACATCGAATTTGAAATATCTAATTTTCTACGAGAAACGTGTAGTTAATTGTACGCTGCTCGCATTTATCCGATTCAAGCAATTTTACGTGCTGTTATCAACTATTACCTTCGGAACTCAGTAACCACTACTGATATGTCATTTTCGAACTGTTTATCTCGCATTGACAACCAAATTTTTTAAAGTTTAAGTCACAGATAATATTTTTATCCAACTACATTTCGCGCAAACATATCCGTTATATTTAAATACACATACAAGCACGTGTGTCTCTCAAAAGAATTATGGCAGTCTCGATCAATGAAATCTGCGAGAACACCAAGCTGGCCCGTGAAATGGCGCTGACTGGAAATTACGATACATCCGGAGTCTATTATCAAGGCGTCGTACAACAAATTCATCGATTGCTCGCCAGCATCGCCGACGCCACTCGGAAAGCGAAGTGGCAGCTTGTTCAGCACCAAATTGTCCAGGAGTTCGAGAAAGTAAAAGCGACGTCGAACACCCTGCAGCTTTTTAAAGTAGACACGCATGGGGAAAGATTGTTAGGTATTGGTAATGAATATTTAAAAGAACTATTCGTTTAAATAAGATCGTAAAGTTCAAAACTTGTTTAGGTACTTCGTGTTTATCGTTCGAAGAGCCCACGAGAGATCCGACTTTGTGGACGTATAATAATTCAGACACTTCTTGGAATCAAGCGCCAGCGAGGGATCCAGACGTGTGGCCACCGTTGACGCCCGCCGAGCAAAAGTACAGGAAGCGTTATACAATTCCGATGATATTAATGTTAAAAAGGGGGATTATTAAATTGAAACTGTGGGAGTCTATCAATATTAGGTATTACTATAAATAGATATATTTGTAGAAATATTAGACCACTGAAAAACCAGCCGAAGCAACAAAATCGGATGAGCGCACGGAAGTCAGTTGCCGCTGGGAAGAAGCCGGACGCTAAAGCGATGGTGAAGAAAGATGATAGGAAGGTGGCTAGAAAAGATGATGTAAATAAAGTTAGTCTTGATTATCTTCTTAGGTGATTCTGTGTGTAACGTAGTAGGATTACAGTCTGTAAATTTGTTTTGTAGGAGAAGTCGGAGAATGAGAAGGTTGATGTTGAAGTAGAAGAACGTAAATTTGAGCCATCTGGGAACGACAGGGATTTGGTAGATTTGTTAGGTAAAGTATGTGTTCATGGATATTAATGATCTTAAGCTTAAGGAGCTTAGTACATATCTATGTTATTGTTATAGAGAGAGATATTGTTCAGAAGAATCCAAATATTCATTGGGACGACATAGCTGATTTGCACGAAGCAAAGAGATTGTTAGAGGAAGCTGTTGTTCTTCCGATGTGGATGCCAGATTTCTTTAAAGTACGCGTGGAGATTTTTTTAAATGACTTTGTGTTTGAGTACAGACTGAGATATGTATCCTATTTTGCAGGGAATTCGTCGTCCTTGGAAAGGTGTACTCATGGTTGGACCACCGGGTACAGGGAAAACTATGCTTGCCAAAGCGGTAGCCACTGAATGTGGGACTACATTTTTCAACGTCTCGTCCTCTACGCTGACTTCGAAGTACAGAGGAGAATCGGAGAAACTTGTTCGCCTTCTTTTCGAAATGGTGATTATGTAATTCACTTGTAGATTGAATGGATCCTTGCACGATTTATTTTTTAATACTGAGACGATGCTGCTTCCAGTTTCACGAAGTGAAATATACTATATGTATTTGTACAGGCCAGATTTTACGCACCCAGTACCATCTTCATCGATGAAATCGACTCTCTGTGCTCTAGAAGGGGATCTGAATCTGAGCACGAGGCCTCGCGACGAGTGAAGTCTGAGCTTTTAGTTCAGATGGATGGTATAAGCTCGAATAGGTGAGTCAATTATAGCTAGAATACCATTTAGTTGTACGAATTGATTGTGAGGTATGATGTGAAACTTCGCAGCGAGGATCCAAGTAAAGTTGTTATGGTACTAGCAGCAACGAATTTTCCATGGGACATTGACGAGGCTCTTCGGAGACGTTTGGAGAAACGCATTTACATTCCACTACCAAATCGTAAGATTCCTGTGACTTGTAAATTTTTTACATGATATATTCTGCAGCTGTTTTACGTGGATGTTTTTGTCGACACAGATGAAGGTAGAGAAGCGTTATTGAAAATTAATCTGCGAGAGGTGAAGGTGGATTTGTCTGTAAATTTAGCGGACATTGCAAGAAAGTTGGAGGGCTACTCTGGTGCAGATATCACGAATGTTTGCAGGTAAATAATTAATATAAATATAGTTGTATAAGTAAATGAAATTAATATGTATTTAAGTATCTAAACGTATTAACTTTTTTATATATTTTGTATAGAGATGCATCTATGATGTCTATGCGTAAGAAAATCGCAGGTTTAAAACCCGATCAGATTAGGCAGCTACCAAAAGAGGAATTGGATTTGCCTGTGTCCGCCGCGGACTTTGACGAAGCTGTTGAAAGATGCAATAAGAGTGTCTCTCAGGAAGATTTAGAGAAATATGAGAAATGGATGAGTGAATTCGGCTCATCTTGATATCATTCTGCCCGGACAGTGTAATTATATAGAACTCATTTACTCAAATCGAGATCCTTCGAATCTTTTATTTATCAATACCGGTATACAAAATACGAACACTCGCTTTTTAAGATACGTTTATCAGTATTCTAATTATCGACCTTTTTTTAATATTTTCCCATGTATTACTACGTATAACTTACTGAGTATTTACTTTTAAATGTCGAAGAGTATTGCAAATACGTACAATTTTACGAGAAGCAAAAATCTTTATCGAAATTGTACGATGCACTGTCTATTGAAAACTGCATAGATCGCATGATATTAAAACACTTTTCGGGAAATGGTACATTTGTGTATCTAGTATTATCTGAATTATAAGAATGAAATGTAAAGAGAAATATCGAGAGTTCTCGGCATATCGGGTTTCCCGTTTATGTGAACTGCAGTCTCAGGCTTTTGTTAATCATTTTTACTTCCACACTTGCGATTGATATCATTAATTGTATGTCAGTGAGACTATTACTATGAGCTACGAGTGTATTATTTTAAATTTCAATTATGTGCATTTAAATAGTATTTGTAATACAGAGCAAATCAAACGAAAAGATAAGACTGTATAAAATTTATAAAATATACGAAATACTGAAGGAACTGATTTTATGTATTGACACCATAAGGGAATATAAATAAGATTCAGCACAACTTACAAAATACATACACGGTTTTCTTAAAAATGTATTTAAATGGTTTTGTGAAAATATGCATTTGTGTGCTTTATACAAATTTCACCTATGCTAACACAATTAGTTTCTGTTACATGTGAAATGTAGTAGTCACGACGTCATCGATTAAATATTTTTTGGAGCGCAACCTTCTCTTCTCAATTGTTTCGTCTCTTCATCAATATTCTTTGATTCTTTTGGTGCTTTATAATTTGCAACATGGTCCACTCGTATCGTTCTGCCTAAAATCTAAACCACACAATTATACTGTGCTGAACATAATTTTTATCTAATTCTACAAGACAGAGAATAATACAACTTGTTTTATTTAAAAAATATCTACCTTAATACCATTGAAGTTATCGACAGCTAATACAGTGCTTCTTTGGTCTTCGAAACAAATAAAACCATATCCTTTTTGTTTTCCTGTGTCCTTGTCCCGAATTAAATTTATATTTACTACTTCTCCATATCTACAGTAAAAATTTGCCAAACAAATTGCATTATTATACATTAAAGAATATGTACAGGTAGATCTCGATTAGTGCGAGTAATAAATCCCAGAAATTAACCTTGTTATTCTAATTCGTACTGTTTGAATACTTGAAATACAGGAATTGATTCTAATTTAAAGAAAATATACCTTTTCATATGTATTTTATTAAATTGTAATTGCATAAACGTGTTTATTATTTTTTCAAGTATTTCAACAGTGTTGATTGCATTTTTTCTACTTCTTCGTAGACATAGTGATAAAGCCGCAGTATATTATTTGAGTCACAAAAGACTAATTGTTTCCATAGTTGTACAGTATAAAAAAAGTCTCGCGAACCTCGCATTAACTGAATTTTTGGGGCCTGGTATCATTTTATAATTCGCACGAAATCGAATATCGGTATTAAATTAAATCAGTACTTTTTAATCTTACTGAGAAAATATAGTTATGATGTCGCCTTCCGTTAGATTGTACGGTAAACCACCAACAAAAATCCAAGCACTATCTTTGTACTGATCGTGCCAGGAAGTTTTCCTACTAGTTGATAGTTCTTGTTCCCCAAGCTTTTTTATATTTTTCACATTCCTGAAACCGCGCACAAGGCTATTAACATTCTTCTGCGAGAATAAATAAATGTATTTGTTTTGTATATAGGTTAACGATACTCACGTTAGAGGGTTCATTATATAATCTATGTAATGAAAAATCAGTATATAATAATTCTTAATTTAATACTGTGTTTAAATATAAAATGTCATGTTGGCTCCAACTGAAGTGCTGGCCGCTGGGAATGTAAACAATTATATCGGTAATAACTATATAGGGATGCCGATTTAAAATCGATCTTTCGTGTCACGACTTTCGATTTTTTAAATCGATTCTCAAAACAGAGATCGAATTGAAGATCGTATCGCAACTATTGTGACTCCCGTCTTGCGGCGCGTAGTATAAACTTTAGAAGCGCGAAGTTCGAATCGGATCACACGAGTTAGCACAAGTCCGTGGGGTTTGAAAATATATTTTCAACTGTAGTTAGAGAAGTGCATAGGTGTCCGCAGAGGGGGCAAAAGGGGCAGCTGCCTGGCTTTTGAGAAAAAAATCGCTTGTTTTTCAAAACTGATCTTTATTAAGTTTATACTAAAAGGGAATAATTTTAAATTTCGGTTTTAAATTTTTAATTAAATTGGCAGTATAAAGTGGGTTAAAAAAAGCATGAAAGGGGTATATTTTTCTTTACCATCATCCCAAAGTTGCCCCCCCCCCCCCCCCCCCGGGAAAAAGTCTTTGGACGACCCTGGAGAAGTGGATGTTTGAACATTGGGTGCGTTCAACAGACTCAACAGTTGAGTCCGCTGAACGCACCCATTTGAAAATTGAACCCCACTTTTATCCCTTCTCCTAAATGTGTAAAACCAGTGCAGAGATTGTTAACGCTTGTTAAGTAAGAAAGCGATATCCGGAAGGAAATGTAACGACGAATTAGAATTTATCTTATTATTAATAATTCTCCGATTGGCTCCTAGTATCTAAGAACATTTTGTAAAAACCGTTGGGCTTTGTAAAGTGTGTTGTAAAGCGTATCCTGTCAATTTCCAACTACCCACACAGCACAACGTCTGGCAAAGTCTTAAAGCTGTCCAAAAGGTGTTTCAAAGACGTCTTTGAGACACCTTTTGTGGAAGATTCGGGAAAGATCGGCATCCCTACGAGATGAAAGATCGATCTCACTTCCCCTAAAAAGATCGATCTTATATCGATTCAACAAAAGATCGCCATCATTACGGGGCATTTTGTAGCGAACAATTGCGCAGTAATCGTTGTTCGTTGATCTTCTTCCACTATACACTAAAGATTTTAACATGGAACGCAAGGAACTTTTGGAAGTTAACATGGAATTTGCGGAATCTAGCTTAGAATTGCTGGAACCTAAGAAGGAAATCCCGAAAGACATGTCTGCTGGTATGCAAGCCGAGCTCAGGGAATTGTACAAAATGGCAGACGAAACTGCAGACTTCGTATTTCCTGGATATCGTACGAGGGATTGGAACGAAGAAGAACTGAATTCACTGGCAAACGGTGTAAACTTCCCTCTGTCGATGAAGGAAAAATCAGTGATAAAATTGATTATCACCAGATTCTTTGATTACTATTTCACCGGAGCTCTGCCGCAAGGAGTCTCAACTTCTCAGGTGGTACTGCCCATTATTGCAACTCTTCAGGTACAGACTTCAGAAGGATCGTACGAATTTTTCTTTCCTCCCAACGACTTTGCGGCTGAAAGCTTTCTATCAGAAGCCATACCTGCAGGACTTGACGATATACCGTTCAAGGAAGGGGATTCACGGGTTGCATGGAGTCCTTCTATTGGAGGCACGCATATTCATAGAGCTACTTACGAGGTCAAGAAGTTTCAGAACGCAGTTGAAGCAATAATAATGGGCTGGGATACAAGAGCCCCCTTTACGCAAGAAGTGTTCAAGCTCCTAAGTTTGTCAGGTTTCCTGGCATTAACTCTAATGTGTGGCCTGACAAAGGAGGAAGGTCTATTAAATAGGATCTTTAAGGAAAATCAATATAAAAAGAACGTATTCAATCTCACAATGTGGCCAGGAGATTATTCATTCGCTCCTCCATGTAAAAAATGTATAACCGAATGTGCAATGCAATTGGACATAAAGTATAGAGACAGTGTAAAAACGTTCGCTGTGTTACTCAGGAGGTGGAGAGACTATCAAAACTCTGATTATTGCAGCCCCTATATTATTGAATATATTTACCATGGTCTTCTGATACATACAGCGGGGTATGCGATGGAGCCCGTGATTCTATTGTTTGTGGCAAGAGAGATTTTGGGCATTGACATTAATGCGATCTTCGAATATACTCTAAAGACGCAAACCAGTCTGATCTGGAAGTACTTGGTCAAATTTATAAAAACCCATCTCCCTCAACGATTCGATTGTGTTGAGAACACTCGCCCTAAATCAACCGCTTTTTGGGCAAGAATCTTCAGTGATGCCTACTTTAGTGAATTAGCTACTAGGCTTCATCCCAGTTTCTGTGGCATTATGGGTGGAATTATGTCATCTCGTCAGGCCACGGGATCCATAAAAGAAGCAACCTGGTTCAAGAAAAACGTTATGCTTGCCGAGGCATGGTTTCAATACGGGGAATACTTGGTATCAACGCTCATGTCGAAGACGGACCCTCCTTCGGAGCAGATAACAAAGCCAGGACCGTGGATGGAGCTTTATGAGGTGCAGAAAAAGAAATTCGGACGGGACCTGTGGATAAGGAATTCAACGCCTTAAAGCAAAATCACGTATGAAGCTTTACGATAGTACCAACCGGTACAGAAGTTATAATAGATATTTAATCAGTATAAGTTTTTAATGGGTATTCAAATATAAATTCCCCCTTTTTATTATTATTTCTGACTCTGTAATGCGAACACTTGTTATGCAGTTTATAAGATATATGTATTAGACATAGTTATAATAATACAAATACATTTTCATCAAACCAATACCGTAAAACTCCACCACAGACCTATCATTGTTCTTTACCATTAAACGTAGAATCCATTTTATAAGTTTTTCAGCAGATACATGCAAATTCGAGAAAACCGTCGAACACTTGGCGAATCGATGTGTGCGTGATAACAGACTTCGGAGGTCTCTCGCAGAACCGAACACCTACACGGCCTCATTCGTTTCGCGTTTTTGCCACGTGGCTGGCTTCGCGCTGGCGTCAATTCACGCACACATTACCACCGCCTCTGTAGGTGTTCGGCTCCGCCGGAGACCTCCGAAGTTGCGTGATAACTCCGTGATGTCCTCACCTTTTGAATCGATTCTTTGGTAATCGATTTTTTTAATGCAAGAATCGAAAATCGATTGTTTGCTCTCTGAGAGAATTACTTGTCAGTAGTGAGAGGACCAATCAAATTGCTTAGCATCACTTGGCGTTGGTTCGTTTCCCCTCGTGCCGTCTCACGCACACATACCACACTGCTGTAGGTGTTCCCCCTCCACTACGCGTATGCTCCCACTCCGCTGCTGCGGGGTCTTTCCCGGCAACCCTGATTATATGATATAATTCATATCAATCTTCGCGGTTTGCTCTGTTCGAGATGCTGTAGCCTGTAGCGCAAATGATTTAAAAAATAAATTTAAAAAATATTTTATTGCAATGAACCCGAAGAAAAATCATATTGTATGCTTCTCGCTAATATCACTCTTCAAATTTCCGTAGAAGCGAGATATCTCGTTCATATATCGACGACCTTGTTTAAAATGTAAATGAAAACGATGAATCGCAAACGATAAACTTGTAATGTCCAAAGTAAATGAATCAATGGATTTACAATGGAAGACACAAATAAATCAAGCGGCTAGTGGAGTAATAAGGAAAAGACTGGAAACGAATATTATGTATAGGACACAGCGAGGCGATTATTCAATTTCTGGAGCAATTATAACCACGTCGCACGCCTGAGATACAGTTATTGCAATTCTATTTATATACATAACTTTATTGCAGCACCATGCGGGTATGTTGTAATACTTGCTGTACCTCGACTGAAGTATCATCTGACCAATAAAAACATTTTACAGACAAACAGACTAGTACTTAACATATTTACTACATATATATTCTCAGTATAATTGTCGAATGGCTCAAACTGTATAAAGTCGTATAAAGTTAAAAAACACTCTTCGTTTTACTTTTACTTGTACGTGTAAGACTGTATCGGTCGGTTGGAGGGATAGTTGGTTTCAGAATGCAGGGTTGTAGTCCGAGTTTTCTATACTGGCATCGGCTTTCACTTTTTCCAACTTGTGTAGTTCACCCCTTGCCAACATCTTCGGCAATTCCTTCTCTTTCTGCCATCCAGTTTCGAGGCGCATAAGCAATTTCAAAAGAAGAGAGCAGAAGTGGAAGAACTTGTAGATCCAAGAGATGCAGAAATTCACGGCAGAGTTTCATGCAACGCCCGCGCATACATTTTCGAGATCCAGGAAATCTGTAAAAGAGCGAAATGTGTACAGATAAGGGAGCTAAAAATCGAAATGAACTAGGTAAGAAAAAACATTAACTAGAAGTAAAACGGCTAGAGTAAGAGATGGAGAAGTTGCAAAACGCTTAACTACGCAAGCTGGCAGAATTAATTCTCGAAAATAAATCATTCCGTTTTTACCTCACGCATTTGTCCGTCGCAAAGTTTTACCCTGTTTCTTAACTGGTTCCTGTCGCTTGGTTTCTTTCTTCGCATTAGCGCAAGTCGTGGGATTAGGAACGATGTTTGGCTGTTTATTCTCTTGATCGTTGCAACTTTTAGTTCCTCTCGCCGCAAGCTGCTTAGGGCTGGTCGGAAGTTTCTCCTTGCTTCGTAGATTCCCTTTGGACAAACCCCGTACCATGACGGGTTTAAAAGGAGGGACAGGTTTGGCATGGAAAACGCGTGGTTTCTTATCCTGTTCCAGCATCTCTTTAATATGCTGCTCTTTCTTTTTAGCGAGACCCTTGTCTCTTTCTGCGAAGCTGAACGGGCACGCAACCACTGCTCTTTTTACATTCTGCTCTTTACCAGGCTTCCTGGGTTTCAAAAAGTTAGGCACAGGCTTTGCATGAAACTCCGTCGTAAGTTTCTTCACTTCCTGAGCCTGTTGGTTCTTCAAGTTCTCCTCTTTGTCAACCACTGATCTCTTTACATTCTGCTCTTTACCAGGCTTCCTGGATTTCAAAAAGTTAGGCACAGGCTTTGCATGGAACTCCGTCGTAAGTTTCTTGACTTCCTGAGCCTGTTGGTTCCTCAAGTTCTCCTCTCTCCTCTTTTGGAACAGCTTATTACGCGCTTCAAAACTGGACGGCAAACAATTCTTCACAGACTTCGCTGTGTTCTCTGTAGCCTGTTCCGTGCGCTTCTCGTTTTTAACGATATTCGAGGAACTGGCGACGCGAGCAATTGGCGCAGCAGTTCTACTGTTGCAATTCTTATCGTCCACAGCTTGCGGACGATTTACTTGTGGACCTGTTGTGTGGCGCGTTATCTTAGGCCGAGTCAACCGAAACTCCTCCGTAATGGTATTAGGTTTCTTCACCACCTCCTTCAGTTTAGACGGAGCTTTCAGAATATCCACTGGTACAGGTTTCGCTTTAATCTGACGTTTTTTCATCTCCTGAAGCTCCAGAGCCTCACGGTCTTTCTGGCTTAAAACCAAAGTCTGTCTGAACCTCTGTTTGCATCTCAACGCAGGGGAAATTGGTTGGGTCAGTTTCAAAGGAGACCGTTTCAGTTTCATTAAAGGACCAGGTTTCAAATCTTTGCGGCTGGTCGTACGAAAACGCTGCGGTACCGCGTTCTCGAATTTAAGAACCGCCTCTGCCATACTTACAAACTTATTCGAACACCTGCGGTACTTCAACAGGCTTCGTCTACGGTACTGGCACGTAAGCACCTTAGGCTGCGATTTCCCCAACGAGCATCTTTTAAACGATTCCGTTTGCCTTCGACGGACTCCTTGAGACAATCTCTTCCTTTGAATATCAGGCTTGATATATTCAGAACGATCCACTTCTGAATTTATTATTGGTTTACTCGTGTCCTTCACTGAAGCACTTTGTGCATTACTTTCCTCTTTTACATCTTTTACTGCTTGATTATTCCTTACAGATTTACTAAGAACAGTACTCTTTGATTCCAATTTATGGACGCTTTTTCTAAATCTCTCTGGTGCTTCTACTTTATCTCTGAATAATGTTGTCGATGTTTGACCGCTTAAAGAGATGCTCCACGTACAATGAATTTTACGAGATTTCTCGTCGAGCCTCAAGTTCGTCATACTTTTGCGTAAACCAGGGTCGTCGTTTGCCTCTTTCAAAGGTGCCTTCCTATTGTTCTGAGGTATGAAGTAGGCCATATTAGACTGAGGATTTTCCCTGGATTCCAAGCTATCGTTAAAACGCGACTCTACGACAGTAGAATCCTGTATGTGTCCTTCCTCGGACTCCGAGGAGAAATCGGATTTCCTTTCGGTTTTAAAATGTAGCAAAGGACCATGCACGTCATGCTCTATTTCGAAGTAACTGTCGGAGAGCAGTTGCGGACTGCGTGTGAAATCTGCCCATTGCGGAGCGCAACAGTTGTCCATCATTTCCAGAAGCAGCCGAACAGTCTGTGAAAATTTCTAGGAGCTATTCCAGTAAACTCCTGCAGGTCAGACAATGTCCAAGCATAATCTATTTACAACAGGGAGAATATATGAGAAAGCTGGATAAGCAACACTTACTTTCTTTGTGATGAACAATGCACTCACCTTCTGAACAAATATGAAATAGAAAAAATTGGTCCTCCCTTTGCAATCTTCTTTTACTAATCGCGTTTGTGTTTGAAGAGTTTCGTCGCACGTTCCCGAATGTTTTTGAAGCTCCCCAGTCAACCTCTCCTCGAACAACCGTCAGACACCTATCAGACACAACTTTTCTGACGCAGAAAAAGCTCGCGGACGGTTAACGGATATGTTTCTGCATTTAAGTTTGAATTTTCCAAACGCTAAACTGATTGGTTGAAGAAAAAGAGGCTGCAACGTAGAGAAATTAAATATTTCTATAGAAATTGCGGTGATCTGCAACTAGGGAATTTTAGATTAAGTTGTCGGCATTGACTCTGGCGCCGTTTTCAAAGGAGGAAAAGGTGAACTGATTTCTTTCATTTTTTGAAGCTTCAGACTTTCGCGCTGTCTCTGATTTAAAGCTGTAGTCTGTCTCGCTCTTTGCTTGCATCTCAGTGTAGGGGAAACCACTGACGTGGGTTAGTTTGAATAGAGATCGCTTGAATTTCATTGAGGGGCCGAGTGTTAATTTTTTCCGACAGACGGTACGATGACGTTCCGGTACTTTATTCTGGAACTTAAAAACTGCTTCCGCCTACTTACAAACTGAATCGAACATCTATGATATACTTACCTTACTACTTGCCGGATTTAAATTTGAAATTTTCGAAATGATAACCCAGATAGCACAACGTCTGGTAAAGTCTTTAACACGTCCAAAAGGCGTCTTAAAGACGTTTTAAAGACGTCTTGTTACCAATCAAGACGTTCAGACCTAAAATGGACATAAACTAGACGTCTCTAAGACGAGGTGTGCTATCTGGGAAGCTGATAACGAGTAATCGATATATCGATACTTTTTATCGACATTTCAAACACTAATAATTCAGGTATCGATAATTTTGGTCAAAATATCGAAATAATAATTTTCAAATTACTATTCACATCTAAGAAAATTCAGTAATTATTTTTCATATTCTTATATCGAATGATGCATGATGTTTCTTATTAAAAAATAAATTCTAGTTTCCTTTAGAAATTAAATTTTTAAAGTAAATTACTTGTCATTTTAATACTTTGAATCTTAACTTAAATAAAATAATTTCTTAATGATATATGTAGTATGGATTTGTAAAAAAAACAAATAAAGTGTCATTATTTTGACAGAACAAGTTGAATCATTTAATACATCATAACATAACCTATACACCACTTCCATTTTTATATATGTATCGTCGCAGTTTTCAATATTATGTCAATGATAATGACAGCCAATACGTCAACAGTTTTTTTTACGAGAACGATGAAAGAGAGGATTACATAAATTAAGCTACTGCCACTCAGTGAAGTGCATCGTCAAAAATTCGAAATACATAATAAATTAATGGAAACTTAAATCCCATTTACATAGGTTAACTGTTTCGATATTTGTGTATTACAGCAAATATCGAATGAAAGAAATTTAACATGGTATTTCCAACAAGAATGTCGTATAAAACGAATAGAATCTCGTACCATTACCACAACGTATTTGTGATATGTCTGCTGATATTCACATCGTTCGTCATTTTAATCGCAACGTATCATATTTTCAAATTTGGAAACACCCAGAAACATTCTGTACACAACGCCATAGTTCTAAACGATGTAAATTCTTTGCCTGTACAAATACTAAACACAGACTCGCCAACAGCAGAGACGACAAACTCTGCTTGCACATACTTTGATTGCTTCAATGTTTATCATTGCGGAAGCCAAGGGAATAAGCTTTTAGTATACGTTTATCCACCAAAAATATACGTCGACACTTTAGAAAGACCAGTAACGAGTCAAATGACAAAAGAGTTCTATCAAATTTTAAGCACAATTATTTCAAGTAAATTCTACACTCCAAATCCACACGAAGCGTGCATTTTTATCCCTTCGATCGATACGTTGAATCAGAACAGATTAAAGCTACATGAAGTTTCGCAGGCTTTGAAGACGTTACCATTGTAAATTTTAGTTTATCTTCTGTATAATCCAGCTTAGAAAGAAACGCACAATTTCTTCTCATACATATCTTCAAATTTCAGCTGGAATAATGGGGAGAATCATCTTATATTTAACATGGTACCTGGAAGCGTACCTGATTATAATACAATCATCGATGTACCAGTTGGGAAAGCAATGATTGCGGGCGCTGGAATGTCGTCGTTAACGTACAGACTTGGATTCGATATTAGTTTGCCAGTATATAGTCCCCTTCTAACTAGTCTCAAGCCAAATTTTAATAATACAAGGTACATGAAACTAATTACAAATATACCTGCTTTTACTAGCTGACTATCTAAATCATTTATGTTTTCTAGACCGTGGTTAGTCATCTCCTCTCAAATCAACATCAACTCCGCCTTCGAGCAAGATCTATTAGAAGTTAAATCTATATCACCGAAAGACATTTTAATCCTAGGTCCGTGTCTGCATTATAATTCTATGAATACCACAGTTCGATGTGCAGGAGAAGATGTGTATAAATATCCCAATGTGCTTCAGGTACGTAGAATATTCGTGTTAAGCGAAAGGGACTTTCTGAATGTTTTATTACATCGATGCTATTATTGTTAGACAGCAACATTCTGCTTGGTGATTCGTGGAGCGAGATTGGGGCAGAGTACACTTCTGGAATGCATGGCGGCAGGTTCTGTGCCTGTAATTATTGCTGACTCTCTCACGATGCCTTTTTATGGTATAATCGATTGGACCAGGTAGAAGCCAATTGCATTAAATATTTCTACATAGCATTTAAATATTTCTATAAGTTATAAATGGATGTTTTATTTAGGGCTGCTGTGTTTGTACGCGAAGTAGATATTTTGTCAATAATATCAGTTTTGAAAAAGGTGTCCCAGCAAAGAATTACGGAACTTCAAGAGCAAGGAGCGTGGCTTTACGAGAAATATTTTAAATCCATGGAGAAGATAACAGAAACTACATTGGAGATACTTGCGGATCGGGTATTTCCACATTTAGCCAGGGATTATACATTTTGGAACGTCTCCCCTGAGAAGGAAAGTTACTATTATGATAATAAGTATGTTGATAAGTTTTAGGCAGATAATTATTGTGATATATGTATATAGGATACGACGTCGCCGCTCTTTTTACCGGTCACGGCGCCAAAGACTCGAGGCTTCACTGCAGTAATTTTAACGTACGATAGATTGGAGCTGTTATTCCTTTTGATTAACAAGCTCGTTAAAGTGCCAAGTCTGTCTAAGGTTCTAGTAATATGGAACAATCAGCACAAGGATCCGCCACACTGTGAGTGTTAATGTTTCATATTAGTTAATGAATCAGCGTAATAAAGTAACGAAGGATGAACATGTTTGAAAAATTGTATGCTGCAGCGTCTAGATGGCCCAAGTTGAGCAAACCATTGAAAGTCATACAAACGAAAGAAAATAAATTGTCGAACAGATTTTATCCTTACGATGAGATCGAAACTGAAACAGTCCTATCGATAGACGACGATATTATAATGCTGACTGCTGACGAAGTAGAATTTGCGTATGAGGTTCGCTCGTTATAATTCAGTTTATATTCTCTAAGAAAAAATATGAGAATGATAAGAAGAAATGATTGCAGGTTTGGAGGGAGTTCCCGGATCGAATAGTCGGCTTCCCATCTCGAATTCATATGTGGGACAATGGGACCAGTTGCTGGAAATACGAGAGCGAATGGACTAACAGTATTTCTATGGTTTTAACTGGAGCCGCGTTTCACCACAAAGTAATAAAATATCTTGCATAGTTTCTTATTTAAAGCCACTTAATTCCCAACGCATTTTCATTTCAGATTCTACAAATACACGAAATCCTGGATTCGTAATTCCCTTCTGAAAAATGTACCCGACACTTCCAGCGTGAACTTCCTGCTATTACCCGACATATTCCTAACATTACGTTTTGAAAGATATTATGTACAATAATTTTGATCTTTTTATGTATAATGGAATTTATAAAACCACGTTAATATATTAATGTTTCAGTATTGGAATTACATGTATACCACGGCTATGCCAGGTGATATAAAGGAGTGGGTCGACGAACATATGAACTGCGAAGATATAGCAATGAATTTTCTAGTAGCGAATATCACGAGGAAAGCGCCGATAAAAGTGTGTTTATTAAAGATTCTCGAGCATCTGAAATATTCACCTAACATCGAAAGAACACTGAAATATTCAATCTTGTTGTAGGTAACGCCGAAGAAGAAATTCCGGTGCCCGGAATGTACAAATACAGAAATGCTTTCAGCAGATTTGACGCATATGATGGAACGTACGCAATGCATAAATAGATTCTCTTCGATTTATGGATCAATGCCGTTGCAGTCAGTCGAGTTTCGCGCGGATCCAGTCTTATTCAAAGATGTATTTCCCGAGAAACTTAAGAGGTTTAATGACATTGGAAGCTTGTAAATATGTAATCATTCCGATAGTGCATTCATTTGATAAGAAGCTTTTCTTGTTACTACATTAAGGGATTGTGCCTAGTCAAGCGGTCGAAAAGAGGTGAAGGTTTGTGAATTTTTTTAGAAAACTGAGCCATATATTTTTACAGAACTTTTTACACTTAAAAGAGCAATGTTTAAAGAAGATTTGGCAATTTTTTCGCAGAAAAATATTTACGTTTATAATAAAGTAACAACCGACATCCGAATGGCAGTGACCACCGGAAAACCAAATTTTTAAAAGGGCTTCTTGGATGTCGGTTTTTACTTTATTATAAACGTAAATATTTTTCTACGAAAAAATTACTAAATGTTCTTTAAATGTTGCTCTTTCAAGTGCAAAAAGTTCTGTAAAAATATATGCTTCAGTTTTTCCAAAAAAATTCACAAACATTCGCCTCTTTTCGGCCACCTGACTAATTAGGCATAATCCCTTAATGTACAGTAAATATATAAAAATGTACAAACAATTTTTATACATAAAACTAAGTAGATAGCTCATTTGTTACATTGTTTTTTGAAATGGCGATTTAAAGACATTTCATCCTATTATTTTTTTATAGTTATACAATTCTACAACACAATTTGAATTTATTAATTTCAATTTATTCGAGTACATCAGTTTAACAATCGTGTGAAATATAGCAAAATATGTATATACATACTGTACTGTATAAAATGCATTTTACTATGTAAAATTATGTCATTAGGCAGTTTCATTCCGGTTTTTCTGTGGTATATAGTGCTAATAAACGATCTGTACAACTGCATTATAAAAAGAACTTAATATCAGTTTGTATAATTCCCAACAATTTCATCTCAAAAACTTGCACACGTTCGTTAATATTACTCTTAAGTATCGCTTTTCTCAGTCTCGGTCATTTTAAAGCATATTCCTTCGACAACTGCTTTCTTCCCAACTTCGTGAGATGGTAGTATAGACATGTGGCTCTGGAGAATCGTAAATACATTACACACTCTCCTTCTTTCCAAAAACAAGTAGAACATACCATTGGTGACTGTTCGCTGGAATTCATGTAGCCTACGATCATTGAATTGGTCGAATGACTCCAAAGGAAATCCCCCAGTCCTTCCTGCGGCGCGTATCGAATAGCAATGACCCCGCCAAGCTTTTGTTCAACTCTATACAAAAATTTTGAATCTGCAAAACAGAGATGTTTATCTGTCCACGGTAGTACGTATTTTTAGTTAATTTGCTTTCTAAAATAGAATTTCGACAGCGAAAGATAGCAGTGAAGTAGTTACGGGTGTTCACCGATAAAATCATCTTTCATGGCGTGATGTAAACTCGTGATGGGGCAAGAGTTATGCGAAATAGTTTCCGCAACGGTGCGCGCCAATGAAGTGCGAACTAGGTGCTCTCCGCAGCCTGATGTACTTGTCCCAACAGAATATTTGTCTTTGTACGCCCAAGTGCCGCATCCCCACACACCAGCCTTGAAATTATTTTACGTTTTTAGTTTCCATTCAATAAAATATCGACAATCGATTCAAGTTTTATATTTCTAATGCGCAGAAAATTTAAGAGAAATATCGTACTTGCCCTACTCTCCCGGGATATTTCAAAATTATGCCACCGCTGGAACAAGCTGCTGCGATATTTCCTTGTTTATCAACGCATATCGCGCCAACTGTGTCCATTCTTTTCTTAGCACACTACACGCGTATATTATATTCTTATAAAATTCTGCTGTTAAAATGTCCAGTGAAAGTATAGATAAGAAATCGTTTACCTTGTGAACTTCGACGCTAGAATTTTCTACTTTTCTTTTATAATGCTTATATATCTTCTGGGCCTTCACTGAAATATTAATTAAAATATGATTATGGAGGATATAAAAACGTAATTAAATGTTCAAAAAATTATTAAAATCAATGTGAAACTGAATTTCGCTTACTTGAAATTAATTGCTCAGGAGGTAAAGTCTGTATTCCCATTTCTTGTGCCCATACGTGTGCGCCATTTCCAACTAGAAAGCTAATGGTTAAATTATAAAGATTTGTTCTATTGCTGTAGGTAAAATCAAAGTTTCTAGCTCCGAAATTCACCTCGGCGGAATTCTGCCATGCGCAATTTTGATCGATTGCTGTTCGCAAAGTCGTTTCGCTAGTAAGACTGGGTTCTTTATTCCACTGACTGCGCCAATCGCTCCGAATTGTAACGTAGTACCATCCATGACGCTGGCGTCGCATTCTACTGTTCCTTCCAAAGTGAGATTTGAGCCAAAGCCAGCATTCGTTAAAGGGGAATTCTCTAATATAATCACTGCTTCCACTACTGCGTCCAATGTGTTACCGCCAGTCTTCAGATTTTGTATGGCCTGCGATACATTTGATAAAATTACTTGAAATATTCCTCCTATTCTTCGATACAGTAAAATAAGTTATTTAAAACATTCTATAGATTTCAAGGGGACATTCACTTCTCTCGGTCAAAAAATTCATCACTTTTTTCATGGTTTTTATAATGAAATAAACACTTAACGTTTTCGAACTTTTGAGGGTATATTGTACCACTCTTGAAATACAAGCAAGAGGTAAAATTCTGAAGACACCAACGTCACTGCGAAATATTTAAGTAAACAAGTGAAATAAACAAACAACAAAAATTTTTCTTGTATTTCAAGAATACACCCCTAAAATTCGAAAAGGTTAAATGTTTATATAATTACAAAAACCATCATCAAAAAATGACCGATTTTTGGCCCCCTTAAGACACTATATCTTTTACTTTTAATACAACAGTTGATGTAAAGATGATTTCAACAAGACAGAATGGGTCGCTCAAGACTCTAAAAAATGGTGAAACAATGATTTTTATATTATAAAAATATAAAAAATCGCTACGTCAAGAAATCAACTTGCTAGTTTACGACCCATTCTATAATTTTTCTCAATTATAAAGAACTTATTATACCTCATTCAAATCGTCTCAATACTAGCTACCAAATTAAGAATAAACAATTACAGTATTTCGTTAAAAATAATGAAATTACAAAACAACAAAAATATTTGCCTTTGCCACGAATAATAGTAACTTACTATTTTGCATGCCTGACGACACAACTTCTGATACTTCTCCTTAAGGGCTTCCGAATGTTGCCCTGCTCCTTAAAAGTGTACAAGCATGAATATTTATAAACAGTTCAATTCATAATAACAATCAATAATTCACATTTCTTCCACTAAAATAATGCTACGACCCACCTTGACAAATAGAATAAATATAATGAATAACAATACCTTCGTTAAAATAATACTATAAATAGAAATTAATAACATACCCACATGCACGGCAATAAACCCATGATTAACATTACTCATCAGATCTAATTATTCTATACTGTTATTGCTTTATAGTTTCCAAAAGCTCCTATAGTATCCTACGCGTATTCAATAGAAATATCGTTGTTTTCAAGCTTTCATTTTATTGATTACAAATGTACAATTACAGCTGAATTAAATTACATTCCTCAGCTCTTTGTAATTATATCAAACAATACGAAGCAACCTGTACACCTTGTTATTCCTTTCAAATGCAAAAAGTTATATACAATAACAAGATTTCTGCACCACCTGAAGGAAAAACGAGGAAGAGTTAGCGTGCAGAAGTATATATAGAATACGAACACGAAGGGATATTCAAAAACGCATGCGTGCGATTCGTTGCTCGTCAGAGGTAAGGCGTTAAATTTACTGCGTATATCTTTCCGTAATTTAATCGTACGAAAATAGCAGAAAAATATATATACAAAATATCGTTGCCGTTCACGGCAGCGCGACCTCAGTTTCTTAAAATTACAATCCTTGTATTGAAATGAAAAAAAGCGTGGGACGGTCCAGCGCGCGTAGTTCACGAACGTGACACCGAACGGCGTGAAATTTTTCTGTAAAATACGCGGGAGTTGTCAGTCCATACCTTGCGGCAATATCAATGGACTTCAATGCACCGTTTATTACTTGCTATGTTTAAATTTCTGTGTGATATAAATGACGTATACAACTTTTCCATTTTTTGGGAGGTTAATAACAAAGAATAAAATAGTGCGATTGTTGGGGTAAAGTAAGAATTTCCACGAAATCAAGCGAAATCGATACTCTCCGTACGTATGTTTGTCGATTTTAATTCATATATATTCGTAAGCTTCACTTTTCGCCTGTGATTTATATTTCGATTCCCACTTGCATCGTTGTTAAATTGTATTGAATTACCGTATAGGTTATTTTAGGTTATTCGAACTCGCAGTTTCAACACAGTGGTTGGAAACCAGAGGTTTATACTTAAATACTCCGTGTATGTGTAATGTAAGTAGCATTTCTATTCTAAGAAATCGGTTTCTGAAAATATCGATCGTTCTTTTGTACTCCGATACTTCGTTATCAATGAGATAGATTTTACGTGATTTCCAGGATTCTATGGAATATCGAGGAACATGTTTAATTTATGATATATTGGATGGCCATACCAGTAAAAAACATTTGGGCTTTGTGCTACCGGCAATTGTTTACTTTTAACAATCATGTTGATATTCGACTTTTTGAAAAAGTTTTTCGGATGGGTAGATGAAGCGCCCAGAAAGCGCAGAGCTGTCTCGTTCAGTTTCGAAGAGGAGTTCGTAACCCCGAAAAGGTATCGCTGCGATTACAAAACCACCAACGTGGAAGAATCTATCGACGTGAAGGACGACAGCGACAGCGACGATGTCGAGATCGTAACGCAGCGTAAACATTCTCCGATCAAAGCGTCGAGTAGATTGAACGGCACGTGCAGCAGTAGAGATAAAGCGTTTGCAGGCTGCACGTCGTCGGTTCCCTCGCCTAAACCTCAGCAGTGTTACGATAAATTAAATATGGGCTACTTCACCAAAAAAAAGGAGCGAGTGCCGAACAGGAGTTGTCAACGCTGTCCCACGTTGACGAAAACTCATCGTCTGAGAGAAAAGAGTCAGTACGAGGAGCTATTACAAAACTTCCTTCCACATAGGATACACGTTCTAAACGACAAACATGACGAGATAAGATCCTCGCAGGAGCCGGTAGAAGTAATAGATCTAGAGAAGTCTGATGCTACGACTCCTTCCAGGGCGCAACAGCTCTCTAGGAAACATGACACGTTTCACATGCGGTGGAGCACTTCGAGTAGGGAGAAGAGGGATAAGGAGAAGAAGGATAAAGAAGTACTTATTACCTTAGAAAATGATAAAGAGGAGGCGGTACATTCCATTTTTAACAGAACAAAATCTCCTAAGAGGAATGTAGACATAGAAAAGTCACCTTCCCAGCACATCGAATGCATAGCTACGAATTCGCTGCGAGATCATTTAGCAGCGAAGGCTGTGCTCAGGGAAGACTTCGTTCCTCAAGTGGCGAAAAGATATAATCAACGTATAGAGCAACGTTACAAAGAAGCAGAGGAGCTTAAGAAGATGACATGTATACTATCTAAACACAATCGTTTAGCGAGAGAGGCTGCTTTGGAGGAGCAATTGGCTCGGTCTATGAGGTTGTGCGAGGCTGTTCTCGACGAAAGAGAAGAGCCAGAGGAGCCAGCGTTCCCTACATTAACCGATGCAATGCTGAAGGATGTAAAGAACGCTCTTATTCCTCGTCCACCGGACGAACTTCTCGTTGAAGGCTTCGGCCTGAGAGTCACGAGGAAGGATATTCATACGTTAGCTGACTTGAATTGGTTGAACGATGAAGTAATAAACTTTTACATGAACCTGTTGATAGCCAGAGGCGCGACAGACAAATTCCCGAAAGTACACGCTATGAATACATTTTTCTATCCAAAATTAATCACCGGTGGACACGCGTCGCTGAAGCGATGGACTAAAAAAATCGATATCTTCGCGCGAGATCTGGTGGTTGTTCCTGTACATTTAGGTATCCATTGGTGTATGTCGATAATTGATTTCAGAGACAAGTGTATTCGTTATTACGACAGCATGGGTGGTAACAACCCGAAATGTTTAGCTGCCCTGCGGCAATACTTGCAGGACGAAAGCATGGACAAAAAGAAAAAGCCGTATAATACTAGCGACTGGAAGTTAGAGTGTGCCAAAAATATTCCGCAGCAAATGAACGGAAGCGACTGCGGCGTGTTCTCCTGCATGTTCGCCGAATACGTTTGCGCGAACAAAAAGATTACGTTCACGCAGCAGGACATGCCGTATTTCCGAAACAAGATGGTGTACGAAATCCTGAAGTCCAAGCTTTTATAAAAACAGATATTTATTTGGAGAATTGAACGAGCTAAATATCTTGCAGCAGCTTCCGTGAATCGCAAAATATTTCAGCGTAAATTACGTCTACCGCCGTGTAGAACATTCTAAACATTGATTTACAAGATCGACGCCGGAAAAACAATTTATTCATACTACTATTACTATGCATAGTATCGAAGAGTGTCGCACAGTATCAATTTCGCGCCGTTGAAACTCTAGATTGTTTAACAGGAGATGTAAAGGTATCGCAATGTAAAGTATCATGTGGACACAAGAAAGAGAACATTGCAATAAATAATTTTCCTCTAGTGATAATA
The DNA here is from genome assembly GCA_929113495.1 of Andrena minutula. Classification (NCBI taxonomy): domain Eukaryota; kingdom Metazoa; phylum Arthropoda; class Insecta; order Hymenoptera; family Andrenidae; genus Andrena; species Andrena minutula. The sequence goes on along the minus strand of OV815995.1, from coordinate 6,099,191 downwards.
CTTTCTATTCTAACAACAAAATTAATTGACAGGGACTAATATAACATCTAAATGCTACGTATTCTTTGTCGGAGATAAGTAAATGCGATGTATTATAACGCACTGTGTCGAATAAATGTAAATTTTTACAAATTACGATATAAATATTTATCTATTTTAGTAACGACGGTAAGGGGTTCTGATTAGTTTCTAATTTCGGGAACATTTCACTTGTTCGATTCTGTTAAAACGGAATATACATGTAATCAATGCCAAGAACAAATTAACTTAATTACTTTAATTCGATTAATTTGTTCCGTCAAAATAGTAGGTTGATATGTATATAATATATACATTAAAGATAAATAATTGTATTCTTAATACTGCTTTTGTTCCTTATAATATATAAATAATCGTATTAAATAATAATTGTGTTTACCATCAGAACTTGTAATTATCGATATGTAATAAATGAATTATTTTGTATTTACAATCTGCATTCGTGTATCATAACCTATAAATTACAAATTGCGGTACAGCGCAACCCGTTCGAAAGTCGATCGAAGGATACGCCGACAACTATCTTCTTAATTTAAGCGACAATGAGTGCTTACAACGTGGTAACGGCGGATTTTGTGAATTTATCCATTACTAATTCCAGCCAGCAATCGTATTGCGTGGAGCGAAGATTTCAAAAAGGAATAACTATTGATGAATTTAAGGTAGGGCTTGTTTTGGTAATGATGATTTGCGTTGTTATTTATTGTAGTTTATTTACCGTTGTTTTACAATATTCAAGGGGAAATTGGAGCTCGTTACTGGTGGTAATCAAGCCACGATGACGGTTGAAGCGTACGATAAAAATGATAAGTTAATTTGTAAATTGGACGACGGTCAACGCCTTTTGGGATCGTACCCTATTGATGATGGGATGCGAATACATGTAAAATAGCAGTGATGTTGATTCTGTTTGATAAGAGTAATATTGGTAATATGAATATATGTAACGTTATAGGTAATTGACAATTTCTCTCGGGCAGAGGAAAATGCTGATGATGTTGAGAAATTTGAAATATCTGAAGAGGAGTACGCCAAAAGGGCGGGTAAGATAATTTTAATTGGGGTACATGGTTAGATTGTAAGTGGTATTAGAAAATATAATTTCTTAAGGGCATTTGCTGGTCGAATTGTGGAGAAAACATAGGTGACTTATGATTTTTTTTTGGAAAAAGTATACAATGTATGGGTCTAAAACTTTTTGCACTTTATTCTGCTATAAACGTAGGGTATAAAACAATGCTTCTGATATGCATTGTGTGCTGTATTGTTGTAAAAAAAGTGGCCTGCATTGGTGCCACGATAACTTTAGATGGGATCATTCAAAATCAAAAAACCGAAGATGTTCTTTAATTACAGATGTGTTGTTAAAGCGCTACCCTCGGGCAGTGTTAAGAAACAACTGGGCCATGATTGACGAATGTTTTAACGATAGGGTCCCCGAAACATGGGTTTTTCGCACAAAAATGTTTCGTAAACAAAATTGAGTGTATGAAAATTCGCAGTAGAGGGTAGCGCGGGAGCCAGTGTAATTGCGAGTAGAATCCCGTTTGAATTTTTAGATTCTGTCGAGAATTGCATTTTTTATCGTGGCGGCAGTGCGTGAAAAATTATTTAAAAAAGAAAAAACGTACTTAAAGTTTGACAGTGAGCGCGTTCGTCTATAGTGACGGGGACTTGCTCGAGAGCGCCCTATTTTCCATGTGTTTATTTGATTAAAAAAATTGATTCTTTTTTTGGATCAATAAATATATTATTAATTAAAAGAGAAATCACATTTCTGTCTATTATACCTTGTTCGCGATCCATCTTCAAAAAACAGCTACTATTTAAAGGCCGTCACGTTAGAAATTTTGATCCAAAATTTTAACTGAACATTTTTGAGATGTTGAATGAAAATATGCAAACAAAAATTTTTCAAATTTTTCACCGCGGATGCCCTTAATTCAGATACTGTGAAAGCATTCTTGGCGAAGAATAAATTGGGAAAGTACAATGAAGAAGAGATGAAAAGGAAAGCAGAAGAGAAGAGGCAAGAGGAGGAAGCGGAAGCAGCAGCCGCCGAGTTGTGCAAAATTGGCAATCGTTGCGAAGTTTGCGTACCAAATCAACCAAAACGAAGGGCTACTATCATGTACGTTGGTAAGTAGAGTCCTCGTGCGTTTCTTTGAATTTATTTCTTGGTACTGTTACTATTTACTGATACTTTTCATATGAATATCTCTTACTTCTAGGTAAAACCGACTTTAAGGAAGGCTGGTGGATTGGCGTAAAGTATGACGAACCGCTTGGTAAAAACGATGGAAAGTAAGAACACCGTTAATTGCACGCTGTCTTGTATTTTGATATACGCCATTCTTAATTTTCAATACTTCTCGTTTCAGCGTTAACGGGAGAAGATATTTTGAGTGTTTACCAAAATATGGTGGATTCGTAAAACCAGCGCACGTGAGAGTAGGAGATTTCCCCGAAGAAGAGTACGACTTGAACGAAGAACTTTAAACGACCTAAAACCATCCGATGAATGTCTTTTTTTTTTATTAAAAATTAGTACTTATAAGAAGTTTGAAGTCAATAGTATTTATAGCATACAAAGACGCTTAATATTTCCTTCGTTTTATTATATCTGGTCTCCAGTTTATAGGATGCGATTCTTCCGTCTGAAAAAAAGAGTTGAACAGATGAGGAAATTTCATATTTTGGTTACTGTATTATTAATTTTTAATATATAAGTTATTCTTACAGCAGTGTCGTCTTCTTTGTAGACTTTGATCGTTTTATCCGCTTCCGTGGTGATCATTCGAGTGCCAGACATGTCGAACGTAATACTAAACACTCCAGCTTCGCTGTCCATGGAGCCAGGCTGAACTGGCGCTTGTAAACGTTGGAAATTGTACCTTGAAGTTTATAGGTCCGTTAGAAGCAATAATTTTAAAAGAAATAGCCACTATAGGAAGTAGAATTTACCCTGTCCTCCAGTCCCAAAGGTGCATAGTGCCGTTATCCGCTCCAGAAACTAAGACACCGTCGGGATTAACAGCCAAACAGTTAACTATGGCATTGTGGCCAGATAAATTTTGAATGAATTTTCCTTCCGGACACTTCCACTGTTTAATATTATCCGGAGATGCAGAGGCGAACATGTACCTAGCGCAAAGTAAATCAATGAGTATATAGACATTGAATTGATTAAAAAGCAGGATGCTTACAATGACGGATGAAACGTCACAGCCCTCACGCTCTTTTTGTGATTTGTTAAAGTGGCCCTAGATTTCCCTGCGGCTAAATCCCATAGCCTTATAGTGCAGTCGTGACTTCCAGTGACGATCTAATGTAAGGAAGAAAACTGAGTATCAGATATCTACATTCATAAAGGACAATGTTAAGTCGCAGAGGAGATTAGTTGGAAAGATCTCGCCAAGACGAATCGATTGATACCATTTTTAACTTCGAAATCAGATGGGATCACCTCGGAAAATGGACTTAAAGTTCGAATGGTGTATAGCATACGCTGTAGACTCGTAGCTCACTAATCCCCTCCACGACTTAACATCGTCCTTCGAAAATACGAAACGAAATGTACCTGTGGTTCGACTGTTTGGCAAATTACACTAGCAACCGTGTTAGTGTGGCCAACTAGCGTATGAACATTCGCTTTAGTACGCATATCCCATACCCTCCCAGTTGAATCTCTACCCGCTGTTACTAGCACATCTATGGTAGGATGCAACGCCATAGAATATACAGCCGACAAGTGACCATGATAATGCCTTATGACCTGTAAGGAAAAACTGATTATGACCGTGAGAAATAAATTATCAAAGCGTTAAGAAGAATTAAGTAAAATTGCTTCCATCAACCTTATTATATTCGAGATCCCAGCACTTCACTTGACGATCTTCTCCACAGGAAAATAGATATGGATGTCGCTGGGAAAATGCTAGCCCACGAACGCTACTTATATGACCGGTCAAGGAAACTTTTAATTTACCACTCGCAAGATCCCATATCTAGAATAATTACAGAAGCGATGTTATTAAAATGTACTACCACGTCGAACAATTATGCATCAAAATAACAATCTTACTTTAATTACTCTGTCTGCCGAACCTGTGGCGAACCATTCGTTTCCCGGTTCAACTGCACAGCAGCGCACCCACCCTAAGTGACCGCTGATAACTCTGTACAGTTTCCATGGTGCGTGCCACTTTGGTTTCGCCATGGAAGACGTTTTTTTCTGTGGTATAAGCACGGTATTGTTACCCGCATTCCCTCCAATATTCGATTGGGTGCTGGCTACTACATTATTGTTTTGTACAGGGTTGTAAGCTACAACTGCGGTGCTGTTGGTTCCTCCGAACGATTCATCTGCAGGTCAAATCGTTGTTATTAAGGCAATAATGAAATTGTTTATGTGTGTATGGTATAAATAAGTACCGCCTGGTGGAGGAGGATCGGCGTTTTCATTATCATGTTGTGCTTTTATTGCATTGTTACTTCTGACACGCTCTAAAACAGGTCCATAACAGTCCTTTGCTTTTACAAACTTTTTCATCTTTTGCCTGTAAGACGTTAATAGATCAATTCTATTGTTTATTAGCATTTATTATACAAGATGTACTTACAAATTGGGATCCACAGGTGGTAAGGTACCTTGGTTTAATAGAAACATGTCATGCGTTCTTTTTAAGGATCTAAATACAAGGGTGTGTACAGAATGCCTTTGTACGTCCTATAAACAAAGATGCTTAGGTTATTTTTTACAAATTTCATTATTATTATTGTTGTTTATGAGATTTGTTGATGATAGTTAAAAAACTAATAAAATAATAATAATAAGTCTTAATAATAATTAAATTAATATTCTTGTGATTTCAAAGAAGATTATTGAAGAATTTTAAATAGTTTCTACAGAAAAATATAGAATTTTATTAAAGGTGTGATACTTACCATTTTTATGAAAGAGAATGTCTTTTCTTAAATATTATGTACGTTTATAAATAATTGGTGTAAAACTTCGTTATTATTATCCTACATAAAGCAATTTTATTTATGTTATAAAAGTAACACAAGGTTTTACTACACTCTAGTTCTTCATTCATTCCTTTAAGAAAGGTTTTATTTGTGAAAAATGATAATAAATAACATAATGTTTTGGATGTGACTTTTATTGACAAATTCAGGCACACAAGATAAGAAGGTTATGTACAACAAATTACTAGGGATTTTTGGGTCACTTTTGTCACATTTTGTGGTGTTGCTTCAGAAATTTGCGGCTAGAGGGCTACAAAAAATAATCGTAAATAGGGATCTTCTAGTTATATAACTGTAACTATAAATATACTTACATTTTTATACTTTGGTTGTGTTCCGATTCACGCATACTGCGCATGAAATTGATGGCATCTTATTGGTGGCATCGTATGATTCCCTAGAATTTCTCTCACTTGCCGCCAATACGATGCCACTTCCGGTGCAGTGAGCGTGCAGCAATCGCAGAAAATCAGAGGAGAAGCAGTCACTGCACGCTCGCTGCACCGGAAGTGGCATCGTATTGGTGGCAAGCGAGAGAAATTCTAGGGAATCGTACGATGCCACCAATAAGATGCCACCAATTTCATGCGCAGTATGCGTGAATTGAAACACAGCCTTTACATTTATGTCATGCATTTGGAAAATTCCAACCCTGAAACGTTAATAATTTCTTAGAAATATAGTTTCCTATATTCCTAAACACGGCGACCGTTGTCCCATCTCTTACTACAAAGAGGATCCCTAGCCCCTAGTCAAACCAAGTGACGCTACGGCCAACCAGCGTCGAGAACCTATTTCTCGGCGACGCATCTTGGCGTTGATTGGTTGATGTCACGCGTCATTACGCACATGCGTGTCGTGTTCCACCTCCACTACGAAGGGTATTTCCCGGCAGGGTTAGGAGGACCCTGATTATATCTCCTCTTTATCAGAACTCAGAAGATTCTGCATTTCCTACTGCATACGTGTACTGTGGGAGTGGTGTCATACCTTTAATTTCGCATCGAAATACGTGAACGAGCGATTAATATGTCCATACCTGATAGATGGCTGGAATACAAACCTTTTGGCAAGGTGATTAGTGGTACAAAAATTCTACCGTTCAAAGTACCACTGAAGGAGGCTTTGTGCAACCGTTTGGAACCAGACGATGAATTTACGCCGTTTTCATTGCTGCAAGAGTTTCCACGTCTCAAGTATATCATTGACCTGACAAACACATGTCGCTACTATGACGAAAAGGAATTTACAAAGTCTGGCGTCAAATATAAAAAAATAATGGTGCGTGGACGGGAAGTTCCAACCATAGATGTGGTGCAGATATTCTTTAAAACGATGGAGGAGTTTACGGCAGCTTGTGGAGAAAATGACATCGTGGGTGTTCATTGCACGCATGGTATAAATCGCACTGGGTACCTCATTTGTAGGTATCTGGTGCAACAGCTGGATTGGAAACTAGAAAAGTCCTTAAAAGCATTCTCAGAGGCTCGCGGTTATGCCATCGAGCGCGAAATATATCTAAACGCGCTGAAGAAAACGCCATTTTACGAGAAAATCGATACAAGTAAAGTGATTCCAAACCCGCTCCTAGCATCGAGGCCCAAAATAGGGGGAAGAAGGAAAAAACGATTTTCGTTTAACTATCCAGAAGATATCAGTGCTGGGCCCATTCACAACGCTGACCAGCACCGAAAAACACCATTGTAAATGGGCCCAGTACTGATCTTTACGGTGCCCACTTTTCGAGCTCCGTTCCCAACGATGCAACTGTTTTCCGCGCGAGCTCGGCTTGAGTTGTGTGGATAACCATGTATAAGGTGACAGAAGTATCCTATACTAGCTTAAAGTACCCGGCGTTGTCTGGGTAAAACTTTGATTATCACGAAGTATCAACATGGTGAAATAAGCAGGAGGGATGCGATGTCCAGATTTCATGGTAACTACATTGACGTCCGCAGGGGGGCGCAAAAGGAGCAGTTTCCCCCCTGGCTTTCGAGAAGAGATCGCTCATTTTTCAAAACTGATCTTTATTAGTTTGTATTAAAAAAGGGAATATTTTTAAATTTTAAAACTTGTAAATTAATTCTGCAACAAAATAATACAACAAAAAATCCTTGGTTATACCAATATGGTTTTAGTAATTAGGGAAATAATTACTGTTAATAATATGACACAGGGATTTATAATATAAATAAAGTTACTTTATCTTTATTTAGTCCATGACTGAATTAAATATGATTCAACTTATTTCCCAATACATCTTCATTAATCCATTTCTCGATAAAAAAAACCAGCACGTCTCTCATCAAACTCCATACCAATACAATTGTGTTCCGACGCGAGTAAAATTACAATGCAGTGTCTTGGGAAACAGCTGTTCTTATGCCGTAACTCCATTAATCCAGCTGCAAGCGTGAACAAACGCGTTAAAAATTTACAAAAACATAGTTACATATGCGAGAAAATAATACTGCACCTTCTTGAAACCAATATCAGCAGCATATTCCCTGAAGCACTGTCGGCAAATATTTAAACCATACTTGCGAATCAGTCCATGCCTATTTGCGCAAGCACGGCTGAAAAAGAAATTATTCTAATCATACATAAAGCTCGAAAGCATTTAACAAAGCAGCGGGAAGTAATAAATCGATAGCATTTACGATTACGCATAATTGTGAGGTTATGATTCACACAACAAATACATCTCCCCTAATTCAAATATATTAACAAAAATACTTGGTAGTCTCTGTTCAACAGTAACAAGCTCATTATTCTCTACAAACACCTTCCACCGATTACTCCAACAATACTTTGTTACCGGAGAACCGTAAACTCTGGTAACACGCGGTCGAGCGCGTTCAATGTGATTCTCGATGACATAAATCTATCTACTCATCACAGAATCAAATAAAAATTAGTAGCACTTACCAGGACCTAGATCCTTGCCCATACTTTCGCGGATGCGAGTACCAGATATTTTGGAAACCCATTTCTTCGTTAGCAAGATGCTTGCTGTACCGACTCAACAACGTAAAAGACAGGAAACGCCATTAACTCGGAGCGCAACATTGTGCGCAGCAGCGCTCTAGCAGCCGTTCCCGCCACTTTTCAAATACTTTCAAATATAAATTCGACGTATTGAAAATTGCTCCTATTAATTATCATAAATACATATTAATTACCTATATACATACCTATTAATTATCATAAATACATTAAAAATCGTAATAACCGGCTCTCCAAGAAACCATTTATGTAGATTGCTATTAAACGATTAATAATCGTGTACATATATATACCTAACATATACGCGGCATTCAGGATGATTTTCAAAATCTGTATTGCTTGGAAATTTACATAAGCACTGAAAATTGATGGGATATTATGAAAAGTAATTATACAATTAAATCGAATGAATTGTGGTTTTCCCGCTTTTCTCGATCATAGTGTTCTTAGAAGACTTATTTTCCAACTTGTTTACTTTCCGTTATCGTCGATTGTTTGCAAGTAGTGGCAAACAGAGCTTGACGAAGAAGGGCATAGTAAAGAATCTATGAAGAAGAACCGGTTCGTGTGTCTATGCCCCACTTGAAAGAAGGAACGTTCGAGCGGGGATAATTGCAACGGTACTTTCGTTGGCTGCAGCTGGAGGCTCCGAGCGCAAAAGCACTGCGCCACTCCTAAGGTACATCGACAAATGATACTGGGATCGTGTGTTCAATCATGCCGGGTAGGAAGAAACAGGAAGAAGAAGATGAGGAACGGGTTCGTAAAGTTCGTCAATTAATTGCGCAGTGATTTCGTTAATTTAAAAGCGACTATAACAAACATTATTATCTGCTCTCACAGGATACCGATAGTATGGTCTACACTAAAATTATGAGCCTAAAGGTGAAGACACTCCTGAAAATCTTTCTGTACTCCGTGCTGGGCCCCATAGTTCTCTACTGTTTATTCTTCTCCTTTCTGTATTACCAACGGAGTCTGATGAAAGTACAGACGAAAGTGATTCAGATACAGGAGAAAAGACCGTCATATCGAATCTACGCGAGAGGTAACGATACCGGATACTTGAAGCACGTATTCGCCGTGCTGGATCGCCTGGGCTTCGAAAGAGCCGATGACGATCCCAACTGGGACTTACTGTGGGCGCACGATTACCCATTCAGAGCTTTGCATTCCAACTTAAGTAGACTAGAAGCTCATCAGCGTGTTAATCATTTCCCTGGCTGCGGGTACATCACGAATAAAGTGGACCTATCGACGACGGAGGGGCGTTACATACTACCGGCATTCAAATTGCCGGAGCAGCGGGAGGAATTCCTTCGCTACGCCGATCGTTACCCTGAGAAGATGTTCGTGCAGAAATCCAACGATCATCGGGGCATCAGCGTGAAAAACATAAGCGATATAAACTTCACGGCGACCGGCTCCTTCGTGCAAGAGTTCATACAGCGGCCGTTCCTCGTGGACGGTTACAAGTTTGACATTGGAGTGTACACCGTGATCACGTCCATAGATCCTCTTAGAGTATACGCCTACAAAGCTGATGTCCTCTACAGATTCTGCCCCGTCAAGTATTATCCCTTCGACCCGGACGTGCTGGACAAGTATGTGGTCGGTGACGATTATCTGCCGATCTGGAACGTTCCATCCTTGAAGCATTATTACACTAAATTAAAATTCTCGATGAAGGACTCGTTCGATGCATACCTCAGATCGCAGGGCAAAGATCCTACGAAGGTCTGGCACGGCGTGCACGAGGCGATAAGAGAAATCACTTTGCTAAAAGAAAGCCACATTAAAGCGGCCGTGGAACGTTTTGGAAAAGGGAGAGGCTTCTTTGAGCTAGTTAGATTCGATTTTGCCCTCGATGAAGATTTAAACGTTTACACTATGGAGGCCAATATGTCCCCGAATCTGTCTTCAGCGCATTATCCGCCGAACCAACTGCTTTACGAGCAAGTTCTATACAACTTGTTCGCGCTGGTTGGTGTTGGGCAGAGAGTCAGGAAGGATTCCTTAAGAACGAGGTCGAGTTTCCTTGTCGATCCTGATGAAACTTACAGTAAAGTTGAATTAGAGATATTTTATATTTAGATAGTGATAAGATCAATTTGTATTTCAATTTCAGAAGTAGAATGGAGGAGGAGATGCAGGTTGCTGACAAGAACTTAGTGGTTCTCCCGCAACTCTGTGCAGAATGCAACGATTGCTTCCGGGTGGAGTGTCAGCTCTGCAGTCCATGCTTCACTGCGGAAACTAAATTAATTTTGACTGAAAGCTATCGCGAGCATCAAAATAAAATGGACTTCCAAAGGGTTTTTCCGCCTCCTATAGTGAGTTTCTTATTGGGTACCATCGTTCTTATTTAACACTGCTTATATCGATTCTCATTCTCAGGCAAAAGATATGATATTGAAGGACTATACACTGAGGAATCAGTTACTAGTGAGATGGTACCAAGGCAAGTGTGAAGTAGATCGCTCGTGGTGTTTGTAAGACATTCCTAATCCTTAAATTGTTTATTCCAAAAGAGTTTTACATGTTTACGAACAAGTACAAAATAAACAATGCCGTACGTGCAACGCTGGCAGTGTACGTCGACTTGTGCGTTATACATTTAAATACTTAATACGTAATGTTGCTCCAAATTATACAAGGAATTTTTTGTTGTTGTTTAGAGTTTCACTGTATTAAAATGAAAATTGAAAACCTTTTTCTATTCATTAACAAAAAATACAGAACAAAATTGTTAAAAACTATATGCTTTCCAAACTTCCACAGCCTTTTATTTTGCGATCCTTTTTCGCCTTTGACTCTGGTGCATTTGGGTTTGTACCTTTATAAAATGTCTTCAACAAAGCCATTGCTATATCGCCCTTGATACCTCCCGTTATCTTTGTTTCCGAGTTATAAATGCTTGGCACTTCAAAGACACTAGTGCATCCGCCGAAACGGTCATTCGCGCATCCGTATACAATATTACGCACTTGTAGTTGATACAACGCTGATGTGCACATGATGCATGGTTCTACGGTAACAATAACATCGACATTGCGAAAGACTTCTTTGTAGTTTAGTTCCTTTTCTTTACAAAATTGTAAAACTTGGTCTATGCAATTTATTTCCGCGTGCCGAGTCGCATTGCGGGTTTCGTTAACTGTATTATTTCCTATAGCAATGACTTCGTTGTTATACACGAATAAACAGCCAACTGGGACTTCGCCTGCTTTCAAGGAATCATTTGCTTTTTCTAATGCAACATCCATCCAAGCCAAAGTGTCCATTGTGTCTTTCTTACGTAATAACAATTTAAATTTGTAGTTTAGGAGAATTAATGCTCACGCATACAAAAACACTTATTATATTAATAAAAAAAACAAACAGAAGATATTTTTCATACCGACTGACACGAAAGGGAACATATTCGAATTAGTTTCATCACTAAAAGTATCTTCGTTAAATGTTATTTTAAAAAATGAACTTAACTGGTGAAGACCTTTAGTAATCCAAACTCCTCCAACTTCTTTCTTGCCTTCTCATTCCAATTCGTATTATTCGCAGCTCGTGGACTGGGGTGAGGCAGGCAAAGAATCTGGAAATGTAATGTAAGTATGTAAACGGAAAATCTTAAGTTACAGTGGCGGACAAAAGAAAGTTTACACCAAGATTTCGGAAATTTCGCGATTTTTTTTACCTTAATCTACAAATGGGTTTTTCGAATTTTTATCAGAGGCTCACAAAAAATGTTTAAAAACGACATTTACTATTTTTTTTTTTTGCTATTCGGACCAATTGCATTTTATAACACACTTAGCAAAAAAAAAATCCCTCTAGCTTCTCAAAAAAAAACTCACATCATTCGGACCAATTCTAAAAAAGTTATGCAATTTTAAACCTTGTAAACTTTCTTTCCTCCACCACTATATATACAGTCCTTCATTTATACCATCCAAAGTATTTACAATTACCTTCACCGGCAGTTTAGAAGTTCGGGCTACAAGTTGCGCTCGTTTCTCCGCATACCCGCCGACGCCAATGACAATTTCAACATTTAAAAGTCGAATCACATCCGCGAGAGCCTTGTCGCAAGCTTTATGCAACGTCTGTTGGTGCGCCCCCTAAAAATATTCAACATTTAGTATACAAATACGATTGAATTAAAAGGCTAAATATTGCCTTCATTTCTGCCGGTGTGATGTTGCAGCCTTTTTTGTTCATTAGCGCAATAGGACAATAGTTATGAACATATGCATCCTCAAAGAATTTCTGGGGAGTTCCGCACAATTCTTTAAACAGACCCCACAATCTTTTCCCACTGATCTCCGTACGGGTACATTCGAATCCCATTACTTTTCTATCCGGTTGCTCTTTGGCAGGTTTCCCAACTGCTCCCGAAATTTGCAACCAATTGCAAACCATATTTATTTCACCAAAGGGTACGCCAGTTTGCGACATACCCCACGGACCAGGGTTCATCCCAAGGAACAATATTTTTTTGCTGCTAGTGCAATATTTCTTTACATACATAGCGTGTGTATCAAATGCATATTCGAGTGGACTATAAACATATTCTATAGGCAAGGGAAATTTGATTTCCCCCAACTCAACAGCCAAATTACGCTCCAACGCTAACATTTCTTCGGTAATATCTACGAGCGTTGAATCACTCGCAACTGCTACATCATTCTCAGTTTTTTCACTGTCTACAACAGTCACCTTCATTCTCTTAGCATTACTTTGTAATAGCTCGCCGTTGCGCCTCGCTCTAGTTACCCTTGAGCTTGACATTACGCCTAACTCTATATATTTGCTCAACGAATATTTTCTTGTAACACCGCGGAGTATAGATGTAATCCCTTTGTTAATTAAAAAATGTGAATACATAGAATTGATTAGATAGATAGATTAGATAGAACTCGAAGTAAAAACAACAAAGATCGAGTTTCTATATCTATTAAAATACTTAATCAAGCTAAAACCTTGAAGATACTTGATACCTAACTAATTCATCGCTATTATTCGTATATAAACCTTATTCAAATCAAACGTATGTATTATTTTCACGAGCGAAACTAAAAGCGCTGAGATCTTTCCCTCTTTACCGCGCACATGTCTCGCACGTTGATAAAAAAACAGCCGTTGATCTGCGATCAACTTATTCGCGACCAAAAAAGGACGCAACTTAAGTACAGTAAAAAGCAAACACTTGCCTTACTTACGATTACGAATTAAGATCAAAATAAATGAGTTAATTCTCCTACTCCTCTTTTCCATGTTAATATATAATAGTAAAACAGCGAATCGAATAACTATTCCCTATACATGTGATTCAAATACACGTGGTGTAATCACGTTACTTTCGACCAATCACGACGCTCGAAGCCTCGTTGTACCAATGAATAACGCCGAAAATGTGGAAGCGTGTGCTTACAAAATCAGGTGTAAATAGTTGATAGTTAAAAGTGAGTGCGATTAAGTGGAAATACACGAGTTTGTGTAAAGAAATAATGAAATGAACGATGTAAAATAATTACGAACATATTTTTAAGCTAGTGCGTGGTTAATCTATGCACGTGTTGCTTGTACTTACGTTACTTGCGTCATGTGCGCGAAAGATTCGGTTCATAACCTCAAAGCGAACGTTGTAGCGTTAAGTTAGGTTAAGAAAGAGTTGATAAAAATGACGATGGAGGTTCAAAACGGTGCGACTGTCAAGAGCAATAATCCTGCTCCGACAGTGGAACAGATCAATGCTGATCGAATCACTCAGGTATTTACTGTCGACGAATGTATTAATTCGTTGCGCAGACGAATTGCTAGTACAATGTGTATCGTCTCCTTAGTCTGCGACAGACCTTTATATTTTGTATTTCTGTTACAGCTCGCGAATAAATACTGGGCGCCCCACACGACAGACTCGCATCTCCCCTTCAACAGTCAAATAGTAGAAGACATTTACGTTCAAGAAATATGCGCGTCAAAATTCTCGATCAGAAGAATTATGATGTTAGAGTTCAGTCAGTATTTAGAGAATTTCCTCTGGCCGAACTACGACGCCAGCACTGCCACTCGAGCTCACACCATGTCCATCGTCGTCATGGTCAACGAAAAGTTTCGCGAACGTGTCCAAGTGTGGGAGGCGTTCGAGAAGAACTCGGAACATTTCCCTGAATTCTTTCAGAAGGTTCTGGAAGCTTGCCTGGAGGATAGTATAATGGACTTTGATTTGAAGGAACAGACGGCGTTGATCGTTTTCTTGAATCATTGCTTTAACTCGATGGAAGTGTTGTTGGTAAGGGAGGAGGTGAAGAGATTGGTGTCGTTGCCCATGTGGATCTCGCTGCAGCAAGGTCGCAGGGAATTGGAGTTTAGGAAGTATCCGAAGTGGAGGAAGTATTGGAAAGTTATAAGGAAAAAGGACAATCCTGAATGCAAGGAGAAGCTGGAATGGGAGCGGAAATTTTTGCATAGATTAATGATTAAATTTATGACGATATTGGAAACGATTTCTGAGGAAGGTAAAGTTACTGGGATAAAGTCTTGTAGGATTTAAAATTACTTTGTCGCCAAACTTCTTGTTAATTTCTTTTGCAATAGGTCTTCTTTTACCCGACAAGGTGCGATACTGCGAAAGATTTCTGGAACTGGTAATAGACTTGGAAGCTCTATTACCAACCAGGCGTTTCTTCAACACCGTCATGGATGACTGCCACTTGGTGGTGCGATGTCAGTTATCTAATCTGCTACGTCGACCAGAGGGTGGATTGTTTGGGCAGGTAAGTTGTAGCACAAAGTTTTTATAAGCAAATAGAAATCATGGGGAAATGATAATGGCAAATTCATACGTTTTGAAAGAGTATATTGAGGTCGGTTTATCCAAGAGAATACATATTTTGTACAAAAGTTATATTTCTATACAAATATAAATACTATATGAATATCTTAAACGTAAAAAAATTACTTAAAGGATAATATTCCTGCTAAAAGAGTGATAGATGTGATGAGAATATCTACGAAATGTTACATCTACTTTATGTTATGAATTTATCAATAATCTTAATAAGTGCACATTTTTGTAAGGCAGAAGTAATTTCGTTTTAAGGCACGCGTGATCGTAAGCGTTGGAATAATATTTAAAGCCGATAAATTTAGAGTCTTATATTTTGGAAATAATTAAGTTAGTCTCATTGCATTCTACTTTACTAAACAATTCCATTGAAAATTTGACGAACTGCCACGGATAAATATTATATACAGCATCTCAGTCCAATCTGTTGCCATTGATCTTGGAATTTCTATATTTACTTCCGCTAAATATCCTCGATAAATTGCGCATTCACTAATATTAACATCGCGGTGTACTTAATACTGTTTACGTGACCGATGATATGCTTTGTCATACACCTGCTCCCGAATTATCGCGAGGCAATATTTGCTAGATAAAAACTCCGATAGTAAATCTTTACTATCTTATCCGAGCTAGGGTAAAGGATCCAATTACTGGCTCCCAACCCAATTACTGTCAGCTTAAGCTATTTTTCTTAAACGTTTATTTATTCGTTATTTTAAGTAAAATAGCTTAAGGTGACAGTAATTGGGTTGAGAGTCAGTAATTGGGTCCTTTACCCTATTACTCGTTTGTCGAAAAAGTGCCAAACAAATATCCTAAAAATTAGGCGAGCCATTTCGGGTATATTTCTAATACCCCGCGTTAATGGCAGTCATTTCTTCGCCCCAGTCGAGCCCCTCGACGTTCTCCCCCGAGTTACAGCAGTTGCATGTCTTCCCGAGCAAGAACGTGACTCTCCTCTGGCCGAACACGCAAACGTACAGTATTAGTATCGCTTGAAGTAAATTAATAACGATATGACAATATACAAGTACGTCGTAATTGAGTCGCGACAGTAAGAGCGACATCCAGCCAGTGCTGATCAGCGCGAACAGGAGAACGAACATCCTGAAGCTGTACTTCATCTTGTGATGAATCCGGCCGTAAGTGCTCATCCGTTTGATCCTATTCGTGGTGGTCAGTACAAAGCTGAGATCGACCATTATCGTGAGCGCGATGCACATAAATATAACGGAAATGCCAAGCCAGCCGATCGTTTCCTGGGGCGGATAAATCGCCCCGCCGACCGTGGGCTTGCTGGTCTCTAGGACGAAGTGTGCGAAAATCGCGGTGCCCGCTATGGTGACCGTGGAGCCCCAGACGTACGTGGAGTAGTAGCAGTATTTTCGGCCGTCGGTTACCCGAAGGAACACGTTGCGCGAGCGGAAAGTGCTCCACACGTAATATCCCAGGGCGTTGAGCCAGAAAAATGCGGCTAGCAAAGAGACATACATTACGGTATCTGAAAAAGAGAGAAAGATAACATTGGAAACCACCTCCTTTACTCGTCCCATTAAAATAACAAAAGCATTGCCATGCCGTACCAGCAACCATGAAGCTGATGTGATTGCCGAACTCCGTGAATATTCTAACGGTGGACGCGCATTGGCCGGCTATGAGGCAGAGAGTCATGCTGGTTATCATGTTTCCCACGAGATCACGCAACTGCGGTAGAACGAAATAGACGACAGCGACCACCAGGTAGCTGGCTATCGATATCGCGTGAAACGCTGGATCGATCGCGTGTCTCATCAAATAATTCGTGTCTGTCCATCCGACTACCACGTCCGGCACGCAGATCATCGCGTACGTCGCCACAAGGCGGTCCCTGCTGAGTATCGTCTTGTCGGCGCAGTAATGCCCGAACGGGTAGTCGTAGTAAATGGAGACGGTGTCGAGATCATCCTCGTCCATCAAGCCCACGGAGTCTAGCCCGTAAACTTTCTTCGTTATGTCCGTGGTGTAGTGGCGCAGCACACCGGTGGTCATTATCGCCAGTCGGTCCTCGCCGGATTGGTAGTGGTAGACGATCCATTGGTGCTCGTTCGATTGACACTTCGGCCGGCCGATCTTCAGCTGGTAATTCGGCTTGGCCGGTCTGCTCCGCGAGATACCGTTCACCTTCTCCTCCACGAATTCCGGCCGCCACTCGGTCTCGTTCGTCTCCGTCAATGGCGTGCACGTGTCGTCGACGAGAAGCTCCTCGGGCTCGCAGCACTTGGCCACGCTTATCAAATTGCTCCTGCCGTCGGTGCTGGCGATCACCGCCCGGGGATGGCTGGTCCCCGGCCAGCCGAGCGCGAGCACGAGTAGCACGCTCACGAGACAATGCATGTCATCGAATCGCCACCGTTCGCGTTCCTATCGCACTTCTTCCGGTGCATTGGTCCGCTCGATTCGCGCGGCTCTATTTCCCCCTGGCCGAGTTTAGCGGCGTTAGCGCAGTTGATCGATTTCGCGACGGCCACGGCTGGCCTCGAGGACGTTCCGCGTTCTATTCACTCGCTCATCGGGACGCGACGATGGGCTTTCCGTCCGCTCATCGCCATACCTGCCCAATGCCGCCTGCGGATTGCCCGCCTAGCGAGACCTACCCCTGCCATAACCGCCGCCATCGCATCTCATTCCCATTCTCTCTTGCACTGTCCTTCTGCCTCGCTCTCCCCCTCCTTCTCTCTCTCGCGCTTGCTAGCTCGCTCGCTCTCCCCCTTACCTCTTTCCCTCTCCACGGTCTGTCTCATCGTCCCCCCTACCTCCTTCCCCCCTTCCTCCACATCCATCCTTACCTTTCTCGTTTACTCCGCGCAAATCTTTCTTGCCTTCTCTCCCACCGACCGCTCGGTCCCTTCTGCTTCTCTCCATGTAGCGTTAATTCACCTCGAGAGGATGCTTCGCATTTCGTGCCTGTAAAATGCTAGCATTAGCCGATTGCTAGGGGCCATTGTGCACCTCTGGTACATACGCAGTTTCAGAAGAATAGTGTGATATTTAAAAGTAGTCTGTAACATCATTATTAGAATCTTCAATTCGTTGGTACATAATATATATTCGCGCGTACGCTACGGTTTCTTTACGAATGTATTGCTCGATCGCTTGGACCTCGAACTCTCACCGTCATTCACGGTTTTATTCTCTTTTTTTTTTATATTTTTATTTCGACACTGATTACGGCCATTGCTTCGAGGGAGATAAGTATAAGCCACCCGTTCCCATCTTGTTCATTTACCATTCCAGCTATAAATTCCACGTGGATGCACAGTCCACGTGGCCTTCGAACAGCGGCATGCATAAATTCATTCACTTTGGAGAAGCCGATCGTTATCTGTATTCTATAAACGACTGCGGGCTGCACTGGAACGATATGCTAATATAGGGACACTGTTCTTTAGCCATTGGAATGAATTCGTTCGTTAAAGGACGAAAGAGCGGGACGCGGAACTGGCTTAACCACTCTGTAGCAAAAATAGATAGATCTCTTTTAATACCGACGGCCCTCGCGTGTTGGACAACTGAACGCTTAATTGCCGATTTAATCCGATTACTCGCGCGTTGCCGTTCGTTATTGAGGGCCTTTATTCTCTTCCATCCTCTGGATCCATTATACGTATATACACACTCATATTTATACAGAGCAAGCCGTTAAACATTTACGATACATGTTAGAAACCTAAATACTCTGGCAAGGAAGAATCTGCAAAGTCACCTTATCCACTCATAAATTACAATCTAAATCAGCTTCATCTAAAATTAAATGACGCCCAAATTGAACATTCTTCGTCCACAAACTATCCTAAATATAAAATCCCCTGTAATTTCTCAATTACAACGGTCGCGATTCATAAAAATGCGTTTAAAGGGAATTGCAAAGAATTTTACTCAGTGCGCGCTAGGCTGCAGAGGACATTCTCGCGTTTCTCGTCGAACGAGACGCGCTCGCGTTACCGAATTATCGATCGGCGAACACGTCGCCGTTGCGTTGCGAACGCATTGCACGCCGCATGGGAATTCTGATCGTTGCGCGAGGCTGGCGTTGCTCGCAGCAGCGTGGGCAACAGTATGAAGTTGCTCCCAACGCACGTTTCTTCTTCTCATCATGTAGTATCACTCTCTTTATTCCGCCTTCGTTCACCGACTGCACTTGATCGTTTGCGCGCGCTGCCTTGTTCAATGGCTGTTGCTGCGCGACGAACGCAGTCCCATGGCTGTAATTCTCGTTAAGTGCTCGCCCCAACTATTCGCTGAAAGTTACTCGTTCGCGCCGTCTACCGGGTGATTGGAACCGATTCTGACAGAATTTGTAGAACGAGATTGTCAAATAATTTTCTAACTCAATAATTCTTTGTTAAGCAGCTGAACTGTACAGTAGAACCCTTCTCTTCACTTTCTTCTTCCCTTTTCCTCGAAGCAAAGTCTCAGTGGGCGAGCCTGTTAATTTTCATCGGCTAAGAAGGGGGTCGCTTCGTTACTCTCGCGTTCATTTCGCGCGCGTCGACGTTGGTTCTTGGTCACTTGGTTACGCATCTCTTTTACGAGTAAAATACGTCACGGGTCGCGCGTGACTATAGATGAATCGTTCTGTGGCGTGAGCAATGCGCCGCGTCAGTCGATTAGAATGAAAGCCCGAGTGCTGGAAGTCTTTATAAAAAAAAGTAGAAGCCAACAAAAGGGGAAAGGGTTACGCGGAATCATCGGGATGAGTCGTCCGAGTCACTCTCTGCGGCGCGACAGGTCTCTCTAGATATGTAATCAGTAAAATCACAATTAGCCAGCGCGATCGATCGCGGGCAGTCGGATGTTTTCGTTGTATACCGGCCACTTCGATTGTCGTCGCTCGGCGACCTTTTTAGAGATTCTTAAGCGCTAAACGGTAGTCAGTGAAAACGACTCGTTCGGGACTAGGAGCCACGAGGCTCGTAGTGTAAACGGTTCGATGAGTTGACTTACGTTTAAAAAAGACTAGGCGTGTTAGTAAGAGTATTGGAGTACTTTTAACAACGATGGGCGATTTCTATGATCACTTGAATGGGAATAGTTTCTCTGTGTGGTTGATTATGATTACCTTGGGCTGACGGGGAATCTCGATATGAAGGAGAAACGGGGATATCTGGCTGTTTTAAATTTTAAATTATGAAGGGTGGGGGGATGATAGAGTCTGTCGTGTTTTGTTTTTAAAGCAGCTAGGTTCAGCCTTGCTGCGACAATTCTATCTCTTCTGGGAGCACGTCCTCGCACTCCTCGTCCTCGTAGGCCGCCCAGGATTTTGGGAAAGCGATCCCGCAAGGTCTCTTCTTCGCCAGCAGCTTCCTCACCCGTTTGCGCATGGCCACCAGCAGCAGGAATATTACGAGGCCTTGTAACGCATTCAGAATGTCCGTCGGGATCCTGAATTTGCATTAAGAGTCAGTGTCAACCGCCATGCAAATTAATTCTTAAGGCGGTACTCCAGCGTGACTGTCCCGCTTTTCAACGCCATATTGGGGAATTTATTTAACAAAAACTATAAGTTTATAATGTCTGCCGTTTTGCCTGCGTATTAAGGGATGTTTGAAGTAACATTCGGAATTTTTTTGAGCTTCTTTATCGCACATATACATAGATATAGTCAGTGGCGTAAGCTTCTTCAAAAAATTTCTTTTCCGAGGAGCGATGATGTGGGAACTGTTATAGTCATCCAAAATGGAGAAACTAAGGTTTGTTCTCTTTATTATGACTACCGCTGTGAGTGGAACCACGGAGGAGGTTCTATCTTGACAAAAATTAATTTTACAGATCGAAAACAGTTCAGTTTGAAGCAAAATCGAATTTTGTTTTCAATCTTCAAATTTTTATTGTTAGGGGTCCTCTGTGGTTCCAACCATAGCGGTAACCATAATAAAGAAAATAAACCTCAGTTTTTTCGTTTTGGATGACTATAACAGTCCTCACACCATTGCCCGTCGAAGAAGAATATTTTTAAAGAAGCTCACTCCAGCGACTATATCTACATATATACGCGATAAAAAGGCTCCAAAAAATTCCGAGTACTACTTCGAACATACCTTAATCTACAGGCAAAACGCCAGACAGTATAAGCTTACAGTTTTTGTTAAATAAATTCCGAAAGACGGCGTTGAAGAACAGGCAGTCGCAGGATAAAAGTATAAGTACCAGATATAATTTTTGGAACCGTCGGCGTACGATAACACCTCGAAAATCCACGTGACGCCCATGACGAATATCAGCTTGACATAAAGCAGGCACTTGAAGCGGAGCGCCCGTAGCTTGCTTCCGCTGTAATCGCGATATTGATGCCATAACCGCCAGCTGGTCAATCCCAGATAAACGATGTTCAGCGCCAATAAAATGGCGATGGGACCGTAAAAGTACGCCCACATCTGCTTAGAGCCTGCGACAGACAGATGTACAGATACCAAGGATTCCCGAGATCCCCCTAGCGAGAATCAAATAATTGATTCAGCCGATATGGATCTCACCTTTGAACCAGCAGCTCTGCTCCCCGAAGCCTGGCTTCAAGTGGTGCCCCCTAATGTGATGAGTGATCAGTGCTACTATCAGGAAGCACATTGGCGCGCCCCAGCCCCAAAAGCAATAGTAAACGAACAGCGGCTTGTCCCTCACTGGGAAATTCTTGAACCTGTAAAGGGAAACGTGGGGAGTAGAGACGGGGCGTAAAAGGTTCATGGGCAGCTTGGAGTTGTTGAGACTCTTCGGACTTACCAAACGGTTCTCCATATATTGAAGGACACGATGTTGAGCCAGAAGAACACGGACATGAAACCGAAGTACAGGAGGAATCCTGGCGGGACAGATAAAACAGTAATCAAGGCGGCTTGAGAACGCGAGGTGGGGGAAATTTATGTGAAATGCTGTTTGGCATTTAATACCTAGGGAAATGCATATCGCCATGTCCCCGTCTACCTGCGGTCTCAGATTCTGAATGGAGAGGATGATGTAGCTGACTGCCAAGGATGTGACCACGGCCATCATCGCTTTGTCCTGGACTTCCCTTAGCTCTGGCAGCAGAACGTACACGGCCAATGTGGCGATTAAAAACACAGCTGATATTATGCCCAGGGAGCTGAAGAGCTTCTCTTTCCACTTCATCGAGCTTGTGTAGTCATCCTTTTCGAAGCAGACCAAAGCGACCGTGGAGCCGTTTCCTCGGTCCGTTACGCAGAACCTGAATTCAGAATAATAATATATTTATGTTTGTGAGCCGGTGACTCAAGAATTCTTTTACTCTTAATCATATGCAGGCTACAGATCGCCGTGGGCTTATACTATATTATTAAACGCTGGGTGTTTCCTTTGGGTACAGGCGTTCGACAATTTTTCTGTTGCTAAGTAGGTTAACGCGTTGCGTGTCAGATTAAGGTATTTATTAGGTTTATGAAAAGATTCCGATATTCAGTTATGGAGAAATAGTTCTGTTATGTTCTTCGGAATTTACGCTTCTCTTCGTTATTGATTTTTTTTTGACAGTGAATCGAGAAATATTTATAATAGTGAATCACGAAAATGTTCGGACACATTTTAAAACGGAATTACTTTTTGAAAATTGGTCCAAAAGACTTGAGTTTTTTTTAGAAGCTAGAAGGATTAGTTTATTAGGTGGCGTGTTTCGTTGTTTTGGAAAAATTGCAATTGGTCGGAATTGCGAAGAAAATAGTGAAGATCGCTTTTACAACTTTTTTATCTGATCCTGGAGATTTAGAAATCCTGTTTGTAGATTTAAGGGAAGGTTCTGGTATAAACTAGGGTAAACGCACCAGTAAATGAACACTTAAGGCTAGTAAATGGACACTTTTATAAAATTATGTTTGCAGCGCGATTGATTCCACGTGTTGCGAAAATTGTTTGGATATGAAGCGAGAAACTAGAAGAAGTCTAATTAGTTGCTTATTAATTAGTTGCTTATTTTAGTAACTTATTTTACTCGTTTTCGTAAAAAATGTCCATTTACTGGTAGTGTCCATTTACTGGTATATTTACCCTACTCTCCTACTTTATATATTTGCTCGCGTGGAAATCTTACAGTGATTGAGCCCCCGCCAGTTGACCTTTATAACAGTCATGATAGCTTAATGCTTTAAATAGTTAGTGGTTTGTCAACAACTGATAACTGACGCAAGGAATCGCCCCAACGCATATATTACATATGCATTTGAAAATCAAATATTTCTGCATTCAATTTGCGTATGCGCACGTTTATCATTCATACATTAGTGGCTTGAGTTAAGTGAAAATAAAGACTTAGAATCGCAAATGAATTCAAAACATTCAAAGTGAATAAAAGACTATATAAAATCATCGAAATACAAGTGTTCTAAACGGGAACCCGTGGCTTGGCAATGCCCCCAACAATGTTCACGAAAAACTCGACAGCCACAATCGTGTGATCCGAGTACTGAGCCGTTTGAGTACTCGAATTCTCATCGCTCACTCACCCGCCTGCTGCTGCTATTCTCTCGAAATTGTTGGCTTCCATGAATCTTAGCCACGTGATGCCATCTTCGTGGACCACGGTGAAAATGTCATTGACAGACGTGTCCGGGTCGATCAAATAGCTACCGTGCGGGCAGTTGAGTCTGATCTCCGTGCCGTCTGAGCAGTTCATCGATAGCAGCCACGTGGAGCCATAGGGGCAACAGTACACGTCTATCGCGGGGCTCCCCGAGGTCGGCCATGCTAACAGGCAGATCCATAATAATCCTGGAAACGAGACAGTTTAATTGCACCTGAGACCGATCCTGCTGCCGTCACGTCTCATCGAAATTAAGCCTCAATTATTCAGATTAGATTGCGCCCATTTTTCTCCCACTCGACCCCGTGACTCATCCTCAATTATCGAGCGCAATTTTCGATCGCTCTTGCCATAGATTTCTCGCGCTCGAGATTAGCGCAATCTGATAATCCTATCTAAAGGGCTGCGGCCAACGCACGCCTCACCGGAATATATCGTTTTCCAAAGGCGATATAATGCACACAGAAGTCTTACGAGGGATGTCACGCGATCACCGTGATCGTGCGAGTGATTTCCAATACTTTATCTGTTCCCGGTACTGTCCGCGCGGACGTGACGATCTAGCATCGCCAACAACAATGAATAACTGGAACTGCTAACGAATACAAACAATACACTGATACCTGCAAGCTTACCGTACCGACAATAAGCCTGGCATTCTAATGCCACGCTAAACAATGGAGAACTGACGCGCGACAAATCGATTAATAAAGATACACATTTTTTCTCTGCTATTTATAAGATAAACAGACACATTCCGCGCGAACAGCATGCCACCGGTTTTTTACGCCCAAACGATTAGAGTGCCGAAGGCTGGATTAAGAAATTATTGTTTATGAAAGGTGCAGACGCGAGGGAGATTTTTACCGCGGAGAAACTGAACGAATATAAATATTACGC
The DNA here is from genome assembly GCA_929113495.1 of Andrena minutula. NCBI lineage: Eukaryota > Metazoa > Arthropoda > Insecta > Hymenoptera > Andrenidae > Andrena > Andrena minutula. The sequence goes on along the minus strand of OV815995.1, from coordinate 6,074,802 downwards.
TTTAAAAAAAAAAGAAACACTCCTCGATAAGATAACGCGTATTGCAGAAAACTGTTTGCGAGGCAATTCTGTATCGAACTATGTATATACATTTGGGCGAAGAGCAAGGCACGCGGCTCTTGTATTTGTAACCCAGTTTAATGTGCACGAGTGTGCGTGCGACTGGAAGAAGAAAGGATGCTTCTGTTGAGCGAGTTGCCTTTTTACGTTTCTTGATGAACGCACACGCGCCGCTGCTTATTCCTTTCAGCCACATGCACTCACTCGATCCATTCTTTTTTTTTTCTCGAACGGGAATCAAGGCATCGTGTGTGGATGTGGCGTGTCAATAGTGTGTTCCCTCCTTCATACAATCAACGCGACGCGACAGAGCCTTGTTTACATTGTCACCCCCTATCGCTCCCCCTGATCTAACCCGTTTTGGACAGTTTCTGAACTCAAGTTTCGTCGCATGGAAATTTTCCAGCCATTGTTTGTTGGGGTTCAGATTTTTAGTAGGATTATGAAAAGTAATGAAACTAAATTGCGACGTCCAATTACAGAAAAATAGTTGCGTAATATTGCCGATAACTTGATAGTTACTGAGGATGATTGAGAAATGCCTGCTTCCTTGGAACAAATGTTTCATCATTGATAAATATCGTGGGCCACCGGTGGAAGAGCTTTACACCGGGCAAATTCGCAACAAGAAACCCAACTGCGATAACGCTGTTTTCTGCGACGCCTTATCTAACGACCGTAACGTGTATCTATGGAGCTAGCTTCTTTTCGCTGGAACCTCTGGAGCGTCGTTATCGCCAGCGACCTTCCATTCTATTCAACGATCTTCTATTTCGACGTGGAGAGACACTTGCCTCGCTGTTTTGAATAGTAATTTCGTTTAGAAGATTCCGAAGGCGACGCGTATGATATTCATGATGTGACGTAAATGTAAACGCGTGAGTCACATAAGGCATAAAATCATCGAGGCGATATCGGTTTTAGTGGATGCGTCGCATGGTAATGATTCGTTCTCTATAAGTAGGTAGGGCTGCCATCTGTCCGGGTTTCCTTGGATTTGTCCTCGTTTTTAGGGCGTCCGGGTTTTTTTTTGTAGTGATCTAAGTTTTTCGATGCTGCTCGTTCGCAGTTTGTAAGATTATTTTCGTGTTGACTTTTGAAAAACAAACGAATGTATGTTTTTCTACGTTTAGCATTATCGATTGGTTTCAATTTTTTTATTTTATTTTAGTTGTGAATTAAATTTGCGTATTTTTTGTGTTCTTTTAGTTATAAGTGTATAAAAAAGTCATAAATAAATTCCTACTTTGTACAACTATATTTTATCTATATTTCTTGACTACGGTCGCAGTCTATATTTTACAGAAATTGTTGTCTTGGGATATCGTACGTAATACATATAAAAAAATTTAAAAGTGTCCAGTGCAAATCTCCGGGGTTTTAATGCTCTCTGTCCGGGGTTTGTGATTTTACAGATGGCAACCCTATCTATAACAGTTTCGTCATAAGTGAAAGATTTTGGTACGAGGCGCAGAGCCTTGAATCGAGCCCGCGAGCCTCGCCATGTGTTCCAATCCAACAGATCAGTAGATCGTGAGATATCTCTGACTTAGACTGTAAATACCTTTCTCCGCGTCGAGCTGATCCCAAAGACTTAAAATACACGAGTAATCTCGATCGATGAAGAAAGACAATACGTCAAAAGTTTACGCACCTTTGGCTGACGACGTGCCCAAGTTCCTTTTATATCTCACGTCCAACGACATTATCTCGTATTCCGGTTACCGCATTCTTTTTTCTTTGTTCTTCGCGGGACCGATTTGTTTTCGCGAGACTCGACGAACCACTTGCCCGAGCTCCGGTATTGCAAATGAAGAAGCTCTCCTTTTGCTTCCACTTTTAATCGAAGACTAGTCCAAACAGAATCCGGTTATAAATCAGCCAATCTCGCGTACGTAAGCGATGTTTGTTTACACGCGAATAGCATACGACACTGTAGCACGTTATCACGGAACTTTTTCCTAGCCGATCGCGTAAGAAATTATTTAACAGAATCCTTGGTGTTGCTGGTTCCACAACGAAAGCCGTAATAAGTCAAGGATTGTCAGTGTATCTCGAATAGTTTCACCGTGGATAAAGGTCGCTTTGTTTGGTCACCGATTTATCCGTTCCGGTTTCGATCTATTTCAAACGCCCACTTAGAGACATGAACGCTTGGGAAAGAAGTGGCCGAACGATACACGCTCGCGCGATTGCGTTACGCGTGGAACTGAAACAATCGCGGAACACGCTACCCGGTATGGGATAGCATGATCCTCTCCCACTGTGGCATTCCTCGCTCTCCCCATGCGTCCCCACGACCGTGCCTCACGCCTCTGCTTTTTCGAAAGGAGAGCGTTCACGTCGAGCGAGTTCAAGCGTTGCTTCTGACCCTGCTGGTCTCTTGGAGGATGATCTTGAACTTTTCTTCGAGGGACCTTGACGATCCACTCGGATCTATTCGTGCATATGAAATTGCCGATGGCGAGTAACAGGGGTACAATAATAATTGCTAGCGTCCGCCTGCGACTCGAGGAATGTCGCGGAGACTTGAAGTAAATAAAATAGCTGAATAGCAAAAATATCTTTATTGAAACTTCCTACGTAATAATATGTTTATATAACGCTGAATTAAATATTGCTTCAACTGTTCTTTATGGGTGTTTTTCTTGTGGCGAATTTTTATTTTTGTTAGTTTGTATTTTATATAGGGCAGTGGTTCCCAAGCTGCGGATCGTGATTTCCAAGGGGGTCGCTCTGGTTACATTGTCATATTATTTTATTATGGGTTTATGCCTACCTGTGGGGTCTGAAAACACATGTATATTCGAGAACTTTGGTGGGAAAAACTTGAAGGCTTTTTTAATGAAATCTTTATGTATTCGAAAATGTACATGGTAAATTACTTGTAGTCATTTTTGCGATGGAAAATATAAGTAAATAAAAGATTTATTTCCGGCAGCGATTTTTTATAGTAATTTGCGGTGACCACTATAATTTCGACCGAGTTCATTCGAAATAAACAATCGCGGGAATTTAGTTGGTATATTAGATTATCTAGTCCTTAATCGTTCATTATCACGAAAAATTAATTTGCTACGAAATAATATCGATTTTCGCCACAGAATCGCTCCAATTTTTCATAAATATGACCCATTTCTGACATCTCTGAGCATGCTTTCTCTGCAACAGCAGAGAAGTGTATCGGATTTAATGTTCATTTTTAAAATTATAAATAATGACATCGACTGGTCTTCGATTTTAGAATTATTCAAACTTAATGCTTCACCTAGGAGCTTCAGGAAATTTCCGCTTTTTCGCCGATTACGCCACACCTCTGTTTTCGGTGAGAATAACACCATTGGTCGCTTGTCCAACTTACAATTAGCTAATAAGTTCTGTCACGCCGAACACCAACGTGTCTTTCAAGAACCAGCTCTTAAATTTAATGCGCAGCAACCTTGTATAATTCTTTTTACGTTTGCGGATACTTCATCTTGCCACTTGTTACATATCTCCGTCTTCTGTTTATGTATATCTTATCTCTTATGAAACGGTGCCCACCCGTATATAAATAAATAAATTATATTAAATATTAAATATATTTAATACACGTAATTAAATATTATTAAGTTAGAATTATCTTCTGAAATACCTATTTTTAATGCGTTTTCTTTACTTTATTATATTTAACTTACCTTATTTGAATATTATGAAAGGGGGTCGCGACTCACAAGGGAAGATCCCAAACCTGTAAATTCAAAAAATTCTGAAACTTTGTGAATATGTAGGGCATTTCCTCCTGATTATAACGCAATTTTTGTTTGCTGCCCAAATTCACTAGAAGAGGGTGAAATTAACCCCTGAAAAACGGCTATTTCCCGATTTTGATACAAAAAAGTTTCCAGACAAAAGTTACTTCTTTTAATTACATCTATCGTTTGGTAAAAAGATATTATTTTACAGTTCACGAGTTACAACACAAAATCAGAAAGTAACCAGAGTTTTAGGTGTCAATTACACCCCCTTAGAGTGAATTTGGGCAGCAAACAAAAATTGCGTTGTAACCAGGAGAAAAAATCTCCTACATATCCGCAGTTTCAGAATTTTTTTAATTTCCGAGTTCCGGATGATGTCAGAAAAAGATTCATAAAAACTTTTTAGAAAGAATGAGGAAAGAAGCAAGGTGTTTTCAGACGAATCTTAGAGAGAGTGACGTACAGGATATTCTGCTGATTCCCACCAGTGACAAATTCCACGAATCATTTAGAAATTGACTTTATGTTAATTCAGGAAGCCGACCGTCAACGCTAGGTGTTTGTTAGCCTCTTATTCCTGGTTGAGCTTGATTAAAAGCGACGCAGGCTTAATCGGAACGAGATATCTAGAGTACTAATTAGCCTGATAGGCTTCTGCGGGTGTCGTAATTCCTAACGGCCTTTGCGTAATATTTTCGCGCGTTGGGGAATGATTGATGGCTCGGTGCCTAGTCAGTCCATCTCGCCGGTCGTAAAACTAAAAGCGAAGACACCGCAAGCCAAGTAAACGTGATTAGTCAAACATACGGAATGCAAGAAAACGTGGCAGGAAAATAGGAGAACTATGACGGAACTGATTGCCGAGTAGCGGCGTTGATAAGCAGCGATAATGCGATTCCCTTGTTTCTTCCTTCCAACGATTTGTGGGTTTGCTTATTGAGAATGAAAGCTCTGGAATACGCGAAGCGAAATGCGCAAAAACCCCCTTTTAACGATTCCACTCGCCCTTTTGTTCGCAGCTGTTAGAGATGCTCAAGTTCTACGCCAGATTCGAAATCAACGAAGAAAGTGGCGATCCTCTCACGGACCACGACATGACGCAGCTGCACTACACGAAAATCACTTCCCTGCAGGTAAAAAGGATGACTAATAGTCCCTGTTACGGTGATTTGATGCCGACTTGCTCACGAATTAATTAATTACTGACTTCTCTTACTTTAATTTTGCTTGGTGAAAATTTCTATTGTTTTTTTAATCCTTCTGTTTATTAAGGCATTTTTTTCGGGTTGAAAATATTAATTTTTCATATTTTTTTAATTTTAATAAAAATATATGCTTTTGTCCCAATTACGGTGCTCTGAAAAATGCGTTGTTCATATTACGATGCCTTTTTTTAATAGTGTTCTGTTTCTTTCGGAGAAAGGAATATAATATTAGGTTTAGCAGTTACAGAGGGAGCACTAAGAGGCACCTTAATACGGACAAGTGTTAAATTCCTGTCCCTATTACTGGCTTAAATTTAAAAAATACGAAAATGTTTCAAAAGTGCTCATTTTGCTATTTTTTCATAAAATTTGAAACTTTTGTTATATGTTTAACATAAGTGCAAGTCATGATAATTATAAATTTATTCAGTTTTGTAAAGTATGCGTTTCTTATCATTTTCGATAAGGATTTGGGTAAATTCATCTAAATCTTCATCTGCATTTTTGAAAAAAAATTTACTACGCTTCAATTGTTTAGAAATGCAACCTTCCCGTTTGTATCGCATACATTCATAATTTAACTTAATTAAAAAATTCTTTATTTATTTATGCGAGCTTTTTTGTATAAAGGATTTATTATATTATATTCCAGAAGCTTTAATAGCCTTAGGCAGTCGAAAAATCGATTTTATAGCATTTTCTTAAAGTGCTATCTTTTCTGAATAAAATACCGCTTGGTTTATACTAAAATTCGCAAAATTGTTGATTTGGCAACTAAAAACGTCAAGCGACAACCTACAGCGTCGCCTTTGCCCAGAAACTTTAAACGCATTTTTTTACTCTTTTTTCTAACTAACGTTAAAATGTTTATCAGTCAGCACCGCCATTTTTAAAGCACCTATATCTTTCATACCAACTTTTTTCAATCTCTATGATAATAATAAACATTGGGTAAAAGGATACATCCAAATTTGCTTCCACTTGTTTACAAACACATTAAAAATAAAGTGTCTTTCACGGAAAACAATTGCCTAAATAGTCGCTTTAAAAAACGAAGAGGATTCCAAGCTACAAGTAGAAAACACCTATCCGCCCGTCCTTCCTTCCTCATCTTTCTTTGTTTTTTACGAACGTATATCTGATCGATTGGAATCTAAAACCGGAGAGGCTTCTGACTAATGCCTTATTAATGACCCCTCTCCGCCAATTTATCGTTGCAATAAACGTGTTCATTATAAGCGATTGGAGTAACATGGGTATAAACCAAAAAATAAAATTCAAAACTTTTTGCAGAAAGCTGTTTTCGCCAAGTTCCCGGACCTAAGAGGCTTCGCGCTGGCGAACGTGGCGAGCGTCGACACGAGGGAGGCTCTTCGCAAACATTTCGGCTACCTCAGGTACCATTTTGCTTTATCATTCTCATTACTCTAACGCGTATGTCTCGTAACGAGATTACTCAGCTTGTTTTTTCCAGCCAGGAGAAGCTGCGATCCATCGGAAGCTATCTCAGCCTGGTTCCCTCTGAGGAGCGGGAGAAAGAAGAGAATTGGTACCGATATGACATTGAGTTTCTTCGAGAATTGTTGGCAAGTGACCAAGAGAAACAATTGTAAAACGTTCACAATGTAAACTATCATTAACACGAATAAAATGTAATTACAGATTTCGCGCCACGAGCGCAGAGCATCCCAGCTGGAGGAGCTGAACGAGATGCCGCTATATCCAACAGAGGAGATCATCTGGAACGAGAGCATCGTGCCCACGGAATACTTCTCCGGCGAAGGTTGCCTGGCTCTGCCTAAATTGAACTTGCAATTCCTCACTCTCCACGATTACCTTCTGAGGAACTTCAATCTCTTCCGATTAGAATCTACCTGTAAGTGTGAAAATGTGTTTGCCCAAGCACCAGCGGTGATTGTACATTAAATCATGCCCGCTAATCGTTTCCAGATGAGATACGTCAAGACATCGAGGATGCTGTAAGCAGGTTGAGTCCTTGGTAAGCCAGTTTCTTTTTAATAAATTCAAACAGCCGGCGTGCGTCAATGGTAATTCTGTTCCTTTTGTGTCCAGGCGCGCCGAAGACAGCGGTGTTTATTTCGGTGGCTGGGCGAGGATGGCGCAGCCCATCACGCAGTTCGCTGTGGTCGAGGTGGCCAAGCCGAATATCGGCGAAAAAAGACCATCCAGGGTGCGCGCTGACGTCACGATAAATCTCAGCGTCCGCAAGGAGATTAAGTCGGAATGGGAGAACCTTCGGAAGCACGACGTCTGTTTCCTCATCACGGTCAAGCCTGACAATCCAATCGGTACGATTCCGCCGAACGTCGCACGCGGATCGCGAGAAAATTAATTTAAATAAATGATATCGTAGGTACTAAGTACAGCCACAAGCTGCCATTCATCCCGCAAGTTGGGCTGACCACTGTTCGAGGATGCGAGGTGGAAGGCATGCTGGATTCAAACGGCAGGGTGATCGAGGACGGGCCTGAGCCGCGGCCGATTTTGCCCGGGGACACTAGGACGTACAGAGTCTGGCTGGACTCGAATCAGTATCGAATCGACATGGACAATGCTAGCCACGGTGGCGAGGATGTGTACGAGAGCTTTAACATCATAATGCGCCGCAAGCCGAAGGAGAATAACTTCAAAGCAGTCTTGGAGACGATAAGGGAGCTGATGAACACGGAATGCGTCGTTCCCGATTGGCTTCACGATATAATTCTTGGGTATGGAGATCCTGGAGCGGCTCGTTATTCCAGGTACATAAATCTACTATTTCGAGCTGGAAAGATGTCGAACTACCCACAAACTGGAATGTCACAGGAGCAAGAGGAGTAACGAAGAACGCGAACGAAACACATCGCGACAGCCTGCGGACATGGACACCCGCTGAGAACTTAAAAGTAGGATTTCTTGGAGGGGAGAAGGTGACATTTCAGCTTGCTGGTAGTCCGACTTCTTTACTACATATGCCATCTGTCGCGTAAATTCGTTATCGTAGTATCATTTGTGTTATGTATTTTTATATATTCATTTTCATCCTGCCACTTCTAGAATGCCAAATGAAATCGCGACGATGGATTTCAACGATACGTTCCTCGAAATAGATCACTTAAAGGCCAGTTTCCCTCAGCACGAGAGCATAGTTTCTACCGACGATGAAAAGAAACTGGTGCGACCTTTTCGCTTGATATTCGAGGATGTTCTCGCTAAACAGAATAATGAGCCAATAAGGAAAGTGATAAAGGTCGAGCCGCACATACCGCCCAGCCGAGGTCCTTACAAAGCTAATGAGCCAAAAAAGTGGGTAATAAATCAACCCGCGTTCTTCCTCTATACTTTATATGTAATTGCGCGACTTTATTCCAGGAACCAGATCCCTTTTACGCCGACGCAAGTCGAAGCCATTCGCGCTGGCATGCAACCAGGCTTGACGCTCGTCGTCGGCCCGCCTGGTACCGGTAAAACGGACGTTGCTGTTCAGATTATATCGAATCTTTATCACAACTTTCCTAATCAGAGAACGCTTATAGTCACGCACTCTAATCAAGCGCTCAATCAGCTTTTCGAGAAGATCATGGCGCTGGATATCGACGAGAGGCATCTGCTGCGTCTTGGTCACGGAGAAGAAGCGTTGGAAACCGAGAAAGACTTCAGCAGATATGGTAGAGTTAACTACGTTTTAGCTAAACGTTTGGACCTGCTAATGGAAGTCCAAAGACTTCAGGTGCGTGCTTTATGATACGCATATACATAGAAATCTTTCCCTAACGCTCTTCTTTACACGAATTATTTATTTCTTCTCTAGGAGTCTCTAAACGTGAAAGGTGACGTAGCCTACACGTGCGAGACAGCAGGACACTTTTTCATGTACCAAATATTGACGAGGTGGGAGCGCTTCGAGTCCAGAATCAAATCGCGACAAGGCACGAGGAACAGTTCGCCGCCCGCTTTCATCATCGACGAAGAATTTCCGTTCCACAAATTCTTCGACAACGCGCCGCAACCATTATTCAAGCGCAACACGTTCGAGGAGGATTTAGAGACAGCGTGCAGCTGCTTCAGGTATATCGAACGGATCTTCGCGCAGTTGGAAGAGTTCAGAGCCTTCGAATTGCTGCGTTCTGGTTTAGACAGATCCAAGTACTTGCTAGTAAAGGAGGCGAAAGTAATTGCGATGACTTGTACTCACGCCGCGCTTAAGAGACGCGAGCTGGTCGACATGGGATTCAAATACGATAACATTCTTATGGAAGAGTCCGCGCAGATCTTGGAGATAGAGACTTTTATACCTCTGCTGCTGCAGAACCCGCAAGACGGGTACAATCGACTGAAGCGTTGGATAATGATAGGGGATCACCACCAGCTGCCGCCGGTCATCAAGAACATGGCTTTCCAAAAGTACTCCAACATGGAGCAATCTCTTTTCGCAAGGTTCGTCCGACTGGGCGTGCCCACCGTCGACCTCGACGGCCAGGGTCGAGCTAGGCCCAGCATTTGCAATCTCTACAATTGGCGATACAAGAAATTGGGCAATCTTGCGCACGTGGAGAGCAGCCCGGAGTACCTGGTCGCGAATGCTGGATTTTTGTACGACTTTCAACTTATCAACGTCGAAGACTTCAACGGCGTGGGAGAAAGCGAACCCAGCGCGTACTTCTATCAGAATCTTGCTGAAGCCGAATACTGCGTGGCTGTGTTCATGTACATGCGGCTTCTCGGCTACCCGGCGGACAAGATTAGTATACTAACCACTTACAACGGGCAGAAACACTTAATAAGAGATGTAATAAATATAAGATGCGCTAGCAATCCCTTAATAGGTCGGCCGAACAAAGTGACGACGGTGGATAAGTACCAAGGCCAGCAAAACGATTACATATTACTGTCTCTCGTGAAGACTCGCGCCGTGGGCCATCTGCGAGACGCGAGGCGTTTAGTAGTGGCGATGTCGAGAGCGCGCCTCGGCCTCTACGTATTCGCTCGAGTGTCCCTTTTTAAAAACTGCTTCGAACTGACGCCTGCGTTCGATCAGCTGATGCACCGACCTCTGAAGCTCCAGCTCCTCCCACAGGAACGTTATCCCACCGATAGACTCAACGATGCTACTCCAGCTAATCCCCCGATGGAGATCGACGACATGCCTCACATGGCTAAATTCGTCTACGATTACTACATGGAGAAAGTCAGCGGAATGAAGGTGAGAAAATTCTTCTGTCGCGTTTGTTAATTTATGCGAGTAATTTTCAAATGTTTACTATCGATTAAAAATTACAGGAATCGCAGAAAATGTGGCAGAAGCCTGGCACGATGCAGACACCCGGCAGTCCGACTCACAAGGTTCCCGCGCATCCTGGAGCTGACGACGACACAGACGACGAGGAGCTTAATGAAATGGTCGAGGAGCAGCCGAAACCAGAGAAGAAAGCAGAGAAACCAGATACCGTGGAGCCCAAACTCGAGCTAATAAAGAATTTAATCGACGATCCAGTGTCAGAGGCTGACGACAGTGAACGTTAGCGATAAATGAATGTGGAATAGCAATACTATTTTTACCGAAAATACTTTTTTTTATTAAAATCATATTTATTATACAGTGACATGGTAACGCGCCATGTCGTAATAAAATTAAAAAATATTTTCATCTGATATTTGTCACAAACGTAGCGTTCTACCTTTATATATCATATTTGGCATTCGTTATCAAAATACTGTTCAGGTAAAGAGATCTATATTCCCCTTAGTCGACGACTCTCTTCGCCTCGAAGAGTGTTTCTCTGATTGTTGCCTCCGCGCCTTCTCCACAGACTTCCTCGAGTTCTCGTTAGTTAGTCGAACGCTAGACGGCACGTAACTGTTATCGAATTTCATCGATTTGGTTGTAAAGTCCGGCTGGTACTCCTCAACCGACGCTTTGGTCCCCTTCGAGGTAGGAACGTATTCGTTGGGAATGTCCACGATGCTCCTCGCGCTGGGCTCGTAAGTTTCGTAAGACACTTGCGACGAGTCCACGGAATTCGGTATGTATCGAATAACTTCCGTCACGCTTTTGTTATCCGAGACCATCGGCGAGTATTCGTTCGAAGATACTTGGAGCCGCTCCAATGTGCTCTTCCTGCTCGGTATATACTTAAAATCCGTGCATAATTTCTTTGCCACGGGCGCGTCCGGCACGTACTCCTCCAACGCGCTGTGCTCCGAGCCATCAACCTGTAAATATCTCTTGTTCCTATTGTTCTTCACCTCCTTCGATATTTCTGCGACAACATCATTGTCTTCTGCCTTCCTCGGCGAAGCGTTGCCATAATATTCCTGCTGCGCGCGATCGTAAGTGTCGTCCCGCGACTTTTCTGACGTCCGATCGCGGACCGCCTCTTTTTCTAACGTCGGTCCGCATACTTCGGGCTTCCCCGATTTCTTCTTCGCGGGGGAAACATTCACCCTGATCGTAGGCAACGATGCGACGTCCTTCACGCTGCAAGACGGCTCGAACGTGTACCTGATTTATAGAAACATCTGTGTCAATATGCATACCGGTAACGGATCCTCCGTTATCGCTATCAATCCGAAATGTACAGGGTGTGCGTGTTGGAATCCAAATATTTCTGCCGCGCAGATGATACGAGGAAAAGTGGTAACGATATTGAGAAAATATCGCGTCATTTCTTACGCGGGGTGCGGCAGCTTAAATCGATTTTCTAAATTTATAACAAACTAGCTGATTCGTTACCCACTTTCATCCGATAATTATTTACGATGTTTCTAAAATAAAAAATCCTATATTCTAATCTAGGACGTATGTAATGTATATTCAAAGTTTCATTGAAATCCGAAAGTACGAAATAACAGACGTTTCACTTTGGTGTATTAGTATATCGAATCTGCGTTCCACGCGAACGCAAAGAAAATGCCCGCTTATAGAGTAAACGGAGGATCACATTGCTTACGTGACTTCCAGCTGTCGGGTAGACTTTTTCCACTTGCAGTTCTCGAGATCTCGCGATGACCCCTCCGCTCGAACGTTGCGCAAAATCGCTCTCTCCAGAATTTTGTACAACGCCGCCCAGTCCTCTAGATCCAACCACTTGTTGGTGGAAACCTCTTTCTTCTTAATCTTTATGGTCTTCTCTTGAACAGTCACAACAGCCGTAGCTAAACAAGTGTCTGAAGCCTACGAATACAGCTTCTGTTTTACCTGTTAGACGCACAGGGCCGTCAATTAACAGCTGTTGACAGCTGTTGATTGAGATACCTTGATTACTTCCAAGTATTGACCGTCGCGAAACATTTTTCCGATACGCCTGTCTGTCAATCGTTCGATTCTTCCCTCGCAAGTTAATTATCGCTCGCTATGGATGTTTCTCCAGCGCTATGCGCATTTCTTCAAGATCCTGCAGAACTATGTACGTAATATGTATGTGCGCTCGCTTGTCACCTGCGCCGTGATGTCAGCGTTCACTGACGCGCGCACATCAGCACGTGTGGATATAGGTAAACGAAAGTGAAAGATGAAAATAAACCGAAAAGCTCGTGGGAGGCCTTTGCGCGTACACATTAATGCAATCCCAAAGAGAACTGTAGAATTTCAAAATTAATACGTAACTTCGATACGAGCTACTTGCGATATACGAACTTATTTACGCTCGTTGCTGTCTTTAATCGCTTTTTTCACTTCGCCGGTCCACTTCCAAATCTATGCATACATTGTTCCTTACGCATTCTTACATGTTACATGTATTAAAAAGAATGTATAAGATCGTTAACAATGTAGATGATTGTGTATGTATATACACAATGAAAATGTTTTTATGACAATGTTTATAACCTACTATTTTGTAATTTAATTCCAAGTTATCTGTGATTATCGCAGAATTAGAATCACCTCGCGAATTCGTGTAAAAATATTGATGATCAGATACATACTTCTATAGATATGCGGTCGGTAAGGTATTTTTACTCGAACTGATTGTAGATACATATTAACGCGCAACGTTTTTGAAAGAAGCAATTCCGTCGATTTACAATGGCCTCGAAGGAAAAGCGAAATGTCCTGGAAAGGTTCATAATGTTTAGCGAATATAATGCCGAGACGATGAAGGTACGTTCTAACCTATATTCCCTTTAGCTACCGATCGAATAATTTCTATTTGTATTTTCAATTCTAGATCGTCAGTTATGGCATTGCTAGTATAAGTTTAGTTACCGCACTCTATCGAATCAGGCCTGTACGTATGTATGACGCGGACATCGATTCTACGCTTTATTTAACTTCGGTCTTTTATATTCCTCGCAATTCTTTTTTTAGTTCGCTAAGTTTAGAAAGCCGTACAGCGTACCGGCTCATTTTCTGCGGAGAAAAGTTCCCCTTCAAGGTACCGTAATGCGCATAGAGCCCAGTTGCGGTACGCTTTTGATGGTGGATCACAAGCCGTTAGTACCACTGCCCCGATTGAGTAGTCCGACGTATTTGCCAGTTAAGATAGCCGGAGTCAATGTGATGGCTAATGGTGAGCGTCGAGTAAACAGCTGCGAGTATGTGATAGTAATTTGTATTAATTTTCAGGCGTCAACTGGTTACAGACGATTATCAATGGAAAGAAAATAAGTTTTATACCTGTGGCTAGCGAAAAAGAATATTTAAGTTGTATAGTTACTACGTCGCAACAGAATCAGGTAGAGAAGCGATTAGATTGCGATTGTCTTTTATGTTTGCTAATTTACACTGAATTTCTGCAGGAACAGATAAGAGTCGGAGAAGAGCTGGTGAGACTCGGTTTCGCTCTGGCGAACGAAGACTCGTTGAAGTTACTGTCGAAGGACAAAGAAATCTTGAAGTACCAAAAGAGATTACTGAGCGCGCAGACATGGGCGCAGCGTAAAAGAAACGGGCATTGGCATTTTGTCAAGTACCCGACGCTTCTCTGGAAAGTCCAACAGAGTTTAATAGAAAAATTAAAATCCATGCTGCCCGTCTCCATGGCGCAACAACTTAATATCTGAGTACTTCCCACTGTTGTGCATTCTGATTCTGTAATGTAATTAAGACAGCGTGTATTTTTATAATGTAATTTAGAGCTGTTAAAAGATACTGCGGTTTCCGATGTGTACTTGAAGCTTCGAAAGTTCTTAAAGAGAGTACAAATCGAGAGAAATGTATTTGATTGTAAGTATTCGTAACAGTAAAAAAAAGGAATATTTAAAAAAGGAATTTTATTCTTATAGCATTTATACAACCATTTCCCCAACTTCCGTATAAAATTAATAACATTACTTTAAACCACCGTGCGCGAAGCTAACGTCTAGAATAGAAAAATAGATCACATATAAAAATAGAAATGAAAAATGTAATGGAAGATTCATAATATTCCTATGAATTACATCAAACAATTTTAATAACAAGGGAATGATTCAAGTTTAACAAACACATTCGATTTAATATAAATTACCTTATTCGTAGAATAATCATTTTAATATTTAATCTTATCCTATTATACAATCTTCTTTTCTCTGGAATGATAATCGATATGAAAAACAACAAGAACATCTGTAACAAAATAACACTTTTCCCTTCTTTCGTTTGGACCTCATCTTTGTTATACAACTAAATAAAATTAGAATATACAACATACATATACAACTTCTGTGTATGTATATATATAATATATATATATATAAATGTGTATGTATATATACTAAACATGATACTAAGTAGTATATATAATGTACTGCAATGTGGAATGGTTTGCAAAAACATTTTCAGCCTTGTGTACAAATCTAAATCACAGTCTCTAATGACTTTTCCTAATCTTTTCTTCATTTATACGAAAATTACAGCGGAATGAAATAATCTTACATTATTTCACTGAACTACTTGTTCAAAAAAAAAAGAAAGAACTGTAAATTAAAAGTTAACTCTGTACGTTTAAAACAGCAATGAGTATCTATGTTAGAAACTTGTAAAGTCTAAACAAGTCGATATGTTTGGAATATGTAGAACCTGTAATATGTATTAGAGTTGATAATAGTAATCAAGTATTAAATAAAACTTGGAAGAATGTCTGAAGTTAGAAGCAGTTTGCTTTTACTTCTTAGTGGAATCACTTTTCTTCTCTGTTGCCTCGGAATTCTTCGTCTCAGTTGGACGGGCAGTTTTCTTAACGGGCTCCGCAGACTTTGGCTTCTCAGTTGCTTTGTTGCTTGGTTTTGACGATTCAGTGTCTACGTTTGATGGTTTCGTATTAATCTTTGAATTAGAATTCTCTTTCTTAATTTCTTTTGGTTTATCGGTCTTGGCTTCTTTCACCGGTGCTTTGGAAGCGGGTGGTGATGAAGGCGGTGGTGGTGGCGGTGCTGACGTTGGTGTTGGCGATGAAGGTGGTTTTGGAGTGGTAGTAGTAGTACTACTAGTAGTAGTAGAACGTGCTTTTGGTTTTGGCTTTGTTGTCGTTGCATCCGAGGCTGGTTTCTGCGTGGTCGCCGTTTGAGCAGCTGGTTTAGGAGTTGCAGTTGGTTTCGGGGCAGCCTTTTGCGTAGTTGGTTTCGGAGTTGTTGTAGTTGGTTTCGCGGTGGCTTTTTGCGCGGTAGGCTTAGCATTTGCTGGTTTCGCCTCGACCTTAACATTTGGCGTGCCTGTGACTGTTATAACCGGTTCTTCCTTTTTCTGCTGTTTTATATTCGACGGTTTCGTGCTCCCCGATAAATCCGGGAACGCTTGTTTCAATGGTACTCGCACGATGTATTCGTTCCAAGGAGAACCGAACCACAGGTATCCGTTGTGTATGTAAGCGGAGGAAATGCTATGAACTGATTCGTCTTCTGAGTATACAGCATCTAAGATATTCCCAGTCTTACTGATTCTAAGTATTACTGAAATTCTCTTCGTATCAAGAAGATTTGAGCTATCGAACGAGCCTACTGAATACAAAACGCGCTCTGCGTAATAATTTGGATAAACATCTTGCAGAAGTTTGAATGGAGCTTCTATCAAATACAACAGCCTAGTGGCCAGCTTTCGTATGTGCGGATGGGGCACAAGGGATTGAAATAATGCAGGATGAAGAGAATCTACATATGTCACAAGGCTTACTAGGAAGCCTCCTTGTCCATCGGTATGCACGTTATCTGGTATACCAGGTAAACCTTCGGTAAAGATCTCTTGCTGTCCGGCTTTCGGACCTTTCAAATGGTACTTGACAATACGCGAAGCAACGGTCTCTAATACGATCAGAAAACTTTCATCGTCGCTCAATAAGACTCCATTCCCGAACGCCAAGTTCTTCACTAATACTTCGTTCTTCTTTGTCGCTGCATTGTATCGAATCAATCTGCAAATAAGGAACATGGCGTGGTATAATCATATAAACATCTTAAGTTTCAAATGCTTACCTTCCGGAAGGATTAGCAAGGAACGAATAGATTCCATCCTGAAGGGAAAACTCTGAGGACGAGTCGACCCAATAAATGTCTCCGTTCTTCGCGATATCCAAGGCATTAAGTATTCTTGGTGCCTTTCCCTCGATGGGTTCGGAGCTATTAACTATATTCGTGTACTGCCGAGTATTCACGTTAACTTTGAAGATACCGTAGTAAGCATCAGTTACAAATAAATCTCCTTTACTGTTGAACTGCAGGCCCAGAGGTCTGCCGCATCTCTCTTCCTGCCATATACCATCTGCAAGAGTTTTTTTCTTTTAACGTGTTGACTTCAAAATGGGCTTATCTCTTAAGGATAAGCTCTCAGAGCAAGCGAAATGATTAAATCGACAGAAATTAGCCATTTAATAAAAATTTTTATTTTACATACCACATTTTTTACCGAACTTAACGACCGGCACGATGCGATTTTCTTCGACCTTCACGACATAACCTCCGCGAATACCGGTGTACAACTCTCCATTGTACGAGGCGAACGATTCTGCACCAGTAATTTCTCCGGAGAACAGTACTTCCGCTCCCTGTAGCCGATTTTTCAACTCGATTGGATTCGGTGTGTCGCCAGGCCGCTTTATACTGGCAACACGTATCGCGGGAGCGTAATTAATTTGCATGAAAATGTCATAAATAATAAAACATAAATATCTTACCTATACTCGGAGAACTCTGCGTCTGGAGGTAAACCTGGTAGAAAGGTGATTACAGCGAAGAACAGCCAAGTGTATATGATGACGGTGCCAATGGACTTTAAGTACCCCATTATTGAAATTGGCGAATATCAATGTCTTCGGTGATTTATCGCTGCGGCGAAACTGTTATTTTAATTTACGAGAGAATGGCGAGAACTCTGGCCCTCCTTAGTACTTCTTCATCTCGACGCTGACGGGCACTGAGAAAAAAGACAGACTACTTTTACGTAACTGTTTCTTGCCGGCGTAGATAACGGCATTCACGGCTCTAATGGCGTTGAATCGTGTGCGGTAAAGTGCAGTTCTTTGCCAATGTCAGCAAAAGTATGACCAAATAAGTGCCACGCGGGCGGAAGATGCCCGTGTTATCGATTTCCGTTGGCCACATGATTTTTTTCAACGCCAACGCGGCAGATCGTAATTATGATTCGGCTACATTTCGGTTAATACGGTCGAGTCGGTATAATATTTGCCGGATCTTAGTTTTGATATACTTTTGACGTGGCTATTGATCAATGCTTTATACAGGGTCATCCATTAACGTTGCAACCTACGCACGCGCGAATAAATGAAAATGGCAACACCGCCTCACTGACGCATTCTACTACAATCATATGTCGATGCTTCCGCCATCTATAAACCGTTTTGTCAGCGTGGTGTCTTTAGTCGTAGTAGAGGGCGCAGGGAGCTTTTGGCTTTCGCCGATAAACTTCCGAAAACCCACATGCTCCAAATTGGCTGAAATTTTGGAAATAGTTTCATTTTGCATATAAATAATCTTTGCGAGAAGGATTTTTGGTGATTTCATATTTTTTATCATTTTTATGTCATTCCTACGTTATCGACGCAATATAGTATAATAATGGTCAAAACTTTTGAAACAAATAATTGCCGATCTTAAAGGTGCTATGACGCAATCGCACCTTTAAAATGACTACCGGTTTCTTCCCATCTGCTACGTCAAATTTAATATCCTCTGGCGAAAGCCAAAAGCACCCTGCGCCCTCTACTACAACTAAAGAAGCCACGCTTACAAAATGGTTCATAGATGGCGGAAGCATCGACGTATGATTGTAGTAGAATGCGCCGGTGAGGCGGTGTTGCCATTTTCTTCCTTTTGCGCGCGCGTAGATTGCAACCGGTTGCAACTTTAATGGATGACCCTGTACTTCTTATAGAACTCTACATAAAGTACTGAAAGTTAATATTTATTACTACATTAATAATAACATTAGGTACATTCTAACTAAGTTTCTTTTGTTTTCACTGATCGACCGCTTTAAATGCAACGGTTATTATAAAATAGATGAGATTTCTTTCTAAGAAAATAATGCATATTTACTACAGCAGTATCACAGGTTACAAGAATCTCTTAAAATCTATCGATTTAGATGAGTGTTCTTAAATATCGTATCAATATTTAATTCAATAGCGTTTGTAAAAATCCTAGAATGTAACTACCCAAATCTTCGTCCTGATTCGTCCACGAGACATACACACTCTTTTGATCATCTTCGTCACCTTCCACTTTCACTAAAACAGATTCAACCGATATCGACCCATCGGTTAATTGAACCGTCCAGCCCGATAATCTTTCTTTCAGCGGTTGTAACAATTTCAGAGTCGTCGAATGTGCAGGACCAGGATCTCTGACTTGGACCGTAGATGTAAATCGCACCACATGCTTCATTATACCTGCCGCTTTCGTCACCTTAAACCGAAGATTAAAGTTTTCAATTATTTGCTCATTTCTTGAATAACGTACAATAGTTACCTCGTCTGCGTCTACAAGGCATACTCCATCCTCGCGTAGCATTAAGACACTGTGAAGTAATCTTCGCCTTTTCGGATCTGGTGGCAAAGCTGAATACCTCTTCGCTTCGGCTTTTAATAAAGCCAGGGAAGCATCTACTGGTACTTTAGATATAGTCGTGATAACACAAGTCTCGCCATTCGCAGGATTATAACAATTCGTTCCAAACTCCTGTTTAATCTTCTCTTTCAAGAACTCCATCTTCGCGAATTCTCCGTGCACCAGCATAACGTTTTTCGGCTCGCAATATTGTATCAATTGCATGATACCTTTCGCGTCTGCATGCGCAGAGAAGGACATGTATTCTACAGCCATTTTAATTTCGACTATCTGCCGATTCTCAAACTCGATCCTCCTAGAACCGTTCAGAACTTTGTGCCCGACGGTCCCTTGAACGCAGAATCCCGGCATAATAACCATGTTCGCTTCGTTAGGAGCCCATTTCTTAAAAATCTGCAAGGACAGCCCGGCGTGTAGCATTCCTGGAGTAGCGAATACTACCATTGCCCCGGGATTATCGATGTAAGCTTTATCGAAAGGTTTTATATGCTTGAAATCAAACATATTTCGCTGGACAAAAGTTTTCTTGATCTTTTGATTAGTCCAAGTGATGAACATTTTGTAATAATTATTAGCTTTCTCCGTCAACCCTAGAGCGAAATACACGGGAACTTTCAAATTCATTCTTTCCCAATATGTTTCTAATAATATACAAAGCTCTTGCGCGCGTCCAAGGGCGAACACAGGAATTAATACTTTTCCGCCTCTGTCTATGCACTCGTGAACCTAAAAGAAAAGTTTTACCAGCCTCGAATAAAATTCTACTACTATCAATAACCATCGAAGTATACCTTTTTTAAAAAGTCTCTCTCCCTACATCTCTTAGAATCCCTAATAGTCGTCGCGTACGTAGATTCCGATATTAATAAGTCCGGCCTGCACTTGTCTATCCACGCTGCGCCTAAATGTCTGTCGGGCGTCATGTTGTAATCACCAGTGTATACAATCGACTGCGAGCCAACACGAACCCAAAACATTGCCGCGCCAAGAACATGCCCCGCGTAATACGCCTTTATCTCCAGTTCCGAGTCGACCATTACAGACTGATGCAACGTGACGGCGATGACTTTCTTCATGCAATCTTTTATCATCTGCGATGTGAAGAAGTTGCTTTCGCCTTTACGCTCGACTGCAACTTTTCTCATATCCTCGAGTAATATAGGCGCTATGGCTTTTGTCGGGTGCGTCATGTAAATTGGACCGGTGTACCCTACCTATAAATAATACCATGTATCGTAAAGGCTATGATTTTAGCTCGGCGAGTACGAGTTATTTATATTACATTACCATTTCCGTGAAATATGGTAGAGCGCCGCAGTGATCTAAATGGAAGTGCGAAATGATCACGCAGTCGATGTAATTAGTCGCAGGACCTTCTGGTACGATGTACGAGAAATCTGGGAATCGTCTTTCGTCGTTGAAACCCATGTGCATGCCGCAGTCCAGCATGATATTCTTCCCTCCCATCGTTACGAGGATGCAACTCCTTCCGACATCCTGACCGGCCCCCAAAGGGGTGACTTTAATGTCCGGCATGTTTTTAAGTAATACCTGTGGTGATTAAAATAATTTAGATAATCGTTCTGTTGGATTAGAAGATATGACAGTGTGAAGTGATGTTTGTTAGACCAAGCAAAGTAAATTTCATATGAATAAGTATGAATTAACTCTATATGGTAAGTGTTATTACTGGATAAGCTGGATATAAAAATTGTCTAACTCATAAGGTAAATGTCCCCATTAGCGACCGTTTAAGAGTGTGACTGGTTCGAAATAGTATATTTTTTACTAATATACGACAATATTTGAGTAAAGTATGCATCATTGTATTTTTTGAAGTCTCTAGTTTCTTAATCAAATTAGTTTTACAGTGATATTTGACTATTTACACAAAGATTATGGTGAAAATTATATTGGACCTGATGTCCCCTTTAGTGACCATCTATTTTATACCACGATTTTCTGCTACAATAATGAAAGAAAATATCCATTTTCTTTTTCTTTTATAATTCTGTATATATTTCTCGTTAATTTGAGTAAGTTACTGCATGGATCCATGTATTTTTATTGTAAAATTTGCGAGTTTAATGATATCTGGAGTATAACCTCGCGGTATTAGAATCTGTCAACTTTCATGTCAATGACCAAGTCTTAATTTACATGTGAATTTACTTAAAGATGAATGTACGGCTACGTAAATAACGTATGAAACAATAACTGAAATATTTCTTTTATATTTCGCTTTCTGTGTTGCAATAAACAATAAGAAAATGAAGTGGTCACTAATGGGGACGTGGTCAGTAATGGGGCCATTTACCTTACGTGATCGAGAGCAGTCGGTGCACGAAAACTTATCGACGATTTTTCATTTCGTATTTATTTCTCTGCTATGGAGGATAGACAGGACTGAACTGCCAGTTCTCGTTGCACCACCTTATCATTAACACCTATTGTTTATTTAGCATTCGTCAATAAACATAACCTTTCGACCTTGCTATACTTGGTTATGCAGGTTATACTAAAAAAAAAGTGCATTTGAAATTGCACACGAAGATAGCAGAGCTTTACACTTCAGTGTGAAACCTCCCGTCCACGTGCAGCGTCCATCACTGAACTACGATTTATTTATTAATTAATGTTATTAGTAAACTGTAGTTTTGTGTGATTGTATTTATATATCAGCATATGGAGAGACAAAATTTATAGTGATTGGGAGACATGAATTTTTGATCGATTGAGTGAATTTGTATGAAACAGTATAAGCAATTATTACACGTATCGGGAGCGAAAGAAGCGCGTGAAATTTTATTACATTTGATTGAGAAATAGCGTGCAATAGGCACCGTGCTGTGAATAATTTCCAAACATGCTGTAGATAATAATTGATAATACCACGGATGATAAACAGTTAAAATTTTAAAGGAGTTTGTGTGGCAGGAATTTAAATACCGACTCGTGGAAATCAATGATTACCCCGCGTGTATTTATCATCGACAAGGTATACCTTGGTTGTGGTTTTACTACGTATCGCAGATAGCGTTACGATCTTATTCTATTTTGAATCGAGAAATACGAATGTTACTGGGAAAGGCTAGGGTTATTGTGTTGGTATGTTGTATTCCTGTATGGTTTGCGCGCGAATTTTTAATTTATGGAATGAATCAAGTGGGTTATTAATGTCTCGAACTAGAAATTTTAAGGAAATGTAATAAAATAGAATTTAAGTTCAACAAAATTTACAAAAAATTTTGCTCCTCGAACTAGGAATTTGGAGGAAATGAATTAAAATAGAATTTAAATTTAACAAAATTTACAACAAATTTTGCTCCTAAAACTAGTAATTTGAAAGAAATGAATTAAAATAGAATTTAAGTTCAACAAAATTTACAAAAAAATTTGCTTCTCGATGTAGGAATACCATTCGTAGCCATCTGGTAGCATATTGAGAAGAGTCTCGTCACGAAGCTGCACGAAGTCGGTACTTCAGTTTCTAACACAATCGTCAGGATTTTAAAAATCTATCATATACAAACTTCATTTATAATAATAATAATAATAATATATTACTATATACATTTAAAAGTCCTCAAAAAGATTATAACTCCACGAAGTTGCATCGTGTCGCGACTTATGCCTATTGCGGCATGTTAACAAAATTTAAATAACATTTCACAACATTGCGTAAGACGACTATCGTCATTAAACCAATTAAATCTGTGAAAAATTGAGTCCTCCGCGTTTATCGCATATTACATACATATTTCATCATATTTCTACAAGATAATTAAAAAACCACGTTCAATGTCGTGATTCAATAAATTCGAACAGTGGAAAGGATCGATATCGCGGCGGGATCGTCGAGAATATCGTCTCGTTTGCGTTATCGATAAGCATCGTCGATAGTTCAGATCCCTCAATGCACACGATGCACACCAACAATCGCTCGAGATCATCATCTTGGACGGAATGAGATCACGCAATCGTTGACAGCTTTTTCGCAAGCACGACGATCGTTTCCAGGCGCGCAAACCTTTAATTCGTGATTTCGCGGAGGAATAAGCGGATGATGCGAGGATATCGTGGCAGGTAAACGAATACGATTACTCTTATATAAAGTATCAGCTTTCACATCGCCAGTTTACTATCGCGTGCAGAAGGTATGCATATGCGATAGCTTGGTATGCAGTGTGTCAGCAACATATTTCGTCGAAGATAAACAAGATGCTCTTGAGCAAGTGTCTAGTAAACTTTGATATTCAATAAGTCGATTAAAAGAACGCAATCTCTTGTGAGATAAACATTAATACCTCGTTTAATCGAACTTGAGATTTAGTTGATCTCCTGCTGTTCAGTCTCGTAGATGGGTTCTTTAAATGTCACATTCCCGTAAATATATAATGCCCGTGCGCAACGAGTCGTAGAAATAGACGAAGGTACTAGAAGCTGCTTTATTTATGTTCGGTGTATTCGTGAATGAAGTATAGATGGTGAGGCGATAACTTGAACGCAGGTATAGCGTGATCGCTCGTTGGAAGACGAATAGAAAATTAGAAGGAAATTGCGCATATGATTTTCTTATTTAGCTATAGTTAAATTAAAATTATCCCTGCTTTATATGATTTCAGATTCGTATGAACACAAAGCACGATGATGATACTGTATCGATAAGCTAACTTCTAACAGTATTAGAATCATTATACGACAGTTATGCAAGCTTTAATACCAAGGATCTACAGAAGACGATTTGGATTCAAATATTGGAAGATGTTTATTACGCTAATGTCTTTACAGACGGTATAAACTTTTGTATGAATCGTTACATGAAATCCGTAGAGAGA
Source organism: Andrena minutula (assembly GCA_929113495.1). Taxonomy (NCBI): domain Eukaryota; kingdom Metazoa; phylum Arthropoda; class Insecta; order Hymenoptera; family Andrenidae; genus Andrena; species Andrena minutula. The sequence goes on along the minus strand of OV815995.1, from coordinate 6,050,964 downwards.
GTTTGTCGAGTTATTTGAACGCACGCGTGGATATACACTATGGCGGGAACTGGAGCCGTTATAACGCCGACCATTAAACAAGTGCATGAGAAGGATCATGTACCTATTGCTAGCGTAGATTATTCTAGTATCAGGGGAAAGGTGCGCTTCTCGATCTCTGTATTTTATTGTAATATACTGTGCTCCGATGAAAAGAAGTTGGTTGAGACGTAGGAGGGGCAAGAGGGGTTCTTCGCTCGCATTGGCTCCCGCCACCTGTGTCCCATTTGCTTTGTATTTGTCGACGTTAATGCGCTGGGTGATAGGGATATATCAGTTGGAGCTTAAAGTTGCTTGCCGACTTCTTTTCATCGAAGCACAGTACAGTATCCGATGATAGTATTTGATAATTTATAATGTGTTTCAGGGTGTCTTAGTTAGCCCTTCCGAGGAGCAATACGAACTGTTGCTTAGGCGCTTGAAAGAGAGAGTTCAGGATGGAGGTAGCGAAACGATTTTTGATATTGGCATTGGCGAAGGTTCGTACCTGATGCTGAAAAATGTTTGTATTTCTTTATGCACATGTGTATAATGTATATAAACATGCGTATATAGATGGTTCAGAGGATGGTTTGAAAGATGACGAATACGAAGCGTCTGTTGCTACCTTGCAATCGCTTGCCGCTACGTTAGAAGCAGATTGCGTGCTTCTACGTCAGACTAAAGTAGACCAAGGCCTTATAGGACAATATCTAGTTCGAAGGCGTTTAGATATTCAGGATTTCCTGGAGATCAGGTGTTTATGTTAAATAATGTAGATTATGAAAGGAGTAGTCCTTAAATGTGGTAGAATGGAGATGGAAAGAAGTCAGTGTAATAGAGTTTAATTACAGGGTGGCTGTGGTCGGCAACGTTGATGCTGGGAAATCGACACTTTTAGGTGTATTAACACATGGAGAGCTGGACAATGGCAGAGGCCTGGCCCGTCAGAAATTATTTCGCCATAAGCATGAGGCTGAAACTGGTCGTACCAGTTCAGTTGGGAATGATATTCTTGGATTTGACAGCGTTGGTATGATAACATTACGAGCAACATGAATATTGAGGGGACTAGGCAGTCGAAAAATTGATTTTTTAATTGCATTTTCTGGAAGTATTATCTTTTCTGAATAAAATGCCGCTTGGTTTATAGTAAAATTCTCAGAATTGTAGATTTGGCAGCTAAAAACGTGGAGCGGCAAGTTATAGCGTGGACTTTGCCCAGAAACATTTAACGCGTTTTTCTGGAATATTTTTTGTCTTCATTTTTTCCTGATTGCGAACGAATGGAGGTTCAGATTGACTTGGAAAAAATTACAGGATGTGTAAAACATGTGCCATTTTGGCGCAAACCTCTGATATAGTCCGTAAAAATTCGAGATTTTCATCAAAAAATTAAAAAGTCCCAGATTTTTAGTAGCGCAGAACCACGACATAGGAAATCCGGGACATTTTAATTTTTTGATGAAAATCTCGAATTTTTATCAGAGGTTTGCGCCGAAATGGCACACCTTTTACACATCCTGTAATATTTTCCAAGTCGATCTGAACCTCCGTTCATTCGCAACTAGGGAAACCAAGAGCAAAAAATTCGAGAAAAACGCGTTTAAATTTTCTGGGCAAAGGCGAGGCTATAGGTTGCCGCTTCACATTTTTAACTGCTAAATCTACAATTTTGCGAATTTTACTATAAACCAAGCGGCATTCTATTCAGAAAAGATAGTACTTTCAGAAAATGCAATACAAAATCAATTTTTCGACTGCCTAGTCCCCTTAATAATCGCATTTCCATTTTACTTTACAGAATCAAATATAAGTAATATATATTGTATTTAGGTAACGTAGTAAATAAGCCAGAGCATGGATCCTTAGATTGGGTAAAGATATGCGAGAAATCCTCCAAAGTCATTACATTTATTGATCTCGCTGGGCACGAAAGATATTTGAAAACAACTGTCTTCGGAATGACCGGACACGCCCCGGACTTTGGTGAGACAAGATTAATTTTCTAAAATATATATGCCCAGCTATGTATCACTTTCAATATAGAAATGCTTTAAATACGTTCTAGGTATGCTAATGGTTGGGGCGAACGCTGGCATCGTCGGAATGACGAAAGAACACTTAGGCTTAGCTTTGGCTTTATCGGTACCAGTGTTTGTAGTAGTTACAAAGATCGATATGTGTCCGGTGAACATATTGCAAGAAAATCTAAGGCTATTGATACGAATCTTGAAGTCCCCAGGCTGCAGGAAGGTACCCGTTACCGTCAAGACGCCCGACGATGTTGTCGTTAGCGCTACGAATTTCGTATCGCAACGGTCAGTTGCTATTTTTATATCACTTCACTTACAACCCGAAACCACCTTAACCGTCCACGCGTTTACGTAGGCTGTGCCCGATTTTCCAAGTGTCGAATGTAAACGGCGAGAATTTGCATCTTCTTAAAATGTTTCTGAATTTATTGACCGCGAGGATGACTAGTCACGACGACGAGCCCGCGGAGTTTCAAATAGACGATACGTACTCGGTACCGGTAGGTACCTCGTTCAATAATAATCATTAATATCTAATGACAACGTTTTTCTCACAATTCTTCCTTCCCCTTTCGTTCCAGGGCGTCGGTACCGCAGTTTCTGGAACAACTCTGAAGGGCGTGATAAAACTGAACGACATATTATTATTAGGCCCCGATCCTTTAGGTCGCTTCATTCCAATCGCGGTGAAGAGTATACACAGAAAGAGAATGCCCGTCCGCGAAGTGAGGGGCGGCCAGACGGCTAGCTTCGCGTTGAAGAAGATTAAAAGATCGCAGATTCGAAAGGGCATGGTGATGGTCGCGCCGGCGTTGAACCCACTGGCTAGTTGGGAATTCGAAGGAGAAATCCTTGTACTGCACCATCCTACGACAATCAGCTCCTGTTATCAAGCGATGGGTAATTAATCTAATGTTTCAAGTCTCGTTTATACATCGAGCTTCAATTTTCAATCCACTCTACCTCGATACTCAAATTTCACCTGATTCTCAGTGCACTGCGGAAGCATAAGGCAAACAGCAGCTATAATTTCAATGTCGCAAGATTGCTTGAGGACCGGAGACAAGGCTCTGGTTCGCTTCAGATTTATAAAACATCCCGAATACATAAAGCCAGGGCAGAGGATGGTGTTCAGAGAGGGACGCACCAAAGCGGTGGGCAACGTTCTAAAGCTGATTCCAAATTCCAACACTATGATCATGCCGAGCAGGGCCAACAAACCGAATAAACAGTCGCAAAATCGACAGGGCTCCTCATCGATGCAAGCGTGTAATCGAAATGTAAGTATATACGAAAATTTACATAACGATAAATATAAATTTATTCCATTGTGTTAGTCGACAGACGGAACGGAGGAAGGACAGGCGTCCAAGCAAGAAAACTTGCTTCAGAAGTCTGGCATGAGTCAGAATAAGAAAGGTAGAGGTCGAAGGGGTGGGCGATCTCGTAATACTGGTAATAGTATTATTCAACCATTGTCGGAACAAAATCCTCCCACAAAAGTATAAAAGTTTACATACGAAACTCGTATACATGTACATACATATGCGCACTCCATACGCAGATTGTTTTAAAACTCTTCAAAATTAATTATCAAAGTCGAAAGATTTCAGGCAGTTACGTTCAGCTGTGAATTGTATTTTTTTTCTTTTGAAGAGAGCGTTTCTAGATTTTGTAAACTAAGGGTACATGTAGTTTTATCAGTTTACATGCAACTGGACGCCTCGAGAAGTAACTATAACAGCTATATTTTTACCAAGAAACTTTTCATTTCAGTTCTTTCCCCAAGGCAATATCTCTTAAGAGATTTCCCGATTAATTTCTGAGATTTTCAAAACACCCTGCTTATATATAAATACATGTATTATTTTCGTAGTTATTTATATCGAGATATGTGTAAACTCTCCCTTATAACGATGGAAGTTTTATCTGATTACGGGGTAATTTGTATTCTTCAAAAGTGTTAACTTTCCCCTGCAACACAGAAAGAACCCCTGAATTATTACGACGCAATGCACGTCGTGCTTTTAACTCTATTACAGTACAAATTGTCTTTCAAATTTTGACTAAATTGTTGAAATTAAAAATAGAAAAGCAGACCTTTCGAAGCTTACAACGTAATGTACGTTGTTATTTATAAAGTTTTATTTTTCTAAGCACAAACGTATGTTGGACTAATACGGAGTAAATATAATCTACATAAAAGTATGTACAAATGTTTGTTTATGTGTTTCAAAAAAATTAGTCGACTACGTGTGCATTCGATTTATCAGTATTCCATAATATATCTCTATGGACATATATTCAGATGTTCTTTCTTTGTGATATTACAAATTTATTTCAATTAAAACCAAATGCAGAAGAGGATTCTTAATTTGTCGAACGTAAGAACACACTTTCGTAACGTGCTAATAAAGTATACAGTGTGGACTCGTGTATTGCGATGCACTTATTATATTATACTATATTTCAAATATAAGAGAATAAAAATTTTCATAAAAATATCGTGTATATATATTATCTAATATATTGTATTCGTTATAAAGTACAGTAGCTTACATATTTCCTAATATTACACGGTCTCCTCACACATTCGTTAACAGAATTTTCAACTAGGGATACAAATATAAAATCTTTTATCATTTGTATTGCGGTTATTACGAAACCAATTTTTTCTACAGGTCAAATGATCATTTAAAAAATAACAACTATTTTCGCAGAAGTTACTTAGGTGGATTTTTCTTAATGTCATCTTTTAGTTTCTTCAAATCATTCTTAAACGATTGCGCTATATCTCTCAATTGTTTCGCGAATTCCTGGGGATTGGAAAGAGGTCGAGCCGTACCATGTAACGTACCACTTCGAGCTAATAAATACACGACGAATTGTGCAGCGCGTCTCATCGGTTTCGATTCCGCTAGTTTGTTGATCAGCCGTTCGTTATTCATTAGATATATAAATAGAGCGCGAAAAAAACGCATATTGACCGGAGCCTTTGCATAAACAGTTTATACTTTTGGAACTTCGAACGTGCACATATTACGATACTTTAATAAGAGCTCTCGTTTAAGGCGAAGCTGTTTGCGGAGGGTTTCAAGCTTCTGTAATTGCTCTTCTTTACTGTACTCTATCCCTGGTAGTCTTTTAATCTGTGAAGTATAAAGGATAAATTGCATGAACATCGATATAATTATATTCGCATATATAATTAGCTTACTTCAGCTAAATATATTCATTTCGCAAAAACGTTACGTTACGATCTCTTACCTGTGCCCTCGCGGAATCTAATTTCTTTTGAAGCTCTAATATTTTATGACTGGTGTCCTGAGATTCTTTGGCCTTCTGACTAGTATCGTGCGGATCTTTTTCAACGCTAAAAATAAATTCGATATGTACGGTAAAATCTTGTTGCGTAATAAGATTCTTAGGATCTAAGTCTATCTTGTTAAGCTGTTTATTTGAAATATGTCTCACATATGCTAGCATCTATTTTTAATATTTTTATACGTAGTTGTTCTACCACTGATAGTATAAATTAACAAACAATACATGCAAAGAAATGCATGCGTGTATATATATATATATATATATTTTTGGACTCGTTCGTTTAAGTGGTGGTTTATTGCAGGGGACAATAATTACTAGTAAAGTAAGAAAACGATTGTAAATTAAAGAAAATATTGAATGCTACAAGTGTCTTATAATGTTGCCTATTAATTCGAAATGAAATTCTTATGACAGCGTTTTAAGAGGAACTGATAAAACGAGTACTAATATTTATAAATATTAAGTTATAGTATTTTTTAGAAACAAAAGCGTACACAGTTTATGTATAAGAAAATCTTTATTATTGACGTAACTTAAAGAATATTGTTATGCAAACATAGGTTATGTATCGCGATAGTTTCGATTTAAAACAATATGACAATACACTTGGCGAGTACAAGTACTCTAACTGTGAACCTATTGAAGTAAACGAACCTCCGAATTATTTCGTATATAAGTGGCAATATTTCAATGTCCAAATCATCAACTGTAAATTGCGCGCGTACGGGCACTTCCTCCGATAATTCTACTGACTCCATTGTGATATTTTTAAGGCTAATATTTAAAGTACATTCCTTGAGTCTGATATACTGTTTCCATGACAGTTCGACTGTTATGACTGCCGTCTAGCGGCGTGTAGTATAAAGTTTAGAAGCGCGAAATTCGTATCGGATCACATGAATGTAATAATAGGAATTTAGCTTATAAATATTTGATTGGCTTTTAGATTTTAAGACATTTTGTAATTTACAAAATATGTTAAAGCGATTGCCTTTGTGAAATCACTCTTGTCCTGAAACCCATAGTGAACGGACGCGTTTTCCTCTACTCTCAAATTGTATTTCTTTCTGAATATTAAAGTTGGTGTTTTTTTAAGTTCAAATCATTTATTTCTTTGCGTAATTAATTATAAATCTGACGTTCATAGGGCGTCATAACTCTACGGGAATCGACCCTCGCCAGAATTTCCTACGAAGGATCCAGAGAACCCAAACAGTCGTCAATTGAAAACTACCCCTAACTAGTAACTTTCTAATTATTACTAGCTTCACAATCTCAACTCATCACTCATTTCATGCCACTATCTTTTCTCGTTTAACGTCGTCTGGAGCCAGCAGGTAGTATTTTCGTTTATCCACTGTAATCTAAAAGCATCTCAAAATGTATTAGGCATCTCCCTATTCTGCGTCATTATAAATTATTAAATAAGCTTTTACGAGTGTTATTTCATTATCTAACTCATATTTGTTATTTATTATTAACAGCCAATATGGGGCGCCGTCCAGCTAGATGGTACGTAACAAAACATTATTTTCTACATTTAAGGAAACTCCTAATCGAATAAATCCAACGAATACTAGTTTCCCGTTCTTTCGCACATTCTCACATAAATCGCAACACATCGAAAATACAATTTCTTAATCCCGTGAGAGGTTAGAAATATTCACTGCAACTCCATGTTACGATTTCCTAACGTGAGTCATCTGTGTTTCATTATAGCTATCGGTATTGCAAGAACAAACCATACCCAAAATCAAGATTTTGTCGTGGTGTGCCCGACCCAAAGATTCGTATCTTCGATCTTGGTAAAAAGAAAGCTTCCGTGGAAGACTTTCCGCTATGCGTGCATTTAGTGTCTGACGAATATGAGCAGCTCAGTTCCGAGGCTCTTGAAGCTGGACGTATCTGTGCGAATAAGTACATGGTGAAGAACGCTGGAAAAGATCAATTCCATATTCGTATGAGACTTCACCCGTTCCACGTCATTCGCATTAACAAAATGTTATCGTGTGCTGGAGCTGATAGGTACGTAAATAATATTAAACGTTAATTCTATTTATTATCACTGCTCGCACAGTGGCGAATTTAGAGGGGGGTGTCCCCCAAGGGAAAAGTACTTATTTTAATTTGCAAAATACTTATTTTAACTTAGCAATATGAGGGAAAATATGATAAATTAATAGTAAAAAGACACTTTTTTTAATTTATCAGGAAAATATTGAAAAAATCCTTGGTTTATTTCTGAGATCTATGCCCCCCAAGAAAATCTTGAATTCGCCCTTGCGTCTGTATCGCAAACAATTCTAATTAATTCTCTATCCTGTTCAAAGGCTCCAAACCGGGATGAGAGGAGCTTTTGGTAAACCACAAGGCACCGTGGCTAGAGTGCACATTGGACAACCAATCATGAGCATACGTTCGTCGGACCGTCACAAGGCTGCGGTGATCGAGGCGCTGCGTCGTGCGAAATTCAAGTTCCCCGGTCGTCAGAAGATTTATGTATCTAAGAGATGGGGATTCACCAAGTACGACCGCGCTGAATACGAAGACTTGAAGACAGACGGCCGTCTGGCTCCTGATGGTTGCAATGTTAAATACTTACCTGAACATGGACCCCTCGAAGAGTGGAAGAAGTACAAAAGAATGCTTTCTGTCCTTTAAACAAAAGTAATCTCTTGCAACTCAAATTTCAATAAAATTCTAATAAAAAAGAATCTGTATTTTCCTCCACAGTTATTCTTCCTTTGCAAATCGCCGTTCCAATGCGATGACTCTGCAAATTTTCAGATAAACGCGTTACTAGTATCGGACATATTTAATCTTTCCACTATCTTCTCTCCTGAAAAATCAATTTTTTACAGTTGCGTCATTATTGCACCGGAACGGCGATAAGATATCTTCTCCGACTGCTTCATTAACAGTAGCTACTGATGTCATAAAAGATTAGATTGCGATCAAAGTAAATACGCGTGAATCGAATCGCCTTGTTACGATTTATATATAATAACATTTTATTTACAGTTTTAAATGATTCTCCTATAAGTAATCTTATATTACAAAAGGCAATTGAGTTAAATATACATGTTAAAAATGACGCGATTAAATGTTTTTACATATAGAGTATCCTATTAATGAGACACGTGACACGTACTGTCCGCATCGTTCTCATTTTCTGTAGTCTGAATTTCATCGTCAATATGTATGTCGCACATCCCGTAACCATGAGCGTCGAGCGCTTCCATACTGATCTCTGCGTTCAGCAAAGGAGACAATTTCTCTGCCTCGCTATCTTCGTCCTGCCCCTGTCCCTGACCCTGTAAAAATTTACAAACCATTTGGAGAACATGGCACGGATCCCCGCTTTCCATATTTCGTTCGGAAAAGAATTGAAAAATTGATTACCTTGTAAAGAGAAACTGGTTTCTCATTAACGAGTCTAAGAGTGTCCCGCGATTTCACGGCAGATTTATCTCGCAAATGGCTGGAGATTTTCATTCTCATCGCCGGAGATCGGCTATGAAGGTCCTTCTGCGACCCCGAGTGTTCGTCTCTAGCTAATAAAACCGACATTCGAAATTCCGGGGTGGTACATGCAGTACCACTTGTCCTGGCAGATGTGTCTGTTTCCTTCGAAGATACATGTTTTGTTACAGGGGTACGTTCTACAGATCTGTTGCATAAAAAATTCGCAAAGCCGCAAATTAATTGTGAAACAAAGAACGTAGCTTGGTATTTTCGAAATAGTAAAGTGTGTTTGCCTGTTTAATGCTTCAGCCGCTTGAATCGCGCTGGTTGTGTCCGTGTCGGGTGTGTCCGGAGATTCTGGGGCAACGACAGCGGTTCTTGGACTGTACGGGCCGTTCAAAGCTTCTATCAACGATACAGCCTCGTATCCAGACGGAATGTTCTCGCAGCTTCCCTAAGTATTTAACATTAATTAATTGTATATTGCCGAACTGTTCTTAAATGAAATTTTACAGAAAGGTAGATTAAATGGATATTAACTTCCGGCAACGGTGGGTTGGATATAATATCTCCGGTGGCTTTCTGCAGTGCTTTAATTTGAAGGAGAGCTCTGAAAGGGGCGCGACATATTGGACAATTGTTGGCTTGGTAACGAAGAGAATCTGCGCAACCATTGCACAGGCATAAATGTCTGCATGGTAATATTAAAGTATCTCGAACGTCAGACATACAAATCACACATTCTGATCCGTTATCGTCTGTGTCCTCGTCACTACCTTGTTGCTAAAACAACATGTTATTATTATTTTAATCACGAAAGATTATGTGATATTAAGACTGGTTCAGTAATTTAGTCGTGTAGCGAGTAATTTAGTAATTTACCGTAAGTGGACACTAAAATTTAGTCGAGTAGTTTAGGAAAACAAATTACTCGCGACTCGAGTAAATTACTGGAACTGTTTGAATCAACCTTTAAACAAAGTTGACTATCTCTTAGCATGATATACCTTTGCGTTCTCAGCATTTTTATTCTCAATTCCATATATCTCTTGGAGCAAGTAGCAAAGACCATCGACGTACAGCTTCTGTTTCAGTGCCTTTAATACGTAAGTTCCATCTGAATGTTTCTCGACAACCGCAATCGTTGTATGAGACTGTTTCGGCTCGTCCGAACCCTCTTCTGCTACACAGTGTATCGCTATTGGTATTACCTACGAATTATCGAAAGGATTAATAAGAGAAATAGTTGAATAGGTACGGGAACTTGCTGTATAGACAATTTAAATGTACATACTTCTATATCAGCATTATACATCAGATCTTCTTCGTTACAGGCAGTTGGATCAAACACATGCGATGTTTGAGAAAACAGTTGATTCGCACCTTTCTTGTAGTAATATGTTTCGGAATTCACGGAAGGATCTCGAGGTGTATATCTACAAATATATTTATATTTCATGTCGTGTAAAATATTTTGTCACGGAACATTCTTTATAATTGATTTCGGATATACTTCCGAATTAGGGCTGGGACTATTCGAATATTTTACAAGTATTCGAATGCTACGAATAAACTTCGAATATTTGAGTATTCGAATGATATTACTTCGAATATTTAAGTATTCGAATACTACTCGAATATTTCAGTATTTGAATACTACTCGAATATTTCGAATACCGAAAATTTCGACAAATACTCCCAACCCTATTCCAAATGGCCCTAGTGGCCGATCGACTCAAAGTTTGATGGAAGGGGTGTGAACCCTAAATCTAAAATTGTAGCTTCGGGTATTTATTACGTTCCGAAATAAAATAAAAAATTATTGTTAATTTTTTTACAAATTATTTTTTTGCACTGAGCATAGGTAGCCAAACAGGGATCTATCCTGCCTCCCCCTCAAAAGTTTTGTTATTAATATCTCGGAAACTAATAAAATTCCCAAAACAACAAACCTTAAGTCAATCAGCCACTGGACCATTCAGAAGTACAGCCTTAATTTCTACAACATATCTAATACATACGTAACTCCCTTCGTTGTGACTTCTTCAGTGCAGAAATAATATATCGTAATAGCACACCTTACATCACAATCAAATATAAATTCAATATTATAACGACTCGGCTTTTTGTCGATATCGCCATCCCCATAATGTTTTACATTATGACACTGAGGTGAACCAGATGTTTGATCAACATTACGAACCAGCCTTAACGATTCCCTCCTTATATTCACTAAACTCTTCAATGTTTTCGTCGGGTCGTTGGCTTGCGGCGGAGGATAGGGAAACTATAAATAAGTAACAATCATGAAAATTACACATTATTAACACTCATATGCTGTATACTGTAGTACACAATATAGAATACTCTAATATTACATATTATCTTACTGGTGTTGGTCGACTCCCTAAAAAATTCAAGTCAGCATTCTCCCCGAAAAGATATGCTTCCGGCTGAGAAGTATCGAATCTTTCGCCACCCATTATGAAGTGGCTGCCGAAGTAGTTTCCTAAAAAGTGAAACTAACTCAATAAAGTACAAATAGATTTTGAAAAAATCATTTTATTTGCATTAAAATTAGCTTAATACTCGCGCAACTATTATTACTCGCATATTACGAAACTACTCGTTAATTAAGATTAACAAACCAGATCGAGGTGGATATTTGTACGCATGATTCGAAACAATATCAACTTCCTCCACGCCAGCATTCTGTCGACTCGTTAGCGATCCCATCGCTTAATTATGTTAAAGATAATTACGAATCGCCACTGTCTGGATAAACGCAACCGCTATGTACAATATAATTAAATAACGATCTCTTTCGCTAATAGAAACAGAGGAATAATGCGAACCATAACCGTTTGTAAACAAGGATCGCCCGATACCAGCAATTTTGACAGCCAATTTTGTCCAGTTGACACTTTACGATCCCGGAAATCGTATGAAGTCCATCGCACATGCCTCTTACAATTCAGCCAACCTAATTCATATCTCCTTTTTTATTATTTCTAAACACCTCGTCTGGATAAGTTTCATAAAAACAATACCGGTGTATAATTTATTTAAAACAACCTTCCAAATAATACATCTTTCTATTTGTGTATTAAAAATAAAGCTTATTAATTATCCCAGTAAATGATTAAAAAGCGTGATAAATATTTGCGGGCAAGTTTCCCAGACTGCCACAATCAGACGCGCTATTTCAAAATTTTCAGTGGCAAACTGCTGCAAAGTTTACAGCGCAAGCTGCAGTTGACGCAAGTTGTCGTTAACGAACGGGCGTTATCGGTATGTCCGATCTTGCGCGATGATGTAAATACGATCGTTATAAATAATTTCCGATAAACATTGAGTGGTACTATTGAAGCCCACGAAAGCTGGTGGATGAATGATGAAGTACGGTCGGAGTTCGAGCATTGAGAATTGGCGATAAGGTTTGGGGATCGTGGCCAAACCTTTCAATAAACGCAGCCGAAGCCGCCAGTAACACGAATACGTAATATGATCGTGCGATAACATTTACACCACGCAGGACTGCTGGCCGAGTAAATGGTTCTTTATCGTCATGAAGTTCAACGAAAAAGAACTCGCGGAGGCAAGTAATGGCCCCGCTGATATCGAGGGCCGTTTAAATCACAAACGAGCTCACAAGTCAGGTTAGTTTAGTCAACAGTCATTTAAATTCAATCGGACGCATTTGCGTTCATTAACCTATTAATTCGCTAATTTATACAACTATGTTTATTCCAGCGGTTTAAAATTGATTTTATCAAAATCGATCTCAATCTCGGAAGAATTTACTTTCGAATTAAGTTTCGTCGCACTATCGGCTAACATTGGTATTATTTTTTTTTCAGGATTCAAAGAGAAATGGTTTAAATTGAGGTGCAATTTGTTATTTTATTTTAACATCAACGAACTAGGACACATCGACAGAAAGCAACCGGCCGGCGTGATCGTTTTAGAAAACTACAGCATTAATATCGACACCACGTCCGAAGGGATGTTCGCATTTAGTATAGCATTTCGAGACGAGCACGAGAAAAGGCACGTTCTGAGCGGACGCTCCGAAACTCAAGTAGAACAGTGGGTCAGCGCGCTGAAGCAGGCTAGTTACGAGTATTGGAGGTCGCGCTTGATAATGCTCCAAGAGGAGCTGTGCAAAAAGACAGGGAAAGATCCATTGCTGATGTATCCGAGAAATCAGGGGATCATCAGAGACGAGGCATGGGAATCCGCGTCGACCTTTCGATCTCATGTACGTTCCTTTACAACCTCCGTTGTAACATCGACTGCGATAAACTCAGTAACGAAAGAAGTGAACTTGATTGAATTTTAAGTAGCTTAATTATACTTCTCTTAGTTTGCGAGGCGAAGCTGAAATACCATTCGGTTATCTGAACCTTGGACGCGGATGTGGGAGTTTCAGTTTCGAAATTTATTTATTGTAGCTAATGTATCTGTAATTTATATGATTTATGTGTACATGACAGAATAAGGGTTCTCTACAACTGCAAGCTATTTACACGTAATGTTAAATGTAACTGTTTCATTATTTATTAACTGGAAGTTTTATATGTATTTATGTAAAGTGATTTTTTGATAAAATATTGGAAGAACCAAAAGAACATTATAATGCAATGTAATTCTTAAGGAGTGTTGTTTGAAATTTTACTATACGGCGCTAATACATCGTAATCGAGATATTTTATAGGGAGAACATGACAATTGTACCTTTTAAATAATTTGTATTATAGGCAGGGAAATGAGCGATCACTGAGTTGTCGCCCATAGTTTCTACCTCGTGTACAAATCTTTCAAGTATTCGAATACCAAATACTCTATTATCTGTAATGAGCATAGATACTATTAAATTTTACCAATTGATGACGATCTGTATGTAATACTGTAATGAATAAAATGTATTTTTTTAAGAGGTATGTTTAAGCAGTTTAAATTAATTATGAAGTGTTTTGTTCTTGACTTCTGTGTTTGTTAAAATTTTTTGTTAGATTTCGGAACATTGTTATTTAAAGCCATGCTTGTAAATGTATTTAAAGTGCTCAGAAGTAGCATTCTTCTTCTGTAATTTGAAATTATAAATATTTGAGTATGTGTTTTCATGATGATGGCACCCGCTAAGGAAGGATTTTTGGAAATTCCGTCCCCAAAGGGGTGAAAAGGGGTAAAATGTATTTTCTCGAATTCCTTAATATCTCTTAGACCCGATTAGATATCAACTTGGTTCTTTACTTCAAAAGGCTATCCACACAAATCCCTAAAAATCAATTTCAGGATTTTGCCCTAATCAACCCCTAAGGGGGTGGTAAAAGGGGGTGAAATATATTTTCACAGATTCCTTAATATCTCTTATTTCCGAAGCAAACCCCGGACATATATTTTACTAGTAATTCCATATAAAAATTAATTATTTTCCCAAATAATTAATACAATATCCTAATTATCACATCCTCAATCAAAATTCCACGAAAAACGCAGCCTTGCATATTCTGTGTTAAAGATAAGCAGTTGGTAGCGTTGTTTCCAACTACTTACCACGTGTCACCAACTCATCACGCATATCCACGTGTACTCAAAGAGGTCGCCACAAACAGATCGTAGTTGTGGTCACTGTTTAACCTTACTTGAATCAAGCTACCGGCAGTCGTGACAGTTTTACGTTAAAAGTATTGATAATATTTATCCTCGAGCATACTAAAGAAGCTCGAATCAACAAGATGAATCGATTCGCAATTCTTTCTATCTTAATAGTTAGTAGTATCGCCGGAATTCTCGGTGAAACTTGTCAAAAACCCGAGGTCGTTGCATCTGGATATGTCACGGAAGACGCTACGATTCTTACGAATGTTGCGTTCACAACGCAATTTGTGCTTAAGTGTAGCAACGGCGTGAAAGGTATTACGCTGTACGCAGAAGTTGAAGGCAAATCGTTGCCCGCTGCTAGATTAAGTTCCGATAACAAGTACCAGGTAATTGACATTTCATGAATATATATATATTAAATAAGCCGGTTAATCGATGTATCGTCTTACGCGAACAATAGAAATCCTCTTACTGTCGTAACTGTATTAATTTCTACAGGTTTCATGGACGGAAGACGTGAAGAAAGCACGCTCCGGAGACTACAGAATAAATTTATATGACGAAGAACGGTACGCCGCTATTCGCAAAGCTCACAGGAATGGAGAGGATCCAAGCACTGTGAAGCCTTTAGCTGTAGTAGTACTTAACAATCCAGGCGTATATCTCGGGCCCTGGGTCAACTCGGAGCTTCTCGCTGCACTTCTGGCAGCCCTAGTTTCTTATTCTGCTTTCTCTTCTAAATATAAGCTTCTTGCTTGAATATTCTTAAGTAATTAATTTTTCAAATAAATTATTGTTTAAATTTAGCATTGTTTTACTAAACTACCAACAAACTAATAGAATTTTAATATTAATTGTTATTTAGGTTCTGTCTCAAGTACAGCTTTATAATTTAGTATCACGAGGTATTTTGATTAATAATATATACAGTAGGAGAGGAAAGAAAGTTTACAGTTTTTAAAATCGTGTAACTCTTTTAGAATTGCTCCAAACGACACGAGTTTTTTTTAGGAGCTAGATGGATTAATTTGCTAAGTGGCGTGTTTCGTCGTTTTGAAAAAAAATGCAATTGATCGGAATAGCAAAAAAAATAGTAAATGTTTTTTAAACTTTTAAACTTGAATTTTCATTATAGGCTCGCTAAAAAAGTTTGAAAAACGACCTTTACTATTTTCTTTTGCTATTCCGACCAATTTCATTTTTTAGCACACCTAGCAAACTAATCCTTCTAGCTTCTCAAAAAAAACTCATCTCGTTTGGACCAATTCTAAAAAAGTTATAAACTTTCTCCAGGATTGTACTCAATATTAAACTCTCTAGTTTATAGAAGAGGAATTTTACAAAAAATACAAAACTCTTAAACATGTAGTTTAATATACTTCAGAAGCAGGTGGATTACCAAAAAAGTATTCCCAAGATGGCGGATACTTAACATCTATCTCACCACGAGCATTAGTGTCTATTACATTCAACCACTGATTTAAACCTTTAACTAATATCAACGCATCAGAGACATTGTCTCCTTCCGAACAATAACAGAACAGCACAGTACAAGGAATCTCCGTTGATTTGAGATAATCGTAAAGGCCATTTGCGTATCCACCGCCAGGAATATTGTTTCCCGTGGAATCTGTTAGAATCTTCTTCTCATGCTTTTTCCAACCGAGGTTTTCCAGAAGCTCCTCGTTGTCTAATAACGAACGATCCGAAGAGAGGTACCTTAAACTGACCTCTGATCTATCGACCCGCTCGTAGTCGTAACTGCTGCTTAAAATTAATATCTGCGAAGATAAATCTTTTATTAATACCAAACTGAACGAACAATCAAATATATGTTGGAATAAATAAATAAACAGCACCTTGCTGATCTTTCTTTTTTGAACGAATTGTGTTAGTTCATCAAAGAAACTACTGCAATTGCCGATGTAAGGCGAACGTATCTGTAAGACGATTATTTTACGCGCAGCTCCAACATAGAAATCAGCGGTAGTGCAAAGGGAATCGGAGTTCTTATTGTACGGGTCCAGACCAGAGATCGGAACGAACATGGAACTCCACATAGATCCGCTTTTGCACAGATTTAAATTAGAGATCAATAGATCGATGCATAACTGTCCAACATTTCCAACAGCCACCGATGGAAGTATCAGAGTATAATTTTCGAGACTAATTTCCTCTGGTAGCTTTATCATTTTTTAAGGAATATTTATCGAGTACCTGGTATAATAAGAATATTCGTTAAATAAAAAATTCGATTTATACAAACTTGTGTAACCAGAATTACCGCGGTGAAAGTAAGACTCGAATAAAATCGACACGTAATTCAAAGTTTTTATCGCGCTCGACACTGGTGAATTTAAAACTCACGAGTCACTGAACGACGTAAATAAATATTAACCAATGAATAGTTGTCATACCAGTTTCTTACCTGCGCAATTAAAATTTTGCGCGCTGTTGTGATAGTCAAATGAAAATAACGTAATCCACTGAACGAGGAATTAATAAATTTGCACGCGGAATTTGTGCGTACGCATTAATTCAAACTTACGACTAATAAACAGCAATATAGCATAAGAATTACTCGACATTTGTAGCAGACTAAAATCTAAAGTTGGCAACTCTGTTCCAGCTGCTTTCACTCCGGCAGACGGGAATGAGTTATTATCTACTATCTAGATAATTATTCAAATGCATTTATTCTAGATTAATTGTGTACGATCGAACAGCGTCTAACAAAATAATCGAACTATATTTAAAAAGAGACTTCAGAAATGGCAACAAATGCTGATTAATGAATATTCCCCATGTATTCTTTCTTTACTAATTACTTCGTTCAACCAAATGTTCTTATCCATCGATAAAACATTGAATATACAAAATCTTTTATCTAGATCGATTAAAATTCCGTGCATAAATATTAACCTATAATTTCTACGATCCTTAAGTCTCAAAACAACATTCCATAATTGCAATAAACTCTAATCATACAGGATTAACATATCGGAAGAATACACGCCTCGCAAAGTGAATGAGAATTATAAATATTCGTGTAATAATTGACGCTTAGGCGATTTGATTGGGCGAAGGGCGGTCGGTACGGAAGCGCGGCGCGTTACCGACCGGGCGCGGCGGCGGCGGCATGTGACGTCACGCATCACCGCCCCGCGATGCCTTTCGGGAAATAGCGCCGCCATCTTGAGTGGCATGGCCCAGCTAGACAGTGCGCCCTGAGCAAAGACATGCGATTTATCGTGAAAACATTGAACGTCCCAAAAATCACGGATCCCTGTGAAACATAGCGAAACCTCGGTGCTTCGCACCCACGTCAGAATGGAGGCGGTTAAGGCGTTTAACGCGGAGGTGAGCTGACTCTTACCCTCGATTCTTCTCCTAGCCCGCCGACTCTCCCTCTTCTTTTTTCTCTCGTTACTCGTTTCCCATTTCCCCTTTCGCTGTATTCCCGTTTCGCGGGGCTATGCGATAAGAGCGTGGGACGGAGCCCCGGAGGGCGAGCGGCCCTCCCCCGACGGCCCCCGAGTGATCGTGACCCGAGGAATCGAGTGATTTTCGTGCACGGCGAATGCTTTGATTTCTCGTCCCTCTGTGCGCGAGAGAGAGGAAGAGGCTATCCCTGCACGGGAGAAAGAGGGGGAGCAGCGAGGGAGAGAGAATATTTATTGTGATTTAGAGTGTTTCTGTGATGCACGGCGGGATTGTTTATTGTTATTATTCGGAAATACTTGCAATTTACGCGATTAAGGATAAGTATTGGTATTCTTGTGCTTCTGGAGCATGATTGTAAAGGGGGGAGGAATGGGGATGAGGAGGAAAAGGGAGGCCCATTAAAGGGAGTTCGCGAAGCACTTAGGAAGACGATAATGAAATCCTAAGATCCAGGAATAAATGTTTACGTGCGCTGATGCGAATGGTTAAACTCGAGAACTTGAATCGCTATACTTCTCGATCTTACGAGAATCTTTTTCTATATATTCGTTCCCATGTCGAAGATTGTTTAATTGTATATTTTGATGTTTCAGCTTTCCGCTCTCTATGACGTGAAACCACCAATCTCCAAGGCCAAGATGAACTCTCTGACGAGGGGTGCGATCAAGGCAATCAAATTCTATAAACATGTTGTGCAAAGCGTTGAGAAATTTATTCAAAAGGTAAGGCGGTCGATAAATTGCGTTCTATAGTTTTTCTAGAGAATGGATTACAGAAGGAGGTAGATGGATATTAATTAATATGATGATTCTCTGTTGCAGTGTAAGGCGGAGTACAAAGTGCCTGGATTGTACGTTATAGATTCAATTGTACGTCAGTCCAGACACCAGTTTGGAGTAGAGAAAGATGTCTTTGCTCCACGCTTTGCAAAAAACATGCAAACTACCTTCTTGAACCTTCTGAAATGTCCCCAGGAAGACAAAAGCAAGGTGATAAGGGTTTTGAATCTTTGGCAGAAGAACGCAGTGTTTCCTTCCGAGGTCATACAGCCTCTGTTTGATCTCGCAGACCCGAATCATCCGATACACAAGGAGCAGGCGGTTAATACCAATGGTAAATGAATCGAAGAGGGAGAATGTTAAGAATAATATCTGTATTAAGATTGAAAATGATTATTATAATTTCCAGGCACGCTGAACACATCTTCAACGAACAATGCAAGCAATACTGGCGCCGTGGTAAAAACTCCTCCCTTGACTGCAAAAAACCAAGTGAAAGATCAAAAGTTATTTTCTTCCGCGAAGCCAATCGATCCCGCTTGGCTTGCACAAACCAAAATGGAAACGGCAAATATAGTTAATGCTAACAAGCTCCTGGTATGTTTCGCGTTTAAATGCTTCTTCGTCCGTTGAGATCGACGATTTTAAATACTTATTTTTTTGCAGGGCCAGTCGAATTCAAGTCAAATGGACGCTTCTTTCCTCGACCAGCTGCAACACTTGCAGCAGCTACTACTTAAAAAGCAGGAGGCAGCGAACGAGCAAAAGAGTTCGGTGAAGTTTGACAAGAAGCTCCTAGACTTTGATTACGGCGAGGAAGAAGACGACGACGTGGTTGTTGCTAGTTCGCCAGCAGCGACGGCAGCCGCGAACGCTGCCCAGCACAACGCAGTTGCCACGGGAAACAGTTTGGAGAGTCTCGGGCTACTCCTAACAAATCCAGAGGTATAAATCGATGCATCAAGTAATTACAATCGAGTATTAGAATTAAACGACTCAACCACTGGGATGATGATAGGTTCTGAGGCAGCTGCAAACACTGCAACAGACGATGCAAGGAAATGCTTCCTCGTCGCAGCATGAAATGGAGGAAAAAATGCGGAAACTCCAACAAATGAAGCAGCAGGAGGAAGAGTTCGATAAGCACCTGGCCCAAACTGTTCCTGTACGTTGTTCGCGTAAAAACGAACGAGCTCTGCGCTCGTAAAGACTCGCAAGACTCATTAATTACATCGCTTAATGCATTCCACTTATGTTAATTAAGTTTCGCTTCGCCTTGTCCCGCAGAATCTGCCGTTCGCGTCGGAATGTGAATTGAAACCTTCGGATATCTTGAAACCAAGTCAACAAAATACGTATACCACAAATGTAAGTAGCGGAGTCATACAAGATATGAGTCAACCGCCACCTGGTTATCCACCGGCTCTACCGTATGCCTCTCAACCTTTGTCAAATATTAGGCAGATCAATCAGCAGGTGCATCAAAATCAAAAGAGCCCGCTTCTCGATGAGCGGCAAGATACGCAAGATTATTCTGGGTAAACACATCTTTCGCCCTCGTCTCGATTAATTGCATTTGAATCGAATCTTCTGGTTCGAGGATTAAGCTTAATGGTTGATTGATCCGTTGATTTGCAGAAATGGTGCCAGGCGAGATAGTAGCAGCGTAGAGATTGTAAATTGCGAAAGCACAAGATCGCAGAGTAGATCGCCTGATCGATATAGACACCATAGTCGATCTAGATCGCCACGGCATAGAGATAGGGACAGAGATAGAGACAGGGATCGAGACAGAGATAGAGACAGGAAATCTCGATCAAGAAGCAGATCCAGGAGAAGAAGGTAATTCTATGTAGATTTTTCTGCCAGTTGTAAATTGGTAGCTGAGGAACTATAGACGTTTTACTATATTTATTCGTTATTTAACGTGTGATTATATACGCGTTGTGTTGTAGATCTCGTTCGAGAGACAGGGGGCGTGATAGAAAACGCGAGGACAGCCGAGAAAAGCTGAGTGAGGAAGAACGAGAGAAAGAAAGAGAAAGACGCAAGCGAGGACTGCCGCCAATTGTGAGGGATAAATTAAGCGGTAATTGAAAGATTTTCTCGTTTACCGGCGCAGCTGAGTATCGATCGTTTAAGTTGCTTCAGAGAGGTTTCCGTTGTCACTTCCAGCCGTGCCTTGGTCGGGCCCTGTGCTGCTTCTGTAAATAATACACTTAAATATCCTTGCAGTTTGCAGTACCACTCTTTGGGTAGGACATCTATCAAAATTGGTACACCAGGAAGAACTTTCAGATACTTTTGGAGAATTTGGTGATATTGTCAGCATAGATCTGATATCGCCTAGAGGTTGCGCCTTCATATGCATGAATAGAAGGCAAGACGCATATAGAGCACTTACTAAACTTAAGAATCATAAAATGCAAGGAAAAGCAATCACTGTAAGTTATTCGACTTACAAGTAATTCTTCATCATCTCTGAATACATTAAATTAGCTCCTAGTTTTTCCTTTTGTTTTTTTTTTATATTTTTTTTACATTTGTTTCCGCAGTGAAATATGTTGTATTTCCAGAGTAATAGAATGTTCCATGTATTTCAGTTAGCCTGGGCACCGGGGAAAGGTGTGAAAGGAAAGGAATGGAAAGATTACTGGGAAGTTGAATTGGGAGTTAGTTATATTCCATGGAATAAATTAGTAAATGTCAATGATCGGGATTTAGAATTACTCGAAGAAGGTGGAATGATCGATGAAGATACTTTGCCACCCAATTTAAAAGGTAAGTGCAGTCTTATACGATCATTTGCTTGTAACATTCATAGCGTTCTGCTGGAAAAGAGGCGTGGTTAAGACCAGAATTTAAAATCCAACATTAAATCAACAGGTAAATTAAAGCATTCCGGGACGAACGCAGACGTGCTTCAGCAGCAGTTACATTTGCAGCAACAAGCCTTAGTTGCGGCTAATACGATTCCAAGTTTAACAGACAGCATGAACGTAATGCAGCCCCCGACTAGCGTTCAGCAGCAACAGAGCCAGCAGCAGGCTCAGCAACAGGGCCAGCAGCAACAGCAAGTGATCGACACGAGCCAACCGCCGCCGATCAGGCCTCCCACGTCGGCCGCGCTTCTGCCGCCGCCGAATACGCAGCTGCAGATGATGCCGCCTGCTTTCACAATGCCGGGAGTTCCTCGTAAATGATGAATCCGTTTTAACGTATTCCTCGGTCGAGCTTCCATTAATAATTCCGTTTTATTTATAATTCGTTTTGCTGTTCAGGTATGCTCGGACCAATGGGATTACCAATGCCGCATAGTTTAATGCCCAACGTCCCGATAGGTGTACCGCCTCCAAACATGCAGAGCTTACTAGGCCCTCCTGGAATGATGCAAACTATGCTAACACCTCCAGTAAATTCCCCGTTCGGAGCCGGCGTTGGCGTTGGTTTATTAACGCAGATCCCCTTACCGGCACCCGCCGCGCCCTCGGATAAGCCCAATTCCACTGGTACGTGTAAACGAATTAAGCTCGAGCTCAGATATTAAAATTGATCACGGAGAAGGTAATAATGCTGGAAATATCGACGCGGTCCTTTAGGTATGCCACACAATGTTCCTCCGATAGGAGTCCCACCGCCGACGACAGAAACGGGTATGCCAAATTTGCCAATGTTACGTCAACCTTACGGTGTAGGACCTTCTGCTCCCTTACAAATGCAACTACCTCAGCCACAACATTCTGCAGATGACATGGACGTAGAAATGGAGGACGCGATGCCGCAGAGCTCGAACGGGGCTAAGAACAAGAGCAATTTAAGCGGGGAGCACATGTTACTGGAGGGTGAGGAAATAACGGAGGCCGACCAGCAGGTAGAGGTAAATATACGGAAGAATTTTCTCGCCGTTAAATATTGTAATATCTCTTATCGTGCTTGCCGCAACAGATTTGTACGGTACACATTTCGCTTGGATCTCGCTACTAAATTTAATTCAAAGCGACAATTTATAATGAATCAGAGTGCACTGTACAGGATTATATAAATTTAATTTAAATTTAGCAACAGCAGCATCGAGATTATAAAGAGAGAGAGAGGGAACGTGAGAACAGAGAAAGAAGGGATAGAGAAACGCATTTGTCTCATAGAGATAGGGAAAGCAATGATTCCAGAATGGATCGTGGAAGGGAAAGGGGTAGGGGAAGAGAACGTGGACGTGATCGTAGAAGAGATATTAGGGACAGAGACAGAGATGACAGAAGAGAAAGGGAGAACAGAGAGAATCGAGAAGGGAATCCGCAAACTCAAAATCTTCAGGTACTAGCCTGTTAATTTCTAACATTCTATAATAATAAATCGTCAACAGAAGCGACAGAAAGGAGCATAAAGTAAGAAAGTATTATAACATACTGCGAGAGAAATTACGACCGTTTTGAATTTTTAACCCGCCCCACCTTTGCATTCGACAATATCGGTGTCATTAACAGAACGTTTCACTTCTAGGAGAACGATTCCCCTCCGAAAAAAGACGGCAACAAACCGAGCTTAGCCGATCGTCTACGTCAATTGGCCGATGGCACTCTTCCGCTTGAAGATCGAGGCGAGCGAGTGCCTCCTCGTAACCGACCAGATCGAGAGAGATCCGACAGGACTTTCGAGGAACCTCGATCGTCACGCGCAGAGCCCATCTCGTCCCTGATGGACCTGCCCAAATTCGGCCTGCCCCAGGAAAGGGGCGATTTCTCTGCCCGGCCGCCAGATTTCCGGCCTCCTCAAGATCCAAGGGAGTTCCAGCAGCAAAGGGAAAGGCAGAGCTTTGGTAGGGGCCACAGAGGATCGCAAATGCACGAGGAATACATGGAAGCCCCTAGGATACAGGGAGGGATGTATCAAGAAGAGTTTGATAATCGGATACACGGACAGCAGAGAATAGAAGAATTCGGAAGACTTGGACCTCCCCGGGAACAGAGGTAAAAGCACGCTCCACTTCCGAAAAGCAAACGAGAGTTTCCTCTCTTCTTTATCAGTAAATTACAGCGGGTTCCTGATTGTGTTCTCGAAGAATATTTAAGAAATAAATATGGGTTGTTTAATCGTCGATTAATTGTTTGTCTAAGGGAGGAATTCGACAGATCTGAGGCGCGAGGAAGAAGGCCACCGATCGACGATCGGGATCGATTCGATTACGATATCAGACGAGATGGTTTCGATCCTCGGCTTCAGGACGGTTTCGATCCAAGGGGGCACATTGAGCGAGGTGAATTCGAGCCGAGGAGGCGGGAATTCTTTGGAATGGAACCTATGTTCGGGATGCCGCCTATCATGGGACCCAGAGGGCCTAGACCAGGACATCCTGATGGGTTTGGGCCTCGTACGGGTCCTCTAGGAGCTCGCGGGCCTGGTAAGAGAGATCTTCCTGCTTTACTATTCAAATTAATATGAAAGCTAATAGGAGAATTTTATTATTTTTCTTGCAATACGTGAAGATAATTGAAGAATCGGTTGTGTCGTAGAACATAATATTAACGAACGTTTGTGTTCTAGGTCCTTTAATGTTCCATCCGCGAGGCCTAGGACCTCGTCCTCTTCGCCCTGGCATGAGGCCTTTCGGCCCCCGTGGTCCACCTTTCGATCCCCGAGAGCCGGATGCCTTTTTCAGACCTCCTTTCGATGACCGCCCGCATGTCAGACCGCCTTTCGGCCCGATGGGCCCTCCACCACCAATTATTCCTCCAGAGTCTGCCGCTCCGTGGAGGAACCAAGAGCAGCATCCCTCTGGCACCTGGCCAGCTGATGCTGAGAATCCGCCGCCGCAAAGAGACAGCTCCAGAGACAAGAAAGGCGGTGGCAAGCATCCGAACAACCAGAGCATGGACAGGGAGAGTCGAAACAGGGGACGGAAATCCAGGTGGACAAACGTAAGTCCGTCCGGCGAGGACACCGAGGAATCCAAGGAGCAGGAGCTAGCTATTGGGAGCGCTGAAGAGAAAGAAGAGCCTATAAGGGAAGAGCAAGTGATGGTGCAAGAGGAGGAAGTGGTAACTGAAACACGGGAGGTGATTCCTAGTGACATAATGGAAGATACGGAACAAACAGTTGAGATACACCAAGAAGGCATTGAAACGAAGGAGGAAGAGGACCGCAGGGATTCTTAGACCAAAGTAAAGAGCGATTTTTCTCTTTAAGAATTTTTTTTTCTTTCTTACTCTGTGGAGTGGTGTGAGGGAGAACTCGTTGCTTCGAACCGAATTGGGTCGAAACGGGAAAGCTTATTTTGGAAAATGATACACTGAGTTTTAGAATAATTATCGTGTTCAATCGATGATAGATTATTATTATTATTCTTATTATTATTATTAAAGTAATCATGTATTCTTTTAAAATTTGTCTGAGATATGGACAAAATTATCACTTGTTGCTAGAGGTAGGTTTTAAAAAGTGCACGCAATGAGGAAGTCTTGATGAATATATTTAATGAAATTTATATTAATACTTTCGTGCAGTAGTATTCTTTTATGAAACATGAGATTGTACAAATGAAATGACGTTTTGTATTGTTTTAAGATGTATGTGAAACAGATGTAACATAGAGTATATCATTGATTGAACGAAAGAGATATATTTCTTTAATTCAAAGTCTCAGATTTCAAAGGAATTAGTTTTGCAATCGATTTGACAGTAAGGCACTGTGATTTGTAAACACAGGACCTATGACCCGCGGATACTCCAAGTGGCGACTTATTTATTGAATTGTAAATACTTTTGTATTTTCGTAGTAAACACGTATATAGTATACACAATTTAAATGTATACTCTCAAGTATTTCTGAAGCTATTGAGGGTATCAGAAAATTGTTCGTGCAAAAGTTACTTCGCTTGAAAGAGGAGACCGTAATAGCGAGAATGCTATTCGATTATTAGTTTCGAAGGCTTCGAGATGTGCTTCGTTTTATTTCTTTTAAATGCAACTGTGTATTTCTCCTCAACTCGATGAATTTATTTCGAAACACAATAACGCAGTTTCATTTGTGAAAAGAGATGGCAATATTGGAATCCCTGACACCGTTCAATTTCGTTATTACATTTCCCCCTTTCGAGTGAAACAACCCGTGCGAAAACACGTTTCTGAAACCTTCAATATTTCACGAGATAATTGAGTGTAATGCATTTAAATCGACTGTACTGTATAGATAGATGAATCTTAATAGTAGGATCTTGATTAACCGTAAATATTACAAACTTCGAGTATTTTCATATGCACATTTTTGTTGATTGAACTGTACATACGATTCTTATAATTCGCCTGTTAGATAAAAGTCGTGTATAAAGTAGAAACTTAATTCGGCACCTATATCAGTTTAAACGACTTTTCGTCGTACGTAAATTATTTAAATTTAATCCTCAATTATATGCTTCTTTAGACATGACTCGTCGTATTCCCTGTGGCATGCGTAAGGAAAAGAATTTTATTATATTTATGTGGAAAATTGAACGTTCAATCAACAGAAAGAGTCAACCCGTAAAATATGTAAGCATTCATTCGGATAAGCAAGATTCTACCATCGTAAATATTTAAATAGATAGAGAGAGAGATTATATATAAATATATATATATATATGAGAGAGTGTAAACCAACAAAGAATGGGAGAGAGTGAAAGAGAGAGAGAGAGAGCGAGAGAAAGTGAAAATTAGAGGGCGAGAATATATATAGCGCCGATGTTCGGCGCGGCTCAATCAAACGAACGAAAAATAAATATTTTCTATATAACGTCTTTCTTCGTAAGCAGAATTCTAGCCTCTCATTCCGCTTGGCTCCCGGAATTATATTCACTTTTTTTTTGTTTTCAAAGACAACTCTCCAGCCGTAGGAAGCTTTGAACAATCCATTGGAATGAAATATTTCAAATTCACCCGATTACGCAAGACACTTAAGAATTTGCTCTTCGTAGATTGTATCTGGGAGTCTTTACAGGAAAACTAGAGAACATAATTATTTGTTAATTTGAACGATCTCTTTTATCATTTTATGTACTTTTCTTTGCGCCACAAGCGAGAAATCTTCTACATAACGTTAGGAAAAAGGTTTCGGAGAAAAAGTTGCGTAGTTCAAGGTACGAAAATTCGGCGAGCCAAACGACATTGTCTGAGAATTCTTTTCAGATGGAATATTCTGCCCGTAAGATGAACTTTCCTCTTTAAATAATTATTTTCTGCGATCATTTAAACTCTCGGTCCGAGAACAAGGCGTATCCTCGTTATCGAGTCATTTATGTAGAACAGTCGATGCAATTATTATTTAATTTGAAGTGCAATTTTAACGTAGCTTACGTCTTCCTTGCCTCGATGAAAAAAGGCATGATTAATATATATATCGAATTTTTGTACATTTTTAAGTTGCGCTTCTATTCGAAGCATGATCAAATTCGCCATTCAGTTCTTTTAACTATGCAATTTTTGTCTGAAAATTTTTTCCTCCGAATATCGAGTGACATATCGTTCATGGAATCGAAGCATAGGGTGGACAGTTTTGCGATTAATTAAAGGCTGGTATATTTAGTTGAAAGGAACGGAAAGTGTTAGAGGGAATAGAGAAGAGAAAACGAAAGCTTAGGAACGATATTCGGAATGGAGCGAAATCTTTTCAGAGCAGCTTTGGATACTTGTTCAGTACTCGTACTCGTGTGTTCACATGCGTGAGTCTCTCTCTCTGTCGCCACACGACGATGGAACACCAGCCACCAGGTCGCTTGCGCTCAAACTGAGCGACAAGTGCAAGGTACTGTTGTGTTTATAACTCATTATATTTATATACTGAATGCTATTTTCCTTTCTGGACGAACTGCGGGAGATAGGTGAGCCAGAACGAATTGATTTGTGTTGGTAGTGAACGGGGACCGAAGCGAACACCGGCTCGCCCGAAACAGCATATAATTTCCAAGCTCCAGCTTCGCCCTCTTATTTTAATTACGCGGAAGCTCGAGCTTTCTAGCAAATCATTTGCCGATCGAGAATCGAGAGGCCGACTCGATTTTAGTAATTGGCAACGCGTCCTTAGCTCGTTTTGTGAATAGCATTAATATTAAGAAGCTTACGGTGTTGAAAAATTGTACATTCAATTTGTAACTAAGATGCAATAACGAGGGGGCAAAATTGATAATTGGATTATACTAAAGATATTAACATTGTCGAGCAAAGAGGACAATTGTTTAGCTTATTAACTGATTATGTTTAATTAATGTGTAGGTTGCTTAGTATAATTCATCAAACCTTTTATCGATATTTCTTATTCAAAGTATCGATATAACGATCGCCCATTGCAATGCGATCTGTTTCGAGGGGTGGCTTGAAAGTTCGTCCAGAATGTAACAATATTTTTTTACCGGATAATCGTATTATAAACTTCTCAAAAAAGCAAAAGATTTACAAAAACGAAGAAAAAAAACTAAACGTAATTTAGGATAATATGAAGAGCCCATGCACCACTCCGGAATAGAGTTTAAGAAGCTAGAAATTCCGATCTTTTTTTCTCTCGTTTTTAAGAGAGTAGCTTCGACGAGGGAGAAGTAGAAAGACCCGCGATTTATTTATCTGCATAAACAGATTGTTGATCGTTTGTGTGAACATCTATTTATATACAAACGGCGAGCAATAACAGGATCGAGCGTGAATGGACAACGAAAATGATAGTATTGGCGACCTTGCAGGCGAATTGTAAATAGATCATCGGCTTTTAATCTACTTTCGTAACGGAAACGATTGCCCTCGACATGTCTCGATTAAACGTTGGATTTGTTTCGCTGCGCCCGGCCCGTGTTCTTATGCAAGGTATCGTTTCATCCCATCTAAAAGCCATTTTCGCAATTGCGTAATTACGTGCATTTCGTAACCTGTTATTGACGTCAGTCTGATCGGTGGGAGGAAAAAAAAAAGAATTGGTATACACGCACATGCGCGGAGGTTCGTGGTCAATATCAGATTTAGGATTCTAGCATATACAAGTAGTCTAACGTAAACTGTTACAAGCTCATATATATTTTTTTTTCCTTCTCGAGAACTGTCGGGGATAGCTACGAATTGTTATTTGTTGCTACTTTAGGACTCATTGCGGCCCTTTATGCGACGTACACGGAAACCGAGTCAACTCCAAGGGCCGGAGATGGCAATTCCACCATTTCTTTTTCTATTTTCTAAAAAAAGAATGGGATAGCAAATAAATTTCGACATTTTTTATTCTTTCTTGTGAAAATAAGTAATATTTTTTTATATTTTGCATAGTTAAGGAAATATGGCGAGAAATGTCCGTCAGTAAGACAATTTGCGTGAAACACATTAGTTTCTAACGCTGTTAGAGACTCGTTATAATTGAATGTTTAATGTGATGTACCTGCATCAGTAAACATTTATCAAATCTTCTCTCTTTACTGATACTATTTCCTGTGTTCAATGATATCGATGGAGTTAGCTACTAAGGCACCAATAGAATATATCTTTCCACCGCTTCCGTTTCTATTTCTTTAGTTATGCAAAATGTTGGCAATTAACTCCAACGATGTTATCGGATGTCCGAGGTAACGTCAGTGAAAGGATTGTTACAAGTACGTGTACATCATTTTAAGCATTTAATAAAGTCAGTTTCAATTCATGTCCGCGATGTTATTCACCCTGTTTGAGGATCCTTCAAGAAAGGATACTCTCCGCGGTACTTTATTAAATAATTATACATCGAATGTGATAAGGGATTATTGAGAAGTATATGTACAAGCTGGCGTGCAGGCGTGTTTGTCACGCGAGAGCCGCAGTGGGTCCTGAAACATGAAATTAGAACGTCGCATCGCTGCTCGCAACGCGATAGTTCTCAAGGAAACGATATGTAACATTTTATGTGGCCACCCTGTATATGCGGTAACCTCGAATTTTTACGCGTTCTCGCACGTGACGTTTAGAACATCGAATGCTTACGAGAGTGGTCCAATTATAGAGAGCGCTTTGTAAGATTTGGTACAACTTAAAGAACGAGAAAGTTACTATTGAAAAGTAAAGAAATTGTTGATGTTTTTATGGCTATCATCATTATGCGTTACTAAAGTTTTAAAGTTACGTAGCAATGTAACTCACACGGAGACAGGGATCGGCGGATTCCAGCTGCCGCTTATGGAGGGGGAAACACCTACGAGATTGGTCGTAATGTGTACATGAACTGCGCCTGCGTCAGTCGCGCACGCATAACCGCCGCTCCTGTAGGTGTTTCCCCCTCCATCAGTGGTAGCTGGAGTCCACCGATCCCTGCACGGAGATGAGGATTTAAAGTATCCACTGCGCGAACAGTTGCAAACAAGCGATATGAGCAATGCAGTACAGCCTATTGTGAAATATTTCAGTGTACGCATTATTAGTTTTGAGTATAAATAATTGAAACCTTCTGTAACACTGTCTTGATTTGGAAATTCTGTATTTCCCGATTATTCCACATTTTTATGAAACTCTTTATACATGATTTACTTATTTTGCGATGTAAATTAAGTAGAGCAGGGTGATTATGATTATGATGGAAGTGTATATTGAAAAATTCAAATAGATAGAATACATTATTTTAATTTGCTGTAGTTCTTATTGGACGAGAAAGAAATTAACTAACTATTAGTTAAGCGGAACATTTATATAAACGATAATCGACCGATAAGTCGACTTGAAACTTTCTTAGTTTCGCTACTTTATTAACCGATTCGACATTTTACTTGTACGCCGTGTTTCATTCCTTCACTCTTGAATCTTTACTTGACCATCGAACCTTAAAATGCAATTAATTTACAAGGGAAAATCCCGAACCCGGAAATTAAAAAAAAAATGGAAGTTTGTGAATTTGTAGCGGATTTCCTCCCGATTAAAACGCAATTTTTTTTGTTGCCCAAATTCACTTTAAAGTGATGAAATTAACCCCTGAAAACTTGGCTATTTTCCGATTTTATGTTATAACTCGCGAACTAAAAGAGATAGAAAAAAGTTTCAAGACAAATGTTACTTTGTTTTAATTAGATCCATCATTTGGTAAAAAAATTATTTTACAGTTCGCGAGTTAAACACAAAATCGGAAAATAGCCGGAATTTAAGGAGTCAATTTCACCCCCTTAGAGCGAATTTCAGCAGCAACCAAAAATTGCGTTATAATCAGAAAGAAATCACCTACACATTCAGAAAGTCTCAGAATTTTTTGAATTTCCGGGTTCGCGATCTTTCCTGGTTAGTAGAACACACACGTCTGTAAGTGTTTAGCGTAATGCGTGATTGGAGCTAAATACCGTCATTATTATCTGTTTCAGGCACATTGCGTCTTGGAACAATGAATGGATCTATCGCGTGAGTTTTCCTCGATTCTGTGTATTTATTGTAAACATGAACATTTTAATAAAATTGAGATATGGATGTATAATACAGCTACCGTATTAAATAAAGCGGGATTGGTCTTTGCTTTTTTATTCGCGTTGCAGCCATTCTTTTTTCCATTAATCGTTATATAATTTATAGAAATACAATAATTTATAGAAATTGTATATTTTTTTATTAGCACCACGTTTATGTAGGCTCCCAGAAAATTATTTGAATTTTTATTTTACATCCACGTGGTGTTAAAAAAAGTAAGAGTACTTTTACAATCGACCGTGCGATGTGTTATACTTATCCTAATGACTGAAATGCATACACGATGTTGGAATGAATCGTACGATTAGGATTCCTTATCAATAGCTTCGAGTCTTTCGAGAAGTGGAGGATGGCTGTGATGCCAGCTGGAATATAGTTTGTCGTAAAGAGGATAACCGAGATTATCCTTTTGCAGCTTAATCAACGCGCTCTTCAACGCGGCTCCATGCCCTAGGGTCGTCGCGAATTTGTCTGCTTCAAATTCATATTTCCTTCCTAGTACCACGGAGAGGAATTGTATTAACTGAAACAGAAATACCAACTGTTTGAAATACGAACTTAATCGCCCTTTGGAGTCATATCGTTTATAGCAATAGAAGCCATACGCTTACAGTGTTTAAAGGTATTAAAATATACGTAGTGACGATAACAAGTCCTATGAACGTCGGCTGAGTGTCCACGAAGCCGAAGGCAACGTACATCGGCTCGTAATTTAAAAGCTTCGCGCACAGAAGAGTATTCGCCAAGAAGCTCACCTGCGAAAGTACAGTTCCAGAAATTACAAGAGAAACAAAAAGGGAGATCAGTCGAATGGATACGCTGGAAAATATACCTGAGCCAGCATAAATCCTTTCAATGTATGACTATGTTTCCAATGTCCTAATTCGTGAGCTAATACTGCCAGAACCTCGTCCGTCTCGCATCCTTTCCCTTTGTAATACTCTTTCACCAGAGTATCGAACAGCACGATCCTCTTGTGCTTATGAAACCCGTACAAATACGCATTGCTGTGCGAGGATCTCTTCGATCCTTCAACGATAAACAACTTGTAAAGCGGGAACTTGACGGACGCGGCTAGCGCTTCGATCTTGGTCCTCAAATCGCCGTCCGGGAGCGGTGTATATTTGTCGAAAAGTGGAGCGATAACTTCTGGATAGAGGATCATCATGAACAGAGTAGCAACGATTGAGAAGATCCAGAGGTAAAGGAAGAAGTAATCCCCTCCGTTCTCTACGATCCATACCACGGCGCAGAGGAGAGGTATCGCGATCGCTTGGGCGACAACGAATTTTAGAAGCTCGTCTTTGGCGAAAAACAGTGGCGTCTGAAATTGGTAAATTACACAGAAGTCAGAACAGATTCTCCAATAATTCTTGAAATAAGATTCTCGTCTCTTCTACCTCTCTGTTAAATCCATGTTTCTGTTCTATGACGAACGTATTGTAAATCTTCAACGGCAGATCGATTGTATCATAAATAACGTTTATAATGAACATACAAATGCCGCTTAATAGAATCTCGTTCTTACGATCGAAACCAAAGTACTCTGCCAAATCAATGCTCCACTGCCAGAAGTGGCGATAACAGAAAACTAGCAGGAAGCCCTGTGAATGTAAGAATGCTTGTAGTATTTCAAAATAAATCTAGCGATGTTCAGTTTTTAATAAAGAACGTCGGAAGTAAATAAGATTCCATACCGTGGTAAGAAGCTTGGGATAAAAATCCTTGATGTTGCTGAACATCAATCTTTCTAAATCGTAACTACGTGCCTTGGAGTAAACATCTTCTGTCATTATTCCTTCAACGGATTTTGGTAAGTCGACCAAACGCGTCATCAATGCCCTCTGAAAAAGTTTCAACGTAACGAAATATGCTTCGGATTATTTACGACTGAAAATTGATATTTAAAACGAAAAATAGCAATTTTGGTCGATTTATTACGAAATTGAGTAGAAAATTTTTTAAAATTTGTATTGCCAGATGGCAAGATCAGAAGTTAAATTAATTGTTAAAATAAGTTAATGTAACGGAATAAGAAAATCGAAAGACCACTTACCTGACGAACACTCAAATAAAACTTCCACAAAAACAGTAGCCATATTAATGCCAGGATCTCGTAAAGTAAATTTTTCTCGACTAATTCTGCAAGGCTAGTCATTATTTTCAGGCGCAACGGCGTCGAGAATCAACTAGAATCTCGACTACGATATTGTGCCGGACTACCGGTTGGTTTATTTGGAGGTTAGGATTTCACCCCCGCAACTATTCCACCCGGTATGATTAACTTTCGATCTTAATTTAAGATTCTTAACTTTGATTAAGGGAGTAACTCGAAATGAATGTTGGAAATATTTTATTTTGTCGTTGTGTTATTTGCCCGCATCGCCGCTTTCGCTTAAAATTAACGAAACTAATCGCCCGTATTTAAATTCGTTATTAAGTACGATATTACAGAATTCCATGAATTCCAAAGTTTCAAGTATTTCCTTTTATACAATTCAAACTGCGCCGGAACAATTGAATTATTTTCACCTATTCTCACTTAGGAGATTAATGTGCTTTCCCGTATTTGCCTTCGATAAAATTCAGGGGCCACATTCGGATAAGAAAATCTCTACGGCAGAAATCGGTTGCAAACCTGTGCAAGATTTCCGCGATGAATGGTAACGTTCACAGTTGTCAAAGGATCATATGCACGGATATTTACATGTTGAACGAAGGCGAAGCTGCTTTTTGCATTTGTAGAGGTGCTATGAACTTTGTACTGCATATTTCGTCGAAAAGACGATAGACAAATTATCGTTAACGATGACGCCTGACAGAACGAGTGGTATTAATGCGAATCAATTAAAAAATGTTCCGAATATTATGAGCAGGTATTGGCTTCTTTTCAAGTAGATTTAAGATTTTAAATAAATATTCAGTGGAGAGCATGACAATTTCAAAATTCAAAGTTCCAAGTCCAATAATGGAGGAATATATATCGGATATATGAGACTTGAAATCTGAATTGATCCAATCGTAAAAAAATTAACAAAAGTCACTTTATGTTAAAGATTGACTAAATTCTTATTTGTTAAATCGTTATTCTTATGTGAAATCAATTTCTTATAGCGTACCAAGTACGTCGGCGCCATTCGCTCATTTAAATATTCAACCAGGAAACGTACCTCCAATTCCCCCGCGTCAACCAGTCCAAAATCAGTTGGGATTCAGCGATTATAGACCATATGGGTCTACTTACGGCAGCGGATATGGATATGGGTATGGAAATCAATATAGAGGATTCAACGGATTCGGAGGGTATAATTCGTACGGTTATAGTCCCTATTCTAGCTATAATAATTATGGAGCGTTTGGCGGGCACAGCGGCGATGTTGAAAATAGGCAAGTAGCATGAATCGTTTAATAGTAATTTAATGGAATAAATTTAACTACCGAAATTAGTAGAAGGGTATACGAGTCAGATGTATTTGCAACTTTAATCTTTGTTGCAGATTCTTTCAATACGTCGAGGACAGTACCAGACCAACTTTTCAGTTAATCGAAACTGTCCTTCAAACGTTCTCGTCGATGACGATGCTCTTGGAATCGACATACTTCGCTTTGACAAATTCGTTCAGGGCAATTTTAAGCGTTGCGGAGAACATCGGAAGATTGCGATCTACAGTAGGACAGCTATTTAGTACTTTTGCTCTGATTAGATTCTTGAAATGGTTGTACAGAAAAATTGCGCGTAGGACTGGTAAGATCGATGTATACAATTTTTTATGGCAACTAGAATTAATTTCAATTCTATGCAAACTGTGAGAAATTATAATTTGTGGTCTTTGTTATTTAGGGCTTCAGGGTGAAAGTTCTGTTAACGAAGAATTGTGGGAGAAATCTATAGCGAAGATTGGAAACGATAATGTTACTAACAACAGTTCTCTTTGGTCTGGATTTTTAATATTTAGTGTGTTTTTTATAGTACCTTATATGATTCATAAACTCACGAGCAATATTAAGAGCATTCAAATGAAAGGTACTGAAATTGGGAATGTATTAAAATGATTTTTAATGACACTAGTTTACAGACATTTTATGCAAGAGAAGCCACTATTTTATAGAAATTTTTTAGACCTTATTTTCGAAGTCAGCGGGCCATTTTACATAAGGAAAAAATAGTGGCATCTGCTACACAATTTTTATATTATTTTGTAAACTAGTGTAATCATTGGAATACCACTATTGTGCTTAAAGAGTTAACTACACCATGACGTTTAAATTTCAGGCAAGGACCCAAAGGAATGGTACCAGTGCGAAGAGCCAGTCTACGTTGCAACGGTACTGTACGACTTTGTCGCAGCAAATAACGAAGAGCTTAGCGTGAAAGCTGGTCAGAAAGTCGTCCTTGCGCCCCAGTCTCTTCAACCAAAAACTTTGCCAGGCTGGTGCAAAGCTACCGATAACGTAAACATTGGCCTCGTTCCCTATAATTACGTGAAGGTTGTAGGGCAGTTAAAGAAACGAAAAGAAACAGACGAGACCACTCCCGCAAAAGGAGAGAAGCCTTTCGCAAACGAAACTAATTGTAGTAAGAGTAATAAAGGAAATTCTGATGTTTCAAGGACTGATGAAAATTTCGCGAGTGAAACGTAGGCAGTTAGAATTTATTTTACGGCATTGACATATTTTTCATGGAATTTCGGGAAGTCTTATATTTAAATGGAACACTAAATGTTCCACAAACGTAGTCTGTAAAAATTATATTCCACAACGTTCTCGATTGCTCCAAAATTTACTGTCTATCGAACCTAGTTTGAAAAATACCGAAATTGCCTTGAAATATACATCATAAGCAAGCACGCAAAATTGTGAAAGATTTACAGAGAATTTGATACTGGAACGATCGTGTTTAAAGATGTTAAGGTCTCGATTAAACTGAAATACTGTGCCAGCTGATTTTTAAGCGAAATTTCATATCCGATGTATTTAAAGGGTTTAACAAACTGAACTTCTAGTGTCACATGCGGTACTTATGTTTATACTGCAATTCGTGATAGGCAATTTTAATAATAACAGTAGGCTACATATTACATTGTTACATTTGCATACAGTTTTCTACTTTAATCTTAATTTTCGTTTATAATAACTTGGATATTTAAATAAGTATTTGTAAATCTGTTCTTTATTAAAAAACGAATGCTAAGAAACGATGTATAATCGATTATTTCTTTATGCAGCGCGAAATTGCGCAGAAACTCTCAATTCTTTGGAATGCTTTCGAAAATAAATTCGTTCAATTACGAGAGAAATTTGTTACAAAAAAGAAAATACAAAATACACAGTTGCGATTGGTATTTTAGCGAGATTAATATTTCTTCGAGGCGAGTATACTTACCGCGATAAGTAGCGATCGAAAGATTGCAGTGAAAATAACATCAATTACAGTAAACGGAAGGAAATTATTTTTTTTAAAGAAATTTTTTTAAACATTTACAATCTCGTTCACATAAAATACTTTATAGGTATATGTATATTATATTTATATATATTTATATTTCCGTGCTGCGCGCGCTCGCGCGCGCATATTTATATAATTTACAATTTCACTTTCTATCTTTTTCCAACAACGTCAACAATAGATTCTACAGTCTACACAACGAATTCTGCAGTCATTTTAGCGTTCTAGAGAAGGGAATGTTTTGTTAGGAAGGAAAAAAGAAAGAACAGAGAAAAGAGAAAATGATAAAGGGCTCCTTTTTAATCGGTGAACTTGCGATTAGGGTTCCTTCCGAAGAGGGCAGAGCGTATATCCGGTACCAATTGCTGTGCTATTAATTCTAATCTTGTCTCCAAGGCATTGCTGACTTTTATGCGACCTGAAAGAGATGAATTTATTCCTTCGATCGTTTTTAATTCATCATTAAACGCTAAGTAACATAATTCCAATAGTTTTATCCCAGGTGGATCTGTACATTTTTTATGAATTAAATACCTCTCGCCGCGAATAACTCAACGCCGCCGCAACTATCAGGTGGAAGGAAGTTATCCTGATCGATCTTCAGTACCACATCCTTCCCTTTTGTTATCTGCTTGTAAGCATCTTGCACAGATTCGAGAATAGATTCTATCAGAAGAATATCTACTTGACGCACGCGAATAGTAACATTGTTCTCCGTCAACTAAAAATTGCAAGAGGATTATATTTTAAATCATAACTATTTACAATCTCTTTCAGAGAACTGCCAGAAACAGATGTATACCTGGCACAGGCCTTGCAGGATTAATAATTTCAGAAGTTGTTTATACCGCGCATTATCTTGCGTTACTTCAGTCAATTTCTTTCTAGCTTCGTCCAACACGTTGCGCACATGATCCTCCCTGACCTTCAGAACTTTCAAGCGGGCCTGATTCAGCATATTCGAGGATTGACTGCGCAAAATAATTGTGATTAAGAATAACAGTGAGACTGCATGAGGAATTAATTCTCGTGCTAAATGTACATTTTTTTCTGAAGTTCTACTTGTTTCTCTTTCTTCTCGAAATATTCCATAATTTTAAGTCTCTGCTGCTGAACCAAGCGACCCTTTTCTATATTAAACTCCTCTTCTGCCTTAGCATCTATTTCTTCAGCTTTCTCGTTGGCCTCCTGCTCGATGAAGGCCATCATATGTTTAATCTAAAAGAAAGGGATCGTGAGAATAATACCATAACTGATTGTAATTAAACAACCAACATCTCATTCAATATTCAAATACAATTTAGCGATCCAGTCGTGACTGCACTAATATTCAGTGCCTCCATGAACTCCAGAATATATTTTTCTCTAATTTGTAAAATCGATTTTTATATAATTATAAGGAAATAAGATAAACTTTTGAGAATTGAATATTATTAATAATTAATGTATAATCGTAATATTGCTACTGTCTTACATTTTTTACTAAATCATAAATTAAAGGCAGGTGATAGTCTACTTGAAGAACACCTTGGTTCCAAACCAGCAGACAACTGCTCCATTTTCTGCCAAGGCTTAATTACTCGAAATATTAAATAAAAATTGAGAATCTTATGGTTGTAGAAATAGCTTAATAAGTTATTCCTCGCTTATAAATTAAGATAATTTAATTCAGTGTTTATAAATTTGATAGGAAAATTTACTTCGGAAATCTCTCATGGCTTTTTCTTAACGAAATTTTTTTCTCAAATTGCTCTTCACGACGAAGGGTATAGAAGTACGAATTCGACGGCGAGAGCTGCTGAAAGCAAGTGTTCCACCGAGGCAGCAATATATGAAATAAAACGCAAAAATAGCTTAAAATCGATGCTCGGCCAGAGCATAAAGATCTTTTCGATTTCGATAATATTCTACCTGTTTCTTAACATCCGCATCGCTGAGTGCCATGTTGAAGCTTTAGAGAAGTCGCTGGTCTCCTTAGAATAAAGATTCCCTAAATTATTCCCTCAATCTATCCGTTTCGAGTCGAGTTTTTCAAGGAGTCAACGCCTACTGACGAAACTGTCTTCGGTTAATGATGATCATATGACACGAACCGTGCGTTCGTAAAATCTCGCTTAGCATTGTGTAGGAGGCAAATGCGTTCCAAAACTACACGAGGCTGTGCATTACCAACGATCGTTTCGGAAAATAATTAATTGTAATTACGAAACTGTTTGCGCAGAATGAAAATAAACGCATATAGAAATATACTTTGCGTACATATAAACCATTTGAAATAAAGTAAATTTGCGAAATCATATTCTAAATTAAAGGAAATCTGGAGCGTTAAAAAAACGAATTCCCAGCTTGGTGAACACGCGTAAGTTACGCGGCGTAACACGCGTACTTCATTACTTCGTCGCCGGAGGCAATAATTCTTCGATTATTATATTCGAATCGCGGGAAAACGAGACCTCGATAGAATAATAGAAAATTGTACGTTTGGGCTTTCGGTTATTTTCGCTTGAACCATATATAAAAAGGTACGTTTCGCCGATTCGAAATGCCTCGCGCATGTAGCGTCTCGCGTTAGATCTACGTTAAAAGGCACTAGCGCGTAGAACCAACGTAAACAATAAAAAAAATGATCCCGTTTCATTCTGACATCTCGATGGATTTGAAAAGTCGAATTAACTAGCTGGTCTTCAGCGTGCATGTCGGTGGTTGCGTTTCATACTTTTATAAGAAAACATTGTTCTCGATCAGAATTATCGCATATTTTCGCAATCGAACAGAATTTAGCTGGCTTGAACAGGTAACGTGCACAGTGATAGCTGGCGAGCCGCGTTAACTGTCAAATAGTTCCCAAGGAGGTAACGTTTCGTTGACTCTAACCTAAAAAGACACGCGCTACATTTCGTCATCTGTTTTTTAAAAGAACCTGTCCAATTCTTCTCGTTAACGCGATATTCACTTTTTCATTGCTCTCGCTTCAATTGTTCCCGATCATTTACATATTTTTATGCCCCCCTTGCATGCTCCCTTTTTCCGACGAAGGTTGATCTTTGTTTATCGTACATCGATTTTTGAGGTTAAGTTATCGGTTGGCTTTGGGCTTCGATGAGCGAACTTTTAATAATATTCAGACCACGAATAAGCATCAAATTCGTTTATTTCGATTGTTGGTTCATTAAAGGAGAGTTATGTATGTTGTGTACTCTTTTACTGAGCAGTTATGTCAAAACTTTTCGATTTAATTCTGTTGTGGAATCTACACTGGCTTTAATAATATTCTTGAATCTGCATTTTAATTAGAATTCATTTAGTTCGAAATTACCTTGTTATAACTTTAATTCATGGAGAAGCGAATGACCAAGTATTCGTGACAAAAGTAATCGATAAATAAAAAGAATAAATAATGCTCCAATTTCTTTTACTATCTCCGATTACTTTTCCACTGCATATATTTTTTTTAATTACTGTATATGAATTCTTTAAGATGCTACAAGCGTTTTAATTAATCTATTATCGATGTATCGTCCATGGTCAGCGGAGCTATATTATTAAGAGATAAAGCTTAAAGAGACAAATATCAATGTAACTGACGCTTAATATCGATAACAAGTGTTTCTACGCATTAAGTAGATAAAATTTTATTCATATTTGTAGGAAAATAGAGAGAAAGATGTCAAGCGCAGAATCTTTAGCAGAAGTGACCGATGTAGTTCAAATTCTCCGACAATGGGAGGAGGAGCACACATCGCCTA
Organism: Andrena minutula; assembly: GCA_929113495.1. Classification (NCBI taxonomy): domain Eukaryota; kingdom Metazoa; phylum Arthropoda; class Insecta; order Hymenoptera; family Andrenidae; genus Andrena; species Andrena minutula. The sequence continues at coordinate 6,010,682 of OV815995.1, read as the reverse complement.
CGTACGATCCAATTCCGACGCTTCAAAGACTGGCGGAAATTATAGAATTAGAAACGGAGAATTATTTGAAAATGGATCCGGATCCGTTCGACGAGAGGCATCCGTCGCGTACAGATCCAGAGTGCAATTTTGGGCATATATTAAAAGTTTTATTTAGAAAGGATAATTTTATGACCAAGGTACATCGACGTACAAGAATTTCAATTCATGTCGATATTTGGACCGAGTATATAACGCATTGCATTTCCAACAGCTTATAAACGATTACTTAAGAGACACTTACTGGTCACGTGCGGGTATCATGGGCCGCGATGTTAGAAAACTGAATATCGCCGCCTGTCGTCTTATGCTCGATATTCTTCCCGGATTAGAGACTTCCGCAGTATTTCAACCAGACATGGAGGGACTTATTCATCGTCTCTTTTCCTGGGCAGAAAAGAGCGTGGAGCCGTTACAAAGCTACGCGACTGGGCTCGTAGCTGCTGCGATGGAAGTCCAGGAGATCGCTACAGGTTTCTATTTACAATATTAACATTACCACGATTTTAGGAGCAAAGATTTGTCGTAATGTATAACAGTCTTTAAGAAATACAATGCACAACGTGATTATTTAACGATTCTGCGACAGGTTTTAGAGAGCAAAACGCAAAGATGGTACCTCTGATGCTACAAAGGCTTCATAAATTGCAAGAGAAGGCACAGGAGGACAGGCAGCTCGCAGTGAATAATAGACCCTTCGCACATTTTGGTCAGGATAGAAACAGTGGTGGAGATGGCGAGAACAAAGGTGTTCCTGGAAAGAGAAAAGTAAGAGCGGTTTAAGTATCTAAATAAAATTTAGTGTACTAACGCTATGGGATCTGATAAAAAGTATTGTACATCTTGTAACAGTAGAATTCTATTTAAAGGTGAGAGAGAAACGAAAAGAGAACGGAGTTCTCAAAAGCCCCAGCCGTAGCAACTATTATTCCGACGAAGAAGATTGCCTGAAGTCCCCCGAGGATTCCGCTCCTTTGCCTAAGAAGAAGAAAAACGATACAAAATGCGAGACTCCCATAAAGGGTGATGTGATCTACCCAGAAATAATGTCCCCGCCTCTGTCCGTGCCGAAGAACTCAAATTCGAATAATCAAGTAACACCGTCTAAGGTACAAGGCGCTCATGGCAGACCATTAAATGTTTCTTCGGCGCGATGCAATTTGCAGAAGAATTCTGCATCTTTGTTGCAGAATTCCAGCACTCCATCTCCATTATTGGAAGAGAATTCTAACTCTTCATGGGCAGAGATGGAGTCCTATGTCATTGGAAATGTGCAAATACATCCTCCGACACTGGCTACGAGACAAATGCTCATACTCAGGTAAAGATATTAATTTCAGTAAGTTTTTGTCCGCTGCAACAGAAAGAGAAATTTTATTCTTGTTCCAACGCAGGTATCTCACACCGATGGGTGAATATCAGGAGTTCTTGGGTCACGTTTTCGAGCAGAATGCGCTGGAGCTAATTCTTAAGTACATTAATGTGAAAGAAACCAAGGACAGTCGTTTAGCTTTCGAGGCTCTGAAATACTTGGCTTCTCTGCTCTGCCACAAGAAATTCTCCATTGAATTCCTCAATGTAGGAGGCTTGCAGAAACTGTTGGACGTTCCAAGACCCAGTGTCGCGGCTACCGGGGTTTCTATATGTCTGTACTACTTGGCGTACTGCGAGGATGCAATGGAGAGAGTGTGTCTGTTGCCGAAGCACATTATCTCGGACCTGGTTACTTACGCGTTGTGGCTCTTGGAACGAAGCCACGACTCGGGAAGATGCCACGCAACCATGTTCTTTGGATTCTCCTTTCCGTTCAAAGTAATACTGGAGGAGTTCGACGCTCAGGACGGACTGCGAAAGCTTTTCAACGTGGTAGGTATTTGCTTGCTTCGTCGCAGAGGTCAGATTTATTAAGGAATTCTCAAAATTGTCTCCCCGCCGCTGGTTAATTCGTAATTCAACTTCTTCAAGATATCCACACTACCGATTTTAAACATAGAGGAGGAGCCAGCGTTGAACGACGACGAAGAATGCGCTTCTAGGCAAATAGTTCGACACGTCGCGGTAGCTTTAAAGCGATACATGGAAGCTCATCTACACCTGAAAGCTGAGCAGCTGCAAAGGGCAGAGAACGTGAGAGCTGAGCGCTATACGTGGCAACCATCGCTACCGCCTTATAAAGCCTGCAAACTAAGCAGCGAGGAAGTTCAAACGAAGGTAACACAGATTAGACAATATTCCCTGTAAACCAGCGCGCAACTTAATTTTTCCCGTTCTCGTTAAAGGTGGAGCTCCTTCAAGAACTAATGTCTGTAAGAGCGGTATGGCCTCCAGTAGAGGAGTTACATCGGCTCGGAGGCATAACGCTTCTGCTCCAAATTATTGCCTTCGCTAGGGAATGGAATTACAGCGGCCGGGTTCACACAACTTCTAGCGCCGAGACTGTCCGCTCTTGCCTCGATGTGATAGCTATTTGCTCCGTGGTGCCGAAAGTGATGCTGCTACTTTGCGAGAGAGTAGACATGCCGGATATGTCTATGACAATGGCAATTAATCTACTCTTGGCTGCCGCGGAGTGCGAAATCATTGCAGACGCTGATGTGCAGAGAGCTGCACTGAGGGCTGTGATCAACTGCGTTTGCGCCCCTATAAATAGGGTGAGATAATCGTGTGAATTATTTAATTAATAAAAAACAATTGAATGTATTTAATAATGTTGCGTTGCAGATCGGTGGAAATGTGGCAAGGTATTCGGTAACCGGGTCTGCTAAGAAGAAAGCAAATATTAATAACAGCGAAGAATTGATACAGAATATTTGGGAGAGCGTTAGATCCAATAACGGAATAATGGTATATATTTCTCAGTTCTAATTACTTTTCTCTCGGATTTCGCATTTAATAGTTGTATACATCGTTGTAACGCCTTTTTCGTGTTACAGGTTTTACTACAATTGATGATGGTCAAGACTCCGATCACAGATGCGGACAGTATAAGAGCTTTAGCGTGTCGCGCTTTGGCGGGATTGGCGCGTAGCGAGAAGGTGCGGCAAATAATTAGCAAGCTTCCAATGTTCACCGATGGACAGATTCAGGCTCTTATGAAGGATCCGATACTCCAGGAGAAGAGGCAAGAGCACGTCACGTTTCAGAAGTATGCTTTGGAGTTGATGGAAAGAGTTTCTGGGAAAGCGAAGCCTACTGGAGCGGAGTATGAGATTTCTTTGGTCAGCTTGCATCGCGTAAGTTCTCTTCGATTTGTTACAATAACATTGATTTTATTAATACACTATTTTCAATTAGATTCCAGGCTTCTATATTACATTTCACTTCGTTTCCTTTCACAGGCGAACGTAGTAGCCCAGACAAGAATACAATATAACGAACGACAATTGAATCAATTAATCTACCAGCATTTAGTGTCGAAAGGCTTAACGGAAACAGCAACAACACTTCACAGGGAAGCGAGCTTGGACTCCTCTGCAATAATGAAACCAATGTGCACATATCAGCCGTTTACTTATCGCAGTCCTGTAACTGTCGGAGTAAGTAGCCACTGTAACGATAACACTGGCAATTACGCGCACGCTCGTAGCGTATTTATTAATATCAGGGATGTTACGTGAATTTCAATTTATTTATCTTTTTTTACCCAAGACAAGAAACGGATTCTCCCCCGGAGCTCCAGTTAATTTGTACAATACAAGATGTAATCAAAGAGAAGTCTCTTCTCGAAACAACACGACTCCTACTTCATCCTCTAGGTATATATCTCACTCGAATTTCGGCGCGGGCTCAGCGTCTCTAAATCCTGGGAGTAATATACGCTTAAAACTTTCTGACTGCCTCAATCAAAACGTTATCCCAAATAGCACCAATCAACCGATTAAGCTGCAAATTAACCAAAAGTGAGTTAGACCTTCGTGCGATTCTATTTTACCGAAACGCGCGAGTGTGGAATGTATTTGAAGAAGACGATAATAACGAGACGATTTCAGGAAAAGTCAGGTCGACAAACAACCTCTAGTCAATTCGATGAATTGCCAGTCGATCACGTGCAGATCGCTGCAGAAACAGATTTCAAGGGATCCTGGTGGTGGCGGAGGGCCTGGGGTAGCTACGTCCAATCCAGCCACCATAACGTTGGACTCTATTATCACAGAATACTTAACTAACCAGCACGCGCTCTGTAAAAATCCCATGGTCACTTGCCCGCAATTTAATCTTTTCGCGTGAGTATATAAAATTCCGCTCGCTCGTTAATCGTTCGAATAGAATTCGCAACAGAATAATACTTTCGTTGCAGGCCTCACAAGTGTCCAGATCCTTGTACACAAAATTCAACGCCAACAAATTTAACGGTAAGACTGGCTCGAAGAGCATTGGGGATGGATGGCAGAAGATTGGACAGAAGACACATTTACAGCCGGTTTTGTCCCGTAAAAACCTTCCGACCTTCGGACGTCGGAACCTTCACCTGTTGCATCTTTTCGGTAATTAAAGCTCCGTCTAGTATCGTTCGAAAGAAACACGCGAGATATTCATTAATCACTGCTCAACGCCTTTACAGCCTTGCCAGCAATATTTAATGCTGGGCACTTACGCGGGAGACGTGAAAATGTTCCACGCGTACACAGGTGTCGAGGAGGTAACATATCCGTGCCACGAGTCCTACGTGTATCACATGGAATGCAATCAGCGTGGTAATTTATTGTTAACGTCCACTGCATGGAGAAGCCCTATGTCTGCGCTTTGGAGTATAGGAACCTTCTTCGATATGAAATTGTCGTTAGAGAACGAGGATTACGTCGAGTTCGGAAAGCTCCAGGACAGAATTATTGGGACCCAGGGCGAAAGTGCCACGGTAAGTGGCATTGTTTAGACTGAGAAAGAATAAGGACTTTGCCTATTAAAGGATCTAGTTGTAGAGTGGAGAAGCTGATGGAAAATCATATTTCTTCTCTAAGATCTGCCAAAACTCATATCTAACGTTCGAAAATCTCTCCTTACATAATTATCTTTCTAATCCCTGTTTCCAGATCTACGATATAGCCACGGGGAAATTATTAACCACGCTAACTCCTCCGATCTCCAATCAATACACCAAGAACCGTGCCACCTTCAGTATGAATGACGAATTGGTTCTCAGCGACGGGATCCTCTGGGACGTGAATTCAAGGAAACAGATTCACAAGTTCGATAAGTTGAATCAAACGCTCAATGGAGTTTTCCACCCGAATGGTATTGATACGAATTATATAGCGTCTCTCAGTTAATGAAAGGGGAAGTTATGATTAGTATTTATACAGTAAATGCTTCTCCAACAGGCACAGAGGTGGTGTCGAATACGGAAGTCTGGGATTTAAGAACTTTCCATTTGCTGAAGACAGTGCCGACGCTTGATCAGATGGAAGTAATATTCTCTCCCGTTAATAACATTATATACGCCGTGTCCTTGGATCAAGAGAACGGGGATGAATCGCATTATGTTACCTCGTTTAAGACACTAGATGCTCTGGATTATAATAATATTGGTAAGTGTCGTTCCTTCCAATCTCGTGAACGATGGCTTATTAATAATGAAAGCAATGACTGGATGAGATTTTAATTACAGCAACTTGCGATGTCAAAAGAGGGATTTACGGGCTGGCTTGTAATAAATTCGACACGCAGATAGCAATAGTCGAGAATCAAGGTGAATTCGATAGTATCCAAGAGTCTTGCGTGAGGCTGTACGATGTTGGCAGAAGAAGAGACGACGAGGATGAAGCTGACGAAGATGACGATGAAGAAGATCTGGATGCGAGCGATGATGACGGTTCCAATTCTGGCTCCGATGATAATAATGCTGATGGTATGTATTTACTGCTTTAAAATCTTTCCGGGTGGAAAGCGCTTCGTATTTTAAGCTTTATTTTGGAGGCACCCAAACATTCCATTTAGATTTAAATGGTTACTTCAATTATATTTCCTTCCAACTAGATCGACAAAGCACATTTCACTGGTAAATTATGATAATAGTGAATCATGGAATCTTAATTTTCACGACGATTTAATTATTCAATTCTTGCAGGTTTAGTTCACACTGAATTCTACTTTGACTTTTAGTGTTCTATGTAATAAATGACGACGATGTTTGCTGATATTGATAACGATATTGCCTGATGGTTAAATGGATCTTAATTTTAATAATTTATTTCTTAAGTTCTGTTCTTACTGCCTTTGAGAGTGAAACACGAAATTCGTATTTAAATAGACGCAGACAATCCAGACGCAGCAGCAGGAGAGAACGGCGATGAAAATGAGCGAAACGATCGCGAGAATAACGACGACGATGATGACGACGACGACGACTATGATACATCCGATGGCGACGATGCTGGAGACAATTTGATAGATTACAGTCGTTCTCCCGATTCTCTAGACTTGTCGCTCTCCGATGTCGATGATCTGGAAATCCTTTTCCCATAAATGTTCTCCGAATACGATCGAAACGGATTATGAGAATTTTAGTCTTAAACAGTTCCAATGCATTGTAAAAAAAGAAAAAAAAAGATGAACTTATTTCATTCTGGGCGAATCACAAGGCTGAAGAGAAAGTTTCAATACGAAATAATCATTTGTCATACTAATCGTTAATTGGCGAAATGGAGGAGAAGTATTGTAATACCATCAACCGAGTAGACCCAATGTTCGACTATTTAGTTTGCTCACTCTTCAATTGTAAAATAGTTAAACTTTCATCAAGCATCGATTAAGCATGGTCCCTTTTTGTAGCCGGCTTGAGTAAAGAAATTTTTAATACTCTTTATCGCAAGTGTTAGATTTCAATCGAAATAATTTGCAAAGACAATTAAAAATTTCCGTTTCGATGACAAATTAAATTTAATATCCTAATAGGAATTTATCAATTATCCAATGGAAATGAATTTTGTCCAAAAATCGACCCGCTTCGCCAATATTGAAATTCTCTTAAACCTTCGTCTGATCAAGGAAAGTGCGCCATCGAGCTTGGCTAAAGAAATGATTCTAAAAGTGGATTTACTCAGCCATTACTAAAATACCACGTAATAAAATGAATGGTTGGTCGCTGATGTAATTTTCAATTTCGATCGAATGATACGCCGACCGACTTGAATGTATATACTATTACTATTAAGGTATTTGTTGTTCAGTGAACGTGTATCACATATTCTCTACTAATAATATGTTTATTCCTAAGAGATTCTCTTCCTCTTCGCGGTGATCGGACAAATTTTCATCGATCGATAGATCATGTTGAACAATCACTGGAATCGATGGTCACGATTATTTTTCAGACCTTGGTTAATCAAGGCAGCAAATTTCAAAAGCTCTGCGAAAGTATACTTCTATGTATATGAACAACAACAGGTACGAGGGAGAGTGCGCGCGTGCGTGTATATGTGTGTGTGTGAGAGAGAGAGAGAAAGAGAGATTGTAAAAAGTTGATTTAATCCTGTCGTTTGTTATCATTAATAAAGAATCGTGAATTTGTATAGACTTGCTCTAATAAATAGAATCGCGCTTTATGAAGAATTTTCAGTAAGCCTATCTATATTCTTATTTCTACTCGAAGTTGATGAACTATTTGAACTATTGAACTATTTTTATCTTTTATTCGTGAAACGTGGGCTATCGCGCCGTTCCCTTTACATTCTTAAATAATTACGATACCTACACGCGTAAAGATATCCATTAAGAAGATTAAACAAGTACATATTTTGTTACACAAGCATTGAACTTGTTATTTTTTAGAGGTGGTTTCAATTTAATTTAAGATTAATGGTATAAGTTCCAGAGGTTTTTATTGGTTGTCCTGGCTGTATGTCTAGTGGCTGGAATTAGAAGTCAATCTAATGAGATATCCAGTATTTTTCGATATAAGATTGATTTATATTGTATATGTAATACTGTACATATTCCAGGGGTGAGGATTGCGGGGTGGTGAACGCATCGTTCTGTTTGGAGTCTCGCCCAGGGACTTCCCCCGTTGCGCGGACCTCTCCAGTCAGGAGGCCACCCGGGAGTTTTTAGTGGGTGCAAACCCCACATAAAAAAAATGGGTGAGGATTGCGATCGAATTGATAACGTTAAATACACCACGAAAATAGTAAGAGGGCTCTAGATAGTCGGCTCTCCTGTACTTTGTCGATGCTAGTGGTTTCAGTTAGCGTTGCGTATAAAGATCGATCGTGATTGCTTATATTAGAATAGCATTGCGAGTAATTATCGTGATTGATTTGAGAGTTTTCTTCTAATTTCGTTCTAGTATTGTATTAATATTGAGATTCGAGATGAATATTTTATTTCTTCCTTACCGACAGCAGAAACTAGATTCCTTTTTCACCTACCGCAGCATTCAATCTCTTCCTTATCTACAACCACGATTGATTCCTTCCTTACCGACAATCAAGTTCAATTTCTTCCTTATCAATCATCAGTCACAAAATCAGGACGCACCTATTCAGAGGCATTTTATTCCACCAATGGCTTTCACGCGTTTGCCGTGGCAGATAAATTATTTGTGCCGTCTATGTGCAAGCCCAAGTTCCATGACAGTGATTCAGTCATTGGATTGCATTGGACGGTATTTGCTTCCTCTGAGCTGTCATTCTATGTCATTATCCGAATAACCTCTACAAGACTCCCACACGTAAGAGTATTATGAGAGGTGATATCAATTTCTCGCGTTTGTGATAAGGACACTCGGGAAGAAACATGTTCTCCAGCGGGCCGAACTATACGAAGCTGAAGACGCACCTGCGTCTGGCGATAAATCGGCTCAAGTTACTTGAGAAAAAGAAGACGGAGCTGGCCCAAAAAGCGCGAAAGGAGATTGCCGATTACATCGCCGCAGGAAAAGTGGAAAGGGCGAAAATACGCGTCGAGCACATTATCAGGGAGGATTACATGGTCGAGGCCATGGAGCTTCTCGAGATGTACTGCGACCTTTTGTTGGCACGTTTCGGACTTATTCAGCAAATGAAGTAAGCGCGCCACCCTAACGATTTGATCGATCAATCATTATCAGCAAGTACGATTAAAAAGTCACCGACAATAACAAAACTGAGTCACTCTCTACGCTTGCCGTTATACAAGATTCGCAACTGCTCCAACGTGTTCTATTCTATTATTTCAACTGTTACAGAAACTTAGACGAAGGATTGGCGGAAGCCATTTCCACGATTATTTGGGCCGCTCCCAGAATTCAAACAGACGTTCAAGAGATCAAGGTGATCGCCGACATTTTAACATCGAAGTACGGCAAGCAGTATACGGACGCTTGCAGGGAGGAGGCAGTGCAGACCATCTCCGAGAAGTTGAAGCACAAGATGAGCGTGCAATCGCCGTGTAAGCTTCTCGTAGAGAAATATCTCGTTGAGATAGCCAAGAATTATAATGTCGAATACGAGCCGGATCCACAGGTGATAATAATAAATGAACGTTGATGATATTAATACAAAGGCAATAATAATAAGCTGCGAGATTTTAATGTTGTAGGTGATGATGGAGGGTCAAGATGCTTTGTTGATAGACGTTGGAGCTAACGGAGAAATTAGAAATAATTTAGACACAGCTTCTGGGGGTGGTATCCCGCAACCAGTTGGGTTTATTGGCTTTCCACAACCTCCGCTTTTACCGAATCCTACGCCTAATTTCATAGTAAGTAATACTTCTTCGTTTAGGTACTTTGTATCTATGGGAATTTGTGTTTTTTATTAAGATAAATTTAACTGTAATTTATTTCTTTAGAATTCAGAAAAAGGAGGACCTATGGGGTTCGTACCTCCGTCAGGGCTTTCAGAAAGTAAAGACCAAAATGTTCCTTACACTCCTAATGTGTCTTATAACATTCCTTTGGACAATTCTAATAGTAACAGGCCTGTAAGTAATTATATTACCCTCTAACATACTTTTACTCCCATGGCATTTCTTAATGGCACCATTCTCCTTTGTCTAGGAAAATGATTTACCTCCACCGTATGGCTCATTTCCACCGGATTTGAACAAGCAGGTAATAACAGGGACAACGAGAATCGTTATACAAACGAATATAAATTATTTTATGCACACTTTGTAACGTTTATTGCAGTCTGATCAGAAACCGAAACCACAGCCACGATCGAAAATGCCAATGAACGATTTCCAGCTTCCGGATTTGCCAGCCGTGCCGTCAGAGAACGATTTCCCTCCGAACAATCCGTCTACTAGCGAAGACATCGATTTCGCCGACTTGATGAAGCGTTTCGAGGATTTGAAGAAGAGGAAATAGTTTTTGTAATTATTAAAGTATATCGTATGTGGCATATGATATATATGTTAACGCAACTATGTGTAAGTATAAGGATTGGAAATAATATAGCTTTATCATTATATAGTATCTTGGAATTTAAATCACCCAGAAAGTAATTGAAACAATGATCTTTGTGGAATATTTTCTGCAGTGGTTCTAAAGGGTTTAAGCGAAATATTAATGTAGCAAGATCAGAAAAGTTACGGATTGAATTCAAAGCAACGTAGTTATAAAGCGCTGCAAACGGACGTCGCACTTCGATCTTCCAGAATAATTCAAATTGAGCATCCTTTAGATATTGTACAATACTTAAGCGTGGCTTAGGAAAAGACTGTACAAACAATTCATACAAATGGGAGGCTGTAGTTCGAAAGAATATTTTATGGTCAACTTCTTTCGGCCTCGGCTTGCTTTAAACTAGGGACGAGTTCAAAGCTAATTTTTAAATTCTCGGAACTCGAATCCGAAACTCTGTAAGGCTTCGAAACTCTCGAAACTTGAAGCGCTGAAAACTGGTCAATAAAATTTGATTTTATACGTTTTCCTATCTGAGTTTCGAGAGTCTCGAATCACGAAGAAAGTACAGAGTTCCGAATTCCCGAGACTTTCTTGGATTTGCGAAGCGGTAAATAATTATAATAAATAAGAGGTGTTGCGTGCATCGCCGGCGCAAAAGAATGTTTCTAAAACAACATTCACATTGTTATACAAAAAGGTCATTTATATAATTGAAGTTACAGAAATTGCTTACGATTCTCCGTTCTTGAAAAGATATTATATCATGGTATGTATAGTATTTTTATGAACATCGCTTTTTAATGGAACTAGAATTTCGCTGTTTTTTAATATTGTAATTTAAAAGTTTATAAAATGTATTTTGTGAAAGATATGTAGCGTAGTCTGCAATAGAAACAAGCTTTTTTTTAAAGTATCTATAACTTTATATTCTCCAACAAATACATTTAAATGAAATATTCAATATTTCTATTTATTTTACATACATTCTTTACGCATTATTTATGCTTCTATTAACATTTTCAGAAAGCCACGAGTGCAGCTTCAATTCTCCCAGTCGTCGCACTTCTGAAAGCAACAGATTCTCTTATTTTCGCTTCAACAGTTTCCTACTTCATTGACGAATTCAATGATATTAAATTCGTACTTACTTCTCGCCCCTTCTCAGCCAAACATTTCAACAAATTTTGAGAGAATTCACACTTGTCCTTCTTGTCTGACTCGAGATAACGAAAGCACTCTATAATCGATTCTTCGACAAAATCTTTCAAATCCGGGTCGTGAATATTTTGGCTCATTAACGGGACCACCAAGTCTCGCTCTGGAAATCCCTTTTGGTCTACCTACGATTTTTGTGTGTTTCAAGATGAATTATTTTAAAGAACAGTATGAACATAGAAAATGAAACGAGTAATACAGATTATACTTACAGCGTTAAGTTCATTGAACAAACACTGCATAATACACTGGAATATTTAAAAAAGTAAATGAAATCTTCGGTCCAACTGTTTTAGCTACCGATTGAGCATAATTATAATAACTTACAGCCTGCTCCCAACTAGTGTTAGTTTTGTAGCGCGAGTCTTCTCTATTAAAATCACTTTTCCCAGTACGCAAGTTTCTCGAGTTCCACGAATCTCGATCGTTCTGCCTCCCAGACTGTTTCGTATTCTGGAAATCCCTGCGATTACTATTTGTCGAACGATCCAGCGAAGTATCCGTGCCGCTGTTCCTACCGGAACTCCTGCGCCCGTGAAAAGGGGAATTAAAATTTAGTAACCGTTACAAGGGATCGTATAATTTGTATTTCTAAATGAGACCTATATCTTCGATTAGTCATGGACTGATTATAAGAAGACCTATCGTTCTTTCCGTAAAAGAAATGCTTGTCGTAAGAATCCCCTTCAGAATTCGAACCACCGTCCGAGCTATCGTCCTCCGCAGACATAGAATCCTCGTTGCCCATGTTCAAATCAGTGTAGCGGCGCTTGCAGGTTTCGAATGCTTCCTGAAACTGCGTGTCCACTTGCTGATTCCTGGAGCGACACTTTAAACACTGAAAACAAGCAATTTATGAATTTAACGAGCAGAAACCACAGGAAGGAAACTTGAAAATTCAAGGGAAGAGGATTTATTACAGAATTAAAATGAAGAAAAGGCAGACATTGTGTGTTTAAAGTACTCGTTGAGACTTACTGCTCCTTCGTTGACGAGAAACAAAAGAATGCAGCAGAGAGTAAATATGCCAAAGTTCTCCATGATCGGTTGCCGGCGTTTCGTCGAATTAACATAGGATTAATGAAAGCGTGCTCGTTCTCGGTCATCTATATAAACCAGATTAGCAGGAAAACGTTCGAACGTTAATTACGCGCCATCCGACATTTGAAAAGAATGGGAATCCAGTGGACGTTTCGATGACATGATGTATCCTCAATTACACGCGTCCTGTTTGACGCAAGTTGCGTAATCGTGGCCGAAATCAACGCGAAGCTTTTATTGTCATCGCAGAATATGCTTTTGGACAGGAAAATGAGCGTTTCATAGTTCTGGATGATAAACTCGAATTTCCGTTTATTTCTATTCGTTATTATTTGTCTGCGAAAAAGTGTCTAATATCTTGGTGATTATATTTGAATTTTGAAAAGGTCGAATGGAACGTGGTTTACCGCCACCTCGAACGATCGATATCGATTCCTATCGCGAGAAAAGGGTGGGGGAAGTGAAGCACAGCATGAAAGAAAGTGATCGCTAGACAGTAAGAACGAAAAATGAGACGGTAATTCGTGCGAGGATTTTGAGACAGAATTGTCTCTCTTCTCTTCTTCTTTCTCCCACGTTGAAGGCAGGATGCGTATTATATTCCTCGTAAGTAAAGACTCTATTATACTTAAAAGCTGTAGCTATCAAATTTGAGGATTCAAAATCGATTTAAGGACAGAATCGTCGGAATAATCGATTATATGGCCAATCAACTATTTCAATCAGATTATCGAAATGGAAATTATAATTTATTTAAGGAACTTTGAAATGAATGATTTTTTAAAAGTAACAGTATTTTACGTTCGAAAATTATATTGTAATTATCGCGAATTACTATTAAAAATACTGTAACATTATTCTAAATTTAAATGGATTCTCCGACTCGGTGACAGATTTAAATAGTTATTAACTTTACTATCAAAAGCTATGATTATGCATAAGTTGATCGTGGGAAACCAATGGACCATGAGAATCGGTGAAAGCGAGACAAATTGCACAGGAATACAGTCTAGAATATTATTTAGGCTTGTATGTACCATAAATGTCAGGCTTAACATTATTCGAATACTAAAATTAACGAAGCGTTAAAGTAATTCAAAATGCTGTATTTTCCTAAAAATAATTTAGATTTCAGTTTATTCTTTTCTTTGATACATTTTCCTACAAATAATCTATTCCACAAAATTGCGAACTCTACTTTCCAATTCCTTGTTCCTCTCGCCCAGATTCTAACAAACGCGGTCCTCGCGCTCGCGACTACAGTTCCGCGGCCCAAAAATCATCGATATCACGAGACCGATCAGCAGTTACCATCGCATAGTAAAACAGATTCGGAGACGAGAATCGAGAAAAACAATGGATCGATATCGCGAGGATCGAAAGGAAATAGGTCGACAAGCGATAAAAAGGAAGACGAGGGATATTCGAATCCTTGGAACTTGTCGAAAGAGACGGACAGGGTGCAGTTTCAAATAGAAGGGCACGAGGGACCGGAAACGTACATCTTTGGATTCGATACCGGATACGGGTAATGAAGCGAAGACATTTTAAATAAATAATTAATCTCGTGTAACTCAACAGAACTCTCTACTCCCTTTTCCAGAAAGAGTAGACAGTACAGACTGGAAGAAAGGCACAGAGACGGTACCGTGAAAGGGCAATATGGGTATTACGACGCGAAAGGGAAATTAAGAACAGTGCGATATATCGCTCGACCTTTCGAAGGATATACGGAGAAGCACCACGAAACTAGCGCGCGAAAATTAAGGAACTGAACGAAGGACTATTTTAAATGTATATTATAAACGTTAATTGTTGTTGTTTCGTTGTAATAAAATGGATAAAATAGGCTTCCTAAGAATTTATGATGTATTAGATGCGTGCGGAAGGAATTAATAGGATTAAATCATTTATTTAACAATAACAACAGCTATACAAGAGAAATGAAAACGGAAGTTAAACAGAAATATGAATATAAACTTGAATATACTGGTAAGAAGAAGACACTCCAAAGGACATACGCATACGTATGTATGTACGTGTACATACATGTATTTTTTTTATATACATACATTCATACTCGTGCAACACACAGCTGCTTACAAAAGTATTTGAATAGAAATGTTTAAGTGAAATACATACCTCAGCGAAGTTGTTTCCAACAATCTTACTTAATCACGTATGCATCTAGCGTTAGGCAATGTCTTTTACAAAAATGTACTTCGCCCTGAACCAAGTGACTATTCATAACGCGTAAGTTAAGTCACGCTTTACTGCACTGAAATTCTAGATTTGCGTTTGAAACGTTTTGTACAATTTCGAGAATCTTCTCCCTCTCGTATCACAATTTTCACGCCCGTTAATGAACTAAACATTCTATTACGTATCCGGAAATTCATTTCTCGAGGCAATAGGAAATTAAGGTAAAAAAATATAAATGAATAACGTGTTATTATTGTGAGCAATCAACGATTCCTTTAAAATCCCCATTTTTGTGAAAATAGAAAATCCCTAAAAGATCGAATTACACGAATGAAGTAGACTTACAATATGCATTGGTAACGCAATACAATTTCATATAGTAAATGAGAAGTTACGACAAGCTACGTATAAAACTCAAATACTTTCGCAAGCCGTTGGAAACATGCCGCGGAAAGTGATTTGTACAGAGGAAATCACGCGGAATACATTACGCGGGAAAGATAAACGTCGATGATGCTCATGTGGCGATAGCTTCTAATGGCGTATCGATATTTTCTCACGGCGTATTCCCTTCACAAATGTTCTCTTTCGGTTCTATTCCGACTTCTTCTCAGCTCCGTAAGAGGAGCTGCTCTTGCTTATCTCCGACATTCCAATTGTTTTGTGCATTAATAGGTAAACTGAAAGGAAGACAGCAGATATTGATTTGTAGATGAAATTAAATGATAATACAGCCTTCTCGTGGCTTCGTTACGTATTACAGAGATACTTACACAAGAAAATAATGCCCACACCGATGGAAAAGTAAATGGTCGATCCAGACAAGAAGAGATTGACCAAATAATAAAGCATTGGTACTAATACTATCACCTCCCACAAAATTATATTTAAAAGGGTGTAATATCTTCTATTCGACTGAAAACAATCTGTCCTGGGTACACCACTGGTCGCGAAGAAGTCGCCAGTCTCGAAGAAACTCTCTGCCAAGCGATCCTGAAAGGAAAGAGAGAATTGTACAACGTTTACCACTTTAGAGATTCTATAGTGTTATAATTCTCGTAAAGCGCTACCTTTTTCTGAAATAATTTGTGTAACCACTCAGCTATTGCCCCATCGCCTTCCGGCACGTCTTCCACTGGAATCCTGTGTATATACAGATGCGCCTCCACTGGTTTCCCCAACAACAGATTGTTTATCGTTGGCTTCACCGGATCTTGCGGTTTGAAATGTAACTGCACGTCGTAAATCGCGGGGATTTTACCCTTCATGTGCGGCACGCTCGCCGCGAAACCCTTTGTGCGTGGCGTTAAATGGTATTTTAATACTGGAAGACCCTTCTCCCGGGCAAACTTCTGGCTGGCCTCTAATTTCTGTTCTGTGAAACGTGTTCCCTCCGCGTTCAAAAGCAGCTGTAAAGATTGTTTAAGGGAAACAGTAATTTAACAGGTGGAATGGGAGATTAATTTAAATGTACAATTGATAATACAAATAGAATATATCCCTCTCAAAATTAGAATATAGTATAAGAACTTCAATTACCCATATGCTGTCCGGATAGCTCGAAAGTTCCTCGATTTGAGTGCCGATGATTTGCTTATCCTTCTCCCAGTTTCTCTCCAAGAATATACTTTCGGCAAACTTCCATGCCCAACCTAACGTCGGAATATATTGTATCGACTTCTTCGCGTATGCTTTACAATTCTGAAATACAGAGAAGCATGACTTGAGTCTAATTTCTTGTTATATAATCAATTGCAGTACGTGCGAGTAACTTACGCCGAGCACTCCAATTCGTTCGCAAAATACCCATCCGATAAGCCAGTCTATCTCATAGCTGTGGTTCATTAACAAGTACCCATGCTCCTTCCCGTAGTACTTTTCAAAGTCTTTCTTATCTATATACAATACCACACGTATACCGGCCCACCATTCTGCTATAAATACTAACTCTGAAAATGCAATTCATATTTAATTACTTATCTGTTTTTTCTACTAAGGTAGGTATCGATATTATGTAAATTGCATTGAAAAATAATTCTGCTACGGTGGAAGTGAGATTCAGTGATTAAACCGAAGGAGCTGAAGCACCTTTTCAAGATATATTCAAACTTTAATATTGAAAGTAAACTGTTGATTGGAATTCAAGGATAAAATCAAGGAAATTGTGTATATATAATTAAAAAACGAATATAAAAATATTACGCTCAGAATAAAGTATTAACTTACGACTATAAAAAGAATAGCAGAGATAGTAATTAATCTTCCGATAAAAGTATCTGGAAAATGGCCTAAGACCAAAGTACAAAAGACACTGGAAGAGATTGATTATCAAGCCAGACGTAAAAAATGTTATGGCAAACATCAGGTGAATGACAGTGGACTGCTTCAATACAGGCAACAGCCCCATCTTTTAATATCTCTTATTTGTGCGTTTAATAAAGAAAAGTCATACATTACTTGTGGATCACGAATACTTTGTGCCTGAAACAAACAATTTAATTTTGATATTAGAAATGTTCGACGTCCATGCGGAAATGTATTCCCAATCGCATCCGTAGATTTATTTAACATCACTGTAGTCTTCGCGTTTCCTTAGTAATTCAAATGTTTTCTCAGTAGAATGAGGTGAAACTTTTAAGAGGCGATTTACTCCAAACTATTTAAAGTCTGATTACCCACGTAACAAAAATTTTATTCAGCGGAACTAATGGATATTGCGATGTTCTAAAGAAATCAAAGATTTCTAAGCTTGTTTTTTAAAACATTTTCTGAATAATTCATGATTACGTACAGCGTACTTCCTTGCATTCAATTTAAATTGCACGTTGCCACATTGAACTTAATATTACCTTGATAATAGTTTGACCCTAATGCCTATTGGCGCTTTTGGGCAGTCGCACTAGGTGCGTATTTTAGCCAATCGGAGGCGAGGAGTGTGATCCTTTTCGCTTCCGATTAACTAAAATTCCACTCAGTATGCACCAGTTGGACTATTCGAAAGCGTTGTATGTTAAGCACTAACTAGATCGAATTTTTTTAGACTATTCTTAGTGATAATTTGGAAGCAAATTGAACGCTAGTAACTACTAAACATTGGAGTTTAATAAACTATGGGAAGTTCGTACCAAAAAGAAATTTCACTAAGAGGGAGACAAGTCATTTTAAAAGTCGAGCCTTTAGTAATACTTCGCGGAACATAATCCTAACAAGTACGAGTCATAAGAGTAGGATTATCTAACCTCCATGCGCTAATAAAATTAGATATCGTATCAGTCGCGCGTTATCAAGAATCACGCTAATTGTTAAATAGAATCGATGAATTGCGTAATTCGCCAAAAAGTTACTCTTTATTCGAATGAACGTGGTCGTTTAAAGTGAATTTTATTGCCTCCGTTTCCAATATTTACAAATAATCTTTAAACCGGACTTCATAACCTTAACCCCGTGTCAACGAAGATCGAAAATCTCTGTGAAAGTTTTGTCTCCTCGATTAAACACTGCAATAAAATCTTTTTCTGAAATCGTCCTCGAGGACGAAATTATACGGTCTCGAGAATTAAATGATACCTCGCGGGAATGAAAACATCGACAATTACCTGAGTAAAATACGACCACTTGTCAATGAAACTGAGAAGCAAATACGAGGGAAATGATATTGCACTGGACTTGCGAAAACGGGTCACAGTTTACTTAAAACGCTCTCAGCAACAAGAAACAGGATTCAAGATCTGTAGAAAAATGAAACTTACCCGTCTCTCATCATTTCTAGAAATTCGGTGAAACCAACTCTTCCGATCGGAATGCGTTGAAATGTGTCGAGAAGTGGTTAGAAATTGTAACTTACAATAGACCAACAATAGACGAATGTTGCCAGAAGACTAATTCATTCTCGTGTAACTGTGGATAGAGAAAAATTAGTGAAGATTGATTGGTCAGAGGACGGGTGATCTCATTAACGAATAGGCAAGCGTCCGAAGATCAAGGATCAAAGTCATTCCGCGCGCTCCGAAACCGGTTATGTAAACGGGCTAATGCGAGTAATTACCAATCGTTGATTCCTTTCTAAATCTGCAAACAGAATTCATGAAAATCGCCTGTCAAATAAAGCGCGGAACGAGAAAAGATATTACTAGATCATCACCAGACGAATATATTATCCCTAGATAATGTTACTATTGTTTCCTAGGGTATTTGTTACAAGTTTCCACGGATTTCGCTTCTTGTAAATTCGCCAGTAAGGTTTTAGATATCAGTCTAATTATTTTAATTATTAAACAGTATTACATAAATTATTTAAAATCCCTGTGTTACTTGAGGAAGAATATAGAAGGAAATGTGTTATTCTATATCAGCTTAAGTCCGAGGTTTAATCATAAGTAACAATTAATTGTCGTTCTATCGTCAATTTAGGGCCATTTCCACTTACGCCCAAATCGCCCGCCCCAGTCGCGATGTTTAATGGAAATCACGGGCGTTGCGGTCGATTTTAGCGTAAGCGGAATTCGCCCTGAGTGCCAGACTTTCCTTTCCATTAAGTTGATAGCAATGCGTGACGTATTGGCCAATCAGCGCTAGTCTTGACACGCCCCTCGAATATTCGTTTTCGGTGACCGAATGCGGGTCAGAGGGTAAACAGTTACGATAAATTTTTCATTAATTTTGTAATTTTGATTGATTGATGCTCTGATCGACGTTCGCAAAATTTTTCAATCGTTTAAAATGGTGAGTTTAATACTCCCAATTGCTAACCCTAACGTTATATGCTTTCCTTAATACTGTTAATCGGGATCGTTGCCGAAATCACAATAAACAACGTTTGACGTAACGGGATTTAACTTCGCGGAATCCGTTGCTTACGACCGAGTTCTTAATGATTGTTTATTGTAAAAATGATCGTTTCCTGCGATTTTAAAATCGAACGGAAACGTTCACCTAACCTTAACGGGACTAAACGTCAAAATGGCGCCCCCCAATGACATACATTGCAATTTCGATTATTCGATCATCATTAACAAAGTATTTACTACATTTAATTCATATAAACGTATAAATTACTCGTAGCTTTTATCGTTAATAAGTCGCGTCGCGAATGACAGTGCTTTCGATATTTCCGCTCCTTTGTGCTGGCTAATCGAACTCGGTAGTTTATAGACATTTAACTTTGTTTTTTCAAGTGCCATGAATTGGAACTTACGAAACTTAATCGTAGTCAAATAATAACGCCTCTTTCTACACTGTACAGCTCGAAATTATAATTATTTTTTTCGTCACAATCCGATCTAAGTGAACTTCCGTAAAGTCTTGTACAGCAAAGGAGCATAAGTCTGTTTTATCAGAGTTCAGTTATAATTTTGTAATCGACATTTAGTTGACATTACGTTGGGACATAATTTCCCCGATTTCAGAATGTTAGAAGCGAAATTGAACTAACTTTTATGTGTCGCTTTCAAAGACGGAGCAACAGATGGATTGCGCATTGGATTTGATGAGAAGATTGCCACCGCAACAGATCGAAAAGAATTTAAGCGACTTGATAGATCTGGTGCCGTCTCTCTGCGAGGATCTTTTGTCTTCTGTCGATCAGCCTTTAAAAATCGCCAAAGACAAGGAGTCTGGTAAAGACTACCTGCTATGCGATTATAACAGAGATGGCGATTCCTATAGGTAATTATTTCGGAGAAATCGCTGGGACCTTTTAAAATTACTTATACGACGGTGTACATAACATTGAGTTGCGAAACTATTTTCCCTAGGTCTCCTTGGAGCAATACGTACGATCCACCGTTGGAAGATGGATCGATGCCTTCCGAGCGGCTGAGAAAACTGGAGATAGACGCGAACCATGCATTCGATCAGTACAGAGAGCTCTATTTCGAAGGCGGAGTCTCCTCCGTCTATCTCTGGGACCTGGAGCACGGTTTCGCGGCCGTGATTCTCATTAAAAAAGCTGGGGACGGCTCGAAGAAAATTAAAGGTTGTTGGGACTCGATTCACGTGGTAGAAGTTCAAGAGAAGTCCACCGGAAGGGCCGCGCATTATAAACTAACTTCCACTGCGATGCTTTGGCTGCAAACTAACAAGCACGGATCTGGGACGATGAATCTAGGGGGCAGTCTTACTAGACAGGTTTGTGATACGTCGTCGCGTTTACGATAAACTTGCAAGAAGCTGAACTAAAGTCGATCCGATCTGAAAGTACCAGTTAGCTTTAACGAAACTTCTTCTCGCAGGTCGAACAGGATGCCCAAATAAGCGAAAGCTCCCCGCACATCGCCAACATCGGCCGCATGGTCGAGGACATGGAGAACAAAATTCGGAATACCCTGAACGAGATCTATTTCGGCAAAACTAAAGATATTGTGAATGGTTTAAGGTCCGTGCAATCGTTGGCCGATCAGAGACAGCAAGCTGCCCTCAGACAGGATCTCGCGGCCGCCCTTCAAAGGAGAAACGCCAACAATTGATCCTGCGAGGAAGATCAGTTCCCCTCTGACTTCGACGAGTGTCAATAGGAGAAGAAAGCGGAAGAAACAAACAAATAATCGTAAATGATGAAATTAAATGATTGAAGATTGCGCTACAGCCGCTGTGACAAGAATTTCGAACGGTTTCCTGTGATACGCAGGGCGCAACGGTAAAGATGAATTTTTCCTCAAGTATTAAAAGAAATTTGAAAAAACAACAAATTAACAAAATGGATAATTGAGTATCAATTATTAATTATGTCGAGATTTTGAATAAAATATTAAGAGACATTACGAGTGTCCTGGGTTTTATATATAGGGTGTGTTTAAAGGTATGTAACACCACGAGTCGATGTTGCATTTAACTTTGAAATTAATCCATCTACGGCTATCCCAAGCTCTTCGTGCACGAAATTTCTCGCTCCGAAAGCGTTCGTACATACATCAGATCCATGTACTCGTAGTTCCTTCCATTGTGTAATCTCTATGTATTACCTTTTATTTATTTAAACACGCGCTTATTGAATGTTAACTTATAATGCATTGTTACGACGTACAATGCACTCTCATAGTTTTATATATTGTTTATTAGTTTTTATAAATCGCTGTGTTTCTTGTTGTTCTCATGAGGATCTTGACCTACGTGAATCGTACAAAATTTGTATGGTAGTGGGTGATGAACTTTTTTTATCAAAGTGATCGTGTTTCAATCGCTCGATACGTGCGACGTTTAATACGTGTAGACATAAGTTAAAAAAAAAATGAAAGAAATATGAGATGAGAAGACATACACTTGTATAAACGCATCTAATTTTTACAACGAATAAATTAGAGAAAAGAAAAGCACTCGTCGCGCATTTAGATAAATTCTTATTTCTGTGTTACATATCTTTCGACACATTCTCTGCGTACGTGTACATCTCTGCGTGTCTCCGTGTGTGTGTATGTGTGTATCAGACTTGTGTGGTGCGTGCGGCGCTCATATAAGCGTGAGCACAAATATATTATATATATTATATGTAATGGCACTCGTAATGTTTGTTTAATCATTACTAATTATTAATAATACGAGATATAAGAGTATTAATGTTTGAAAAAAAAATGTAGGAATATTAAAGAGAATATTTGCGAATAAACTCGTAACAATTTCTTCCATCATTTCCGGATTCGTATACTTAAAACTATTTAAAACACATACAAATTAGCTGAATATTCAACGGAATGAATGCATTTGCGAGTGGGGAGTGTTCGGCTCTTTGAAAGTAATCCCGAAACGATTATTTAATAGAAATCCAGTGGAACGCGTTTTCAAATTTACGTTATTATCGTTAATTTCTATAGCAATCTAGAGAGATCGCGGAATTATATATATTAATTTGATAAGAAATCTTTGACACAAATATTCGTCGCAATTGCAAAATATTCGAATATAATTTTAGCAGCATTGCTCAAGAAATGTGAGATAAGCGATAAGAAAAAGCTGGCAAAAGCCATCGCTCCGTCAAGTTCCCTGCGAAATTGCATAAAAAGGCAAGAAAATATCGAAGGTGACACAAAAGCACCGAGGGCTTTTTTTTCCTTTATTTATCCTCCATTGACTTTCGCCGTATAAACAAATGCTCGTTGGTATCCATTTATTTTGTATATTTTACGCCTGTGTTTTGCTGTTTCAAATTCCATAATCGTGTACTTTCGCATGTACTTGTGTATGTGTGTCTTTCTCTGTTTCCATATGCTTTTACCACTGCGTATATTCTGTATACGTGTGTGTGTATGTGTCCTTCGCCTGCTTATATACGCCAATGCTGGTTATACACTTAAAAATATCTATGTACCATCGTATATTCTTCAGTACCTCGCGCATTACATCGTAACATCTTTGCAGATCGTTTTACCGCGACACGTAAGAATCGGAAATAATATTCCGAGAACACTTGCGAACGGAAGAGCCAATACGAAAAACTGAATTCGTGACAAATACAATCGTAATTTGAATTCTATTCCATATTATGCAGCGTATCATCGCTGCATAAGTACTTACAATTATTTGTCGATTTAAATACAAATTAACAGTGCGCAGAAAAGGCTTGACGTTTCAGAAAGATAGACGTAACTTTAGAAGGCAGTATCCTCGAAATATTATTTACACGCCTGTGCTCGTAAAGTGAACGATTATCTTTTACTACTCCTCTGGTGTCTGACAACTATTTTAAGTAGAAATGGATAGAATCTGATAGAATGACCAGCAGTGGTGTATAATTAATTAAACTGAATATCGAGAAGCAGAAAAGAATGGTTTCCGTCTCTCGTGACTGAAATCGGACCATGAGGCCGATCGTTTTCGTTTCATATCTTGTCAGTTTTCTTCTTTAATCGATTAAATTCATTTATCTAGGTCGTCTTAATCTTAAATTAGTCTGCTTAGATAATAGTAGCTTAGTTGTTTCTTATTATTCGTTTTTTTTTATTTATTTAAACTTCCATACTTTTTTTCTCGTAAATGGTAGAATTTGATTTGAAACCGGAGTCTTTAGTGCGAGATGAAAATTCATACATTGGAATTGAAATTTCAAATCGAAGACCGAACGTGAGCGTTGAATGATAAATTTCAGAATTCAACTTTGAAGTCTTTATCGCCTTGATAATTCAAATTGAATTCCAAAATTTCCGCGCCGAGATCTCCGCACAGTCTGATATCCACTGAATCTGAAGTTTCGATTCGGAAAAAGTTACACTTCAGAAGTTCTTAAATATGGAATAGCGCTGGAAAAATCTTAATTTCAAACGAAACCTCAGATGTTCGTAAAAAAATTAATAAAAATCTCTCGGGTCTACGTTTAAAGTTAAAGTTTTATATTAAGTTCTGGAATAGTAAGTAAATAATTACACTTCAATGTTTCAAGCGAGAAGTACAAACTTGTGTTCTTCGTATATAAAATTGAAAAATTAAGATAAAGGTTACATGAGAGTAATTTTTTATCAAACTGGAACTGTAAATAAAAACTTTTTAAAAGGTAAAAAGTTTCAAGGATCCAAGCTAATACAATCAGTATTGTACAATAAAATAAAAAGGCTCTATAAGGAGAAATTCTAACGGGACAAGAATTTCGGTTAAATAAATTTTAAGGACTTCTAATACAGTATTAATTTCTCAACAAAATCAATCGGTATAGAATTCGGGTACAACGGGAATTCTACTGGAAATTAAGTAGTTACTGTTACATAAAAAAAAAGGTTTCTGTATTACAATGGGATGGGAATTCTGAATTGGGATCAGATCTAAAACACAGAATTTTAATAAAAAAGAAATAAAAAAAAGATGGATTTGTTGAACTTGAATGAAGGAAAACCACAATTCCAACAAAATTAGGGTACAATAGGGTTTAGAATTCTAATGAAATTGGAATTCTATCAAGTCCATTAGAATCGGAGTTCGAGTACATCGAGGCTTTAAAAAATGATACCTTTAAAGGAATTGAAACTTCAATTAAAGTACAAAATGACAAAGGGTTGTAATCATTGAACAAAGCTTTTATATAATTAGAATTCTATGTGTCGTGGAATTTCAATAAACTCATGACTTCGATAAGAATGATTTCTTTCGTAATCGCCATCGCGAAACAATTGGAATTCCAATAAAAGTAGAATTCTAATCATGTTCTGAAAATTTTAGAAATCACAAATGAAGGCAGAACAGGTCCTCTTTCAAAATTTCCCACTGTCAAAATTGCCTTTTAATCGCAACATTTTATGCCGCCCCAAAAACATTCTTCTTTTTCTCAAGATCTAAGCTGATACTGTTTCTTGGTTTATTCTCTTTTTATTTGTTTTTTTTTCTTTGCAATTACTTCATTATTCGTAATCCTATCCTCCCCCACACTTAACACTCACGCACATTTGCCTTTCGCTTCCTCCATTTTAAATTATACGTTCGCCCTCTCCTTTTTCTTGCTCTTGTTTCGCTTCGCTTCGTTTTGCTCTTTCTCAAATGCCCCCCACGTCTTTCCATTCTATTTGCTGGTGGTAGTTCTTATTTTTAACCATTGATCATCTTGTATTGTATCTTAGGTTTCTCTTAATATATTAGCTGTGTGTGGTTTTGTTTTCTTTAATGTGATGGTGGAGTCTGGACTGAACACAATTATTTATCGATGGCAGTGTTGGTTTTGATGGCAATCACAACCTCTTCACCGCAGGCCTTCAGCACGGTGCACTGAAAACAAGACATTGCTGGTTTCTTTCCCCTTCCCTTTCTACCGTTACGAGTCTACTTCTACTTGTTTCCTTATGTACGAACAGTTTGAAACAGAAATCTAATTAAATAGATTCCTTCTCAAATACGTAAACAGTTTTCTAGGATTCTAATAGTACTCACAAGAAGCTCCTTTCCAGCCTCGTGATCTGCACGTAACTGAGAACCCAATTCACCGTCAGGAATTTTCAGATCCTCGCGGAGTTCACCGTTATCAGCCATCAGGCATAAGTAGCCATCGTCGGATATGTCTGCTAGCTATAGTGCACACATACAAATTTTACTTAAACACGTTTCATACACAAACTCGTACTCCGCCATTTCATTTCTCTAAATAATACCTTTACTGTTAAACAAGAAAACATCGTTATAAACATCGAGGCTATCATGAATGCATCGATTAAGCTAGAAAGGCTTCCCAAGTACCTGATAATCTTCCCGTTTAACAAACGGCACATCCATGTTGTGCGTTGAGGGGCAAATATCCTCGTATTTCTTTGAAGTGAAAATGTCAATGCCTACAAGATGTACTTTGGCATGGCCGTGTTTCCCTGTCTTGGAGGTTGACATCTCCACGATTTTACATGGCCGAGACTTGAGCATTACAAACCCATTTTTACGCAGTGCTGAGCACTGCATAGGGTATGTTACTGAGGCACCGGAGTCTCCGGTCTCGAAATGAGTATCCTCTATGTCCGCCATCCTTAGTTTCTGTTATTCTAGAATTATGGTTTAACGTACATTACATA
Organism: Andrena minutula; assembly: GCA_929113495.1. NCBI lineage: Eukaryota > Metazoa > Arthropoda > Insecta > Hymenoptera > Andrenidae > Andrena > Andrena minutula. Next base: position 5,984,396 of record OV815995.1, on the reverse strand, counting down.
AGGAAGCTAAAAAAAACCTTACAATCTATATAACAATGTAAGAATAAATGTGCTATGTATTAAATTCTTCAACGCAACTAATTCGTTCCGAGACATTCAGTTTCTTAAATTTTACATACGCCGTGGAACGACTTATCTCTCAAGCAATCAATGTGCTGGCAATTGATGAGATATCCTCAAAATAAATATACAACGTAAAATAGTCCTCGTTATGGATTAGGTTTACTCACAGTTTTAGTAATTCGAAGATTCACTCTGACAAGGAGAAGTCGCAGCAGTGGTCGCCGATTTCAATTCAATTCTTTCTGGTCAATCTACAGCAAAGACGAACAAATATATAACAGGTGATTTGTGCGATTGTGCAATATTTAAAAAGTTACTTAACATCGAAACTTTTATTAGAATCTAAATTAATAGAAGACGTAACATATCAACTTCTGAATTCAAGATTCTGCTGGAGATTTCTTTGTAGCATTGCACCGATTGCTTTATAAAATTCTAAGAAGCTTTTCATTAAAAAAAAAAGGAACCACACTGAATAACTAAGAAAGGAATAATTTGTGTGTTTATTCGTACAAAAGCACTGTGTCTTTAAAATCTCAGACGTATTACATCTTTCGAAATTACCATATGGAATATAGCAAACGATACAATAACAGCCATCAAAAATTACATTGATAAAGAACATTATCAGAAATCACTTAAGCCAATTACAATTTCAAACATAAACAAGACTTAACACACCCGAAATAAAAATAAACCCGATACAACAAGACCCAAATAAAACACAATTCTGCAGGCGATAATATTTCATTTAGCCCGGCGAGGCATCAGAATTGCATCGATATTATAATTAAAAAGAAAGCTACAAGCGTCGAACATAAAATCATTCAAATCTCAATGCACGCTGGAACGTGACACTGTAAACGCTTCGATTACAGCTATTTCTACCCAAAGAGTGTATCGATACACCAGCGCACGGTGCAGTTGCAATCTTTAACTGTAAAACGTGCACGGTCTAATTAAACTGACACTGTTTGAAACAGTAAGAGCGGTAGAATGTCCTCGCATAGCATGGGACGAGTTGGTTGAAATTTCAAAAAATTCCGGGCTTTCGAAGGTGTGGGAAACGGGGGCCGAGGTAACCAGAGAAAAGCGGAATACCGTGCGACAGACAGATCCCTGGGAATGTAATCACAGAGAGCTTGAACGTTAGAGAACAACTCCGGGAAGCTTCGAGGGGACGATCGCGAAAGGCACGAACACGTTGCGGAAGTACGATCTAACCAAAGATTCGGCCCGGCTGACAGTTCCGCGATTATCAGAGGCCCGTTATGAAAAATCGACCGGCAATTCTCGCGACCGTCGAATTACCTTCGAGGGCAAGTTTACTGCGGTTTTTTCACAGTTTTCCTCGAGAAGATGGCGCGAAAAGGATCGCGTGCGGTTCGCCGTGGAAGTTGCCGACTCTCCTCGGAGGTTGCGAGGTATCCCCGGCTACCGATTGCTCTCTAATAATGCCGCTCTTTACTATCCGTGGCTTTCGATGCACGTTCTACGAATTTGCTCGACTGATCACAAGCCGATCGGCTAAACTCACCGTGAAAAAAGGAGAACAGACTGGAGATACTCACATGTGATCAAAATGGACACTCTAACCAGAAGAGCTGGCTGCGCTTGCGCGAACCGCTAATCGGCGACAGGGGGCCACCCGAATAGATCCACGGATTCCGGCTGGGAATCTAAACGCGTGGGGGTAGCGCCGAGAACGGGAAAATCTTATCGCCGGTTGGGAATTTAGCGTAACACGCAGGCGTCGCACTGCGTGGTGGAATCTGGTTAAATTTCACACTAGGCGCGCGTAATTATTCAACTTGCCGACTGGTAGACCGTAAAATAAGATTCATTTATGTAGCTCGATTGTTCGCTGTAACTTAGAAGGCAATATTAATGATCATAATTTAATATAATTGTTTGGGATTGTACGCGTGCGTGCTTTTACTCGAGCACGTTTCTACTTATCTATTTAAAGTGACAGGTAAAGCCGGCGTTCGAACGAAATTAATATTTCAAAAGATTTGATTTACTCAGCGCGACCTTGCATATATTGAATGGGACGCTTTAGTTCACAGGCGCTGACACTAGGTGACTATAGAACGTTCGATGGGCCCAGATTTGAATTTTTTTTTAAAAAGTTTTGAACTTAAATTAGTAATCTTTACTCGGTATGTCGCGTAGAGTTGTGCAAAATATGGGAAACGTGTTTTTATTAATAATTCAGCTTTCGTACGTTAAGCATTTAAAAGTTATGTTAAGCCGGGGATCCACCGGGAAGTGAATCTATACTATGCAATGCTACGTTTTAAAAAATTAGCTTCGATACATTTTTATGGAACAGTTTCCCGGTGAATCCCCGGCTTTAATCGTGATTCGATCAATCGCTTCAGTCGAGCTCGACTCGTCGAGCTGGAAAGGAGGGGGGGAGATCTTATTCGATTTTGGTCTCTAACATTAATCCACAACATCAATTTATTATAACCGTATATTTTAACAAACATAATAGACCCAATGAATTACACTGAATGCACGCCTTTGATGAAAGCATGAACTGACGCAATTGGCGTATCTGGTGAAATGCCGTGGCCCAAATTAGCAATATACCGAGTTTTACCAAACGCCATTGCCATTTCTCGTCCTCGATCCGTTACTTTTTGCTGTATAGAAAAATGAATTATACGTTAGAATTGCTTACTTTAATATATATTAAACGAAAGACTTATCAATATTATAGCGCGAACCTTAGAAGCATACAACGCGCACGGATCTAAATTTCCTTGCAAAGTAATATCGGGACCCAATCTCCTTCTCGCTTCCGCAGCATCCACGGTCCAATCCAAACCTATCACCTCGTATGTTTTCGACTTCGCTAGCATTTCTAGAGAATTCATTGTTGCACCCTTAGGGAAAGCTATCTAAAATTCGTTTAACAATCCCTTCGTCAACAACTTAGTTTCATTGGTATTTAAAAAATAACAAATAGACTACAATAAACACAGATATCATATTTACTCTAACACATACCATCGGTACTTGAGGAATATTTTCTTCCTTAAGTCGTTGCCTGACCTTCTCACTAATTTCTTTCAAATATTTGAACGAATAATTCGTAAACAATTCATCGTTCAGAAAATCGCTATGACTTTCGAACACTTGTAGCAACTGCAAGGGAGAAGTAGAAATAAGATCGTTACAGATACAGTTAGAGTCCTACACACTAGCTTATATATTTAAAGACTTAATTTCATACTTGTGCTCCGGATTTCACTTGCATCACGAGATAGTCCACAATGACATTCGTAATGAGCTGTAAGAGCTTGTGAGAGTCTTCTGGATATTTGTACAACCAAGATCGTGGTTTAATCATCGTCGAGTTACCTCCACCTTGGGTCATGTAGCTCATTAATGTCCACTAACAATTCGAAAATATGAATACTATGTTGTTACAAAATCTATACATGTAAAAGTGAATATAGAAAATGTTTGCGATGTAGTAGGAACATTTTGATAAATAATAGAAATTACTCAAAACTTCTCCCACTCACCGCTGCTCCAGTGAAACCAATTAAAGGCACTTTTCCTTCCAACTTTTGCCTCGTCAAAGTTATAGCATCCCCCACGTATTTTAAATCCTCTTCTACATTTGGTTTGATCAATCTGGATAAATCGGATGGATCGCGCAGAGGATTGGGTAGAACTGGTCCCTGTAATAATTATTTACCAATTAAGATTAATCTTTAAGAGTAATCTTTAGTCAATAATTCAACCTTCCGAATATTAAATTGGAAGTATCGAAATAAGTTAGATTTAATAAGCTAAAAACGCTCACCGTCCCAGGAACCATTTCAACGTTCAAACCCATTGCCTGCGGAATGACTAAGATATCGGAAAATATGATACTGGCGTCCAAATCGAACCGCTTCAGAGGTTGCAAAGTAACTTCGCAAGCCAGAGTCGGCGTTCGACAAATTGTAAAGAAGTCGTGCCTCGATCTGGCTTCTTGAAACTCTGGAAGATATCTTCCAGCCTGTCGCATTATCCAGACTGGAATACGATCCACTGGCTCTCCATTTGCAGCTTTCAGAATCAAATCGTTTTTGAGCGGCGGAAATTCTGCTTGAGCCATTATTAGTGCCTGAAGAGAAGTCTGATATTTATGAAGCCATTGATGACTTGTATTTATGGAAGGTTCACTTTCGAGTAGATACTTACTGTGATAAAATTACAAAAATCCAAAAAGTTTCATAATAAATCTGTAAAAACGTTATAACTTCGCACTTACTTTCTACTTTATTTAAATATGTTATAAAAAAGTATGAATTGCAATTTCGGTGCGTCTATCAATGAATTTACTTTCAATCACAATTCATCCATCTATTCTCTGGTTGTCTATGCTTATTGTTTGGTCCCACCAATCAGGATTTTTCATAAGTATTTCATAGGGCGAACTTACACAAAATCACCCGCGATTTTCATTAAGCTACGTTTTCCCCAACGCGACTGAACGCATCTTCAAGAATTTCAAAGTCGATTTTCTCGAAAATGAAGCGCAATAACAAAAAATTGTATTCCTTCTTCTTGGCTTATTTATTTGTTATGAATCGAAAAGAAAGAGTAACTTTTTTTCATATCGCGCTTCGTTTTCGAGAAAATCGACTTTGAAATTCATCACGTTGCGTTTAGTCGCGTACAGGAAAACGTAGCTTAATGAAAATCACGAGCGATTTGGGCGAGTCGGTATTTCAGTTCGTGTGACACGAACTGACATGGGATGCAGTTCTATTTTCTGCCTCGTCTATGGTGTTCGTGCGACAGTTGGGCGCTCCAGGGCGAGTTAAAGATGTTTGTTTATAGTTGATAATTGTCCCGACAACATTAATCATGATGGATTACGAATTTAAAATGAAAACTCAAAAAGATCGAACTAAGGTTGAGGATCTATTCGAATTCGAAGGATGTAAAGTTGGAAGAGGGACTTACGGGCACGTATATAAAGCTCGTAGGAAAGAAGGGTCAGTCTATCTAACCTAACCAACAAGGCTGCGTAGCATTTTATCTTTTCATACTTTGTATTTTCACACCACAAGCGCGATCTTAGATTTTTACAAACTTTCGACTCGCTGCGGATTTCCTTTAATCATCAGGAAATTCTAGAGCTACACCAATATTTCGCTCGATCTATTTCTCTTCATTAAGACACTTTAAACTTTGCATTTTGAGACATTCCTTATATTTATTCTACTCGCGTTATAATTAGATGACGTCCACGTGGAAATGGTTCTTTAACTTGTAGTATGAATATAGTAAATGAAAATTTATCGTGCAACTTTTCTGTATCATTCTTCTCAATCCACATGTAACAATCTTTTTGAAATGAAATTTCAATAGCGTACCAGATAGCGAATTAAAATCTAGGCCAGACACTAAAGATTTCGGTCTGAAACAAATTGAAGGCACGGGTCTATCGATGTCCGCGTGTCGTGAAATTGCTGTAAGTTTGTATTCTTTTATTCTTAGCGTAAAAGCTATGTGGTTACATATGTTCTAATAAATCTTTATTCACAGTTGCTCAGGGAGCTAAAACACGTCAACGTTATCACTTTAATTAGAGTTTTCCTGTCGCATAATGATCGCAAAGTGTGGCTATTATTTGACTTTGCTGAACACGATCTTTGGGTGAGTTTGCACCTTTCTTAAAAAATTATTTTACAGGCAAGATAATAAGTAATTTTGTCTTTAACTTCCAGCACATAATAAAATTTCATAGAGCAGCGAAAGCTAATAAAAAGCCTGTTATGGTACCAAAGGGTATGGTAAAGTCCTTGTTGTACCAGATCCTCGATGGTATTCATTACTTACATTCCAACTGGGTGCTGCATAGGGATTTGGTAATAATCAAATAATTTGGTAACAATCAGTAATACAATTTACGACGAATACAGCTGTTTTTTTTGTATCTTAGAAGCCAGCAAATATTTTGGTAATGGGGGAAGGAAACGAGAGAGGACGAGTAAAGATTGCCGATATGGGATTCGCTAGGCTGTTCAACGCTCCTCTGAAGCCACTCGCTGATTTAGATCCAGTTGTTGTAACATTTTGGTACAGAGCTCCGGAATTACTTCTAGGCGCTAGGCACTACACGAAGGCTATAGGTACATTTTATGCATTCGGGAATAAACTTGTTACTTGTTTTTTTTAAAAATCTTTGTTTCATCTTTCAGATATCTGGGCTATCGGATGTATATTCGCGGAACTGTTAACATCCGAGCCCATATTTCACTGCAGACAGGAAGATATTAAAACTAGCAATCCATATCATCACGATCAATTAGATAGGTAAAGATATTATCGCTATAACGATCCTTTTGCTTTTACCTGCAAGTAATGTGGAGAATAAAAGAGTGAAATTGCGTTCAGGATATTCAACGTGATGGGATTCCCTCTAGAAAAGGATTGGGAGGACATTAAGAAAATGCCGGAGCACCCTACTCTGTTAAAAGATTTTAAAAGATCAAAGTAAGTGTGGATTTAAGAATGAAGCTAACGTCCGATGAATTTCGAATTGTAATGCGAACGGTTCTTTTATCTTACAGTTATGCAAACTGTTCTCTCACAAAATACATGGACCGGCATAAAATTAAACCTGACAGCAAGGCGTTTAATCTGGTAGAGCTAAATAAAATACGATACTTTTTTTTGCTTCAACCGTTTCTTTGGACAGTGATAGTAATTTAGTTGTTTTAGCTTCAAAAACTGTTAATGATGGATCCCAATAAACGCATAACGTCTGAACATTCTATGCAAGATGCCTACTTCCAGGAAGAACCACTACCGACGCAGGAGTATGTCTTTTTTATCGTATATCGTATCGGTCGCTCGTTCACATATTTAATGGGTATCGTAATGTTTCAGTATATTTGCCGGATGCCCTATTCCGTATCCTAAAAGAGAGTTCCTAACGGACGACGATACAGAGGAAAAGACTGAAAATAAAGCTCGACAAAATCAACAGCAAACAGTGAGTGTATTGTTTCGTCTACTTTGTCTTGGTCCCCGCGGCTGCCGTAATGCTCGGAGCTCCTCAGGCCCGTACCAAGTGAACCACGAGAACCGCGCGTGGCGCATTAGGGCGACATTGTATCAATAGGTTTCCACATCGTCTCAGAAAACACGATTGCCGATCGTTTTTGTTTTATACGCGCCTGAGGTACTCGACCATTACGCTAGCCGCGGGCGCCAAGACGCGCGGCGGAAGAAAGCGGGCATTGCTTCTGAACAAGAGCACTTAATTCCCAAACCTGGTCTACTTAATTCACCACTCTCTTATAAACACGGTGAAATTACAGCAGCAAAACCAGCAACAGCAAGGAAACGGCGACCACAACCACGGACAAAACGCGAAACGAGTCCGACTCAACGGCCCGCACGGCGCCCCAGAATTTCATCAACACCAGAGTCACGCGATGACCCATCAACAGCCACCTGGAATGGTCTATTCTACTGCGCAGCCAACGCAGCCTTCGAATTTTCATCAACGTTTCTAAATCATCTCTATAACAGGAGAGCTTATCGGTTGAATGAATCAATGACTAGTGTATTAATTTAATTAATTCATTTCTGTATCTGATCAATGAAGAGATGAACGATTCTTGTATATTCCATTACAGTATAATAGATTAATTTTATTTATATATAATACACGTGGAAGCATTCTTTACCCTGTGTTATTCCATCTCCTGTAACTTTAAGAGTTGATAGTTTTAGAGACACTAAGGACAATATTTCGTAGGTATATGTTTCCAAGAAATTTTTATTCGAAACGAAAGTGGAAAGAATAGTTACCAAAGGCAGAGAAGGAAGAATAGAAATAATGAACGAGGGCGATCCCTGCCAAGGGAGCGAGAGAAAGTAAGAGTAAAAGAAGAAAGAGAAAATGAGATTGAAGAGAGACCCCCGGTCTCTCCTTGCCGCGGAACGATAAGGAACGAAACAAGTGTCGATTTAGCGGAGAGGGAGTACGCATGCGCAGTAAATAATTCCTCAGGATCGTGGCGGTCCGTCGCGCCGCGCCAAGCCGCGCCGCGCGCTCCTGAAACGCAGTTTCCGCGAATCGGTGCTCGACGAAAAAAGTGAGTGTGTGCGCCGCGTGCTTCTGCGCTCGGGATGCCAATTAATCTACTAATCATCCACTCGGCAGTCAACCTGTTGATCGGATGAGAATTAAGTCTGGTGAGCCACACATTTCGATATTCCTGCTTCATTCCCTCGCTTTCGCTTCCTTTTCCATTTCTCTTTCATATTCAAGTTCCGCTCGTCTTCCCAACACCTGTCAAACTTCGCGGCACAAACTTCTCTCTTCTCTCCTTTCCTTCTCTCTCTACGAGGAGCCTCCTTATCAACCGTAATCGCACATTTCGCCTTAATTGTCGTAACGCGCGTCACTTGTTTTGTCACTCTCCTGTCAACACGGCGTCGGTTTATATCCATTTTCGGACAACGAGTTTCATTCTTCGCTACGACGCGTCGAACCCACTTTTGCATCCCATTAATTCACTACTTTTGCGACGTTTAAAGATCGCTCGTCTTCCCCCATGCAAACGTATCCAGACTTTAAAGTGTCGGTCCGCGAATCAAGTACAGGTGACATTTCGGTGGGAAAGCAACACGAAGACGTATAGTTTAAATAAGGCGTTGCATAATTGGGCCTCAAGCGTCAAGTATTACCCGCTCGGGGCATTTTTGTTTCCCGGGACTTGGTTTTTACACAGATTATTGCTTGAGCATGCGAGAGGAGGTTAAATCGATGGAAATTAATCGCGCGACGAAAAGTCGCGAACGCGTAGAGCCGTTGATGAGCGTCATAGACGCAGAAGTAAAAGTAAAGGGGGGACGATCCTGACCACTGTATCCCCGATCCAGTCGGGGCCATGACCACGTTGCGACAAGGTAACCTCACTTAGTTCCACTTCGTGCGGAATCGCTCGAAATCCCAGCCCCGATTATTCGCAACGACAATTAAAACAGGTGTACCCAATGCAAGATTGAGATGCTTCGTTCAAGATCTAGCCACTTCTACGTTATTGTTGATGGAGTTTTCCTAGAAGCGTTTAACGAATATCGATGAACGCGCGCGACGTAATCGCGATCGATGACAAAGAAAAATGCTTGCCGTAAATACTCTTACGCGCATTCTTCGCCGGCAACGGTATGCAATCTACCGAAAACCGTATTCGGACATTGGAACCGCGATTTCGTTTCGCGCAAGGACGATTGCTTTCCTATTCTGACTTTCACGCGAAGACGAACGTGACGAAACTGTCAAGCACGCGTGGCCCGGCATAAAGATTTTACGCGAAATCCAGCGAAATGGTAGTTTGACGAGATCGGGCATTGTCACAGGTCACGGACCATCCAGCCGTAGCGTGAATAAAAATACATAGGACGGTTGGTTGGTTTGTAAACGGCGGTGAGTGCATCAGCTTCAGCTTGTTGCGCGATCCACCTTCTGCCTCGATTGCTTCGCCATCGACGCCTCGTCCTTTGATTCCCAAGACTCGTTATCCATCATTTAGTCGCTTAATCGGTTCTTCCTAGTTCCGGCACGTGCAACGAAATGTAAAAGTTCATCCCGATCGCCTTGATTGCGTCCATATATGGACATTTGGGAGCAGCTGGAGGACATCTATCGATGCACGCCTTTCTGGCGAGGCGACTAATTACCCTAATTAGCAATTACTAATCGCGAAACGATTCCGAAATAATACGCTCTGGCCGTGCACGTGCGTTCCTTCACGCCGGTGAATACTAGGATCTACGATCATTCACGGAAAGTATGTATCCATTTTCCTGGATCGTTCCTGATCGAAAGTATCTACCCGAATTTCCTTTCGATTCGATCCACTTCGGGGACTCGAAGCGCCGAGCCGGCGATATTCTTTCGCCGTTGCGCCTGGCCGAGAAGAGTCGAAGAAAATGAAACGACATTGGCGACGGCCGAAACTTCTTTTCTGAGTAGTGAAAGACGTGGGAAGTGAGGAGATCGGATAGTCGGTGAACACACACTTGCGTTCGCGTTTGCCTTTGCGTTCTCGGACGAAAGAGAACGAGAACGCGAGCGAGAACGAGAACGAGAGACAGAGAAGAGAGGCGAGGTCAACAAGGTACCCGATATGGTATCCCACGTCCGCCGTGAGTGCTATTTCATACATGTATACGTATGCCTAAATACGCGCGACACACGCGCGAATTCGTGCATACGTCCACAATCGTCGCCACAGTTGCCTACTATTAGTAATCGTCGCGATCGAACTACCAAATGCAACTCTATACGCAACTCGGACCGGCCGGGGCGATCTACAGTCCGAGTCTCCCTTTTCCCCCCTGCTTCGTCGCGTCAGTAAAATTTCGGCAGCGCTGTTCGAACTGTTGAGTTAAACCACGCGATTGTTTCGACGTTGCGAGTAGGTCCCTTCCGTCTGGAAATCACCCACGCGACACGATCATCGACCGTGGACCGTTATATAAATTAAATTAGATAAGGAAAGAAAGGAATCGCGACCATTCGTGGAGGAACTGGAGAATTTCGGAGAGCGACAGTCTCGGCAGAAATATCGGATCGCTGAGCGTTGATTTTTTTTCCTCGTTTCGATCGCGGCCTTCCTAAGATGGCCAGTGACCGTAAATGCAGACATGCAAGCGTGAACTTGCGAGGTCGCCGGCAGGAACGATTGCAGGAAGCTCCGATGGCTTAGTACGGCCGTAGCAAGGCGTACTAGCATGAATCATTCGCTTCGACCAGCTTCTACCGTTCGTTCTACATATGTTTCGAACTGTACTCGCGAATCTCTCGCTTGCCTACCTTCCAACCGTCCGCCCTTTCCGTCTCTATCCAAATACAACACAATGATGCAACTTGTCGTCTCGTGATTCGAATCTTCGATCCGGGGAGTCGATCGAAGGGCTTCCAAGAGTAGTCTTTACACCGAAAAGTCAATTTCCATATCGGTTAATTGATTGTATTCGGAATTTATAGCGAAACCTTAGTTTACTGGCCCTTAATATTGGAGAATCTATTTTTAAACGTGACTAGAGGTATGTGCATGCATATGGTGACGCAATCCTATGGTCTTTCCCTCTATACATATCTCCCCCCCTCTTCGTTTCACTCTTACTCTCTCGCATCTTTTTTCCATCTCCATCTCGCTGTCGCCTTTTTCCTCTCCCTCCCCCTTCTCATTCCCCTTTGTCCCTCTTTGCCTACCAGTCTCTCTTCCATTTCTTAAAGTTCCTCTTTTTCCTATGTGCCTCTTGTATTCTCGGGCTGACATTTCACGGTGTCCCATAGCGCTGACACTCTATCCATCGAAATCATTGGGCAGGAGCAGTTCCCTTGAGAATTAAGGGTAATACTATTCGCGAGTAATTTACTTCCAAGACTTTCAAGACCTATTAAGACTCAATAATTATCAAGACTTTTAAGAGTTTTAAGCTTCGAATCATATTCGAAGTGTTTCGAAGTGTTTCGAAGTAGTCTCCTGATATTCAAGACAGATTCGAAGCGCTTCGAATCCCCATCACTACGAGTAAACGAAACGCGACACGCAATACCCTTTTTTTTCCTCGGCTACGCGACGATCTTGCAATTAGTCATACGAACGAAGCTGTGCCCTCGTGTTCTCAACCTAGACCTCGCTCTAACTCCGAGTCCACTACTGTCAGTACTCACTCGATTTCTTGCCACTAAATCGAGCTCCTTCCAATCGACGATCAACGCGATTCGCGGTGCAATTCGTTCCACTGACCGCGCGAGCCGAACTACGAGATCCTTGCGGGAAATCTTACGTTTCCACGCCTATACGCGAATAGAAAAAAGTATATAGATTCTTAATCTCCATTCGGCGAGAACGGTCGTACGATAAACTAGCAAGGAAAACTCTTTACACGCCGCGTTAAATACGCCAAGGAAAGTTGAGCGTCCATTAAGGTGCGTTGAATGAGTTTATTTAGATTTTCTTCTACGTAGTCGTTTTCACGTCCACTTTCCTTATTGGAATATTATGCTCCGCGCTGGAGCATAATCCACGCTGGCCGTACATTCATACTTATCGCGCGTTCTCTGATTTCCCCGTTTTCTTTCAGACTGGGTGCGCGGCTTCCACAGATGCAGCCAACATGGACTCTAACGTTGGTCTCGACTACATCGTGGATAATCCCGATTACTGCGCAAAGCTTGCCTCAGGTAAACGATTTATTCATCGTCCTCGGTAGTTCGAATCTCGGGCAGCCTGCATTCCAGCCGCGTCGCACTGATCGTGTGTGTCTCGTTGAATTTCAGCCTTAGACACCGCCTGCCCGTCGGCGTCGGTGAAGAAACAAGTGGTGGAGTTGCTGTCCGCTCTTTGCGTTTACAGCCAGGATGGAAGGCAGAGGGCTATCGATACTCTTCACGCGTATCAGGTGATAGGCTTCCGTCAGTTAACGTTAGGAATCGCGATCGCGATGCACGCGGAGAGATCTGCGCTGGCGTTGAAACGAGAGGCTGCCGCGCGCGGTGCTCGTTTGTCCATTCTAACAACTTCGTAAGTTGTAAGAGGGACGCGCGCGCGATGCTGGAGCTAAGCTCGGATAAAAGTCACGGTTCAAGGTCTTCCTTCGGCAAACAAAAGAACGATCTGCACCGTAAATGCTCCTGGGCGAGTTACGTTCGCGGCCATCCTACTCGAGCAACGTCCGCTTAACGTCGCGAACCTTGTGAAATATGCTTTTTATCGCCGAGCAATTTGTCGCGTTAATCAGCCATTAAGTGCAGCGCGAGCGCCTTATCGAATATTAAAGTCGCGCGTGCAAATACAATTCATAGGCGCGAATGTTACGGTTAAACGCGGCGGGATGTGTGCACAGAGCTGCGCGCGCGCGTGCTCGCTATCGGAGCGAGCTTTCGGAACGTTGAGATTCGACTGGGAACGTTACAGGAGCGCAAAGGTGAACGATACCGATTGCGGATCGTGGTCGACGAGCTGGAAAAAGCAACTGCCGAGGATTACCGGACCGCACTATTGGCATTCATAAACTGTCTAGTCATCTCCACGCCGGAGCTCAAGGATCGCATACGGATTCGGAACGAGTTCATCGGTTGGTACAGAGAGTTTCAAATTTTTCCGGTAACCTCCAGTGGGAGAGGCGAGGAAGCTGGGAGAAGCGAATTGAACGTTAAATCACTTGAGAGCAGAGCTATAGCTGTGGACCGGGTACCCGAGATACTTTAACTATATAACTTATATAGTTAAGGATAAAGATAACGATAAAGATAACTTATTCTTTATCGTATCAATACGGAACTGACACCGTTGGATTCCTTATGTTTTTCTGATGAAAATCATACCAAATTTCATGCAAATCGGACTATTTTTAACGAAATCAGTTTGAAATTATGCAAATCATTTTTTCATATGATTTCCTTCATTATGGTCCAAATTACATCATTCTTGGTGTTATTTTCATCGGAGGAACATAAGGAATCGATTGGCGTTGCTTTCGCAAAGATCTGATGAGAAATGCGGAACTGAAAATTTCTCACTTCTCAATGGGTATTCCCGTCTCCCCTGGGATCGAAGCCTTCGACCCGAAAGCCATGATGCTCACTAAGGCATCAATTATGGAACGGTACTCTGTGACATCTCGGGTAGTTTACCGGGAAAATTTCCTCCCGGGTATCTCACGGGTACCCAGATACCCGATCTCCCGAAAATCTACAGCTCTACTCGAGAGAAGCAAATCACAATCAAAGAAGCCAATGGTATAATTTTCCCTTGCAGGTTTGAAGCTGCTGCCGATCTTGAACGAATTGCGGTGAGTACTCTACGACGTCCTGGATTCAGGACATTAACTGATTAACACCTTAACATTGTTGAATAATAAATAATAATGAACGTTACGAAAGGGCGCTTTATTGTACCCACACCTTCTCATTTGCACCTAATGCAACGTTAATGTCGCGCATGCATCGAGCGTCGTACATGCTACCTACCTAGCCAGGAATCTTGAACAATTATTCTGTATCAAGGATGGGTGAACTAATCAACGGGTGCACTCGCTCCGCGTATCAGCCGCGCGCATCATTTGCATGCCACTAATCCAAATAATCATCGTCGCCCCCTCGCCTTAGGATCTTCGTCCCGATCGTACCTCGGATCTCGGGCAGCAAGCACGCGTTACCATAGCCTTTTTCGTTCGTTGTGTTGTGTAAACAATAGCCGATCGACGGAAAAAAAAAGAATCTAGCCACGGCAGAAGCACGGCTGGAACTACAAGTATTTGCGCCGAATCACGATGCGGCGCGGCGGTTCTGTTTTGCTGTTTTCTTTAGGTCTCCGCTTAAATCACTCCCTACAGGAATAGTACCGTCTGTCATTCCTTCGCGGGATGACGGACGAGCAAACTATTCTTGATCGAGCAAAACTATTCAAACAAGTCTCTTTAAATATCGCCGAAAGAATCGGTCTGTCGGAATTCGGGATAAAGGGAGTCGGGCGATTTCCTAATCCTCGAGCTCGCTGAAGGGCTGGTCGAGCAATGAGAAAGAACGCGCCCGTTCGCCATCCGTGGAAAAGATCTGGCACGAGAGGAATGTCAAGGATACGGCACAGGGATCGCGGCAGCGTTCGCTGGGAAATATGTAGAAACGCGTGCACTCTTGTCAACTTTTCTTTCCCTCTTCCGTCCGCCGCCTTCCCGAATTCTTCGGCTGCGGTTGTTGTGTGAGAGTAAGGGGGTGAAAGGGACGAAGGGCGAGGGAGAATTGGGAGGGGGAGTGGCTGGAAGAGGGCTCGCGCGAAACGGAGGAAAGGGAAGAAAGGAAAAAAAGGGAAAGCGAAAGAGGCAATTCGAAGGGAGAGAGAAAAGCCCGAATTAACTCTTCGCGCGCGCGATGCACCTGCAGCGGCACCATCGCACTCGGCTGGAGCGATCCGCGTAGTGCTCCTCTGATGGCCAGACTACTGCACCCACTGTCAACGGCCCTCGGTTCTCATCTCAAGTTTCTATTATTTTAACTTCTCTGTCTTTCTCTCTCTTTCGTTAATACCGGTGTACAGTCGGACTGACAGTCGCACGATACTCGCTTGTGTTTCCTTTGAGAATTAAAGAATTATTTAATTACATGTGGACCTTCTTCCTTAGACTATCGGTACGTCTAGTGATGTCATTAAAATGGGTCACCATTTACGTACGGGTATGGTGTATAGTGAAAAGTGAAGTTTCCAGTTTCATTCCTCTGCTCTGAATCTGTAGGCGATGATTTTATGTTCTCGGTTGGGGCAGAAGATCGACGACACGGTTAGACAACCGCAAAGACGGTGACTATTTTCGGGTGTGCATCGTGGAGACGGAAATCGTGGTCGGCGCGCAACTGGAGCTCGCCGTACGTGCGAGTAGTGATGGGATCCGAGGAACTTCGAACATGATTCGAAGCTTAAAACTCTTGAAAATCTTGATAGATATTGAAAGTCTTAAAAGTCTTGGAAGTATTGAAACTCTTGCTTCAAAGTCTTATTAGGTTTCTGACCCGTATGTGCGTTCACCGCAGACTCGAGGGACAATACAGTCATAAACCGCGACCCTGGCAAGACTCACTGGGCGATCAACATGGATAATTTTGGCAACCGGCAGTGGCGGATTTTTGAAAAAGGGCCCAGGTGGCAAACTTTCTGAGGGGCCCATATTTTAGGGGAAATGTAGAGGTAGTTTACTAAAAAGGGGCTAAGTATAGAAATAGAGAAAAAAATCTAGTGTTTGATTAAAATCATAATTCTTTTTGATGATGGGGCCTTCTAGGCAGGGGCCCATTTTTTCGGGAAAATGAAGAGGTAGTTTAATAAAAACGGGCTAAGTGTAGTAGTACGAAAAAAATTGTAGTATTTGGATACCTATACCTAATCATAATTTTTTTTGGTCATGGGGCCCTTGCAGGGGCTTTCTACGCAGAACTTCTGTGCAATTGCTCATCAGCCGCCCTGTTAAATTCGCCACTGGCAACCAGATGTTAATTTTTAAGACTTTCAAGAGTTTCAAGACTTATCAAGAATTTCAAGAGTTTTAAGCTTCATCTCATGTCCGAAACTACTTCGAACACCATCACTAAAATTGTTTATATTCATTTCTACCGTTCACGCATCGCGTACCTGAATCAAAATCTCTTCAGACGCTATTAACAGAGCAATAATCATTCCGCTGCCACGGTCCCACTTGTCTCCCTTCCCCGAATCCAAAGCCTAACGCTCGCCCCGTTGATGTACGGGATCACGGGATGGACGATCGTTGATATTGCATAGACATTATGACAAACACGTATGCTACTCCTACCGCGTAAGAATAGCCGGATAACGGATCGAGCGTTTCAAACGGAAGCCACGTCGATTTATGATACACCCTCGACAGTGTCCTCTGACAGATCGAGCGAATGGTACGTCTACGCAAAGGCACCGGAAATAAAGCTCCCGCTTTAGCAGCAAAGCGATGAAAACCAAGAAACCGTGAAAGCACAGAATGAAATAGGAAGCAGGGAAGAAACCGAGAGAAAGAGAGGGGAGGGGGGTGAAAGCTAGGCTTAGAGATATCGAAATTCTAGAGAAGACATGTGTGTGGAGTGTGACGAAAATAGAGCGAACAACTGCGTAAAGGCTTAAAATGTACCCGGATCAGGAAGGTGACGATTGTTCTTGCAGGAAGAGTCACGCTCCGGACCTCCGAGTGCAGCTCGACGTGTTCGACGATCAGCGAGAAACCGACGAGGAATTGTCCAATCACGGACCACCGGGCATCGATCTTTCTTCTCACGTCGACGTTTTTTACGCAATTTTCGGACAAGTAAGGATCTCAATATCTGTACACGCTTTTGCGTGCTGAAAGTGAAACTTGATCCGTCGTCTGTTGGCCCCTAACTCGAGAACCCCCTCGATACGCTTCAGATAGCGGACACCCCGCAGGAGATACCATTCCTCAGCATCCTTCAGCATCTGTTGCGACTGGAGCCCAAGGATGCCGCGAGCGATTTAGCATGGGACACGGCGGAGACTTTAGTGCACAGAGCGACGCTCTTGGAAAACCGAGAAGACGCTACCAAGCTACTGCGCTCGCCCAGTTTACAGGTACCTTCTCTCGCTTCTTCATACCTAGGGTAGATGTCCCAATTACCGTGCTCTGTACCTATTACCGTGCCCTTATACTTAAAGAAGCTGTAAAAAAAAATTCACACATAACTAAGGAAAGAAATTTTTTTAATTAAGTTGTACTATTAATGTATGTATATAATATGTTTTCGGCGCAATGGTTCGGTCAATTTAGGGATGATACCTTTCGTTCTGCATTTAAGTAAGAATAATTTCCTATTACTTATCTTTACAAGGTGTGATCTGTTGTTAGATAATTCTTTAAGCTTCTTCAAGGTTTCGAGTCCAAATGATTTTTTTATAAAAGAAAAGAAAGTTTCTTTGAAAGTAGATGTAGATGTTTCGCCATTCATTTTAAAAGTTATTAATATAATTTCGACCGTAATTATATTAATAACTTTTATTAATGTATGTGTTACAAACGGGTAGGTTGCATTTTGAAAGAATTAAAGTTTCTTTAAGTATAAAGGCACGGTAATAGGTACAGGGTACGGTAATTGGGACATCTACCCTAGGGTGAAGGAGCTAATTACTGGCAGCCAACCCAATTACTGTCACCTTAAGGTATTTTACTTGAAATAACGAATACATAAACGTTTAAGTAAAATAGCTTAAGGTGACAGTAATTGGGTTGACTGCCAGTAATTGGCTCCTTTATCTTACTCCTTTTTTTTTAAATGAAAGAAACATTCAATACATTGACTTTCGTTGTTACTACCGTTTAGCGCTTTCTCCTACCGCGCAACGTAATCGGTTGCCAGCCCGCGTGCCCGTTACGTCAGCTGGTTAAAATTTCACGCGAGTTTCTCGCATAATTGTCAATGTCATCGGCCTAACGCGAGTTGACGCAACGCTTACTGGGCGCCGCACTTTTACTTTTCGTGACTCTTTAAAAAATCGCGCCTTTCAAGAATAGCGATTTGCCTAGGGTAAAGGACCCAATTACTGACACCTAAACAATTACTACCACCTTAAGCTATTTTACTTAAAATAACGAATAAATAAACGTTGTAAACTGATACACAAAAAGAATTATATATTTCAACCTATAATCTAACTATAAATTATATTCTACACTCAGAGGCGGATTAAGGTCGGTTGGGGCCCTAGGCGCAAAAGAAAATATTGGGCCCCTTACAAAAAAGGGAAAGACAGGAAGAATAAAATCACATGAAATCAAATTTGGTGTCATTAAAAAAAAGTGGAAAGTTGGTTTTTGTGGGGCCCCTCCGAAGTCGGGGCCCTAGGCGCGCGCCTAGTGCGCCTTATGGTAAATCCGCCTCTGTCTACACTTTGTTTATTTGTTACTTTAACTAAAATAGCTTAAGGTGACAGTAATTGGTCAGGTGTCAATAATTGGGTCCTTTACCCTATGTACATATGCGGCAAACGTTTGCGTTACAGACGAATCTCTGCTGTCACTGCCGAGGCGCCGATCAGACCTGCGGAACGTCGCGGAAAGCCTCGTTGCCGGTGAACAATTCAGCAACTCCGTCGCCACCTTTGCCACCCCCGCCACCGCCCCCGGCTCTGGGCCCTGCTGCCACTTCAGGCCCTGGTCCCGCTCTTGGACCCCAAGGTCGCGTCTTGCCGCCACCTCCGCCTCCGCCGCTGTTCACCGCCAACGCAACGCGCGCTGATGCATCGATGGAGCCGCCGCCCATGCCACCACCTTTGCACGTGCTACCGGTCACGCGGGTGCCCACCCCGGACCCGCCGAATAATCACGCGAGACTGCTGCCGCAACAGGAGATACCCACCCCGAAGGCGAAAATGAAAACGATCAACTGGAACAAGATACCTAATCATAAAGTACGCTCGCTTAAGTCTCGCGTAGTTATTCCCCTGTTATTAGGATGATTTTTACCAGACGGTCTCGTGCTCAGGTAATCGGCAAGCGGAACATTTGGTCTTTGGTAGCAAACGAGCATCAAAACTCCCCCATGATGGACATCGACTGGGCTGAGATGGAAGGCTTGTTCTGCCAACAAGTGCCGCCGATGTTGCCTGCTACCTCCTGCTACTCTTCGTATGGATCTAACTCCGACGCTGAGAAGAAACGCCGGGAACCAACGGAGGTAATAAACTCACTCTGAACCGCTCAGAGCCGGATTTACCTTTCAAGCCCTAGGCTGAATATTTGGTGGGCCCTTGGTTAAATGTAAAAAATAAAATGACACTGATTTGTTTTTTTTTTTGTAATAATACTCGTATGATCTAAATGAGAATTTAATTTCAAAATTAACATTGAATATCAAACATAACATTAACATAAATAAACATTAAAGATACAAGTTAATAAAGATATTATTTTAAAAAATGCTAATTTTTCGAAGAAAATAGTTAGAATAAGGGCCCCCCAGCTAAACGGGGCCCTAGGTTTCAGCCTTGTTAGCCTATAGGGTAAATCCAGCACTGGACCCGTTAGCCTCGCTCTTCTTAGCTCTCGTGACAATTTACTGAATGTTTCAGATCGCGCTTCTGGACGGCAAACGGAGCTTGAACGTGAATATATTCTTGAAGCAGTTTCGAAGGTAGGTAACATCTTGTCGACACAGTCCTGGAAATTTTCTATATACGTCTCTGAACGGATTCGTTGCAGCTCGAACGAGGATATAATACAATTAATAAAGGACGGGGGGCATGACGATATCGGGGCAGAGAAGTTGCGCGGTCTTCTCAAGATCCTGCCCGAGGTGGACGAGCTGGAGATGCTCAAAAGTTTCGACGGCGACAAGTCGAAGCTCGGGAACGCCGAGAAGTTCTTTCTGCAGCTCGTCCAAGTACCAAAGTAAGATGAGAATGAATCTATCTCGAGCCTGGTCCTTTGAAATTCACAGGTCTAATTGCTTTACCCTGCGCGTCCATTGAAAGTTACAAGCTGCGCATCGAGTGTATGCTGCTGAAGGAAGAGTTCGCCGCCAATATGAGCTACTTAGAACCCAGCATCAACTCGATGATCCTCGCCGGGGAGGATCTGATGACCAACAAGCCGCTGCAGGAGCTGCTCTACATGGTTTTAGTGGCTGGGAATTTTCTCAACTCGGTAGGAAAGTGAAACCTCAGGCTTGTCCAAACTACATACATTTTACCCAGGAACGACAAGAGAAATGATTAATAAAATGAATGCCGTAGGGTGGTTACGCTGGGAACGCTGCTGGAGTGAAATTGTCGTCTCTGCAGAAATTGACGGAAATCCGGGCGAACAAGCCGGGAATGAATCTCATACACTACGTGGCCCTGGTAAAGTAACTTTCACACCTTTGTTTACGCGCCACCTCGTTAGTATCTCACGCTCGAACGTTTCCCGCCGCAGCAAGCCGAGAGGAAGAGGAAGGATCTGCTGAACTTTGCGAAGGGCATGAATACTCTCGAGGCTGCCACCAAGTAAGTGCGTTAAAGCGATGCTAAAAGTCGAACAACAAGAGTCTAAATTTGACCGTTTATCGTGTTACAAGGACCACGACCGAGCAGTTGAACAACGAATTTAACGCACTCGACACGAAGATCAAGAAGATCAAAGCGCAGACTCAACTTCCTTCGACGGAGCCAGATATACAGGAGCAAATGGCTGAATTTTTGCAAGTAGGTTGGATACAATCGTAGCCTTACAATTGAATTCTAACTTCGCTACGTTCGCCTAGCAGATGGCAGAGCAAGAGATGAGCCAGTTGAAAAGGGACATGGAGGAGCTGGAGACTTGGAGGCGATCGCTCGCTGAATTCTTCTGCGAAGACACGAACACGTTCAAGATCGAAGAGTGCTTCAAGGTATTCCACCAGTTTTGTCAGAAGTTCAGCCAGGCTGTCGCGGAGAACGAGAGGCGAAGGATTCAAGAGGAGCAGGTGTTGGCGAGGCGCAAGCAACGGGAAGAGCAACTTTTGGCTAAAAAACGATTACGTACGTCGTCGTGTTTTTAATTTACTTTTTTAGCCCGACACTTGCGCTTACTCTGTGTGTATGTTACAGTGACCAATCAAGCCGAGACCCCAGCCTCTGAATCTGAATGTAATTTAATGGATTATGGCCTTTTCGATCTCCATACCGGTTTACCTCAGAGAAATTATAGCCGCAACGATGCCAAGGTAAGCGTTTCTCTCTATTCTCTCTACAACTGATTTCTGCTCCAATTTGAAACGTTCTTTGCTCGGAGCGCAGGTGAAGAGATTGCAGAACGGAGGAGTTACGTCGGACGAGGATGTCTCGATCACCGGTTCACCGAGCATTCGAAGACGCTTGGGATCCTGTTCCGGAACCGGCGACCAACAGTCAACCAAAGAAGAAACATATTCTCCAGGTTTTATTCTTAAACTGTGCGCTAACCACGCGAGTCTTTTCTCATATTTTATCAACGTTGTTTCTCTCGCGTGGCAGATGTTACGCCGAACGGCACACTTCGTCGTCGCAGAAGTCGGATACCTAGTGAGGACGACGACGGAAATTTAATGGACTTTTTGAGGACCTCGGGGCAAGACAGCTCTCGAGAAAGAAAATCTTGGGGTAGCTTAGGTATGATTCGTGTATAATACCGTAGCAATCTATAAGCGCAAAGATGCTGCAAAAGTCAAATTTATTTCTTTCCTTTCTTCCGTCAACAGATCGATCATGGGCGCGAAGAGCTCGCGGTCAGTCTCGCAGGAGCGATCTACTGAACGCCGATTTCTCGGCCGATCGAGAGAGGCCGAGTTCTCCGTCGCCTTTGGCGGAAAGCAAACCTTTCTTGCAGGAGGAAGAGACGAAGCCTGCGGGGTAAGATGCGCACAGTAGAAACAAATTAATGTCTGAATACAGATACTGTATACAAGAAACTTGTCTTTCCCTGTTGAAACAGAAAAGCGTGGCGGCAGAAGATCGAGGCGTGGTTGTCGGAGAACGAGAAGGAAGATCGTGCGGGTGAAGAACTTCAAAGGAAAGCGAGGCAATTGCATCAGGCGAATCGACGGTCCTTCGAAGACTCAGGTAAATATACATACGCTCTTACCACGGTGAAATCTTCTCCTCTAACTCGACCACGTTACCGCGTTGAATCCGCAGAAAGCGAAGGCAAGACGAACACCCCGAACGAAGGCAATTCTGCGCACGAGACATTCTCCGAAGTTTACGACTGGCGCCCATCGGTTGAGAAGACAGACGTGATGCGCACCATGGAAGCTATAGAAGGTTATTCCTCAATATACAATACAGGTACGCATACTGAGAGTAAGGGTAGTAATGCCAGCTTCGTTCCAGAAGCCGAAACGCATCCGTCGCAGAAGGATAAATCTCCTTGGAGGAAGTCCAGCTTGAACGTGCCGAACAGCATGGAAGAGACTGACCCGCGATATTCCCGTAGATTAAGATCAAGACTCAGCACGGAGAATGTTCTCACCCCGACTACCTTGCAGGTTAATATCCCTTCAAGAAGTACTCCAAGCTGTGACTACTCTTTCCCCTGTAAACACAGCCATTTCCCTTAATTCCAGTCGATCAAAGAGGAAGACAGAAAGAAGAACAAGATGAACGATCCAGCAAACTCGGAGAATCTAGACGAGTTAACGATCTATTTGCGGCAACCTTACGCCAACCCTCAAGTGCCGGCGTCGCGGAGGATCTCGAAGTTCAAGAGAGGCCAGAACGACGAGAAGATCAGCGACAAGATTGAGATCGACTCCGATAACATTGAAACCCCTCCGGCGACTAGGAAGCTGTTTAGTCCGCCGAGGGAAGTGAAGCCGGTCGAGAAGGAGCCGTGCAAGAGGGAGCGCTGCAGCAGCTCCTTCCAAAGTCGAGACCACAAGAGCCCTGCCGCAAAGGCTGCTAATAACAACGCCGATTTCGGAACAGGTGAGTAGCTCATCCATGTTTCCATCGGCTCTTTAGCGAACTGGAGATTGATATTGATGAGTGTTTCAGGTAACTTCGATCGCTACTCAGCGACCAGGAGAACGCGGAGGTATAAGAAGATACAAGACTCCCCGGAGAAAGAGTCCAGGCAGGATGTCGCGAGTTCCGAGTCGCTGGAGGACAAACCAGCTCAGCGGCCGCAAACGCTGCCGCTGTCCGAGGAGACTCACGACGAGGACTCGATGCTGCGCGCTTGGCAGGATAAACTGAAGCGACGAGAAGCCTCCGCCTTCGAGATCGACGCCGCGCTGGCGGATATCGCCAGATCCGGCGAGGACCTGCAACGGTTGTCGCGGCCGGTAACGTTAACGCACAGAAACTCGAGGCTGCCCGTCAGCCAACCTCCACCGGTCCTCGCGGTCACCAACACCGTCCTCAGCCCGGTGATGCAAGAGTCGCGGCCGCGCGAACCTTCTTTAACCGTTCTCGCGGAAAGGGCCGTGACCAGCCGGGAACGGCAAAGGAGCATGATCGATCCCAGCCAGGTAAAAGAGGCGATAAGGCTGACGAGCAACCCGCCGAGTCAGGTGAATCAGATTAAAAGCGGCTCGACCCTGCCGCCCTGCGATCGGAATCACGTTACTCAGGATTACAGGCCGTCCAACTCGCGGCAGGAGGAGCCCACCGAGGACCAAACCGATCTAATAGACGTTTCCCAGAGTGAGTTCAACGCGATCACCGGGGCAGTTTACGGTAATTTAAGGAGCAGCATGGAGGCGACGCGGTTGGACGCGTCGAATCGCAACGAGATCAGGATCGAATCCGCGCAACCAACCTCCGACAGCTCCGTGTTCCGCGGCAAATTTATCCCCGACATAAGCGTCACGTCCTCCTCGCCTCTGCCCTCCTCCGGGAAAGGTCGCGACCAGGAGATGAACGACGAAGGGTTCGAGGAGACTCAGAGCCTAGTTTCGGAGACGTTGAGTCAGGAGACGTCCTCCGGTAATTACGAGACTGACACGCACGACTCGACGCGGTGTTCGCCGGCCGAGCTACAATATTCTGGGAACGACAACGATCACAAGCGAAGCGTCACTGCCACTCGACAAGAGGCTGACCACACTGCGAAAAGGTCCATCGACAGGACGTTGAAGTCGCCGACTAAAGGATTAGAGAAGCGAGCGAACTCGATGAGGCACACCAGCGAGAAATCTAGCTTCTTACCGAAGCGGACTAGTAGCTTGAAGCGAGACAGTGGCCCCAGGAAGCCGGAGTCGGTGCAACGGAGCTCGATCTCGGGTTTTACATTGGACAATCACTCGAGGAATGAAGTGGAACGCTCGGGGTCGAGGAGCAGCCTTCGGAGTTCGCGGAGCTCGTTGAACAGCGCCACGTCGGTGAATACTGTGAGGAACTTGGTACCGAATCACTCTCACCTTCGTACTTATACATCCGCGATCTGCGCGCTGACCAACGATCTTCGAAAGAGCCCGTCTAACACTCCGCTGCCGCCGAAAAGTATCGAGAAACGACGTACGAATCCGCGGTCCACTGTTAGTAGAATACCAGCCAGTCGAAGCAGCAGCAGCGGGAGCAGCATTGGGCCGGCTGCGAGGAATGTGCGCAAACCTATAGGGGTGAGTTCTTCCCGCACACTTCTCCTTAGGTATATCTTTAATTCCTTAGATTTTACGCTCAATCCTGACTCCACTGTTTCCAGGCATCGACCGACACACAGACTGGAGGCAAGGTCCGGGTGATAGCTTCGCGCAGCAGTAGCAGCGGAAGCGGTAGCAGTATCGGTCAACAATCTCTTCCCTCTAATCGTTCAACGAGCATCGACAAAGCGCTAGCCACGAAGAGCAAGCTGGTCCACCCTCGAGCGGGGACCCGGAACCACAGTTTCATGAGACCAACAGCCGCGAGTGTAAATAAAGGCTCTATCCCGAATCTTCCCAGGAGCATCAAAGGTTTGGTTAAGTGATTCTTTCGCCAAAAACGGAGAGCCGGCAGAGGAGCGACTGAGCCGTAACATTTACCAGTTTATACGTATGTACATTAACAACGGCAATCGCTCCGTTATCCACGGTTTAGAGCAATCGTTATCCACGGTTCAGCATCCAGATCTGAGAAGATTAACGGATTAATAGCTTCGTTGCTCGATTTCAAGTTACACAGTGGCATTATAATTGCAGAGATCTGTGCGATTAATCTGCAGAGAATCGTAAGGCAGGTCGCACGTGTCGCGGGACACGGAGCACGTGCGGATTGGCAATATCGTTTTTAAGCATTCTGCGAATACAGGAGTTACACGGAGTCTCCTATAATTTATGTCGATTTAGCTAGAACGTTCAACGATACCTTCCAGTCCTCTGGAACGCAGCTACGAACGTGTAATATACATATAAATCTACTAACTAAGCATGTACGATGTGCATAGGGGTATGTACCTATGTACAAGGTTTATCGACCATACTATAGTAAGCATGTTGTGTAGAACACGATCGTTAGTAAATTAACGAATTAAATAAAGGTGATTTAATTTCGTTGGAGAAATGGAGGAAGGCCTGATTGAAGAAAGGAGGAGGAAGATTTATCGATAGATATATCGTTATTCTCAACAAATAATATCTACATACATATATTATACACTGCGTAAAAAAAGGTTCTGTCGCGTAACTGTTGCTTCTGGACAGTTACATGTTCGCGACGTTTGAAGAATTGAAATCACATCGACGAGGCGCTGAATACGATTTCGAAAGCTTCTTCGGTAACTCCGTATGTTCTCCGGTATCAATAATAACGAAAACTTAACATCGAGCAACGACTCGAAGTCATCTCTCCGCGCCTCGGTTGAAACGAGCACGTATTCGAGGATCTTCCTACCCTTGCGTAAATTCTACCGGGTCGCTAATGAATAAGAAGATCCCGGGAGACCCGTGCGCGATTAAATTATAAATACTACGAGTATCTGTAGGTAACGATAAATATCTCAAACGGACGAACAAAAATTGCTTTCAACGAATTGGGCGTGTCGCGCACGATACAAACGTAAAATAACAACGGGAGATCGAGCAACCTAGATCTCCAAGAGGGTTTCGATGAGAGTTAAATGAGCATGTGGGCCCTCATCGGCGCGGTGTGGCGTGACTTACATGCGCGGGCGGCTCCTATGCTGGCTCGGAACGGTCGCGGAATCCAAGGGACACGGGACTCTTCGGTGCAAGAATGAATTCGAATTGCAAATCGAGCTTGCCGTCTACGACGATCTCGAATTCCCGTATGATCTGCGAAAATAGAAAATTTTCTAGATAACGATGACGAGGTGTCGGGGCGAGCATGGGTCAGAAAACTCCATCGGCGAATAGTAGAGCTGTAGTACTCCGGGTACCCGTGAGATACCCGAGAGGAGAAAAATTTCCCGAGTAGACGCTACCCGTTGGATTCCTTATGTTTTTCTGATGAAAATCATACCAAATTTCATGCAAATCGGACTATTTTTAACGAAATCAATTTGAAATGATGCAAATCATTTTTTCATATGATTTCCTTCATTATGGTCCGAATTACGTCGTTCTTGGTGTTATTTTCTTCGGAGAAACGTAAGGAATCGACTGGTGTTGTTTTCGCAAAGATCCGATGAGAAATGCGGAACTGGTGATTTCTCACTTCTTAATGGGTATTCCGGTCTCCCCGGGGGTCGAAGCTTTCGACCCTGAGGCCATGCCGCTCAGTGGGGGATCAATTATGGAACGGTAGTCTGTGATATCTCGGGTAATTTATCCCGATAGCGCCTACTCGGGAATTTTCCTCTTCCATGAGATAACCGGGTCTCTGGTCCACAGCTATAGCTCTAGTGAATAAATACGAACCTTTGCCAAGACAAGCTGCAGGCCAAGCTCCACGAAACGTTTGCCCGGGCATATCCGTTTGCCAGCTCCGAAAGGTGCAACGAGCATAGGCGAATGCGGAGTCGTGGGTTTCAACCATCTCTCAGGCATATACTTCGCAGCATCTTTAAAGTTCTCCGGGTTCAGACAGGCGACCCAAGTGTGCAGCAAAACCACGGTCTAGATGAGAAGAGAAGAATTACCAATAAAAACCGTTCGCTCAGGCTATAAGTAGCGGAGAAACGAAAACGAACGGTACAGCTAATCGAATAACTCACTCCCGCGGTAAGATGATATCCGGTGAGCTCGATGGGTTCATCCAAGATGCGAGCGATACAAGTCGTCGTGGGAATCACTCTAAACCAAGCACAGCAATAGTAAAGCCACGTTACACAACAGCACGACAAAAAGAACAGAGATAAAAGGTAGCTACGTACCGAAACGATTCGGTGATACAGGCGCGCAGGTACTTGGCCTTTCGCAAGTCCTCGATCGTGAGATCGCAGCCGGGCGGCGCCAACGAGTACGCCTCTTCGAAGAGGTGGGCTTGCACCTTCGGATCCCGTCCGATCAAGTCGAACAGAAACACCAGGGTGTTCCCGAACTACGCAAACCAGAGATAAAAGAAAAAAAAACCTTTTGAATGAAGAAATGGGAATAACGGATTGTCAAAGAGGCTCACCGTGTGTATACCAGCTGCAATAAAATCGACGATAGCGGCCTTCTTGTCCCGAACATCAAGATTCTTTTGCCGCAGTATGGATTGAAAAACAGCCTCCACCGACTCGTCTTTAGCGTCGTTTCGCTTCTCCTGTATCGTGGCCTCGACGATCTCCGAAATGACACTGCAAGCCGATAAAAGCCTGGGATCCTCGAGATAGGAAGAAAGCCGTATCGGATATCACTCGCGAAGGAAACGCGGAACGTACTTGTATATCGTGTCCTCGCTCTCTATCAGCTGCTTGTACGCGGACGTCGGCAGCAGCTTCCATAACGGCAAACCGTAAAAGGCATCGCGCGAGGCCGTGAAGTGAACCCTGACGGCTTCCGCTAATCTCGTGGTGAGCGTGCTGCTGGAGCCTGGCTTTAGGAAGCCAAGGTGCCTGCCCAAGATCAGCGTGCACGTAGCTAGAACAGCGAGCAGCGACGGAAAGGTCATGGATCTGTATACGTACACTTATGTGTAATTTACAGAAGGCTAGCATTCGCGAAGTTAGCTTACTTTCGAGACCCATTCTGTAGGCGAGGGTCTCGAAGCCCGTCACTCTGTGGCCCGTCCTCTTGCGACGTATCAAATCGATGAAGGAATCAGCCACGATGTTGAGGGCCGGGAAGAAGCCAAGGACGGTGCTGGCCCCGGTCAGCTCTGACGTAAGAGCGGTCCGAAGATCGTGCCACGTTTGCCCCTGTCTATCGAGTTATTTGCTTGTATAAGTGGACCGAATCCTCGGCGACGCTTGCTGCGGTCAAAGTCGCAATCGCGTTTTAAATGCTTCGGCGAGCATGAAATTCGAGACGGTTTTTACGGTTCGGACGGCTCACTGCCGGGGCGACTACTCACTCGTTCACCAAGCCGAGATTCGTGTAACGATCGCGACGAGTCCGACGATAGTGGGATATGACCTCCTGCGGAGGGCGAAGCGGGAACCTCGAGCCCCGTCTTAGGACAGCTTCGATGTCGCGGCGAGAGAACACAGAGATCACAGGGAAGTTCCACAGTGCCTCCTCCTTGCACAGCGGCCCGTATCGTTCGTTCAGATCTATTCTTCAATCAAAAACAACCCCGTATGTTAAAACCTGGGAGAAAGTAAACAATCTGTGGACTTGGCGCATCGGCAATATCCACGGGGAGACAACGACGCTCGATTACCTTTGTACGCCTCGTGAACCTTGGTCAGTTCGTAGCAACCGAAGCAAGAGAATATCCACCTGGTTCCAAGAATCGGCAGAGAGAACGGCCCCGGCACCTCGGATACCGTTTTAAATTTTCTATCCTCTTTCTCCTCGGCCGGAGCTGGCAATCATCAGAAAAAAAACCATTCCACTTCTTAGCCATTACGCTGTTACGAACTTTAAGGTTTCTCCTTGCGTCCGGACGCAAGAAAGCGGTTTCTAAAGTTGAAGGACGCAAGGACGGCGCGGCGGTGCCGCGACCTTGTCGCATTGAACCGCGCGATCTCGAAGCTTAGAAAGGGGGCCTCCTTTTGCGCGAGCGAGACGCGAGCGCGTCGTTTACTTCGACTCGAAGGTCGCCTCGGACGCCCCCAGCCCCCTGAAATACAATTTCCTCGCTTCCTTTCTTTTTTTGTAGCGGCCCCGGTGACGGTGCCACTACGAAGAAAGGAATCGTCCGCGCCGAAACGAGATTACGCGACCTTCGTCCCTTTGACCGCTAGCAGACGTAACGCGCGTACGTGTACACAACTGTGTTATAGCTTTGAGCGCGAGATAGTTCCTCCAAGGTATAGGTACCCACAGGTATACTCACCGCTGCTCTTGTGGGAACCTCCGGCCCAGAACCACCAGGCTGGACGGTAGCTAGTTGCGAGGATCAATATCGTGAGGAGCGCCGCCGCGATCACTTCGAACCAAGCACTGGAAAGCAACATCTCGACACTCGACACGTTCGGCTGAAATTCCTACGGAAACGTAAACGAAAGCCCCGCTTACGATACTGTCGTTTAAGCGATATCCATCATCCGTCCGCCGAGCTAGACGCTCTTCCTCGCGCGAAAGACGCGCAAACGAGACCCTCCTATCGCTACCATCAACTCGACCGATCGTCATTCTCCCAGAATCGTTATCGCGGCGATAAAGGACGGTGGAGCGAGCACCGCGTACCCTTCCAGGAGCTCGAAACCGCATTTATATTTCCGTCCGATTGCCGTGAAAAAAAGCGCGAGTCTATGATTAGCTAACGCGGCGAGAACGTGTCGTACGTAATGGCTATATAACCAGGTAAAATGCGAACGGCGTAGGTACCTACAGGCAGGAGAGCCGACTCGAAACTCATAAATCGTGGATAGGTGGTTTCATCCAGGCTGCGAGGAACGTGCGCCTAACAGGAAATTGATAGAAAGGGAGCGAGTGGAAGAGAAAGAGGGAGGAATTCTTGTAGTTGGATTTACGCGCGAGACATGTAGGTAGCACGAGATGCAGAAGAAGCGCGAAGAAGCGTGAAGAAGCGACTAAACGTAGGTGTGCAGGTACGTATTCCGCGTGTACGGAGCGCGTACACAATGATATCGCAGTTACTATCTAGAATCCCGTGCGATGGAGGAAAAAAATGTCGCAGTGCAACTTCTACATCTACGCGAGCTTAACTGACTGCCCCAGTGGTATTTGCAGACCGCCTTTCTTCTATTTGCAATACCCCGATAGCGCGTGTCGTCGCCGATGACCCCGCTGCTCCCGCTTTGACTCGCTAATCTCGAAGCTGTTACACGGATCGGGGAGAAAATGCTCAAGTACGTATTACATATGCCGCGATATAGATACTTAATTGTCCGTCCGTGGGCGCGATATCGCGCGGAAAATTGCAACTGATCCGAGGATCGGTATTGTGCGTGCAATTTAGTTGACCTTTACGAATTCGGCGAAGCGGTATCGTCGTGCGTAATGCCGTCACAACAAACTGGACTCGAAGCTGCCGGCGCCTACCCATTGTTCTCGTACCTTGGCGTTCTTTCCGCGAAACGGATTATTGACAGGGCACTGGGGACATCCCCGAGAATTAAACGATCGCAAAAGCACTCTCGACTTTTCTTCCGTGGTTAATACCGGACGAAGAAGCTACGCGTTCCAATACTCGGCTTCACCTACCGTGCGTATAATACGATAAAAAGGGAGGAGGTCGACTGTGCCGCAGCACGGGAGCGTCGCGTCGCGTTATTCGATCAGCAAAGGTTCGTGTGTATACGAACAGAATCCCTGGAAAACATACGGAGGAACAGCAGTACAGATAAGAAATGTGGGTAATTGTGTGCGGAGATAGCGAAATGGCAATGTCGCCGTCCACCAAGCTAATAGCAAACAGAGATTAATCTCGAAAGCGAAACAACGGCGCCGCAAACAAATCAAAGTGTTAATATTACAGAGGAGAATCGGCTCGTTATCGGGAACCCGAAGAATAAACCATCGCTTTACTTCGCGTCCCATTATCTTCAACTTGGCATCCTTTATGCGTACCACGGGGACATCTTAAATCACTACTATATTGTCCTTAAGAACGCCATCGTGAATGAGAGGATTCGTCGATTAATCTCAATTTTACGCGCCGCCGAAAAAAGATGAATGTAAATCGATGGAAGAAGAACGCCACGCGAACGGCACGGGTGATAAATGTGTGTGTATATTAGAATAAGTTGGAAAACGAATGCATATTGTCTCGTTAGTGCGACCTAAGTGACGGTCGATCGAGTGTTTACCTTGGGCAACTTGCAATTAAGTGTATTCTCTAATCAGACGTATCGACGAATAATATTTTACTCGGTGTAGCTAAAATTCTAACGAGGGGACCTGAAGGTTTGGTAGTTCCGGACATTGATTTCCTAAAAAATTAATTATTAAAAATTTCGAGTTCCCTTATATACAGAGTGTTCTTTTACCTATGATCAATACTCTAAGGGGTAATTATACAGGTAAAAATAAGACAAAAATCAAAAGTGACGAAATTGCGGTAAGGGCTTCGTTTTCGAGAAAAGTGACTTTGAATTTTACCTAAATGCAGCACGTGTCCCTCAACCTCAAGGGTACTCAGAATTTCCCAAAGTCGATTTTCTGGAATTTCACTGAAAATCGCGTCTTACTACTTTAGGAAATTAATATCCCAGAGAAGATCTTCGCATACACTAAGTATCAACATTTTCTGAAGCCACCAAACCTGAAGGTCCCCTCGTAAAACTTATTACACATATTTACAACGGCACACGCGTTGCGTCACCTATCGCAGCCAAATTATAAAAAAAAAGGAAGCAAAGTATCCGTTAATTGTAGGTAACCAATCCACTCGACTCTCGACGTTCACTTTCCGCGTTTGCGTGCGCACTGCTTTCTTCCTTATTTCCGGTTGACGCATTGAAATTACAATAAAAGATCAATCACGATCGGGATAAACGTCGATTTACCATCAGCATACATAATTACGTACACACGTGCGGCCGATACGTTCCGTTAAATCAAGTGTCAACGATCGCGCGAGCTTAAAGCGACACCAAAAAGAAAATAGCATTTGAAATGAGCTTCCGCGGATGAAGGAGGAAATTGTAAATGCCCCGTGACACTCGCGTGTTCGCAGGTGGTCAGAGGTGGGTCAGGTGGCAAACCGATCGACCGGCAGACAAAAACAAAAGGTTCTTCTACTCACGTACGGTGGACGTAGTCCGACTTTGAGGAACAGTTAAAAAGAGACACCAAACGTAGCGTCTTCGTAGCGTCGCGTCGTCGCCGTCGTCGCTGTCGTTGTTGGTCGGTGCCGGTGTTGTTGTGTCGTTGGTATCGTTATCGACGTTGTGTCGTTATCGTTGTCGTTGTCGTCGCGTAGTTGATGACGACGGTGATAATGTTAGCGGCGATGGTGGTGGTTCGGTTTGGTGGTGGTGGTGGTGGTAGTGGTGGAAGTAGCGGTATGGTGTAGTGGTGGTGCTGGCACCGGCGGTAAAGTTGACCGTAACCGCAACACAACGTTGGTAACTGGATAGAAGGTGTATTTCTCGGCGATGTTTCCTTTCGTTTCCCTTCGTTTCCTACCGTTCGCGACGCGAAGGGGAAGAGAGTCGAGTGTAATTGTGCTACAGCTGAACTCAACGATGAGCGGGAAGGCACGGACGAAAGGGGATAGAGCCGGTAAATCGAGCGCTAAAGTTAAAGCAAAGTTGGTGGCAGCGGTGAAAGAGAAGAGAGCACGGGGAACAGATCGGAGAAAGGAGGCGAGAACGAGAAAGAAAAGAAGAAAGGCGAGAGAGCGAGAGGGAGGGAGGGAGAAAGAGAGAGAGAGGATAAAGCTCGAGAGAGAGTCGCGTACTCGGCAATTTGCGAGCGTGCCACCCAAGTATTACTCGGTGCGACGAGTGTGCCGGATGGAACGGGAACGGGACCAGACGCCAGCAGAACAGTCGAAACGAGATGGGACAGAGCAGGCCAAGCTGGGACGAGAGGCGAGACGAAACGAGACAAGACCTAATTGCCGTTAATCTGTATATCGTCCAGCCGTTGGTTGTACTTGGTAGACGTCGGCGTCGATTCGATTAATCAAGCCGCGCGCGCGTGCCGGTCACACGACGAACGAAGCCTCTGCGCTCGGTTTCTTTTGACTTTCGACTTTCGACTCTCCACTTTCAACTGTTTAATAGAGGAGAGGATGATCCGGAAGGAGCGGAGGCCGCGGAACCCGGTCCGGCTCGGGGCTCGGCTCCGCTCCGCGGTGACGCGACGCGAGGAGACCAACTTCTCTTATCTCCTTGTCCTCTGTTTACATGCTCCGCCGTTCGTCTTACCGGCCCCGGACAGCGATCCACCGATCCTGTTACACGGAGGGGGTAGCTTACACCTTGGTGGGGACACGAGCCGAGAACGGGCAAGCCCCGATCCACTCGGCAGATGGCGCGGAGCATTATCGCGCGTTCTCCTGGCGAACAATTTCCCACAGCCAAGGACTCCAGCTTACACCACTATTCAACAACCACCACCCTTCCAACTGCTCGCATCGCAGCTCATTCTCCCGCCCACAAATCCTCTTATCAGTCGCCAAATACATTTCAAACCCACATCTATTCTTGCGAACAGACTTTATAAAACATATAACTGTAGAAACACGCGACCCTTGGACCTGTTTCTGCGCTCTAAGGAAGACAGCAAGGAACTGCAACTGTCGCATAGAACAGAGAACAAGCTAGTCAGAGAAAATTAGATATAGCTATACCTTCGAGAGGCGTGAACGCGCGCGGTACGAAACGTCGATGGAAACGAGTTTCTGTACGAAAGTTGCGTAAAACGAGGAGCAGCACGAGTTACTAAATCGTATCTCGTGACCTTGCCGCGTTCACCAATTTAAATTCCTAATTTCGACACGCTTTCTTGATCTTCGAACGAGAGTCAGCCAGTCGAGTGCTCTATGAACGCAACGCGCGAAACGACGAATAGAAAAGGCCGATCTGCGAAAGCACGCGAGTGGTAACGTGCTATGCGAAATGTTATCAAAGTACAGCGACATGATAGACAGTTTGCGATGTAACCGGTCTTGCGAACGCTTCCGGTACGGCAAAAGTTTGACCTCTCTGTTGGTAAATACGTATATGTACAGTGCGCACGCGCGCGGTGCAGGTACACACCTCTACAGGGGAGGAGATGAAACGCAGCCACGTGCACCCCTACAAAACACGCGCGAGCACACACGCGTGCCGCTGGTAATATCGCCACATCGAAGATGGTCGACCAACCAGGAAGCAATCATGGACAACTGGTCGGTCTGGGTCACTCGCCGGAATTCTGTCCGTTGCGATTGCACGTTGCTGTGCTCACTTTTAAAATCGGAATCCTCCTCGGAACGAGTTTAACCCAATGCCATTAATGCGATTCCTTGCCCCGCGTTGCCACCCGTTCCCAAACGTAGTCCACGAAATAAACAACTCGTCTTTGGAAACCTTTTAGACTTCTTTATGAAACGCAAGGAATCGTTTGAGCGCATTTTTGGAGACGCGGTTTTAATCTCTAGTTAGCTACGACGTTAACGTATTTGTTGTTCAGATATTTTGGATAATTCCTCCGTCTAATCGTCGTACAGCGAGCTGGTAAAGATGAACGGTAAAAGTTCCGCGAAGATGTCGATGTTTGGATCCAAGCTACGGCCAAGGCCCTCGATCACCACCATGCTGAGAATCACGCTGCTGAAGGACCCGTCTTGCTTCACCCGGTGGCGAATCATCGCGGAAAATAATTCGGTCACAACGGTGCTCACGTTTATCTAGAAAATTTGCGAAGCTTCGTTAAACGCGAAAGAGCTGTCGATTCGCGCGTGTGATGTTTACTCGCTGAACGGTTATCGTTATCGTTCTGAATCTTTAAACGCGTTTACAAATATTTGAACAATTACATTGACCCTGCGCCGTACATGGGCGTTTACGATATCCCGCATTGTGTTTTTGAAACCGTCCGGGTCGGGAGATATGTGCGAACTATGCTCCAGAATGTACTTGGCCGCCAGCTCACCCTAAACATGCAAACGATAGTAAATATAAAATCCAAGCCTGTGATTTCATTGATTATCTATTTACAGTGACGGATGAAAGAAATTTTACCATTTTTAAAATCGTAATTTTTTTTTAGGATTCGTCCAAACGACATGAGTTTTTTTAGGTAAAAGGATTAGTTTGCTAAGTGGGGTGTTTCGTCGTTTTGAAAAAAAATGCAATTGGTCGAAATAGCAAAAAAAAATAATAAAGGTCGTTTTTTTTAATTTTTTTTGTGTGAGCCTGTAATGAAAATTCTAAAAACCCGTTTGTAGATTGAAGTAAGTTGTATACATGCTTAAAATTTCATCAAAATCAGTTATCATTGTTCTGAGCTAAAATTTGAAAATTTAAAAATTTTCGCTGATCGCGAAAATTCCCGAAATCAGCGATTTTCAACCTTATTTTGCAATCTCTAAGCGTTTATAGCTCCGAGCAACGTTAACCGATCTTCGTGAAATTAAATCTACAAACGGTTTTGTTTTAATTTTCAGTACAGGCTCAGAAAAAAGTTTAAAAAAACGATATTCCCTATTTTTTCGCTATTTCGACCAACCGCATTTTTTTCAAAACAACGAAACACGTCACTTAGCAAACAAATCCTTCTAGTTTCTCAAAAAAAAAACTCAAATCGTTTGGACAAATTCTAAAAAAGCAGTGCGATTTTAAAAGTTGCAAACTTCCTTTCACCCGCCACTATAAATCTACTTACATCTCCCATCAACACCGATCGAAAAACGTCCCTAAGATTTCGTTGACAACGGTCGTTGAGTGTGGCTACCAAACCGCAGTCCAGTATAATCAAGCGCGGATTATTTGGTATGTAATTAGGATCGATGAATCTCCCCAGCCAGCTAGCGAGCCTTCCAGCGGGCTCGCAGTTGGTCTCAACTAAGATATTACCGGGATGTAAGTCGCAATGGATGAAATTATCTCTAAACACCTGCAATTCAAGAATAACCATTCCCTGAAATTATAAAATCTGCCCACGAATTCGTCGGTGCAAAATTCGCCGATCGAACGTAAAGCGAACTATCGCCGACCATTTTTAGAACCGCCGTGATTCCTATTTTAGCTAGTTTCCCTTGCAACTTGGTGTCGTTGTACTCCAAGTAATCGGAAATGGGAGAGCCCTCGTGGAAGCTCTCCACCAGAATCTCGCGCTGCGTGAAATTCAAATATGGACACGGAAAAATTACATTCTTCTTCCCGGAGAAGTTTCTCGAAAATTTCATCAGGTTAGCCGCTTCTAAATTCATGTCGACCTTAACGGAGAACACAAAGACCGTTAAGATCGTAATTACGGGCTACGGAAAATTTATCTAAACATTTCACTTGATTTTCCATTATCTGCGAGAACTCGTCGATGCAGTCGGCGAGACTGAGCCACTGCAACCCTGGAACGAGGTATGTCACGCACTTGGAAATCCCTTTCATTATCAACAGGTCGCGTCTAAAATAAACCACTGATCGTAAGATCGATGAAATTCTTTTACGAGAATTAATTGACGCGCGGTCACGTCGCACCTCAACTGATTCTTAATTCCAGGATGCAGAACTTTTATCGCTACCGGCTGTAATTTCCTGCTACGCGTGTCATCCTGCCAGCTTTCACCGTTACTGTTCAATATTCTATCTAAAATTAATTTGCATACTTTATTTCCGTTTGAATCTACTTATACGGCCACATAATTAGCGTACATCTATTTACCGATGCAACTGACAAGCGGCCCGAGCTTCAAATATTCCACAACTGCAAAGAAATTCGTTTAACGACTACCGGGAGAAATGTCTGTTCCCAAAAAAAACTTAAGCTTCGTCCGTATTAGCAATATCGTAATAAAACGCGATGATGTAATTTACTACGATTAGAGAGGAGTGAGGACTTTCTAATTTACTTTGAACAAACGTAGATATTCGGGGCCTTTGCGTTACTTCCACTGGAACGTTCGGATCCACCCATGCTTTGTACACCTGCCAATCGAATGCGAGTAGAGGTATATAGGTATATGTATATATGTCGCACACGCGTACTTGAGCACAGCATCCTGACCCGAGAGGAACTTGGTCCTCAAATTTTACGAATATCTTCCTCCAATTCGGGCCGTAAGTGGCTTTCAGCAAGTGCTTCGTGTAAATCCACGAATGCGAGGAAACGGTCCGCTGCAATTCCGAAAGCGTGTGACAAACATCTTGCGGGAACAAGTCTTTCCGCGTGGCCGCCCATTGGCCGAGTTTTATAAAAATCGGCCCGAGAAATTCCACACCTACAATCGCAGTGCCGTAAATGGAAAGATTCTAATAACACCTCATTTCTACCTAAAGGTAGATCTGAAATTTTTTCCATTCTCTGCTAATTACGAAGGATTAATTACTTTTCCGTAAGATCGTCGGGAATAAGTGTCTGTGCGTGAGACGCGTGATAAAGTACACGACCGCCAACCCGGCAACGATAGATCCTATCACGGAGATTCTTGCTAGAATTAGAATAAAATTCCAAGTACCGTCGAGGAAACCCTCGTGTTCTACGTCGTGTTTTCTTATCAACGCCTCGCTCTCGCGTATTCGCGTTAGTTGCTTTGGCTCGTAAGAGAGAATCAAAACAGCCTCCACCGATCGCTTAAACCCTTCAAGATTAACCTGTCTTACTACCGGCCGATTAAGTCTAATCGATCCTGTATACTTGCGCTCCCTCGTTTGCCAATTCTCCCCTCTATTTTGGAATAATTTCTTCGAACGGAACACTCTCGAAAGGTTCGAAGAAAATCCCATTACTGACCATGCTCGGCCGTCTGCTTTGCAACACCAACGGCCGCGATAACTTACGAAAATCTGACCTTGGTTAAAACTCCATTAAGGCGATAGGTTCGGATTGCGTAATCGGAATCGGCTCCAAATCACGTAACGTGGACGTTAAAGCGCGATTCGTACATACTTCTATAAAATTATGCGTATAGGCGAATAACTGTATTATAGTATATGAGAATAATTCGATGTATGACTCTGATGCTGAAATATTGCGTTTGAAATTAATTTCACTTCGATACAATTCTTTTCTCTTTTGGTAACACTGCCCGGTGAACCGTTGGTCCGTTAACCATGGTTGACCTGGACCATCGTCGACTGTCGATCCACCCTTTTCGTTCATGAAAATAGATGTAACCAGCGAATGAACCTCGCTTTAATTTTCAGGACTTTATAATTCAGGCGTTTAACGTGCTTTCAGAATAAACCGTGAAAGATAGACATCTTAGGGTCACAAGCAGGAAAAATACTTATGAATTCTTTCGCGCATTGTGTGTATCGTATACTATTACCCTTTTCTAACCATACCTGACTGCTATTCACTGCTATTCGTAGCACCGTCGTCCGTCGGTTCATCGTTTTTACGAAGAATATTGTCGCATTTCTGAAATTTTATATATGCGTGTATGTATTTGTCAAAAGCTTAGAAGTAAAATTAAAAATGCTATTTCCATTCGTGGACGTGATTCTTAACAATATTTACAGTATGTATTGTATTACAGGAGGTTTGGTCTGTCTTTCGACGGTTAAAAGTAAAAAATGAATTATGAAGTTGAGAGAAAAAACATATCGAATAAATAAATTCGAGATAATTAAGCTGTATATTTAAGTAAACAAATATAATCAAGTTGTCGAGGAAAAAGGAGGATGCTGGTATGATATCCTACTGTAAATGAATCAGGAAGAAATTAATTGCAATGGACGTGCGCAAAGAGAAAATAAATATTCTCTTTAAAGAAAAAAAGAGCAATTGAACCAATAAGCTTGATAAATGCTTGTTTCTTTCATGCCGATAAAAGTCTGATAAGATGCCTACGATAGCCAGTTCCTCCTTAACGTACGAAATCCTCATGTACCTAAACTCCTTTTACTTTGGTATGTTTGCCATTTGCGAACTAGGCATGGGATTCTTCAAGGCTGCGAATTTGCCTTCCCCTGGCACGAGCACTGTATTGACAGAATTTGCCCTTTTGTTCTTCCTCATAGCGACGGAAGGTGCCAGAATTCATCTCGGAAGAAGAGGAAACTTGACCGAACACGGTTTACCGATCTTTATAGGAGTGGTCTTAACTGTGCCGAGTTCGTTAGCGACGCTATATTTCTTGATCTGGCAGAATTATGTACTCAGACTGGAAGTAATTCTTTGTAGCATACAGCTAGTACTCCTGGCATCCGAATTAATTATTTCCATTTTGTGCCTTATAGCTATCTATCGACCTCCGTCCCCCGAAGAATAAGCCTTGAGTTGCAATCCCATTGCCGTCGAATATTTGCTTGTGATAATCAATTCTCAACCCTATCCAATCGCATCGCACGCTCCATTTCTGTATGTCGATAAAAGTTATGATTGACTTTGCGCTAATAGCCTTTACGTGTTATCCAGTGTTAATGTAAACAATGTATGAGTGGAGAATATAGAAAAAGTATAAAGCTTGTGGGTATTTAATTCTTGTACCTCTCAAATTGTTTGTCACGCATAAATAAATTGGGATTCGCATAGAATGCTTCAACTATTAGAAAAATCCATGATAGCTTCATAATTTACGTGAATAAACAGAAGAAACGCAAACAACGGTTTATAACAATGAATATACACGATTTTAAGACTCCGCTCCTTTTATTAACATTTTTCTGTAAAAAGTATACAAGTTTTTGGCTTTACACGTGATACTTGTAATAAAATAAAGATTTCTTAAATAAATAAAGGATACTTTTAACTTAACAATTTTTTATATATAGTTAAAAGTACGAATAATCATTCGAAGCGAATGTGAAATAAATAAGTGGTCGCATTCTGAATGCACTCGTGAAAATAATGATAATGTTAAAACAACATTGCAAATACTTTACAGAGATTAATAATCTTTGATAATCAGGGATATCTGACGAGATATGCGCATATTCAAATAAGAAATGTAAAAGAATCTCATCACATATGTACCTATATTCTTTACGTAATTAATCTTTTATACTATTCGCCGCAGCTCTGCGTCTTCTAATCGCCCGTAATCGATTATTGCAATATATTCGTAGAAATACTGAGCCAAATACTACTAATATGCCAATTATGCCGATGGCCGTTACGCGATGATGGTATATCAAACAGGATAGCAATATAGCCAAGCCCTAAGGAGAGAAAACAGAGGACATATTTAACATGTATACAAATATTATTCTAACACTGATGCGTGCAAGGAAGATCATATTACCTGGCGAATAGTCATTATGATGACAAACGTCACCGGGCCAAATTTCGAAATTGTATAAAAAATGTATAACTGGCCGCTCGCTGAACAAATGGATATCAGTAAACAATCCATGATAAATCTAGGATACTATAAAAACAGAAATTTTAATACCGCATTGCGAATGATAGCTGGTGTTATTACTTTCACTCTATAACATTCAGTTTTAGTCACCTGTGTCATGAAAGAAAATATGAGAGGAAAGCTTGACCGTTGAAATAAGGACATCGCGGTGAATAAGCAGGAGAACATGTTAACTATACACATCATCTGTACACTCGTTGCGCCGTACTCCACGAACAACGCGTTCTGCCAGGTACTTGTAAAACTGTCTAATAGTAAGTAGCCTCCTAAGAGAACAATACCAGAGACGGTAGTAGCTCCATCTAAAAATTTTAAGATAATAATAACAGAATTGAAAATTAAGAAAGCTACATAAACGACGTGAGTAATATTACCGTTTTTATAATCGGTACTATCTAACATGAAAAGAGTCATTCCAATAGATATAAGTACCGCTGTAACGTACTCGTAATACTCGTACGTGGTTTGCGAAACGATTTTTCCCATTATCATCACTGGAATTATTTTAGATGCTTTCGCCAGTACCTGATAACAGAGAGGGTGTCGATTAATCTTCCCTCTACGTAGTGGAAAGGCAACGAAATGGGGAATAATATTTACCTGTGTTGGGAAACTAACAAACTTTAGAGCCTCGTATTGACACCAACTGCTCATGATGTTTGATAACGAGCAGAATGCATATTTATAAAGCGGCGCTTTATGCTGCGGTTGCCTTTGAACCAGCAAATACAGTCCTGACATGCAGAATGCAAGGATCCGGTTTATGAATACTAGAAATTGAGAATCTTGGAAGCGGCTCTTGTTGCCAGCAACATCTTCGTACTCCTGAGAAATAAAGTTTTTATGTGATGGAAACTTTTAAATAACGGGACGTATCGAGTCACATTCTACCATGGGGTTTGTAAGTGTAATGTGTTATTTATTCCGCAGCTTTATTATTTATTACGCCTTAAGATACAACTTTGCGGTTCCCATTAAACAAATAGTACCTGTGTCATTATCTTCTCTTGCAAATAACCCCATGTTAAATAACTGACTTGCAATCCAAAGAAACAATAGAGAAGTAATAGGGCCTCCTGCGTAAAAGTACGCTGATTATTAGCTGGCGTAGAAGCATACGAAGCGTCCAGCAATCCTGTTTCGCAATGGCCCACAAAACAAGAGCGTATCAGCCTTAAAATGCATCCTTTACCTGCTCAAAGAAAAGATTTACTCCATAGTTCCAGGCACTAATGTATAGATATTTTAGTTTTTATCTGTCTCTCTTTTACCTCCTCTTTGAATATATTTCGTGTAACACACGTATTTATAGATAAGACAGCCTGGTAATAAAACAGTAGCGTAACTTAATAGATTTAAGCATAATTGGACAATCCAATTGTAAGAGGATGTCTTTAAGAATGTTTCTCCACTATTCAAAAGAGATTTAATAAGTTCGCTAGCTTCGAATATAAGGCTGACTGAAAGCAGTAGCAATATGCTGTAAAAAAAAATGATTTACTTTAACACACTTGACTATTTTCAGTGAAAATTAACTGTAATATACATAGGAATTAAAATTCCAAAAGTTTGACTTATACAATAGATATATATATCATACATATGATATATATATATGTATATATATATATATATACATTTTTCAAAAACGGAAGGTATTAGCATTGATATTTATAACTACGACTCACCATATGACAATTTCACCCACAAAATTTCGCATCGTGCTTATTATAATCGACTCGGCATAGGCAAAGAATTACTAATTATTAAACGGTTTCATAACCTTGCTCTTCCGAAATCCGACGTCCAATACCTTACACTAGCAATTACACCCACTAACGTAAGCATATAAAAAGCTATATACCAACAATTTGCAATTAATATTGTGTTACGTGTTGCCTACGTACACAATACGCAACGGTTTCGAGATCATAATTTTGTGGATTTATAAAAACATGCTAGAAAATAAGATCCGAAATCCATGAATAATCCTTAATCCAACACTACAGCGTGCAACGTTCCGACTGACAATTCAGGAGCAACCGACAATGATTCGTCAAATCATTTTTCAAAGTCAATCGCATCTTCCTAGCGACTAATGTCAAATCCATATCTAATAACTCTATCTGGCAGCGACGTGATTTCACGTCAAAGCTCGCATCTCGCATCTGTTCGATCACACCGGCAGTCGGCGACTCGGCAGGCGCCGGCGTCTTATAACGCCGAGACATCGCGGACGAAAAGCATTGGCTCGTAAGTTTCACATACTTAGAAATTATAAATACCCTTTTCAGATTATTCGTAACTATTCATTTTATATAGAAATGTAATATGCGCACTGGGCTGTGATACATTTTTATCGCTTTTGCGTTTCCGTTGCGGACAAACAAAGCATTAAATCATCTGATGTTCCTGATGTCTTTCTCACCTTTTGTCGTTTATTGAACATGTAGGTCTAGAATACGAATAGGCTATGCTTGTTATCATGTGTCGACTAGTGGGCCAACGTCGAGTCGACCAATCATTGCCGCAAGGATAGCGCATTAAAAGTGTTTACTTCTTACAATTTAAGCATTGTTTAACCATTAACCATCCGACAACCATGTCTTTCATCGGTAAATTTGAATTTGATAAATAACTAATCGTAGTCATAGTCACCAACAATAATTGAGGATCACCGGCAGCGCATGATCGTGTATATATACATACATCCACACA
Source organism: Andrena minutula (assembly GCA_929113495.1). NCBI lineage: Eukaryota > Metazoa > Arthropoda > Insecta > Hymenoptera > Andrenidae > Andrena > Andrena minutula. The sequence continues at coordinate 5,941,164 of OV815995.1, read as the reverse complement.
CAGCAGCACCACTTACTGCTACTCACCAGCACGTTTTCATCCCCTCCCTAAAACATAGCGATGGAGTTTACGCGGGAATTGGCGGGATTTCTACCAAGAGTACTAAGCGGGAGGGTGCGGTGTATTTAGTGTCGATAGACTTGTACGGATTTTGTATCATTACTAGATTAAGTGCACTAATTATTTCCTCCTTATCTTCTACCTATTGCGTGATACGCCGCACCCTTTCTCTGTCATTTTCACGTAATATTTTGCGACTATTATTGTGATAGATTGTGTCGATAATCGCAGCTGGATCTGTCGTCGTAGTCCACCTAATGTAATCTCTTTGAAGATCCATGAAATTTTACATATCATTTGTCTTAGTATTTCGACAACTCAATCGTTTGAGATAGAAGTTTTTATTTTATGTATTAGAGTAAGTTGTGCAATACAAACATCAGTGCGTTTCAAACCATTTTTACACAGGGTAAAAATTTTATTGAAACAAATGAAATTAATTAATTTGCTATATTCTTTCAGGCAAAACTGTGATTACGGTCTTGACAAAGATGCCGGGTACCCCTCATAAGCTCTATAAGCGACCATTCACAGTATGTATAGAAGGCAACATAGGAAGCGGTAAAACAACGTTTCTAAGTCATTTCAAAAAATTTAATAACACAACAGTTTTACAAGAGCCAGTAGAACTTTGGCGGGATGTAGCTGGGACAAACTTATTAGTAAGATTTCAGGAACTTAAGCCTATTCGGTGTGATAGTATCTACTATCAAGAGAAACTTAAGAATTTTGTATTGTTACTGTTTAGGAACTGATGTACAGCGATCCCAGACGTTATTCTTTTCTATTTCAATCCTACGTGCAGTTGACGATGCTTCAACTCCACACTTATCAAACTCCATATCCGTATAAGATCATGGAAAGGTCTGTGTATAGTGCGAGATGCTTTGTAGAAAATATGAAACGTACAAAAATGTTGCATGACGTGGAATTTGTAGTGTTGGAAGATTGGTATGACTGGTGTTTAAAGAGCGCTAATATAGAAACAGATTTAATTGGTAAGACTTTGATTCTAGAAAAATCGAGTGTCGCTGTTTTGTATTAATTATCTTTTTTCCTTTAAATCAGTATATTTGAGAACTTCTCCGGACATTGTGTATCAAAGGATGAAGGCGAGAGCAAGAAAGGAAGAAACTGCTGTCTCGTTGGAATATTTAAACCAAATTCATGACATTCACGACGAATGGCTTTATCATCGAACATTATTTGATATACCAGCGCCAGTTTTAATATTGAATGGGGACAAAAGTCTCGATGAAATGTTAGAAGAATTTGAGAGTTGTAAAAATACGATATTTGGTAAGAGGAAAGAGGATAAGACTGAAGGGAAAAAGGCAGGGGACACACTGTCGCCTGTACGTCCTGTGGCAGAAATTAAAACGGGTATATCGGAGTGACAAGTACAACAGTATTCTGGAATATGATTCTATCTACGCAAGCATGACTCACGTTTATGGAATGGTATTTGACGAATTTATAGATTTTCAGTTGCTTATATATTTAATTTACTGTATTTTTGTAATTTAAAGTGTATATATATACATATGTAAGTATAGTATCGTATACCAATTCTGTAAAACATACTTTATTCAATAAAATCTAATTACTAACGTAACTGCGTCTGTTTTATATTTAATGTTCTGTCCTTACGGGGTACAATAAAAAAAGAATTATGTTTACATTTTGTTTATGTGGGAATTGGATTCCTTTCTTATCAAGGCTGCCGTCTCAGCGGGCCTTGAATGTGTGCGTACGTTCCATAAGCTAGGAAAAGCGTGTATGTATACGCGTGTAGTAAACAAACCGTAAATTACAACTTACGTCCTGGAATCGGCCAGAAGGAGGTTTTTGCGGGCAGAGTAGCCTTCAGTAAACATCTGTGCACGGTGGTCTGGTGCGTTCGAATGCTAATAACCACCGTACGTTGAAATAATAATGAATTTATGATTCGAAGTGGTAGAATGAGGCTTCAAGACTTCTCCGTCAGAGGCGTTGATGGTATATTCGAGTTAGTGATCCTCTAGAGAGTGATCGGAACAACGTGTATCGTCGCTGATTGGTTGCCGCCATTTCGGGCAAAAGCGGAAGTAGACAGAGAAAGAATCTGTAAAAAAGAAAGAGACAGAAATACTGACAGAAAGAGACAGAAATACTGACAGAAAGAGACAGAAATACTGACAGAAAGAGACAGAAATACTGACAGAAAGAGACAGAAATATTGACAGAAAGAGACAGAAATACTGACAGAAAGAGACAGAAAGAGACAGAAATACTGATAGAAAGAGAGAGATAAACGTTTTGCCCGAAATGGCTGCGGTTATGCCGATCACTCCCTAGAGGATCACTAATTCGTATATTCAAGTATCGCGCTGTTGCCGCATTTCCGCTATTACTTTTTGGGGGTCAGGGAATCTTGAATGAATCACAGCGAAGTGGTTGGAGAACAGAGATGGGCAAAGATAATATCTGAATAAACTCGAATAAAATAATATCTTTATTCCAAACACCACAGATAAATAAATTTATTTGAAGTGCATTTATTCGACGGCGAAAGATAATTTTTTTATTCAAAGTCCGTTTGTTTACTGGTGACGCTTCGATCGATTCAGACCATAAAAAAAATGAGACGGCCCCCTTAAGTGGAACTCTTACGAAAAGAGACTAATCGTTCTGCACAGTCGTATTCTTGGCAAGCCCATAATACGTTCGTTAGATAACCAACTTCCGCACTGTTTGTGTTAGCTTGCTTCCAATCGAGAAATATTTGATAAACCACCTGAAACCAAAACTATTAACACGCGAGAAAGCATAAGCATCTCCCAGATATAACTTGTTATGTTTACCTCACTTATACCTCTGAACCTATAATTTTCTTCGAATTGTTCAATTTGACCATCCGAATAAAACAACCTTCTGGCAACGTCCCTCCAACCGTGTCCAATGTGAGTCTTTACAACAAATATATCTTCCAAAGTGATTTCGTCGGTGCAAGTGCACAAGCGCTCTACTTCCGCGGGCATCTGTCGAACCTCTGACTTGGACCACGATTCCTCAAACGCCGACGCTGCGGCACCGGCACCTTTCGTGGCAAACTGATTAACGTTGCAAATATAACTAGTTCTCGCACCGATTTTCACTCCATTCGAATTAACTATATTGTAATTCACAACGCTAGTACCTTGAGCTGTAAAACACAGAATTAACATTGTTCAACACGAACAAACGACAATCGAGAAGTTGCACTTACAAGACTTGGACTGCTTGGATTTCGTTTTTGTTTTGACATTCGGTTTTTTATGTTCTTTCGGAGGAGTCGTGGAATATTTCGTATTGTCCGAGTTTTCCTCTGTCGCGGAAGGAGGAACGTCTGTGGGTACTGCACCGTTTGACAGAGGTGTCTTTTCTTCCGATGGCGTCACATCGTTTTTTTGTCGAACTTGTGGATCTGGCGTGACAGACGCAGATTTAGGTATGCTATTTGTTTCGCTGGTTACTGTGTGTGGATCTAAATTGTGCGTATATCCAGTGATCTCTATCCGTGGCGGATCGGGTTTCGCATCGGTCGTTAGCATGTGGAATCGACGTGATAACTTGGAAAATATCGGCATTTCCTTCGAAATTGATATTGCTCTAATGGAAAGTCCTTTCACATTGCTTCCTTCTTCCTTATGCTAAAAGCGACGTTCGCTTCTGCTTTGACATCCGCGAAGAAGAAAATTTTGAAACCAAACAAAGTGTTAAACGAAAATTTGGTGAATTTGTCGAAAAGCTACCTGGCACCGATTTTAATGAGGTTTGAATATATTGTAGAAATCAACATTTTGAACAACTTTTTCCTTTGGCAAAAAGGGCGGTCGGCTCTAGTTTCCGAGATATTTGCAAAAAAATATTTTTATTAGCGCATGGAATTTGTTTTCATCGTTTGTACCGTGATATCAAAATGACATCCTTTACTGATGAGTTACACGATGCTTGTAATCGCAATCTAATTTTTAGCATCCCTAAACTCACATCGGTTCGCTGTCATGCCTAAATAATTTGAAATTTTTTAATAAATTTCTTATCTTTGGTGTACTAAAGATACTGGAATTTTTACATATATCAACATGGATTCTGCAGAAATTGATAAAGCTTAAGCAGATTATTTAGGATCTTTACGAACTTTATTCATAAATTGAATCCAGCTTATAAAATTCCAACTCGAAAGACATTGTCGAATAATTTACTTAACGCAAAATTTCAAAAAATCAATAATCAGTGTGGAATCCAAAGATGTAGTTCTATTTTTAGATGGTTGGAAAAATTCATCATCCAACATTAAGTATATGTTGTTGCAATTCTGAATTTAATGAATACGATATGTCCCATACACAGTCTGCAACGTTTTTTTCAAACAATATGATTTTATAAAGTAAAATACACGAACGTAATAAAGTTAAGCTATTTACTACGTCTTATTTTACACGTAGAGAATTCACATACAGAGGCTTGCATATGCAGTTGTGCACGTAGCTTTCACTGGAAAAATACTATAAACGAACGACAGATGTCGCCCGACAACCACTACTAACGCATAAGCACAATATAAGCAGAATTTACTGTAGTGTTAGTGACAGTTTTTTGCAAATATCTCGGAAACTAGGGCTGCCCGCCCATTTCGACAAAGGAAAAAGTTATTCAGAATGTGAACGTCTATAACATATCAAACCTCATTGAAATCGGTGACAGATAGCCTTTCAACAAGTTTACCGACACTTTTTATTGCGAGTGTAAAGAAAGAAAAAATAATACCTACGCCAACTCTCGCTGTAAAAATTAAAGAAACCAACAAACACGCGCGATTAGTGTTATTCTTTAAATTCCTTTGTTGCATGGGTTCGTGACGCTTTCGCTTTTCAATTCCGCACGATATAAAGGAATCGCGGCATCGATATAAAGAATCATAAAGAACAGAGAAACATTTGCGTAGCTTGTCCCGATCCTGATGTCCAATATTTGCTTATATATACACACTTTATACACTTTACACAGTTTACACGTTATGCACTACAGTGCACGAATGCATTCTTTATTTATTTTCTAAAATAAAATCACAAAACCGAGCAGTCGATCTGCGGACATACGTATCGCAAGTTGTTCTTGGAAACACATACATATATATATGTCAATTGCGATAACAGGTTTCTTAAAACTTTCACGTTTAACTGAACGTTGTTGAACGTTCGTTCCGTACTAAAGAATATGCTACCCGTCCTACCAATCTTGTCGAACGTGTTGTGCCGTCTGTGGTGGGGCAAAAATAAATGTAAAACAAACACAGATAGAATAAATTCTAGTATTTACAGTTAAAAAAAATATGCGTATGCCAGCGCTGTCCAAGGTCGTGTACGCGACACTCGGGGTTTTCCCACTCTCCTCGGCGTTGTCAGGGATACCGCGCGACGCTAAAGAGGCGTCCATGACAGATCGGTTGCTATGACTTATGAGTCGCTAGCCCGGTTATCCTGTCATGGCAACTTTCGTAGCGTTCCGCGATCTCCTTGACAACGGAAGACACACTTCGCGAAAGAATGATTGAAAGAGGAAGCAGGCGCATGAGGGGCCCCTACGTTGACCACCGCTACGTTAGATATTCAACGCTCACGCGGTCATTTGGGTTTCCCAGATCGACATCGGTTCTCCGGGAGAACTTTTCCCATTCAGTCAGGGGCGTCCGGAGACTTTTTTCCGGGAGGGGGGCAACTTTGGGATGATGGTACAGAAAAATGTACCCCTCTTCCTTTTTTAACCCATTTTATAGTGCCAATTTAATTAAAAATTTGAATACGAAATTTAAAAATATTATGTAAATATTGTATAAACTTAATAAAGATCAGGTTTGAAAAACAAGCGATTTTTCTCAAAAGCCAGGGGGGGCAACTGCCCCTTTTACCCCCTCCCCCTGCGGACCTTAGCTCCTTGGCCACCAGTTAGTCAACCCTGTTGTAAATCATAATAACAAAATAAACTACATAATAATTTCATTGCTGCATGTATCTTTGTGTAATTAAACACATTCTTCCTATTCAAGGAAACATTAAATTCGCACCAAAAACATGAACCAGGAAAATATTTTAGAAAGCTATGCATTATCTCAGCATACTCTGGAAAGGTTAAGCATAATTAAGGAGAAATTGAAAAATGATACAACTGAAACTGATCCTCTATGGAAGCTCATAATAGGACAGGTTTGTATTATCGGTGGAAAAGCAACATAAGGTCGTTAACATGTAACAATGTACTATTTAGAAGGAAGAAGAAACGTACATAAGTCAAGAAGAAACTACAGACGAGGATGATGAAAATGAAGAGAACGATAAGCCATCTGCAATGCCTGATTTTACCGAAGCTTCATCTACTCAGTTTTATTTTACGCAACGCAATATGAATTTTGATGGAGGAGCTAAGCAGGCGTGTATACAAAAGTCTGATATTGTAGAATGTCTGTTCGAAGAACTAGAGAGTCCCAATGGAAAATTAGATTTAAATCAGTTAGAAAATTTATCGGACGAAGAATTAGTGGAAGTAGCGTCTGAATTAGAGAAAAAATTAAGCATATCGGGTATCTATAATCTTTGTTGTTCCATGAATTCTATGGAATTGGAACAACGAATGAAGTATGCAATGAGTTTTCATACATACTTGTTACTACCGAAGGTAATATTCAGATTAGTAATTCGACTCTGAATTTGTTGAGGAACAGAAATTAGTAGTAAAACATTGGTAAAAATATTTGTATACTCTTGTAGATAATGGCTTTAGAAGAACCTTCGAGACTGTTACTGTCCGTTATCACAGAATGCGTACAAAAATTTCCAGACGATATCCAGAAATTAATTTTCATCCCACTCTTAAATATGGATTTAAAAGACACATCAATTGTCAATGCTATAGCAAATGCTTTTGATCCTCAAAGGAATACTATCCTTCTTATGTAGGTACACGTTTCTGAGACTTTGTAATATATAAATACCAGATTGCTAATTAATTTTAATCGTCTTTACAGGGACTACCTATCACACGTAAAAGAACTGAAATCCTGGCACCTTCCCATTCTACAAAATTTAATATCTGTTAAAACAGATATAGCTACAAATGAAAAATTCGTACAATTATTATCAAAAAAAGCACTCGATTTTGCCGAAGACAAGAACTTTGGAAAACTTGCGTTATTGTTTATAAAAGTACAGGGAAATTTTTCAGAGCAACAAAAACATTTATTATGGGAGATAGCCAATATAAATCAGACGTTGTTCAAAAAACCTATGCAAAATATTTTAAAAACTCTATAATTTGTACGTATTTCCTATATAAATTCCGTATTTAATTTACGATACCACTGAAGCATTATTTCTTTTCAGAGACCAGTGACTGAAAAATAGAAATTCGTGAAACACCAATTCAAAATATCGCGCGCGAACGCGCACATCTGACAATATTAAATCGCGTGAAGTTAGTTAGATATACATACCTAAATAACGTAAACATGACGGAAGAACTTTCTGGTGTAACAATAGTAGTATTTATCGCAGCCGGAGTATTAACAATATTACTACTATTTATTTTCGCGAAACGTCAAATTATGAGATTCGCATTACGATCGCGTCGTGGTCCCCACATTCCTATTGGTCACGATACCAGAAAGGTACGTGTGAATACGAAGGTTATATTATACAGAAAGTTATTTTGAAAGAGATATAGTTTCAAAGAAACTTAATAACACTACAAAAACTTTCACACATCTATTCACTGATGCGTGCTTTTAATTATTTAGTCACTCAAGAAGGAGATCGAAAGGCGAATAGAGGTAATACCAAGAATTCAGTACGAAGCACAACTTATCAGCGATCCACGATTGATCATGACGTCGCGGGGCCAAGTTCCACCGCATTATTATAGGCTGAAAGCAGTGGATGATATTAAAACTTTAGGTCTAACATTTGTAAATTTAATAGAATACACAAAATATTTCAAGTGCGAATTGATCTTAAATGCGTTATTCTTGTAGAGGCTGAAATTACCAAATACGATAATTGTCTGAAGAGACATCCATCTGAAAACTTGCGGGCATATCTCCTCGCGACATTGGCTATTCCGTTGAACGGAAGTGGACAACGATTGATACATCAATTTTGCGATTTGTATGAACATGCGAGACACGATCCAACTGAATTTGGAGACGAGGAGTATCAAGTGTATACAAGGTTGTTTCTTAAATTAATGGATGCGTAAGTATAATTGTCCTAAATTGTAAAGGAATTGCAAATTTAGAATTATAGTTATATAAGTTATAAGAACTTGAATGTAATTGCTTTCTTTTTAGAGCTCGTTTACTAAAATCATATCCGAGTAGTAGAAAATCTAGCCCAAGTCGAACACCTATAAAAAAGAACGTTGAAACAAAACGAAATATATTAGAACCCAGGATGAAATTGCCGGAAGACCAAATATTAACTGGAGCGAGGCCCAACACATTGACTGTTATGACTCTGGATAATAGCGAAACATCTGTTTAGCATTATGAGCATCGCCACATACACCACATGTGACAAGATATCTGTTTCTAACTGCCAAGCCATTGAATCCTCTGGGATTGCACGTAAGTGAATTATACTTTTACGCTCTCCCATTCTTTCCTTTGTTTTTCGCTTAATAATCAAAGTTACAAACACAGTTTCCTCCCGATACATACGATTTATGTTCATTTATCGATTTCAGTCTTGACTGATAAATATTTCGTCCATACATCCTTATAGTATGGATTATGTTTCAGATAAATTAATGACCTATGAAACATGAATTTATACAAATTAGAAATCGTACTCGTTCTCATGTAGCTTAACCACTCCATCACCTGCAAGGTGCAAAGTATAAAAACATTTAAATTTTCTAGCGAAATCGATACCAATTGTTCTCACCTTTTAAAATATTCAATTCGTGGTTGTATAACGTACGAATAAAGACAAGTGTAAATACCTGTGGTATCACGTGCTTCCAATCCTGTCTAACAGAAAGAACTGCGAGAGCTAGAGGAAATAATTGCACCCTTACGTCGTGCGATGTAGTCAATAACTCTTCTTTCATCAACATACAATCTGTACCAGACAAACTAACAACGGAAACGAGTAAAATATCGCAGTAGAATTGTGCTTTACAGCAGTGTTCTTGCGATGGTTCAACTAAAATTCCTTGAATCTGAGTCATAATTTCAAGAATCCAATTTACAACGGACCTTTCGAATTGAATTGCTGCTTGTAGCTTTTTTATAACTCCGAGAAGATATGTTTGCACGCTTGAACAAATACAATGAAATGTATATTTGTTTGTGGAGTTTGAATGATAACATCGCTTCGAATAATAATCTTACCTGGGTAGAGAAGCAGTCTCATCGATAATCTCGTTCAACCACGATAAGGGAAATTCAGAACGTTCTTTTAAAGCCATTTCTGCTCTCATCGCAATGGCATTCATTATTTTACTCGCTGTTATATCCCACCATACTTTGGGGGACGTCAATCTTTCTAAATGCTTCGGCGACAGTTCTAAAGCAGCTATAAAGTAGGATCCAAAGTGATCGCAGGTCAAATCGATTTTGTCTAGAAGTTTCTCCAGTATGGTGGCAAGCAGTGTAGAATTGCCGTCGAATACCTGTTGATTCTGTAACGTCCGGGAATATGAAGACATAATACGCTGGAACAAGTCTATCGAACTGTCGTCGTCGACGGTAATTTTTTTAATTACGTATTCCAACGTCGTTTCCAAAAATGGTTTAACAATGTTCGGTTGTAGAGCTTGACACAGATCTTCAAGATTCGAGTAGAATACACAATACTCGTCCTGTTTCAACATCAAATCCGAATCGGTTATGGATTTATACGCTAGCAAATAATTCTCCGCGAAAGTTCTGGCGGACAAGGATATCGTTGAATGATGGGAAGCGATGGAGAGTGTGTATTCCTTAGTTTCTGGTGATAGATCGACGGTGTCCTTGAGGAAACACCAGTTTATGTTGGGCAACGGCTTCGGATATTTATGAGCGAGTATTCGCAAGCATTCTGTTATAATACGATGATTATTCGAATCGGACTTGTTGCATCGTCTGAGATGCTCGCCGACAGCTCTTATAACACTTTTCTCGGGTAGGTATTTAAAGTTCTGCGGCTCCCCTTGAGGCCAGACGTAAATACTAGAGGGGAAGTTATTCAGTTCGTTGGTTACGAACGAAATCAACAGATCCCCCGCAGACGATATGGCCGTTTTATTTATTTTCTGAAGCATCTGAATCCAACAAGTGCCGGGTATGTAAGGAAGTACGTCCTCGGGCTTCTTATCCGCATCGATTGGAGTTTTAGCGTACGCCGCGGGTAATACAAGGTTGCATCTGAAATCCGCCGGCAAAGCTTTTAGGGGAATGTTTTCTAAGGAGTAGCAAGCTAGCGCTGCGAGGGCAGCGTCGATAATTCTTGGGTTGCCGTGTGTCGTGTATTTCCATAGGTTCGATATGATGTCGTCGATCAGTTTATCGTGCTCTTCGATGGACCCAGATGGTGGGTATGCTGTGATGTCGCCGAATAGTTGGCAAAGGCTTTCTAAAACAATAATACGCTTCTCTTTCTCCATCTTCGGAGCTAAAATCCTCCAGGTGGAAGAAATATCGATTACGGAGGCTTTACAAAGAGCGGAGATGCTTTTGAGCGCCAGGGCGCTGGCTGTTCCTCCATTCGTCTCCGTGGAACGATTTAATATCTGCGATAACAACGGCACCAGGGTCTCCCCGTGTTCACAATGATTCTCGCAAATATACTTTATAGCTCTCGCGCAAGTCGCGTCCGAATACCAGGAACGATCGCTTTTCATCAGACGAATTATGGCGGTTGAAACGAATCTGTAACATCTTGGTTCTTTCTTCAATGTTTTTAGGTACAATTCAATAGCAAAGTATTTTAGTTGCTGATCACCGTTTAAGAGTGTATCTAATGTATGCGTAACGATTGGGACGTTCTCCTTCATAGCAACGAGCTCTGGTAAAACCAGCAGTAAACACTTGGATTCCGTACTGTTCCTAGACTTGGCAAGTTTGTGTAATACTAAAGACAGTACGTGCGATTCGAAGCTTTTCCTTTGCTTGGAGACATCGACGAGTATTTTACAACTCAATTCGGTCACTTGTGGGTCGTTCGATTGCAAAAACAAGCCGCATAATAATAGTTTACATTTATCCTTTAAGTCTATCGGTACTCGCGACATGCTTTTCAACCACAGTAAAATCTCATTCGACTTCCAGGAACTTAGGGAACGCACCATCTCCCAGTAAAATTGTATGTTGGAGTCGGAGTGAGTAACCGCTGCGAAGATTTGGCTCGAGAACACTGTGTCGTCGTTATCCGAGCTCATTGCTTTTGTAAAGACTTTCTTTGTCAAGTCCGTAGCCGTGTCTAAAGCGTCGGAACATAATATAGATGGATACGCCATCCACTTTAAAACACATGCCATTAAAGTGTTCAGAAATATATCGCTGCATAGCATTTTGTTTATTATCATCGTGCCTGTAACATAAATTAACGAAAATGTAAAAGTAGCTGAAAGCATCAACTGTTCTTTACACATAAAATACTAAGGCTTACAGATCTGCAAAGCGCTCTGCATATAAATGGCCGGGCACAGAGTGATTATCTCCGCCATTAATGCAAGCATAATATTTCCGATGCGAGTATCGCACTCGTCTATGATACTCGATATCGCCTGAAAATTCAATTTCGGATCGGATCCGTGTTTCAGCAGGTGTATAGTCAAAGACACGATCATCAACGATAAAGCTGTGCAAGATTCTTTATCCTTCTCTAGCATTGCCTTCTCAGCAAATTCTAGAATTCTGTAGTTGATATTCATGCAGGTGAAAGCTTCAGCCGTACACATCCAGAGCAAGATTTCCTTCTGCAGACCTGCGCTGTGTTTCGATTTAATTAAAAGCTGCCAGCAAACTGGCTGCGCGCAGCTCTCCAACGAATTCAAGGAGGGATTGCATAAAATATACAGAAACACAGGACGCAAAATCTCTATGCTGCTTTCTTGGATTCTGAAATACTTGAATTTATAATACATGTATACATTCCTTGCTTTGCGTGTGTTTCTGTACATACTGTGGGTCCCGATGATTCACGAAGGACGTCATTTCATTTAATACAAATCTCCAGCTATGTTCATCTCTATTTAAAATCATTATGAAAGGATGCTGTGGTGCGTGAAGGGTAAATGGATATATAGTCCTGCTTTCTCTGCTGTGCTTCATATCCAATAATAACAAACGACCGATAGCTGTAGCGGCAACCACGCAATTTCTAAAACGTTCAACACATTCAGCGTAACGTTCGAGTACTTAAAAAGCATCGTAGACTGAATTTGTATACTTTATGGAAGAGAGGCTGGACGAAAAGGTGGACAGCGCGTCGCTGATGTCCCACAATCCATTCTCGACTAGAGCGATCAGAGCCTGGCAAGCGGATATGCTAAGCGTGGCGTCCGAGCTATCTTGCTTTGTCAGTAGCAACTTAAATTCAGGTACCTATCGAAAATAGGGAAATTAACGGAAGATTCGAATGAAGTTAGTCGTGCGCAGATTCAGGGAAAGAACTATTTTTTACTTTCGAGATATGATCCGTGTCTTGGCAGCTTCTCTTCTTCTTGATCGAATCGAAGAGTTTGGATATTGCCTGTAGGAAAATAGAGAGAATTGTCGCGCTAGAAACACATAAGTTGCTTTATAAAAAGCGGCCAACTCACGTGCGATATCAACACAGGATTCCTCGATTCTAATTTGTATTCTATTTCGTCCATTTTAAACGAGGAGAAATATCTTTACTCCGAGCTTCTCTGTGTTTGGACCGTAGGTATTTTCTTTTTAAATAATATACACGAGAGAACTCGTGCTTCATTACGTACAGAATTACTAATTCTTTAAGCAACGCAATCTTCCACTGTTGCGCGTAAACATACGTTTAGGTTATGAAACGCAACTTAAACCATTTCGAATTTATCGCTGGAAAGTAACTTTGTCTTTCGCGCGCTTTTAGCCTACACGTTAGCGTCCATAGAAAACATAAAAATTGCAATGATGGGCTAAAAAGTATGAAAGAGGCGTCGTATATCTCATCCACGATTAAGAAGAGAAAGAACTATGAAAAACTGAGAACGGAGAACGGATTACAATTTTCGGTCGTACATGCGTACACGTATAAATACTACATATATGCACGTAAAGTAGTATTCACCCCCAGCAGGGGTTCTCAACCGAATCGTTAGTTTTAATTTAAGGGAAATTTAGGGGACCACGATGACGAATCCCGTGTCGATGGCCAGCGTCAACGATCTTGGATACTATTATATAGTGAGATTTTTCAATATATTTATTCGTATGGACAAGTTGGAGCATAGTGCACAATATATTTAATATATATGTATATACATATATACGTACACATAAATATATATATACGTGGAATATTTAATGCGTGTATATATATATGTATATATTAGGTAGTCTGAGGAAGGGGGATCAGAGTACATTCTGGAGTTTTGAACACAATATCTTACAATTTAACGACAAGATGCCTGCATTTCTGTACTTGTTTTCTGTACGTAATGTTACTCGTATATTCATACTCGTATATTCATTCGAAAGTGTATAATATGTATATAAAGCGTAACGACCCACTATTTGTATCATTCTAAAAAAAAGGAGACGAGAATACGGGTCCTTGTTCATTACGTTACGTTAGGTTTGTTTTTTTTCTTCAGTCCATCTTATGTTGTCATTTAGTTTACTCGTTCGAGCATTTTCGCAATGGATTATGCAACATTGTGGCAAATACGTAGTACTCGCTAGAGTATACCCTTAGTCGGAGGTTGTCTCCAATTGCTAATTACACGTTCGCTCTCTCTCTCTTTCTTCCTATCTCTCTATTTTCCTCCTCCCCCTGGCCCACCGTCTGCTACTCACGATCTGAATTTATGTTAGCAGGTAGGCGATTGATACGGGAGAGCTGAACAGTGACCGAACGAATGGTGCGGTGAAACGAAAGGAGGATGAAACCTTGAACCGCACAATGTCTTTCGTAATCGTAATACGTTGCAAGTTTGCCGCTTGCAATTTGCGTATAAGGTCTATGATAAGGTTACAAAAATCTAGGCGGTTGCGGCTTAGGATGATGCTCGGTTTCGTGGAAGGGTTTCGTTTGGAATGAAGTGTGTGTTCGTGGGCTCGCGGAATTGACCAATAAACGAGCAGTATTTGACGATTGGAGACAGACTCCCTTTTTTCTCACGTAATTAGCGATTAACCATCTCTATTAAATTTCGTTTAAAAGCAAATACACTTTACAGTCTATACAATCGATACAATTGTCGTTTTTTTTTTTCACGTGTTTGCTTTGTTCCGTCCTCCTTGCGAGGAGAGCGGGGCAGGTCCAGGTACTTAGGCTATCTGCGTATTTTCGCAAAAATTCGTCAAGATCGTTCGTTTGCTCCGACCCTCTGTGTCATTGTCTCGTCGATTAGTTTTATAAAAATCACAGCGCAGCACCAGCAATTTACTTTAAAGCCTGCCCGTTTCTCCCTTGGGACGCCTCATTAAAACTGAGGCGGCTGCACGCGCGCGCCCTTCAAGCGCCCTGTTTACACGGCTACAAAAACGCAATCGCCATTGCTATACACGAATTAAAAAAAACACGGCTTGATCTTTTTTCTTTTATTTGGCATTTGCGACACTATGCACGGCACGGTAAAACTATTTCCGAATTCTTGGCAACGCGTCTCGCCAATCGTTCGTACAACGCTTCCATCTCGCATCGATACAATAATAAAATAATGTAACCGATAATTATTAATGAATAATCGTAATAAAAGATACAATGATAATAATCGTTACTAAACTAGTATTAGGTAGTCGCCTGGATACAATGCGCGTGTATCACGACGGCGCACTTATATACCTAACAGCATTTCTTCCATTTTTCTCATTAATTAGTCTTATCCGTCTTGTCTCTGCCCGCTCACACGTCTCACACGTCCCTCACTCTCTTTCGCAATCGCTATCTCGGTCTCTCGCTCGCTAAATCACTCGCTCTCCTCTACTGCATTCCCGCCACACTAACTATCGTTATCTTTAGTAAACAAATAGCATTCTAACGCATTCAATGTACAATCACTTACCGCCACGTTATCGGTAATTTAGAATCCTGATTTCTCTTTACGCTCGCACTCGCCAAGAAGACAAACATCCTTTGTTTTCTTTTGATATCCTTACCGTACTACATACATACATCCTCCGACGGCTAATCAAATCATCTAAGAATCATGTTCTCGTCCATGTGTCACGCAATTTCCCTACAAAAATGTCGAGTTTCGCGAATTCGCAATCTTCTTTTTACAATAAAATACAACGATCTATAATTTCACCGCTATACGCAACGTTCTCGTTCGACGTTCGTACGTGTCATACACAACATACGTATTCATGCAAGCATTCCCACGCGCGCACACATACACACAACACAAACATAAGCACGCAAATTACATACACGCACGCTTCTCGTTTCTTCGTTAGCCACTCGCACACACTCTCCTTCTACATTTCGACGAGCGATAAAAATGTTGCTTCGATTCGAAGGTATGCACGCAACGCAACGCTCGTATCTTATCGAAGAAATATCGAGTTGATTCGCAGCGCAGTCAAAGCTTCGTGCCCGCTATGCGGCACGAGGGATTCTACGGGCATCCTCGAAGGAGTCAGTCTAACACATTTCTCGTGCTTTCGTTTACTCGCGTCGTCCTTAGCTGTCGCGTGGCCAATCATCCGAATGCCTCGCTACGTCATTTCTGTCCGTTCACGTTCGTTTTACCGCCTAGAAGCATTTCAAATTACAGCGAGTTCCGACTCGCGATTGCGACGCGGCAAGTTTAACATCACTCGCTTCACCGTTTCGACGCAACAGTATATATTACACGTACCGCGGCCAAGCTCCCTAACTTACCGCCGTACACCACTTGCGTTTGGATCTCGGCTGTTAAGTTTCTGTATACATGTCGCAATAAATCGCTATTCCACCCGTAGGACGAACAGACCGTGCTCAATTCGTCCTCGATAACTCGCACTCGAAACGATTAGCAACGATAGAATCGCGTAAGAATCAAGTCCCTTTTCTCCCGCGTTTCAGAGCAACGGGACATCTCCCCGTCAAAGTTTCTCAGGCTTGTTGGTCGAAACGCTTTCTCTACGAGCGAACGCACCACCGACGTCGCGAATATTGAAAACGTGTGTACGGTTTAGTTTGTGTTTCCAAGAATTTTGTTCGAATTTCGCATACGCTGTCCGTGCGCAAAGTACAACCACACGGCGACTTCGCCTTCCAACAAAGTTCTCCGCATCCGAAACACCACGCGCCTTTCCGCGACCAACTGGAAACTTCTTACTGTTTGATGCATGATGCAAAAGCTTCGCGGAAATAGAACCAACTGTTTCGTTTCGATTTGTTTCTTTCCGTTTGGTCGCGCAAGGCGTGCCGCGTTTGGTCAGGAAAGACACGGGCAAAGACAAGTCACTTTATAAGATTCTTGCCGCCCCGATCCACTTGGGTTTGCTTGCGAAAGTGTAGCGGTGAGCTTCGAGCGGTTCTCCAGTTGTGCGGTTTGCTCTCAGCAACGATGATGGGTGGTTGTTTAGGTGGTCGCATCCTCCCACTCACCCCCATCTCTCTATCTGATTCTCTAATCGCACGTGGAACGATCGAGTCAGAATCGGTGGAATCGGTGGGCGGCAGTCGACGAAGACGGTTACGGAGACGGCTCAGGCGACAACGGCAGAAGACAGAGCGAGGCGCTGGTAGGCTGGTAAGTTGTTGTGCCGGCAGACGATGGCGTGTGAGTAGACGATAGTCGTTGAACACTGGCGTGCATTGTCGAGGAAGAGGTAGCAGGCTCGAATTAGTGGTATACTCGAGAGAGGCCATCCTAGGATTGCCTGCCAGCAACGGCGGCGGCAGAATGCGGATGTCCCGCAGCGGTCGCGCCACTGACCGCCACTGATGGCGGATGATGAGGCGTGTGGTGAGTTTGTGCGGAGGTGGGTCCGGTCGTTCCGGCAGCTAGTACGGGACCGGGGGCCGCGGGTCACTTGGGCGGGAATGGCGAGATCACCGATGCAGCTACCGCGGCGGCCTGCTGACTCGCCAGCATTGCCGCTGCAACACACACACAGACAGATACCGGTTCATTAATTCGTTTTCGTTTTCTCATCGTTCGCTCGTGCTTTCGTTCTTTCGCCGCGCAAATCTCATCGAACGTTCTAGGACATTAACAATTACGTTTGAGACATCTATCCCGAATCGGACCTCGCGTCCGAATATAATCGAAGGTCTACGCATCGCTCCTCGCTCCCTGTTCCAATCCCGCGGCCCTCGATCTCGGCCAAGCAAACGATCTCGGTGATTCCGCGCCACTCCAGCCCAAGTGTCGCGCAACAACGAGCGAGCATTTCCGGCGGAATATTAAAGCGAGTGAGAAGTGACGGGGGAAGGAAGAAGAGAGAGAAAGAAGACAGAGTACTCGCGGACGGCACGCGGAGAGGTAGACGCATATACAAGGTAGAAGGGAAGCGGTGATGTGAACAGAGGAGAAACAGGGACGCAATGCTAGTTGATTCGGCTACGACCGACGGACCAGTGGATTTTTTTAAACATCCAACTTTCGATCCGAGCACCGCTCGATTAAGTCTCGACGTCTCGAGCGGAGCTGACATCGCTCGAGAGTGGATCGTCTTGCCGATTGTCGTGCGTCCAGAAGGAATACCGATCGCGTGGGAACCGCGCGACTCGCAAAATCGGAGCGACAGCATTCGAATGCGAGCTTTTAAGGCGCTTACGACGGGTAGGCGGCGCTAGTTTGTCCGGATCAACCACGCGATTTCGGTCGCTCCGAGTTTCGCGATCTCGCTCGATCGATAACGAACACCCCGTTTGTTTATGTGTTAAGAAAGCTACCATCGAGTAACGAGGAGATGAACCATCGTCGCGTGGTGACGGCTGGTTCCAAGACAACTCTCGTGCGCGTCACTGTACACTCTGTTGGAATACGCGCTGATATCATTGGCAGTGGCATTTCGGCAAACCAAGAAACGGAGGAGCGGCTGTAGACGGGGATCTACTGTTCGATTCCAGCGGAAGACTACGAAAGACTACGCGACCAAGAAGTACACGGATACGCAACGCCAGTCCTCCGTTTCGAAATCGCCACGCGTGTTCTCTCGCTGTTCGCCGTGCTTGTCGATCGGTAATCGTTTCATTACGCAGCACATGTCGCTGCGATCGGTAAAACGCACGAATCATCTCCTTCTCTCGTTTTCTCGCGACTCGCGTACTCGAACGGTTCGTCGTTATTTTTTCCGGTTAATAATTATCACAGTCTGAACTATACGTCTAACTATGCGTCCTACGAGCCTCGTGGCAAACGGACCGCGACTTAACGTACCTACTCCTTACGCTCGTGCTTATACATTCGACACTTGCAAAGTATTCAGTCCGTTGTTAAGTAACAAATCGTCTAAACGAGTATTTACATGTCTAAGTATCAATTGCAATTGCGTGTATCGTTAAAAAATTGTAGCTTGCAATTTGCCGGCGTGGCTGGCGCGCAGTTTCGCGCCTCGTCTTTTCACCGTTGTCGTCAAACTGTACCACTCTTCTCTCTATTAAAATTATTTACACGCTTCCTTTCGTCGAGTCATGCTCCTTCGAGAATCCGCGTGGGTCTCGTTGTCGGGTAAAGGAAGAGCAAAGAAAAGAGCAAGGTGGTGTAAGGGGCAGAGGGCAATGGGGAGGAAGGAAAACTGACGCACTGGCGAACGCTCTTCCAACGGAGTGGAGGTGTCCTTAGCATGTTCCTCCTGGATCTCCTCCTCCATTCGGGATACTCTCGCATCCGTATGCACCAATATGGTGTACGATTAGGCGACGATCAGGCTTCGACGGATTTAGATGAGTTTGCGTACCGCGAGATCGCGTAGCTGCTACGCGGAAATCCAGAGGCAATCCGAAAGCCTAATCTCCAGCAAATAAATCACGATAAGATTCGGAATAAAATTCGGCGCGATAGAACCTGGGGGTGGGTGGCCTATTTCTATGCGCGTTCGCACTCGGGCACAGGCAGGCCCGTGGCACGTGAGCGGGCACGTGGTTCGCGAACAGGAACGACACTGAAACCAAGACCGAGACCGAGACCAAGAACGAGAATAGGGATTGGAATGGAAATTGGGAATGGGGAGGAGAGTTTCTCGAGCGGTCGGGTTAGGGACAGGAGCGGCGGCGATCGATTTCCTTCGACTCAAAGACGCTGAGTCGATTTAGTCCGTGACGCGATTAGCGGTTCCTGTCGCAAGTCTTACTGTCAGGGTCTGACAAGAGGCTTACCTCCGTAAGGAGCGGGGTATTGTCCGGTCAATAGGGGATAGCCCAGGCCTACGTGCGTATGATGATGGGTGTGCACGTGTCGCTGAGGCGGGGGCGATCTATTGTCTTTTGGCAAGGTTCCGGTGCCTGCGTCTACTGGCGGCTGCTGTTGCTGCTGCTGGCCTCCTTGCTGGTTCTGCTGCTTGGCCGGGGCCTGTTGGCCCTGCGGCTGAGGCGGACCCGGGCCAGCCACGGAACTCGGCGGCCCGCTCGGCGGCCGCGACGGCGTCGGCCCCGCCGAGGACGGACTCGCCGAAGCCGCGGACGTTTTCGGCGTCGGGGACTTGAGAGCACGCTCCTGAAGCTCGTGTATCTTGTGCGCCGAATAATACTGATTGGCATGATGCTGAAGCAGATCCAAAGCTTTGCCGCCGGGTGGCCTGCTCAGATCCTCCGGCGCGTGATACCTCGGTAGCTGGTGGAGGTACGGGTTGCCGGAGTACGGCCCCGGGACCAGCATCGGACTGAGCCCGCGGTAGACCGGATGCCCGGGATCGAACGGCAACGCGCCGTAATGCTGAGGTTGCATGTAGCTCGGGTGAATGTAGGCGTACTGGGAGGTAGGCGGCGGAGGGCCCTGCGTTTCCATCGTCGGCTTCACACCCTCCTGCTTGCTCTTCGAGTCCTCGTTCTTTCCCAGGTCCTGAGGCTTCTCCTGCTTCGGCTGATGCTTCGGACTCGGAGGTGGAGCCTTCGCCTGTTGACTTTGCTTGCTCGTCTCCTCCTTTCGCCTCTGATCACCCGCGTACAGGTAATATCTTCGGTCGTCCTGCATCGGGCCGGGTGGTGGCGGCGGTGGCGCCGCCCTTTGACTCTGAGAACCGTGGTAGACGTGGTACGGGCTCATCTGACTCTTCATCTCGATGCTCTCCTTCAGTATCTGATGATTCTCGTGCTGTTTATCCTTCAAGCTGGACTGCTGCGACTGCGGCTCCTGCTTGATCTTGGCCTTTTGCTCGTGGATATCTTGCTCCTGCACCTGTTGCTGTTGCTGCTGCTGTTGCTGCTGCTGTAATTGTTGCTGTTGTTGTTGCTGTTGCTGCTGCTGCTGCTGCGGAACAGGTTGAGGAGGTTGATACGGATATCCGGGCGGCATGTACCCACCGTAGCCGCCATAATAGTGCGGCTGTTGCTGCGGTTGAGGCAACGACTGGCTCAGCTCCTTCTTCTCCTTTTCCGCCACGACGCTCTGCAAGCTGGCCATCGTCGGCATTTGCGGTATGTTGAGCGGCTTCATCTCTTGCTTCGGCGCAAGATCGTTAGGCTTCTGATCGACCGGCTTGCTCTCCTGCACGCTCGGCACCAGATATGGCGGTTGCCCGTAATAAGGATACATGCTGAAGTGAGCCGGCAAATGGGTAGCCGCGGTGGCCTTGCCGTCCTTCTCCTGACTCTGCTTGGTCTTGTCGATCGGCTCGGCCTCGAGAACGGGCGCCGCGTCGTCGGAGATGTCCGAGTAGGCGGGGCTCTGAACGTCCTCCCTGGTGGAGTCGACGATCGGCGCCTCCAGCGGTGACGGGTGGGGACTGCCTCCCGGCGATTTCCTCGACTTCTTCTTGTAGCCCTGAGGCTTCGAGGACCGCGGATCTTTGCTCTTGTCCTGTTCGGGCATCAGAGCCGCGGTCGGTTTAACTTTGAACTGTGGCATTTTCGCGTGCAACGACACGCTCTGATATGGTTGCAAGTGCGACTGCACCCCCTGGCCGGGGTGGCCGGGTTGCGGAGGAGCCGCTGCCTGCAAGCCCGCCGCTTGCTGCGACACCTGACTCGCCAGACCCTGCAGCCCCGGATGTTGGCTCGCGATACTCTGCATGTTCGTCGGCTGTGGCTGTTGTTGCAGTCCGGCTTGCTGCACCACGTGAGCCTGCGTCGGTTGTCCAAGCTGCGCGGACAGCGAATGCTGCACGGAGAGCTGATGGGCTGGCGGCAGCTGCTGCTGTTGCTGTTGCTGAACGGCCGATTGCAGCTGCTGCGACTGCTGGTTCGATACAAGTTGCTGCGCCGGTGAAGGCTGCCCAGGCTGCAACGACTGCTGGCTCTGTTGCAGCAGGGGGTTTTGTTGCTGGTGCTGCGACATTTGAGAGGGCTGAGGCGGTTGAGGAATATTCAACTGCGGAGGGATATTCGCGCTCGGATGAGGCGAGGGAATCGGCCTGGGTGACTGGCTCGGTCGAGGACTCGGGCTTTGCGGGGAATTCGAACTACCCAACGACATTTGATTCTGCTGCTGTTGCTGTTGCTGCTGTTGTTGCTGCTGCTGCTGCACAGACTGTTGCCTCGCAGAGGTCGGTATCGTGGAGGGTGGGGCAGGCAGGTCATCCTGTCCAAATCTGAGCACACCTGGTTTCACGATACTCTTGTCCGAAGTGAGAAGAGTCGCGGGCGGTTCTATACTCGGCGAGGCAACCCGCGGAGGAGGAGGAGGCGTCTCTGGCGGCAGACTGCTCGCAGGGGGGCTAGCCGACCTGAGGGGTGTTCCCTCGGGTTTGTCGACGGGCGATTTAACCGGCGTCGCTGGGCTCGGAGCCTCGATATTGCTCTCGTCGTTCTCCGACATGCTCGTGATTCCTTCCTTGGTATCATCGTCATCCGCCGATCCGTGCGCGTGGCTTTGATGATACTTGAGCCCATTGATGTGTTTGTACTTTTTGTTGCAATTCGGCTCCGGACACTCCAGCAGCACTGGGCTCGCTGGCGGGGAGCCGCTGGGCGGCGTCGGCGGGGGTGCGCGCCTCTTGTTCTTGTCCTCTTCTTCGGGGCCGCGAGACTTCCGCTTGGCCGCTGGATCCGGTCGCGGCGGGACGAACGCCGCTGGACTCGGACTCGCTGCCGGCGAACCTTGAGCTCCGCGGCGTCCCTTGGCACCGCCGTTGCGCAGCTTGCTGTGCACCGAGCTCCTCGTTTCCGTGAAGTTGCTCAGATCGTTGCCCGGAGTGGCGTTCGCCGCGGCTCTTCCGCGCTTCCCGCGCCCCTTGGGCGTCCGTGCGTCTAGATCACTGGTCGGCGAGTCGCAGAACCTCGGCGGCGCCCAATCGTGGCGAGTGCAGTCCAGTAACGTACCCACGTACGTTTTCCCTCGCCACGTCACGTTCACCACCAGCACACCTGCAACCAACACACCAGGCTAGGTCTGACCAAGTGACCACGCGTAACACGATTCTGCGGCGTCCTAGCTAGCGCGAAGCGTCCTTCGGCCGCTCGCGTCAATCTACCTGCTTCGCTGGCGAAACTTTCACGGGGACGAGCGCGAAGGAGGGTCGAAACGAAAAAGACAACGACTGGCATTTCAAAGAAGTTTCGCGGCAGGGACTATATAGGAAGAATCCTAGTGTTATGTTGTTAACTCAAGTTCAATAGCTCCCCGAGAAGCTTGCATTGATTGAAACCCGCTTTTTTACCCAGATCAACTGTAACACCCATCAACACCATCAACCCACACTAACTCCCCAGATCTTTCAACCAAAGTGAAACGGAATATGAATAGATATACTGCCCTCCTTAGTTAAACCGTCCTATCTAGCATTTTTTCATTTTTAGAGATATGTTGAAATATTTGAAGTTCTACACGTCTTTTTTACCTTTTAAGTAAAGTTAGAAAACTCAACGTGCTTCGTAAAGATTTATAAACACTTTAATGTATTTAACCTAACTTTTTTCTAATTGGTTAAAATATCCTATCTAAAGCAATTAATTAATTGGTACGTTGATAATATATTACCTACCGGTATACCTATTACAAAAAATTATATTAGGCTGTTACCAGTGGCGGATTTAAGAAAAAAGTCCCAGGTGGCAAACGTTCTGAGGGGCCCATTTTTCCAGGAAAATTAACGGGTAGTTTACTAAAAGGGGTAAGTGTATAGAAAAAGATAGAAAAAAATATAGTGCTTGGATAAAATCATAAGTTTTTTTTAAGACAGGGCCCTAGGAGGGCCTTCTGAGCAGGGGCCTATTTTTAGAGAAAATAAAGCGGTAGTTTACTAAAAACGGGCTCAGTGTAATAATAAAAAAAAAATATATTTTGGATATAATCATAATTTTTTTAAAAATTGGGCCCTAGGGGGCCTTCTGTGCAGAGGCCCAGGTGGCAACTGATCATCCGCCACCCTGTTAAATCCGCCACTGGCTGTTACCAAATAGTGACAACATGTTTTAATTCGAATGAGGGGAAATAAGAACGGTACAAAGTAAATAATAAAACTTCAGTTTTCTCGGTTGTTTCAAAATGTTAGATAGGACATTTTAACTAAAGAGGGCAGTATACGCGTACAAGGGAAGACGCGACTCACTGGCAACGTTCGCGTCGCCTGCAACTCACCTCCTTCGGTTTCGTGCCAAACGATACCCTCGAGAGTCACCGACGTTCCAGGTTCGCAGGGGCCTAAACATTCCGGCTCGGTAATGGTCCCCACGCTGGTCCCGACGCACACGTCGGACATGTCCTGCAATCACAAAATTCCCGTGTACATCGTTGAATCGCGATTCCGCTTGCCAGAATCCGCGAGCATGCTCTGCGCTTCCGTTTCCTACCAAATCCCGCCGTATACTTAAAATAACATCGCATTTTTACGCTCCGTCTTTTCGTCCACTAATAAACCCGATGATTTCGAGGACGCACTTCCTCGAGGCTGCGACATACTTTCACCGTCATTCGACACACGCTCTGCCTCTCTTTCTCTCTCCCCTCTCCTCCTCCTTACCTACCCGTCTCTCCGCACGTACACGCGCCACTCCCTGTCTGCATGTGCTACTCGCACAATTTTGGTCAGTCGCTTCTTTAAAATAGTGGCAAGGACGAGCGAGCGACGAGCTCGAGCGAAGATAAGAAACACTCCTATCTCGGGCTGGTAAAAGCCACTGGTACTGGGCATATCACGATAATTTGAAATTTAACTCGAGGCCTCTACGCCGTTGCAACATCGAATTGATTGCAAGGCTGGGAAGACGAGCTCGACGCTAAAAGGAGCGTCGGAGTTTCAGGAGAAGAGAAGCGAATAAAAGCCTACTCCGCGGGAGAATATATTTATGCAAAGGCACGGGCACCAATAGAGAACCGAGATCCAACAAACGAAATGGAGCATACGTTTTAAAATTCTCCATTAGCTAGAAGTCTAGGCAAACGGTGTCTACAAAAAATTCAACGTTTTCGTAGAACATATGTGCACAGGTGCAGCGGCAGCTCGTCAGCAACGTAAGCGTGGGGCAAGCACGTGTGCGCCTGCTCTACTACATAGCTACTCTAATAAACGTACCTCGATCGAATCGCGTTGTCACGCGACGTACTTCGCGCCGCATAATTCTCATCGCGATAACAATGATTTATGCAAGTGCAGGCTGCGCCTTCAACGATCGATCGACAGAAACATTGTTACATTGTCTCTGCTTCCTCCCTGTGGACCTGCCACTGACTACGCTCTCCACCTTGGACGCGTGGAATGAAAAGTGAGGAGGCTCGTAAGCCGGTGGTTAATTCGAGCAAGATCTCGCCTTTGTGATCAGGCGGATGAAACGGAAGCGATAGAGGTGCAGGTGGCACGAGCGTGCGTTCCCTCGGCTCGAATGGGGACCACACGAAATTATACTGTGTCCTTGGTAGTCGTTTGCGAAGCAATGTAGCAACACTTTCGTCAAACGCGGTGGGTTTGGATAGTTGGTTGGACCTAAACGACCGTAATGACTGAATCCGTAGGAAAGTGGGATGAATGGCAACGTACGCGATGCCAGATTCACGCGGGGGTCGTTCAGAGACGGAACTTTGCAAAGGCGAGTTGATGGCTTCGACTATGTATGTTACTCTCCCGTTGGCTCGCCGAACGAACAATTGGTCGCCAACCAATTCTATTTCTCATTCGCTCACTCTACTCTTTAATATCTGCCCTCTCCCTCTCGGCTTCCCTACTCTAGCCAGTATTACTCTCTCCTCTGTACACCCTGCTCCCTCCTTCTTTTCCCCTGCCTTCTCCACCCTCTTCTTATCGCCACTCGACCGTCAAACGATACAGCCGCTTATATTTCCGCGCTTAAACCGCTAATCGGCCTACGCGCTGCTCCAGTCTAACGATTACCCGGCATTTACTCGCCGGCCGCCGTTACTTTATCCTATCCGTGCTTTACTTTTCCATCAAACGCGCGACGAACGAGTATCGAGAGAATTGATTACCGGTGTTTGGGGAAATGTTAGAGAGACTGTTGGAATTTGAGGTTTCGTTTTCTTTATTTTGTTAACAAGATTCGCGGGTCAAAAGTAATGGAAAATAGCGACGGGAGGGTAAAATTGAGCGGGTTGGGAAATTAATAGCTGTGGATGCAAACGGGAAAAGAATTATTGTTGGCTCGGGCAACGGCAATTTTACTGCTTCGACGCAACGGCGCACAGTGGGGATGGCGAGGAAGAGTGTTAAAAATGAAAGTTATATTTTTGTGTATTCATCACTGTAGTCTGATACCCAGTGGACCGAAGTATCTAACCATGCAAACAGATATGTCATATTCATGGTAATTAGAAAGAAAAATCGATCTGAAGTTGACCTTTTGAATTCTAACGGGAATTGTGTTGATATTCCTACCAGATCGTGTTGAATAAAATTGCATTGGTTAACTTTGTTCGTCGAATAAAGAAATTAACTGTATTTGTCAAATAATAAAAAGTTGAAGTAAATTTTATTTGATCCGTTATTTAAATAATTATTTATTTAGTTAATGTCAAAATCTAGTTACTTCTTATAATGATCTATGTTGATTTTTAAATTGTCTCAATAAAATTCTGTAATTATTAATTTTCTACTAATTTTTTCCCTATTAAAAACTGTACCACATTCTTTATAAATTTTTGGCACGTGTAGATAAAAAGTTTCGCCTCCTCTGGTGTATAGTTTCAGCTTATTTGTCACATAAATACTTTTCGAAAACGCTTCACTGTAATTGTACTATGCCACTTCAAATGGAGCCACCTAGTACCTATTTTAACTTTTCATCAACTCTTTTAGATTTATAAAATAGCTCCGTTTTCCTCTGGGCTCTAGATAGATATACTATTTGAAAGCAGATACCATCTACTAATAGCTCTGTAAAAATTGGCTGTTTTTTCCAACTTTGGCTGTTATTAATAGATAAACACAGGAGTGCGCTGTGCATGCGATTTCGCAAATTCTCGCTATTTTTGAATACTTTCTATTTTGTATTACGTGTTAATAGCTTTAGTTTGCACGGACAGTAATATTAAGAACAT
Source organism: Andrena minutula (assembly GCA_929113495.1). Taxonomy (NCBI): domain Eukaryota; kingdom Metazoa; phylum Arthropoda; class Insecta; order Hymenoptera; family Andrenidae; genus Andrena; species Andrena minutula. Next base: position 5,914,341 of record OV815995.1, on the reverse strand, counting down.
TACTAAAAAACAAAATAGTAATAAAAATGATAAATAAAGTATTGTCACCAGAATCGTTACAGAGAAAACATATTTCATAATTATTTACTAATACTTATATAACATTCCTTTTTTCATTAGAAATTTTAAGTGTTATAATTTATGCTTTATTTTACATAAACGCATATGATTGATTAATATTTATGAAATCTACACGTACAGAAACTTTTATGTATAGTTCTAAATGTTATAAGATGTCAATTATTTTATGAAGCGTATATGAGCATATTAATTTCTAAAAACCCTCCTCTATTAATTACAAAAATGATAATATATTAGTTACAGCTTCAGCAATTTTTCCATTTATTATAGTGCAATACAGGATATTATAAATATTATTTTATTACGTAATTTTAGTCGTTTAATGTAATATGTTATAATTCTATTGTTATTTTCTTTCTTTAGTATATTTTATAATGTTCGAAGCTAATCAATTCGTTGTTTATGTAATGTCACATACTTATTAATTCATAATTATCAGTTTTGTATACCGAATGATTACGGGATTTATTACTATTTTATTTATTACAGATGCTTCAATTTTATTAATATTCCTGTCCACATAACCCCTACTTATTAACAAGTATTATAAAAAAAAGTATTCAAAAATATTGAGAAACACCGAAGTTACGAAATTTTTCCGCCAATCCTATATTACGTGCCCCACTGTGCGCCAGCCACAACCTTTTTTTCCCCTCACTAATAGCGTTTCGCAGAGTTGTTTGCGTTTAATACGGATGTACGATTTCATAAAGAAACCGCTCGAGTCATTGCTGTTATCGCCGCGTGGTATCATCTAGATAATTTCCCACTAACATCTTTGCGCCAGATCCGGCAGATTTTTAATTCCCGATCTGACCAACGATTAATTCATAGAGCGCGTGGAAACGCGTAGATAACGCGACGAGCACGGACAGATATCTCTAAACGTAATATATACTGTAGGAATATTGATTTATGCGGAAGTTGTTCGCGCCATCTGTCAATGGGTTGCATGGAGTTTCGGCCGCGTGTAGCACACTTGGCATACGGGATGGGGTGGGATGAAACGAGACACTGTCGTCGCGTCGTTTCACAAGACTCGTAAGCCGGTGATCAACAGTTGGAGGCGTTTCTCCTCTTACGCAAATGAAGGAGAAAAAGAAGGGAATTATGGCAACGGTGCGGTTAATTACGGCGTCAAACGAGCTTCGCGATGACTCGGCTCCTTCCACCGTTATTCTCATCGAATACGTACTATTACGTACTTGAAAGAAGACTAATTTAAGAAAGAAGATTGATCGATCAGCCTAAAGAAGAGAGACACTAGCCTTATATTATATAGGAAGCTCGAGAAACACCGTTTCTACGAAAACATTGAGGTGTATGGAAGTCGAATCGTGGCCAAAGTATCAACAACCACGACGATACCGAGTTTGAAGATCGGCCAAGTCTGTTTGAGAAGGGGTGGTAAAGGTGGACGTGGTAGCGGAGGCAAAACCTTTTTGAATTTAGAGCGTTACGCGTGAAGAGGAAGGGGGAGAAAGGAAGAAACGTAGGAAGAGGGTTGAAAAGAGAATGAGGGATGGTGGATGACAGCGTGTTAGGTCATCGAATAAGCCCGTCCGGCCGACTACGCTACGCTGTCTCGCCGGCAGCCGTGTTTGTCTCTATGTATTCGTCCGGGTACTCTCGGGGGCGGAGACCGCAGAGTATTGATTTCACCCCCTTCGCGTACCCCTCAGCCGCTTGCATCCCCAAGCCGTGAGCCCCTAGTCCCAGAGTCTCGGCACCGACACTGACACCGACTCGTAATACCCGCCACCTCCTACGCTCTCGACTACCCGAGTTTCGGTAGTCCGAACCGCTGCTGACTACCACGTACATTTGTAAATCGACCAGCAGAGCGACCCGTGCCCCCGCCCTCTACTACAAGCTACGAGAATGTTCGATATCGAGCGTCTGTTGGATCCCGCGGAAAAGCCCATGACTCCTAGCCGAGCTGCAATTTAGAGATATTCAACGCGTGGATCGCGCTGCAGCGCAGCCGAAACAGCGCGGAAATCGTTGGCGAACGAGCGGAAGCTCGATCGGCGCAAGCGCATGGCAAACGACCTGCGTTTTCATCGATCTCTGCGTCCTTTCAAGTGAGATTGCGGCCGCGCGAAAATGGAAACAAGGTTGAATTGTCGATCGACGATAAGGGTATCGTGCGTATTTGGGGATTGGGAGGATGAAGGTGAGGCTGAGAGAGAAAGAGAGAGAGAGCAAAGAAGCGTGGATGAGAGGTTGTGCCCGATCGAGAATCGTTGACACGCGAAGGAAGTTTGCAAAGGGTTTTACCTTCGGTTCGGAAGCGGAAGTCTTCAGTTTCTTGGGAGGCGGAGGACTGGCTGCGGTATCCATGGCGTCGTCGGGCGTCGTGGTGATCGGAGGTCCGGTACCGGTTACCGCAGCGAGTTTGGTTTGCTCAGGCTTGGCGGCCGGTCCGGCGGCGGTCGCGCTAGCTGGGCTCGGAGGCGGACAAGGGGCCGCGGCGGAGCTGGGCGGGGGTCCAGGCCCCTGGGAGACCGAGAACCCCGTTCGCGAGCTTGGCGAAGGGCCCTGGCTCTGCTGAGGGGCGGTCGCGGCCGCTGGAGGTCCCTGAGACTGCGCGGCAATCCCTACCGCTCCGGTCCCAACACCCACACCTAGACTCGGCGCCGGCCCTGATCCTGGCACTGGCCCTGACACTGGCCCCGGCCCCGCACCCGTACCCGTTCCGCTCGACGTTTGACTCTGGCCATTGCCGCCTCCGACCCCGACACCTACTCCAACTCCAACAACTCCAACAACACCGACGCCGACGCCAACTACGACCCCGGCTCCACTGGTGCCGCCGGGGCCGCTTGACCTCGCTGTGCCGTTCATCTCCGGCTTGCTCTGCTGTCCCGCCACATGGTTAATCTGCGGCTTCTCGTGCTTGTCCCGCGTCTTGTCCCGGCGATGTCCGCTCGAGCCTCTCTTCGACCCGGCGGTCGATGAGGTCGCGTTCCCAGTCCCACCGGCGGAGCTCGCCGAGTGGCTCGGTTTCGATTTGTTCGACGACGACGACGACGACGACGAAGACGACGACGAAGACTGACCACCGGCACCACTGCTACCACCACCGGCCACGGCACCGGCACCGACACCGACCCCGGCACCACCGACGCCACCATTTCCACCAGTACCGCAACCACCGGAACCGCTACCACCACTGCCACCGCCGCCACTACCACCACCACCAACGACACAACCACCACCGGCACCGCTGCCACCGGTCCCCGCGGTACAGTCCGAGTTCTGAGCGTTCTGCCCGATCGCTGAGCCGGCCGACGACGAGGAGCCCGAGCCCCCCGATGAGGAGGAAGACCCGCCCGAGGACACCGAGCCGCCGCCGCCGGCGGCTGCCTCCTGCGACGACACCGATCCGTTGATTTCGTTCGACTTGACGATCTCGTGTTTCGCCTCGCTGCTCTTCGTACCCGGCTTCGTGCGCTTGATCTTCATTTTCAGGCCCTTGTCGACGGTCGCCGAGTGTTCCACGGCCATTTTGCCGGGATTAACAGTGTTCCCGTGCGCGTTGTTTACGCCACTCACCACGGCGTTGTTCTGTTTGCTACCCGTTCCCGCAATGATCGCCGAGGGACCGTTCGCGTTCCCGTTCCCGCCCCCGGGACCGTTGCTACCGGCGTTACTTACAACGCTTCCGTTCCCGTGTCCGTTCCCGTTACTGGGGCTGTTCGATCGCCCGGACGAGTTGAGGCCGCAGGAAGATGGCGCCGACGACGACAACGCTGACGAGCACGAGGAAGATGATGACAAGGAGGACGACGATGACGAAGACGAGGATGACGAAGACGACGACGACGAGCACGACGAGGACGACGAGGACGATGAGGATGACGACGACGTCGACGAATTGGAGGATTGTCCGCAACCGTTGGGCCCCGTTGACGCGACGACTGACGAGGACAGGTTCGACGAGCTTAAGCCGTTTGTGGAATTTTGAAGCTGCTGCTGCTGTTGCTGCTGCTGCTGTTGCTGCTGCTGGTGGTGATGCTGCTGATGGTGATGGTGATGATGATGATTCGTGGTATTCGAAGCCGATGATGCCGAGGCAGGCGTTGAAGCCATGCCTGTCCCTGAGCTCAATTTCTCGTCCCTCGTCTTCTCAATGTCCGCATCAAGGTCGATTATCAAATCCCCTATTCCGATGTCCCATTCGTTGTCGTCGTATTCAAAGTTGTTGGTCGCATTCGTCGCGGCCGGATCCAGCTCATCGGTGTTTGCAGCCACCGTGCTTGCTTTACAATCTCGCTGCTGGCCCGATGACGACGACGACGACGACGACGACGAGGACCTGTCCCGACCTTGATGGTGATGGTGATGATGATGGTGATGATGGTGATGATGATGATGGTGATGGTGATGATGCCGATGGTCCTTATGGTCCTTATGGTCCTTACGATCTTTTCGATCCTTACGATCCTTCCGCTCCTTATGGTCCCTTCCTACCAGGCAGCGTTCCTGTCTCTTCGACGTCTGACCGCTTCCTGCCCCAACGCCGTTACACTTGCCGCTCCCGCTGTTCTGATTGTAATAGTTGTTGTTATTGTTGTTGCTTGCTAGATCGATCACGTTGTTATTCCCGCAATCGACAGCACCGACTTTCCCCTGGCCGTTTACGTGATCCACGTGATTGTCCTTATTGGTACTGTCCTCGTTCTTATTACGATGACCAACGTTGTTGTTGTTGGTGGTTTTGTTGTAATTGTTGTTGCTCGGATCGTCGTTCTCGTAGATGCTGATGCTAGTGCTGGTGCTGGTGCCGGTGCCGGTGGTGCTGTTACTGCTATTACTGCTGCCACCGCCGGTGCTGTTGACACCGTTGTTGCAACCGCTGTTCTTGTTGCCGCCGCTGTTGTTACTGTTACCGTAATTAACGTTGTTGCCACCACCACCACCACCGACGAACGGGGATGGTCCTTTGCGGTTTACGTTAGGGAGGCGACCGCCTAGTGGCGTGGTCGCCATGCCCTTTGAAACGTTTCCCCGGTACCCGCCAGCCTGATCACCGACTGCCTGCCTGTTCCCGCCGATTCCAAGCAATACCACCGCGCGCCAAACGCGTCCTTTTTACCCCAACCACCACCCGCGAGACGCGCCTCGTCCATCGAACACATCACTTACTCGATCACGTCTACCCTCCACCGATATTCGCGATATTCCCGAAATCCACCCTTTCCTTCGCTTTCCTTCCTAATCTCTTCCAATCCTCTTCGCCCTCTCCCACTTCTATATATCTCTCTCTCTCTCTTTCTCGCTCTCGCTCTCACTCACTCGCTCTCGCTCTTTCTCTCTCTCTCTCGCGCGCGCGCTCTCCCCCTCCCCCCTTGTTTGTCGCCCACGGGATGCTCCTCCGTTTCAGAAATTCACGCAGCCACTCGTTTCCATCGACGCTTCTCTTCAAGTTCGGCTCACCTCCTCTCCTCTTCGTCCTCCTCTTCCGTTTTCTCCTCCTGCTCCGCCACCGCTTTCTCACCGTCACTTTTTGCACCACCACCGCCGACTTACGCCAACTCGCGCCAACTTCCGACGATTACCGTCGTCACTCAACTTCTTCTCCGCGGGTACTCGTGCGCCGCCAATCACCGTTCGTCGTTTATCTATCTCGCATATCACGCGAAACCAGGCGACACCGCCACGTAGCGCATCCCTTGCTATATTTTTTTTTTAATTATTTCCTCGACGTACTTTCTCGCGTGCACGCCCGAACTACCCGCCGCTGTCGGAACCGGAACCGGAACCGAAATCGGTAACGCCGCAACCACCGCGATCTTCCTTCCTTTAGGCACCTCCCACGAGTCTTCCTCTGGTCCTTTTACAAAGCATTAGCTCGGAACGCGGTTTGTCCTTCCGACTTGGTACTAAAGCGGCGACCGTGTCTCTGCTGTTCGTCGTAGTTTCGATCTGCAATCAAAAGACACGATTCTGTGAAGAGCGTCGGGATGCGTTTGTCGCGCAAACCATTCGCTTCGTAGCCTCGTCATTTCCTTCGGATACCGGTTCGCTGGCCGAGTTACGAATTCATCGCTCTTCGTGCAACCTCCTTTACGATTTTTCCGTCTACAGGCGAACGCTTGGGACGAGGCCAACGAAATCGGTTGGTCGATACACTCTTTCCAACTATATGCCAGCGGCAAACAACAATGGACAACCAAAAGAAACAATGGATCCCGTGGAGCGCAAAATGTGAGAGAAGCAGTAGGTAGAGACACAAAAAGATGAAAGGATCAGGAAGAGGAACAGGAAAAGTAAGAGAAAGAGAAAGAGTAAAATAACAGAAGAAACAGTGGTACAAAAAAGAAAAAATCAAGTCTCCTAGCCGAGTTTTGCGCTAAAAGACTCGAATTGCCCCTACGGATCCTATCGAATCGCTGCTCCTTGCCTACAAATCGGTATTCCCACTTACAGAGGAATTCGTGTCAGGGAACGATTAATTTTACCGGTGGCATTTGGCACTGGTCCAATCTCGTCGGCGTCGACGTTGGCATCGGCGGCGTCGTAGACGGTCAACCCTCTGAGAAAGACTAAACTATTCGCCTCCCTTACCGCCATTCGTCTTTTTGCACTTTCTCGCGCACGGTCTCCGCGACAGAACCAGATCGATTAAACCTTCGATCGCTAGCAATGTAAACACGCATTCCCAAACCCCCATCGTTCATTCGTACGAGTAATATGAAACCCTTTGCCACGCCACGCCGCTCCCATTTCTTTCTCCCTCTTTCCCAGTCTGTTTATAAAATTCTAGAAGGCCATCATCGCACCACTCTTCTTCGCAACCTCTGAAAATCCACAACATGTAGATCCAGGTTACTACGATACGCCGAATTCAATTCAAATTACGGCAAGTTAATATTCCATTACGCTTGTCGGTCGGCGGTGAGTGGCGCGCGTACCGAGTCGAGATATATCTCTTTCCCCTCTCGCCTCTCTCGCTGCCCCCCTTCCCTGAATAATTGAACGACGCGATCGTGGAAAGCGGAATGGCGAAAGCCTGTTTCCTTTCTAGTCGAGCGCACTGCAATCGCCGGATCGGTGGATCGCTGTACATATCGCGGGAGCTTTACGCTTCGAACGGTTATGCGACAACATCTAACGCCTCCACCACCACTGATTTTATCCCGTCCCGGTGCCCTTGTAAATACGAACCACCCGTATAATCCCATTCCTGCCTCGGTTCGTCCTACACGTTAACCTTCTGCCGCAGTTTTAACCGCTTCGCCTAGGCTTCGGAACGTCATGCGGCCCGTGTAGTTCTCGCAATAGCAATCCTTGTTTACCGACACCAACGACAATATTTACCGATGAAAAGTCCGCGTGTCGTACACAAATTTAGCTGCGTCGGCTACTCTCGAGTGCCTATCGGTCCCCGTTATCGCGTCTATAAATATTTATAATGCGCTCGATAACGACGGTAATTAAATCAAAGCCAAAGCTAGAGCCACAGCCAAGTATAAGGAGCATTGGTTGTTGGTGCGAATTGATGGATAGGAAAGAGAAGGTTTATCGCTGCTAATGAGCCGTTTCCTTGCTGACACACGCACACTAAGAAGGGGTGTGATTGAAAAACGCCGGTCCCTCGTGGATCGTATTTATCTTTTGGCTCGAGCCACAGGCGCTTTCTCTCTGTTGCGAATTTTCTCAAGACTAGTGCCAACGGCGACTACATTTTGCAACTTTAACCTGTTCGGAGGTGTGGGATTATTCTTCGATACGTTGGGCGGAATTCGTGCCAACTCGAAACGTGCGTTTTTGTAAATTTAGAAACCAACAGAACGAAACAGGTCGTCGAATCGCGCGCTGGCCGCAAAAAGGAAGCGCGACGGCTGGGCCGACCCCACTCTTCCTTTTTTCAGTTAGCACCGCTCGCATCGTACTATAGTTGCAAGCGCGATCAAATCATTTGCCACTTTTTCTCGCCAAGCTGCTCGTACTTAATCGACGCGGAGATAGCAAGTTTTTACGATCACTTTGCTAGATTGCCCGTGGTTGGTAAACTAAATGCATTTGCCTGGCCGTGTAACCTCGTGATGTTCGGATTAAAGATCGCGGGTGATACTTGTCTTTCAATATTCTGTGAATTCTATCGCGATACTTTGAATCGTCGAAAAATTAAGCTATCTTTAGAGATATTTTTCTTAGTAAATGCAACGTATAATGAAATAAATCTTTTTTGTATTTATTAAGCTACTTTTATATTATACAACAAATAAAATAAAAGGATATTTGCAATTGGTTTTAATTGTTTTTTTTTTACACTGTCAATATGGCACCTAAAAACAGTGGTATGTTCACGACGTAAGTGATTTCCCGGCTCAGGCTTATCTGAAATAAAAAATCCAAAAGATTCTTAATCTGTATGAGTGTCGCTATAGCCCCTAGCTCAATTAACAATTTTCCTTGAAAAGTAAGAAAATAGCGCTGGTTTGAAAAAAGAAATTTGACAAAGCACCCCCAAAAGGATGTATTCTCGGGTGTTCCATGAGAAAAACTTCGTTTATTTCTCGGCAAAAATTTTTAATTGAACTAGGGACTACAGCGACATTCATACAGATTAAGAATCTTTTGGAATTTTTTGTTTCGGGTACACCTGAGCCGGGAAATTACCTACGCCGTGAGCATACCTTTTTTTATAGGTATATAAAAAATATATATTAAAGCTGTAAAAAAACATTAAAACAAGTTTTAAAAAATCCTTTTTATTTTGTTTTCCTATAATATAAGAGTAGCTTAATAAACACCAAAAAGATTTATTTCAATAATGAAATAATACAACATATAAATGTTGTATTTACCGAGAAAAAAATCTTTACAAACAGCTTAATCTTTCAGCCGATCAAAGTAGAATAACTCCTTAATCTTAGTGGAAAAATAATGGTGAAAGGTGATAGGTACCCATGTATCGCCAAGCGAGTGCCTACTTAGCCCTGATGAATCATTCACTGACTCGCATCACTTCAACTCAGCCTCCCCCTACCTCCCAATACCTACGTATAATTAACGCATTTATCTCTGATTTATAACCAGCTGGAACCGCCTACTGTCCCTGAGCCGCATCCGATCGGCATCGGCAGTGGAATTCTATACGTTCCTATTTAACTATTCGACCGATCCATTAATTTCTAGTACCACCCAAGCATCCAAGCAGCCTACACGCGATCTTATCTCTCCTATACGCGCAACCTTTCAACCAGTTAACTGAAAAAAAAAACATTTTCCCATCGTCCACAAATACTTGTGTCATCCACAATGCCTACTGCAAGTTATCGCGAAAGCGTCGCAACATACATACGCCGAATTCCACGCATCTCTCGATAACCGATGGTCCGTTGGATATTAATCGCGATAACGCGACGATAAGGATTCGCGATAACCGATGGGTAAATATAGTATCGGTACACTGTCGCATACGTCGCCGAAACAAATTGAAATTATCATTTGTAACGTATTACAAACACGTCTCCACCTATCTGCTTCATAATCGTCCAGTAGAAATAGTTGGAAGCAACCGTCGTAAAAAATTAGAAACTCTGTGTCACGCTGTAACATGATTTGTGGAAAGGAACGCGGACGAATGTAAACGCAGCAGCGGCTTTGTTGTAAGTAGTCCCGTGAAGGAGGAACGGAAGGATGAAAGAGCGAAAGGTAGTCGAGGAAGAGAATTCTTTTCGGGCCTCGTTAGTGCGTTGAAGGGTAGTTAATGCGCGCGACTCAATTTACCAAGGCGAGTGACGGTGACGGGGACGGTAACGGGACAGTCTCGTAACTGTCGCTGGTACGTAGTCGCAATAGCTTGCGCAGGTCGATAAATACATGCTCCGGGGGGTTCCTCCCAACCGGCGTTTTCACTCACGAGGCTGATGCCCGCAAAAGAGCACGAGACGCAGTCAAACGCAGGCACGCACGCATACATATGTACATACGTAACAGCCGACACATTCGGTGCTTCTATCCGAGGACCACGTATTCGAGTTCAGAGCTGTCGAGAAAGCCGCTAATCAAACGTCCTCGTCGCATGCCTCCAAACAAACTTCTTCGGAAAGGAACCGGAAAAACATACGGCTTCCGTACACGGAGTATTCGGAAAAGAGCACGCAGTAATCCTTGTTCCGTGAACTATATACACTACCCTTGGAAATAATCTGTCGTCACTTACTACGCGTACGTACGTTTGATAAAGGAAAAATAAAATAAATGGTAACATATGTAGTTGATTACATATTGCTTGTCCTTATTAAATTGCTACTTCTGTTCTCTTGGTACCTACGTTCGTAAATGTGTAATTTTGCCAGTGTAATTTAGAGATAAGGCTACTATTATCGCTTCCTACATGATTCGACTGTTCAGGTCCTAAGTAGTAACTTGTATTCAACTTTTGGATATATTTCTGAATTGCCCCAGTGGTTGATCGACGCGAGGTTTGAGGGGGCGGGTGAGGAGGGGGTGTGGACTCTAAATCTAAAATTGTAGCTTCGGGTATTTATACGTTTTCGAAATATTAATACAAAATTATTGTTAATTTTTTTACAAATTATTTCTTTTAATTGCATACACGTTTCAATTTGTTCTACGGACAGATGGACGTGTTCCCCTGAACTCCGCGTGCCCCTCAGGCGCCTAAATGGCACGCGTATTTAGCTGAAATTCAAAGCCAATTATCTCGAAAACGAAGCGCGATATTAAACAATTTTATTGTATATTTTCGTTTTATTTTGGGCTGTAGAATCACTCTCCTGGAGTATTGGCTATCAATTGAATCAAATCTCCAAACTCACATCGGTTTGTGATCATGCTTTATGCATGCGCCCGCCCCCGGCACTAATCTAGCCCCAACCAATACAAATAACCAGGACAAGTTGGAAAGTGGAATGCGTCATGTCGGAATAAGTCAACAGAAATACTAAAAATTTTTATTAATATCTCGGAAACTAATAAATTCCCGAAACAACAATTTCAGATTTAGGTAGTTACATTTTAAATTGGCTATATTGCCGGCAACCACCAACATCAACAGTTATTTCTAAAAAAAATTAAAACCGGCTTCAAAAAAAGAGAAATGCACCGAAAAGGAAAGATGAAATTTTTCCTCATTTAATTTATAACTCTCATTTTTTTGTTGGCGCCTTATCATTTGCACTGTATAAATCTGGCGCCGACTTAACAAATTGAGAGTCATAGATTACATAAGGAAAAAATTTAATGTTTACTTTTCAGTGCATTTTTATTTTTTTTTAAACCGGTTTCAACTTTTTTTAATTTTTATTTTTTCGTTTTTAGTTATTTAGGTTGTATAACTACATTTACTTTTAAAAATATAATCAGGTCTACAAAAGAAGTTGCTCGTAAAAAAAAGAAACGTTTGTAAAAAACGGAAGATTTCAATAATAATGAAACAGATTTCTTACTTTTGGTTTAACTTCAAAACTACTTAACTGATTTTGATAATTCTTTCTCCATGACCTAAGTTGATTGAAGTCAAACTAAATGCAATAAGTGTCACGATAACCCGACCAGTAGTTACGAAAAAATTCACGGACAAACATAATACATACAAACACCTCGAACTGAGAACCTCTTTCTTTTTGAAGTCGGTTAAAAAAAGAGCAAGACCATACATATGTAGATGTCGATATTAATCGAATTGTAGTTGGAAAACTACTTTTAAGATAAAAATATAATGAAGCGATTGCTACTTGCTAAGGAATATCCAGTGGGACGACCACGTGCATGTGGAAAAACGTTCTATTTTCTCTTTCATCAATCGCACCTATATAAAATGATGAAATACTTTTCAGCGGCAGGAAATATATTTATACATTTGTTCGTTTGTTGTGTGAATCGAGAGCAGAATCAAGGAAAGGGGACCACCACGAGCTGCACAACGCTCTGGCAACGGTAATGGCAACGACTACTACACAGGGGATTGGAAAAGACCAATTTTTTTGCTCCACTCCGGCATCAAAATATTTACTCCAGCTCCGCTTCTGCTCCGCTCCAGTTGCTTTTTTTTTAAAATAAAACTTCTTTTAATACCTTTAAACTGTGATCTTTCATTTGCAACGAACCCCATCTTTTTAACTTTTCATTTTCATATAGAATAAATTCATAAAAATGCAGAAAATAACTTAAGCAAAACTTTAAACGTGATTATCTCGAAATGGCATTTTTCAAACGGTCGGATTAATAACTCAGTCAATTTTTATCAGATTCACTTGAAATTTAACAGAATATTCGTAATAAAATTATCTCCAGTTAAGCATACAAGTGTTGTGATAGAATAATACATTTAACCGCAACAATGAAAAAACATGTTGATTTTTTATATCCTTCATAAAATAACTTGCTACACGCAATCATACGAATTACGTAGATAACAGTCATACATAGATGAGTAAAACCATACGTTAAAGCTAGCCCCACTAATACCACAACGTTTGTTTCGCCGATGGAAATGAACTGCACGAAACGATCGCCTCTAGTGACGAAAGAAATCCCTGACCTGCCTCAATCGTCTCGTCGCATCGATCCAAGTATCCTGGCGATTCTATAACGATTCGCCGAACGCGACAAGCACGCAACACGCTGCGCCGCGAAAGAGTCTAAAACTTCCGTTAGTCCGAAATAGTAGTCGATTCTATCGTTGTTCACCGCTCGAGTATAAGTAATGCTCGCAATCTACACTCGAGCTATGCAGGCATGCCTGTAGAACGAGATCGTATACGTGCTGTAAGCGCATCTGCTCACAAGCTATAAACCATACGTTCTATAAGCCGGCGGAGAAATTTCTAAGTCACGTTTAAATGGAAACCACCGTCAGCCGACACGATGCTATGCAAGTCTAAAACGATCGCAGCGAATACGATATCACGATTGAGCTCAAGCTACCACTTATAACATTGTTGCCTGCCAGTAGCTTCGCTAAAAAAGGAGAAGAAAATAAGGGTATAGCAAATAAGTACAGCGTCCAAGCACAGCTGGGGCAATCCGTCAAGAACAGTTCACACGGGAACATTGGGAGTATGTTTATGTAACAGTCAGCGACAGTTAACAGCCTACAAGTGTGATCCACCGTTGACAAGATATCATTTGCAATTCTCTTCGTCTATAAAACGGAGGAAAAATTCTGCGGTCGGTAAATTCTCGATCGAACGATTACACCGATAAAGGAGCTATTATCATGGGTCGTTGAAAGTAAGTGGTAGGAGAGGCGAAAGAGACCAATACGCATCTACATACACCTATGTATAACCGCTGAAACACGACTACATAATCGCTACATCAACTTCGTTCGGAGCTGCCCATTACTAATTGCAAGTAATTCGGAGAATGATTATTGTTACGCGGAACGGGCAAGAGAACCGGAAAGACGAGGGTTCGTAAAGAGAATAGACAGAAAAGAAGGGGGGGAGAGTGAAGAATCCGGGTGATGCGAGACGAGCAAAACGGCAGGCTGTTCTGAAGTTTTGCGGTTTTCTATGACGAGCACACGGTCGAAACTATGTACGTACGCCGTAAAGGAGTGCCGTTGGGATACACTGCGGAAGAAACAGAGGTTAGAATCCCAAGTTGTGTCCAATACATATGTATGCACATGCATTACGAAAAACCGTTCGGTTCTTTCTTGTTGGACGAAAGTTTGGTAAACATTTCGTGCGGTGAATACCGAAGCAGCTGAATGGAACGGCTCGAAACTGGAACGGGATCAAGCACGAGCAACGCTTTGTTACGCATTCAGAACAGCATTGATCGGCAATATAAATTAATGCCATTTCTGGATAGTGTTCGCTAGTAAATGGCTGAATACTACTGCACAGAGTCGTGGCTTGAACGTTTGCCGTTTACCAAGCCATCGCCCCTCTCCTCTCCTATCCCTCTCCCCTCCGCACCCCTCCCCCCAACCACCCAATCGCCCAAGCACTCCGGCGGCCAACCTCGACAACCACGCCAATACGAACGGCCACTGGCGTAATCTATCAGGGAACCAACGATTTAGGTGCCCCCGTTAGCTTTTACACTTTTCTTTCTCCTCGCGATTCAACAACCTTCAACATAGAATTAAAAGCAAAACCGTTTTCCTATGAACAGCATACTACTTTGCACTCGCAGCTGGCACGGAAACATCTACCGCAACATTTTTTCCGAATGATCGCGCGACTATTATAAGTTGCATCAGGGCCACTTATCTATTCAATGAACGAGCTACAGACAACAGAAGTTTCTTAACAGTAAACGACAATGGCTGAAGACGTGTCTTTGTCTCTAAGAAACCGATGCTTAAACTGTGTTAAATACTTTTTGGGTATTCACTTTCATGGCGAAGTAGAGAAGAACCGTGTCTGTGTATGTACCTATGCAATGCGCTCGTAGCTGGCGCGACAGTACTGTGTGTAGTTTGTCGTAAATACGGCGCTCACTCGATGCGTCGACGCTGATGGCAAACTGTATTGGCAGATTCCATCCGTGTTAAGTCCGTGGGGTTTTATAGGCTGGCAAAGTCTACCTGCCTTTTCTTCGAGCAGACTCTTTCGCCTCCGTCTCCTTCTCTGCATTGCCTCTATTGTATCCCCATATACACTTCCCTATCCTCTTTACAGCTCTGTCTCCTTTCTCTTTTCCTCTACCAGACCGCCGTCTTACCGTCTTACCGTCTACCTCGTCGTTCCCATTCCCTCGTGGACTTTGTCCCTCTGCCCTTTCTTCAATTCTAACTCCTACCTCCGCTATTTCGTTTTATATGCTTTCTATTCCCTGTATTTTCATAGACAAAAAACTACTTTTATCTCTGCTGGTCCACATCTCCCGTACCACGGTCTAAAATCTCGAGACCGGTTGTCCGGCAGTTTTTGTCGCAGAGCAACCACGTGTTGACGACAGTATCGGTTAAGGAGGGGGACATTAGACTGACTGAATCGTAAGAATGGGAAATAATGCGGGATACTTCCCCGGGAGACGGTCAAAGATACCCCAGCCTTTGATACAAATAACGAAAATCAAATTGGTTCTCGAGCAAATAGGATTTATCGAGAATCATAAATGTGGGTAATAGAATCGTTTGATGTAGGGTACTGTCCAAGCACAGCACGTATGTCTAAACAGTCTTCGCTATAATCTATAATTCTATAACGTGGACAGAGAAGCGTCTCTCGCTCGATGCGAGAGTCGACGGTTCGAGGAACTTTGTTCAAACATTGTCATCATAATTAAAACGCGCTTAATACATATTTCCATGTGTTATCCCATTTGCGGTACACGTCTGCGGCTGTATCCATCTTTATTCCAACCATCCCTCGCAATTAGTCCAACGTTGACAGATATTGTCTCGGTTGATTATAACATTCGTGATTCATTACTCATGCGGTAACGGCTACGCATCCCTACTGTCCTTGATCGTTTCGTCGTCGCAGCCTTCTCGCTGTACAATTTAACTAAACCCTCCCGCCATGCATTCGCACGTGTCTTCCTATCCAAACACAAACATTAACGCTAATTCCAAAACACCCTTCAAGTTTATTAGAGGGGTAGGTTACTCTCGATAGCTCTAAAAGAGGCCTTTTTCCAAACGCAAATTGTAAAATGATAGATAACAGTAGAGAGAACCTTTTTTCTAGTTTTAATTGTTATTTTATGAGCTTTAACACAAAAAAAGAATAATCTAAATATCACTGTGTACATAAAAGTTATGAGCAAAAACGTAAAACCGTGTACGCGGTGCACCGTTTGATGGCGAACATAAAATCTCGAAAACCACTCCAACGATTTCGATGAAAATTTAACGAGAGCTGCAGAAAACCATTCCCTACAATGTGTCCCGAGCAGATTTTCGAGAAAAAAAAATAATGCAATTTTTATGTTGAGAAATACGATTTTATCGATTTCTTGTATGAAAAATATTTATCTTTTTTTAAGAATTTATCTCGAAAATCTGCTCCCGGCACATCGTAGGAAATGGTTTTCTACATCTCTCGTTAAATTTTCATCGAAATCGTTGCAGCGGTTTTCGAGATTTTATGTTCACCATCAAACGGTACATCGCGTACACGCCTTTACGTTTTTACTCACAACTTTTATGTACATATAGATATTCAGACTCTTCTTTTTTGTGTTAAAGCTCATAGAATAACGATTAAAACTAGAAAAAACATCCTCTCTACTGTTATTTATCACTTTACAATTTGCGTTTAAAAAATACCTATTTTAAGGCTATCGAGGATAACCTGCGCCCTTAATTTCAAACAAAGGTGCAAGGTGTAGATCGGCAAATACATGGCAAATTGTAAGCATTCAAAAATCTAGCCGCGCAGGTTTCCGTGCGAGCGTTGTGCGCGCATAATAGGGAGGGGGGATAACAATGTAGCTTGGCCAGTTACGCTGGACAATTAGTACGTATGCGGTGATATCGGAATGTTGCGAGAGCCACGAGCGACCATGTACCGCGTGTTACCACTGCTACACATGTGTATGTAGCACGCCTATACGAGAAGAGACCAGTTTCAGTGGCATCGATACACGTCGTGCCATTTTACGCGACGCAACTTTCCCCCTACGACTACGTACTCGCCTCCTTACCCCTAACCCTGGTTATACCGTTCGCGTCATACCCATCATTTCTATGAATACCTCATTTTATTCCGTCCTTTACTGCTCAACGTATCGCGACAACTACGAAAATGTCAATAGAAAATACGAATGAATAAAGAGAACCTAAACCTTAACCGAGACAGTAGATATCGAGGTCTCGCTCTTTCAACGGGAAACAATCACCACATTACGATACTAACAGCCGGGGAACGAGACTGTGACAAATTATCGGTCGCTCGCAACCAGAAATTCGTAGCCTTCCGATGCGAATAATACGTACATATGTACATATATATGCAAGCGTCGCCGCGCTTTAGACTGGAATAAAACTAAAGCGAAGCAACGCCGTTCCAGCGATTCCGACGGTAAAACGGTGAGCACGAAAAACACGCGATACCTGCCTGACCCGTGCTAATGTAAGAGAAAAGGACAGCCCGATGGAAAGATTGGTGATTTACACGGGAGGAAGGAGAAAAGAAGAAGAAGAGAGCGAAGGGGCGCGAGGGGTGGCGAAACTGCAACTTAAACGGAAAAAGATATTATGTGGTTAAAGGGAAAAAGAAAGAGACAGCCTAACAGAAATGTACGGTTGAACGAATGTAAACGAGAAGATACGAGAGGAGCGAGCGCGAGAAAGGGAGAGGAACAGAATGAGTGAGAGGGAGAGAGAGAGGGAGACTGAGAGAAGGCGCGCGCGTGTGAATGTAGGTAGGAAGCAAGAAGGGAAGAAACAACATCGCCTAACTCGCTTGCTCGCACGCACGCACGGTCGATCGCTCCTGCTGGCAGCCATTTTGTGCTTGCTCGTAGACCCGACATTCCTACCCCGGGAAAGTATTGGCTGCGATTCGTTTCAACCGTACATCTGTCGTACAGTATACTTATACTTGGCGAAGCGGCGACAAAACTGTCGACAGAGATGGTTGCCTACAGAAGAATCAACTTTTTCCTCGCGAGCACAGTTGCTTTTGTCGTCGCATTAAAGTGGCCGAGCATCTCGCACCGTTGGACAATTAGTTCTACGCCTGACACCCTTTCGTACTTCATCTGGTACAGTCCCGACGAAAAGCGCACCGCTTTGGTTCGCTCTTTATAAATTCAATGGTTAACTCTGTTCGAACCCCTCTCTACTTCTGACTAGACAAAATACACACGTGAAGTTTCCACGAGCCATCGTTAAGCCACGGCTTCCAAAATGTAAATGATGTTTGACTCTGTTCTGTCGTATTTGCCTGGCACGCATCCGCTGTCACACTAACCGTAGCCATAAGGAAAAATCGTATATCGGCGTGTGTCACTGGCGATACATATGCACAAAGAGCCAAGTAGGTAGTATAGCTTGCAAACAATATAGCAGGCTCTAATCGAGTTGGGAAAACAGACGACAGATATGTAAAACGCTTAAACTAAAAGGATAAAGTACGATTCGACTATTCGCGGAGGCGTCGTTCGACCTGTTTAATCTGACAAATTAAATATCGAACGGCGCACGATTACAAATCAAGTTAACAGCCTGAGCTATAGTATTCTTCCGCGAAGAAGACTATAGAATGGCTTTGGACACTTTCCAGCTAGTTTTTCGAATGGAATTAACAGAGAGCGTTTTCCTTTGTATCGAATGTCGATGGCGACGCGAAACAGTTTTCAGTACGCACGAGCATCTTCGAAATGTAACGATCAGAAATAATTATCATCGGAATTGTCTTGTATGTCGTACGTGCTCGATATAGGTATGCATGTTGGAGAGCCAAACAAGACAACGATACGAGATTACGAGATCCGTGATAAAATTTCATAAATACTTTTACATTCAACATCGCGTAACTTTGGTATCGCGCGAAACGGCTGTGAATCGCTAATGACGCTTGATAATGATAGGGACAATAATAATTTACCAACGCTACAGCCACGGGGAGACGATTTTATCGTACAAGGGTTATCGTTGCAAACACGACGTTCGCTCGATGACCGTGCGTCTAAAGTCGATCGTTTAATCAATTCTAGATTAGAGTGGTGTAGATGTCGCCATCGTTAAAAAAAATGAGAAACTATAATTTTGTAATTATTTCTCGGTCAGCTGCACGAGAAAATAATTCATTTACAACTTATGATAATCGGCAAGACGGAAGACGACTGAGAGATATCGCTTCTTCGAGACTCTGGTCAATGTAAGTTTACACAAGAGGCAAGGCTGGATATACTCGTAAGTAAATGCGTAAGTGTGAAAAGGAAGAAAAGTGATGTTACTCGCAACGATTGATTCTCGATATTCCGTCTGAGATTGAAAGCATCCTGTTGGCGTTACATATTTGTGTATCGAGGAGTCTGCAAGTACGTTGATTTAAAAATAGTACAGGCGAGGGGAAAATTAGATGCGCACGAACAACCGTCCGGGAACACAAGTAGAAGAAAGGACGAGGCAAAAACTCATTGGGAGAGAAGTATGTAACTGGTACGTCCTGTTCCGGCGAAGCGACGTCGAAAGAAAGTGGCAATAGAGAATAGAGATGAATCGATCCAACATCCAGCAATCGATTTCCCATTCTCACGGAGAAAAGCAAGCATTTAAACCGCTCGTTAACGACACCTCGAGGTCGGCAACGATGCCGCCCCACCGACGACCACCGCTAATTACTCTCCACGAGAATCGTTTGGGTTCACTCACCGCTTCTCGGTTATAAGCCGACAATAGGCGATCCTATCGCACCGTATACGAGTACACCGTGCCTAGCTCTCTCTCTCCCTCTCTCTCTCTCTTTCTCTCTCTCTCTCCCTCTGTATACATACAGAATACGTAGATGTGCATAGTGCCTGTTCACCACTTCCGGGCAAAATCTTCAAGTTTAATGTCAGTGGAGTTTCACGATCGAAATTGTTATCGGCTTACTGTTACAGCACACTTTTATCGCTAAAATTTACTCGAGCCTCAAAATAACCAGGCGCGGAACAATGGAGGATGGTGGGAATTGTAAAGCAAGTGCTACGTGTCCTACATATAAATCCAACGTTTCGAGTTTACCTACTGACAATGAGAATCGACGCGCTTCCTATCCGATACCATCACTCTTCGCCTTATGTAAATAGACCTATGTATGTTGGGACAAAACTTGCAGGAAAGTTACAAAATCGCCTACAGAGGTATAAACGGAAAGTAACGGTCGTTGAACTGAATACATTGCTGTGTTCTTCCATCCAGGAATAAAGTCTTGTAGTGCAAGGAATGGTACATATTAACTGTTTTACTCGAGGAACAACGAATATCTCTTACGCAAATATATCGAGTTTATCATATAAATTGTTATATCGGTGATTTTCCCTTTGGAATCCATACGGATCAGTACACGTGTGTAGACAATCATGAAATTCGATGCCACGTGTGAAAAGGGATTGTTTCCCCATCACAAATACTGTATCACTGTATGTACACACATAGAAGCCTTGCAAATTGGACAACGAGATGTCGTTAGGCCGTGCTCTAGTCGCCTGATAAAGCGTCAGTTTGCCTAAGCAAAATCCATCATACTAAACTAGAATTCAAGTATAAAGAAGCAATTCTCTTTTCTGGATTTTTCCCGTGAGAAAGGAATAACCGAAAATCGAAGATCGCCAGGCTCGGTTGCCCACAGCCTTCGTGTACCGTTCAAGGCAAGAGACCGGTCGAGAATATACATCTCTCTGCCATACAGATGTAACGCGACACGATCCAGTCGTCACGAATTTCTTGAATAACACTTTTGCTTCTGACGCAACAACAGTAGGCGCGCGTGGACGTTGAAATTAGTCGGTCGTTGTAATTCTGAACCACTGAATGTCAAAGATAAACATACAGAATGGATAACGAGTTGAGAGAAAAATGATAGGCAGACGAGGAGAGGCGAGATTCTATCCAATTCGCCGGAGTGCGATCGTAATCGATAGCACCGGATACAGGACGACGATGACGACGATGACGACGGCATCGACATCGTGAAAAATTGTTCGCTGCAGCAAGGCACGCGATGACAACGCCAAAGACGAGCAGCCAAAGCGTAAAAGACGCGTACAAGTAACGCGGCTCTCGTACTGCGAAATACACAATACCGGTTCGAAAGAAGAGAAGAGACAAGCAGCAGCAGATCGCTACAGTGGAGCGGTAGAATGTGTGCGCGACACGTACATCGCGCGTACCAGCATCGCTTTTGCTCACGAGACTCACGGCTAAAAGGGACGCCGGGCGGGATGAGAAGGGTGAGGTATGGAAGGGAGGGCTGGGGGGGCAGGGAGCAGAGGAGGGCGGGACGCACACATTTGAAGAGCTACATAGTACGCACACGCGCCGCGATGCAACGGTCGAGTGGCGAGTACGTATGTGTGTGTACGATATAAGCTTGCAACACGCGCTCGGGCTGGAGCGCGAGCGCGCACACGCATGAAAAGTGCGATTCGACGCAAGTACGAATCCTTACCATTGTGTACGCGTATCGGCGACCAGGAGCACACGCCGGCCAAAATTCAGCGTTTCTCAAAGTATCTTTTCCTCCCCTAGATGTTATCCGTTTTGTTGGTCGTATGGATTCATCGACGCCAGTATATTCCACTAGGTAATCCTGTTCCAACAGCGATGATGAATTTTCCCGGTCAAGTCGACAGTGCCTCGCGACACGCTGTAACTTCACTTTACAACTCTGTTCCCACGCACGTATATGCGCACGCACAAATATCCGCACACCCAACAAATCATTCGAGTGGATAACTCGTCGCTACACCATTCGCCATCCAATGAATTAACGTTTAAATGCACCATACACTCCGCGCAATCCACGGTTTCGATCGGATTCGAGGCGATTATTCTTTTTCGATGGTGGTTAACCGGTGCCGCTTGCTTGCTTGCTTGCTCGCTTGCTCGCTCGCTCGCTCGCGCTCTCGCCCACCTTCACTCTCACTCTTCCGCTTTAACTCCGCCGTCTCTGTCCCCCATCACGCACTGCTCCACGTCCTTCTTCTTTCAGCGTTGCACTTTATCTTTCAACGCGGGTACATTGCCAACGCGCATCACTTTTCGTCATACGACAGTAAACACGAACACGCGATACAGAGCCGAGCATAGGAGCACACCTTTCCCGTGGCACGGCACGGAACACGACGCGTACCCTCTGTACTAGTTCTCTCTCGGCGCGAGCAACCGAGAATCGAGCTTCGTTTGCTCGAGCTCCGACAGATCCAATAGCAGCTCGCCAAACTCACTCCCGGGAACCGAACGATATCGTGGCCACGAATTCACGAAGCTCACGACCCCCGATTAACGAGCCATTTACTCGTCATGGTTTCGCTACGTTCGCGCGACATTAGCTAGCAACAAAATATACAAAAACACACGAACGGGAATGCTAATAGCAACAGAGAAACGAGCATGCCCGTGCGCATTCGTTCGTTTGTTCATTTGCTCGCGCGTTCATCCCGATACACAGGCAAGGTATACAGAGGAGACAGAGGCAGAGCTATCGGGGGAAAGAGACAGAAACGGGAGGATAGAAGAGGGTACGCTGGTGAGAGGGATAGAGGCAGAGATACACAGAAAGGGAGAGAGAGGGGGAGAGAAAGAGCGAGCGAGTGAGTGAGAGAGGCAGAAGGAGGGGAGGAGGTTTGCACGCAGCACCCTGCGCGTCTCTGTCCGGCAGCTACCGAGGATACGATTATCATGCGCACTCTCTCTTTCTTCGTGTCCACTCGATGCCTCTGTTTCGGTCTCTTTGCGTTCGCGAACGTCTACCGGTCTTTAACTCGGCCGGATCCGTGCTGTTCGTTTCGATCGGGCACTCTCACATCGACGCACTGGACACACTGAGCACACTGAACACGGTGAACAGAAACTCGCGTACACATCGAGAGACGAAGCAGCAGCTCCTTCGTAGTCGTCTCGTTCACCGACGCCGCCGCGAGAAATACACACACTTTCTTTCCCAAATGTCCAACTTCTCCCGCGTTTAGCCGCACCAGAGTCACGTTCACAAGATTCACCGATGCTTTGGCCGTCCGTAGCTCGTCGACTCACTCGAGAAATCGCAGTTTTCTAGTTTACGACGAGTAAAGAAAAAACGCAGACACCGCACCTCCCTTGTCAGAGAGCACTCACGGCAGACCGCAACACATGGCTACGGGCCTCCACCAAGATCGGCCGTGCTCGGCCGTACTCGGCTAACTTCGGGCAGGGCCGTGCTCGTCGCTCCAGTCGCCACCTCGCTTCATTCGACAACCGACACGCACAACTTTTTTTCTATCCTCGACAAAAAATGCTCCTCTAACCTAACCGATCAAACTTCTCGCCGAGAGTTGCCGGCTTCGCACGCGATCTACCGAGCAGCACGTTAAAGCGCAACTTCGTGGGGCGATGTTGCGTTATTAATTATTATCTTCGTGCTTCTCGCCCACAATCGTTCGGTTCGTAGTTTAGTCGTTATCGCACGAATGGGACGAATTATCTGTTCTAACGGTCTCGCCTATACATTAGCTGACGTATTCAGCCTTATTTTCTTTATGAAACATTCCGCCCACGGTTATCGTGTTCTCCAGTTTTGGGTATAACGGTCGTACGTGTATGTATGTATGTATACCTCTCTCACATGAAAAACTGTGTGCTGCGTTGTCGTTGTTGCAAAATCGATGCTTCGTGTTCGTGCTCTGTAGACACGCGACACGCCTCGAAGAAGCAGCAGCGATTACATCGAGCGTTGGACACCTGTAAGCGTGGATGAAACGTCGAAAAACTGGAAACGATTGGTGCGAGGACAAATGAAGAATAGGAGGCGGGCTCCCGATATTCGGTTTCCGGTGGTGGGCAACCGTTAGAAGCAGGGCGAGGGTTCTGCACAGGCGTCCTCCGTCGTCTTCTACCGAAGGCCGTGTGGTGTCACGGTGAGCGTGAGCGTGGCAAAACCCGGAAAGAAGAAAAGAAGCCGAAGGAGCTTGGAGAAGTACGAAGGAGCACGAAGGAGCCCGAAGGAGCTACAAGACCCCTCCTCTCTCTCTTTCACCTCCTCACCTATCCTCGCCGCAAGCAGCCCTGTTTGCCGGCACCGTATGTCCAACGTCCATCCGAACGAAACTCTTCTCTCCTTTTCTCTGTCTGCTTTTCTACATAATACGTTCCACCCTACGTTTTGCTATACCTACACTCCGCCTATCGCTTCTCAGACAAATGACAAATAATGCTCTCGGTGCACCGGTTCAAGTTTCAACGAATAGAGCTACATTAAGCCAGCTTCAGATCAATATTCGCGTGATCGCGAAATTCTTTTGACAAAGATATCGCTGCACGTATACAGATACAGTGTCGGGCATTACAGGGAAAAGAATCCGCGGATGCTTAACCTCGGGGATTCTGCAACGTGTTATTTTAAAAGTACGTGTCCTTCCCTCATCCGTATTAACATAATACACTACCTACCATGCGCACGTGTGCCGTAAACGGTCGACTTGGCATCGTATATATACGCTGTACATGTTGACTTTGATCCTCGACAGTTTCATAACGTACGTACGTATGTATGTGTATATTCCCCTGCCCTAGACGCTTAGATCCCATCCGAGGCCGATACAGAACATTTTTCTTTCCCTTCGTCATTCTGTTGCTCCTATTCTTTTCATTCCATTATCTTTCCTCGTTCCTCGTTCCAGCCTCCCCCATCTCTCCCCGAGCCCTCGGCACTCGGCACTCGGCACCCTACCACTTCGCCCCATTGCTTTCGTTCTTCCCTTCCCTCTGCCACTTCTTTCTCTGTCGCACACGCGCCCCAACAGTCGCGGCGTCTCACTCTTCTCGACAATTCTCGGTTCCCATAATGAACCGTACGACGTGGTCCGTGGTTAAGAGCAAACGGACGTACCAGTTTCCCCGTCCCATTAATAATAGCTTTAGTAGAACTTGACCTTTTAAAGGCTCCAGTCAAAACGATCGTCAAAATCCATTTCTCTCGGATTATTTCGCAACATTCCGTCGCTAAAACTCGTAGCGTTGACGATTAACGAATTCTTCCTTCATCCGCACTGCCAACACTCCTCCCCCCTCAAATCGCGGATCAATGTAACGGATGTATTACGTTCTATCTATAAAACACGATTCGATTGAACGCGCGTTATCTAATCTGTCAAGGAAAGCAATATACATATCTACTTAGTACATCGTTTGTGTATCATTTCGATTTCTCATTACAGACGACACGCAGTGGAGAATATATACGATCATGCGTGTCGGAATAAATAACTTTGATTTAAATTCGATTGAAATGCCGCGTGATCTTGATGGGACCGTCAAAAGGGCGGGGGATTTTTTGTCTCGCATCACGGTGCTCTATCTAGGGTTGCCAATCGTATTATAATACATAGTAAAATATTTTTGTCTAGTGTACTATATACTATTAGAAAAATATATAGTGCGTAAAAATGCTATATTTCTGATACATTGATAAAATTCTACAATTTTACTTATTTTTTTATTCTATGGCTATATAAAAATGCAATTTCCGAATTTAAACTTTAACAGAGAGGATTTTTTCTGTCATGAATATGAAGTGACTGGAAAGGAGAAACAGAGCCAGTCTATCTCTCATAAAAAATGAGTTTCTTATGTTAATTTAGAATTTCAGTGCAAGTAAACCTTTGACATATTTATTAAAGACAATAAATGAATTACTAATGCAAATACACAAAAGATATACACTTAGAAAATAAGATTTCCTTTTAATGTAGTTTGATTTTGTACCACTTTCCTCTGAAAAGGTCTATATTTTTTTATCACATTTGGCCTATAGTACTATATTCCCCAGAAACAAAGTTGGCAAAGCCAGCTCTATCGTACCTACTTCTCTTCGGAATACTACAGCAGACGTAATATAAACATGTATGTATGTAGGTAGTACACATATATCACGAGCCGTGAAGCAGATGTCAGCAACTCTTTTATTGTGCATCGATCCGACTCCAAGCGTATCTGCGACTAGATTGGCATCTTACATTTTCAGTAAGATAGGTACATACTTGGTAAATCGTCCTCAAAGAATTTATACCCGGTAGGTAAGTACACTTCGATATTCTGCCGCGTAAAGCATAAACGCAAAAGGATCTCAATAAAGAGATAATGGGGCAGATACGTGACAAAATAGGCAGTTGCCCCTGAAACCAGTTATTTATCGGTTCTCTAATTAGACCGACAGTGTTGCTTATCGCAACGTGATATCCTCGAAGACGATATTATGTTTGTGACGGTGACTTTCTTCGAGCCTCGCTGGCTTTCGAAGCGAGTGACAAAACGAACGGTTACAATTTACTTAACAACTGCTTAGAAACGCGAGTCGGAAATCGGCACTGGTCTTTTCGAAATGTATGTAAGTGGAATCGAGTAACGGCCGACACAGTCGATAAAACGACTCTCATCGTCGTATACTCGAGTCGAGTCAATTTGATTTCTCCCCGACTTATCTCGAGCTTCACTTCCCTTTTTATCAGATAAATCATGTTAAATACCTGTTTCGTTCTGCTGCTGCCCATTTGCAATCTCAACATATCGATACGTAGTACAGGAGATTATCTGTCTCCTTCGATTCCGTTCAAGGACAAAAAAGACGATGGAAAAAGAGGCCCGACCGATTTAATGGAAAACAACGAAGCTGTTAGTTTCGAGTTCGGCATGTCCGAGGCGCAAACGAAAGCAACGTTGTCAACGAATCGATATCCGGATGGGTGTGGCCTTGTTGATCCTCGCGGATGCTATACCGTGCAATCACTCGATTCAGATGTTCGTCCTCGAAAGATTCAGTGCCAATGAAAATCTGTCGTTATGAGGGAATGATGCAAGGAGAAACGAATTTGCAGTGTAAGAAAAAGTACGAACGCTCAGCTTTCCATCTACTTTGTCTCCCTAGTCAGAACGACAGGGGTGAACGGAAAGGAAAGGAACGGAGAGGGAAAGGAGGAGTTGAGGAAGTTTCCGAAGTGGACCGAAAGAAGACGAAAACGAGAAAGAACAGCGCAAAAGAGTGAAACGTCTCGCTAAAAAGTCTCGTCACGTTTCAGCGTTAGTAGGGTGTTCGCAGAACGTCGAGGAACCGTCGGTGTAAAGTCGGAAGAGGCCTGCCAGTGGTCATAGTGATGGGGAACTGCCGGATGAGGGGAAGGGGAAAGGCAAAGGGCGAGGGCGAGGGAGAGAGACAAAGATACGGGGGACAGGGCGCGAGAAGAAGAGTATTCGCAGCATGTGGTCTTGTCGACCCCCTTGCTTCAGTCTCTTTCCACTCTCGCTTCTCCCCTCGTGTTTCGTTTCTATCTTCTATTTACCGATTTTGTACTCTCGCCCCTACGGCTCCAGCAGCATTTCCCCCTGGATTCAAACTTGCTTCCTACCGCACCTCCCCCCTTTGTAAATACTAATTGCTCTATACAAACGCCCGAATGTACTTAACGTCTCCCTTTTTTCCCGCGAGATCCCCGTGATGATCAACTATCGCGCCACTTTCGCTTTCTCTATCGCACGCGATTCCTTCTGCTCTTCTTAGAAACCAGTCGCGCACCTTTAACGTGTGTTAACCACCGGTAGTCGATTTCGGATAGAATCGACGACTACATAAATACACAAATGCTGAATCAGTTGGAAGACAAAGGATAAATGCATAGGACAACTTAAAACGAAAGTTCAAAAACAGTTATCACAATGCGTCCCCATGTTCGGTTCACAGCAGCGCGATAGAGGAAATAAAAAGCAGAAGTAGCAAGTGTAGTAAAGCGTAAAGCGAATCGCGCGGCGATCGAACAAATCGAATCGCGACGGAGACAAAAGCGCAACTGTAAACGAATTTGAGAGGGAGCGGTTTCTCTTTCTAGCCAAGGAAAGTGAAAGAGAGATGAATAAATTTAAAGGTGATTGCCGTTGGAATTACGACACGGGAATTTTATCGACGAAAATTAGTTTGTTGGGAGAGGGTGATTCGATTTTCCAGATGAACGGAAGAAACGTGAAACGCTTTACCGTCTAATTCGAGCGAAATGAAATGCGCTTTATGTATCTATATTCCATGCGATAATACGTAGAAAAAGAACACCGAGAACCTAACTATGTATATATCCAGCCAGTTTCCGCTTTGATTGGGGGTTTAGGGACTTAATAGTGGTGCGAGGAAAGTCAACGAATAACCCCTAACCCCCTTGTCAGCAACGGTGTTGCTCGTGCCGTCGCGTCGGTATTGGTATCGACCCTCCTACCCTCACGCACACTCCCATCGACTACGCCAGCCCTTTCACCTAATCCTTACAATTCCTCTTTCTCATTCTCGTTTCATCTCCCCCTCCTCCCGACACACACCGCACTTACTCAACTCCTGGCCCTTCGCAGCGTACGATCCACTTTGGATATTTTGCTCGAAAGTTTAATAAACGCATCTATCATTCTTTTGCAGAGGTACCTCAATATCCAGGCGAACGTATCACATGGACAATTCTATTATTATGGACCCTACTGTCTGTTATCCACATTTTTCACTGCTGACTAGATTCAACGTATGGCTTACTCTTTTTTTCCAGTCCCTAAGGTTTTTTCCTAGCCCCGCCGCGAATAACCGATCCCATCCTCTTTTTTCCTTCGTGCATTTGTCTCTAAATATTCTGGGAGTTCCTGTCTTTATCGCCTGTCATACCTCTTACCTCGACCTTACCTTACTAATGCTACTCTCCCCTACTCTCTACCCCCTCCTTGCCCACCGTCCCCACAGTCACAGATCCTCGCTCAACAGCTTTTACTAACAGCACGTATACAACTAAACACAACTGACTTCCCTCTTCGCCCTTTGCCGTCCTTTCGTCTCTTCGCTACTCTTCTGTTCGTTTTAAAAGCTTGACAGGGTTGTTACGCAGAGAGAATTCAATATATGTAGCCATTACTCGCGGATACTTGTATCTACGTGGTTGTAAGGCTCCCCGTTCGAATAACTCATTACCAAAGAAAGTCAGCGGAAAACACAAACGCGAGAGGAAACTTCGAGAAATTGAGGCACCAGTAAAGGCAGAACCTTACTACACCTCGCCTCGCCTCAGTTCAACTTCTTTTCGCACTCACATCTAGGCTCGCAGAGATGGGCAAAAAATTATTTGAAATAAAAATTTGTGTATGAAATTTTTATTTCAAATAATTTTTTGTTCGTCTCTAGGTTCGCGTCGCCTCGGGTTTTCCGTACCTGAAGTTATCTGAGCTTGCCTCGGTTCATGTGTTTTGTCAGTTGCTCAGAGAAGCTCCTCCTTCCTCTTTTAGCGGTCACCGAAAGCGTGGCATTGCATCCACTCGCACTACGCCTCGCCTCTCTTCCTCAAAATATTCTCGAGGAAGAATCCGCGGCTCGGAGTCGCCCCAAGGCGAGACGAAGCGAGGCGCAGTGTGAGTGAAATTGACAAAATAC
Organism: Andrena minutula; assembly: GCA_929113495.1. Lineage (NCBI taxonomy): Eukaryota > Metazoa > Arthropoda > Insecta > Hymenoptera > Andrenidae > Andrena > Andrena minutula. The sequence continues at coordinate 5,885,242 of OV815995.1, read as the reverse complement.
ATAAGAAAAGCATAGGAAAAATAAAATGTCTCGAGGCGAGGCGTAGTGAGAGTCCACCTTAACGATCAGTCTCGTGTTGATTCCTTGCATCGATACTGGAACCGGTAGAAAAACGGTAGATACATACTACTTATGTATGAATAACAAGCGCTGGACAAGGGACTTAATGGCGACGGATTGAAAATTAATAACGTTTCCAAAGGTTGTTAGTGCGACAGGTACCACGACTCATAGTTACGTTACTGAATAACTACCCTCCAGCAATTCCGGTGAGTTGCTAGGATACACCCCAGGCTCAAACCCCCTACGGTTAGGCTACCAGTGCTCACCGGTCCACCCGCTTCATACGACCATCTCTACTTCCTCCCGCCGATTCTAAGGAGAACACCTACATCGTCGAAGCAGCTGAAATCGAAGAAAATCGAAGGAAATCGATGGATATCCAACGAAATCCCCGGTGTCCTCCACTATCGCTTCGATCTCACTCAAGGATTTCTCGCGACACGTGTGCGGACTGTGTGCCGGAACAATGGAACCTTTCTTGTTCAAAAAGCAGCAAGCGTATTCGACAAAGGGGCATCGGCTTTAAAATCGGCTAAAGGGAAAAAGACTATATAGATGCATTAAAACAAAAACGCACGGCTTTCTGAGGGTTCGTTAAAACGAGTGTATCGATTATTGTTTTTCGACGCGCAAGGTTCTAGGATGAATGCCGAATGAACGAGATCCCCCTCACACCTACGCTCCGCGTTCCATTTCGAGCTTTGCACCATTTTCCTCTCCCCCTATTCCCAAATACTCCGAATGTCAGAGACACAACTACATATTATAAAAATGCTTGTTCTTTTTTATCTGTTTCCTTTCATTGAGTAATATTGTTCTGACTTTAAACGTATCGTAGAGTTAACCTTCAATCTAATTCGAGTCGCGTTTATTTCAAAGATTCCACCGGAATTATTCATCGAGGTGTCGCGTAAAGTGTTAAGCAATATGTTACGAGTTACGAGTTACGAGTTACGAGTTGCTCGCTGCAGCTTTTTAAAATACGTAAACAATTCATTACCGACAATAAAATCGCAATTGACTTTACGAAAAACGTTTAACGGCTCCGCGATGCTGTTAAATAATTGCGATTATGCTGGAATAGGGGACCTCTAGTAATCCAAGGAACGTTCTACAACGAAATCTTGCTACTTTATATTCTTCTCGCAAGTACACGATACTTGCTCGTTCTCGCGTCTTGCGTGCTGCATTTCATAATTTATACGCAATTACCTACTACAGTCTATACTTAATGCTCAGCTAAGGTTATGTTACTAACGCTTATCACTGCTAATCACATCGAACACGATACCATCGCAATAAATAGATATAAAAAATAAAAATACAAAAGGTCCTTACCGTTTCCCTCCAAAGACCGGAAGTAGCTTCAGATGTTCCACTGGTGACATCTTCCGCACTTGCAATGAACTTTTCTACCACAGATGTACCGGTTTACTCGGCAACCGGTATTAACCCTCAACATGACACAAAAGCCATTTTATCGCGCACTAAAAACAACCGTTCCGTACACGTACCTGTAGGAGATTTCGAAGATTTAACGGGAAACCACTAAAACTCCACGATACAACAGATTTAGAACAGAACTGATAGTAAATACACGCACAAAATGGCAACTCGCGAACCAATCGTCTCAGCTTGTGCGTATACAGAACTGCCGTATATACTGCCAAGTCAAATGAGCAACTTTATCACTCAACACAACTCAACACTTCATCGGTCTTGGAATCGTTCAAAACAATGAATTTCCTATTGAAATCGTCTACTTTAATTGCAGGATGAGCTATACTGCTCTACCTTACAGATACACGCGCTAAACTATGAATATTATACGATTGTGAATTATAATTGACTCGGGTGCCTAGAATCCGGCAATCACAGGCCGAAGCGCCACTAGTGTCATGGCCTTTTCCTGTTCACGCTCAATCCAGCGAAGACGTGAACGTAAGTTGTATGGTAAGGAATTCGGAAGTTCGATGAATTTACTCGCCGGTCGTGTAAAGAAAAGTGATATCGAGGCGTTGGAAACGCACGAAGAATCTCAGTGACCACAAACGTACGATACGTTCGAAAATTTATGAGTTGAAAGTGTTCCTATCGCACACGCGACCACATGGCCACATGTTTTCACAAATTCATGCATTTTGTATCAACAAAACTTCGATATAGTGTTACTCAGAGAAAATTTCAACTTTTAAATGAGCCGTATTGAAATTCTATGATTTCCAAGAACGTTCTGCGACGTAACGATACTTGCCAGAACTGTGCACCCGGATTAAACAAAATTTACACGTATTTCCCCTCGTCTATGCATCATGTTCAGTGACATCTGACACGAATAAACTTTACCTTAGTGTTTACGAATATCTCGAACAGACTATCCTATATTTCGTAAAAAGACCGAATACCCAATTTCCTTCTGGTTCAATAAACTCGTCACGATTTTTCTATTACGAGTTCAGTCGGTCGATGGAATTTGTCGCGTACAATTGCCCCAGTTTCCTCTTCGGTCATTTTACCTACGCACGATATAAATCGAGAAATCCTCGACAATCGCTAACCGCTGGATAACTGTTTCACCTACAGATAAGCCATGGCTGACATAGAAACGTTCGATGACATAGTGGTGCCCACCACCACAACTTTGCCAGTGACGCTTTCTGCGGAATTACCAGAAATCAAGTTGTTTGGTCGTTGGAACTGCGACGATGTGCAGGTCAACGACATGTCGCTACAGGACTACATCGCCGTCAAAGAGAAGAACGCCAAGTACCTTCCACATTCGGCCGGACGGTACGCGGCGAAAAGGTTTAGAAAAGCTCAATGCCCTATCGTCGAGCGTCTGACAAATTCGCTAATGATGCACGGCAGAAATAACGGCAAGAAATTGATGGCTGTCAGAATTGTGAAACATGCCTTTGAAATAATTCACCTGCTTACAGGCGATAATCCCTTGCAGGTAGTCCAGCTTTTGCGATCTTCTATTTTTGAGCAAATACTTTGGTCTATTTGCAGTTCTGTGAAATTATATATATGCTTGTTTTAGGTTCTCGTGACAGCCATTATCAACTCTGGGCCGAGGGAAGACTCTACGCGTATCGGACGTGCTGGTACGGTCAGGAGACAGGCAGTGGATGTATCTCCTTTACGACGCGTGAATCAAGCCATCTGGCTACTGTGTACTGGTGCTAGGGAAGCTGCATTCCGTAATATCAAGACAATCGCTGAATGCTTAGCTGATGAACTTATTAACGCTGCCAAAGGTTCGTCTAACTCGTACGCGATCAAAAAGAAGGACGAACTCGAGCGTGTCGCAAAATCTAATCGATAAACATCTTTACTTCTGAAAAACATGCAAATAAATGTTCTATCTTTAAAATGACTTTTATTGTTATGTTCCACCCTTCTTGTTAGAAAAGTTTCCTTTGTAAATGATGTAACAGCAAGTGTGTACTCTTGTATGCTTTGGATATAAAAAACAGGTGATGAAAATTTATGAACGTATTTAAAATACGTGATTCTGATATCACACTGCAGTTGGTACCTGTTTTAACAGTTTTCGAAAGGAGAAGGTTACTTAATTCGTCATGTATATTTCATTATGTATGTTTACGCATAACTTCCGCATAGGTGCATCGATTTCGACGATTCTTTTTTATTTGAAAGAGTTTAAAGGGCCGGTGGTAGTACCACCGTGGTACCCTGTTAATTTTTTTCATTTTTATCTAAGTAGATACTCTAGAATTATCTAGAATTCCAATTTTCCAGATTTTGATGATTTTTTCGTTGTTATATAGAGTAAGTTCCTCAATTGGTACCATCATAAATGTTTTTTAACCGACTTCAGACAAAGGTAACTAAACATTAAAAAATAATAAACTTTTTAAAAAAGAGTAAGAATCTGACTTCAAAGGTGCGCTAAAAAGGGTAAAATAATTTTTTTTTTAAATCGGTGCCAAAATATAAACAAAATTAAGTCAGTTTCTAAACCTTTATCAATTATAGTCCATTAGCACACTAACGCTCGAATTATATTGCACAAAAATTTAGTGGGACTTCACGCGTTCAGTCGATTTAATTTATTTCTATTTTGGCACCGATTTAAAAAAATTATTTTACCCTTTTTAGCCCACTTTTGAAGTCAATTTTTCACATCTTTTAAAAAAGTTTATAATTATTATAGTAGTGGTAGCGTAATCTGTAAAGTTTCAGTGCTGCCACTGCAAAAGTGCAACAACCCACTGCGGAGACTCCGGAGACGTAAAGTTTGAGGGTCGTTCGCGTAATTGCTTTTCTTTCAATCATGTCGGGGGCACTAAAGAAGGTAATACATCTTTAAAGGTGCATTAAACCTAGAATACTATTTCATAGTGTCTGATTTATCGTACATCTTATCTTCGCGCGAAACATAACCACAACCACAGTGATCTCGAAATCCACATATTCCTTCCACTTTCGACGATTTATTTTCTTTTCAGACGACAGGACTAACTGGCATCGCAGTAGTGCAATATGCGCATCGCGATCTCGGTAGACTGTACACTAAAATTATGCGCGTTTTGCAGACCTTACCAAACGAGTCTGGTTACAGAAAACACACTGAGAAAATCATCAGAGAAAGGAACGATATCTTACAGCAGGTACTTTACAATATTTCTGCACGAGTGAGACCTCTTCAATATCCAAATAAATTATCTAACAAAATCCAACCGTCTTGGCATTACAGAACAAGTCGGTCGCTGCTGTAGAAGCAAAGATCAACTGCGGACAAATCGAAGAGCTCATAATCCAAGCGAAGAATGAGTTACAGCTTGCAGAAGAGATGAAAGCCTGGAAGCCATGGGAGCCTTTGATAGAGGAACCCCCGCAGCATCAGTGGACCTGGCCTCCTCATTAATAATTGAAAGCTTATTCCAAGAATTTGTATATATAGAGCTTGGAGAGCTAATTTTCATACGCTTAGAGAATACCATAGAATTAAAGCATGCATCGTGATTATCACATTATTCATTTATTTGAGTCCCAGTAAGGATCGTTGGAAACTTGGAACAGGACCTGGATACTCACCTCGAGTTTTCTAATAGTCATAACAATTTCCTCGCGTTTGTTTAAAATAAACAAATGATCGCAATTACAAGTGGTTGAATGATTGATGGCAAAAAAAAAGAAAAATCGAATATCGAAGAGTGTTGAATCGTTCAACTCGTACCTATCCTGTATGTTCTCGATTAGAAACTGTAGCGAGAGGAATGTAGGAAGGGTAAAGCTATAGGGAATAATAGGGGGAAGAGAGAGGAGGAGAGAGCGAAGAGAAGATAGTTTGGAAGGGGAAGAAAACGCGATGCGTTGAACGATAGTGGGGAGGAAAGCGAGGAATAGGCAGGTAGATAGGTGGTTAAAGCTCAGGCGAAGGTAGGAGAACGGTTTTAGCGTTGCGAGTTAAAGGTGCTGGTGGGAGGAGGGGGGCGTCGGTAATCGCCGGAGGAAGAGAGGGTAGGGGATCCGAGGGTCGCCGTCGCCGTCCACAGTCAGTCCCGATTTCGCGTCGCGCTCGAAGAGAGCGACGCGCGAATCGTATTTCTCTTCGAGAAGCGAAACATTCGATACGTTGTACCGTTTCACGGTTTTCATCTTCGTATTCTTCCTCTTTCTCCTCTTTTTTTCCTGCTCCATTCTCCCCCCTCTCTCTCTTTCCTTACCCTACTCGTTCTCGCTTTCCATCCCATCATCCTTTACTCCACTTTAGCGAACGACGGTATCTTTGTTTTTGTCGCATACCAAACGTCAAACGATAGGTCGTTTCGCATAGAGAGTAGGAAGAGAGGTGCCGACTACTGCGTTCGTAGACGAAGCATCCAGTCGTCGCAGTATCGCCGATCCGAGATTCTGTGCCGCGAACTTGCGTGTGATTCAGTGAATACTGTGAGTTTTGCTTCGCTACCAAATGACGTTACCGGTAATTAGTTTAGTGGGAAAGAATGTTTCAACAATTTCGTTGTTGTTTGGTTTATCTTTTATCCACGCGCACTGATCGCCTCGGTTGAGACAAGTATGCAACTTGTCGGTTAGTGATATTTGTGAAATTTCGATCGACCCATGGATCATTCCGGTTGGGTGACTTGGTGAAACCTGGGCAGCACCGGAGCAGCGGACCAACAGAATTGACAGTCGGTATGTACAACGTGCAACATAGGTACACACTGAACATACTGAACACACAGCGCTTGCTCTCTCAAACATACGCCCATCAACATTCCACAACGTTTTTACTGAAACCTGTCGCTTTGAAACATACTAGATTCCCCAATGTAAGTATGCTCGAGTGAAATCTGTTCGCACTGGTTTCTACCTTTATTTGTCGCGTAGGATTGGCGACTCGGTAGTCTCGGTACAGAACAGTAATACCGTAAGACAGGTTGGCAGAGCAACGGTAATCGTCGGAACATAGAAAGGGGGAAAAAACGATTGGCTCGGTGTTTAAACGAATCGACGGTTTATTCGCGTGTTTCGAAGGGAAACTGAGTGTGATGGTAGTGCATATATTCTGGCGGGAAGCAGTGTTCGTGGAAAGAAAGGCGTTCTCGTTCGTAGACAATACCTACGCGTAATTTCGTCGAGCACGGGCGAAAGCGGCCAAGATATTACGGTGGTCTGGTTGAACCGGACGAACCGCTCGCTTCAACGATCAGCGGAAACGCTTGCCGACATTTGATTCTCGGACGAGATTCTTTTGTTTGCTCGCGCAATCTTCTGGGATACGCGTACTCGTGCAAGTCGTAGAAAGCTGGTCGGTTTGTTAGCGCGTAAACGCGACCGGCTTCCAGTTGATTTCGGCCCGGGGAAGCGGAGAAGACAAGCAAGTGGCAAGCAGGCGAAATCGGAAGGACGTTAACGCGGCGTGACGTTATTCCGTTATATACTCCGCGGTTAACGTTGCCGCTGATCGCGGACGTGGGCGGAAACATTGTTTACCGCGATACGTCTTCGTAGACTGAACCGTAGTAGTTGTAACTCCATGGAGTTTTCCAGTTGGAGCGCAAGTTAGGCTGGAAAAAAGAAAGGAGCTAGTCGCGCGGGCGGGAGGTGCTGGTTGCGAGTGAATATCGACGCCTTATACGCTTTCGAAGGAACTTTCGATCGGCGCTCGTAAGAGGCTGTTTAGAATGCGAGGTTGTTTTCGCAAGGCCGACCAAGCATCGTTCCTTCAATGCGTCTGATTGCGTAACGCGTGCGTATTCTCGACGCTCTTTCTCGCGGGCGATTGAACGTTGGGTTATCAGCCTTGGCGATACTTTTCTGACAGTGAACTCCGCTTTCACGATGGAAAGTCACCGCCACCGCAAAGTCTAAAGCCAGCTCGGAGATCTGATTCGTATTTCGTACGGAGGGAAAAACGCGTTTCCCGTTCTCCGGTTCGATCAGATTCCATCAGAGGCGGTGGAAGCGTGTCGAGCCTTGGCGAGAAAATTGCGAGACCGGTCCGCCTCGTTGCAACGCCTCACCGCGTTTCGTTCGCGCCGGTTCGGTTCGCGGCTTTAGTTCTCGATCGCGGCAAACCTGTCCGAGCACAGCTGAGATGAGTCGAGTCCAGTCGAATCGAATCGCGCGCCCTATCGCGCCTTTGGTGCACGCGTCCGCCCAATGCCCATGCGCAACATCAGTGCGCGCGCCCGCCAACAACTCGACGCGCATTCAAGAGAAGACGTCTGGCTCGTAACGCGTGCGATCGAGCTTTCGCTCGTCTTTCCCTTCTAATTAACGAGAATGTATCTCACGAGTTACGAGCAACTTCTCTTTCTCAGCTTCCCTGAGAACGCGACTGGTCTCCCGTTTAGCGGATCCTCGCCATTCGCGCTCTTTCTTTTCATCCTTGTCTCTCCAGCACTGCAAATTTTTCGCGGGCGTATGCTACATTCATGTTCCGCTCGATTTCGTTCGTTTTTCACGCGTTGACAAACGGAAACGCGACGCTACGGATCGAGGATTCCCGTTAAACATCTACTTAAGTAGTTACACGCGCCTCTCGCGTTTCTTCCTCCGTTAGCGATTATGTGGGTCACAGCGGAGTGAAAAGCCTCGCGTCGACGGACGACGCGAGCGACGCAGTCATTAAATTTCCAAGGTGCCGTACGACGATCAACTTTCTCGTGCGTTCAAGTGTTTTTTCTCACGGCACCAATCGCTAGGTGCTTGATCGGCACGAAATTCAAATTTTCGGTATGGTAGTCCACGGCAATCTTTCGATTCCAAGCAAACTCGCGTCATTATCCCTTCTACCGTTCTTTCTTTCGCGCATGTAACTTTCACTTCTCGTCGGTTTCCGTGCTGTTGGTCCGTCAGCGTCTAGGACGTCTCGCGCAGATATCACCGCTTCTGTCCCGCCTACACGCGGCAAACGCACCGTGCAACCTTTTTCTGGCAAGGGTCACAGTCGGGTCGTCGGTGACCGATATCACGCGACCGTGCCTTTGACTCGTTCGGTCTCTCAGCCGCGCATCGCTGCGGCAGGTATTACACCTCGCACTCGTTATAAGCCCGACGAACGGGGCTGGCGGTGGGCATATAACGAGTTGTGGACGTTATTCCATGCAGCCAACGGCGCGAGTGAGAAAACCCAAGAGCTCGCTCTTTCTCGGATTCTCTCACTCTCGTCCGAAGGATTCTAATAAATGGTGGGGATGGTAGAAACGGGCTTATAACGAGTACTTACTGTACGTACCATTTTACCGGATGCGCCTCTTTTCCTGCGAACCTTGTGATATAATGAACGAAGCATTGCGTTGCAGGACAACAATAGAAGAAAGTCTAGCGGCCGATTTCTTTCACAATACGTAAAGCAAGAATAAAAGACTGCGCGCGCTAAGGTCCGCGAGTGCCGCGAAAGGAGCTTATGCGAAAGGTGGTACCTATAGCGAAAGGGTAATAGAGGAGGAATACTCTTTTCTATTCTCGCGGCATTGTACTTTTCTCTCTCTCTCTCTCTCTCTCTCTCCCCCCGTTCCCATCGCCGTCGTCCTCGTCACCGACCCCGGCAGCTCTAGCCAGCTCCAGCTGCAGCTCCGGTCCCGGCCACACCGCGGCATTCGCTGGTCGCGCGGTCGCGCACACGATCTCCACCACCACCGTCACCCAGCCCCTTCTCCTCCCACCACCTTTCGCTCAATCACTCCTCGGCCTCTGCCTCGTAGCTTTCCTTCCGCATACCGAAATTCCTGAGAAACTATGCTCGCCGATTTCTAACGACGCCGCAAAGCAGCGCACTGTGTCCATAAACTTTTTACCCCCGTCTCTCTCTCTCTCTCTCTTTCCGTTTCTCCCTTCCGAGACGCTCGATCGGATTTATCGCGCCGGGGGCGACTGCGACGTCCCTTCTCATTCCATCCAATCTATTCGATAAAGTGTTAGAATCTTACTTGCTCGGGCGCATGCGCGCAGGTGCGAATGGAATGGGCGCGTCACGGTGCACTTGCGCGATTGCGCCTGACCCAGATGCCTCGCGAATAAAACCCATCCGTGCTCGTTCTTCACATCCTGCCACTCTATACTCAATACTCTACAGCTGCTCTTCCCCCTGCTACATCCACCCCTCCTCTAAAATATCCCATTCTTCCTCGTCGTTTTCCGCTGCATTTTCTAAAACCCCTGCTCGACGAAATGGGACGGAAAGGCTGTGCCGAGTTGGGTCCGCTCGATTCGAGTCGACTGGCGCATTCTCGGCAACCTCGAGCTCGATAAATTAAAGCTGTTTTGTCGAGGGCGAGTCTTGGAACGCGAGGCATTCGCTACGAGTTGCAGGAAAATTCGCTTCGTGGCTTCCAGCAAGGTATTAGAGACCTCCTCTGTTTCACAGGAAGATGCGATTCCTTTCTCCGGTCACGTTGATCGCTGGTGATCCATGATCCGAACAGGGGATGCGTTGACCGTTCACTTCCTTTGGACTTTGCATTCAACAGCCAGTGACGCGTTCCGCTTGTTCGTCCGTTCCCCCGTTGAAAATCCCACCGTCCAAACCGTTATGAGAGAAATCGTGGCGAAGGTTCGCCGCGCGCGATCGATCCAAGATCGTGCAACTATTCACCCAACTCGTGCTCCGTGAAGCGAGGTAACGATCCACGACTAATCGCTGAACGAGGAAACGGATAACAGGCTCGATCTATCGGGCCCGCGCGAATAACAGCTACCGGCTTTTTCTTCCACCTTCTCTTCTTTGGTATTAGTTTTCTATCTGCGCCTTTACCAATGATTTTTCTTATCCACGAATCGGAGTTTGAATGGCTGGACTAATCGTTGCAGACGGATGGTAGTTTTAGGTGGTATCGCACGCCGTGCTGCGCGGTTGTTTTACGCAACGCCGCGCGGGTTGGCGCGGCGTCGATGGCTAAGATACATAGAGCGATGATGAGAATGTAGGCCATAGAGATCTGTGCGCATCCTCGGTTGTGTGTAGGGGAGACCGGGGCTGGTTGTCTCGAGGGGTAGGTTGATTAATTGTTAATAACTTTGAAGCGATATATGGTATATTGCGAAAAGATTAAATGCAGAAAGAAGTCACTTTTGCTATGCCATGCATTTATGTTTGATACCGCGATCGCAAGTTTTTTGAACAATTACCAGCGTTTGTTGAAAATTTGAGTAGGCAAGTAAATATTTTTTCTTAAAGATTTTATTTTTTTACGTTCTATATAGTTACAATAGAATAAATGTTAAGGGACTATTTTAAAGTTTCATTATTGGATGATTTATTGACATAGTATTTTTGTTTATACATAAATAATTGAAGCTTATACAGATTATTGTCAATATATATATAAGTCAAAATGATCAGTCGGGGCTAGTTGACTAATTTTTTAATTTAATTTTTAATTTTAATTTTAATTTAATTTTTTAATTATTAATGTTAATAAGGTTTAAATTTTTATTTTGTTATTCAGAAAGCGATTTTTATTTTTTGTTTAAATTTCACTATGTTATAAATACTTTCGGTTTGTTATTAAAATGTGAAGGGGAGAATTTAATATTTTATAATGAAACAACTCTTGTGACATTCTGTTATTTGATTACCACTGAGATAAGTTACTAATAACATTTTCTTAACAGTTTCTACTTATAGTCAACCAACCCCGATCATGGGTTGGTTGACCAGCATGGAATGTGTTAGCAAAACATTAAAATATCTTAATTATTACCGCATTGAGTCAACTTTAATAATTTAATCAGACAGCCAAATCTATACCCCATCAAATACACCAACCGGTTTAATGATATTTCCCCCACACAATTTATTAAAAATCAGAAACTGAAAACTAGCCTACCACCTCCTTCTCCCCTACTTATACACAGACTTGCACCAACCACAATTTCCACCCAAACGCGTTCGATCGCAATCGATTTCCGCCGAAATACTCAACCACTCCGCCGCTCTCTACGCTGGTGAAGGTATGCTTCCCGTGCACTTGGCGTGTTTGCCAACTTTCAGATTTCTTACGCATTCCGTTTGCGTTCTCGTTAAACGAATTTCGGTCATCGAACGCGGCTCGGTGTCGAAAGCGACCAGAGAACGGAGAAGAGAAGGCAAAAACGGGCTGACAGCAGTTAGCTCTCGTCCGCTCTCACCGGATCTACCGGATCGAACTCGTCCGCGCCCCAGGAAGACTTTCTTTTTCGCGCGAGGACCGCGACCTCGATCCGATTCCATTCGATCCGATCAGTTAAAACGGCCCTCTTCGTCCCGCCGCTCACCTGCGTCGCGGTTTCAGCCGTTTCGCGCATTCCTACGCGATCCGCGCTGGCGGGCGACCCTGCGACCGGTGCATTTACCGTACCGCGGCAACACGCGCGCAGCGAGCCAAATCCTCGCGGGAATATTTGCCAAGTACGCGAGTATCTTACCGCTAGGTAAGCCTCCGCTCACTCCGCACGCGTCATCCAATCCTTCAAACCTTTACCTCAATGTTTCCATTGCGCAAAGCTACCAGCAGACAATCTCATCACTCCCTTTACAATCTCTTGAACCAAGGAAAAATAGGAAAGGCACGAAAAACATCAATGATTCGTAGGAACGATGCGCACTTGAGCAGCACCTTGATACACACGTCCCAGCAACTTTCTCTTCTGCTTTACGCAACGTCGCGTCGCCTCGCCTTTTACGTTTCTAGAGGAGGATCGCCGCGGAATGGAACGCGTGGTTCCCTCCGGCGTACTGTCGGCGAGTGCTCGGGGAGTCAAATATTTACCTCGGGCTAGAGAACGTTGTGAAAATAGAGAAGCCCAGTCTCGGAAGACTTGGTGGAAGAGAGTCTTCTCTTCTCTCCACCGCCGATTCAGCGAGACTAAAACGCATTCGTTGACGAGGTCTCTATCGCGTTAGTAGCCGCAATCACGGCCCGGTCGCTCGTCGATACATCTGGTAGGTATCTCGTCTCTCGAACCAATTCGAAACCGTTAGGCAAAACCCGTTATCGCTGGTATCGCGGTTACCTGCTGCTTCGCTTCGCTTCGACGGACGCGCATCGTCGCCGTGAGCGGCCGGCGATTCGCAGACAGAATCATTGAAATCGAACGGAGGAGGCTTGGGGAATTAATTGACAGCGAAGATTTGATTATAAATAGTCGGATGCAGCGCGGTTAAAGTTGCGCGTTTGCGATTTGCCAGATGCGAGATGCTGGGCGAGTGGCGTATCTCTTAAGGGGACGGGAAGGACGGAAAGATGGGCAACAATGGGAGCAGCTCTCGGGACCAGCAACAGGCGGCGTCCATGTGTTCGAACGGGTTGCTGATGTCGGAGACGAGCCGCGGGTGGTCGCAGTCGTTTCCTCGGGAGCTCGCGAGGCACCGGTCCCAGCCGAGCGCGGCGCGGAAGGTTCTGCCCGAGCCACCGAATCAAAGACTGCGCGCCACCGACAACGGCTGCATAATTCACAACGGCGGGACCATAAGCGGCCGGAGACCGTCCACGTTTGCGTCCTCGCGTGACCTAGACAAGGTAAACGCTCCACTCGTAAATAGGAAGCGACGTCCCACACAGCACCATAACATTGTAACAACGTCTCTGCAATATTGCGGTGCAAGATTGCAATGTTGCACCATAACACTGCAGAGACGTTGCAGGTTCAGTCCTATATCCGCCTTCGCAATATTGCAGGTGTGTATTTTTGCAATGTTGCGGCAGCATTGCAAACACGTAGTCCTGCAACGTTCCGGCAATGATTCTGCAACGAAACGGCAGTAAAAACGGCCAACGAGAAATTCTAGCATATCCAGTTAAATGAAACATGCTGTAGAATCTACTCGACGTCGTATTTCAAATTTCGTCAAAGTCGTAGTTGCTTCAGAATATTGCTGTACTTTTTTACAATATTTCCACTACAGAATTGCAAGGCAATGTGTAGGCAATTTTGCTGGGTCGTTGCCACTGAAACATTGCACATCGATTTGCGCGCAATATTGCTGAAATATTATAGGATCGTTGCCAGTGGACCATTGCACTTCGATGTGCGCGCAATATTGCAGAAATATTGTAGAATCGTTGCCAATGGAACATTGCACGGCAACGTTCTTGCAATATTGCTGCAATATTGTAGGATCATTGCCACTCCAATAATACACGGCAATATTGCAGGAACGTTCCTATAATATTGCAATGCAGCCTGCAACAACGCAATATTGCAGCAACGTTCCTGCAATACCGTTAAGGAACTAGTTCTTGATCAGGCACTAATTTTTTATCAGTTCATGAAATAAATCGTTCTTTTCATTTTATGTCCTTAAATAATTGTTTGAAATAATTACTAACATAAAAATGGATAATTAAAAAATATACGTGTTGTCTGTGAAAGCAGTTAGTATTATTAGTTGTTGTGAAAATAAATGTGTAAGGTAGCTCATTCGACGGAAGTCTCTGTTGAACGCCATCTCTTAACGTTCGAACTAAGAGATCACCATCGACGCCATAATCGATTTCTTTACTGATTATTGCGGTATTAAAGAATATTTTCATACATTTTGCTTACAATAGTTTACTTTACAATGTAGCGAAAGAGTTTTAGTATTATATGTAGCATTTTGCGTTAAAAGTCAGTGATCATTATTTAGTTCCATTTTTTCTTATGGAACCAATTTTTGATCATCTATATAAAAATTAGGTTAGGACATTATAAAATTATAAACGAAATTAAATTTAGATGGTTAAATACTAAAAATAAGTTTATTGCGTACTTTCTTTTTAATTAGTATTAGTATCTGATCAAATATTAGTTTCTTACCTAATAAGAAATTAGTTCCCATGTATTTTAGATGATCAAAAACTAGTTCCTGACCTGATCAAAAATTAGTTCCCATGTATTTTCAGATGATCAAAAACTAGTTCCTAGTCACCTTATTATTCCGTACCTTATAAATAATTAAATTATACTTATTTTCAACTTTTTAAAATTTTTCCTTTAAGTGTAAACATTCATTCATCTTTTAGTATAAAACAAGTCTATAGTTGAAAGTTTTATTAGGTTAAAAATAAATATTAAAGCGGGAAGCCCTCTAAACTGATCAAAAACTAGTTCCTTAACGGTACAGCTGCAACGAAGTGTGCTGTATGGGGTACCATGTCGCGAAGCAGCAGGTCACGTGTTTACCTATGTAAATCGGATTGATGTTTCAGCAGCACGACGGGGCTGCCCCGTTCCGAGGCAGGAGCATCACCATGTCGAACGTCGCCGAGTCTCGGCCGAGGAGGACTAGCGAACGCCACTGCTGCCGCTACCAAGTGGACTCCGGTCGAGCGGAGGCCACCCCGCCTTCGGATCTCAAGAGATTCGGCAGCGAGCCGGATCTCCGTTACTCGCCAGATGCTAGCTCTTTGATCCAAGACCGCTCGAGTCTGGGTAAACCGAGCGACAGGGAGGATGATCGACTGACGAGCTACCGCCGCACGGACAGGGAGGCCAAGGATCGGGCTGAAAGCAGATATAAAGCTAGGAAGAAGTACAAAGCTCCCGCTCCGCCGAGGCTTCTCGACTCCGGGAGTCACTCAGTCGAGCCTCGGTTTCGAGTCGAACGAGAGGTCCAACCGCCTCCGAGGAAGTCGCGTCTCTTTAAAACTCGAGCGGAGACGAAGAAGGCGCAGGTTAGTTGGCAGCTGTCCGGGTGTAATCGCTCCTTCGATTGCGATCGAGAACGGATACCGAATGATCCAATGGACGTCGAGCAGCAAGGCGAGCGCGTGTCGGATCGTCGATGCAGGACGCGTAATCATTGCGATAAAGATACCTCGAACGAGTGGCAGGAACGCGATCCAATTCGGCGCTCGAGCCAGCATCGGCAACACGCGAGGCTGCACGATGGCAAAAACACGCTTCAGAGGAGCCTCAGCAGTCCGGAGTTTCAGGCGGAGCTTATTCAAGTGGCGAGGAAAGTTAGGGATAAGCTTGATTGTACGAGAAGGACGATTGGTGAATCGACGGCTGATTTTCGGTCGTTGGACCATCGAGGCGATGGCTCTGATTTGCGGGTTCGAGATTGCGAGTTTCAGAAGGGTAGTGAGAGAGTGGAGGGAAGTCCGGTGATCGCAACAGCGGTTAATTCGTTTGCGGAACAACGGGATGTTGGAGGATGCGTTTCTCCCAACGCGCGGAATCGGAACGGGCATTGGAAGACGAGGGGATCGCCGATCGTCGCGGACGAGGTTAAAACTGGGATTGCGGAGCAGTCGAAGAATTCCAGGGATGCGAAAGCATCGAACGTCGATCGAGACGGATCCAGGCAACCGTTGCGGGAGAGACTCGAAGCCGTCCAAGTCCGCGCCAGGCTCGAGCGTAAAGACGCGGATCGTCGCCGGCGAGTGGATGAGCCCAGAAAATACGGAAAACGCGGTGAAGCTTTGCCCAAAGAAAACGCTCGGAACGTGACGAACGCGGAAGCTCAGAATGGGCGTTTTGTAAAAGACGCGCGCGAGAATCGAGGTTGGACTGGCGAAACGACGCCGACGCCGACGGACGCGATCGACAAGCTCGAGCGGCATGCTCGCGACAAGGAAAATTCAGACCCGAGATGGTGGAACGATGATAAACGCGCGGTCGCGGTCGCGGTCGCCGATGAGTGGAAATCCGAGCCGATATTCAGGGATACCTCTACCGCGGAGGGAAACGCATTGGGCCAACATCGAGGAGAAGACGGCCAGCCGTAAGTTTATTTATCTATTTATTAGGTTTACTACTCGGCTTCGCGTGGAATTTTGATTCTGATTTTATAAAAGAATTTTTTTTATTTACTTTTTTGTGAAAATAGTCAGATTTATTTGGATTAGTTAGATATCATTAGCTGAGACACATTTCGTGACGCCAGTGTTTACTTTTCGAAAGTTTTTGGGCGACAGACAAACACAAAAACACTTTCTGCTTTATATATTAAGATTTATTTATATACGGGTGGGCATTAAAATGTAATCTAATTAAAACTTACGAATTACTATTAAAATGTAATTGTGTAGTTGATCTCATATTATTTTCTGTAATCGTTAATTTAGGTAGTTGACAAAATTGTGGTCAACCACCTAAATTAACGATTACAGAAAATAATGTGTAATGAACTACACAAGTACATCTTAATCGTAATTTGTAAGTTGTAATTAAATTAAATTAAATTTTGTCCAACTCTGGTGGGCACCCTTTGGTAAGAGGTAAAATATACGTGAACAGAGCCGTAAGTTGTTGATTCAATCAGAGCCAGATTTACCTTTCAGGGGGCTCCAGGCTGAATATTTGGTGGGCCCTAAAAAATAAAATAATGCTGATTTGATTTTTTTATCATAATACTCGTATAATCTAAATAAGAATGTAATTTCAAAATTAACATTGAATATCAGAACTAAACATAACATTAACATAAATAAACGTTAAAGATAATATAAAAAATGATAATTTTTCGAAGAAAATATTTAGAATAAGGGGCCCCCAGCTAAACGGGGCCCTAGGCTTCAGTCTCCTTAGCATAAGGGTAAATCCAGCACTGGATTCGATGATGTCAAAGTTATGAGACTCTCTTCTTAACGTCCAGATTCTACCTCGATCTCTCCTACCTCCAGATATTTGCACTTGCGAACCAATCCTTTCTTGTCGATCCGCAGATTCGTCCCGTTGGCGCAAACGGCTCCAAAGACATTTTACTTCGGCATGAACGAGATCTTGCTAACAGACACGCGAACCGACGAGGATCTACGCCTACGGAAAGAGGAAATGCGGATCGCGTCGACCTTGCGAAATGGAGAAGACGGTAGATCTTCCGCGGATACGGCTGATGATACTGACGAAAACGTGAGCTGGAAATCCTTGCGCTTTCTCTCTTGTCCTACCACCATATTGCCACCAAGTTACTACCACCCCAACTTTATTATTATTATTATTTATTTATAGGGTGAAAGCACTAGTTGTCGACCACTTAAAGCTAAACTCGAATGAAAAGTTCTGAAAAAAAATCAACAATCAATGTTATAAAATATATAAAATGTACTGAAGTAATTCAAATGTATTTAATATATCACTAAATATTTTGTGTTAGTAGGAAAGTTCGGGGAAAATAAATAATTAACGTTAAAAATAAATTGTCCGAATGCTTTAATAATCGACCGCTTAACTCTAAAAGTCGACCGGTCCGATAGCTAGTAGTCGACCACCTTTTTTAATATGAAATTCAAAACAGGTTATGTGCGCATTACAAACTAAAATTTATTTTTAAATATAATGTGCAACATCAGTAAATAATTAATAATGTCAGGAATAATACGTAACTAAAATAAGTTCTTTTAATATCAAAATTTTAATAAGAAATAGAATTTTTTTTTTTCCAATGTAAATTAATTTACGTTTTTAAGATAGGAAGCAGTAACAAATTTTAAGTTTTTAAAGTGGGTATTTGTATTCTATAAATAAATTATATAAACTTTGAAGAACATTAATCCATAAGAAACGAATATACATACAAGAAACAATTATATATAGTTAATACGTGGTCGACTTTTAGCATTCATTGTGAATCAGTTAGCTTTAGAAGTCGACCGCTGTGGTCGACTATTGAAAATTGAAAGGGAATGATGATCCAGTTACCGACCTCCCATAAATAAATAAATTATCCCATTTTTTTAAATTTTTGAAGCTCATATAAAATTGTTGATGCTTTTTCAGTGAAATAGCATAATTTTCCAGTAAAAAATGTATAGAACTGAATTACATTTGTCGTTTCTATTCAAAGCACACTTATGCTTCTCGGGTTAGAAAACAGCAATGACACATGTAGAATCAAAATGAGTTTACAAATCACTTTAAAACCATTTATTTTTTTTACCTATGAAAGGCGCTTTTTGTCGTATTGTAAAGTTGGAAATTCAAAGTATAATATAAAATTGTCATTTAATAAATTCTTTATTTCAGTACTTATTTCTTTAAGCTAAACAATAAAAGTGGTCGACTACTAGAGGGTGGTCGACTACTAGTGATTTCACCCTATGAACGGAAAAACCCATAGAAACACAATACATTTACATTTCATCCCTGTTAATCGCCCATCCTATACAATTATTTAGGGCCGTAACGTGATAGAAGACATCTCCTTAAAACTGCGCCCAACCTTACCGAAGAAGCAACTAGAAATCCCCCGATTCTCGCCGTCAGCCGCATGGAGATTGCTCTCGGCTCTGGAAGCCCCGGGACCAAGCCTCAGCACCGCCAGCGAGGAGATGCCGGTTCGTAGTTCCTACTTAAACAGAGCTTACTGTTTCAGTATCAGTTTCTCTCGACTCGCCCAGATAACACGCTGCGTGTGTTGGTTTCAGGTGATGCTCGAGGAACGAATAGAGCGCATGTCAAGGCCCCCGCCACCTTTGCTCGCCCTGGGACCACGGAGCTTGCACGACAAGTCCGGCGACTCCGGAATCTCCGGCGACGCCGGGGCGGCCAACGAGGACACTTTGGACGTAAGTACCATCAACAGAATGAAAACCCCGGCCACGAGGCCGACTTGGACGCCGCAGCAGGACTTGGGCGAGGAATCTAGCAGCGACGCGGGAGTGGACTCGCCGCCGCCGTTGCCTGCCTCGTTAAAGTACCCACCTCGAGCGCACGTTTTCTCTCTGTCGTTGCCCAGGGAGGACGCCAGAACCTATCTCTGCAGCACCGAGACCAAGGCGAGAGAAGGATCCGCGTTCAATTCGCTTAAAAAGCTGAAGAGATCGGTATCAGGCGCCTTCGGCATCGGCATCGGCGTCGGTGCGCACGACGCTCAAAGAAAGCGCACCCACGACGTTCTCGACGATAACTGGTTGTTGTCGACGAGCGCGCCGACCTCGTTGCAGCACAATCAAATCGTCGAGGCGACGCGAGTCTCTTCGTGTGTTTGGAAGCCGTTTGCTGGTCGCGAGCGCGTTATCCGCCGCGAGGACGAGGGCAACGCCGATGGCAACAGCAACGATGACAATCGTAGTAACGATCGCAACGGGAGTAAAGATAACGGTCACCGCGATGAGGAAGTTGAGAAAGATGACGTGGACGATGACGACGACGACGTCGACGAAGACTATGACGATGACGAAGACGGTCGCGATATAGCTGAGGATGAACGCGAAGAAGAGGACTCGGAGGGTGACGCGGAGGTTGAGGACGATGGGTCTGAAGAGAAAATATCGACGAGTAAAGTAAACGATTTCCCGGTGATCTTGAAGCCTCCATCGTTCTCGTATCTGGCGCCAGGCGGGCACGTAATGTATCTGCCAGAGTCGAACGAAGCTGAGCATCGGGTGCAAAGTCTGAACGGGAGGAAGGTCGGGGCAAATGGCGAGACTCACTCGAAAGAGACGATCGCGGAAACGGATTTCTCCCGTTTCAGCGATGAGGCGATCTCGATGAAACGGCGGTCCGACGATTCCAGGCCGTGCGTCGGCGTGAAGAATTCCAGGGGAGCCAGCGAGCTCTCGAGGTTTCGGGAATCGTGTAAGAACCCATCTCGAGAACGAGACAATGTACTGGTTAAGAAGGAGACGTTGTTGGAGGTGAAAGAACCGAAACCGCGGTTAAAGAACAGCTCGAAGAGCAGGCGATTTACCTTTCAATCGACGGTGAGGCAGATCGAGAGACGCAGGTTGGCGGAGAAGCTGTCGAGGGAGGCCGAGGCGAAGGAGCGTCAGAGGAAAGGGGAGCTGGAAGCGATGCGGAAAGTCGAGGAGGAGTTCCAGCGTAAGCGGGCCAAGGAGAAGGCGAGCATCAGGCAGCAGTTGCGTCTGTTCAAGGAGATGGAAGAGAATTTCAAGTAAGTAAAGCCGATTTCGAGTAAGAGTAAAGGGAGACGAGAGATCGCCGTTGCTAGAGTGCCCGTATTGCAGTAGCCTGCCGCCCGCGCCCGTCCAGTGGGATGGTTCGCAGCTCTCTCGCGCCGATCCGGACGGTGCGCCTTCTTCCACCACCTCCTCTCCGACTTGGTTGCCAGCCGGCCAGCTACCGGCAACCCCCGGCAAGAGCCTCCCGAGCAACGAGGGCTCGCGGACGAAGAAAGGCGCCGTTGGCTCGCGCGTCGGTTCCGCTACCGCTTCCGCTTCCGCCTCCACTTCCGCTTCCGCTTCTCATTCCGCTTCGGCTTCGGCTTCTGCTTCCACCTTGGACCCGAAACAACGCCGCGGCGAGCGAAAGCCCTCTCGGCCGAAATACTACGACTGGGCGCCGGACACCTCCTCGCATCTAGAGTACAAACAAACCACTGTCCACCCAAAGATCGTTTGCGATATACCTAAGAGCTCGCCCCTGTTCGTCCACGTGAATCCAGTTCACTCTGCCAAGCCGGCAACCTCCAACTCAACTCCCAGATCCGACAATTATAGGTAAGCTCCAGAGGAAAGTGTGACTTCGGATGATCGCATTGAATCGCGGCTGGGACTGCGCATAGACGTATGAGATAGCTATATTAATTCTGTACCTATTGTATAATCGCGTTGTCCGTTTGCTTCCGCAGGAAAGATTTCGCGCACGGTACGGTGATAGCTAAGTCTTCCTTTGCGAGCAGCGACAGCGAACTCTCGCAGCCGAACACGAGACCGCATTCCAGGCAAACCGGAATCAAAAGCAAACCGCATCGATCTAGGTACGTTCGACGAAAACCTCGATAAAACCTGGACCTTTGATCGACTCGATCGGGTCAGATCGATCCCGCGACTCCTTTAAACGTACATACCTACTTGCATACCTATACATAGTACCTGTACTTACTGTACATACCTATCAACGCGCCACCTTCTCCTTCCAACGGTTCCCTCACGTTTCCGGCTCACCTATCGCTCTCGGCTAGAAATCTTTGTCCAAACTTTGGTGAAAGGTTTCGCCATCTGGTACGCATGAATCACACCGAGCCTTCTCACGTTTACCAAGATCCTGCATTCCTGATAATTCCAACCGCTCGTAATCTTCCAACGTCATAGTTATGTTTTCCCGACCTGTCTTTGGATACAGTTACTAATCAATGGCTTTTTCATTTCCGTTTTACGCAGGTTTTAAGGTGGGCATGGCATATAAATAGTCTTAACGTCTCTAGTCATCTAACAACGCTTCATTTAAGCAAAATGTGTGAGTGAGAGAGAGCGAATGTTTCTAATCGTGCATGGTTCTGCGAGAATTTAATAGAAAGACCATGTGCGGACGCGGATAATGATGGATGCCTTGGAAGAGTGTGGTTGCGAGAGCATCGAATCGAAGCGTCCAACTCGAGAGATACCGTTCGATAGTGTAACGCGTTTAGTGCGCGCATATATGCATATGTACATACAGTGGCGGACAAAAGTTTGCAATTTTTAAGATCGTATAACTTTTTTTTAATTGGTCCGAACGACATGAGTCTTCTTTGAGAAGCTAGAAGGTTTAGTTTGCTACGTGGTGGGTTTCGACGTTTTGAAAAAAATGCAATTGGTCGGAATAGTAATAAAAATAGTAAAGGTCGTTTTTTAAATTTTTTTGTGGGCCTGTAATGAAAATTTAAAAAATACCTTTTGTAGATTGAAGTAAGTTGTATGCACGTCTAAAATTTCATTAAAATCGGTTGTTTAGCTTAGCTTTCGGTGGAAACGGTTACATAAGCATATATTGAAACTAATTTTTTTAAAACGTAGCATGGCATAGCAAAGCATCGCATAGCATAGCTTAGATTCCCGGTGGATTGCCGGCTTTATTTTTTTTTTGCTATTCCGACCAATTGCACTTGTTTGCCAAAACAACAAAATACTTCACTTAGAAAACTAATTTTTCAAGCTTCTCGAAAAAAAAACTCATGTCGTTTGGACCAGTTTTAAAAAAGTTACGCAATTTTAAAACTTGTAAAATGTCTTTCGTCCGCCACTGTACATACATACATATACGATATACGTGGACGCACGCGGTCACACGTACACGAACGGTTAGTAAGAATTCCTTGCGCTTATAAAATTACGACGTCTCGATTTGCGCGCCTCGATCGAATCCTAGCAGAAACGGATAGCGCGCGCTCCACGATTCCCGCAAAATTTTAAATCCATCACTAGTCCACACTAGCCTACACCTATTAAATTGTGTATATAACGACACATTGAAATTAAATCGGTCGCGTGGAATCCTGGAGTCGCAAACTTTTTCTGCTGATTCGAAGCACGGCGAAAGAACGAAACATGTGGAACGCAGACAAAAACAACAGCGAACGAACGTTAAGCAGGTCCGCTAGCCCGGAACGAAGGGAGGATGCGGCTATCTCGGACCAGGACATTCTGCTGGACCCAGCGAAATCGGCCACGAATCCTGCGCACGATTTTTTACTAAGCGGAGTGCAACCTTTTACGAAAGAGAAGACGTACCGACCGATTTCCTTCAACCCTCAACCACCTCCACTCATTCCGAGCTGATCGTCCCGAGGCTTTCGATCTTTCCACGCGTTACCACTCGGCACGGCGTACCCAGTAACGCCAAAGCGAAATCGCAGATCGAACGATACCGAATTGTACAGTGTAGAGTTACGCAAGAGCATCCAGTTTTCAAACGTTACTCGCCACGTTTAAAGACTTTATTTTTCGATACAATAACGTCCGCGAGCACACTTCCTTCGACGTAGAATACACATATACATACGCGCACATGCGCGTGCGTCACTCGTGTAAAGCAATTCAATAAAATACTATGTCGTTACCATGTAGTTTTTCATTTCGTTATAATTTCGATATAATTTTGTTATAATTAATAAATAAATAAATAAATTTTAATAACCGAATTAGCGAAAGAAGGTGTACTCTGGTTCTAGCCACATTCGAATTACGCGCGTAATAGAACCAGTGGGGGCTCGGGACTCGGGAATCCTCGGGGAGTCTCGGGAAGGATCGCGGAACGTCGCGGCGCAGCGCCAGCCACTTCCGCTCTAACGGCACACGCGCGTATCTCGTGCAGGATTACGCTTCACCTTCCTTCGCAGGTCGCAATAATAAAACGCATTTTCAATCCCGTTAGATAGTCAGGTGAATTCATTGATCATAAGTTTCCTTTATACATACGTGAATCGGCGACTCTGATTCAACGGCTACTATAGACTGGACGTTTTAATCGAATTGAGAGTATGAACAGCATCGAGAATATCCCTGGACGGGTCCCAGCGCCCTCGTCTACCACGAGATCCAGAAGCTCGCCCACAAACGCTATCATGTACGACCGTTACTTTATTCTCCCAAAGTATCGGATTCAAACAATTTCTGTCATTTATTGCGATCAGACGATACGAATTCGAGTCTTTGGTGTCGGAGAGCAGTGACGAGGAGGAGGCGGAGGCGGAGGGAGAGACGTTGGTTAGGGTAGAGACCGCGAGCGGGAGGCAACCGACAGGTCGAGAAGCTACGAGTAGTTCCAACGCGTTCGACGCCAACGCGTCCGTTGACGCGGAGGAGGTTGGTAACTATAGAGTTTTGTGGGGCAAGAGGGCGCACTTAAAGTTTAGACTTCCTTAAAATCCTTAATTTTACTCTGATAGCACATATCATTGTGTAAGAAATAACTACTAGATATCCCTTATTAAAGAGGAAGGACCAAACTATTAATTTGGCATATTCGTTATTAAGTAATTAATTCAAATAAAAAATGGAAAAATTTACTAGACCTGGTCTCCCCTACTGGGGTAAACGCACCAGTAAATGAACACTTAAGGCTACTGAATGAACACTATTACTAAATTATGTTTTCAGCGCGATTGATTCCACGTGCTGCAAAAATTGTTTTAATATGAAACAAGAAATGAAAAGAAGTCTCTAATTAATTAGCTGCTTACTTTAATAACTGACTTTACTCATTTTAATAAAAAAATGTCCATTCACTGGTACGTGTTCATTTACTGGTACATCCACCCTAATACACAGTCGAAAAAAATCACCCTCAATCAGGCAAATACTTGCATACACGCAAATGAATATCCTTCCATATGACAGATCATTTTATCCGTGATTTGGAACAAGAATAAGCTCGGCGCTGCCTACTACGACCTCGTTACATCCGAATTGTTCGTGATGGAAGACGCCACGGGGGACACAGAGTTTTTGGACATAACGAAAGCTCTATTCAGACAATGTCAAGCGCATTACGTCCTGACGATAGCCGGGACACCCGCTCGCCTAATCAACCTTTTAAAAAAGATGCTGGTCACCGGAACGTCGAACGAAGAATCCAGCTCGTTTGCGTCGAGCACGCGGGACCGGGCGCGCGTCCCTTCGTTGAAGATTTTGAGCAAAAGGGAGCACAGTTACGATCGCTGCTTCCACAGAGTAAGATGCCTTCGACTGGAATCCGAGCCGAAGAACATGAGCAACGCCGACAGGCTCCCCTTCTTGAACAGCATACTGAACTTCAAGTGTTGCGCGATGATCCACGCCCTCGGCTTGCTCTTGCTGTACATCGACAAGTCCTGGAGCAGCATCGCGCTCGATCCGTCCGGCAAGGCGTCCTTCATCTCCCTCAATTACGTCACGCTGTAAGCGTTGATGAATCTTTCATTTCCCCATCCGTCGAGCTTTAACTCATCAGACACATATCTTTATGCTACCCTATCAAGCCAAGACCTGCTGATGGTGGACGAAGACACGTACGAAGCGCTGAGCATCGTGCAAGCCAGGGACCATCCCAGCCTCTTCAAGTTTGGCCAGACCACCACGAAGACTAAAGGAGCTAGTCTGTTTTCGCTGTTCAGCCGTTATTGTCAGTCAAGGCCGGGGGTGCAGTTTCTATGGTACCTAAATATCTACGTAAATCGTCAAACTTGAGACTTGAGGCCAAATGTTGCGTGGCACCCGGCGTTTCATCCGTTGGCTCTTGTTTCGGTAGGAAAACCCTGCACTATCCGACGAGAAACGTTGCCGTGCTGGAAGAGCGATTGGACACGGTGGAATTTTTTCTGGATCCAAATAATCAAGGGGTCGTGGAGAACTTTTCCTCCTGCTTACGACACGTGTACCGTCTGACGAACGCTATACTAGCCTGTTGCTCGGGACTCCAAGCGACAGCTGCGAATTGGCAGAAAGTCCACAAAGTGAGAAAGGCTTTGCAGATTTATTTTATTTGTTCAGATGGAAGATAATTGCTTGACCGAGGTGGGGACTTATGCATTTTCAGACCATCTCGCACGTAATCTCTATCGGCGATCTGTGCGAAAATTATGCTGATAGGATTGGACTGTTGAAACGAATCTCAGAGAGCATCACGAACGAGATGCAATATGTGAAGTACTTTATTGAGTATATAGTGGATTTTGGCGGGAGCAGACGGGAGAGGAAGCTGGTGGTGAAACCGAACGTGGATCCCTTGTTGGACGAACGTGTGTACCTAGGTTTTTGCCTAGCACGTAGCGTTTAGATATCAATCTTCGCGTGATGATACTTGAGGGGTTGTTCTGGTCTAAAGTCAATAAAAATAGGTGATCTTTCGGAATTAATTAAAGGAAAACTAGTAAATGTAATTTGATGGGACTTTTTGCATTTTATTAAGGATGTGTTAAGTTATAGAAATATATTTTTTGTTTTATAATTAATCATTGCTGACGGCACTGGGGAGTCGTTAAAGTGGAGGCGTAAAAAATTCATCGAAATCGGTGGAAACTGTAGCACCTAAACCATTGGTCTGAAATTAGAAACAGTGCCAGATTATTAAAGGGCATGAAACTAGCTTGTGGACTAGACCAGGAAAAATTACAACAATGATATTTTTTAAGAAAATAACGACACTTGAAGATTGAAATCACCTTTTCCTTATATTTCTCGTCCTTTCAACGCTTTAAAAATTACAAATTTTCAATTTCTTTTAAATTTTACTGGTCTATCCACTTAGCAGAAGTATATTCTTCAAAATAAAAGAAGTTTCAGTCGAATCGCATAATAATATTTAGAGCTACAGGTTCCACCGATTTTAAGAACACAGTTTCGAGAAAAACGCGTTTAAAGTTTTGCGCGAGCTCGAAGTGGCCGGGTGTTACCCACGCCTTTACCGCTACTCAAATGCCTATAACTTCGGCAATTTTACGAATTTCAACAAATCCTTTTAAACAAAAAAAATAAATAAGTAAAAAAATAGCCATTTAGACCGGAACCTCCCCTTAGCCATAACGCCAATCGCCCAATAACCCTTCCTCCTTCAATCAATCAGTGAATCACGTACGGCGCACCTTGCCAGAATTGCTCACGCGAATGGGAGAGAGGGACATGCGCGAGCATCTTCCAGCATCCGTGACAGAATGTAACATGCTGTATTTGCCAAACATCGGCTACGTTCTGGCGATAAACAAATGGAATCCAAGTCCACCGGAGGACTTTACATTCCCAGAGTTGGAATTCAAGTTTAGCATCAACGACGTGCACTACTACAAAAGTCCTTCAGCTCGAGGTCGGTGAAGGCAGCTCTTCTCTTAGAGTTTCTCACGATATCATACTTACCTCGCGCACCTCTTCTCTGTCTGTTAACAACTCCCACCTGTTTCAGAACTGGACGAAAGCGTGGGTGACATAGTCCTGAAGATAGCGGTTCGAGAGAATCGCATCGTGCAAAAGCTTATGCGCTACGCGAGAAAGCACACCGGGGCAATACTACGCGCGACCCAGCTGTGCGCCGAGCTAGACACGTGCGTATGAAATTATAAACGAGTCGATCTCTTTTGCTGATCTAGCTTCTTGCCTTACTATACCCAACGTCTCACCCTCATCTTCCACTACAGCTTGCTGGCTTTCAGCAAAGTGGCGCGCGACTACAATTACACCAGACCAAAGATAACCAGGTCGAAGCTCGTGGAGGTGAAGGAAGCCCGGCATCCGTTGCTGGAATGTTGGACGACGTTCGTGCCGAACGACATTCGCTCCGGGGACGGCAGCAGCCTGATCAAAGTGTTAACGGGGCCGAATTGTTGTGGCAAAAGCGTCTACTTGAAGCAGATCGGACTCGTGGTGTTCATGGCTCACATAGGTTCCTATGTTTCTGCCAAGTCAGCCGTCGTAGGCACGGTCTCCCACATCTTCGCGCAAATCTCCACCACCGAGAGCGTCGGTTTGCACGCGAGCTCGTTCCTGCAGAACCTGCGACAGGTAGATCTCGGCTTGATCAGACTCGTGGATCGAACTCGTGGCTTGAGTGGTGGTTCACGTGTTCTAGATCAACGTGGCTCTTCGCGCGTCCACGCCAACTTCGGTCGTGATCACGGACGAATTGGACAGGGGAACGTCGGAGATTAGCGGGCTGTCACTGGTCGCGGCGGTACTGAACACATTCGCGGAAAGGGGCAACGAGTGTCCTCACGTGTTCGCCGCGACACACGCGAGGCCCGCGCTCGCCTTGCTCACGCAAACTCCGCTGATCGAAATTCAGGTAGTAACCAAATGGTTTGCAAGTCTTTCAGTATCTTAACCCAGAACGCAACAGAGATAGATATCTCAATATATAAAGCAGAGAGCTTCTAATATGTTTGTGTGTTTATCTGTCACCTAAAAACTTTCGAACGATTATCTTAGGTATAACGAAATGTGCCTAAGCTCATTATGCTTGACTAATCCAGATAAATGTGACTATTTTCACGAAAAAATTGTTTTTTTTTTTATATGAAATTAGAATCTAAATTTCGGGGGAAGCCGAGTAGTAAAGCTAGTATATATAAACACACATGCGCGGCTTCATTCCATTTAATCCCCGTAGACTTTTGAATACGTCGTCAACGATAACGAATCGCTGACCTTTCTCCACCGATTGACAAACGGCACCACCACGCGCAGCTTCGCCCACTTCATAGCGAGAACCGCGGATGTCGACGAGAATTTGGTGAAGCGGAGCCTCGAGGTAATCGCCGCGTTAATGGGAACCGTGAAGCGCGAGACTATTTCACGACTGACGCTTTTATGGACACTTTTCAGGTGTTGGAGAAAATGAAGCAAGGCGAGCTACCGTCGAGTATTCACCGACGCATGGACTCGTAAGCATTCGTAAGATTGCTAGCAGTGTGGCGGTAAACAATCGCGTGATCTCTTTACTAATTTCTTTACAGCCTGAGACGCATCATCCAACTCTCAACAACGCCCGGCGATTTTGACTTGGAAGAAATTAAATCGCTGGTGCGAGCCGCGATTGAACCCAATTAGCGGTTACGTAAACATGCGAAAGATATTTGTTAATAAAATTTCTTATTCAAAATTCCTACGAGTTATATACATTTCCAGTTACATGGGTATTAGGGTGGACCTTATTTTTCAACCATTAGATTTTTTTGTTCTTGCCCCATAGAATTGTAAAATTTGTGGGAGAAATGATCTGGAAAAAAGAATTCAGATCGATAGGACTACGGAAAAACGAAGCGCATCGAATTTGAAAATTAAGAATTTTTAAAACTTAAAATGAATTTACGTTATGATATATCTTTGATTTTTTTCCGTTTAAAAATACATACAGCATATATGATTATTAACAAAAAAAACATCTGGGACCTTGAAAAAAATAATTTTACTGTACAGAAGAAAAGCAGTTCTAAGACTGAAAATAAGTTATTACATATTGGGAAACCAAGTGGAGGCGTGGCTTAGACTTCAGCGCTGTTGGCGAACTATTGCCAGTAGGCCCAGATCCCACCAAACATTCCGAATAAGTATTTATTAATCGAAGAAGTAAAAATTTAGTGTTCAAAATAATTTAAAAACATTTGTTTTTCACAACATATCCATATAAACACTGATATTCGTATATATTTCGGCCTACCCGCAGTAGTTCAATTTCTGTCACTAGTTGGCGTATCAAAATTCTTGGTTTCCCAATAGCTATTATGGAAATTACGAATATAAGTGTTATCAAAGTATTGCGTCCCAGATCTTCTCGTGAACGCGTCAGTAGGGCCCAGCAGACCCTGGTTCAATTCCCGATACAGCATCTTAATACGCTCATCTTGAATTTAAGCTATCATATCAATTTCTAAATTATGAATACCCTAAATATATGTTTCTATACGTATTACATATCGCGTTTGATTTGACCAGGTGAGATCGACTGAAGAAAATACATATAACAACCGGTAGATGGTAGGCCGATACTGGTTTCCGTGGCGAAGCAGAAGCTCCACGCCAGATGTCGCTAAAATCGTGGTCGACCGAGAGTTGGCGCTCGCAGTCTTTCCGTTGTCAATAACGGACACTGGCAGTATCCCGGCATAAAATCCCGGAAACGTCTCGTTCGTGAAATTGAACGGCTCTACGGATATAATATCGAATTGTCGTCGGTTTATTTGGGAGACGGGTGCGTAAACTCGTGAAAAGGAAGCGTGTCTGTCGCGCAGGATACGCAACCAACCGTTTGAACGAGAGTCGGCGAGACGGGCGTGCCTTGGACGATCGGCGACGTCCCTGACGCGAAAATATACCAACAGCGTCAAGAGGCAGCGAACGACGGCGGCGACAGCCACTGCGACTGCAACTGCGGCAACGAGAACCAGAGCCGAGGACGTAGACGCGAACGGGAAGGTTGAACGGCGACAGCTCGTTCGAGCAAAACAGAGCTGTGCAACGGCAGCAGGAACGGGAACAGGACCGGGAACGGGAACGAGGACAGGAAAATTACTACAACGGCGGAGGAGACAAGCTCGCAGCCGCGTGATTTTGAATGCGAACGTTATCGTAACTGTCAACGGTCGGATTCGGGAAAGTTGGCTGGTGGACACAGTCTCGATAAGGCTTCTAGGGCGAGAACCATTGCGTTTGCGTCGCGTCAACCACGATATCGTCGTCGGTCGATCCGGTGAGGTGCCGGTTATTTTACGGTGGTGGCTACGCCGCGATAACTAGACTAAATGATCATGGACCACGGCATGTGCAACATCGACACTGGCTGCAGCATAAATATCAAGAGGACGGACGGTGAGTACACCTTTCGCACGGGGATGATATTTTTAGAC
Organism: Andrena minutula; assembly: GCA_929113495.1. Lineage (NCBI taxonomy): Eukaryota > Metazoa > Arthropoda > Insecta > Hymenoptera > Andrenidae > Andrena > Andrena minutula. Next base: position 5,854,758 of record OV815995.1, on the reverse strand, counting down.
ATTTCCTCGGCTGATTGAAGGCACCCGAGGGTCTCGTGCCAACGATTCTCATCGTGGACGGCGATGACGGTCAACTGCGATCAGTCAGACACCGGCCAGCTGCCCCGGTTTTCCCCTTTTTAGCGAGCCAGTCGATACGGGCAACCGCCAATCGAGTCGTCTGGTTTTGCTTCCGCCACGTTCAGCGGCACGCGTTCGCCCTGAAGCCAGGACCATTGCGAGATTTCTGCGTTGGTCGAGTAACCTAGTCGGAACCCTCTGACACACACCGCTTTCGCTTTCCTATAGCAAACTCTTGTGCTCGGCGTAGGTACATGCCTATAGCGTATTCGGGCTAGGGCTGCGCGCTTTCCTCAAATACCTAGCTCTCCTCCCGCGTTTCTCAATCAGTTGGGTGATCCAGATCGACCAAGTGGACCAGCAACCACCTACTTACATACACGAAAGCGCCCCGTATCCCTGCGACCACCGGGGTTGTCGCCTGATCGTTCGTGCACGTACATGCTACACATACGCGATCGTCACGCGTATTTACACCTGTGTACAAATGCTCGTCCTTGCGCTTCGACCGCGACCGTCTCCACGCCATATTTGTTTTCTTTCTTTCCTTCGTTTTTAAAGCAGCGCGGTTTCGAATTAATTTTTAAAGGAACTCTGCTTTATATGTAACTATAACGCACGGACTCTGCGCGGCAACTGTTCGTTGCCGGTCACAAACGAGGGACATGGGGTTCGTCTTCGATCTGCCGATCATGCTGCAAGACAGTTGGACAAACCAACGCCAACGGATAAATATCCTTTCACCGTGCGCGCGGCTCACTCTCCGTTCCGTTCCGTTCCTTTCTCATCCGATCCGATCCGATTGAATCCGAACCGTTACCGAGCCGCCTGCAACGAGACCAGAACGAAATCCACTTCCGAGTCATTGATCGCGTTCCTCTTACGCGCTCCACATGTTATACACGTCGAAGCGTCTTCCTCTTCGTCGAAATTTCCCTATAAATTCGAGGGGTAAACGAACCTCGCGATTCTCTTTTCTGTCGCATCGATCAACGGCACAGCAGAAAAACGAGCGCCGACAACCGGTGACAAGGATGCTCTCTAGCTCGCGCATAGTCGTAAAGGAAACCGCGAAACTGTATTCACCTCCCTGACCAAATCTAATTCTAACAACACCGTCCACAAGATTCTATTGTTCATCCAAGCTACTTTGATCGACGAGACGGATCAAACTGTCTCTTAAAAGATAACGAACCCGTTCTTTTTTTATTTACTCGATCTCCAGCGTTGAATGAGTCAGAGCTGTCTCCAAGAAAGGAGAAGTCAGCCAGCTGCGCTGACAACCGGTCGGTCAGACGGCGGTGCGCGCGATCCACCTTCAATCTTACCCGTTCACTTACGATCGACCGAGCATCCGGAGAATTCAAAGTCACCGACGCGACGGACTCTGGGAAAAACGGTCTCGCTTAGGAGAAGAGGGCAGATCGCCATCCCAATCTCGCACGCGGCAATAATATTTATAGCTCGCACTCGTCCTAGCGGTATAAATAGGTGGACACGCGCTCCACTCTTCTTTCTCTCGATACGCGAAAATTGCCGCGATCGTCGTGCATTTCCTCTAACTGTCTTACCGATTACCGAAAACAATTCTGATTATCCAGGATATAGTCTATTATCCAGCCGATTGCCGTATCGTTTTTAGAACCGTTTCATATGCACCCCGCCGCGCCGTCTTACATAGCGTATCGCGCGATTAAAGCGGTTAACTCGGTTAACGCGATTGCAATGCTCGTTTAACTGTCACGATGTGCTGTGCACGCTCTAATCCGCGTATCGAATGCGCCGACATTGTGTCTGCATTCACGGACGCTTTTATTAGCAAGAAAGAAAAGACCTTCGGTCCTACCGAGAATAGGCTTGATCGATCGTCGACAAAAGCACGAGTCGTAACGCACCTACTTGTTAGACGAACATTGCTCCGCCGAAAGTTAGCGCGGGGATGCCGCGGTGGGGCGCAACAAGTGGCTGTCACGCATTCCGGTCCGAGAGCCCGCCGTGCACCTACATAGGTCGCGGGTGATTCTTTATGTTGAATTTATCTGTGTTTGTGCATGTGCGGAATCATCACAGATTCGTTCTATGAAGTCGTGCAGTACTCGGGAAAAAGATGCGCGTGATATAAACTCGGTGTCTAAGAACAAGGGAACGAACGAGTGATCGCATAGGCATAGGCCATAGTCAATGCCGAGCGAAGGCACGCACGTGGGCGCTGTATCCTTATAAGGACGCTCGCCACGAGATTCTTACTTCGTCGAACGTTACCTTATATTTTATCTGGTCTTACGTCATTCCCCAACAATTTCCCTCGCGATTCGATTTCGCGACCATCGTGTTGCCAAAGTTTCACCAACCTTCGCTACTTTAAATTCCGTACGTACAGTTGCAACTCACGGCGACGTTTCGCCGATCGAGGAGGTGCTTCTAAACGAGTGTAGGAATCGCTGTCTCTTGGCCGAGACAGTGGGTTAAGTAGATTAGGCAGCTACCGTATTTTCAGCGTTACCAGATAGTCTCGTTGGCACGAAGGATCGTCTGTTCGATCGTCAATGGCGACGCCGAAGTGATTTACCTTTATTGGTTCGAATTCAATCGCGTTTGAATTGTAATACACTTGTAATGCGTAATTGACGCGTGGGAGTGCCGCACCAAAACCGACGCGACGGTCGCGCAATCGTTTTATGTTTTTTCATGCAATAGGAAGGTAGGGGGAGGGGGAGGGCGTGATGGGGTAGCTAAACAAAGATGCAACAAATTGATATTTATACCTTTTATTTAAGTTTTTATGGATTAAGTTAATATTTCATCCTTTGGTACATAGTTTGAGCATCATTTATATATAAATTTGAAGTTATTAAACTTTTAAAGAAAAGTAATGAAAAACCATTTTGCTTCTGTCACGGGTATGGCAGGGTACCGAAAATGGGGCAAGACAATCGATTAAAATATGAATTTTTTCTAAATTATTTTATTCCTACCCTCGCACAGGAGTTGTGAGACCATATCTTTTTAAATATTCGACGAGTTCTTCCTCTTCTGCTTGCGAAGATACACTTTTAATTGGACCTAATGGTAAACCCATGACCACTTCATTTCCCTGTTTCAATTTTTGGACATAATTTTCTAATGCTGAGTGTAGAAGGAAATATTCTCAAGCCGCTTTCTTGTACCCCATTTCGTTGCCTAAATCTTCATCTACAGATCTTTCATAACTTCTTTTGACCATTTTCCTCGTCTAATTTTTTCTTATATGTTTTAACCATTTTCAAATCCGAATTAAAAGTAACAAAATTTCGACTTAAATTATAATAGAGAACGATGTTCAACCTCACACGAAAAACCATAGTATCAAGGCCCCCATCTTGCCTCAAGCCATCATTTTCCAGAGACTGATCTTAATTGTAAGACAAATAAAAAAATATTAAGATCTTTAATATTGTACATTAAATTAATGTAGATTATAACGTAACAAAAATAATTGACTTACCATTTTTAAATATATATTAATTACAAGTCTTTTTAGCACCTACACAAAAATAAGAAAGCCTCACAGCTCTAAACCAAAGACACATGCTCCCCCACACATTTCTATCAACGACTTAACTGTTAAAATACAATACTTTCCTTTTGGTACTTTCATCAAATCTCCAGCATCTTTCTATTATCATTTTTTACGATACCCCATCATGCACCCTTTCCCCTATATAACCGTTCTACATCTTTCCGTCCTACTCGATCCAGAATTTGTACAACGCGACCAAGCCACCCTTCTTTCTCTCATCTTCCCTCCGCTAGTTACGGACCCGTCTAAAACCGGATCCCTTTCCACCCTTAGAGTTCCCTCTGCTCCTTCCAAACGGTCGATCGAACCGTGCAATCCCTTCTTTGTCATTTTCCAGCAAGATAGCAAACACAAGAAACAGAATTTGAAAACGGTTTCTGGTCGCGATTCAAGCCAGGAAAATTACTTGTGTTCCAGGTCGCGTCCACTCGGCTGTGGTTTCCGGCGTTAACTGGGAGCAGCGCACCGTCACCGTAGAATGGTTCGAGAGAGGCGAGACCAAAGGGAAAGAGGTAATCTCATTAAGAATCGCAACATCTTCGCCTCCCTGCAATCACAAACCACCAAACCCCACACTCTTACCAAACCACGTAACACATCACGCTCAATTTTCAGGTGGAGATCGACGCGATACTCGCCTTGAACCCCGAGCTGATGACGAATCAGAAAACGATGGGACCACCGGCTCAGATAAACAACCACGCGGTCATGTCCTCCAGAGCAAGGGTACGTATCTCTGGTTTTCCCTAACGAGCGCGGATCAAACGGAAGTGGAGGAGGAGCTTCAGCCGGTAAACCGTGTAAGCGGTCAAGGAAAAAAACTCCCAAAATTCGGCCAGTTGGCTACCAACCGATTAAGAATCGAGTTTCATCCGCTGATGGGGTTTGCACGTTCTCATACGCGCGTTTAATCGCTTCAACGTCCCAGTGGAACATAGGTACTCGCGCGTCTTCCACGTAGCAGCCTCCTTCATCGTTCGTCATTAACGACAGACTATCCAGTAACGATCCTAGGATCGTTACGATCTCCGTCGTTACCCCTACCACAACCGCCCCGCTCTTTCGGCGTGCTACGAACAATCGAGGCTGCCCCGGACTATTGAATTTAGCCCGAGCAACTACACTCACCGCAATCTCTCTTCCTCGTAGAAACACGCGTCTCGAACCCACGCCGAAAGAGCAACGAGCATCAACGTCGCTCCGTAGTTGCCGCTACTAACACGATAACATCTTTTTTCCTCCATGGACGCTGCTCATTATCACGGACTTGGGTCGACGATGGATCATCAACGACCTCCGGATCCCGTCCAAAACCGATCGAATCCCAATACGACCTCGCATCGTCGTCTCATCGTCGCGCATCTTCGCATTGTCTACCGACGTCCCCGGCGATTCCCGGCTCGCCAATCCCCTCGTCAACCTCCCGCGATTCAATTAATTTTGAGAGGCAATCTTTCGCTTTGAAATCAACCGAACAAAATCGAATATTTATCGGTGAACATAGGACTCCTCGGGTGAAGAGGATGAGGGGGTAGACGAGTCGGAAAACCAAGAGGAGGGCTCCCTTGGACGGCACAGCGTTCACGCCGCGAGGAACGGCCTTGCATCCGCAACGCTTCCTGTACGAGTCATATCTACTGTCTCGGTAAACGCGGATCCCATCTTCCGTCATATTCTCTTCTCCTCTTCACTGTCTTTCCCATTCCCTCTGTACAATTCCATCCTGAAGAATCCAAACCGCTCGGCCCCGGATCTCGAAGCCTGCCGCGAATCGCCACCGGGTCACTCTCCAAACCTCCCAACGCGCTCCACTCCTCGCGATTCTTCCCAAAACCTCCCTCCTCCGCTCTTCTCTCCCCGACCCTCGCGTCGGTGTCTCTCTCACCATCACTGCACGGCTCTTATCATTTCTCACAGCTTGCGCACGTTGCTCGTACCGTAGCTACCCTCCTCACCGCGCGTTCCACGCGTAACTACCTAACTAGGCGCGTTGCCTTCGAGCCTCGGTCACCCACCGCGTCACGCCACGCGTCCTCCCCTTTCAGTTGCTTCTTCCCCGTTTACGCACAACGTTCACGACACTACGTTGCGTCCACTCCCAAAGGCGAGATGTAGAACGATTATCGTTGGTCGTCCCACCAACCGTTCCGCCTCGTCTCGCCGAGCAACGTAGTTCCGAACGATGTATCATACACTTGGCTTTCAACGAGCAAACACGATCTACTAACTTTACGATTTTCTCGATTATTCACGGATTCTATAGTACATAGGTACATACGCTAAGCTTTACTACACGAATAATTGAAAATTGCATTCTTTTCTCTTTTGTTATCGATGGACGTTACGATATGTTTCCTTTGTTTGTTTCTTTGCAGCATTCTACGAAGCCGTCGATTCCAGTTAAAGGTACGTCGTGCGCAAATGAAACCCTGCCACTCGGTAAATTGATGTCGAGGCTTGAGAGTGCGAATGTCGTCGCCGGCGTGACTCGCCGGGGATCTCTTCTCGCGGTGGGTTTGCGGCGAGATAGGCCGGGATGGGAAAATAGCACGGGCGAGTCTCCGGGTTCCCCGGTAGCTTATTGCGTTCGCGATATCGTATCGCTTGGCGTAGGCTGTAGATGCGCGTACGTGGACGCGAAGTCAATCGATTTTATTACGAGCATGTGCCGTTACTGCGCGATGGTCGCGTGAGCGTGTAGGAGAAGTGTCGTGTACCGGTGCCGACGGCTATCGTAGGAGGAACACTGTTCGCTCTGGTCACTATCGACGTTCCTGCGCTAGGTGCAATAGCGCAAGGGCGTAAGGGCAAGGACCCCGACCAGGTGGCGGACAGTGCGCGAATATATATATATACAGAGTAGGTACGTAGGACAGAGTGAATCGTGCAGTCTACAACAGCCAAGCTCCGCTGCTCTGTCCAGCGTATTTCGATCTTCGTAGTTTTATTTCGATTTATTTGTTTATCTTGACGTTGCGCGAGATAGTTGGAAACTAGTGCCGCGTCGCGTCGAGTCGCGTGTCCGTGCTTCTCCGTCATGAGGTTCGATCCGTTCGCCTACTGTTTCCGGCGGAAGAATAAGATTAACGACGGCGACGACAGGAGCATCGGCGACGCACGAGCTCTATCCGAAGATATCGAACACGGTAACGAAGCGATTCCTTTGAAAATCGGCGCGATCGTGAACCGAGTCGTCTTCCCGCGAATGCCGTTGACTCGGCCTGCCGGCAGAGATCCGTCTCATCACTCGAATCCTCTAAACATCTCGCGACTGATGTGTCGTTTCCAGCCGGCTCCAACAGGCAATTGCCGCGGCAAACGGGTCGTCCGACCAACATAATGCCGCCCGCTACCTCTGTCAACGGGCACGGTGACTCCGTGACCGGATTAACGACTCGCCGGGAGCTTGAGAACATACCGCCCACGCCAACCACCACGTCGATCCCCCTCAACATGACCTCGGCTCTTCAGTCCAAACAAAAGCAGCAACAACAACAGCAACTGCAGTCTCAGCAGCAGCTGCAGACCCAGCAGCAGCTGCAGCAACAACAGCAGCAGGCTCAAGTGGAGAACGGCAGGGGGAGGCGATCGAACGTGGTGAAGGAGGTCGAGAGGCTGAAGAAGAACAGGGAAGAGAGGAGGCAGAGGCAAGCGGAGCGGAAGGAGGAGAAGGAGGCTCTGATGAATTTAGATCCAGGCAATCCGAATTGGGAGTTTCTTGCGATGATAAGGTCAGTCGGTCGGTTCTCCGACACGTTTCTCTGTGGAGTATGTTGGTTGGTTTTTGTGAGATAGTAGCGTGCAGTATTGATAAGCAAACTAACTACATAGACAGTAACCATGCAACGTTCTTATTCGCAGAGAGTACCAGAACAGCATAGATTTCAGGCCACTGCGAGAAACGGACGTCGTGGAGGATCATCAGATTACTGTCTGCGTGAGGAAACGTCCGTTGAACAAGAAAGAGAACACGCGCAAGGAGGTGGACGTGATCAGCGTGCCGAGCAAGGACCAGATGGTGGTTCACGAGCCAAAGGCAAAGGTCGATCTGACTAAATACTTGGAGAACCAAATCTTCCGTTTCGATTACGCGTTCGACGAGAGCTGCACTAATGAGATTGTATACAAGTACACCGCGAAGCCTTTGGTGCACACCATCTTTGAAGGTGGGATGGCCACGTGTTTCGCGTATGGACAGACTGGGAGTGGGAAGACGCACACCATGGGCGGTGACTTTAACGGGAAGACGCAAGACTGCAAGAAGGGAATATACGCCATGGTCGCGAAGGACGTGTTCAAGTGTCTCAAGCTGGCCAAGTATCGCCCGTTGAATCTAGTTATTTCCGCCAGCTTCTTCGAAATATACTCCGGCAAGGTATTCGATCTGCTGGCGGACAAAGAGAAGCTTAGGGTTTTGGAAGACGGCAAGCAACAGGTATGGACGAGTTTTGGGTAGTCTGTAACTGGTCGCTTCTAGTTTGCTTCTAAATTGCATCAGGAATAATGTACATCTTCCGTTAAGTCTTCTTTATTCTCGTGAATTCTTCCAGGTGCAAATTGTCGGTCTCACGGAGAAAGTTGTGGAGACTTGCGACGAAGTGCTGAAGCTTATACAACACGGGAACAGCGCGAGGACCAGCGGGCAAACCAGCGCCAATTCCAACTCTTCAAGATCGCACGCGGTGTTTCAGATCATTGCGCGAACGCCGGGCACGCACAAGGTCCACGGCAAATTTTCTCTCATCGATCTGGCCGGCAATGAAAGAGGGGCCGACACGTCCTCCGCCAACAGGCAAACCCGTGAGTTCTCCCTCCCCCTTCTAATCATGATCGTGGTCGTAATCCGGAAACACGTGAATTGTTCGCAGGGATGGAAGGCGCCGAGATCAATAAATCACTGCTAGCTTTGAAAGAGTGCATTCGCGCGCTGAGCCGCAAGGGCACGCATCTGCCGTTCAGGGCGAGCAAGTTGACGCAAGTGCTGAGGGACAGCTTCATCGGCGAGAAATCCAAGACTTGCATGGTAATCGATTTCCGCCAAGTTTCTCCAACCCAACCGTCTCGAGCGAATCGTTTAAAGCCTCTTTTCCTCCTCCTGTTTTCGCAGATAGCTATGATCAGTCCAGGGATGAGTTCTTGCGAGCATTCCTTGAACACTCTTAGATACGCGGATCGAGTGAAGGAGTTAGCTGCTAATGATCCAACGGAAGTGAAAGCTTCGCCGACGGACGATGAACGGTCCTTGAAGATCGAGGAGCAGTCAAACAACAGCGTTCTGTCCGACAGCGATTTGGCGCAACTTCGATCGCTCAACGTGAGTTGATCCGCTTCACGCTGTTACTTTACTTTTTCCATTTCTCTCTCTATATATATTATCCCCATTCATTTTTTCTTTCTTTCTTAGGAAGGCGAGATCTCGCAAGATCTGTATACCTTTCACGAGGCAGTATCCGCGCTGCAAATGCTGGAGGAGGAAGTTTTGGACACGCACAAAGTAGTCATGGAAAGTACAACCAGATTTCTCAATGACACGCACAGCGTGTTCAGCGCGACCCACGAAGTAGACTATGACCAAGAAGGTAAGCTCATTCGATACATTCTCTCTCGATAAATACAATGTTTCGACGCACGTAGCCGTGTAAATGGTCGCTTTCTTTCGTTTTTTATCGATTCTTCTTGCTATTCCGATGTTTGCGACTCGAGCGTGTACATACATATATATATCTCTGTAACTCTGACGAAATCTTTTATCGTTTTCTGCACGCACGCGTAACTGCTCCTCTGTCGCGTGTATTTCGAGGCAAAACGAAGTGGATCTGTTGGCTTTGTATCAGTTTTACTGCATCTCGCATGCCTTTGCACGAATGTGTACATATATATTTCAACCTCGAGCTGGTCGATCTCTCATTCTTTCGATCTCTGCCAACGGACGAGCGCGCGGCGTGCGAATTACGCGGAATTAGCGAGACACGTGGCGGATAAGTCGACCGGAAACGTTTTGGGATGGGGGAAGCAACACGATAACCGCGAGCAGGAGAAACCTAGCTCTGAAGCATCATTGTGTATGAAATTTTGCAACAGATTCGCGCGATAACGATAAGGCAAATGCGAGCTGCGCATTAAAACGGGACCGAAACCTGAAAGACGACAGGACGACGACAACGCAGACTCTGAATGTGTTGGAGGCATTGAGCGACGTCTCGATCGGTTCGGACAGTGACGTGGATTCCGATCTGATTAGAACCGTTGACACGTCCACGAAGGATTCGTTAAAGTCCCCTTGGAAGGACGAGATGGAATCAGAGTGTAACGTCATTTCATACGACAGCGACTGCGAACCGAAGATTGACTGGAAGCCGGACTGGCCGGGAGACTCTTGGAACGAAAACATTACAACGAGAGGAAAGTACCCCTGCAGAACCGACGGTGATGCACGATTTAAACGGTCCTCTGCTCAGAGAATGAAATCAATGAAGTACCATTGGTCTGGAACGTTTAACGACCGCTTGAGAAAATATTCACGTTTCGGTGGCAAAGCAGCCAACGACAGAACGTCTCGATGGTCCTTGGGCAGGGAGACATTCGACCGTCACCAAATCATCGACGATGCGATTTATAATTACAACTTGAAAGTGTTCGACGAGGAGAAAACCACCAAGAAAACCAAGCTCTTTGGCTGCGACGAATTCGTTCTCGAGGACAACTTAATCAACTCAACCAACGACGAGGAGATAAAATGTTACGACAGTCGATCGCCTGTTGGTCGACATAACAACGAGTCGAACGTAACGCAAGAAAATATGAATTTTCCTGGACGAGACTGTGAACGAATCGCGAGGCATCACGAGAATCTGCGAAGCAGGACGTTTCTCCGAGACGACGGAGGCACGAACAGACTTGCAGAGGACGGTGCAACGCGATCCTTGTCCTCGAAAGATCCACTCCTCGTTTCCGACTGCCGCGAAACCTTAGAAACGGTGTCCAATCTCTACGCTCGTGAACGATGGATCGACAAACTATCCACGTCCAGATGTTGGAATGTTTTACTATCAGTCTTCAAACACTTCGTTCTCTTCTCGTTTTTACCTAGCGTGTACGTCGGCATTTTTATGTACGTCAGGAGAACGCAAGAACAGTGAATCGAAGGCAAACCTCTTGTCATTTCGGTTATCGGGTTTCGCGGTCGCGGTGCGATCGTTACGTTATTGCCTCACGGTTTCTCCATAAATCGACAACATTCCGCGTTCAGTCGCATTTTAACGTTGCGACGAGCAACCATTCTCTTTTATACTGTTGTATCAATAGTGACGGACTTGTTAAGTTTTATAAGCTTTTAGTTCTAGCCTGTACATTAGTTAAACTGTTAAAAAATATCGTTCTTACTATGTGCCTTCTCAAGTACATACACTTATAGTCTAACCGAGCGCGCGCATCAGGGAACGCGTCCGATGCGAGTGACTGCAACTTGCACTCGCTCTTTTACGCGTCGTTGTCCATGGAATCGGCGACACTTTGCAAATTTTACTGTTACTTTGTTGTATAGAGGGAGAAATATAAATAAGAGGAGTGCCGGTGTCCCCGCGTTGCGCGTGTGGCCGCGCAATATTCCTTACTTTGTATCTATCATGTAAAACTAAAACGATAGAGAGCCGTGTGTACGTACAAATACATTTGAAGGTAACGCCACGAACCGTTGCAGATTTGAGACGGAAAAGAACAAAGTTTGAGTCACCCGACCTGAGGAGGTTCTCGTTGCGTAGACGTCTGATAGAGAGAAAACAATTCTCCGATGGTACGAAATCATTCGATTCACATTCATGAAAAGTCGCCTGGCAAAAGCTGCTTCCGTTAATACGCACTTGGATTACACTAATCGTGCGTTCACGTAATCGTCTTCCATCATTTGTGAACTTATTTTTCATTTACGCATCTACGCCACCGAAATCCTAAAAAATAATGCTTCTCTAAGTCTATACCACAGGAATGAGAAGAGTTCTCATTGTCAGTGCTCGGGTACTCGGTTCTCTCTCGTGGCCAGATAAATATGTACTTGGAGACTCTTTCCTTGCTTTCCACTCTGTAGCCGCGAATCTGTTGGCGCCACAGCTCGACCGCTTTTTTTCTAATATCTACATCGAACGCGAAAACGATCGATTTTGAGCGGTCATTAGCGAAACATTATTCTTTCCATGTACCCGGATCGAAGTATTGTTAATAAATATTGTTTTTGTGGATTCTCAATCTAACGGTATTGTTTCCTTCGCACTAATTCTAGCCCGTAACTCGTTGGTATAATTGTAATAATTCACGATCATCGAAACGCTTCGAACACCAACGGCGCGTCAATTTTTCTTATTTTATGAACTGCTTCAATTTTAATTAGTCGACTCGATTCGATTCTATGCGACGCGCCGTTCTGTTCGAAGAAAAATGATGTAACGGCCGCTGTGCCGAGTCACACCGACTCACGCCAACCAAAACTTGCTTGCGTTCACGCAGCCTCATCAGACTTTTCCGACTCACCATCGCGAACCCTCGGAGCTCTTGAAACCGACCACTGAAACTCTGTTGTTTGTTGCAGCGTATGCCCAAAAATGGGAGCAGCTGTTGGTGCAGCAGCGCGACATCTTGAATGCTGCGATAGACCAAGTGAGTCAGTTTCGCGGACAGCTATTGCAAGAGGAGCAAATCAGCCAGAAGATGACACGAACTCGTAATTTACGGCACAATTAAGCTGGATCCTTTAACTGAAGAGAGGTAGAATCACAGAGTATCACGGCTACGGCGGGAAGATTAGGAGTGTGATAATTAGGGGAGACGCGGGGCGGAATGGGGGACGGGCCACTGGGGTGCGGAGATTCCGAAGCGTGCAAATCTGTTTCAAAACGATGAATCTTTTCACTCCTTTCGCAGAATTGCAAAACCTCCTCGACAGTGCCGAGATTCGCAAAATGATTCAATCTAAAAGATCAACGAGAGCTCGATTCCCGCTTAATTCGCGAGGCATAGCCGACGAACGGAACGAAGAACAGTAGCCAGTCGACAGGTTCGCGAGAGATATCACGAGGATAGGCGCCGTGCGAATATCGTCCATTGCTTCATGAGTTAATTCTTGCATTATGCCCCATTTAGATTCTATTTTACGATCGCCTCTTTCTCCTCTTACACCTCCTTTTCTTTCCCTTTCCCTTTCCCTGTCGTACGCTGACGTTAAGGCTTTAGAAAAGCAAACATCTCGACGCAGCTTTAATTTAAATACCACAGCCAAACATCCTCGATGATTCCTGATTTTAGCCGCCCTATATTCTCTCAGCAACGTCTGCGTTTTAAAGCAAAATGACCATAACGCAAAGAATACTCCTCTAAAAAGTTAGAATAAATTTAAGGATCACGAACCGCGTAAATTGCATTAAAAAAAGACCAATGCCAGTTCGCTCGATGCGATCTTTTGTATCTCGAAAGCTCTTCGTAATGGCTAACGTTGTCCATGGTTCTTGTCATCATCTCTTCACTTACCTGTCGATTCGGTGAGCTTCAACAACTCCAAACGAAACTTCCGACGTCCGAGCCGCGTTCACTTTACTTGCGAAACCATTCCACATCGTTCCACCGGGAAGAAAGCTTTCGGCAACCTAGACTGTATTCAATCGAAGACGATGGGAAAAGCTCGGAATCGGAGAACACACCTAGATAGATGCATTAGCGTCGCATCGAGGATCCCGAGGAGCCATGCCAAGAAACCCGTTCGTAGAGAGAACCTTTTTACAGTGACACTGTACATGCGCGTTCGTGTACCGGTCACCGATATATCTCCAATGAACCAAATAACGACTGATTTCGAGAATATGATTAGGTGGTAAGGACAACTATTGCCGTGCAGAAACTCGACTCGAGATTTTAGACTAAACTATACAAACATTTTAGACCCTTTTTTTTACGCTTTCTTTATTTTCTTCTTCCTTTATCCGTTTCTTGCCTTAAGATTCTATAATCGATACAGCACCGGGCATGTTCCTCTTCTTATCGTTTTCTTTTCATTTGCATTACTAAGGCTCACCCGCGCGAAGGTGCGATGTCTGCGCGAATACCAAGCCGGGTCCTATTAATAAGCAGGCGCGGCTCGTCTGTGTTTCCTTGCACGTATTATCTGTCGACAACGCTGTTCACGTTTAGAAGCGCATAGTCTGGAAACACGACGACGCGCGTCCTTCCCTCGTGCAAGCATCTTGCGATCAACTTTTCGCTCGAGCGATTCGATCGATTGGTCCGTGGGCGTGGGATCGACTAGCCGTTGAGCGACAGACCGGAGGGGTGAGAGTGAGTGAGAATTCAGGTGACTGAGTGTGTGTGTGTGTGTGTGTATCTTTATGTGTGTTGAAAGAGAGAGGAAGATAGAGAAAGAATGGAGAGAACACGAGAGTGAGAAAAGATAAAACGATAGATGGTCAACTCACGTGTACACGTTGTTGGCAAAATATGATTTTTATAGAAGTGTATTTATATAGATAACCGCGTCGTTATATCGCATATAAAACGAGAAATTTGCACGTCTGGCATAACGAACGCAGCGCAAAGTTTTTCTGTTCACACATGATACTTATTAAAATCGAGTGCGCTTTAAAATGGCGCGACAATGCCGCCTCTGTATTGTTTCCTTCTCCAAGCCGTCAATAATGTTTTGTTAGACGTTAAAATTAAAGTTTTGTAGAAGTCGTACGTTTACTATCCTCTGTGTTGTCATTACATACGTCGAGCGTGAAACGCAACTATTCGCAAAAGAGAAATATCGCTAGCCGTACGCACGCGCCGCGCGCCCGAATCTGCCGATAGCGCTGTTTATTTTTGTAATTAATAATTAAAATAAGTAGTTGCGATAGGGAACGAAGCAAACGACTCTATACGCATTCTTCGCGCGTGACGCGTAAACACGAACGTTCTACTTTGCCCCTCTGCGAACAAACGACGATTGTTCCCCGCAGATGAGAAAAACTGCGGGCCCGTTTAACGTAAGTACCAATTTCACGGCGTAACGTAAATTTCTGAACATTTGTATAGAACAAGGCCGTAACAAAATACACGAACAATAATTTTCAAAATAACGTGTTTATTAAAATCCGCGTTTATTTACATATTCCGTGCGCCGCAAATAACTTGACCAGCAAGTAAGAGATTACACGATGAATTCGCGATAGTGTTTAAAATTCGCCTAGTATAATACAGATAGAGACAGAAAGAGAGAGAAATAGAGAAAGATTCCCTGATATATTCTTACGTTAGATCACAGTCTTTGATCAAGATTTGCACTATACTTGAAGCATGGATTAGTTTCCGTAAACTATAAAACACAGAACGGAGAGTAATAATGAAACGGAAGCATTCTGTAGTACCCGATAATCCTAATTACGGTACTTTGACTTAGAACGTCGTTGTAAGAACGGTGCAGCAAGTGGTAGCTTGAAACAATACGCACACCTCCGTGCCGATCGTACGTAGAACGTCGGCGTGCGCCGTTAAGGTTCTTTGGTTTCTATGAAATACTTATAAGTCCATGGATCGCGGATCCAACGGACACTCAATCATTATCGAACTGATTGTCGGCGGCGTGAGTGGGCTCAGTGATTTCTTCGATAGCGATCGTGGTAGGTCTGTCGGTAAACAGAGTGTCTTGACTGAGCGCAGGGACTTGCCTAGAGAACTCGCTCGTCGCCCACAAGAACAGATCCAGCGTCTGTTCTGTGCATTCTGCTATGAATCTTATAAACGGTCGGACGTCCCCCGTGTTAGCGATTTGGAGATTTTCGTAGTAGGTGTGGCGGTGCTGTTTGTGAATAATTACAGGTGGATAGCCGGCCTGCATGAGGATCATATTCATTAGCAGACGCGACGTTCTGCCGTTTCCGTCGGAGAACGGGTGGATGTGCACTAGTTTGTAGTGCGCCAGAGCCGCGTACCTGCGGAAAGATAAGAAAGAAGAACTGAAATTGAAGAAATTAAGGGTTGGGCGAAACGCTTGTGATTTACAATCTTATTTTTTACCTAACCCGGTGCATTTGAAGCGCGCTCTCGCTGTTCAACCACAACACGAATTCCTCCATCAGATAATGTATATCGCCGGGCCCAGGAGGCACGTGACCTCCGACGTATACTTGGGTCCGCCGGAACTGACCGCCCTGCACGGGATCCACGTGTCCCAAAACGCGCATGTGTATCTCTAGTATCTCTTTTATAGAAATAGAGCCGACCCGATTGTGCAAAATATTGTTTATGTATTTCATCGCGGCGTCCAGCCCCAGTATCTCGTTGTGCTCGTCGATGCTCTTGCCGCCGACCGCGGTCCGCGTCTCTACGATCGCTCTGGTTTGCGCGAGGTTCATCGTGTTCCCCTCGATCCCGACCGTGTGGTAGATGTGTTGGAAGTAAGCTTCCTCCTTGGCGCGTATCAACGCGGCGTCGTTGTCGGGTTTCGCCGCGAGCTCGTTCCGCTTTTTATCTATACGCCCGAGCATTCTTTGATCTAGTTCCTCCACCACGCGAGCCGTCCTCTGGCTGTTTATCAAAGCTTCCTCGTGGTTCGGCTGGTAGCTTAATGTGCGCGTGTAATACTCGTTCGCTTTGATCACGTCGTCCTGCGTGTATTCCAAGAACTCCCCGTAATGATTCAAGATATCCGGATGGCGAGGCGCCAGAGCCACCGCGTGTTGAAACAGCTTCACCGCCTTCTTCTGCTTGCCGGACAACTTCATTTCTAGCGCCAAGTGGAGGGAGGTTAACGCTTCCGCGGTGGACGCTGCGCTGTTATCGCGAGCCTGCCGCTGATCCGCTCGGGAACTGTGCAACGCCACGTCCAGAGTGCCTTCGTTGTAGACGTTCATCCGACGCTCCGATGGAAGAGGGATAAATACATGGCGATAGTCATGAGCGTCTGAAAGAATCGGGAGATACAGAGGAACACCCTCGGCGAGGAGATTACGCAAGCTAAATAGGACAAGCTGTGTAAACAGCTCCACTTACCCGGCAGCTCTTTCAACGATTCTCGGATGTATTGGGAGAGCAGCGTGCCTATCACGGCAACCGCAACTCCCGACGCGAACACGAGGAACACTATGATGCGATTCACCGTCATGTCGACACTCTCATTCTCTCGAGTCCTCGCCTTTACGTGAACAGGCTTCTCGTCGAATGTGGAAAGCAGTGTCGTCCGCGGCACCAACATGCTTCCGCGACACATCTGCCGTTGGAGAAATTCGTTGGAGCGATCAGTCGCGATCTGCTCCAGAATGTATCTGACAATACACGCGTTCCGCCGTGGTCCAGGCAAAACTTGCACGAAAGTGACAACACCCCGTCATCGCTGCTCGACGATCCATGTGGTTCTCTTCGATTGGTCTGAGCTGTCCGCTGGCTGAGGACTCTGTGCGACTCTGCGGTCTGACTGACGCAGTCTGATTTTCCTTCGTGTAGTCGCCGCTGCGCACAGATGTCACTAACAGTCGCTAACGCTGATCGAGGAATTGGCGATCAGAAGCAGCGGCGGCTACAACCATAGACGAACTACGCAATAGACTTGGTAGAATTTGTAGTGTTAGAAAAATGGTAGAGAGCAGCGCTACCGGTAGGAGGAATTAGAATTATAATTGCGGTAACTAACATCATCTGGGCACTTGGAAAATATAAAAAAACTGTAACTTTGTTTAAAAAACGTCCTACGAGGACTTTTCAAAATAGCAGTCTCTATAATCTCACTGAGATTCAACGCCCCAGCTCGAGTTTATAGGAACGAAGCTCATTGAATCCTCGAGAAAGTGGTAGCCACCCACATATGCATTATAGTTCGATGAATCATTTAGGAGAGATACCTACCTCTTCGTAGACGTCTTGTGTAACTTGCAACCAGAGAAAAAGTAGCGAGTATCGAAGGCCCCTGCATAGGGGCCACCTACTCGATCGTGTATATGTGGTTGCCTGAAAGAATTTATCGAAACGCTGTACAGCACGATACGTTACGTATCGCACTTGTTACGTTATCGACTTTCTTCTTTCTACATACCGGCTTTAGTCAGATCGATTCACATTTCCATTTTTCGTAGCAATTTTCACCATATTTAGTTTCAATTCTAACCGCTAGTGGGATTGCAATCGTCTTCCAGTCTGAATTGATAACGTTGCATGCGACAGTGAAATGGTAAGGGGTCTCGCAAACCCTCCGAGCGTGCGACGCAAAATAACCTTGCTGATGCTTGTATGCACCCCGGTCTACGATGCTACAACATATCGTTCCGATACTCTCTGTGAAAGTAGCGCCACAGATTCTGGACTCGCGAATACGATTCTCGACAAGGATCACACGAGAAACAAGGCTCGAATTGTTTCCAATCTCGGCAACAGTTTCTCTTCTCAGCAAGCAAGTGTTACTCTCCTTTGGAAAAGTTTAAAGAGTTCAACTCCCCAAAGAGTTTAGGATTTGGTGAAGATCCATATTTAGGCGCGAAGAGGGGCGAAGTGAGATGCGCGGGGTGCGACGAGCCGAAGCGAAACGAAACGAAAGGAAGGAAGGCGAAAGGATGCATTGGTTGCTACATAGGCGGTGATACGATGCAAGGCAGGGCAAGACATACCGAGAACCGTGGCGGGGAACCGATGCGGGCGAAGAGAAGGCGAGGTAGGTCTGCGCGAGCGAATAATAGTCGAAACGACCCTGAAACCGAGGCCATCGTTGTTCGTTGGCCCGAACAGCACGCAAGCACCGTCGTTTCTCTTTACCTTCGCGATCTTCTGCGTCGCTTCGCGCAGCGAGTGCAAAAGCATTCGCGCGGTAAATTCTCCGGCAGTGATCGTCCCAGACAACACCTGCCGAGCATTTTCTCACTCTTCCCTCTGTTTCGCCAACTGTGCTATGTCAAAGATAAGTTAAGAAGTAGCTGGCCCCCGTGAGACAGTAATTCTTTCCGCAAACAGGAATAGCGAGTGTCGATAAAACGTCTAACCATTTCAGCTTAGTTTCGCATCTTTATACCCGAGGGCGCTACCCACGCGCCCTATCGTACCATTCTCGTAATAAGATCTCGTTTAAGCTTCGCATAAACGATGCATCGCGTGTGTAGGCATAGATTGTTCCGGGAACACTCGAGCTGTGGAAAAGATTGTGCAAAGGAGGAGTTGAAAAGTGGTGTCGGGACGAGATGAAACGATCAATTGCTTTTTCGACATATCGAAGAAACTAGAGTGTATCGTAGATCTTCGTCTGTGGAGTAAAAATGTTCTTCTCTTCCCCGAAAGGTGCCTGTACCATCGATTGGTTCTGCTCTAATTACGTTTACCGCGTGTGTAAGTACTTGGATCCCTTGCCTCGTAACCAAGTGTAAATCCAATTCGACCAAACTCGCTTGGAATACGTTTATTTGTTCAAATGAAACACAGCTTTCCTGCACATCGAAATTACATTATCTATCAAGTTCCATTCTTCCTGAAATCTTGCACTGATTTCGTTCTTCCGATAGGACTCCTCTCTCTCTCTCTCTCTCTCTCTCTGCTTCTCCTACCCCAAATCCTCGACCCTCGCCACTCTCTATACTCTATACCCACACCTCGGACTGCACACTACACACTCTCATCTCCGTACCCGGCAAGCCTTGGTCGCTCCCTTCCCCCCACAGGTCATCATACACAAATGCTCGTGTTTTCCTCGAACAAAAGGCTAGGTATTCGCGACAGCGGCATTTCTTCGAATCGTTCGCGTATTTAACAGCCGTCGAACGAAACTCGCCGGTGCGCCGAACAGTTGCCTCCTTCCAGATACGGATCCGAGATAGATCGAAGCGCGGCTGGGCTACGTTTGCGCGAGTCCAAAGACTAAGCGGAAATACCCATGCGTGGTGGCTCGTTGGCTCTTTGGCGTCTGTTTCCTACTCGCTTCTACATACATAAGTATTTATGTGTGCGCGCATTTGGCATCGCCTCCCTCGCCGTGCAGTTCGAATTGCCAAAGCCCCGAGGTGAACGTCGTGGTCCACGGAGCTCCGTGACGAACCATCTGATCGACCTTCGTTGAAAACGGAGAAGCAGCCAGGCGCGATCCCGAAAGCGAGGCAGCGAGCGTAGCGAGGTTCACGCGCCGCGCCGGGTCAACGTTCTCGATCGTCCAGTCGGGTCACGTTCGCGATAACGACCGGGAAAAGAGAAAGGACGACCGTCACGAGAAACGGTGATCGAGAGAACATGGATCGCGCGCTACCGAACGCATGACCGGAACGAAAGCTCTGGACGATCGAGTTAGGGACGTGCGAATTATCCTATCGCGAGGCAAGCGTTTCTATAATTTCCCACACACCGCGAGTTGTCTGCGTCTTCGATCGACCCACCTTCGTGTCCCCCGATTCTCCTCGCTACAGTTCGCGAGGGACAGTGTTCCTAAGATGCTACTTAGTTGCGGAACAACTCTTTCAGAGACAATTAGCTACTCAGCTAATCAGTTGCTGGGTAAATCCTCCGCGAGACATATACATGGAAATTGTGATTTCCCAGCGACGACCTGTTGGGATCTGCAGCAGCGCGCGCAGGAAAATCCTGTGCTGGCAAATAAACTCGCGCAGGCAGTCGTGTTTCGTTCTACTCGTAGTCGAAACGCAGAATCGCCTCTACCTACCTACCTACCTCCGCGCGAGAAAAGGGACGAGCGAACGTTTTCTGTGGGCTGCGAGAGGATCCGGCGAGTCTCAGCGGTCAAGCTATTTGTCCGTTCAGGAGACCGTTCGAAAGGCCCGACCGAGGGGCAGATGGCCAATGTAGTTTCGAGGCAAAATTTCCGACCGGGTAAACCGAGGGCAACGGCGTCGGCGACGATGTTCCGTACCGGATAAGTAGGAATATATATTTGGATCGCGCGGCTGATTCACGATGGATGAGTTAACTCCACCGCTTTCATACGTTCCTACGCTTATTTTTCTCATCATGGGCGTTTGGAGAGTTGGGAGGGGGAATGAAAAGGGGCAGTTGCCCCCCTGGCTTGTGAGAAAAAAATCGCTTATTTTTCAAAACTGATTTTTATTAAGTTTATACTATAAAATGGAATATTTTAAATTTTTTAATACAATGGGCGCTATAAAATTTGTATACAAAATTTTTATTTCAAATCATTTTTTGCCATCTCTGGCGTCCGGAAATTTTTTTCCAGGGGAGGGGGCGTCTTTGGGGTGATTGTAAAGAAAAATATACCCTTCTTGCCTTTTTAACTCATTTTATAGCGCCCATTGTATTAAAAATTTAAAAATATTCCCCAGAGATGGGCAAAAAATTTGAAATCAAAATTTCGTATATAAATTTGTATTTCAAATAATTTTTTGCCCATCTCCACCGGACGCCTCGTTTTCTCATCCTTTCGAGTTTCGACCGTCCGAATCGGCATCCATCGACACGCGGTCGTACAAACGCCTGGCGTTCCCCGTCTCTCCGCCCGAATTTCCGTTCGCCAAAGCTTCGCGAAGACGAACCCGACACCCAAAAACCAACACCGACCTGCGCGTTTACGCCTCGCCAGAAAGCAATCAATTTATCGAAGAATACCATAATAAAAGCGGTCGGGCAATATCGGAGCAGCGTAAACCTCGCGGTCGTCCTTCCACGAGAGCTCGGCTCTCCTTTTACGGCATGGAAGGTCGAAATGGAAAAAAGCGGTTCGTGGAAGGCGTCTATGCCCCGATCCCCGGCTTGGCCGCTCGGATAGTCGGCCACTTTGTCGGCGAGTTTATTATTCGTAACGGAGAATTCGAGAGGATCGACTGGATTATCGTGAACGCTCTCCGCCTCTCTCTCTCCCTCTCTCTCTCTCTGTCTCTCTTGCCCTGCAACAAACCGCCACCACCTCCTCATCTTCGCCGCACCTCCACCGCACATCCTCCGTGCTCCTCCATTCGTTACATATAAATACAAATATGTACATATATAGTCAGTACTTTTTTTCAGAAGCTCCTCTCGATCGTAATCGCGCCCGAGATTTCGCGCCCCGCGACCTTTCCCCATCCAACCCAAGCAAACTACTTCTTTGCCAATCGAGAGTTGCCTGGATTTTGCAGATATATTGACTCATCCTCAAATTACTTATCTTTTTCTACCCGTCGCCGCTAATGTCTCCGCGCCAGTTTCCCACGAAAGAAGCGAAAGGCGAAAGCGCTCGGTCCAACCGCCTCAGCGTCCCATAGCGGAGATTTACGAGCGCCTCTACGCGAGCTTTGCATTCTCCATCTTCCACCGGTGAACGATCCCGCATATCCTCGCGTTTACCCTTCGATCTCCATGTTTCGATCGCGCGGAAGAAAAAAGGAAGAGGATAAAGACTTAGATTTCCAGCACCGGCGAAAGAACGTCGATTACGGGAGACGGTGGAAAATTTCGGCCCGAAAGCCCCGTTGCGTGGAATAATACGCAAGAGAAGAGATTATAGGTTGGCGGAGGTTAAAGCCCGGCTTTATTCCGCCCGTGGAGCTACATACCGAGCGGCGAGGGTCGCGTTTCTCGGTCACGGTTCCTTCGGTTGGTTCGGATCTACCGCGGGGCACCCCGGCTGAAGAATCGTCCTCCCTTTTGTGTGGAACAGCATCCGCTCTCGTGTTCTTGTTCAACGTCTCTTGGCTGTCACGAAATCGGACGTGGCACGGCCATTGAAACTCGAGACCCTCGCGAGACGGCTCATTCAAAGCGCGCACCGTTTCGTGCGACGATCTTTTCCTTCCCTCATCCTCTCGGCCGAAGCTCGCCTTATGAAAGAAGGCAAAGACGAGCGGGGGATCCCGGAGTTGAAGATGGAACGAAATAAAGCCCCGTCCTTTTCGGGACGAGCTCGCGGCATTCAGCTTATTCGTTCGGACGTTTGCCGCGGGCAGAGTCTAGGAGCGGCTCGGCTACCTGCACACCGTCGCGTCGCGTCGCGCATCAGATCGAACCGGCTAGCAGCTATCTGTATACCGGAATCAGCTGGATCAGCCCCGCTCGGCTGAGTTCACCTCGAAAATCCACAGAGCTCCCCTCCGTTCCCCCCCCCCCCCCCCCCCCCCCGTCCCTCAAGGGCGTTCTACGCTGAAACAACAAGCTTACAAGCTTCTGCGTTGCGATCAATTTCTCGCGGCGCACGTGGCTGGTTTGAGAAAAACAGCGCATCCGACGGGAAACAGAATGCATCGCACACGTACGTACATACCTACTACGCGTCTCTCCGCTCCGACTTGTTCTCACTCTCGTTCCGTTTCGCCTCGAAAAGCCCAACCGGTTCGCCGAGCCAGGCGCGATGACGCACGGGGAAAATTCATCTTCCATCTCGCCCGCCGACTTTACCTCGGCTCGGCTGGTGAACCGGGATTTCGAGTCGCGGGGAAACTCGCCGTGGCCCGATCGGATAAATATAACTCGCGCGAATTCTCCGTGTACAACTCGCTTTGGCCGCGAGCTTCTACGCCGTAGAAGACCGTTTGCTTCTTTGGCGCTTCTTTCTGGTCGTTCGAAAGTATCATAAAGTGTAGGTAGTTATATATATACACACGTGAACGGCGCGGGGAGAATTTGACCGTCCCGCGATCCCAACAGCTCTGTATATAGCTAGGGTAAAGGACCCAGTTACTGACACCTGACCAGTTACTGTCACCTTAAGCTAGTTTACTTAAAATAACGAATAAATTAACGTTGTAAAGTGATACACAAAAAGAATTATGTATTTCAACCTATAATCTATACTATAGATTATATTCTATAGTATTATATTCTATAGATTATTATTTATTTATTTTACGTTATTTTATTCGTTTATTCGTGTCGCACGTTTGTTTCGAACGTTACGACTCATTACGTTCAATAGCTCTCGCAGTATTCACATCTTTATATAGAAATTTTTCCTTGATAATGGTGGAAACATTTATATAAATCATTGAATTTTATTGCAAAATGGCTTTTTGAGTGTGAGTGTTTTAAAAGTGAACCATTGCGCTGAAAACATATTATATTCGTTATTTTAACTAAAATAGCTTAAGGTGGCAGTAATTGGTCAGGTGTCGGTAACTGGGTCCTTTACCCTAATTCTCAATTCTTTCAGCTTTTCCTACCACTAAAGTGATACACAAAAAGAATTATGTATTTTAACCTATAATCTATACTATAGATTATATTCCATAGTTTGTTTATCCGTTATTTTAACTAAAATAGCTTAAGGTGACAGTAATTGGTCAGGTGTCATTAACTGGGTCCTTTACCCTACATTACCTACCTTGCTTTTCAAGCGAGTTACTTTCGAGCACATCAGTCGATAATATATAATTTCTTGGAGATGCGAACGCAGATCGCGGACCGGCAGCGGCAGATCGATACGCCTAGGAGCGAAGGGGAGATTAAGCGTGGAACGTAGCCCGGTGCTCGGTCGCGTGCTTTCCCTCGCGAAAGATGTTGCGTGTCCCGCCGCCCGCGACGTGCTCGGAACGAGGTCAAACACGGCGCAGCGGCTCCGTGGACGAAAGAGATCCCGCGCGGACCAGCGCGCTCGCTGAGATACATAGTTGGAACGAAAATTCGTTCGCGCCGAGCCACGATTCCCGGATGGGTGACCTACTTTTCACACACGTGGCGCTTTACGATCGTCGCCACGGGGCCGAAAAAACGCGCAAGCCTCGGCGTTCTGTTCCCTCTGAAAGAGCCCCAACTCTCCAACAGGGGTA
Organism: Andrena minutula; assembly: GCA_929113495.1. Classification (NCBI taxonomy): domain Eukaryota; kingdom Metazoa; phylum Arthropoda; class Insecta; order Hymenoptera; family Andrenidae; genus Andrena; species Andrena minutula. The sequence continues at coordinate 5,830,449 of OV815995.1, read as the reverse complement.
CCATTGTGCTCGGGCCGCGACAGCTGCTCCGCGCGACCATTTAAACGCGGCTTTATTTAGTGATCTCTCGTAGACACACAGACCGATGGTATGATTTTCTCCAATCGAGCATCGAGTCTCGATTCCCGCATAATTCTCTCCATGGTTTTCATCTGCGGAGATCTTTGAATCGTTGTCGACGCTATCTTGCAATAATCCGATTGATCCTGCAGGGTTTCTTGTTATCGATAGGCTCTGGAAGAATTCTCTTTGGGAGATATCGTTATGGAATCGATCGCATGGCCGGCATTTGGTCGAAGCAACAGCCCCGTCAATCTAACCATTTTGCGCGACTATGCGAAGGGATCGTGCTGCAATTGCTGGAGGCTGGAACACGCGGGATGTTGGAGGGGTTGGGGCCGGCGCTACACCCTCGCGCTGGTTGCTCCGCTGCTTGACGTCAGCCAGGGTGAACCCGAGCAAATCGAGAATGATTCTATTTTTCTCGAAGCTGATAAATGTTTAATTTATGTACGCGCATAGGTAGATATGTAGAGTAAGGGAGAGTGGGGTAATTGCGAACACCTAAGCCAAAAAGTAAGAAAAGGAAAACTGTGTGAGAAATGAATTTGTTTATTATTTACAAACATACTTAAACTGTTTAGTTATAAAGTACTGTGATGAATTTTTGAAAGATTGTAATAAAAATCAAATTTTTAGTGAAAAAGGGAAACCCTTGGTGTTAAATATTGCAGAAGTCGCACCGAAAGCGCGATTTCATATTTAATACAGAAAGCGCTATGTATTTATCAAATTCCTCTTCTTGTGTGTTAGAAAAAAATTGCAAATTGGTCGGAATATCGAAAAAACTAGAAAAAGCCTAAGTAGTGATCGTGAGCGGTGTCTACGTCCGAATATCTGACTGTTGTAAGGAAACTAGAAAAACGTTGCACAGTCAAGGTATCAGCTTAACGCGCAACTTATCGCGCTCCTGCCGGTAAAGCTTCAGTAATCGCTCCGAAACCCCATCGGTTAATCCCAAACTAATTCTCGTTGCGACGGATCAGGCGTTCCTACAATCCGTAAAGTTCCGGCAGCCCCTCGAGTTCGTCCTCTTGCCACTCCACTTCACCCTACTCTGCCTCTGCCAGTAGACCCTATTTCTCTTGGCTCCCTCGATCGGCTCTCGCCGAATCCTCCCACGCGTACGTTTGTTCGTTGCATCTGATGCTTCGCCTCTGTTTGAATTTTATCCAGATTTCCGTGTTCTCAATAAAACGCGGGATGATGTGAAGAAAATTAACCCTTAACTGACATACTGTTTTTGGCAAACGTGATTGATATACTGGGGTCGTGGGAGACCCAAAATAAAAAAGGACACATGAAATTTGTAAAGTCGACACTAGATCAACTTCTATGAATATTTTGTTCTTGGATAATGTAGAAAATAATAGGAACGTAGAAAATTAAACTTTTATTATTATTATTATTATTATTATTAACGGGAAAATGCTTTAGAATACAGAAGATACATAAGATATAGTATAAAAACAAGTTGGCATACTTAAAACTAAACGCACCTAGGCCTGTGACACAAGGGATACGTCGAAAAAATCTATGTCGATGAGGTTAATGTTAGTCTCCCCCATAGCCTCCCTCATATTATAAAACTAATTAAAAATTCAGTTTACAAACTTAGCCAACCAAAAATTTTGCAGTGAACTTTGCGCGCCTGGGGTCATGAGCGACCCCAGGATACAATTTAAGGGTTAAAGGGGAGTATTGCATCGACGGTTTGTAATCCTGGACTACCATCGCAACAAATGTATTATAGTTCTCGAAACTGAAACTTTTCCTCGTACAAAGTTATTATTATTATTATTACTATTAAGTAAACGGGGGAACCCTTTGGTGTACATATTATAACATAAGAGTACAAACAATAAATAACAAATAATAAAGTACAACAGAAAATAGAAAAATAAAAATAAAAAGTAGAAAGTAACATAACAAATCAAAAACAACAACATCACAGAGGATGGCCGCTCGCTCGTCGATGCACACGCGAAAGTACGCGTTGCGTTGCGTTGCGTTGGGTTCCCTTCGTCCCGTCTCGCCTCGCCTCGCCCAGCCTCGTTCCGCCAGTCCTTTTCACGCTTTCGGTCGGTCGGCGTATGCATCGCGAATCGTGAACTCGAAGACTCGAGCACTCGACCGAGGATTCTAGAAATAGCGATGTATTTTCCCTCGGAGGGAATCGAACTGGCGACCTTACGAGTAACACCTCGGCCGCACCCCGTTATATTTTTAGAAGGTAAACCGAAAGCCGCGACCACCGTCCTCGCGCTGTTCCCTCGCTGCTCTCTCGCGAAAGCCAGCGGCAGCGATTGCCCCTCTTCGTTTTACCTATCTTTCCCCTAGCTGCGATTTCGCACAGCTTTCAGTCTGGGTTAGGTCCCTTGAACGGGGAAACGCGAACGCGCTTCCCCCTGCTGCCATCGTGCCGCGGATTTGCATGCAACCCTTCTCTCCGACTCTGATGCTTGGTATATCTATCGGAGAACTTGGCGGGATGGCTCGCAACCCTTCGCGTAGATACATACACGGGCCTTCGCAGTCAACGATATGCGAACTGCTCTATTGAACAGCACAGCGAGCCACGAAAAGCGAGGGCTATAGTTTCTTCTCCTTTAATTTCCAATAAATTGGATAAAATTGTATATTTTTTTATATTATCTGTATCTTTGTACTAATTTTCTTTATACTCTGTACACTAAAGGGGTTTTCCTGTCGAAATAATAATAACAATAATAATAATAAAATTAATAAAAATCATTCGAGTCAGTCAGAGACCGAAAAACCTGTCAAACCACCGATTTCGATCTCGATCTCGAGCGCACCCGCCGGGAGGGAAAGAGCCAGAAAATACATAGGTACATACATAGACAGCTAGCCTGGAAAGAATCGCGCTCCCGCGCCTCAACGACCGGTCGCTGCGGTTTCGTTCTCCGCCGGGAACAATTTTGCATTCGACGGAGAGGCAGGTATAACTGCCGAGGACGAAACCTATTTCGTAGAACCAGTTCCGTCGAAGAAGCCTGGAGATTTACGATCGCTCGGAGCCCCCTTTCGGATCCTACCGTCCCCCGCCGCGGCCGCTACCTCGTGCCGCTCGCTTTGCCTTCGCCGCGTCGCGCCGTAGTCGTCTCATCCTCGATTTTCGCTCGATTCGCCGCGATACGCGACGACCGATAACGAACAAACACGCCGGCCTTTTTTCAACAACCGCGAGAGTGTCTTGGAACCCGGAAGGAAAGGTTGAGTAGGTCGCTTATAGATCGTAACCGGCCAGTCACTCGAAACGAATGCGTTCCGATCGCTCGCAGTCCCTCCTCGCGTCCGTCCAAATCGAATCGGCTTCGATCGAAACGAATGGATCTCGGACGCGTCTCAAGGTCGTGCTCTGCGAGAAATCGAACGCGAGTAGGTATTCGACCCGTCTCCTCGCTGGTCGGGACCTCGCGTCGTGCCTCTTTTACCTTGGATCGAGCGAGACTAAACGCAACTGTTCCATTAGAGTCCGGCGTTAAGAGTGAAACTAAATTTCACGTTACTCACGCAACTTTTACTCCCTTGTTCCGTCTAACGGCACACCTCAATCATATTCCGCTATTCGGAAACTAATAAGGCCTACCTATCTACCGATTTATTCGCCTGCTTGCCCGTCTGCTCGCCTGCTGCTGCGGCTGCTCTCGCTTGCCTTCCTGCCCGTTTGCCTCCCTGTTTACCTACCTGCCTACCTACTTACCTTTCTACCTACCTACCTACCTACCTACCCACCTACCTACCTACCTACCTACCATCTTACCTGCCTCTCCGATTGCCCGTTTCTACCAACTTACCTGCGCCTCTGATTCTTCGCTTTTTCGAGTCGATCGAGCACGGAGAACGAAATTCGACCGATTCGTTTCGTTCCTGATAATGTCACGACTTGAAAGTGGCCGCGTGATTGGCGGAACGGGCTGTGGAGTCTGTGGATATCGTAAGACAACGATTAGGGTAGACCGGGGACGGTAGTAAGAGTTTGACTTTGGAATACGATTATGCAAAAAGTATTATAGTTAGAAAAACAGTTTTTATACGAAAATGTTACTTAATTATGTGACACTTATTGAGACACAATAGCTTTGCTGTTTGTTAAGTAATATCCGGGTTATTAATACAAAATGAGCAGCGGACAAAGTGCATGGAGTCGATAGTAGCACAAATTTAACTTTGCATAATTGAAATATTTAATCATTTTAATCATAATTGTAAATGGAAGAAAGTATAATTTGTATAAACAATTATGCGGTATCGCAAGTGTGACAGAAATAGGATTATTTTTTGGCCGGTACATTCTTCGTGTGATTAATTCTTACATTCAGTATATTCCACTTATTTTGTATTTGTTTCCTTGTACTATGTTATATTATTCCATGCAAACAAAACAATGTTATTCGACCCAAGCCAGGTGTTTGAACTTAAATTATAAATTCTGATTAACGAGACACTTAAAAGTGACAACTAACGATCAGTATTACTTTAAAAATGACCAGATTAAATATTAAAAAAATAAAAAGCACGTACTTGCAAAGGGAGTATTTATATTACAATTTTAAATCAGTAATAAAAAGTTACTTTAGGGTATCGAAAATTTATTTTCTCCACTATACATGCCTACTGTGTATCTACATATACTGCTAGGACATGGATGTGTGTATTCCAAACGTCATTCTTTATCATATATCCAAAATTTGTGTTAACATCTATCATATATTCTGAGATATTTAATCTATTACAATCGTCCTCCCGTTATTATCTACCCTACATATCGCGTATTACAGCGCATCCGATAGTGTAGTACACACAAAATTAAAATTGCTCGCGATGCTACGTGAAAAAGTCGCTCGGAAAATTGCTTAAAAAATTTGGAGAACGCTAATACCACCATAGGCAAAAAGTTTGAGGAGCATTGACGAATCCATCGATAGACTATGTAACACTAACTTCCCTTGCAAGTACATCTGCATCCGTATCGGTATATATACATATATTATTATCTACGTATATCGCGAACGAGTAGAATCCCTCGCTTTCACCGAGGTTGCTTCGAACGCGAGCCTCGCCCGTCCATAGTTGCGCAAGCAAACTCTACGACCTGGTTCCCATAATTGCCCCGAGTGCGCTGTCACGACCACCGACCCAAAGTCATTTCCGAAAGTCGGGACCGCCGACCCGAGGGAGAAAGATTCGGCGGTGGCCATGAGCGATCATCTAGGTACCTAAGTAAGATGGTCACTCGTTGATCCGAGGAAAGGATCAACGAGGACGCTTCGTTCTGCTGGGAGCGGTGCCTCGACGACTACACACACATCTCGCGCTCCACTTCCAAACAGACAAACTACGTCTCGGAGAAGGCTCGACGAGCGCCACGACGGTGAAACATCCTGGATTCATACGACCATCAACTCTGCAATCTCCCAAGTCGCTCGACCTTTTGCCGCGCATTAATAAAGTCTGGTCGATTAGCAAGCTTCTCTCTCATTTTCTACAGCTTCTCTTTTGTTTCTGTTTTTGGATTTATTGGTTTAGTTTGTAGACTCTAGATTCTACTTGGTTGAAAAATAAACCACAGCCTTTTGAGCTCGCCGTTGCCTTCCCCTCGCTTTCCCTTTGCCACGTTCGAGCGGCGAGAGTAATCGGTCGATTTCCACGATATTCCTCCATCGCGTTTTACGAGCAACGATAATCTGGAGAGGTTACCAAGTGCTTTCCGTCTTGGTTCCCGGTACCGCGACCGTACAGCGGCGTAGGCTCCCCTGCGTTTGGCCGGTGCCGCCGCGCCGCGGCCGTCGACGACGGAGCGAAAGGAAGGATGCACGTGACGTAAAGCGGCGCGACGCGACGCACGGTTCTCGAGGCTCGGGAGGCTCAGGAGGTTCGGGAAGCCGACATGGCCGACGTAAATAATATTTTTACGAGGGAGCCGCGGCATGGCTTGGCGCGGCTTTCTGCTTTTTGCTTTCCACTCGTTTTGCCCCGGGAGGGAATGAGTTTTTTCGGTCGGTGACGCCTGTCTCGAGGCCCTCTCGAATAACTCTACGGTCGCGGCCTCCGTGTCCCTCGATACCAGGAACTCGACGGTGCTTGCCCTCTGCCCGTGCCGCGTGCGTCTAAATATTTTCACGAAAACCATTCGTTCGCCCCTTCTTCCTCTCGGCGCTGACGGTGCTTCCGTTCCGACCGGACAAACCCTCCCGTCAATCGAACGTCGCGACTATAAGTAACCGGTTTCCAGTAGCAACACACTACCGTCGCGCGCCGTTCGTCCACCTTCCGTTCCTTATCTTTCTACGAATTACGCGGGGAGCGCAGATGCGAGGCCAGCGATTTCAACCTCTCCCAACCACACCTCCGTTCCTAGAAGGTGTCAGCCGTGTTCCATCCTTCTATTTCTTTTATCTACCCATCCATTTATCCGTGTCCATCTTCTGCTCCTTCGACCCGCGATGCGCGATCATCAACGAAAGGAGAACGTGCGCGGCGGGTGCGCGGCAGCCTGTCGCCCCACTCGCTCCAACAACAACGACCCGAGGTATCGAGTGAGTTGGCTGCGGAGAGCGAGCGAGAGCGCGAGGGAGAGCCGAGGATGGATCTCGTCCGGATCCTGGGGGGAGATTATGGTAATGTCGACAGACGTTTTGGGGCCGTAAAAATAATACATACGTCCATGTCCCTGCACGGCTACCGGGTACTTTGGCCGCTCGCGTGCAAGCTGATTCATTCCGCAGCGATAAAAAGCTACGTGACTCAAACGCGAAGCAAACGGAGCTGCGCGCGCGATACCTCTCGCACCGTCGCGGCCGTCAACACGATCTATCACCGCGCCACGGACGAAGACAAAGGCATCCGATACGACAGGTATCTTCGATGTCTGCTGATCCTCGATTCCCAAGTTGTGTCGAGAAATACAACTTCTCCACGAGAAACCGAGTGTCCACAAAGTTTGTTCTTTACCACGCAACTATCTTCCAGAAAATTATCGTAAAACTATCGAATAAGGTTAACGCGATTAAAAACACCGTGTAAATGTTTAAGGTACTTGTTTCTGAAGCTTAGCAAATCCCCGATTCGAAAGGGATCCATTCGTCGTTTCTTTTCCACCTTCCCGATAACTCCCCGCGCTAAAGCGAGAGCGCCATTGCCAATTCTCGTTTACCATCGCGCAGATTGGTGCACCTATTAATAACCGTGCTCCGCGAATCGCTCGGCGAACCGTAATGACGTTGGCAAGGACCTCGTTTATTCGCGGCGAGGAAGGTTAACGAATCTCTTTAACGCTCGCGCCCTTGGCGAATTGCCACGTGGAATTTCAAGTACGAGCATCGGAAATCTCTCAACACGCTCTCGCTCGTATCGCGCGGTAAATCCTCGCTTCTCCCATTCGATGAGCCCAGTGCATTTTTTTAATCGATCTTATCCGTGTTTTTTTAAAGTTAGAGTCAAAAAACACTGTTGCAACGCAACGACAGGCCAAACAAATACCTAACTTAGGTACCTGTGATTTGCCAGCGGCCTTTTCAACTTTTCAAGCTTCACCGTGATCGTTAAAAATGTCTGGATCGTGATAGGTCGGGTGCTCTGTCTGGGCTTGCGTCTGATACGATCTACGACGCAAGCGCCCCGCGCTTTAACGATACTCGGAAACTTTATAACGCAGTAGACCGATGCTCTTGCATTCATCGATCACAGGGGATCAATACTCGCGAAGAAATACGTCGCGTCTCGTCGACGTAGCGAATCGATGACGAAACGTCGCGCGACCCTTCGTCCGTCTCGAGGTCTGGGCTGCGCTCCCTCCTACGACCTGGGAGCAACGATTGGTGAACTCGGAGACGATGGCAATGACTTTGAGTCTCTATTTACGAATTTAGTTAGAGCGTAGAGTAGTTAGATCAACCACGAACAGTGTCGTTGGTATTTTTATATAGGGTAAAGGATCCAGTTACTGACACCTGAACAAATACTGTCACCTTAAGCTATTTTACTTAAAATAACGAATAAATAAACGTTGTAAAGTGATACACAAAAAGAATTATGTATTTTAATCTATAATCTATACTATAGGTTATATTCTATAGTTTGTTTATCCGTTATTTTAACTAAAATAGCTTAAGGTGACAGTAATAATAATAATAATAATAATAATAATAATAATAATAATAATAATGCGTGTTTATTACACCAACAAATTAAGTAATACAGATTTAGTTTTTTTTTCGCTGCATTTTTTCTTTTTGTGGCGCAAAGGGCAGAATTCAGCAAAATGCTGTTTTAAAATCCTACCCCACTAATCTAATCTAATCTAACTAGTAGTAATTGCTCAGGTGTCTAACAGTAACATAACTAACAGTAATTGGTCAGGTGTCAGTAACTGGGTCCTTTACCCTAATTCTCAATTCTTTCAGCTTTTCCCACCACTAACGATTGTTATTGTTAATCATACACAGTAGGTACCTACAATTTATTCTTTTCTTCTTTAGTTTTTCGCGCGACTCATCCCACCGCGAATTGCCGCGGTTCGTGCCGCGCCGTCCCGTGCTGCGCTGTCTCGCGTATCCTGTAGATTCTCGCTGCTACATCGTTACATCGCCAAGTGCCAAGGATTTCGCGATACACGAACGAGTTTCACCGACCTTGACCATACCGTGCCGGCTCGCGAAGCGGTCAGAGGTGTTTTCTTTGATCGGTCGATAATCGCGGGGCCGGAGGTTCGCGCCGGCCGACGAGTTTCCCGCAGTGTTTTTCCCGCTGACCAGCGGCGGGAAAAGCGCGTTAGACGGTTGGATGCGCCGCGTGCGGGACCGGCTTTCGACGAGGTCGCAACATCGGCTGTGCGGCCAGCAAGGTCAGAGACCCGCGATCTGGTTGGCAAGCCATGTGTACCGGGCGCCCTCGCTCCTCTCGACGTGCACAGCGACGTTTTCCAGCGAGTCGACAGCGTCGATGCGTTCGTCGCCTCGTTGAAAATCTGCCGAAAGTTCCGCGAGGCAACGATCGAGCCCCGACTTTCTTCGCGGAGACTGCGAGCTCGTTCGTCCACGTATGTCGTTAAATATCGGAGTTGACATCGTTTGACCCGTCTTCCCGTTGCTCTCGACACTCGACACTCGGCGCTGGGCTCTCGGCCCTCGGCTCGCAGTGTCTGAGTCACGTCAGTACGAGGCCGTCGCCGTCGCCACGAGGTCAACGACAAACCAACCTCCTCGCCTCTGATCGTCAGCCTACGAACCCGTCTCTTTTCGCTGTGCGTCGCTCCTCCTCTTGCTACGTATATACCTACGGTTCGTCTTCGTTTGCTCCCTATCGGGAACATCTGTCTGCTTTCCCGTCTTTCACCGTCAATTTCTAACTTCTCCTCGAACTCTTTCCCAGAGAACTTTCCTCCGAAGGATAATACTCGCTAGAGACCGTCTGACTGGTTAATTTTTAATCCATTCACATTGGCTAGACGTTTAGATAAAAGTTTGTTGGTCTCGTTCAGTCACCATCACCTGCGCGCTCGTACGATTCCGATCTAATAAGCCATAGAGTACTTATAGGTTGAGGGACGGTCGATCGGTCAGTTGGTCGATTGATCGAGCGAGAGGCCGATCGAGAGGGCGGACAGGAAAGCGAGCGAGCTGGTGCACGGTCGATGAGCCAGCTATCCAGCGAGCCAGCCGGCCAAGCCAAGCAAGCTAAGCCAAGCCTCGTTTTCAGCCAGGCACCGAGGCTGCCCCCTGAACCGGATCGCGGCATTAACCTCCGTCAGCGTTGTATATCGCCGTACGTCCCTGCCTCTCTGCCTTCCGCACCACTACCACTATCAACCGTCGACCCTACCATTACCACCGTGACCGCCACCCTCTCCTGCGCATCACCCGCCGTCCCCGCCCCCTCACCCTCACCTTCGTCCTCGCCCTCGCTCTCGCCCTTGTCCGCCCCCGCCACCCTCTGCTCCTCCATCCTTCTTCCTCCTCCACCTCGACCACCTTCTCGTCGATGATTCTTCCCATCTGCTCGCGAAGCAACATCCCAACTCCGCTCGGCAATTTCCCACAGTCCGGCACGGCTTATCCGTGCCGCGACGCAAAAAGTCTATTCTCGACCGCGATAATTCGCAACGAGTCCCGTCTCCAAAGCTGTGTAGTGTGTACGTACCAAACGAAAACGCGCGTATGTACGTATTTACAAAAATGTGTATACATGTACAGCTTCTACTTCTCGAAAGCAGTCCAAGAATTCTAGGGATCTTGGTATTTGTATCGCCCGATGCCAAGTGAAATTGTAATTTTGCTAGGGACTCGGGAACTCGGGGGGAAACGTGGAGCGCGTGGACGGGCCGCTTCGCGAAAGGCCGTCGAACGGTTTCGTCGTGTCTCCCCCTCGGATCGATATATTCAAGGACCCGGCGCTGAAAATTTTTCGCTCCGACAGGAGGGAGTACGCGCGGCTAACGCGTACATGGGCAATAACGGGAGAAAGGAACTGCTGTTGCGGGCAAGAGAAACGACAAGTTGGAGAGAAAAGTGGATGCACGTGAAGCACCGTGACGCAGCGGAGATAAGCAGGAGGATGAGAAGCAAAGCGTGGAAGGGTGAGAGGTTGGCGCGGCGAGGCGAGGCGTCGTGAAACGCGCCGCGACCAGATGAAACGGGAGGGAGGGAGAGGAGTGGAGGCGGGATAGGATGAAACGAGATGGTACGGATCGAGACGAGGCGAAGCGAACTCGGGAAAGGTCCGATGCCAGCGAGCAGAGTCGCGCGAGATGTGGTGGTCGGTGTCGGTGGAAGACCGAGGGGACCGAGACGGAGAACAGCGAACGACGCAGGACGAAGCCAGTAGACTCGTGGTTAAACGCGTCGCGGCGTTCAGCGTAGAGAACGTACTACGTACAGCGCAAACAGAAACAAACCGAGCAGAGCGTGCTTAGCAAGGGAAAAACGGGAGAATGAACTTTGCTTTTGCGCTTCAAGAAAACAACACTCGCAACGTTCAATCTCCTCGTCTTCGAACACCAATTTAACGCCTGCAGAATTGTCACGACTATTTAGATTGAAGATTCCAGCACTAAATACCTGTAGGTGGGCGAGCAGAACGAGACTACGACGATTCGTTGTCTCCCGAGTAGATCTGCCAGTGTTTTACGGTCAGCTTGTACGCGCCGAGAATTTTACCGGCGCGGCGACCCCAGGTGTGTCTGGTCTGGCCCAGTGGAGCGTGCTCCCTCCTGCCGCACCGTCATACCCGGCACACAGAGACAGTTTCCCATTCCCATGCGCCTGCACGCCGACGCGACGGAAGTACGGGGTCTTTATCGGACCAACCAATTATTGCCGCGAACGTACGTAGTTGGATCGAACCGAATTCTAGGCGACCGTGCGATCGCTGGCGAGCTGTCAAATCTTCCACGTGCGACAGAGAGACAAATAATGCTTTCGTTCACCTTGAACGCGACTCGGTCGAGTGGAGTTCCGACGCGGAACAATATCGCTTCGCTCCCGAGACGCTCGACCGTGTGAGCGTACGGCGCAGTCACGCGACACTCGCGTTCGTCATCTTCCTCCGATTCACGCGACGCATAGCAACGCGTCTCACCTTCAATTTCATCCGTCCTTTTAAACTCCTTTCTCCTTGCCTTTGGACTAACTTTCCGGAACTTGGAAATTTTAGTGAACTGTTCTAGACTCCCCGGCAAGTCCACAGGTACACGGCTGGTTAATTTGAATTCGCGGTTACCGAGGTTACGCCGGAGATTCGCTTCGGCGAGTCGGGTCGATTCTCCTCCAGTAATTCTGTTTCGATCGCACGCACACGTATACAATACATGCTCGCACACAATTTTCTACGTTCGCCTCTATCGCGCGGCTCGCTGCCATCGGCGTCCTCGCTTCTTCTTCGTTGGCTCTTCGATTCGCCACTTTTCTTCCGTTCAAACGTGCAAACCGTCTGAGCGGTGCAACTGGTCGCCCTGCTACCCGATCGCCTCTTCCTCTCGAGAATCTCGGAGATCCGATCTGTCTGCCGTCCTAACCGGCGATCGTGATCGCCGGGCTTGTAATTACATCGTAATTTATGCGTGTTACGGTGTACGGTCAGGCTCGCCTGTAACCCTTCGACCATCCTTTTCTGCCCCCTCCTCCTTCTCCTCTCTCCTCGTCGCGACTGCCCCTCAAACACACGTACGCATGCACGCTCTCTTTCTCCCTCTCTCTCTCTCCCCCTTTCTCCTTCCACAGTTTACAACTCTATTTCCCGTTAAACCGTCTACGACCTAAGCAGCGAAATTCGTAACCTTCCTCCGCTGGAGGTCGGAAATTTGTACGGCGCATTTAAGCTTTCGTCGGACGAGCTTCGCAGACAACGCGTCTGACGGGAGAGTGCGCGCGGCCGCGACAACTGATAAGATAAAAACGACACCGTGCAGGCTCGTGGCTGATTCATCGATCGCGGTTGCCAATGCGTAATACCGGCTCGTTTCGATCACATTATCCAGACAAAAAGATCAATCTTATCGCGGGAGATCGATATCGGTCGATACACTTCCGGGCAGATCGCTGCTTGCGTTGTGACCTTGACAAGAGACTGATACAATTATAAAATAAATAAATAGGCAGGTATGCGTAAGGCCGTAGGAGATTTGGGCGCAGATGTAACGGAGTTTACAATTTTATAAAGCGAATCCCGTGATTGCCAACGCCAAACAATTTTTGTTTCACGTGCATAATATTCGTATTCATAATGTTCGTGACGCTCTTAATGCAAGGAATACCCCTCTTCCGTAGACACAGACCGATCTTCCGAGAATTTGGTCTGGCTTAATTATTGCCGTCGGCGGCTCAACTGCCGCGCGCCTGTGTGCGTATCATGCATGTTGCGCGCGCGCGTGCTTACGCTCGCCCACGCATGTTCGAGGGAACGACCATTCGATGAAGAAGAAGGGCGTACATACTTGATAATACTGTCATCGACCATCGATCATCGACGAAGCTATTGCAATCTTTTGCGTTTCACTGAGTTGTGGAGGCGCATAGGTACATACCTATGCAGAGTTGACGAAACCAAATGGTCAACTACATAAATTAACGATTACAGAAAATAATGTGTGATTAACTACGCAATTACATTTTAATCGTAGTTTGTAAAATGTAATTAGATTACATATTGCTCAAGTCTGTACGTATGTACTGTAAAACTAGGGGGCTATTTCTTTATGAAATGAATCCATATTAGGGGATGAGAGCAAAAAAATATGAAAACAAATTTCAGCATAAATAAGGGCCACTCTAGGGAACATTGGCATGTTTTTGGAACATTTTGCTATATAATATAAAAATTGACATTTTTAAATTTGGTTTAGGTATCCTGTTATAGCATTGCATCGTTTGTGATTGTATTAGGTACAAGTGTAAAAATGCATACAATTTTTTTCCTTTTTTTTTTTAATAAATGTTAAGTAGATGCAAATATCACCCCGCACTGCCAATGTTCCCCCAGTTTACGGCATGTAATATGTACAGTGAGTACCGAAAATATTCGGACACTTTTTAAAATCGCATAACTTTTTTAAAATTAATCCAAACTACTTGAGTTTTTTTGAAAATCCAGAAGTATTAGTTTGCTAAGTGACGCTTGCTCTGGGCTATATTCGCTGATTTCGAGAATTTCGCGATTTTCGACCTTATTCTGCGATCTTTAAGCGTTTATAGGTCAGAGTTTCAACATTAACCGATTTTGATAAAATTTTAGGCATGTATACAACTTACTTCAATCTACAAACGTTTTTTTTTGTATTTTCATTACAGGCTCACAAAAAAGTTTGAAAAACGACCTTTACTATTTTTTTGCTATTTAGACGAACTGCATTTTTTTCAAAACGACGAAACACGTCTTTACTAAGTAGTAAACTAATACTTCTGGCTTCTCAAAAAAACTCAAATCATTTGGATTAATTCCAAAAAAGTAACGCAATCTTAAAAAGTCTCCGAACATTTTTGTTACTCACTGTACGCAGTAGCTTGCTCGGGAAAAATATAGAGGGAAATGTAGGGGCAGGTGGAAAAGACCGTGGCGTCGGAATGATTTCGGTGAATACCTACCTGTGTTGGTTAAGGATAGCTGGGTCCGGTGGTCGGGCCCGGTCGGATTCCCTCGGTCTGTATCGGGTCGGGCCGGAATGATCCTGGTCGAGCAAATCGACGCGGACGCAGGCCACCGTGCGAGTAACTCGAAACCACGAACGGGTTGTTACTCTTCTCTATTTTCCTTCGAGCTTCGCTGCTCTTTCCTTTCCCTTTCTTTCCCCCCGAGTTTCGCCTTGCGAATCCTACGATTTCACATCCAATCATTTAATTTCCTTTCCAGTCTACCATTGCTCATCGACTAATGTCGTCGCCGCAGTTGCACCGTTGCATCACTCGAACCGCGATCGTCGATGTTATCCACGAAAGTGAAAAGGCAATATCGAAATTCAAACTTATCCATGCACTCCCTTAAAAATCCTCCAAAGAGCGGAGGATTTTTCCGCTGAAACCAGTCGCTCAGAAACGACCAAACGGGGGAAACGCAGCTGGCAATGCTGTGACACGCGGCATTGCGAGTGCTAATGCACCGAGGTCACCAGGAAGCCGCTATCTAAGGCACACGCGGTTGCGAGAGTCCGATATCGTTCGCGCTCTTTCTTTGTAGCGAACAGCTGGTCGCGCTGAGTCAGTGGTACGGCCTTGATTGCGCCGTAGCGGAAGATCGGTGTTGCTTTCGTTGCGTTTGCGTCGTGGTAACGCGACTCGCGTACGCTACGCATCGCTCCACCGAGCTTCCATCTGCGCGCAGTAGTTACTGCACGTGTTCCTCTAGCTCTATCTCGCGCCGCCTCCCAAAACGGACAACCCGGAACACCGTCTCACCCGATATGCATCACGTCCTCCGGCATCTCTACCGATTCCGCAATTGTTTTTTCGCGCTTTGTCGCTGTACTGCGAATCGCGCACCTCTGCCCCTCTGCCTTCCTCTCCACGATAAACCGTGACCGATAGCAGGCTGCTTGAGCGTGAGTCGCCATCGAAAGTCGCAACCGCTTTCCGTCAGAAATCCATTGGCCGCGGTGAAATAAGATTTTCCTATGTAGTCCTTCCCTGCTCGACTTTACCAGGACGAGGATAGTCTGCGAAATACATACAAGCACACGTTGCAATGCTCCGATCCAGTGGCGGATTTAAGAAAAAAAGTCCCAGGTGGCAAACGTTCCGAGGGGCCCATTTTTAGGGGTAAAATTAACAGGTAGTTTACTAAAATGGGGTACATAAGTATGCGAAAAAGCATAGAAAAAATATAGTGTTCGGTTAAAATCGTAATTTTTTTTAAGACGGGGTCCTAGGGGGGCCTTATGAGCAGGGGCCTATTTTTAGTGAAAATAAAGCGGTAGCTTACTAAAAATGGGATCAGTGTAATAATACAGAAAAAAAATATACTTTGGATATAATCATAATTTTTTTTAATATTGGGCCCTGGGGAGGCCTTCAATGTAGGGGCCCAGGTGGCAACTGCTCATCGGCCACCCTGTTAAATCCGCCACTGCTCCGATCATCTCTCGTGTTTGCTAGCTCGTCACGTTCCGAACTCGTAATGCGTTCCACGCGAACCGCAGATAACACCTTCCAAGAAGATTATCGCTCGGGCGATGTGCAAGCTACTTGCTACTCGATTCGTCGTTCGAAGCAGAGTTCTATAACCGTGGGGCTATGGCTTCTTGAGTTGATTGAATCTAATCGATTCGCAATGCTGACCCGGAACTCCTCGTCGCGTCGTCCCCCTCGCTCGATGATTATCGACCGAACCAAAGAATATCGAAACCGGTGGAAACTGGGTGTCCGTCGAGTCGCGAGCACTGCCCGATAACGCGGGTCACCGATTGCGGGGCGAGGCATGCGTGAGAGCTCGTACGCCAGCTGAAACGTTTGCGCTGGCCGACGTTGCGCTTCGTAAATTCCTGTCGCGTCGCCTCATCTCCTTGGGGAAAAGCGACGCGGAGCATCGCGTGCGCGCGAGGCAAAAGACCTAAAAACCCAGATAACAAGAACAACGTCCGTGGAAGACAATAACGATCAGAATGATTCACGGTGTTAGATAAAGCCGGATATACCGTAACTGCGCCTCGTACTTTGCCCTTGCTGCTCTGCTGCCAGCAAACGTCACTGCCGCGATCGTTTCTCGCTCGTTTCGCGCTCTTTTTGAGTACCATGGCGAACACGAAGTTGAACGATTTACACCACTTGTCCTCGTTTCTTGTTTTCTTTCTTCCACACAGTGGCGGATTTAACAGGGTGGCCGATGAGCAGTTGCCACCTGGGCCCCTGCATTGAAGGCCCCCCAGGGCCCAATATTTAAAAGAATTATGATTATATCCAAAGTATATTTTTTTCTGTATTATTACACTGATTCTGTTTTTAGTAAACTACCGCTTTATTTTCCCTAAAAATAGGCCCCTGCTCAGAAGGCCCCTCTAGGGCCCTGTCTTAAAAAAATCTTATGATTTTATCCAAGCACTATATTTTTTTCTATACTTTTCTGTACACTTACCCCCTTTTATTAAACTATCTGTTAATTTTCCCGAAAAAATGGGCCCCTCAGAACGTTTACCACCTGGGACTTTTTTCTTAAATCCGCCACTGCTTCCACATTTATTTCCTTCTATCCATCTCGCTGTTCCAATTGTATGTATGTAGGTACTATAATTGTTAGTAGGCATTTGGTAGCTGCCTCCGTAGAGTTTGTAGACGGTCACTAGCACTCCCTTTCATCATATCTTTCTCCTACTTGGCACTTTTCTACGAAATCTCTGTTACGCATTTCATGCTCAGCTGGGAGAAGTGCAATGGATGATAAATTGATAAAAATGAGATGAAAGGGGAGGCATGAGGTGATGTGATGGGGTGGGGGTGAAGAGGAGGCTGAAAGGAGCAATAGCAGGGGTTAGTGTTTCGTGCGCGGTTATATCGGTGGTTCTCGTTGCGTAACAACCACAACAATTGATAAAACGCGAAAGAAACGTGGACGCACAACAAGCAGCTGCTTGTTGTGCTGATCTTCCTTTATCGCGTCTTTATTTTATCCACCCCGTTTGACGCGTGATCCGCGATTCGTGGATCGCAGCTTTCTTGCGGCCGCTTTTCCGTCTTCCCTGTGGAACACGTGTTTCTAACGGATAAACGAGTTTGCGAAATGTGTAATGATTGTATATTCTACGTATTTAAATAGACTGTCAAACTGTTGCCACTATTAGTCTATTAACTATTTACTTGTCACTGGGTATAATCGCTCGGTGAAACATCCTCTATGATAGGGTATTGTGGAGCAAGGACACACAGGACAAATTATTTTTTCTATAAATATTGAGGGTTGGGTTATTCTCTTTTTGGCACCGATTTGTTTTGTTGCTTTCAAGAATTTTCAGAAGTAGATGTTATTTTTTGGATTGTTTTTTGCTTTTCTAATTATTTCTTTGCACGTTCGCATTCAGATTTTCTTTTCATTCCTTTATTTACTTCAACCTGATTTTTAAATGGGGAATTTGCATTCGAACTCTTGCCCCACTGGATTCTGCGAACTCTTGCCCCATCAGCTACTTTTCCATTGTTTAATCAATCCTGTTATCTGCAAGGAGAACTGAAAACTTCTATTAGTAGTTTTGAATAGAAGATTTTCAGCACTTTCAGACGATGTATTAATTAAAATGTTTACTGATCAATTTATAGAAATAATATTGATTCCTAAAAATGAGAATATTACATCAGAAATAACAAATTCCGTACTTACCGCGTTCTACAATAACAAAACAAAGCACAGCTACACAATTCGACACTGGTGACTCTACCGTGATTGACAATTCACTGTCAATCACCATTGGCAACTACCACAACTCAAATAATAAAATTCGCATAGCACGAACTTTTACTTACGTCTACTCTCCCACATAGCTACATAAGTATTACGTACGCAGCTAGTTATACATTTCGGTCAGACAATCTTCCAACCAACCTCGAGATTCCCCGCAACGCCTTCAACATTCTCGCTTCCGCGATCAGAGCTATCTCGCGCAAAGAAACGCGGAAGAATCGTCAGTAGCACAGTCGAGAATTCGCGATAGTCTTGCCGGAAGTATGAGGTAGGGAGATTTGTTCAAACGCGAATCAACTAGCAATGCAGGCCTCGCGGTCATCGGGACTCATTTCGAGGTCTCAACGCGCGCAAGGCTTTCGATTCGCCGCGACGCGGCGCGACGCTTCTGAATCACGCGTCGTGAGTCACTGTCCGCGCGTCGACAAAGGTGCAAAGTATCGCCAGAGAATACGCGGGACCGACGCATGACTCCAACTAAAAGAAGTCAAATCTATAACGAAACTTTCTTGTTAATCTAGTCATAAATCAGTAACATCAAAATGGGGGTGGTGTGTCTGTGTGGTCGCGCTTCCAGCTACTAGCTAACCACAGAGGCGTCCGCAGACTTTTTCCCAGAGGAGGCAATTTTGCGATGATGGTAAAGAAAAATATACCCCTCTTGCTTTTTTAACCCATTTTAATTGCCAAATTAATTATAATAATAATAATAAGTTTATATATTCCAACGGGATAAACCCTTTGTTACAAGAAATACAAATCACAGTCACAGAAGCCTAGAACAAATAATTAGGAAGTACAAAAGAAATATAATTAAAAGTACCAAAGCAGGAAAGTAAGCGCAAAAGAAACATTAATTGAAAATTTAAAACCGAAATTTAAAAATACTCCCTTTTTCAATATAAACTTAATAAAGATCAGTTTTGAAAAATAAGCGATTTTTCTCAAAAGCCAGAGGGGGCAACTACCCCCTTCCCCCCACCCCTCCGAACGGCCATGGCTAACCGTACCAATCACTCAACAGAAGTAGCTTGCGGCCCGAGAGTTTGTAATGAGCCTGAAACGGAGGTACGAACAAAACTAATTAAGCAAGTATGCACGCTAACAGTTCGTCCCAGTTATCATCTCATCAATCAACTCTGCAGACGCATCGACGATTTTATGTCGCCAAGCGAGAGGTATCGGCCGCCGTCTGCCGTCTGCCGCCTCCCATCTCCCGTCACCCATCACCCATCACCCATCTCCTGTCTGCCGCTTCCCGGCTGCTCGCCTCGCACCACGAATCCCGTACCCGCACCCACACCCATTCTCCTATCGACTTTCTCTCTGGTCAAACTGATCACGATCGGTCCACGTTACCAGTCGCTCGGATCCGAGACCAGAAACATTGCTCGCTAATAAGAACGGTGCGGGTGCATCCAGCATACACACGCCTGTGATTTATCATCTATTCACTGTTCCCACAATTATTACTCCGCTGTCTCTCCCGCTTACCGATCTAGTTTACCGTTCACAACCGATGGCGATAGGACACTTGGATCATTGGCAACTTGCAAACAATCAGGAATCCAAACCGCGAGGAGAGAAGCACGGGACGAAAATCAGAAACTTCACGTGCGAGTTTTCGCATGCAAAAGGAACCGCTACGGGAGGTGGAGGGCGAAAAGGAGAAGAAGCAGAGGCGAGAGAGATGGGGGCGAGGAGACAGATAGATCGTAAAGGTGGGGAAGCGAGGGTCGGTGAGGAGGAAAGAAAGAGCGAGAGCGAGAGCGGAGAAACCTTGAGCCTAACCGGGTGGTACGGCCTCGACTTCCCTCCACTGGGACCTTCGACGCGTTTCCGTTCAAAGGCAGAACGCTCGGTCTCGTGGACGTTTTCGAGCGACGCGTGTGGTCGTAATTCTCCCACGAATTTGATGGTTCGCGGGCCGATCGGTTGCGAGCGTGATCAGGGGGGAAGGGAGCGAGAAAGGGGAAGGGGAGACGACGTTGCCCAGTGGTCGAAGCACACATGTATTTTTATCGCGATAGATTGCAGCGCAGAAACGGAAATCTCTCTCGCGTGAACACGTTTGCGGTTGCAATCGCGGTTGCCCCGTTTATAGCCGACTTCCTTTGGCTTTCCGTGTCGTTCGCCTCGCACTCGAATCGTCCTCGAAACGATACCTGATTGTAGGATAGATTTAGTAGAGTATAGAGTGCAGAGGCGATGACCACGAGGCACGAGCGAGGACGAGTGCGTTGGACAGACGCTGGCTTTAAACGCACCATCGTAAATTATTCTCCATCGGCAGCCAGCGGTATGCAGTTATGGACTATAAATCTACGCTATCCAAGTGTTTACATTACTTTCTTGTTGCGTGATTAGTAATCGCGCAATAAGAGCATGTCGAACAAATCGGCTTTGCCGAAGGGGACTGCCGTTTCGCGATACCGAGCACGATCGACCGTAAACCGGCGAACCCGCTTCCATGCAATTGCTATCGATTCACTTGGACGAAGATGACATTTCCTCGGTGGCCTCTGCGCGTTCGTTCGCTCCACTCGTTCCCTCGCTTCTCCGTAGATACTATAGTGCGCCGTATCGGCCAATAGAGAGGCGACGTCAACTAGAATCGGACGATTTCTTCCGCACGCGTTGGTCCGCTCAGGGCGAAAGGACACGCGGCAATTCGGCCCCGTGTCGCAAAGGTACATACAACGTTTTGTTCGAGTTACTGCGAGCTGCGAGTAAGTGGGTCGCGCGTGCAAACTCCGGACTCGGATCGCTCATGCAGCAAGCCGCGCGAGCTAGTGTCGCAAGTTCTGACTAACGGACGTAATTTTTCCTCGCGAGACTGGTCGCTCTATCGGGATACGGTTATCGAGGCGATTCGTTGCAACATTGCGCACGCCTACGCTTCACTTCGATACCACTCGACACCACTCGATTCGACTCGACTTGAATCGATTCGATTCAGTTGGATTTGATGTCGTGGCGGTGGAAAAATCAAATTCGGGGCACGGAGCTTGGTGGGTCGCGATTAGTTGGCGTGCGGACAGCTGTGGATCTTTGAAATGGATACACGTGCTGTAATAATTACGCTTGGTATTAATTTGCTGGTTAGTTTGGGTATACTAAAGGTAAAAGGTAAAAGGTATACAAAGTAAAAGGATCAATGAACGCACTTATTTATTTATGACTGTTTTTTCAATTTACTTACGTTCGTGTTAGCAGCGTGTATCGATAGCCGCAAAGAATGGGCTGATTTAGATTTCAGGAACAACGTCGATGTCGATGCCAATGTCGAGGACGAAGACGGGGACCAGGCGTCGCGCGAGCAACGTCAGACGGAAACAAAGAAAAGACCAAAGACCAAAGACCGAAGAAGGATGGAAGCGGGTACGTAGAACGAGTTGGGTTTACGACGTCCGACTTAAAACCGTCCGCGTGATTCATAGCGTTCGTCGCGCACCGCCGCGCCGGTCGAGCGAGATCGCTCCCTCTCTCTCGAGCGACCGGTTTTGGCAGCAGCCTGCGATACACGTGTTTCCAATAAGCTTTTATCGGCGAATAAATCAGTCGCGACCTTATCGCGAGATTATGATGTTTGCATGCGTGGAAATACGCGATCTGTTGACCACTTTTGCTTTTCACGCGTCACTCCTCCGGACCTTTGCCCTCCCGGCTCTGAGATCTCCAGTTTTCCGCGAGTCCCACTCACCTTCGTTCGTTCCACTTCCCGCGGTTTCGAGTGGTCGACAAAGCGACCGACCGCGCGACGGGACGGGACGGTACGACCGCTCGACCGCCAAACCGGCCAGCGAAAAAACAAGGAGCCGCGGCTCTCGTTCCCCGAGTCGCGCGAGCCTCGGCCTCGAGAGTTCCACGAACGGGGATCGTTGTTCGCGAGAGGAAACGCCGAGTCGCGTTGAACCCAGCCGCGAGATTCGAACTCAGGACCTTGGACTAACCATTGACCTCGATAGCTATACGCTACCTCGCGGTATGCAGTCGCCACCAACATCCTCTGCCCGCGCCGCATCCTCTCCTCGGTCCAACGATCGTGCCTCTCCGACCCATCCGTCCCGACCTCCTCTGTCGCCCCCTCCGATTTCTCCTCTATTCAACGGAGCCACTAACTTTATCCAACGCTGCTTATCCTTTCGATGCAACCGGCAAAGAAAACAATCACGGTGCAACGATTTCGTACATCATCTTCAACCGAATTCACGTCGACTGATTCACAGATCGACCACCCCGTAGATAATTTTCCCGAGTATTTCTTAAATCCAGTACCCAGACTAACCTTGATTAGTCTTTTATCGCGACGCAGGGTCGACTCGAAACAGCATGGGACGGAGAGAGGTAGAAGTTCAACCTGCAACCTGCAACCTTGAACCTCGATGCGGGACGAAGGTTGAGGCGACAAAAAAT
This sequence comes from Andrena minutula, assembly GCA_929113495.1. Taxonomy (NCBI): domain Eukaryota; kingdom Metazoa; phylum Arthropoda; class Insecta; order Hymenoptera; family Andrenidae; genus Andrena; species Andrena minutula. The sequence goes on along the minus strand of OV815995.1, from coordinate 5,808,075 downwards.
GTCTTCTCGAAGCTCACCTCGTTTAACAGAGATTCCCCTTGCGACGCACCGGACTGCCGTGATCTTTGCATTTAAATTTATCTGATGAAATTTTAGCGAAGGTGAATCTGTTCAAACATCGTATGTATCATCGAGCGTAAAACGCAGTAAAGCTGGGCTTCAGGTTTGGGTTAGGAGTCGGCTTCGGAAGAGGTATATAGTTGAAACTGGCGAGTGGACGTCGGGGAACCGGGCGAGGCGGTCGGTGCGGGGTGGGGCGGCGTGCACACGGTCGCACGATGTAAACAGTGCGCGGTTGTTGGCAGGCTTGCTCCGGCGCGGCGGGTGCAACGCCACCGCGGACCTTGAGCGATTATTTTACTTACCACGGAACTGGGACTGTCCGACTCGCTCGACTCGCGCGGCCAACAACGCTTTGTCTTTATTTCGCTGGGAAAGTAAAGGACGAAGCTTATTTTACGAGTAAGCCGAGATTTCTTCGCGCAGACACGGCCTTTTAACTCGTCACTCCGCTAAAGGGGAAATCTCGCCAAGTTGGAAAAGGCGGAAATGCGTTCGTATTAAAAGCTTGTTAATACGAAATAAATGGATGCTTGGAACAGGTATACGGATTATAAGAGAGAGTAATGAAAGGAAAGATTAGGGAAGTGGGAACTGGAGTCCGAGGATCGGAGCGCAGCGTGCCAGCCGCTCTGCGAACCACGCCGACGCGACGCGGCGGCCGCGGCTGCTATTAATAGCGTTACTGCGCCTTATTATCGTTTGACGCAGAGCGCTCAGGCTCATCGCTAGATCGCTGACGAGAGGAAAGCTGGACGACTCGAAAGAACTCGGAAAACTCGTGCATCTTCCGAAGGCGAATTAGTCACGAGAAAAGCGAGACTCTCAAGGCGAATGTTGAAGGTCACTGAAAACATATCGTCCTTCCCTTTTAAATATTTTTTAATAAGGTCGATAAAAAAATTATATAAATCGAATACTTGATAACAAGGTAATAATAAAGTACTATAAACAAAGGTCTAGATACAAATGTACAGTCGTTACGTGTATAAAGTTGAGTGTTAGCGCAACTAATTTCACTATCGTGTATAATGAAAACTTAAAGCTACGAGATAGAGCTCGGACACGTAAACGTTCCGTTTCGAAGCGGTAAACATTAAACGCTCGTCTTTCGATTCTCCGTGAACGTTGACGCGCGCGTGATCCACGCTTGGCGATAATACGTCTTCTTTCGCTCTGAAATGAAGAAATACATACATACCGAGAAACAGAATGCGAGACGAATGAATGTATCTACTCTTGGCGCTCTGTTCGTTTTCGTTTCCGTTTTCATTCGCGACGAGAGAACCGAGGCAGCGCTGCTCAATGTATATGAATATACGTAGCTAAACGATCAGAAGCAAAATCAACGAAAGAACACGGTTAAATGCAAAGCTGCTCGCCGCCCCTCGCGGTGCCCGTTGTCTTTTTTTTTTCAGACGGTTCCGAGCGTTCCTCGACAAACGCACACATCCTTTCCGCCAGCTACATATTCGTGGAAAAATATTGCCCAATTCTCGTTGGCAGTCTCTACAAAATTCTTTCGAGCCGCGTGTATATGTATACGTGTAATATAATACATAAATGTAGGCAGCAACCATCGATCGTGTTTGAAAAAATATGATAGCTTCTGCTTGAGATCGGCTGTGTTCACCTTCAACGTCCTTTTCCGCCCTCTTCACACGCGCTTACGCTTGGATAGAGACCGCTGCCGTTTTTCTTCGGTCGCCGACATTTACAGACATATTGTATACATGTATACGTGGAATATTGCACTTTGGTGTGTTGATTTATTTCTACTTAGCGATAACTTTCGAACGTATGATTCGTCCGGAGCGTGGCTTTTCGCTGCGTTGCTCGTGACCAAGCCAAGCCTCCGCCACGTGCCGGATTCTTTGTTCGGATGATACTTGAGCAGCAGCAATTTTCGAGGGAATACCACCATCGGATACTAGAATCGGAGAGCTCGCGGTTTCGTTCCGTTTTTTCGTTTTTACAATTCCTCCGCAACTCTTCTAAATTAACCCAGCCAAGTCGCTTGGGATCATCGGATTTTCTTGCGTCAGAGAATTATTCACAGCCTACAAGTCGTAAAGGGAGTAGTCCGCCTACTTTGGTTCTCGGCATTTATTCGCTTTTATCGACAAACTCGAATTGCATCGTGGAAATTAATATCCTGCGAGCGCGACACGTGCGCTTAAAATAAGCGTCAGGTGTCTACTATCTAGCGGGAGGAAAGCAGAATCATCGAGACGTCGAGCGATAATTTTTTAACTCGTGATCTTGCGCGAGCGATTATTCGCTGGTCTCGATGTTTCGCTGCTGACCAAATTACAAAACGAATACGTGCCCAAGGTTCCGTTGTTGATCATTGCGATTTGCGATCGTGTCTGCGATCGAGAGAATAAAAGCTACGATGAGATGGACCCGGTGGTAATATGTTTTAACACGGTATAGACAGTAGAATTATTATTTTACAGAGTTGAACCGCGCGGTAAAAAAACGTTTGTGGACAGCGGCGCTTCCTCCATCGACCGTCACAATCTTTTTCTGTCGTCCATCATTTTGGCAATTAAATTCGCGCGAGTTCAGCGGGAGATGACTGGACGCAGAGTCCTGCCATATATTAGCGAGCGTTAACGTTTTACACCCGGAAAAAAATTTCAATCGCGGAAAACGAAATCGATACGCCGTATCGTAGTGAAACGTAGGCACATAAACGCTAAATTTAAACGTAAGGGGAACATGAGATCAAACGTATGACGCATAATAGGTATTATATTTGAAAAGGTTCGTTTCGGCGCGGCGTCCGTCACGTGAAACAAGAAGAGATCATCGGTCGCGGCTACCCTACTGTTCTGAAACCCGCGAGACCAGTGAAAACGGAAACGGGGCACAGTGGTGCGTCGCGTTCATGCTATGTACGCACATACATAGTTGCTTCCCGATACTAATGGGCTTCGCGGATGGTTCGTGCACAGTGGCGGATTTAACAGGGCGACCGGTTTTCGCTTTATTATTACATCGAGCCCGTTTCCAGTGAACTACCGCTTTATTTTCCCGAGAAATGGGCCCCTGCTCGGAAGGCCCCTAAGGGCCGTGTGTTTAAAAATACATTATGATTTTATCCAAGCACTATATTCTTTTCTATACGTTTCTGTACACTTACCCCTTCTCAGTAAGATAGCTCTTCAATTTCCTCGAAAAAATGAGCCCCTCACGTTTGCCTTTTTTTCTTAAATCCGCCACTGTTCGTATATCTATGTATTCTGGCACACGTAACTCGCGCGGCGATTATGCGACCGTATTCGGATGAGACCGACCGTTACTCGACCAGCATTACACAATTTCCTTTCGTTTTCTTTTTCATCGCCCACCAAGGTACCACGATTCACGGAATTTCCATAGCTTCCGTTATTGTATTCACTGTATGTGTATGTATAATGAAGTAAATTCAGCCAGGCGTTAGAGTAAAAATATTTTGGTTGTCTAGGCAAGGTTTTTCTAGTTGTTAAATCAAAGAATCTTGATAGTTTGATCACCAACCAGTACCAACTACAAATACAGATATTTGGTAATAATTTTTCGCGCTTCTGTATCACTAGCGACAAAAATCTGACACGAGAAACGAGAGCGTGAAACCGCTGAAGGTTCATTCATCGATAGAAACCGCATACATACCGCATTTCTCACTCCGTGACACGAATGAGAATTGAAACACCTCACCTATTTATTTCCCCACGTTTTTCCTCTTACGCGTTTACTCCAACGCCTCGCTGAGTTTTCCTACTTCTCCATCCCGCTGACCACAGATTTATAGTCGATGGAGAGAGAAATTGGGAAGAGAGTCGAACGATCCACGCGTCAAGGTAGACACGTGTCTATTGTCAGTGTTGAATGATTCACGACGTGGCGCACGATATTCCCAAGCTTAACGCGTAGATGATTATTGTCTTTCCGCCTTGAATCAGTGCCACCACGCCACTTAAATCTTACCATTTCACTACATCCCTACCATCAAGTATATAGATATAAACGACATTCACATCGAAGATTGTATCGCCGCGAAAAGTATCGGCGTTCCCAACTCTGATACTGTTCACCGTAAATGCAAAACACTCCGCTACCACTGCCTATCATCTCCTCATCACGGACACGATCGTCAGAATCCTCTCCGGTTAACACTGCCATGGAGTACAAAATATCTTAAACCTAATATGCTACAGTAGATGTACAAAAAAAAAAGAAAAAAGAAAAAGAAAAAAAGACACGCGTCTTTCCCTGCGATTTTCCGTCGAAGCCGTTGCAGGCCTCGTGGTTGGAAGAGTGGTCGATCGGACGCGGACGGGGCAAAAAGCACGCGTAGCGTACAAGTACAAGAGGGGGTGCGGAAGGTTTCATCGCGAGATCGAGACTCGGGAACGAGTATGCAAAGTAGCTGTACCGCAAAATATACAGGCTCGGTGTTTCTTAAAAGCTGACCCAGTCGTTGCCGACGCCGATGGTGGACAGCATGTCCGTGACATCGGGAGTGCAGGAGAACTCGAAGTGCGAGCCGCTGCTTGAGCTGGCGGTCTCGAAGGTGTCCAAGTCGGTGGTTATCGTCTCCATGTCCAGATCGATCTTGAAGTCTGACGGCTGTATCTGCAGCAGGTCCGTCAGCGAGTAGAGATCCGCCAGGCTGGGATTATTCGTCGGCTCCTCGAGCTTGACGACCATGGCAGTGGTTGCGATAGCCGTGGTATCGTCGATCGAAAGACCGTTCGGCAGGGCGTTGGTTATCGTGGTGGCAGTGGCAGTGGTCGAGGGCGGTGGCAGTGTCGACGACGTTTCCGCGTTCGTCGACATGAGACTGCTGGTGAAAACTGAAGACGCGGTGGGTATCGTAGTGGTGGCGGTGGACAAGGGCGCAGGTTCCGCGTCGGTTTCCATGTCGGTGTCTACTTCCACCGGCTCCTCCTTCACCAGGAAATGTGAGCGACGCTCAGCGTGGCAAGTTGTTCGTCCGCGAAAGCTCCTCTTCGCGGGCAGGCCCATAGCCTCGATAGAAGCGGCGGGGAAGGAGGTGACGTTGGCATTGGGGGCATGGCTGGAGCCGACAGGGCCAACCGAGGACAGCAGTCGGTCCTTTGACTCGAACGTCGCCGTCGACTCGTAGTCCATTTCTAGGTTGACTTCTCGCTTGATCTTGCCGCTCTTCACGCCAGAGGTGACGGTTGTAGTGGAGGGTAGATGGGTGGACGAGCCACATTCTAAGAAATTGTCGTCGTAGAAGCTGGCCGATTCGGGGGAGTCGGGCGTGACGCAGGAAGGACTGCTAGGTATTTTAGCGGTAACGATCGGGGCGGTAGGAGTGTAATCGAAGGGTGGTCGCTTATCCAGTGCCAATCTGACCTTGAGCCGCGACACTGGCTTGCCGCCGCTAGAATGTGCTTGCAACCTCTTGACGGTGACGCCGACCGAGCTGCTACCGACGCTACTGCTCGCGTGCATGTTGTTGTTGGTGTCGTTTCGCGCGTGACCCTTCGACGCCCCTCCTCCGACAGCGATGCTTCCCGTCGATCCCGATGACTTCCTCGGCTTCTTCCCACCTTCCTTCACCTTGGCGCTCGGCGACACTACCGGCTTCGAAGTCTTTTTCCTCGGCCGATACTTGTAGTCGGGATACTCCATCATGTGCAGCTGCCTGAGCCTCTCGGCCTCCTCGATAAACGGCCGCCTCTCCGCCTCGTCCAACGTTTTCCATCGCCTTCCCAGACGCTTGCTAATCTCCGCGTTGTGCATATCCGGTTGAACCTCGCATATTTTTCTCCGCTCTATCTGCGACCACACCATGAACGCATTCATTGGCCTCTTTATGTGATTCGGATTGTTCTTCTTCGTCTGAAACAGAGCAACGAAACATCGTACAGTTAAAGCCATTTCGAACGAGATTCCCCGGCCAGTATCCTCTCTCTGTCTCTCGGCGTGCTAGCGGGAACGAGATAGCGAGGGAGGAAGAATGGTGGACGCGCGTAATTATCGGGGAGCGGGCGCGAGAGCAGACACGGTTGCTACTTACCGAGACCGATTGCGATTTGCGTTGCTTATTTAGACCGCGCGGCGGTACGCGTTCAGACGCAAACATCGCGCGCACTCTGCGAGCTGCCTGTGCCCCATTACACTTTTAGATATACCCGGCCGATTACTCGACACGCACGCACGCACACGCCAGTGGAAATCGAAAGGCTGCATGTAGGTTACTGGTTGGGAAGGTGCGACGATGTGACGGCGGCGGCGGCAACGGCAGCGTTCCGGAATGCTCGCGCAATGCTCTCGATCAACATCAAACCCGAGTTTCTTACGGCAATCCATTCGATCTACAGAGTCTTCGGAGATCGGGCAGTCTTTTCGGCTCGCCTTTATTGCCTTATCGCGTAGAACGAGCGAGACTGAGTGACCCTCTCGCTCGCACACAGTCTGTCTCATTCACCGCGGCAATAACAGAACGAGCGGAGGGGATAACGATCACCTTATTTCAAGGCGAAACCCCCCTCGCCGGCCTTCTTTCGAGACACTACGGTACATTCTCTTTCGAACGAACAATTCCGCCTTATCGCTAAATAAAAGCGATATAATTATAGTGATAATGCATACGTGGTTGATTGTCCGAGAGTATCTAATTGTTGTGTATAGTAGGTTGGAAGAGGAGCAGAGTCGATAGTTTAATTTACATTCGCGATTTAGTTCGTATAAAGTCGCAGTCTACTTTCTCGAAGCTGTATTATAGTCCTCGACGTACTAACACGGCATGCAACCCTTGCATCATTTCACAACATTTCATCTCAGCCATCCTCCACTCTCTCGCCCGACCTGCCATTATAAATTAGTAGCAAGAGTTTACTGCGTCTATCGCACAAGCAGGTACGATGTACAGCGCTTAGACACGTGCGCGTTCACGCGCAGACACAGAGAGAGCCTCGTCCGTTTCCAGTTTCCACGGCCGCACGATCAGCTGATGGATCGCACACATCGCGCATCCAACCGACACAACTCGAGATATTTCCATTCGAAAACGCTGCGACACCGAGCGAGAGAATGGCAATGCTTTCATGTTTTCTGTCACGGATTGTTCCTTTCCGTCCTTCTCGCTCTCGAACTTTTATCGAATAGACAGAAGAAAATAACGTTTCGCTTGACCTTCGCGCATCGAGAGTGATTTACCATTACCAATACCGAGTTACCGTCGCGACGCGAGGATATTAACGCGACTAAACATAACTCTACACTTTACAGGCTGTTTTCAATGCGTTCCCTTCTGTTATTCCGAGAAAAACGTCGAAACAAGTTCGTCGAGAAAGATAGAAAGGGAGTCGTTTCGTGGGAAAAATATAACGAGCGACGAGGAAGCACTGCTGTCGCCGTAACATTCGGCCGAGAGCCATCGTCGAGACGGAAAGTGGCAGAAATTGAAAGTAAAAGTTGATCGGGATCCCATCGGTCAGTGGAAGAGCGATGAAAAAAGAAAGAAAAAAGAAGTCGAGTGAGACCTCGCCGCGAAGAACGTAAACAACAAAAGTCGAAACAGCCAAGAATAACGAACGAAGGACAAAAATAATCTCTTCTTCCGTTCGACGGCGTTTACCAAAATAAACAGGTGGACGAAAGAAGGCACGGTTCGCGGTAAGCGTTTATCATGGACGCGTGCGTCCAAGTGTGAAGACGGACGCCTGTCGTGATTATCATCGAAACGCGACCTACAGTGAACGATGCGGAGGAAGCGCAGCCTGCGATCCGCGGCATAATGAACAGTCGCGCACGCAACTCTCCGGCAGCGGAGAGTTGTATCCGTGAGGTTTGTTTACGCCTTACAGCAACCGCGTCTTGCCCGTCAACCTCGGCGATCCAACGTTGGGAAATATATAGTATGTACATCGAGCACCGAAATTCAAAAGCATTTCCGAGAATATACCTATATGTAGTACTACTAAAACAGACGATTTAACCAGTTTACGAAAACGACTGAAAAAGAAACCGTGTCCAGATTGATGAACGCGATAACGTTTCAACAGGCTAGAAAACAAACACGAGAAGGTGGTTCGAAATATCGCGGTGCTGGGGTTTTATAACGTATTCCCGTACCTGGGTAGCATCCGAGTACGGCGTTGCTGAATTTTTATCCACAAGCAGCGATCCAAACATAGGTATCCCCGAACTGGAGGGGCTGTCCTGCTGCTGTGGCACCATTTTTGGGCCCGGGGTTCACTAAAAATTCCTCGTCACTTCACTTTTAACGATCCAGCAGAGCACACTGCACTCGCGAACCAATCGTCGACTTTATCAACTCTCCTCTCAACAAAATATCAATTCCTCAACCAAACATTTCTCGGCGCAATTTTCCAGAACAACTTTCTGTATCGCCAGCACAATATTTCCCTTCTTCTTCTTCTGCTACTCGGCCTCCTCCGCCGCCTCCTCCTTCTTCACCTCCTCCTCCTCCTCTTGCTTTTATTACTGCTTCTCTGAATTCAAGCGATCTGTCCTCCCTTGTTTCATTGAAAAGGGGAAATGTATCAAGGGGCTCGACGAAGGCAGTGACATGAATGGCAGTGATGGTGGATGATCGACCGCGATAGGAAGCGCAATGGGCTGGCATTGACAGTCGCGACGTACCAGGCGAGACGCCGACGCGAGACGCGGGTACGCGTCGTCGATGCTTCTATACAGTGGCGTAATCTTCCGCCAAATTCATCCGCGGGGGCACACGTTTTCTTCTCGATCCAGACAGAACGAAAGCGATCCGAGAACTACACCACCTCGTACTTTCAAAACGCACGCACTATTTATTGGATTCGCAGCGAACGCGCAGCAATGTACGCGTGCTCTGTCTCGCGCGGTCTGTACGACTCAAAATCCGACGGGCGATCGTGGATCACGAGACGACATTCTCGAGCTCGACTGAGAACGCAACGACGCAACGACGCACAGACGAAACAACGTACACCACGCAGCCACGCTCGCCCGTCGAGCGCTCCTTTGCAACTAGCTTACCCTCTCGTCACACTTCTACCTCTATACTGCGCTCAGCTGAGACATCGCGTATCCCCACTATCGCGCCGCGTAAACACGCTGCTTTTCCAGCCAATCGCGGCGCGCTCATTCTCTCGTCCCTCTTTAACCCTGAAACCTTCTACGCTCCTCTCTTTTCTCCCTCTTCTATCGTCGCCTCCGGCCGCCTCTACCCCTCTGCCAGGGCAATACGTATACATACACATAAGCGTTTACTCTTCTTTTCTCCTTCCTCCACCTTCTTTTCACCCTTCATCGTCACTCTCCACTCTCCTTTCCTTGCTTCTTCCTCTTCCTCTCCACCTCCTACGCCTCCCACACCCTCTTCCTCTCCTTATTCGCCGGATTCTCTGTCGCGTCGGTACGGAGAAAGCTTTAAAGCGCGTTGCTAATTAGCCACCGTCGGTATTAAACGAACCAGAATGCTTTCCCTCCGCGAATCGCTCAAGGTCGTATTTAGTTTTCCCCTACCTTACCCTCCTCCACATCCACACGTCTGTCACTCAATCCGCCTTGGTGTATCCGTAGAATCGCAAGTAAACGATATATAATCATCGCAATGTCTAGATCTTTCCGAGGATTTTATCGTTCGCGATCGTCTTTCCGATAATCCCCGCTGCAATTCGCTGTCCGAGCTATTATCGAGCAGCTTGTTTTTCGATGAACGATCTTTGCTAATCGGTGAGACCGTTGGAACAACCGACTGTCAACGTCACCGTGCCGGAAGAAACGGTCTCGTTCGGTCTTTGCCTCGAACGATGTCTCCGACGTCGCGAGTCCTCTTTTCAAGGACTATGATCAGAGGAGTAAAATGGAATCGAGCCAACGTCGAGTCTGGAATAAGCGTTGTACGTGTTGGTCGGTGGGAGCGGCTGTCGCCACTTAACCGGATGCAACCTGCAACTCGAGAATACTAAACGCTGGTCGTCGATGTATTTACAAGAAGTGTATTTCCGACGACGCAATCCCATCCAAGTATCTATTGACTAGGCTAGTGTTCGTGTCCGTTAGTTCTCGGCAGATGAAGCAAGTTGATTGTTTGGGGCGTTTAGTTTTAGGCAGGCCTTATCTTCAGTCGTTCAATGTTATTAGAAAGATGATAATGATAAGTTTATTTTGCATATAACCGATTCGCTTCGACTATCCTCGGGTTGCAAACTAAATACACCGTTCGGAGGGAAGCTTAGAGGAATACTATTGCACACCGATAGGTTGCGAAACGACTGGTCCTCGAGCGTACACGCGCGTTAGCACGAACGAGTGCGCACTCGGTCTACAACTATCGCTCGACACCGCCACGGAACACCCGCGCTGCATTTCACCCGTCTGAGTCAGCGTCTCAGCGAATCGCGCGAGTCGCACGACTCGTTGCGCAATTCTCCTGCGCTCTCCGGAACCAACAGGAGGTCGCGCAGACGCTTGACGAGATTCTCTGTCTAGTCCTAGCGAAATTCTCACCGACGCGACGAGAGGAGAGTACGCGAGACGGGTCTCGGTACTAACAATCGTCTCGAGGATATTTTCACTTTCACAGATAAATTTGTTAGAAATATTGAGGCACCTCCTCGTGGAAAGGGCTTGCGAGGTTGAGCCTAAACAGATGTGGGGACGTGATGTATATATACAGCGACGACGGGCCCGACTAGCGCGACGCCAAAGACGTCGTAAATTAGCATCGGGGTCTTTAGGAGTTTTCTTAAAGGACGAGAGGGGACTTTCCACGGGATGGAAAGGTTGTTTTCTCCAGACGAATTGAGGAAGACCTTGTAACATTATTCTTGTCCGTCAACGGAATAAATATATCCTTAGCTTTATTTTTACTAATATATAAAAGTGAAATGTTGGCTGTTTGTTTGTCCTTCTTTCATGCTTAAACGGCTGAACGGATTTCATTGAAATTTTGAATATTCATTACGTACGTTCTAGATTAGATTATAGGCGATTTATTTTTTTTGTTTAGGCTTTTTTATTTTTCAAACGTCATGAATAATTCCCGGGTGAAACCGGGTATCGGCTCAGCTAATATAATGTAATCTCAACAGCGAGTTTATTCTTTAAATTTTAGTCGATCTTACAAATTATTTTCATGATGATAGAATTTTAATTTCTTACATTTTGTCCTTCTCTTTACCTACGACGTCTCATTAATTCATTCGAACTATTCTATGGGAATTCGCCGCGAATTTCTGAATTCGAGAGTTCCTTGGTTCCTCGATCACGATCCGTTGCTGGAAAATCCAGCAACGAAAAAGGAGAAAGGCGCCCCATAGAACGTAATCTGTGCATAGAACGGTTCCCCGTAGTGCGCTAGCGAGCGAGCACCCTGCTTCGGTGTATGTACCGAATAAAGCCCGGGGATCCACTGGAAAGCTTCAAAGTTGTACAGCTTCGGTGTCCGCCGAAGCGAAGCGTGCTATGCTATGTTATGCTCTGTGTAGAAAAAATTTCCAATCCCGCTGCGTCCACCGTCAGTTTCAGAGAACGAGAAGGAGAGCGATACCCATTTGGACTTTGAAGTGCTGGTAGAAATAGCGAGCTTTTGCTGTTCGGGAAAAGAAAAAGAAAAAGGAAAAGAAGAGGAAAACTAAAAAGAAGAGGAAAAGAAAAGGAAAAATAAGAGGAAATAGAAGATGAGAAAGAAGATGAAAAAGAAGAGGAAAAAGACGATGAGAAAGAAGATGGAAAAGAAGAGGAAGAAAATGAAAAAGAAGAGGAAGAAGAAGATGAAAAAGAAGAGGAAAACTAAAAAGAAAAGGAAAAGAAAAGGAAAAATAAGAGGAAATAGAAGATTGGAAAGAAGATGAAAAAGAAGAGGAAAAAGACGATGTGAAAGAAGATGAAAAAGAAGAGGAAGAAAATGAAAAAGAAGAGGAAGAAGATGAAAAAGAAGAGGAAAACTAAAAAAAAGGAAAAGAAAAGGAAAAAGAAAAGAAAGAAGGAAAAAGAAAACATCGATTTATTCAAAACATTAAGCATTCCGTATTTTAGCCTCTCCTTTCATTTCGTTGTCTTTATAGACCGCTTCTTATACCTACACATGTATCCCATACACATGAGTTAAATCTGACACGATACAAAAGTAGATAACTACATTACTAGTCCCACCTACCACCTTAAAACAGCCAATTCAGACTATCCCAGCTGAAAGCTATGTTTCCAAAAAATCTCTCTCACTTGGCAATCTTCTGTTCCATCAAGCAAACATATTAACTTACAATTATCTTTTACCAAAACCACAGTACAACTTAGCTTACCTTTTTCTGAAACCAGTTCCGTACATACAAAAATATTTTCAACCGTAGCACGGCATCGGACAGCTCAGCTCTCTGCTCGATCCCCGGCTTAAGAGCAAGTAATTCGATCAATGTTGCGTCTGGTCTGTCACGTTTACTCTCTATCCCCGCGATAAATGTTATCGTCGTAACGAATTAGGCTCGCTAATACCGCGATTCAGTTTCTGTCTCGGAAATCTTGTTTTGTTTGTATCACTTTCGATACCTACAGCTATTTGCGACACGTCCGATAGGTCTTATCGAGCCGAGCGGAGCCAAGCCGATATCTTGGCAAGACTTCTCGCCCGCCCCTCGTTCCTTCCAATCGCCTCCACTTCGAGCGGACGCGGGCGAGAAAAACTCCATATACCTGGGCAGATGAGCGTGGAAAGGCGGCCTTCTCCGCGCGATATAATGTTCCCCGGGCATTGGAAATGCTGACGGACACACAGCACCGGTGAGACACGCTCGAAATATCTGACGGATGATGTTTGGCGTTCCGTGAGAACCGGCCGAAAAACGATACGATCTCGAAGGTTTACAAGAGGACGCGGGTGCTCGCCTATATAATATGTATGTAGGTACATTCTTGGCTGTGTATGGCCTCCCGAATGGCAAATACCGGCCAGTGCCAGTACACGCATACGCGCGTAGGTATCAGTTAGCGCGTACCGATGAAGGCCTTTTCACGGGCCAGGCAATGCGAGACTTTGCCCCGAGGAAGGATGTGGTTGAACGGAGAAACAGAAGCAGGTGTTCTCTTCCGTTCTCTTCTTCCTCTCCTTCACTTCCCCCCTCTTTCTTTTCTTCTGTTTCGCTTTTTTTCTTTGCAAAAAAGTAAACGCCAGCCCTGCGCTCGAGACGCCACATTACGTATGTACTTGCGAGAAAATGTGAAGGCAGAATCGACCGCGTCGCTGTCGAGTCTGATTGTCAGCCTAAATAGTCTGCTTCGGTACTTTCCACTCGTTTTATATACAGCGGCTGTTGTTCGAGTTTGAGGACTATTTAATAGTATTTAGCTTCTCTCTTCCTGTATGAGAGCTAGAGGGCAAGACATAAGACTTGAAATTGGCCAACGTTATAAATTCCATAATCGTAAACTTATCATTTATCGCCGATGGAATGTACCTGGACGCGGATATCGGTCCAGCTGTCCAGCTGTCCAGCAGCTGTGTACTTCACCTGCCGTTGTATCACACTGCCCACGGTGTATACCTATAGGTACACGCGTGCACCAGTTAAACGTATCGCATTGGAGGTTGTGCCCGAAAGGTGCGAGTACCGCTCATATCCTACAACGGAAGCCTCTCTTGTTGCGACTTCTCTGCTCTTTCGATTCTCCTCCTGCGTCTGTTGTTCGGGAATCGTTTTTTCATAAATCTTGTATGCGAAAATGTATTTGCCGACTCTTTTCGTTTGACGAGATAGACCTACGAAAATAAGTTAGAGATGTTGCTTGGAACACGTTTACTTTAGTGCTTGACAGGTTCTTTTGTATCTAATGTTAAGGCGAGTTGGGGAGGCTCAACTCGGTAGTTGGATGGGCAGGTATATTGTTGGATTGGAGGTGGGTAGATGGGTAGGTACAAGCCTGGATTAAGTTTTTTGGGACCCGGGGCTGTCAAACCTTCCAGGGTCACCGTGATTGAAAGGGGGGTGGGTGTAAAAAATTTAAAAAATGACGAGTTTGAATTCTTGTCTAACAATAAATAATTCTCAAAAATTAGTAAAAATTTAAATAGGTATCGTAAGAGAGGTTTACAAGGAGATTAACAATGAGATATTAAAATAAAAACATAAAATTGGAAGTTGTGGAATTCATAGATATTTACGATATTTATTTAAATTTTTACTAATTTTTGAGAATTATATATTTGATACAACATTCTGAGCTAATCGCTTAGAACTGAAAGCTTAGAACTGGGGTCCGGGGTTGCAAGCCCCCCCAGCCCTCCTTTGATCCGGGCCTGGGTAGGTAGATAGGTAACGAAGTAGCTAGATACAAATTGGTAGGTAAGCCAGTAGCGCAGCAAAAGCATTTCACCGATCGGCAGAAAATATTCAAGTACTCGCATGGATAGGCCTGAATGACAAGCGAACGCATCGACGATACACCTGCCAGCTCCCATACATACTTTATCGTTCGCACCTTTCTTGCCCCGCCGCGCCGGGTAAAGGATAAACGCCCGTTGGTTAATGTCGAAAGCAAGACGAATATCCCCGCGACAAGGAATTACAACGGAACCGGACGGAAAGTCCATTTTATTGGTTTGTTCGAAAGATCGGACAGGTGCAAAGTGAACGATGGTACACCTGCGTGAATAACCGTACATCGACTCTACTGTTACGCCTGCTTCTACCTCCAGTCGTCTTTGACACGCGCACCCGAAATCAGTCAAATCCAGCAGACGATACGACAACTCGGCGAGAAGAGACTCGAGGCGAAACCCACCCGCACTCCTCATTACCCACAAATGTTAATTTCTCCCGTTTCAAAACCGTCTTCACGCCTCTTGACTCGCACGTCATCGCGCGAAGCTTCACGACGCAATAGAAACTGAAACATATGAGACAGTCAGAGCAATAACAGACCAACAAATATTAAAAAAAAATTGTTTTCCTATTTTACATGGCAAGTAAAGTCTAATGGAATAAGTACGTTATTGCTACTAATTCAATTTCGAAAAAAATGTGGGTTAGTCTGTTTTTGCTCCGACTGCCTCATATGTAATTACATATCAGAAGCTCTGGGCCAGCAAAAACTATCCTTCTGCCATATCGGGAGAGCGCAGCTGCCGCAAAAAAATACGTTTTCAGCTACCTTCGGTCGCCACTTTGCCCGTTCCCTAATTATTCCCAGTGCAGACTATATTTCGCGGAAAACACTGTTCTAGAATCCGTTGTAACCGATCGATGATAACAAACGAAAGGATACCTTCCTTACCTACAACAGTCGGTAAAATAGTTTCCCTCGCTCGTTACCGACGGAACACGAGCATTATTGTTCGCAACTTACTGCGAAGAAAACGCAAATCTCTCCACACCCTTGTATTATTCAAAAGTGTAACAAAATTACGCAACAGCTGAAATTCACCATTTACCATTTCCATTATAAAAAACCGTTTTAGGTAAAGACAGCCCCACAAAGAATTTATATAGCTACCTTATATACACGTTGCAAACGAGACCCACTTACATTACTTCTCTACATAGACGCGAAATTTTATTAAGTAAAAGAGGGGTTTTAGCAGGTTCTGGCAGACTTTCTCCCAACGAAACATTAATTTTCACCCACGTCGCCTCGCCAGCAGCGTGTACTCTATAATACATAACGTACAACGTATAAAGGATAATCGATTTTCCTTGGTGCGGAATAGATCGAGTTGGAATTTTGTTAAAACGTTAACGCTCTTCGAGGCGGAAGGGTCGTAATTTTTAAAAAGCGTTCAGACCGTCGCGCTGGCATATACTTACGTAAATACATAAATGTACACGAACCAAGGAACACAAAGTGTGTACATATACATAGTAGATAATACGATACTATGTGCTATTTAGGTAAATACACATTATTTCTATAGATTCGAATGCCGGCGTTTTTATCGTTGATTGTTTAGGATCGCGACGAGTTGGCGGGGGGTGCGAGGCGAGTCGGGTGAGTAATCAGAATTCAGCTGACTGAACTGGTTGCAGGTCGGTGTCGATCGGTAGGTTTTACATTAGTTACGAGATAGCTACGCGCACCTACCTACTCGATTTCCCTTCCCTTCGACCGCGCACGATCTTCCACGCTCGATCGGCTAGAAAAACGATAAATTCTAATTACAAGGGGAGAATGCGACGCGGATGCACCCTGCGCGCTCCTTGAAAGTTGAAAGCAACGTCTGGAGCGTTGTTGTCCGGGATCGGTGGGATAGGTATAGCGTAGGGGGAATCGAAGCTGCAGTTTACCAAAGTTCCAACTGGTCGAGAAGCGTTTACGGTACTCGACTCTGGTATCTCGGGGGAGAGCACCTTCTCGGGAATGTAACTAAAGGGAAGCTACTTTGTCGGTGGTGCACGAGTTAATCGATTTCGCAAGGATTCGATGGGTCTCCTCTCCTCCAACTGTTCTCGCATGGGAGCGCGAAACTTTGCCGATTCTACGATACGTTTCGATACCTACCTATTTAGCAGCGTACCGAGTAACGTATTCCGCAATCGGGAGCTACCGCTAAACTACTCGCTCTCTCTAGCTCTCTCTCTGTTTCGCAGTCGATAGGGTGTTGGGCGAAAAATCTTTGGCCAATATAATCTCCCCCCTCTTCTGTTCCAGCTCCAGGATCGCGAAAGCACCATTTCGAATGTCTAAATAAATGAACGTTTGCACCGTCCGTACTAAATTGATTTCTAGTTTATGACTCGACAAATAACCCATAAAACCGATGGTGGGATTTCGTTTTAGCGCCCAACGATACCGCTTCTCTCGACACTGCGAACCGATCGAGAGGTTTGAATTAAGGGGTGATTCTACTTTGAAGCACTGAGAAATTAAGCTACTTTTAAGGATATTTTTCTTTGTAAGTGTGACATATAATGAAATAAATCTTTTTGGTATTTATTAAGCTATTCTTATATTATACAAAAAAAATAGAAAGAGTTTTGTAATTTGTTTTAATTATTTTTTTACAGTGTCAAAAAAAGAAGTATGTTCATGGCGTAGGTGATTTTCTGGCTCAGGCTTATTCGAAACAAAAAATTCTAAAAGATTCTTAATCTGTATGAGTGTCGCTATAGCTCCTAGCTCAATTAACAATTTTTGTTGAAAAGTAATAAAACGACGCCGGTTTGAAAAAAGTTTGACAAAACACCCAAAAGTATGAATTCTCGGGTGTTGCATTAGAAAAATCTCGGTTGTTTCTTGATAAAAATTGTTAATTGTGCTAGGGGCTATAGCGACACTCATGCAGATTAACAAACTTTTGGAATTTTTTGTTTCGAATAAGCCTGAGCCGGGAAATCACCTACGCCACGAACATTCCCTTTTTTTGTAGGTGCCACATTAACGCTGTAAAAAAACCATTAAAAGAAATTAAAAAAATTATTTTTAATTTTTCTCTATAATGTGAGAGTAGCTTAATAAATACCAAAAAGATTTATTTCATTATATGGTGTATTTACTGAGAAAAAATTTCGAAAATAGCAAAAGAAGAAAGCCCAGAAACATTTTTCTCGAATTTTGCCCGCCATGTTGCTAATTTTGAAGATAAATCGCTAATTATACTCCGAGCGATAACGACTGTCATATTGATCAAGAATCTGTTTAGATTTTTTGTTTCAGACAAGTCTAACAGCTGAAATCGCTTTCACGAGCGAGACATAAATTTTTAAACAAGTCATCAAGACCGCTTTAAAAAACATTTTAAAATCAATAATTTCATTACTTTTATATTTTCTATTTACCCCAGAAATATAGTTTAACAAATAAAAAAAAGTTTCATCCCATCACTACAATTATATTCATCGCAATAACTTCCCAAAAATCGCTGAATTTATCACCAAGCTAACCGAAACGCCCCTCAACAAAACGTCTGGAAAAAACAACACCCGAGGAGAAATTAAAACGAAAAGAAAGGAAACCTGACGGACGTCACCTCCGACTCGCTCGTACCGTCTATCCCATTTCCTCCTCCCTTTCCGTCCCGTTGCCAGCGAACAAATTGATAACCGATAAATCTGCAAATTTCTCCAAGTTAAAGGCGACACCACCGCGTGCGCCAGCATTTAAACCAATTTACGGAATCGGAAGCGATTAAACTGATTAAAGTTTCGTTCCGCCAGCGAACAAGATTCTTTTCTCGCTTCTTCGCCTCTGCCTCGAATGCATCTACAGTTCCAACCACCCCAACCCTCAATCCTCCCACTCTCTGACTCTCCTCTTCTACATCGAAACATTTCCAGACTTTGATTTCTCCGATTAACCCTCTAGTGCATACGCCTGCCTTAAGGCGGGCACCTGTTAAACCCAGGGGTTGAGAATTCTCATTTGCTAGCCTAAAAGTAGTGTCACAGCGCAGATATTGGTTTAAGAAACATGTCAATCTAAGTTTTCAATTTGACAGAAATCTAATTTCAAGTGCATTTTTGCGTTACGTACCCTGCGAAAATTATTATCATTATTATTATTATTATTTCCTCCAAATTGAAAACAAACATCGGATTCAGTCTTTTCATCCCCAAATTAGGGTAGTCTAATTTTTCCAACTGAATTAAAAATCTATGCACTAGAGGGTTAATGGCCAACTGGACCTAAGGAAACAGTAGCTAGCTATAGTCGTGTTCAGCTTTATTGGCCGGTGAGTTCGGTTTCTCGAGCAGCGCGCGAGGAGAAATCAGCCACTACCACCTGACGATCGTGGATTGGCAGTCGAAGTTGCGGGACACCTGAATGGTATGGTGGGATAAGGGGAACGGTGCTCGACTCCGCCTGAACGATGCCTTGTGGCTGTTGTTTATTTATAGCGTAATAGTAGTGTGCGTTACGAATCGTATTGGCTACGCATAGCCAATACGAGACGAAGCTACGGCAGAATCCCGTTAGCCGCTGGCCAAGCCTTGATTCCGAGTATGAGTTTCTCGCTTCTTTCTGGCCGAAGGGGGGAGCGAGATGGAACGCTTTGCAAACCGGTTTTCCAGTGCTCAGGGCACCGTACGACGGCCAGGCGTAGCCCGAGAGAGAGCGAGAACGTAGATAAAAGGAGCACCGAGGCCGGCAAGCGGTGTGGTGGGAGAATACCCCTCACGAAACTCACCGGCCAATAAATCTGAACACGACTTTAGCTACGCGAAACACGACACGCGGCACATGCACACGCCTACAGCTACTTACGCCGTGCTTGCTCGAACGCGCTCACGTCCATCTCATATTCCGACCACTTGGACCGCTACTTTACTCGGCCGTTTATAACGCATTATGCTTGAGACGGGGCTATTTGTTTCGTGCGACCGCCGCCGTTTCAGGGGCATTATTAAAATGAACTATTAGGTGATTTGCATGCCGACAATGGTAGACGGCGCCCGGAAAAAGGGACGGCACGGGCGCCACGATAAACGGCAATAAGGCGATTCCTGAGTTCTCGCTGACGATATGGGTGAAAGACGGGGAAGGGAGGAACGTGAAAGAATCAACTAAACCGGGGGCTTTGCTGCGTATCATCCCCTCGCAGGATTCCCTTTCTGCGTCGTTCTATTTAAGCACAAAAAATAAATACAACTGTAGGCTCGTGAGTATCTACATAAAAGACTTCTTCACTGGATTTCATCGATTTCGTTGATTTCGTTAAAACACCAAACCGCAAGCTTCTTTTCGGCGATCTGGATCAAGACAAGCTCGAGGGTTAACAGCATTTGCCGTAACAATATATTTGTATTTATATTGCGACGAAGAAGAAGGGTTCGTGCCCCAGCCAAGGATAATCGAAAAATAATAACTAGCTTCACACCTTTCTCCTCTCGCGAATGTTTTTCAAACTGGCCTCACAAGTTAATCCATCTGTACCTAGCCGACGCAACGTCGAACTCCCACTTGTTGTAGTTGTTGGTTATTCCACTTATTCGGCAACCTTCGGGCTAGCCACTTGTAAGAAATAAGAGTCGACCGATTGTTTGTTTTCATTTTCCATCCGAGTTTTCACTGCCTGCGAATTTCCTATCGCGACGAATAAGCGCGAGCAAGCCAGTGCTCGCGAGTGACTTGGAAAATGGAAAATCGGTCGTTGCCGTGAGAAGGCAAACACGAGCAACGGTTGTAAGCTTAATGGACCCACGGTGTCGTTCAATCGTATCTGTACACGTCCAAGAAATTATCGACGAATCAAACGTGACTAACGACCCACGAGTTTGTATTTTCTCTCGACTCTGCTCCTTCGTTTCTCACCCGACCCCGTTTAGACGCGGGAAAACGTTTGTCCAGCGGCAGGGTTAATTTTATTAGCCCGTCTCCTCCCTGGATGTGTGCGCGACACGTCGATATTATTACTGGACAGGGCTTTCGTCGCGTCGCGTCGCAGCGATAAGCGATATCCAGGATTTACGCAGAAATTTCAGGATTGTATAAATTTATTTAATATCTGTGTCCTCCAACCACTGTGGAGACTAATTTACCAAATCGGCAACCCTTCATACGATCTAAAATTCAGAAATCATCAATCTTTCTTTTTTCTTTGCGTCAAACAATCGCTAAGAATCTTATTCGTTAACAAGAGTAGCTATATGTGTGCAGGTTCTGCTCCATTTTACGTGGAACGGTGAATGTCAGCGCACTCGACAAACAGACATGCCTGGACCGTAAGACCAGCAGTGTAGATACTCGAGAAAATCCCCCGGGAGGGTTGGAGAGAAATATAGCCGAAAAGGAGAGAAAGATGGTTAGATTGACCGTTGCGATTCGGCGACGGTGGAGCTGGCGCTCACGTCCCGCGTCCGCGGTCGCGGACGCGCTCGTACTCGTGGGGTGGTTACCAGGACGATATAGGGGGATGGTGGTAGGAAGCTCGGATGGGGTAGAACACAGGTCCGTTTGATTGGACGAGAATGTTTAGGTGTATAGCGGTGGGGATAGTCATGAAGCGAATGCCGCAAACTCGCGGGCTTATATAAACCGGCGGCGAAGGATTCCGATTCGCAGAGCTGTACTCTCCGTTGCCGAAGGAACAAGCCCGTTGCAGAATCTCCTCACCGGTTGCCGCTGTCAATCCTTGGCTCGACAGCCGATTCGCGAATCGAGGTGAGTCGCAGAATTTTCAAATTTTTTAGCGCATTTCCGTGGGATTCTATCGAACTCGTTGTCTGAGTTCTATTTGATTAGTTTGCTATTCGAGATCAGCTGGGAGGCAGTATGCCTTAATTTTGATTGCCAGTATTTGAGTTTTAAATTTTTAATTAGTCGCTCAGGGTAACTTGAACGACAATGTATGCGAATATAGGGTAAAGGACTCAGTTACTGACAGCTGACCAATTACTGTCACCTTAAGCTGTTTTAGTTAAAATAACGAATAAACAAATTATAGAATATAATCTATAGTATAGATTATAGGTTGAAATATATAATTCTTTTTGTGTATCACTTTACAACGTTTATTTATTCGTTATTTTAAGTAAAATAGTTAAGGTGACAGTAATTGGTCAGGTGTCAGTAACTGGGTCCTTTACCCTACCTACTCCGAGAGATACCGATGCTTGTTATTTGGGACGGTGTATCCGTAGATTTCGATAATACCTTGTAAATCTCCGTTAGATCTCCTTTTCAATGGTAAACTGCGTTTAACTGATTTCCAGTATTTCGCAACTTATCACCATCCTGTAGAGTTCTGCGAAAAGGAATCTGCATGAATACATACACACATGCTGCGGTTTAGATTTTCTAGATATATATTAGATATTAAATATTCGATTGAAATAAATGCAAAATTGAATCCCGTCGAATTATGAGGACGAGAATAATTTGCAACACGTCCGCGTACGTTCCATCTGTTTCGCGACGCAACAATTAAACCCTGTACCGAGACGCGGTTTCGCTCGATAGGCAGCATTGCGCTCCGATGAGCGAGCAAAACTGGACGCTCGTTCAAATGCATTTCCCGATCGAGAGCCTTGGGTACTTGACAAACTCGAATTTCAAACGGTTGATAAGATTCTCTTCGAGACGCGAAGACGATGTTACTTATTTGGGGAAACGGATGAACGCGATCGTTGAAAGGCTCTCCTTCAACTTGCCCGCGAATGTGTATATGTAGATCAGGTCTGAATTAAGTCTACTCGTACCACTTTAGTTAGCTACCCTAGTAGCATTTCTGGTTGGCCCGCGGTATCCCCAAGTTGGGAATTAGTTGGGCATCAAAATGCCAACAATAAATGCTACTAGGGTATTTAGCCAGATTCTCTGGGAACCAAAAACTGTCTGCTACCAGGGAGAATGGTCAATCGTCCTTCGCCAAGAAATTTGGTACCACTATGTACAGTAATTACGAACCAAGGGCAAAGGACGAAAATTGTAGTCCGTCGTTTAGCTCGAAACAACGACGTTTAAAAGAACTCATTCAAGTACCTCCCTACGATTAATCGTAGATCGTAAAATCTCGCGTTCCCGCACCGTCGTCGCAGCGATCTATCGCTCTCCTATTAAAACGCAACTCGCCAGAGTCATAGCTGTTTCTTCTTAAACTGTTCTTAAATTGTTTAGTAAAATACAGGCAAATATACCCATGCATACCAGAGGTTTGAAATAAAAATTTGTGTATAGTATTTTTATTACAAATAATTTTTTGCCAATTTCTGATGCACACAAACTGTAAGCGCGTTCGGTGGTCCAAGGGATTCAGACAGTATAGGTTCAGACACAGGATAAATAGTGCGCGTTCGGCTTTCTTCCCAGCCAGACGCGTCGGTCTTCTTCTGTCCCTTTGAGAAGTGGGCTTTTACTGCCTATCGAGGCAAGTGTTTTATAGTAGATACTCGCGTACAGGAATCACCTTTAAATCGTCGCTTTTGCAATACGAACGGAATCTCTCTCTCTCTCTGACTCTTTTGTAAAGAAAACACCGCGGGCTGCCGTTTTCGACCTCTTGAATGAAAAAAGACGAAACTACTTGTGAGTTGTGAAGCTCAAACGTGTCCGTAAAAACTCCTTTTTCGCACAGATACGGTAGATAAATCCATGTGTCGAGTTTCCCTATCCAACCTAATCCTTTCTCCAAACTAGGAATATCTATACCCCGACACTGAAGTCTACCTTCTTCTATATCTAGTTATCAAAGTGATAGTTTAAAAGATTCGACAGAAACGCGCAAAACAATTCCCGTTGCTAAAACCAAAGATATACGCGAAGGAACGAGACAGCTGTTCAATGCAACTTCGAGCCCGATTTAACAAAGTCACTTATTTGCGCGCGTTCTATTCGCATCAACCGCAATGCTTCGAACTCGGAAAGCGGGAAGCGGGAGGCGGAAAGCGGAAATGATGAGCGGAGAACGGAAAACAGGATATGCAATATGGGACACGGAATAGACTATAGAGAATTCCGAATGCGGAAAGCGATAGAAAATGGAGAACGGAAGAAAGGAAGCGGCGGTGCTGGAACTGCTAACTCTCAAGATGAGGTTTCTGTCCGGCCGGGCGTGCTTCGTCTTCCTAGTCTTCCCGATAACACCCTTTCGACCGTTTTACTTGCGCCTGAGGGACGCGTTTCACCGCCACGATACCGCCACGCCACGCCGCGCCAATTTCAATGTAAATTCGAATTCGACTAGGGTTGGTCGCTGTCCTGCTTTTCTATGTATGTACATATATACGTACATACCTACTTATCTTTTTGTAGAGTTAGTGTACTGCGAACTGTAACAATCATCCTCGGAGGATTGTTTTTGTCAACGCTGTCGCCTTTCAAGTAAATTTCCTATTGTTGATAGATGCTTGCATATTCGGAGCCGTGGTAAGTGCGGACTGAATTGAAACGATTTTACATGACAGCGACGTAAATATGTAGATATACACTTAGGTATTTGGAATTAGTTGTGTGAGCGTGTGCGTTGGCAGAGGAAAAAGGTGCGAAACGTCGGAAGGAAGACGGTTAAAAGTGTGCGGATCGTCCCGAAGCTTGGGACTCCGAAAATTTCGTGTTGCTCGGGACTCCTGAAAATTTCGTGAAGCTCGGGGTCCCGAGTCTTGGGACGGGTCGGAAAATTTCGTGAAGCTCGGGGTCCTGAGTCTTGGGAGGGGTCGGAAAATTTCGGGCGGGGTCAAGACTCTGTCAAGACTCAAGACTTATCAAGACTTTTAGGAGTTTTAAACTTTGAATCATGTTCGAAGTGCTTCGAATTTTTCGTCATATACATATACTAGCTTTACTACTCGGCTTCGCCCGAAATTTAGATTCTGATTTTAAAAAAAGAATTTCTTTTAGTTTTTTTTTTTGTGAAAATAGTCACATTTATCTGAATTAGTCAGGTATAATGAGCTGAGGCACGTTTCGTGATCCCAGAGTTTATCGTTTAAATGTTTTTAGGCGACAGACAAACACACAAACATATAGAATCTTTCTGCTTTATATCTGTGGTTGAAAGGAAAAACGACCCAGTCCACTGGACTTTTATTATTCTGCTTGAACGTTAAGAAGAGAAGAAATGAAATGATTACTTTTCCTTCTTTTACTTTCTTTTCTTCTGTCTTCTTTCGTTTTCTTCTGTGCATTATTTCTAGTAAAATAAAACTATGAAATATAATTTTGCTCATTTCATTTTACACAAAATACGTTATAGCATACGCAAATAAATAAAAATAGAAAATAAAAAGCTATCACAAAGGAAAGATACGTTGTATTATCAAAATTTTCTGGACTTACTTTGTTTTGCCAAATGCGTATTAATTCAAAATTGAACTTCGGTTAAATTGCATTATTTTTTCAACATATAAAAATTCATTTTCATGCATTTGTTTCTGATAAAAACTTACATCCAATATTCTACAGTTGAATTAATGCATAAACTCAAATTTTTAAATTGTGACGTGGATCGTTTCTCCTTACAACCACAGATATATCAAGATGATACAGATTCGAAGCACTTTGAAGTGCTTCAGATCCCATCACTACGCACTCCTTGTAGACGATAGAGAAGCAAGCGCGCATATAACGTGTCCCTCGTTAAACGCGTAATCCATTAACACTTACAAAAACAGACAAGTCTCGCACACACATCTGCATACAATTTCAATAAATAGCATCGAGGAATACGATAGACGAATTTGATAACCGTGGCGAGGAACTACTTTTAGGCAAAATTTTGGAAACGGACGAAGAAAAAGTTTGCACGGCTTCAGCTGGCTAGCAACTGAATGACCATCGCGTCGCATTGAATATTGCATTGTTCTCGGCGTATGTAAATAACACACGTACGCTCGCGTGGCAAAGCACCGTCGCCATCAATTATCGAAAGGGACGAATCCAATTATTCCGTGTTACGGCAAATCGCTATGCTGAAAGCGACTCGTGATTGCCTTCCAATAAAATACTAATTGAACGAACATCGATACGACAAGCAATTGAAAAATATCCCTATACATAATTCGAGATGCATGACAAACTCGCATCGGTTTGTTCGGGGGAAACTGAAATTCCTCGAAATTCATTCCGCTGTCGACAACGATTGTAAACTGTAATTTGAACTATTTAAATTTTAAAGGCTCGGAGAAAGAGGAAAGTGGAAAGCTGCGAAAAACAATGTTGCGAACCGCGATTCAAAGGATTTTTAATCACAACGACGCGTGTCAGAGAACGCGCAGGAAAGTTGCTTGCTCACCGTCGCGACCTTTCTTTTCTAGACCGTCGTCTGAATAGTTTGTTAGTCGCTTTTCTCGAATGCGGCAACCACCTCTGAAACAGGAAGCTCTGCCCTCTATTTCCTTTCTTTTCTCCTCTCTTCTTTCCCTCCTTCTGCTTCTACTAAGTAGTTTTCCTCGAAATGCGCACGTGAACACGCGAATTTGAATTTTTATATAGTTGGTTGAAAATGCAGAATTTGCGGCGAAACTGCAATTCCACGGATACCTACATCTATACATACAACACTTGCTTACATCCCTGTGTGTCGTTGCATCTGTTTTCCAGATCTAAAAGAAACCATCTCGAAGATGCAGCAGGGAGTTGTATCGTTATGCATTATTCTGGTGATCCTCGGTGTTTTCGTTTCCTCAACGCCTTCGGCGGATGCGGCACCGTAAGTTTCATTCATTCAGGGTAATTCCGGGTGAGATGGCCTTGCGGGTGAGATGGCTCGATCACGCTCCTTTTGCAAATATATTTTTGTCCTTTATAAAACCACTAAATTTACGGTGTGCTGATTTTTTTAAAAAGTGGCCATCTCTCCCCGACTTACCCTACTTTACGCAGAACACAGTAACATCTTTCACAATTTCAACCACAACCCGGTCTTCGCGTACAAATTTCCATTAAACTATTGTTCGTAACTGAGGGATTAATATTGTCAAAACTGGAAAGACTTTAGCATTTCCACCCTCAATTTTAAAACAAACAGTTCCATTCCCTTTTAATCTATTATTACAACTCTTCCACACACTCAGATCTATTACAACATTTACAAATTAATATGCATATGGGAATTGACCGAGCCTGATTTGCCAAGAATCGTATGCAAAGAGCTACAGAATGCCTACCTACACCCTACAATATAGATATACACTATAAAGAGAAGCCGCGAAGAAGCATCTGCCTGCGTGAGAAAGTTTAACCCAGTTCCACTTGACGAGCCGTCGTTCAATGAGAATGGTTCCTCGTATCGGGAAGTAAAGAGTGGCATTGTTACGACTCGTCGTTAATAGAGTCGCGCATAGGAATGGAGAAGTTATAGGCCCGATCGACCGAGTCGTAACAATCGAGAAAATGTTCCTTTAAACCAGCAATTTCGCGAACGAGCGAGAATCGATTTAGCGTAGAAGAAAGGGGAATAAATTTCTAAAGGTATATTAAGTACGAAAAATTGGGGTACAGGCAACAGAGCTACTGGAGCCAATTCGACGAAGAAGATCCGGAATCGCTGATGGAGATACTCGCCCGACTCGGTCATACTATCATGCGCAATCCAGAAGTGGAGAAGTAAGTGCAGCTCAGTATCTAACGGGTGGATCGCAGTCGCAGTGCCTCGTCGCTTCCATCGACTCCTCCGATTTATTTTCCAGCAACAAACGAGGCTTAGATCTGGGGTTGAGCCGTGGATTCAGTGGCTCGCAAGCGGCAAAACATTTGATGGGACTGGCGGCAGCGAACTACGCCGGAGGACCTGGCCGACGACGTCGTTCCGAGCAACCCTAAATTAAAAGGCATCGTTCCGTTCCGTTCCGTTCGACCGACCGACCGACCACATCTTGACCTCGAGCTCGGTCATCGTAAATGTCCACTTACGTTCCTTCATGCATGCTAAATTCTTTCCCCTTGCCTGCTTCACCGAGATCTCCTATCCTTATACATATTTATCCCTTATTTCTTATTATTTACTACTTGTTTGTTTATTTGTTTGTTTGTTTGTTACGGTTAGCATTTAAACGCGATAGCATATACGTACTCCGTGTGAAATCTAGTCAGTATTGTATAAGATAATTTTGTATGCGCGAATATTCGCTTGCGTGCGAATACGGAGAATTGAGAGGGAAGGAGGCGACGCATACCCGTAGTTTTTTATATAAAGCCGACATTAACGATAACCAATGATAATTGTCTGTTTAACTGCAGTTTCGGTGCACGTGTGCGTTTAGATACTTTTGCGTGGCAATACATAGGTATTGTATATTCGTTCGCCATGGTGCACGTTGTTTTCTCACATGTTCTGCACTACCTGTATAATTTACTATTTGCAGAAATGTTTTTCTGCAAGCCTCGGCGCATGTAGCTGCGTGAGAAATATTTCAAATTGGACGGATCATGGCCAGCGATTCGAATGTAGTGAAACTGGAATATTGTAGGTTGTTATCGTATCATTTTTTATCGTGCGAATATTAATTGTTTGTTCTCTAATGTTCCGCGCATCGGATCGTTCTCGTAGCCACGTGTACACACGTCCATTTCTTTTCTATTAAATACGTGGTCTGTGTGTTTGCTATGCAACTCTGTCTACATTACCTTCAATTTACTGCGAATAAATTAAACCTACTTTCACTTAATGCCGTGTGTTCCTATGACCATGTAAAGACCAGCGAACCCGTTTCCCAGGGAATACTCGAGATAAGCAGGTTGGAAGGTGGTGGGAAGTCGTGGTAACGCGGAAAGTAGCATTAAGGGGTCTAGAGCATGTAGAAATAGGTAATCTTTAGGAATTAATTAAAGGGAAACTAGTATGTATAATTTAATGAAACTTTTTGCATTGGATTGAGGGTGTCTTAAACTATAGAAATCAATTTTTTGTTTTATAATTAATTATTGCAGACGGAACTGGGGAGTCGTTGAAGTCGAGGCGTCAAAAAATTCATCGAAATTGGTGGAAGTTGTAGCACTTAAAGCATTGGTCTGAAGTAAAAAACAATGGTAGATTATTAAAGGGCATGAAACTCGTTCGTGGACTAAGCCAGAAAAAATTACAGAATTACATTTTTTGAGAAAATAACGACACCTGAATTTTGAAATCACTTTTTCCCTATATTCTTCGTCCTTTCAACTCCTTTAAAAATTATAAATTTTCAATTTCTTTTAAATTTTACTGGCCTACCCACGAGGCAGAAGTATATTCTTCAAAATAAAAAGAGTTTCAGTCGAATCCGATAATAACTTTTGGAGCTACAGGTTCCACCGATTTTTCTGTTTCGAGAAAAACGCATTTAAAGTTTTATATGAGTACCGAGTGGCCGAGTGTTATCCATGCACTTACCGCTACTCAAATTCCTACAACTTCGATAATTTTACAAATTTCAAAAACTCCTTTTAAACACATATTCCTAAAAGGTTGAACATTAAAAAAATGAAATAAAAATAAAATCAATTTTTAGACCGTAGCCTCCTCTTAATGTATTGAGAAATGAAATTTAAACCACGCCGCGCCACGCCACTCGAGCATAGTTGGAGTCGGTAGTCGGTAGTCGAACGAAAGTCGACTGGGAGTCGACTGGGAGTCGATGGTTGGTTCGTGCCGCGCCGCGCGTCAGTCACGCGGTCACGCGGCCAAGGTACATATGTACAAGATTACACGAGCAAAGTGAGCAAAGTGAGTAACGCGCGATTACGGGCTAGTGTGTGCCATTATCTACTCTCTACTGTATTGTAGATAATAATATAAAGTTTAAAGACCAATCGAATACCGATTGATTAAACTTGTCAACTGCCAGAGCACCGCGCGTGCAGAGTAAACTAAACTTCCAAGCCGGCGAACTAAATTCCTCTATAATTCTTTGTTAAATATCATTAAAATCTGCAGGAACAAATTTTTCCTCGACCATCACCTCCAACTCGCAATCACAGAAATATCTTTGCCACTGATTTACGCACTTGAACAGTAATTAAGTGCACTTCTTGGTAAATCTGTTATGAGGGTCAACGCTTGGAATGAAAAAGACGCGATTGAAGTTTACTATTTACCTAAATTGCGATAAACTGACTGTTTCTGTTTTCTACTGGGCGAGAATGTAAACACGTGAAAATGTTCTATTATAAAGGTCAAAGTTTGTTCTTTGTTTAAAAGTATGACCGACTGCTCTACAAATGTCTAAAGTTGAACAAAATTTTCGAGGCACTTTTCTGGGTGTTCTATTTTTTTTGTGTTTGGTGCATCAAAGATTGCAATAGATTTGTGATATAGTCCACGCAGTGTAGTATATTTCAAGGCGGACAAAGTGACTCGCAGATCAATTTATTGAGAAAGCAGAAGTGAAACTAGCTAAAGTTGTTATTCTTATGCATGCATAACTCCCATATTTATTATTAAAAATTAATAAAAAGAAACTATTGCTTTCTCAAAGATGCGTCAAAGTATGGTCCAAATTTCACTTGAATCAAATCTCTAGTTTCTTAAAAAAAAAAACAATTTTGCTATGTTTTATCCAAACAAATAGGATTCCCCTCAACAAGGGAAGTTAGGAAACCCGGAAATTCAGAAAATTTTTAAACTCGACATGCAAGTAGAGTAATTCATCCGTAACACAACTACTTATATTTTTTGTTAGTGCCATCGCATCGTACAGTTCGAGGGGCAGAAATTAGTCCTTGAAAAAAACAGAATTTAATTTTCGTAGAATATCTCAAGAACATTGAGAGACATCGAAAAAAAATTTAAACACAAGTTACACCTTCTTTTTATATCTACAAAACGGTGTAAAAATAATTTTCAAAAAATCCCTACCTTTCAAGTTCCCCCCACAACCCTTAAACTTCAGTTTTTAAAGTCTGCAAATATATGCAAAAATACTCTTTCCACACATATAAATAATTCACGAGTTATGTTTCTTTCATAAACAAATAAAACCCTCATTCTCACCACCTTTTAATTTCCACCAAAAACAACAATATATTTTAAATCAGCAGCTCAAAATAAAATAATTTCTTCACATCTTTTCCCTATAAACACGCTACAGTGTGCCGGTTGTTCGCGCTTGTCAAATCCCGGCCTCGATTGCCGTTACAATCCCTCTCTCCTCCGGTTCTGATCACGCGACCGCGACACTGTGCTCTGTGCAAGCGTCTTCGGTCGGTGGCAGAGACGAAGGCCGAGGTGGAGGCAGAGAAATAAGTTCCTGCATGCAACTTGTTGCCTATTGCTCGCCACGTCAGTCACGTCACTCGCTATGCTGTCTTCGCAGCATTTTTCTTTCGCTCTATGCCCGCATCTCCACACACACATTTGACTAATTAATTATTATTGGTGAGGCAAAAATGAATCGAAGAGAATTTTGATAATGAACAAGATTTATACATATAGGTATATATAACAGCCCAGGATTTATTTAATTCAGTCACCGAGTATAATCACGCAATTGAGCAGAGAAATCTAAATACAAAATTGGACGATCATCCCACGAGCAGAAGGTTTATCTCGTGATAAGAGAAGATACAGACACTTAAATGTAGGTATGTATACGAATTCTATATGGAAGAAGAATCGAAAGAGCAGTCTAGTCGCGATCGTCCGTTCATCAAGAAGAAACTAGGTGTCGGTTTAACCGTGACAATGCTCGGGATCGGTATCGGTTCCGTGCTATTTGCGTACGCGGCCTTTGCCTCCGTAAACAACGGCGCCGCGTACAACCAGACCATGCCCATTACACAAACAATATTCGTAAGTACTTATATACCTAACACACTAGAAACATCGAGTGTTTAAACAGTTTAAACCTCCGCGCCCGTGTCACCCTTCAGGTTTTTCGACACGGCGATCGGACTCCAACGGAAACTTATCCAAACGATCCATACCTGAACTACCAATGGCAAGGTGGCTGGGGAGCTCTGACCAAGGTTATAAAAATTACAAAAATCCAAATGAATTCGCCAAGCTTTAGCAATGTCTCGCAACGGTAAACGTCGAATCGTTACGTAGAAAGGGATGCTTGAAATGTACAACGTCGGCCGGTGGATCCGCGACAAGTACGGCTCGATAATTGGCCCGAAGTACGAGAGCAGCCTGTCGCTGGTACAAAGCAGCTACGCGGATCGATGCATAATGTCTGCGCAATCATTGCTGGCTGGTTTGTACCCGCCAAGCCCGGAGGAAATCTTCGCACCCGACTTGAAATGGAGACCTGTGCCTGTCCATTACACCCCTAGAAATTTCGATAAGGTGGGTAAATAGTAGATACTTAATATTTACATTTCGACGGATTTTGATAAAGTTGGACAATGGATATTTGTTACAGACTATCGTGATGAAGGCGCCCTGCCCGCGATTAGAAGCAGCTTTGAAGGAAGCGTACGCAAACGAATCTCTGCGGCCGGAAACCGTATCAGCTGAATACTATCGACAACTCTCCGCCCATACGGGACAAAAAATCGCTACCATCACAGACACCGAGTTTTTATACAATACTCTGGAAATAGAGGAGAAAAACGGATTGAAATTGCCGGAGTGGACGAGGGAATACTATAATCAGGAAATGCGGGAAATCGCGGCTAGGAGTTTGGCTATATTTACTAGTAACACGTTGCAACGACGACTTCGCGGAGGTAATACGCAATTTTATTCACCGGGCGCAGTGCTGGATTTACCCTATAGGCTAACAAGGCTGAAGCCTAGGGCCCCGTTTAGCTGGGGGCCCCTTATTCTAAATATTTTCTTCGAAAAATTAGCATTTTTTTATATTATCTTTATTAACTTGTATCTTTAATGTTTATTTATGTTAACGTTATGTTTAGTTTTGATATTTAATGTTAATTTTGA
The DNA here is from genome assembly GCA_929113495.1 of Andrena minutula. Lineage (NCBI taxonomy): Eukaryota > Metazoa > Arthropoda > Insecta > Hymenoptera > Andrenidae > Andrena > Andrena minutula. Next base: position 5,775,815 of record OV815995.1, on the reverse strand, counting down.
AATTAAATTGTTATTTATATTATACGAGTATTAGTATAAAAAAAATCAAATCAGTGTCATTTTATTTTTTACATTTAACCGAGGGTCCACCAAATATTCAGCCTGGGGCCCCTTGAAAGGTAAATTCGGCTCTGACCGGGCGATGTGTCTCGAGAAAATTCTCTGATTAATTAGTTAAGTATGTGCTTGACTTACAGGGCCGTTGCTGAAAGAAATTTTAGGTCACATGCAAGCTTGGAAAAGTAAGGAACGTACGAGGCGAGCCTATCTATATTCCGCGCATGACATAACACTGGTCAATTTACTGAGGACCATGGGCTTCACGAGTGAATATTTTAAACCGGAGTACGGCGCGACACTCGTCTTCCAGTTGCATGGTACACACAGCTTCTCTGAGGACGCTGAAGTGAAGGTATTGTTTCGGACACATTTCTTCTTTGGAAGAAATTTTTATTTCTTTTGTCTGTACTCTTTTTGATTTTTGCAGGTGATGTACCTGAACAGTACAAATACAGTTATGGCGCATTCTATGGAAATACCAAACTGCAGTAAGCCTTGTCTACTGGGAGCTTTGGCGAATCTATGGAGAGACGTGCTTCCCGATAACTGGGACGAGGAATGTGTTCTATGATCCTTTCTTTTCCTTCCTCTGTTATCTATGCAGGTACCGTTTATTCGCGCTTGCATATGCATTGTACGCGTACGTGCCATCGGCTGATTTCCTTACTGCTGTTATATAGTCAATGCGAACGAAAAGATTGGATGGTATGCAGCTACGCGTGTACTATTAGGATGGCCCTTATTTTCAAGCTGTGATTTCTTTTGCTCTTACCGCTTAATATGGTTCCATTTCGTAAAAAGTAGTTCTTGAAAAATATTATTGGAATGGGATAACAGGAAAGGGTGCCGAACAGGCCTTAAAGTTTAGAATTCATCAGTGGTTTGAATTTGAAGAATTTCTCAAAAATGGTAAGCCCTATCGAAATTTTGTTCAAATAATATTGAAAGAGCATTCAATTTTCTATAATTAATGTATATAGCAATTTTTCGTGATTTTAATCATTTTTTAGATAATAGCCTTTGAATATAAAGACCTATATGACGTGACTTATTATCTATACGCGCGTGTCGCTATATTTAAACGCTATTATCTACAAAATGGTTAGAAGTACAACAAAATTATGTATACAGTAATTGTAGAGAATTGAATGCTCTTTTAATATTATTTAGACCAAATTTCGATAGGGCTTACCATTTTTGAGAAATTCTTTAAATTCAAACCACTGGTGAATTCTAAATTTTAAGGCGTGGTCGGTACCCTTTCCTGTTTTCTGATTGCAATAAACATTTTCGGGGACTATTTTTTTATCAAATAGCACCGTTCTAAAAAGTGAGAGCAAAGAAATACAATAAAAATCGACACAACTATTCTACTTACTACGTGTTCCCCAAATCTTTGCCTCCAAATCGTTTCTAATTTATCACCGCGCGACTAATGAATGGCCAAAGGGCTCGATTATCGCGCATCAGTGCAGCCGTCATCTATATCTACATATACCTGCATACCTAGTATCTAAGTACCTATGTAGTATTAATACCTCGTGCGGCATGACATAGCCACGAATCAATTCTATTTCCAGCCAAGCTGGTTAACATTACTAAATTGGCACAAAATCGTTTAACCAGGATGTGTCCGCGTTGCTTACGCAACAAATGACACTGGATGTTTTGCACGTCTCGTTACGCAATACGAGAACGATTATTACAACCAGTCTTTCCGTTGAATTCAAATACGCGAGCGGAAGAGACACGAGCATCGATTAAACGTCGTCAAGTTCGTATCGCGTCCAGCAACCTATCTATGTATGCCGTACGAGCATACCTACATATCGTGCCCTCTTCGAATGCTACGCTTTCCCCATTATCATTGAAACCTTGACTGCTGAATACCGTTCCAATCGATTCACTCGCTACGACACCTGTGTACATAAATACCTACGTACTTAAATATATAATTGTCGCATTAATAAATTATCCATACACTAATGTCTGACTTGTGCACACGATTATTGCACGGAAAGTGCCTACAATATAAGTACCTATTAAAATATGTAGCTTTGTAGCTGCCGATGCCCTGCGTAAGTGCACGTGGGTACTCGCGTTTTACCTACGTCTTCTCTTTTTAAGAATTGCTACGGAAGTTCGTAATCTATCAGTAGCACGTGTGCAGCGTGCTCGATTAAGGATAATGCTAAATGCCCGTGCTTCTCAATGCAAACGTCCTCTCGTTTTCATTTACGTCACGAGTTCCCGGTTCTCGGTTTTCCGTTCTCGGCGGTTCCTTTGTGCGAAAGATTGCGAAATAATTATTTCTATTGTATCAATGTGGTGTAGATAGTTGAATGCGGTTTTAAGAGCCTCCGTCGGCTAAAAGATCGAAAAAATTCAACAACATCTGAAAAATGTTCAATTACAGTTTTGGATAGAAAATTGTTTTATACTCTACACTTGTAGCAGAATAAAGTGCAAAAAGTTTTAGACTCCTACAGTGTATACTATTTTCTAGAAAAAATCATAAAAGTAACCTATCTTTTCGCGCGATTTGACCGGCGCATGCCCTTAACCACCCACGTGCACGCGTAACCACTTTAAATTCTGTGCCCTTACCCCAGCCGTCAGCATCTAATTACCCCCGACGCACAATAGAATATAATTACCCTCGCGTTCGTCCGTACCGTTCGCTACAGATCCAAACCATTCGAATTTATTCAAATCCATACGTACGTATGTAGAACCGCGGAAACTGTTTTCACAGCCTGTGCTGCAGTTTTCTTGCGGCTCCGCTGCATTGAACTATTTACCGAGAAGGAAAAACAAAGGTGAGAGTACGCGAACGGCGAATGCACACCGTGGCGTACACGCACGACTATTACACGATCCAGAGAAAACTGCTAAGTGGTGAAGTGACGTTTAACGAAGGGGCGAAGGAGGAGGTAATTGTGGCGAGCGGTGGGTGGGTGAGGGGAGTGGGGGCGAGGTAGGAGCAGAGTCGAGAGTCGAGAGTCGAGATGCGCAGTCGTATCAGTGCAAGCTTATCCGCGATCGGCGACGTGGTCTGTTAAGCGATTGCGTTTGTCTCTTGTGAATTGTGATCACTTGTGATCGACACGACCGAGCAGTAGGACAGATCGACAAATCGATCGCTAACCACTAGCCAGTAGCGGACTTGCCGGATAACCAGGATAACCGAGGACACCGAGGATAACAACTATTCCCTACCGATTCAACCGTGTCAGCAAGTGAAATAATTCCTCGAATCTCGTGTCAAGTAACGTTACCGTTTCACGTGTCAGCAAAAGTTGCATGAGCTGTCAATCCTACTGTATGATATATGATAGCGCCCGATCGCGCACCCACCATTCTCTTTTTCTACTGGATTCAAGAAAAGAGGTTAGTTTCCTTTAATTCTCGCCTTTTAAATTTCCACTTCCTCTCCACTATCTTTTTCATTCACCTGTTTCATCGTTTATTCCCCTTTACTGATTCCCCAATCAAACGCGTCATATACTTGGAATGTTCTCTTCTAACACTGTTCGTTCCTTAAAAAACGCGTCCACGGTCTAATTGCAAGATTGCGAAGCTATCGGCGCAAACCGCAACGATACACATAATTCGTAGCGCGTCTACGTCATCCTAGCCTCTTTTAATCGCCGCGCCCGCGTGTTAAATGGTCGAGTTGAAAGGAAAATCAAGGAAATTTGCGCGGATCCGCTGGAGCTATGATGTTTTTTATGAACTATATTTCGAATTTCTCCACAGGATTATCCACTGATCGTAACGCGAGATGTTCAGTTGGCTGGGCCGGGAAGACAGCGGCAAGCAAGACCTCTTTGAAAATGTTACCGAAGGTCTTAAAAAGATATACAGGTCGAAATTGCTGCCCCTGGAACAGAATTATCAGTTCCACGATTTTCACTCCCCGCAACTCGATGATCCGGACTTTGACGCCAAGCCTATGATCCTTCTGGTGGGCCAATACTCTACTGGCAAAACTACTTTCATCAAGTATTTGCTAGAACGAGACTTTCCTGGCATAAGAATCGGCCCTGAACCAACAACAGATCGCTTCATTACAGTTATGTACGATGAGAAAGAGGGCGTGATACCTGGGAATGCTTTAGTCGTCGATCCCAATAAACAGTTTCGTCCGCTTTCCAAATTTGGTAACGCGTTCCTTAATAGATTCCAATGTTCTATGGTAGCGTCTCCTGTATTGAAAGGAATATCCATCGTCGATACCCCCGGTATCTTGTCCGGCGAGAAGCAAAGGGTAGGTCACCGTTTCAGATATGTCTCGCCCTGTTTTTTTCTGTAGTTGACGAGCTGCATTCGTTTATATTAGGTCGACAGAGGCTACGATTTCACCGGTGTTTTGGAATGGTTCGCCGAACGAGTCGACAGAATTATATTACTGTTCGACGCGCACAAACTTGACATTTCCGATGAATTTAGGAGATCTATAGAGGCGCTGCGTGGCCACGATGACAAAATTAGGATAGTTTTGAATAAAGCAGATATGATCGATCATCAGCAACTTATGAGAGTTTACGGCGCGTTGATGTGGTCTCTTGGGAAAGTTCTACAAACACCTGAAGTAGCGAGGGTGTACATTGGATCGTTTTGGGACCAACCACTGAGATACGATGTAAATAAGAGGTAAGTTCTCTTTAGCTTTGTACATACTCGCCTCGCGTAAAGCTATAATAATTCCAGTGATTGTGGAAAACTTGTAAATGTTACTTATCGTGATATAAGTGTATTTGTAACCTTTTTTTAACTCTTTTACAGATTATTCGAAGACGAGGAACAAGATTTGTTCAAGGATATGCAATCGTTGCCGAGAAACGCAGCACTTAGAAAGCTGAATGATCTGATTAAACGTGCACGGTTAGCGAAGGTAAGCAAAGAGAAAAATCGGCCTATCAGCGATCGTGTTCTATCGCTCATGGATCAATATTGATCATGTACTCATTCATACATTCACGGATTATCGTCCACGATCCAGAATCGATAACGTTCGATCGCATGTTGGCTGGTTCATAGGTACACGCTTATATAATCAGCGCCCTAAGAAAGGATATGCCTAGTGTGTTCGGCAAAGATACGAAAAAGAAGGAGCTGATAAAAAATCTCGGCCAAATTTACGATCAAATACAAAGGGAACAAAAGATCTCGCCCGGCGACTTCCCGGATTTGAAGAAGATGCAGGAATGCTTAGCGCATCACGATTTTAACAAATTCAGCACCTTGAAGCCGAAATTATTGGAGGTAGTCGATAAAATGCTGGCCGATGATATCGCGAAACTCATGGCCATGATACCGCACGAAGAGATGGGAACAACGACAGAGTCGCTCGTCAAAGGTGCCTTTCTCTATTTACTTATAATCTTCTAGGAAAGATACGAATATTTTTATAGAACTCAAAGAACCAAGTGCACGGACATTCTATTTATATGCCTTACTACTCGCTCTAGAAACTCGTGTAACTGAACGTCATCGTAGATTAGCGTTTCACAGAAATCATTCCATTCGTCGCATTAATTTCAATTGCGCGCACTGAAACTTTAGACAAACGTGAGCACTATATCGTTTGAAATACCTATGTACTTGTGTATTCGCAACGCCACGTGCGCATACACGCCAGTCTGTTTATTTTTACTTTTTTTACTTCCTTTTACTTCTTTCGGAATAAGAATGCCAACTTTTATAATAGTACTTTACACCCTACCATTTAATATTTAATGAGCGTGTTTGCAAAATATAGTTTTCTTACGCGAAAGTGTGATAGATGTTGAAATGAAATGATGCATTGTACATATATTATTTCAACGGCAATAATAGGCGGCGCGTTCGAAGGAGTAGAAGATCAAGTGAGTCCGTTCGGGTATAAACGGGGAGAGGGTATCGATGCTGGAGCCGGAGAACCAGAATGGATCGTCAACAAAGAGAGACATAAATACGACGCGACCTTCGATGAACTCGATCCATGTGATGGAAAAATTACGGGGGCAGGTAATGATATGCGTTCCTCTTCTAAATTCAATTATAGGGAATACTTTCTTCCTTTCTTTCAAGATGACATTAACCATATGCACTTATTAAATGCACTTTCAGCGGCCAAATCGGAAATGGTGAAATCCAAATTACCAAACAGCGTGCTTGGGAAAATTTGGAAATTATCCGACATCGATAACGATGGATTCCTGGACTCCGATGAATTTGCCTTGGCGATGCATTTAATTAACGTTAAACTCCAAGGTTACGACCTTCCTACACAATTACCGGATCACTTGGTACCACCGTCCAAGCGAGACATATAATTTGTGATTGCAATTTCTATATTATTAACATTTTATAAACATCACTTCGCCGATACGTCTGGTATTTATTTGCCGTTCATTTTACGCGGCCATCTGAATCTATTAATTAGTGAACGGAACGACCCAAAACACGACCCGTCGACCAACGTTTGCTCCTCAAATAATATATGATATCCTTGAACATGTTACGTTATCAAATTGCTATATGTCGCTTTTGGTCATCTGTTCGCTTGGTAAATCAAAAACAACGAAAAGAACAAAAAGGAAAGAAGCAGACCATTTGATCTTTGATTTATCATCTTTCACGGGGTCTTTTCCTTCTGACAAACAACCACTTGGATTTCTCTTCTAAATGCCACCAAACTACACACACACATCCTATCTCTCTTAACCTTGTGACAGAAAACAATGCTAACTAAGCACTCGACGCGATAATGGGAGGATATACATGTATGTATGTCGAATGAAATTCGTAAGCGTGATCCGTTACGCGCGCATAGGTTTAAGCTGGTACGAAAATATTGGGAATAACATACTGAAATTCCATTTATGCGCGTTAATTCGAATAATTGCAAAAGCAGTGGAGTAACACCACGCATGCACGGGAGTATTCGGTTGTTTAAATATGATTGTTGTTGTTAATAATATTATTTTCTATCGGCATTGTCGTCGTCGTTGTTGTTGTTGTTCTATCGTCGAACTATGATCAATATTTCGTATTTTATGTTGCACACGTAAAGCTTGTCGATAGTTTTTCATTTCACAAAAATTAGCAAGAAGGGGAACACTTGAGAGAAGAAGAGAGCAAAGGGAGATAGCATACGCACGATCCGATTACCTACTTACAAGGGGAGATCGCGAACCCGGAAATTAAAAAAAATTCTGATACTTTGTGAATATGTAGAGGATTTCCTCCGGATTACAATTGACCGGAGTGTAATTGACCCCTGAAAATCCGGTTATTTTCCGATTTTGTGTTATAATTTGCGAACTGTAAAATAATTTTTTTACCAAATGATAGATCTAATTAAAGAAAATAACTTTTGTCTTGAAATTTTTTTCTATCTCTTACAGTTCGCGAATCATAACAGATAATTTGAAAATAACTGATTTTTTCAGGCGTTAATTTCATCCCCTTAGGGTCAATTTGGGCAGCGAACAAATTGCGTTTAAATCAGGAGGAAATCCCCTACATATTCACAAGGATTCAGAATTTTTCCAATTTCCGGGTTCGGGATCTTCTCTTGTTAGCTACCTGAGTACCTAAACCGAGTGCCCGACAAAACAAAAACAATACCTCTATGCCAAGTGAATTAATTTTCAATTATGTTATCCTGCGGTCGTTTCTCTGTTTCTCGATTATTTTCGATAGTTTCTATAAAGGAACAACAAAATAGCAGCCCTGGGGAAATGATAAGTGCTGATAAATATAACGATCAATTTTAAGAGTTTTGTCAGCATTAAATCGTTTTGTACGATTTCTTTTGTTAACGGCGATATATCATATCGAGGCGTCAGTAGGAAAGAGACGAGAATGCATGAAAATCGTGAAAAGGTAAAAGCAGAAGAAAGAATGGAAATACCTACATAATATTACGAACGAACTGGAGAATATAAGCGATAAGTTGTGTGTAAGTGATTTGACGCTTTCATTGAAAAGTAATTGGATTGCGAGAAATCACGTTGCCTTTTATCAGCACTGCCTTCGCGTAACGCGTTTCTATGTGATATTTAAATTAAGAGGAAATGGATTCCAATTCATTATCTCTCTTCTGTCTCATGACAAAGTATTATACCAATAATGAGATATGTAAATTATTTTTAATATTATGATTCATACGTGGTCCTACGTTTTCACACATACCAGAATACGCTCGGATGAATCGTATCGCTCGAAGGGAACACCACGGGAATATCAGTATGAAGAGAAGAAAGGAGAACGCGACTCGCGGTTCCATGATACGCAACACTCGTGACTATAAATTTCTTTGTATCTAAAAAACACAGTCTGGTATCAACACTTATACTCGAAAATGAAAAGCGGTTTCCCCTCAAACAGTACTAGTTGCATAAGTCAGTCTTGTCCACGAGCCATGTCTGTTACGCGTTTTCCCACCCTCTACGCGCCCTATTGTGTTTGTACTGTTCTGTTATGTTGCGACAGAGATAAAGACAGCTGGAGGAAGCTTTCAACAAGGCTGATTTAAGTATTAAGTACGATATCGTGTAAATTTATTCTTAGACTATTTTACGCAAAAGATATTTAATACAACGTTTCTCTTTGTAACAAATGCACACCACACTTGTATCATTATTTTATTTTATACAATATATTTTAGAAGGACAAATATAACGTGCCTTTTCTACGTACTACATAAATGTATGCAATATATGTACGTAAGTATCATCAGGTGTGCACGCACGCGCGTGCAGACGCAAAACAGTCATTGTTTTGTTTGTTTCGGAATGCAGAAAAACAAACGCAATGACTTATCAGTGTCGTGCGAGTGGTAAGGCTAAACATAAACTGTAAAACGGTCTAAGATTTTAGTTGCTTTTTACCGATCGAAGACAATATTCAATGTTAATTTCTTATCACCAACAGACCACATAACGACGCACACCTTCATGTTTTATTCGGTTTAAAACACCATTTATTTTATTAAATGCTATACAGAAATTAGAGAAACAAATTTACGTATATGCAAATGCAAACTAATCAGTTTTAAGATTGATTTAAGAGAGTGCACGTAGAATACGTAAAAGTATATCCTAAAAAACTGTGAGGAATATTGTACAATTGTACTGAGTATTATTATTATTATTATTATTATTATTATTATCTTGTTTAATGCAGTTAGAAATTTTGATCGATCAATTCATTCAAATGGAACGATCTCAGTGTACATATCAACAGTTTTACCGCACATGCATTTATACGCACACACGTACGAATGAACATGATAAAGTACTTGTGTATTTTGTGTTTATCATGCTAAATGAACACATGTATGTACATAAATACAGTCACACGTGGTAAAAAACATCACGTTAGTACATATCGTATGCATACTATAATTCGTCATGACTGACACGCGCAGTAAAATCTAAAACGCTGCGTTTTATGTCTTCTGCTATGGTTCCATTAATCTGAAAACCATGGGCAAGCTTCTTTTTGCTGAATCGAGAATCGTATACCATTAACGTTGGATGCAGCTCGATGCCAGCCTTAATGCATTCGGCAGCATAAGTGTCGCAATTAAACCGGCCGAACCGTATCGTTTTCTTTAGCAGCTGAAGAAAAAGAACCGTAAGAAAGAATCCTAATGTGATAATTGACGAAACGATAAGTTTAGGATGTGTAGTGGGAATGTGTATATACGTATGCTTACTTGAGCAGCGATAGCAAACTGGGGTTGCAATTTACGGCTACGTTCGCACCATGGAACGAAAAAGAGAACGATCCATACATTCTGGTCACTTAATACTTCCCTCTGCAAAATCAACGGATCCAACTCTCGCACTTTTCGTGGAAAGAACTGAGTAATCCATGTTAATATTCTGAGTGAATCACGTTGACCGTTGTAAGTACTGGAAATGAATATTGCTGGTGAGATTAGGAAGTATGATTGACTTGGGGGCGTCTTTAAATTACGTAAGGAAGGGGAGAGGGGGTTGGAATATACAATTTTACGAATTCTTATATCGAGGAAAGGAGGGGGTAAGAAATTCTCAAAATACGTTTAATTAAATATACTTACTCAAACATAGTCGAGTCATGTTTCTCCCTCGAATAGATCCTTATTGTTGGATAGCTACGTATTCCTTGGGTAGAACACAGAATGGACTCCGTTTCGCAATCTACGCTGGCTACTTTTACAAACGAAAGCACGGCGAGAGAGTTCGCGATTGCGATCCATTCGGGCTTAAGTCGTTGACAGGCTCCACACCATGGCGCGAAATACTCGACCAGCCAGATGAATTTATATACGCTACTCTTGAATCTTCTCTCGCCGAGACGCTCCTCGAAATTTCTCGACGTGAGCCGCACGACTGTGTCGAATGTAAAATTTACAAGAAACGTCATTACTTCTTTAAACAAAACCGTAATATGATCTCGGAATATTCAACGGCTAGATAATTCTCTCACCTGCGGGATTCCGTGCTTCATTGACGAACTGAACGATATTGGTAGCTATCTTCTCCATCGAGAATTTATAAGCGTTGGTACCATTTATAAGCATCGCAGTTGGATACGCGCGAATATTGTATCGACGACAAACCGAAGAGTGTACAGTACAGTCAACAGTTCCAAAGCGAACGATAGATTTGTCAAATTCCATCGACGCTTTTCGAACCTCCTTTAAAAATTGCACGCAAGGAGGACACCACGGCGCGTACCAGTCGAGAAACCATACATCATTGACTGTAAAGTGAAATAATGCGTTAAAAAAAAGACAGATTATTATGCACGGCGGACTTTAGGTGGCATTCGTTTGGTGAACATTTCTTCAATATTTCGTGAAAATAATTCAGAGAAAAGTAACGCTATAGACTATATGACCATGTTCAGGAACTATTGTAGAAGAGTTTCCGAAAACAATGCCAAATGCATGTGAATCAAAAGAGCCAAAGATAAAGGTAAGATAAATATGTAGTCCCCTAACTAACTCGCTTTTTAAATCAATATCCTACCGCCATTCTTTCCTTCCAGTATAGACGTCACTTGTTCAGCGGTTAATGCCCAGACATTTACCGCCTTAACGCTACTGTATAAAAATTTAACGATATCGTTAAAAGTGTTCTTTCCGTGATACAGTTCGAATGCTCCTCCTGGTTTAACGATACCCCACATTGGATAACGATTTACGCCCAAGGTGCCGCAAACTTGCGAGTATTTGCCACAGTTAATTTTACCTGCAAATTTGGATCGTTCATTGGGATTTGTTGTGGGAAAGAAACTCAAGTCTGTGAATGATATCTTACCCAATTTCATAGTATCGGTAACACCAGGGAGTCGTTTCAATATTGGATCCGAGTCAGCTACGTGACCGATGTGAAAATATACGAGCCAACCGGATTCGGATGTTTTCTCTTTTAAGTAGCTTCTAATATTCTGTAAGAAGCGAACGTAAACGTACATACTTGCGCAGTAATGAGTAATTGTAATTATAATAATACTTACTTGAAATTCGATAGCGTCGAGGTCGCATGGTCCCGGTAAATGTCCCATTACTTTTTCTATCAATACTCCTGCTTCTTCTATGTTCTCAAACGAAACCACGTGCCACGAATTGTTCGTAAACGGAGACGCAGACAGATAAACTGCATTGGTATCGCGAGAAATCGCATTCCCGCATCTATTATCTTGACCGCAATAAGATATTCTTACGTCTATCGTATTTTCCTGCAACAGATCGTGAACAGATTACAATCTCAAGCGATATTAATTCTAGATATGATAGACAAAATACAATAATGAATGAAGGAGAAAGAAATATTTGAGAAATGGATAAAGTGGTTACAAAGATCGCGGCGATTTTTGATCGCTCAGTGGACGTAAAACAATGACGTTCTGCACCGCAAACAAATATTAGCATAGGTTTCTTTGTTCCTTCGGTACCGCGAGAAATAAAATTCTCCAAAGACTCTTCTATCTCATAAATATCAATCTCCAACTTGCTTAAAATGAAGTTCATAATAGCCGTGTACGTCCTCTCCCCGCTATATTCTTCTCCGCGTTTTGAATTCTGTAACGAAAGAACGAATATTTCAAGGAATATTTCAATGCTTGATAAAAAGAACTATAGCTGGTCTAATTATTTTCACGTACCTTTGGGTGGTGCATCAAAGTAGGATAAAATCTTATACCAATCTGACGACAGAGACGCCATTCATCTTCGCAATTTACAGCTGCCATTCTTACCGCCCCGTCAAGTTCTTGCGCAATTCTTTTCCAAATTGGAGCAAGTTGATGACAATGACCGCACAGCGGAGAGTAGAAGTTTATTAGCCATACTTTCTCGGTATAAGTAACACTTTCAACTACGACAGACATAATATACATATTAGACTTGTAAATCTAATTTACAAGGCTCAAAGAAACTCTGACACTAGAAAGTATGTGCTTACAATAATCATTTTCATCGAGTGTAACGATCCAAGGATCATCGTCGTATATTCCGAAGTTATTCGCGTAATAACTCCAGGAATGGTACGTTCCTTTCTTACTCGCATTGTCAACACCCTCCTCCCCATGAGTGTCATATTGTTTTCTTGAAATTGGATCTTTCAATATATCATAGGCCCTCGTCAATCGAATAAACTTTTCATAAGCTTCTGGATTGTCCTACAACATGCAAAGATTATTATCCACGATTTCCAAGCTGATAAGTCTCATAAATATGTACTCCCATTTTCAATTATGTGATTATTTCATTAGCAACATCGAGGATGCTAGGCTATAAACACAAGATACGTCAAGTCATATAATACATCAATCGTTGTGTAAAATGTTACTTGACTTACGTTATTTAACAAGTTGATAAGAGACTTGCACTTTCACGTACATTATTTTTGTCAGGATGTTCGAGCAGCGCTAATTTTTTGAAGGCTCTTCTAATTTCCTTCTGATCCGCTGTTTTGCTTACATGAAGGATTTCGTAATAATCATGTCCGTGTCCCATGCTCGACCATAAATGGACGATGGCAAGGAATAAACTTATAATGATGCTTTTATACCTAAGGAATTAGAAAATCATTGTTATATAGTTTTGCTTTTCTTCTAGCATGAAATTTATGAAACTTATATATATGTCGTAAATATTCAGTTTTATTAAATGTTTTTTTATGTCATTATTAGTAAATGTTTTTCTCCCTGGTCGTTCGTAATTATGTGTTTGTTGGATAGAATTTTTTAAATTCTTATTGTTAGTTAAATGTTTCTGCCGGTTATGCTTGCTAGTAAATATATACCTACATTTTTACTTTTTCCTGTCAGAGAAGTCGTTTGGTTCCGTTACTTTCGTTTCGTTTCTCAGCGTACTGCCCACTGCTGCCCACTTCCTGCCACAGCCTACACTATACAGTCATGTACGTACAACAAGGACTCTATGTACATACAATGTACATATACAACAGTGTACTGTGGGCAGGGGCGTCCGAACACTTTTTTCCAGGAGGGGGGACAACTTTGGGATGATGGTAAAAAAAATATTCCCCTCTTGCGTTTTTAACCCGTTTTATAGTGCCAATTTAATTACAAATTTAAAACAGAAATTAAAAATATTCCCTTTTTAACCGACTTTAAAAAGGAGGAGGTTATCTCTCTCATTTTTTTTAAGCCGGTGCCTCATCATTTGCACTGGGTAAATCTGGCGCCGACTTAAAAAATATGAAAGTCGTAGATTAAATAAGGGATTAAATAAGGGAAAAAAATTAATTGTTACTTTTTAGTGCAATTTTATTTTTTTCAAGTCGGTTGTAATTTTTTTTTTAATTTTTTTTAGTATAAACTTAATACAGATCAGTTTTGAAAAATAAACGATTTTTTCTCAAAACCCAGGGAGGGCAACTGCCCCTTTTGCACCCCACCCCTTCGCTCGCTGATGACTGTGGATAAACGTCCTTTAAAAGTCCTTTTTCCCTCCCTATGTATGCAAGCACAATGCATATGCATATGTATATGTATGTACTTCGATAGTACAACGGTAGGTTACGCATTTACCGAAGCGCCCGTCGGTTTTTAAACGAGTATGTAAGTATGTATGTACTTAAGTACATACATTTTCAAACGGGCGTACGTATTGAAAGATCTTAAAGATTCGATGGAAAAATTTCATTCCGTTTTACTGTAATCATAGCACCTAATATATAACAGTAGCTAAATAAGCAAGTACTTAGAAATAGGTTACGAATCGTAAATGTCGTAGCTCTTGCGGGGTTCGCGTATGTATTGGTTTGTGTTTGATTTTGGGGCCATTCGTGTTGTTTCGTGGTTGAAGTTGGAAGTTCGAAGTGGTTGAAAGGGAATCAAAATGGTACCTTTCAGAGCTTCTTTCATGTTAGCTGTCAAATAAACAGATGTAACCTAAAACGTGTAGATCGGGGGAAGCAAGCAAGACTATAAAAATGGATGTCGTGACGACAAGTTTGGAGGCTTTGATACGTAAGTTGGAATTTCTTAATTACTTTACAACCGCGAGATGTTTATGGCACGATCGACATAACCGCGGTGCACAAAGTAGATTTTAATAGATTTTACTTTCACTGTTTATTGCGTATATGCATCGCTGGCAATGTCGGCGTTACGATTACTTACGTCTATAAATCTAATTTTTAACGATATTTCCTTCGTAGAAAGGGTAACGAATCCTCAAAATCAGAAGCCTGATGCAGCAGCCACCGAAGCGTTCTGTGTCATGTTGACTAAAGAACCGGAGGGTATCCAAATCGGTACTAAGTTATTAGCATTACACATTCAATCGTCTAATGAGTCTGAAGCACTTCAGGCCCTTGCTGTAAGTTTACCACTAAAGTTTTACTTAAGACGAGAGCTAAAAGTATATTATTCTTTAGTTTAGAAAAGGGACCAACATCAGCAAAATATCTTTCTATTTTTCTTTCACTTGTCTGATGTCACGAATTTATTGTTTCCGAAAAATATCAAATCATTGCTTGAATATTATATCTACAGCAATTAATGCAGAAAATTTATCAATTTAATAATTCCATAGCTATTGGACACATGTATGCAAAGGTGCGGGTCATCTTTTCACACTGAAATTGGTAAATTTCGTTTCCTAAATGAAATGATCCGTCTAGTTTCGCCAAAGTATTTAGGTGGTAGAACACCGGTTATGGTTCGTCAAAAGGTGCTGCAATTGTTACATACATGGACAAAAGAATATCCACGAGAATTGAAAATTAAAGAGGCTTATGAAATGTTGAAAAAGCAAGGTGTCGTCGAGGTTAGTTAGTTATCTCGCTTTACCATTCGTTCGATGTACACATTACCAAGGCGTACGATGAATTTTCCTGATAAAACTAATAAGTAAACAGAGCGCATACATTTAGGATGATCCAACTTCGACGATTAATACCCCGGAGGACGGAACGAAAGGGTCGAAAGCTAGAAATACAATATTCAATGACGAGGAGAAATCTAAACTGTTGCAGAAGTTGCTTCAGAGCAAAAATCCTGATGATTTACAAGCTGCGAACAGACTGATTAAAACTATGGTCAGAGAGGTGAGTGAGCAACCGAGGCAGACGAAAAAGAACGTTATTTTTGGGAATTTTTTGTGAAAAATGTGATGTATGTTTCTTACAACTATTTGCTTATTTTAGATGTACATATATTCAACAACCCCAGGGAATTTTGTTATAAGAATAATAAAATTACTGAGAGCTGCTGAATATATGTACTTTTAAAATAGGAAAATAGTTGTACAAAATATACATTAGATTTTTCGCAAAAAATTCCTGAAAATCACTTTTTTTTGCCTGCCAACTAGGCATGACCCCTTAAGAGACAGTGGAGCCTTATCGGATACATATCTAACCAAATTACTTTGCAGGATGAAAGAAGGATACAATTGAACTCGCGTAGGATAATGGAATTGGAATCTGTACATAACAATGCAAAGTTATTATTGGAAATGTTAGACACCTATAATCGCAATGATACCAGCAGGGAAGACCTCGAATTGATGAAGGAACTGCGTCAAGCTTGCGAGCGTTTAAAACCAATTGTGTTAAGGCTAGCAAACGAGACTCAAGATAACGAAGAAATGCTCGGTAAATACTTGCGATAATCAAATATTCCGAACCGTGCTCAACGAATATGGTAATGTTGCTTTGTAGTTTTCTGATATCTGAAAAATCGTTCTATCAAGTAGAAACGAATTAATATTATTACATATTGTTACTATCATCATCATCAAC
Organism: Andrena minutula; assembly: GCA_929113495.1. Classification (NCBI taxonomy): domain Eukaryota; kingdom Metazoa; phylum Arthropoda; class Insecta; order Hymenoptera; family Andrenidae; genus Andrena; species Andrena minutula. The sequence continues at coordinate 5,759,490 of OV815995.1, read as the reverse complement.
ATCATCGTCGTCAGTAGTATTAGTATGCTAATTACGGAAATCCTCGTCAACTCATACATATAGTTACCGCTTAGAATTTCAAGACTGCGAAGCGATGAGATCGCAAAGACAGATCGACTGTACCTTGTTCAAATGATCTGCGTTAGGTGATGTGCTTGCTGCAAGCGATGAATTGGGGCAGGTATTCGAAAAATACACCGCAGTGATAGTCCGTGGTGAATGCGTAAAGCCTAAGACGGAATCCGACATCAACCCGTACTTGTTAGATTTATCTTCTCCGATAGAGAACATTCCTCTTGAAAGCGGCGACGTGAATACGAGTTACGATGCAACGACAACGAACAACCATCAGTCAGATATGGAAGCTTTGGGAGATATCTTCAGTTCCTTAGGGAAATCAGAAAATTCAGAAACCTTCTCTGTTTCTAGCACAAACCTATTAATACCCGAATCAGCGATCATGCAACCGATCAGCGTTTTACCTACAAACAAAAAAGGTCGGTGAGTCCAAGGTGCTTAACGAGTCGAACACGTCTGATAATAATAATTTTATTCACGGGACAAGCCCATTATACCGATAAACTGATAAAGAACAAACGGTGAATAATTCTCTTCCATCGCCAGGTGACGAATCACTCGACACACCTGAAAAAATAATAGACAGTAAAGCAAGAGCACTGGAGGAATTGAACGAATTAGGAGAGTCTTTGCTTAAGCAGAGTTTATCGGGCACGATGTCGAATACACGTTCCAATTCAGTATGGTTGGTAAAGCATGTTGTGCTAAACGTAATAAATCTCCAATTACATACATATACGCATGTATATTGCTATTTCAAGCCTGTTGTTAATAGCATTTCTCTTTCCTGTGTGTTTTATAGTAAACAAGCCGCAAATCCAACATCATACGCGACGCCTCCAGCAGAACGTTGCGATTCATCGCATAGTTCTAGTCCACTAAATGCTACCGATACGACAACCGGCAAGATAGCTGATGTTGAATCTGAATCGGTCATTCAAAATGTTGCGGCTCATGGTGGTGCAGATTCAAACAAACTCGTCGATTCTAAAGTAAACGAAAGAAAGACGGATGCGTATCTGTGCAATAATCGACTAATCGCGCGTGATCCTATCTCGACGGTAACATCAGCAACAGAGAACTCTGTTAGCATAGGACCGGGGATCAAGCCATTGACAGACATCAATGTTAATCTTCAAGATATTAAACCAGGTAGACACTAAGAGTCGTATATTCGCGATTAAACTCATTGCCAGTGAAAATTCAGCTCACCATACATTTTAACTGTTCCGCTAGGTATTAATCCACCTATAACGGTGATCGAAGAAAAGAATGGTATTACCGTCGTGCTCCATTTTGCTCGAGACAATCCAAGGCAAGACGTGTTTGTCGTAGTAATTACGACCATGAGCAAAAATTTGAAACCACTTAGCAATTACTTGTTTCAAGCAGTAGTGCCAAAAGTAAGTAGACTTCCCATCTTTGGATCTGTAAAATATGTATTCTATCATTTGATATCAATATCTGATAGAGATAAGGCATAAAATCCCCTGTATTTGAATCCGTAGATGTGTAAATGTAGACTTCAACCACCTTCTGGAACTGAATTGCCTGGTCATAATCCATTTCTTCCTCCGGCAGCAATCACTCAGATTATGCTGATTGCCAATCCGAATAAGGTAAAGTGAGAAAGATAATTTCTTTCGCCATACTCGATTAAACTGTAAACACTAATTTAAGAGTGAACTTGTTCGACAGGAAATTGTGTCATTAAAGTTCATGTTAAGTTATACAATGGACGACGAGACTTTTACAGAAATGGGAGAAGTAGAAAGGTTGCCTTTGCTTTGAAGAATGTTTCTCGTGAGTCGCGACAGTTACTTACACTAAGTACTTACAGTCGTTTTATGCTTAACAAGTTGGTACTTGAGACACTTAAAAAGGAGGCGTATAATTTTTCAAGGCTGGGACACGGGAATGGTTCCGGGTGGATTTGGAATTGGAATTGCAATTGCACGAGAAATTGGATGACAAATAGTTGTTTCCATTTTAATTTTCTTATTTACTAAGCACATTCGAAGACGAAGGTAACGTTGAGCGGGCATTTATAAATCCTTTTTGTGATCTACATACACGCTTGAAAATGTGTGAAGCTATTTTAAGAGCGGAACTTAAATCTAACGAAATGTAAGAGGTTGGTTGAAAACACGTTGCCACGTCATACGCAATAAAATCGAAGTAAGGAAAACCAAAGGTTCATATCCTTCTCCAACATTATGATACACGAAATTTTAATACGTTTAAGAAACGGAGAGGACCTCGTCGCGAAACGCAAGCGCCGTAACAGCTTTCTGATGGCCCTGATATTCCCGTTCGACGGTTCCCGTTGATACATTCCACAGCCTTGCGACGCCATCGGACGAAGCTAAATCGCATAAAATGTTAGAGTTAAAATAGCAAACAAACAAAATGAAGAATATCGAGTATTAAAAAATGTCGCGTTGTTACCGGTGAATATATATTGCGAGTCCGCACTGAACGCAGCATCCCAAACCCATCTTTTCGCTTCATGTTGAAGCACTTGTACCTCCGAGAAATCTGTCGTTTTCCAAACCCGGGCCGTCTGATCGGCGGACGTAGTTACTAAGAGTCTGTAAAAGATGAAAATTATGATTCCTTAACAAAAGTTCTATTAATGTATATTTCGTGTGGCGCAGGACTGATATAATATGCTTACGTAGAATCCGGACTGAACTTGCATCGAAGGGCATAACGTTTGTGCGCTGATAATTTATGCCGAGGGTTGAGGCGCGTAGGCTCTTCACCCACACCACCGGTCAGCGTCCATATATAGCAATTACCTTTGTTATTCACCGCTGCCATATACGTACCATCCTGATCGATTGCTATATCTTGCACAGATGCTTCGGCCTCTGGTATCTTTGAACAAGAAATCATTACTTTCATAAGCAATTTTTACTTACACCGATATCGTTATAACGACATCGATCGGGATTTGCGAGCTATTAAACTCTCTAGATTTATACCAGCTGTTCATTATGATCGGAACGTAGGTCCCATAGATGTATAACGCCGCTCTGATCGCCGACGATAAGTTCTGCTTGATTAGGATGCAAACATACGCAATTCACAGGAGCTGATACTTGAAATATCCTTTGGCATTGGAAGCTACTCGACCTATATTATCACTCTTTTTAGGGATACATCGTAATAATTTACAGAATATATTCTACAGAGTACCTACCTGAGATCCCAAATACGAGCAGAGCAATCCTCGCCACCAGTGTACATCCATGTCCCATCTTCCTAAGCATAATAAAGAGTGATATGTAGATACATCATCTATTTACATATATACAGTTAGAATGTGAAATTATCATTATAAGAGACCTGAAAACCCAAGCCTGTAATGTTCTTCGATACTCCTTCGTAATTAATAACTGGGTTTGGATTATTAGAGACTAGATCGTACATTCTTATATGTTGATATCCAGCAGCGGCTATCACATATTTGTCCGGAGTAATGTCCAAAGCATTGACTTGCTAAAAATAAGGGAACAGAGAAAAGTTTTCCTTAGAAACAAGGCTCTGAAATTTAGAATAGGCTCTATTTTTCAGCGGCAAAGGAATACCGAATCTGTGTGTTCCGCGGTGCGCTGACACACTCCTGTGTGGGGTTGCCATATTTTGATAGTGTGATCGTAACCACCTGTTACAAGGATAACTTGTTCGTTACCATTACTTCCATCCACGGTCATCGCTGAAAGTACGAAAGTAACAGAGGTCTACTTGGAACTCTTTGTGTGTACCGCTGTATAGCTGGTAGGTATTCTCGCCTTATTTTCTATGCTTTTGGCTTTTCATTGTCAACATTCTGAGTTGAAACTGGAGCCAATGTGAGCCAAGAAACTGAAAGGAATGTATTTTTTCAACGGTTAGTCGACTGCTACCGCGGGTGAAACGTGGTGAACGTCAAACGGGCATTCTCTCGCCCCTTACTATTTATTTACTACTTACTACACTCCCCACACATTCGTAAATAGTAAATACATACATGCAAAGTTACTGTCGAGTGTTGCGCTTCTATCAGCTAAAAGCTTATGCACTCGAGGTGCGCACCATTACTGCCATGTCGTTGAATATTGCCGAGTGGTATTCATCAAAATTCCCGTCCACAGGCATCAACAGGATCACAGGCGAAGTGTTCATCAGCCCTGACCCCTCTATCATACATACGTATTCATATTGATTAAGGGAAAGTGGAAGGAAGCGTCTAACGATAAGTTCCGGAGCTTATATTAGGTTAGGTAGCACTGGATCAGTGTATATACATTACAGTTCATTGTTAATTATTACGAGAAAGTAGTAATTTTGTTACTTGAAAGGAGTATGTAATATGAGCGTCTATTTCTTCCAATTTCTTCATCAATATTAAAAATATTAACTGCTAGATTTTTAACGTCAGAGTTCCGCTGAAAATAAACATGTCCAATACCGTATCTAATATGAGTTTGAATAAATATTAACTTACTAAATAGGCACAAATTTCCTTCGAAATCTATTCGCGTGAAAGAAGCAATTCTAACAGTCGGTAATTTTTTAATGCTACTTACGTCAGGATATTCTATATATATGTACACATAAGATTGCATATACTTACAAAGAAACAAATCTTTCATATAAAAGTACAACTAGAAATTGTTTATTTAAATTTACAAGTAATTAAACAAGTCCTAATCCACGTTCAATAAACGTTAACATCGTTCCTCGGATCTTACGATTATAAGTGATGCTTATTCTGTTAACATCAACTGAAACTCAAGAAATTTCGACGGATCTTCAAGTTTGTTGGAATGGCAGCACATATAACATATAACAGTACACGTAGTTTACACTTTACACTCTTTACAGTGATACATCTGAATGCTTGTCAAGTTACAGAACAGAAATATTTTGTGAATATCGTTAATCGGCCAGCGCGTAATGTACTTACATTCACGGACGCAAAAAAAATTACAGAGAAATTTTCCTCTCAAATGATTATGAATGACATAAAAAAGAAAACAGAATACAGATGAAGTCTGAATTGTCGCGTACAAAGAGATCATGTGGATGAAATTAAGATAAGGATCGATCGTACGCCCACGTAACTTAAACATATCCGCGTTTCCGCCGATTCCATAATTCCTCTTGCTCAATTTCCATTCGCGCTTCATCCCTCCCTCGAAATGTCTACGTTTAATCGGCAATTTGCAATTGAACATATCATTTGTAGGTACATACATACACTACTTCAACGATGCTATGCTACTGGCGTTCCGTACATTCGCAGAAACTGAGCGTCGAGCGAGACATGGATAGAAATTAATAACCAAATTATTTATGATACATGATTGCGCGTATTTATGCATATATATGTATGTGTGTATGTACGGTATATGCGATCGATCACATGTTGCATACACACATACACGAGATGCGCCAATATTCCGTGTTTCACGATAAAACATGAAATGAAGGATGAAATGTTGCTTTCTTAAAAGTGATATTTACAAATGATTTACAGAATATGTTACAGTCTTTTCTTTGGTAACGATCCAAAAGCCGATATTACCGTTGCTTTGGTACCAGTCGCAGATGACGTTAAAGTGGTAAGGGTCGGTTGAGACAACAAAACTGTAGGCTTTACCGAGGCAGTGGCTCCTGTCGCCACCTGATCCCATTTACTCTTCCTCTTCTTAGCATCGTCTTCGATCGTGCTAGAACTATTGGGTCGCTTAGCCGTGCCAGAAACAATCTCGATCTTTGTCTTCTCCTTTCTAGCTTTCTCAAGTTTATCCATCTCCGCCTTCTGAACCTTGGCGAGCTCCTCGTAATAAGAATCTTTGCCCCACTTGAATGGATCGAATCTGTCCGGAGGGTAATTGGTGCCCAATTCGTTGATGCTACAAAACTGAATGAGTTTTTCATAAATGGATGGATTTCTGAAATCCTTTCGTTGTTGTATAACTTTGTTCATATCCAAACCGCCGCTCTCCATTTTCCTAAAAAGTTTCGTTATCTTCTCTTGCAACTCGACGGGACACTGTCCTGGTGGTTCTGGTGGTATAGTGACGCCGTAGGGATCGACTTCGCTATCTGAAACTAATTCTCCTTGACAAGAGGGAGAGCGCTCCGTAATCGAGGATGGCCTTCCGTTCTCAGAAGGCTGCCCATCGATCGCTGCTTGCAGCGCCCCCTCGTCATCGGAGACTATTGTGTCATCAAAGTACGAAACCAATCTCTGCACCTTGGACGTCACGTCAGTCACTAAGGTGGGCGCGTTCGACAAATCGTTACTAGACTTGCCGCCGACGCTGGGAACAACGACGGGACTATTTGAGGCTGATCTGCCAGATTTGGGACTGGTGAAAGCCTGGGGCTGACCGACTTGGGCATTATGCGGGGCGGCCCCCTGGGGAGTGTTCGAATTCTCCTGAAGGTCGTCTTCCACCCCGTCTTCGCCCTCCGAGTCGGTATAGGTGGCCGTGAGAGATGCCAGAGCAACACTTTGTACAGACATGGTTAGTTGGCTTTGAGTGTCCGCCGTACTACCAAGCAATATTTTGTGTTGGAACTCACCGATCTAGCGTCGAGTTGTACGCCTTTTAGTTGTAGGGCTTTTATGTATGTAGATATGCCTTATATATCGACTACAAACTGCCCCAATCTTTCATTGGAATGTTATTATTACTATACCGTATCTGAAACAAAAGGAATTACAAATATGCGGTCCCACCCTTAACTCTACTCTCATTAACATTATCTTGTTCACTTGTCGTGAGAGAACAAGTCAAAGAAGGAAGGAAAGAAGAAAAGACAGAACGAAGAAAGAAAGAAAGAAAGACGGACGATGGAGGAAAGTAACGAGTGTTACGCGCACCCAGATCTGTGTGTATTGTCTTTCGCTTCTCGAATAGGTCAGCTTTCTACCAGTTTTATCGGTACTATCGTTCCAATCAAGCGAATCATCGTTTTCTTCTCTAATAAAGCTATTTTATATGATTTACGGTCAATTGACAAGCACATCAGGTTATGTCGGTTCTTACTGAAACTCTGCGTCATAAACAGTACTAACCTGACTATTCGGATCCACGGTTACCCTGACTACACTATACCTGATCTTCCGTTCATTGCGGTAAACGGACAAGACATTAGTCGTGCATCGATTACCCTTTCTTTAAATTTCAACAACTTTAATTCTCTCGAATTCTACCGATGCAAACCAATGCATACCGTGGCGTATTCATTCTAACTTGCTAGATTTTTCTTCACGAATTCACTGATTGTTGATGCGCCTGCGCGACGCACTAACAGGCATGCGCGAAAGATTAAACTTGTGAAACAAGCATAATTCCCGTTCGTTCCCCTCTTCTTTAAATTCTTCTTCTTCGTCTTCTTTTCATCACATTGTTCCTGTTTTTAACCCATTTTATAGTGCCAATTTAATTAAAAATTTAAATCCGAAATTGAAAAATATTCCATTTTTTTAGTATAAACTTAATAAAGATCAGTTTTGAATAAAAAATTTAAAAAAATTAAATCCGACTTCAAAAAAATAAAATCGCAGTAAAAAGTACAAAATAATTATTTATTTATTTATGGCGTTTTCGGACGGTCGCACTGGTGCGCACGGAGTGCGAATTTTAACCAATTGGAAGCGACAAACTTGCACTCAGTGCGCACTAGTGCAGGTTGCCGAATCTGCTATTAGCCAATCGGAAGCGAAAAAGTTCGCACTCCTTGCCTCAGATTGGCTAAAATTCGCACTCAATGCGCACCAGTGCGACCGTCCGAAACCGCCAGCATTGCTTGCACATTGTTAAAAAGTCGCGTGCCGGTAGCAGCCGGTAGTATAGTGCTGCATGTCGATAAACGTCAGTTTACGCAATTTACGGTGTTTGCGGTAAGCGGTGACCAGTGAGTTGGAAGGTTTGCCGCAGCCTTTTACTCGCTCCAGCTGGCTCTCAGCAGCTCTTAGGAATTGGCACGTCGTACGAGCCACGTGGGATTTGGCACAAGTCGAATAAACGTTAAACATGGTACTGGATTTGGATCTGTTTCGGAAGGATAAAGGCTTCGATCCGGATAAAATACGAGAAAACCAAAAGAAACGTTTCAAAGATGTAGATCTAGTGAAGACGGTGATAGAAATGGATAAAGTGTGGCGTCAATTGCGGCATAAAGCTGACAATTTCAATAAATTAAAAAATGTGTGCAGCAAAGAAATCGGGGAGAGAATGAAGAGAAAAGAGGCAGTGGGCAGTGATGATACCATTCCGAAAGATATTCTTGAAAGTTTAGAAAATTTAGTAGTCGATAACCTGAAACCACTGACGGTCACGCAGATTAAAGCTGTTCGTAGTTCTATCGACGATGCCATTCGCGAGAACGACAAACGTCTAATCTCTACCGAATTAGATAGAAACCGTGCTCTCAAAGAAATAGGAAACATTTTACACGACTCTGTACCGATTAGCAACGACGAAGAGGAAAATAAGGTATGCGATTGTGTGCGGAGTCCGGAATACTTTCTATGGACATTTGCATAGACTATAAATATATATATATTCCTTTGATTTCTAGGTTGAAAGAACTTATGGAGATTGTACGCAACGGAAAAAATACTCTCACGTCGACTTAATACACATGATCGATGGAGTAGACGGGGAGCGTGGTACTAACGTTTCTGGCGGACGTGGTTACTTTCTAGTAGGGCCAGCTGTCTTCCTGCAGCACGCTCTGGTGCAATTTGCCCTTAGGCAGCTGTTTTCGAAAGGATACAAACCGCTTTACACACCTTTCTTTATGCGTAAAGACGCTATGCAAGAAGTAGCACAGTTATCTCAATTCGACGAGGAACTGTACAAGGTACAAAATTGATAGATTACGTCAATTACATACACTTGAAGCAGTATCTACTGTTATTTTCGATTAGGTGATTGGCAAAGGTAGCGAACGCAACGATGACAAAGAAATCGAAGAAAAGTACTTGATCGCTACATCTGAACAACCAATAGCTGCATTTCATAGAAACGAATGGATTCCCGAGAGTGCTCTACCGATCAAGTATGCTGGACTATCGACATGTTTCAGGCAAGAAGTTGGATCCCATGGACGCGATACTAGAGGAATTTTTAGAGTCCATCAATTCGAGAAGGTAACTGAGACTGTATTCTTTTTAATAGACTTAATGGATCTAATATGCAAATTTAACAGGTGGAGCAATTTTGTCTGACATCGCCACATGACGATAAATCTTGGCAAATGATGGAAGAAATGATCTCGAACGCGGAGGAATTTTACAAGGCTTTGGAAATCCCTTACCGCATAGTGAATATAGTATCGGGTGCATTGAATAATGCAGCTGCGAAAAAATTAGATTTAGAAGCATGGTTTCCAGGATCTGGTGCTTTTCGGGAGCTTGTATCGTGTAGCAATTGTTTAGATTATCAAGCAAGACGTTTATTGGTCAGGTAATAAGATGTATTATAAGTATTAGCGTCAGCTATGAAAAGCTTGAGAATTGAGAGCTCTTTTCGACTGATTTTCAGAAGCAACGACGCGAAGCCAAGACGCGCGGCGGTGCTTCTGAAAATCGGCTGAAAAGAGCGTTTAATTCCCAAGCCTGAGCTACGACTTTAACTCCACGATGCTTTTAGCATCATTTTAGCTCAATCATTATATAAACAGAACTGTTATTCCAACATATAGATACGGCCAAACTAAAAAAATGAACGCTAGCACAGATTACGTTCATATGCTAAACGCAACGATGTGTGCGGTGACTCGAGTGATATGCGCGATCTTGGAAGTACATCAAACCGATACCGGCATTAAAGTACCAAAAGTTCTCGCACAATTTCTGCCAGCAGAATACGAGGATGAGATTCCATTCGTTAAACCAGCCCCTATCGAGGAAATTGAAACAAGGAAGCAAAAGAAGCAAAAGGAACCAAAAGACGTTATCTTAACTTAAACTGCTCGCTTTATCAATCAAGTTGAAGCAGTGTAACGCAATGATAAAGAATTCTATTGCGAATGAGAAGCTGTTACAGCTTTAATTAAATCGCAAAGCTGAGTGATCAGTTCTCGTATTTAGTAAACGGATCCCCTGTAAACGTTGCTAACAAACTTTAAACACTCGTTAATCACGGCTTGGGTCAGCCACTTTTTTTTAATATAAATACGTAGACCAAGTAATTTTAATTATCTTAACGATACGCGTACACTTGAATAGTTTTCTGTTTTGTATCTGTGCAATCATGATTTTGGTACTTTGCCTGCACCCTCGTAATGATAATGATAGAATAAATAAAATCAGCAGCTTTATCAAATAGTGTTTTATCAATCATGTGCCTTCCTCTAAATCCGATTTTGCCAGACACCTCTTCCTTTCTTCCGCTCTTCTTAAGTTATTCAATACGGAGCGCTCGAAGTCCGCATCAGACATTTCGCCTCGATTTACCTAAAATAGGTATCAGGCTCGTACTCGATACATAATGACAATATGTATATCCTGGAAAGTATAAGAAATCACGTCACTTACATTAGCTGTGCTTTTTTGATTGGTGAAATTCGATTGCTCCGATGTATCCCATAACTTCTGTAGCCTCAATGGATTTTGCGCTAAACCGACTTCTGTGTTTAGAGCCATTTCCTGACGAAGAGAATAATCTTGTTGGTTTTTTCCTCTATCAGAGACGTTTTACCTTTAATGTTCTACATTAACGTACCGCTTCGTTTCTGTTTCGATATTCAACTAACGCCACACCCTCCTTTGTAGGTGAAATAACAAGAGCTGCTATCTCACCGTACTGGCAAACAATAGTTTTATCAATAAATATGCCTCAAGACTTGGAATTAATCAGTTTAACAATTTCGTACCTTTGATAAAATTCGATGCAACGAGTCATAGTTATATCCGTCGGTATTGATGTTGTTTTTACTAGATTTCCATTTTATCTTTATTTTATAAGAAGAATTATCAGGTTTAGGGTTTCTACGCAATTCCGTCGACTGTTGTGCAATCTTTCTCTTCACCAGCGCTATCTCTTCTTCCACCTGTTTCGACCCTTCCTTCTGTAACCGTTCTATTTCGACCTAGAATATAGGAATACTGGGATGAAGGAAGAATGATTCTGGTAAACTTGCAAAGTATAAGAGCAGACGACAACGTACCCGTAATTTATCTTTGTCGCTTTTATTAGAATATTCGGGATTTAAAGACCTATTGTAAGCATCCTCACGTGCCTCTAAGTCTTCCTTCAATTTTCTACGTTTCGCATCGAGCTCTCTGACTCGTAGTTTCGCTTGGTGTTTGGCATTAATAACTTTGTCATAAGCTGCCTTATTTTCGTAGAGAAACATATATTATAAATTATACAATGCAGCAAATTAAAGGCGATGGTTTTAAATTTAAAAACCGGTTTTCATATTTTATAAATTTATAAATAAAAACCTGTTTTTAATAACCGACAAACCCTAGTAATCGTTTGATATACTTACTCGAGCAGATGTATCTGTAAGAATTTCCAATGCCCGAGATAATTCATGAAATAATTCTGCTGCTCTCGGATTATTTGGATTTTTATCAGGATGACAAGACAAAGCTTTTTTCCGATATGCTTTCTTAATCTGAAAGAACAGTAAATATTAAGAAAATCATTATTTAACACATTTAACTTCGTCAGTGTTACGTCATATTATACAACATTCTAAAAAGAAAAATAAAGAAACAGTGCAGAAACTATTGTAACATGGAAGCTTTGTACCTCTTGCGTCGAGGCTGTTCCTGCTATGCCGAACAATTCATATAAATCTATATCCATTAAAGAATCCATTGTCCTTTCGCTCATCGTTCAACGTTCTACCTTAGATGGTGGTTAGACTTCTTTGCTCCTCGATTTCCGCTTTATGTCACTGTCGATTCCAAAGTAAATTTACAATTATATATGTGTTATATTATATTATATTATATTATATTATACAATTATATTATGTAAACAAAAAGCTCCAATATTCACTATAATCAATCAAGCTAAATATGTATTTCGATTTAAATAACCTCGTAATAAAGCTAAACAAAAGTACTATATGCGTAATAAATTCAACAATGTGCTTCGACGTTATCAAGAAAAGTATAATGAAAATAAAAATCACAAGTCATAAATACGTGTGCACAACAATCTGCTGTCTCCTGCAACCGCGCGGAAATTTGTTTATCTACTTATTTACGATATTTCGACGCCAGCTGAGTTACACACACATGCGAAGGTGGAAAAATTCGTTTACACATTTCATTATTCACTCGCACAACCACATTCAACGATGAAATTGGTTCTTTATTGCTGCAAAAAGAGCGTTTTAAAAACTTCACCACACACTTACCTAGCGGTGAAAGTTGTGAATTAAAAATGACAAACGCTCCGTGAAAGGTTAAGGCTGTTAAAGTTGCGGTTCCTCGGCTAATTAGCATTGCCGCGTTTTCATAGTAAGTAAATGGTTAATTTTAATTTTCAAGGGTAACTCTTTGCGATTAAAATAAGACGCTACTTTATTTGCATCGCTGTATGAAAGTAGAAGTATATAGAATTTTAGTTGTGATAAATTTACCAGGGAATGTATTTTTTAAAATTGTTTTGGACACTGGTCGCCGAAGCCGGATGCAAATAAAATAGTATTTCGAATGCGATATGAAGGCTCGAGAGGTAAATTGGTTTTATTTAATAAAAGTCTGAGAACTGTTGAATGACATCAAGAATAGAAGTATTAATGTAAAGAGTTATGTGTAAACACATGATTTTTATATAAACATAGACAGTATATTGAATTCAGTATATTAAAAACTAAAGATTTCAAATCAAATAACTTTTTCTTAATGGTTCTCTATTTATTTCTAACAACAGAAACTAACGCGTTCCTTATGAACTTGTAAGAGAATTCGATAGCTATTTCTCGTCCATACCATACAATAATTGTTTCAAAGATTCTTCGTTTATGGTTTGTAAAGTGCTAGCAACATTCTCTTCGCTACTAAAATTTCGATCTCTACTTGTATTCGTTATGTTCATCTCCATATTGTGCGTCGTACTTGTGAAATTACTGTAGGGTTTTAATGTGTCTTCTTTTTCTGTTGGAGATGATACTCGTAGATGTTCCATTTCAGCAGTCGGAGAAGACAGTCCGTTCTCCATGGGAGACATTATCAATGAAAAGAAATCGTTTGTATTCTCCTGAAGTGGCTTTTCATCTTTGGGACTCATTTTCGTAGAAATTTCATGGGGTTTCTTCAATATAGAGTTATCGGGAATGTTAGGCTTCCATGCGCTTTTTGTTTCTGCGTTCTTATTGTTTATCGTTATATATTCTTCTAATGTTTGCTCTTTATTTGGAGTCACCTGTATTTTCTCGATGTTTGATTCCTTTGTTAGAAGATGTTGACCTTGATCGTTTATTATTAATACATACTTGTTCTCTTCGCTATTTACAACGTTTAACATTGCTTGGTTCTCCTCCAAAGGATCCCTTTGGGGTTCGCACGAGTCTTTCGCATCTTGCATACTTGATAATTGCATTGATTGTTGATTCAAAGCGTTCGCCTGTTGCGCTGGACACTTGTGAGTTCTCTGACTCACCTGCAATAATAGATAAATCATGGAATCTCAAGAATCTTATCGCTAGAAGTATAATGTACCTTGTATCGGAAACTTTTCCCACAAGCTGTGCATTTGTAAGGCATAACGCCGGTGTGGATCCTGCGATGAACTAGATACGAAACGCGTTGACGGAAACATTTTCCTAAAATGCAAATGTGACTTGAAATATTTTCTCGCATTACTTAATCAATTTCTTATTGTAATACCATAAATTTTTACTTTTTTTATACAAATTCAACAAAATTAAAGCCTGAAGACTCTCCTAGCCAGTGCCCACACTGTTATTATTTGAGGCTTCGCTTTATAAGCTGCTTGTATAAAACGTGTGTGGTAATAGTCACGAAAAATTATTGTACATACATCGCAGACACAGAACACTCCGTGTTAAATTGTTAGTAATAACTGAAAACAAAACATGCATTACTCTAAGATCCTTAGAATGTTTATTGATTATTTTCGTTCCAATAATTCCACATACCACAAGTTTCGCACGCGAAAGGTTTCTCTCCTGTATGAATTCGTTCGTGGTTGTGTAAAGTCGATAGCTCTTTAAATGATCTGCCGCAAGTTGCGCACGTATGTGGCTTATCGTCTTTGTGATACAATCTATGTTTATGGTACGATTGTTGAAAGGTGAACGTTTTATTACATATATTACATTTATAAGGCATTTCCCCTGAGTGTAGTCGCTTGTGTTTCTTTAAAAAATACTTTGTCGTGAACATTTTACTGCACACGTCGCATTCCCACTGTTTGGCTTCGTGTGTCTTTAAATGCTGTATTACATGCTGTTCCTGAAACGATAAATCATTTGATTTTCACAAGGATCGTTCGCAAAGTAATCGATTAATTACCTTTTTAAATGTTTTCCCACACGTAGGACAATTATATTTATTTTCATTCGATATAAGTTCTACTTGTCCACCTTTAGCCAAAGAACCTAAAGACGAGTATTCGTTAACTTCTACCAAACGATACACTTATATTATAATCTTAACAAATTACCCAAATTATATCCCATATGCGCTACCCTCATATGAACCATTAGACTACCTCTCATTTTGAATACTTTAGAGCACAAATGACACGAATAATTCTTAAGAAAATTCTCGGGAATGGCATGCAAATCTTTTTCATCGATCATATGTACTAATTGTTTGTGTAAAAATAGAATATTATAATCAGGAAAATGAAAGCCACATATATCGCAGCGTTCAGTCTTTTCTTTGGTCGATAAAGTTTTGAAAAATTTTAACTGAGGCAATATCTGATCGTCGGTGACAATTTGCTCTTGACTCTCGTTACACGTAGTAGATGGATCGTGCCGTGCATTTTTCTCATTGTTAAATTTCTCCAGTGATCCATTACTACAAACTGTCGTGATATTTGGAAATTTATTCAGTGCTATCATTTCATTGTAGTCTTGTTTATTATTACAAGGCTCTTTGCTGTCTATAGAGCTTTTCAATTTATTTGTATTTTCTTTTGCAGAAGTTTGTTGCTCACACTGTTGATCTTGAATCCAGGATTTAAAAGTTTGAATAATTTCATGCTCTCCTTGACTGTGGTTTTGTATCAAATCTACATGCTCGATATCGTTAGCAGCATAATACTGCGCGTCGTAGTTTGATTTTATTCCTCCTTGTAACGTTTGCTGAGAATCTTTATCCGACTTTCGCATTACTTTACCATTTTCGTGAATCGTACTTACTTTCTCATTTTTGCACATTGAATCTGATAGACGCGCGACTTGACTCGCGCCGTTCAAAGGTAAATTCTGATCTTGAACGCAAACCCCTGAATTTACGATGGAAACTTTGTTGGCTTCTGTGGTATGCAAGTCCTTGGATGATTTCGAACAGTTTTGAATATTTAAATTATTTTCTGGAAGTTTATTTATATCTGCCATTTCTACCTTAGATACATTCCAATCTTGGAAAGTAGTATTTTGTAGATTATATACTGCTGGTGGATTATTATCGCTAGCAACATTTGTATGTATCGCTGACTCCATTGTGCTATTTCCATTTAAATTAATAGTGTGACTGAATAAATGAATCGTCAATTTATCGATACCAAGCAACACTTCATTACAAACAGGGCACGTAAGAGGTCGAGTCGCCACGCTTATTAATCCTGTTCGCAAGGCGTCCAGTGTTAGGAAACCTGGTTGCGAGCACAAAGGGCACGCTAAAAGTCGTGCGCACATGTTTTTTTTATAAATTCTTTGTTCACGGTATATATTTTCCACGTTAACTACTCTAATGCAGTTTCATATTGTTCTCCTCCCTCGGAAGACAAAGCGCAGTAGACTCAACAGGCAGAGGACAGTAAGAGATGTAAATATTTCTCTCACATTTTATTTTTCTGTTGACAAAGACGAAACTTTTATTAAGGTCCGATCCGATGCTAACTTTTGAAATATAATGTTGACGAGCTACGAGTTTGAACTAACTGATCGGTTTAAATTTAACATTGTCATCTATAATGTCATTGGGGTTATGCTTGAACTTGACCCGATAGCACAAATTAAATGGCAAAATCATATCTCGCGTTGGAATTAAAAAACAATGGGCTTACTGAAGAGGAGCATTTCTTTTTTCAGTGCGCACAGAATAGAGCAAAGTTTCACATCTGAAAATCTAATTATAGAATAACGATTTCAGATATTTATCCGGGATTCCTTTGATTCTATGTGGAGTGTAGGTGACGATCTTGAAGCTATATTTAGACGAGGGGCGGGACATTTGAGAAGAAAGTGTGTTAGTGGTAGGAGTGTGTGTATTAAATAAAAGTAGCTTAACATTTATTGATTTACAATAAATAAAAATATTATAAAAAATAAATCACAAGTGTTTCAATATATTGGACATTTGTACGGTGCTCCATCCTTGCAGCAGTATTCCCTTCCAGCGGAGAGATTCGTATTGATCCATCCATGTTTACAGTTCTTAATAAATAGGTAAGCCTAATAAAAAAAAATTGTTTTAAGTAAAAACATATTGCGCTGTTTTTGTATAGAATTATTTGATTATTCTAGGATTTATGTGTATGCTCACTCTTTCTTTATAGCAGTCGCGATCTATCGAGCCGCATAATATTGTAGAACTATTTGGAAGGTATTTAACAATCTGTAATCACAAAGTGGAGTAAAGCTTGCGATGATTAAACGAATATATGTAATTCTATAAATGAACTTACAGTCTCCAAACATTTATTTGTGCAGATCCTATTCCCACCGGGAGTACACGGAAATATTCCAGGTTGATCATGGATAAGAGCAGGATTCCCTGTAGGTTGCTCTTTACTACTCTTTTTAAATTGTCCGCTTAAAAATATTCCACAGACACAACCAGGTGGAGATTCAGTAGTCGAAGTTTGAAGAACAGTGTTGAAAATTTTCGGCCCAACAGTTGAAGTTTGAAGAATAGTTTTTAAAATTTTCTGCTCAGCGGCTGAAGCTCGAACAGTAGTGTTCAAAATTTTCGGCTCAACGGTGGGAATTCGAAGAGTAGTATTTAAAATTTTCGGCCCAGCGGTTGAAGTTTGACGAGTGGTGTTTGAAATTTTCGATTTAATTTCTTCATTCGCAAATGCAGGTGAGAGGCAAAGAGCTAATAATAAAAATACAGGATACATATTTATCTGGAAAAATAAAAATTGCAATTTTAATCCTTCCTATAAACAGATTATTAGAATGAAAATCTGCGTAACAAAATTAATAAAAAGTACAAATCTTCCGTTTCGTTTTACTTACGTCGATCACGTTGAATGAATCGCTCGCACGAACTCAATGAAAGGTAGCAAGTGGCTGCAGGGTTTGTTAAAGGTGTTGTTTTGTTATGTCAGCATCTAAAATGGGTCAGAGAGTAAGCAATATTTCATAATATTGTAATACCGCGATCGTATTGCGTATACTTTATTTATGCAGCGTGCACACAATCTTAAAATGCAGACAAATACATACAGGCAAAGAATCGTGATTGTTTTCGTTAACAGCAAACTTGTGTTTCATGATTTTTTAATGAGCTTCGCGTCTCCTTTTAAAACTATCTTCTCCCCATTCGCGATACAAGTATACTCGCATTTAATGATCTTTCTTGCAGAAACAATATGAACTTTTATCTCTATTGTTTCACCTGCGTAACATGGCTTCGGATATGTAAGATTTTGTTGAACAACTATGGTCCCTGGACCAGGTACTCTTGTACCGATTACACCCGACACTAAGCCATTAAGAAAAGCGCCATGGACAAGGTTGTTCAAAGAGCCAGTATGCACTGGATTATAATCTCCGGTTAATTTAGCAAAATTTAGTACATCATCGTTTGTTATTGTTTTAAAAATTGTTACTTCATTTGCAGGCTTTATACTGTTTAGAACGTTCGATGAATTTGTTATATCAGAAGCACCTGTGCAGTACTTTTTAAAAAATTCTAGAAATGTCTTTGCGAGCTTCATTTTTATTCTTAATATAGAATATACTATGTAACTTTATCAATTAGTTAATACATATGATAATCAGTTATATTCATGTAGTTTCAGTAGTTTCACATTCAGTTTTCTCTTTGGAGTGATCCTTCAAGAATACCGTCGCCAAGTTTTTTATGCGATTATTTTCATGGCTTGAGAGTTCAGATATTTGTTCAATTATTTCAGTTGTAACTTGGTCTTCAGACTCGGGCGTAGTTAGAAATATTAGACTAGTAATTGCTGAAAGTACGATATCTTCGTCTTGCGAAGAGAGCAGCGGTGTCAACAGTTGGATGCCTCGATTACGTAAAATGTACAATTTATTTATCGGATCTAAAATGTAAATGTTTAATTATTATTTACCGAGTACTATTTTCTAAATTAACAATCTACTTTTTGGAGCAAGCATATACTCACCAACACACAGATTACAAACACCGCCTACCGCGAAGCGTACCAGCTTCACATTATCCTCGGATAAAGTATGAAGAAACAGATCGATTATTTGTAGCTGCCTTATGTAGCCGTAATTAATAGGATCGTAAGCGAAATTAGCAAGGTTCGCTAATACCTGTTCCTTTGCCTCTGTAAAAAGGATTCATAATATTGGTTATGAGCGACTGGCTGACCCATCTCTGCAACAGAAATTTACCTCTAGATTTAGTAGTTTGAAATTCCGTAGCTAAAAGCTTCAGAAAATCATAACGACCGATGCTATTCTTGCCAGTGCGTTTAATTAATTGCTCCTTATTAGTAAACATTAGATACCGAACTTTTTATCGAACTATTCAAGCTATTACGTCACTATCGTCCCTATTTAATTCAATTAAATTGGTTTAAATGCTCCTTTGAAATGGTAACTTAATTGAGAAATTAATTCGAGAAGTCTACGCAATTATTTTGGAGCATTGTATTTATAACATTCTATCTTAGAATCTCTGTGAATCGAGGAAAATATCAATGCTTTTGAATTTCATTGGTAAATCATGTTACGGGACATGTAATGTTACTTTTTCGTATTACATCGTATTATATCATAACAATGAGTTAAGTTAACTAATGAAAGGAGAGAGATTATCCGGATATGACGTTTGCCAGATTAATATTGCCGCGTTATATGTAATACGAAGCTATATATTCATATCTAGATCATAGTCGATGACCGGATGTGTTATATCGATGCAATATTAATCTTATTGGTAGGCAAACTATTTCTGTCCCGTGTCTGGTTTAACGAAACCAATCGGCATCTCGATATTCTTATCGAACGCTCCGTGCGCTTAAGCGCATATTCGAACGGACCCGTTCCTCTACCATATTTCTTACGCGAGTACGGCGAATCGTGGCTGTTGGGGAGTCATGGTTTAACACGTAGCCGGTGTTTGACGTGTCTTAGCCTCCTAGCCTAGGCATAGTGGTTTGGTAATTTGTTGCGAGCTGCTTGATTTGCAACGTGCTGGATGGGAGCGAACGTTAATATGTTTATGGCAAATGTCTGTTGAAAACTAACGGAAATAATCCTCCCATTACGTTCGCCAATATAAAGGAAATATGTTGCCAAATAGATCGTCCACGACAAATACCAGGAAAGATATCATGTTCCCCGATAAGAAATCGGCTCCGAAGCAAATGAAAAGCTCCACGTTAACGAACGCCGCTGGCCTTAGTTCCCTCATCACTTTCACTGTTTTGCTACTCGCTTGGATTTCAGGATTCGCCTCTCGGCTCTTCGCCGTGATCCGTTTCGAAAGTATCATACATGAATTCGATCCTTGGTACGTAATTTTACACGTGTGCTGTACGTGAACATACGCATACGCGGACAATTTATTTCGATGTATTTATCTTTTTAAATACAAGAGAATTTTTAATACAATGATAATTATTCAATTGGAAAGTGAATTAATTTTTTATTCGATACAGGTTCAACTACAGAGCAACGGCATATATGGTGCAGCATGGATTTTACAATTTTTTAAATTGGTTCGACGAGAGGGCTTGGTATCCACTGGGCCGCATCGTAGGCGGCACTGTTTATCCTGGATTGATGATCACATCCGGCTCGATACATTACATACTACACTCTTTAAATATCCCAGTGCACATAAGGGACATTTGTGTATTCCTAGCTCCAATTTTTAGTGGCCTCACTGCCATTTCTACGTACTTACTGACGAAAGAAATATGGAGCGCCGGGGCTGGTTTATTCGCCGCGTGCTTTACCGCGATCGTGCCTGGCTACATTTCGAGATCCGTGGCGGGCAGTTACGACAACGAGGGCATCGCCATATTCGCATTGCAGATTACTTACTATCTCTGGGTTAAGTCCGTTAAAACCGGCTCTATCTTCTGGGCTTCTATGACCGCTCTGTCCTACTTTTACATGGTGTCCGCGTGGGGTGGCTACGTTTTTATCATTAATCTGATTCCATTCCATGTTTTCGCGTTGCTGGTTATGAATCGATTCAGCAATCGCCTTTTTACGAGTTACACCACGTTTTATATTTTGGGGCTTCTGTTGAGCATGCAAATACCGTTTGTTGGCTTCCAACCGATAAGAACATCGGAGCACATGGCTGCGGGAGGGGTGTTCGGTCTACTAATATTCGTAGCAGCTCTCAGGTGTGTTTATCGAATATATATCGATAATACAGACGTATAAAGTATCTTAAAATAATACTTGGTTTTATTTCTTGCAGGTATTTGAGAACCGTACTTACGAAATCCGAGATGAAATATTTCGGAGGAGTAGTCGCAGTTACAGCCGGCGTTCTGTTGCTGGTTCTGATATTTTTGACCTACACCGGCGTCGTGGCTCCTTGGAGTGGAAGATTTTATTCGCTATGGGATACTGGCTACGCGAAGATACACATTCCAATAATAGCATCCGTTTCCGAGCATCAACCAACGACATGGTTCAGCTTTTTCTTCGACTTACACATTCTTGTTACAACATTTCCCGTTGGCCTTTGGTATTGCATTAAACATATTAATGACGAACGTGTTTTTGGTAAGAGTTTTGATAATAAAAGAATGCATATTACTATCGACGTTTATGTATTAATAATCGATTATTTTGCAGTTATATTGTACGCTTTAAGTGCTGTTTATTTCGCTGGAGTAATGGTGAGACTTATGCTTACTCTAACGCCAGTGGTTTGCATCCTTGCCGGGGTCGCGTTCAGCGATCTCCTGGAATTATTCTTTAAAGAAGAAGATAGCGAGAGAAACGATCGGAGTAGTAATGGGAGCGAAGAAGAGAGCGAGGAGGAAAGAGAGAGGAGTCCTGGTAGAGCGTTGTACGATAAAGCTGGTAAACTTCGTAGAATGAAACACGAGAGACCTAGAGGTAACGGAGACGGGCTTGGAGTTAATCTCCGGAACGGGGTGGTCCTCGGTGCATTTATGTTGATGATGATGTTTACTTTACACTGTACTTGGATTACAAGTAACGCGTACTCTAGTCCTTCGATTGTCTTGGCATCGTATAGTAACGACGGCGGTAGAGCCATACTTGACGATTTCAGGGAAGCTTACTATTGGTTGGCTCAGAACACACCTATCGATGCCAGAGTTATGAGTTGGTGGGACTATGGTTATCAAATTGCTGGAATGGCTAATAGGTAGATACAGAGAATAGTATCTTAAAAGAATCTATACGTTCTCCCGAAGATTAATTCCTAATATGCTCTGTTGGATTCTAGAACTACACTTGTGGACAATAATACTTGGAATAATTCCCATATAGCTCTGGTTGGGAAAGCAATGAGCTCAAATGAAAGTGCTGCCTACGAAATCATGACGTCTTTAGATGTAGACTATGTGTTAGTTATTTTCGGAGGGATGATCGGATACTCCGGCGATGATGTTAATAAGTTCCTTTGGATGGTACGGATCGCTGAAGGTGAACATCCGCAGGACATCCGCGAGAGCGATTACTTCACCGAAAGGGGAGAATTTCGCGTGGATTCCGAGGGTTCGCCTACGCTCTTGAATTCATTAATGTATAAGTTAAGCTATTATCGATTTGGAGAAGTTAAGATTGATTATCGATCACCTTACGGTTACGATCGCACGCGCAACGCAGAAATAGGGAATAAAAATTTCCAATTAACGTATTTAGAAGAAGCTTACACAACCGAACACTGGCTTGTTAGGATCTACAGGTAATGTTGAAATTGAAGAAGTTTACATATTTCTTTTTTAATGAAATTAAATAAATTTCGCAGGGTGAAGAAACCAAATGAATTTAATAGACCTAGTATTCCAATATCTAAACGGATCGTTGCACGCAACGCCAATTCATATATCAGTAAAAAGGTGAGTGATCTTATTCCATACGAAAATACAAGGAACATGAGATTGCATTTTCCGGATGTTCTGTCGTATCGTTTCTCGTTTTCCGAGGCATCGCATTGTTTGATCTTGAAACGTAGTTGAAGTTTTGGGGGGTTGGATATTAATGTTTCAGACACCACGTCGCAAGAAAGGTTACATAAAAAGCCGGCCAGCTGTTATTAAGGGACAGAAACCTCAACGAAGGACTACGTAACAAACATTTATTACCTAATTGATAACGGTTTTCAAATACAACTTTTGTAATAAAAAAAAATTACCGTCCCTTGGGTCTACCACAAACTATACCTCAAACTAAGAATTTAATATCATTACAAATTCAGTCGATTGAAATATAGAATGAATAAAAAAAAGAAGAATTTCCAACGTTTCAAACAATTGGAAGAACTGTTTTATAAGTGTAATATAAAAAAAGGGGGAGGGAGATCGTGTCCTTAATTTCGTTCACTGAAACGAGCGTTTATTTCTTGTTGGACTTTCGAAGATTATTAAATACTGTTTATGTATTATTATCTTACATATCGTTTGGGTAAAATATCATTTCTATACGATTGCAATATATAACGGAGTTTGCAATGGATTCGTGTTATTTATGAACTTAACAAATCAGTATGCTCGCGCATTTCAAATTCCTCTGTGCCCAACTATTCTCTAGTTCTTTACTCGTTTTCATTTTTTTTTGTTCATCGCTTTGTATGTCTCATTCATAAACGCAATTACAAATATAAGCAATCACAGTTCAAATTCCTCGGTGAGAAAAACTTGAAAAAATTGACGATAAATATAAAGACTTTTGTTATCTATGTGTAATGCACATTAAACTCAAACACGTAAAATTTTACTAGCGTAGCGAATAAAAACATCTATTAAATATCAAGCAGGCGAGATCGGAGGGATCGAATACGTGTTATGTGTACACAGTTTATTGTATAGTATCTTGTTGAACATTTGTAATAACAATCTTGTCACTTAAGAGTATTGTATCGTTCGAAATTTTATTTTTATTTTCTGTATAGAACCTGAGAATATAAAGAACCCAATTTTACGCAATAGAAATATGTTTCCGCACGTATTACTTTGATGTTTCGTTGTGTAATCCTCTAATTCTGTGCTGTTCTTGTATTCTCGCTGAAAGACCAGGCTTACATTGATGATTCTTTGCTATGATATACGATAATATTATTTACACGTAAGTAACAAATATAATTAATGGTTTCAGTAGTAGATGTATGTGTTCATAACGTCACAGGATTATAGCTAAAGCAATGTTATGTACACGCAGTACCTGTGTACATGGTCATTGTGTATATTTAATTATGAGAAGGACGAAGGAAGGAAATATAAGCGAAAATGAAGTTGTAGTACATATTATTCAGGGTGTCTACATATCCATCGTGAATACACCAATGTTTTGCTTTAAATATAACGTTAATATGAGTTTCTTAAATTATTTCAATTATTCACGTCTTGCATTTATATTTTTTATACATAATCCTACATACTTGTAGCGCAAATTCTGTTCATTTATGACATTAATTTGCGGCATTTAGATCAAT
Organism: Andrena minutula; assembly: GCA_929113495.1. Classification (NCBI taxonomy): domain Eukaryota; kingdom Metazoa; phylum Arthropoda; class Insecta; order Hymenoptera; family Andrenidae; genus Andrena; species Andrena minutula. The sequence continues at coordinate 5,735,369 of OV815995.1, read as the reverse complement.
GAAATATGTAGTCATATTTCATAAGATTCGAATCCAGCTGTTCCCGATAGCGTATAATAGATTATTTATATTATATAATTAATATTTCTCTCCGAAAAGGATAAAATATACAAATCAACAGGTGGCCACTGACAATGCATTTCATCGCGAATAGGTTATAATCTTTTAAATGTCAAAATCAGCTGATCAGTGGTAGCCATTTTTCAAGGTTTCTGGATTGAATGAAGAACGAAATAAAAAAGAATCTTAATTGTATTTTATTTCTGCAAGTAATAATACAAAGTACAAAATATATCTTTGCTTACACATAAGTATTACTCTAATCGTAAGTTACAGTCTTATATAATTATTGCACCATCTGTATTGGGGTGTAATTTGGTATACAAAATACTGTTGTCTTCTTTACTCTTTCGTTTTTCTGTAAGGTACTTTTGAAGATATCTTATAACATACGCAGGAAACTTATTCTCCCTATGTCGTACAACTATGTTACACGTGTTCGTTCGCTGAGGGTTCCAGTGATGGTCCAGTGGCGACTCCTCCATTTATTTCTGACAACTCCTTCAGTACTGATTCCAGATCTGGGTCGTCTGGTCTTTGGGTCCTGATATATTCCTCACAATCCATTGCGCTATCCTTAATCGCTGGTATGAACTCCTCCACCTCTTCCATCATCAGCCCCCATTCCCTGCAGCAACTAAGTCTTATTTCATTTTCGACAAATGTAGACTGCATAAAAGCCTTCAAATCTCGGAGAAGACGAGTCAGCTTGGTGTCTCTATCATTTGCGACTGCCACAGCCAAGAGTTGGACAACTGGTTTGTTGATTATTTCTGGGACCATAAATGCCATCATACAGCACAGAAAAGCTCTCGGCCACTCAACATCTCTCCTTACGATCTGGGATGGCTGAATCAGAACTGTGCCGAAACCATTATGAAACAGTGTCACTGTCATTATAGGGTTTGAGGCTGCTATCCTTGGCAAGGTTACGATGTCGGGTTTAAAGCAGAAGTAGTCAGCCGTTGTCAAAGTCAACGCGATGTTGTATTTCCAGCTTAGCACCAACAGGGCTCGTTCCATGTCAGTGGAGGAATTCATGAACTTTTCGAATCCCCCTTCGAGAAAGAATAAACAGAGCATCTCAAAATCTTCGAAAAAGCTGAGATTGTTAGAGAAGACTTTTTTGTTTAGTATGGTCCCTACTGTCTTTACAGTTGGAATTCTTATTTCTCTGACTTCACGAGACTTTAGTTTATGGCACATGACCATAAAAGATCTCCACATTGATTTATGTGTGATCTTAGGATAAAAATTGCCAATGTTCATAATGTCCTGCTGCAATCTCGGCGTTGCAGCCTCATCCTCCACGACAAAATCGGAGTTCAGTCGGTTTATTATGGACAAAACGCATTCCTTCTTGTCCAAACCGTGCTTCTCTTTGAACTGGAGCATCTGTGTTGCGGCATCTAAATTTCTTCTTGCCATCTTCTGCTAAACGAATATGTTCTACGATCTTCTGACCAAGTTTAGCTCAGCACTTAAAAATTGATCCTGTTTTGTTACCATTTCTTATGCTTGGTCGGCTTGGTTACGTACTGCGTGAACGTAGCTAGAGAATTGCGTGCAATCGATATGTAAAATAGGAGCCAAATTCGAAGGCAGATATTTGCAGACTCTTGCGAAAGTATGTGCGATTGTTAAGAATACGCGATGCGGGCGGCATGCATGGGAAAGATGTTGGTCAGAGCTCGAAAGCAGTTAGAAGAAATCAATTGGCAGACCCGAGGACGAATCTCGAGGTTCAGTTTAAGTCACGAATTTCTTGAGATGTCCCTGGACTACAAGGATCTATGGGTGGCCACGGATAGAAAATAAATATATCAAGTTATGAGTTATTCTTTAACATCGCATTTGAAAAGAGCATTATTTAAAGTTGATTTATTAATGAATTAAAATAGAATCGAATGAAAATAGCATTATTTCAAGTTAATTCATTAATCGAATTAAAATAGAATTTAATTTCAACAAAATTTACGAAAAAATTTTATCGGATTGAATTAAATTAGAACTTTATTTCGACAAAATTTGTGAAAAATTTAGCTCCTTCCCCTAGAAATTTTAATTTAATGAATTAAAATAGAATTTAAATTTAACAAAATTTGCGAAAAAATTAGTTCCTCCAACTAGATATTTAAACGCAATCAATTAAAATAGAAGATAATTCCTTGGAGAAGCTAAAAAAATTTAGCTCCTCCAACTACAAATTTTAACGTAATTAATTACAGACGAAATTTACTTCGACCAAATATAGGAAAAATTCTCCCGCCCACGAAGTTTCATCCTAATGAATTAGAGTAGCATTCGATTTCAACAGAATTCGCGAGAAACTTAGCTACTCCAACTAGAACTCTGAACCTAACGAATTACAATACTATTTAATTTCAACACATATAATAAAAAGCGAGAGCAAAGTAAATGAGATTTACCGCGCGCGAGCAGCAATTAAAAGGTTATGTCGAAACGGACTAACGAAGAGCGATCTAATCGCTTCTAACGGGAATATCCGAGATCCTGTGGAAATACGATTCTGTATATTATCATATGAAGTCAGTTAAGACTTGGAGCAGGCGTGATACGTTCGTGCATTGAATTCATAGTGATAATACAGTGAATTCAAAGATTTTTCGCATCAGAAACTGTTCGTGTGTGCAGCGTCCGCCATTTTGCTTCCCTTACATCTGACATGTCTTTCTAATGTTATTATCGATGAATGCTGGAATTTGTGCGTGAATCTTCAATCTCGTTGGAGTGTACTATCTTCCAAGAAAAAAGGGTCGGATTGTTCCTGATTGGGCAGCAACCTCCATTGCTATTGGAACTATTGGAAGTAATGTGCATTGTCCCAACCTCGGCCAAACTAAACGAAACATTCAGCACATAAAGGGGAGTTCGTGAGCGCATTTGTGAACAGTTTACTTCTTGTTAATGGGTGCGAGTATGCGGCAGAGCTCGCTCGACGAGCTTTCTCCACTCTACCGTTGAAACTTAATCACGATATCTCGCACAGTGTCTTATTTCCTATATAACCAGTGAACATAACCAAACAGTGTTGATAGTCAACATCGTGTATTCATGTCAACACCGGAGATAAAAAGCTTATTAATATGGCATTGACTTGTCAGAGATTGCTAGAACTCCTGAACTCGGTATCCAATGCTATGGTCTCATACAATACGGTTACTCAAACATGCGTAGGATACGTTTGATATGAACTGCTATGCGAGGCAAGGATTGTTTTTATCCTGATCTAGCCATGGACTAAGTTCACGCTTACTGCTTGAACCAGGAGACTTTACTAATTATCTGGTACATATTACGCATAAGAACACACGAACCCAAGCTCCGAAGTGATACAATAGCTTTAATTCATATAGATATTATCGCAAGCTGAAGTATTATTCGCACTTTTAAAGCGTAGAATAAATTCTCATCGTCGTTCGAACATACGAATCTTTTTTGTAAGATCGTCGTTATGAAATATCATATTAGACGATAATTAGGGGATCTTGAACGTTTCTATTAGAGCAGAATCCATGACAAAACTAAGTTTTGTACATATGCACATAAATGTAAATAATATTTAGCCGAGTGCACATTACATTGGCGTTTCCAAGTACGAATAGTGCGCGTGACTATTTTATAATTTATTATATTTTGTACAAAGGTTCGTTTTATTAGTTACATCCCCCTCGATGCGTAAGAAATATCGATGTTCCCGAGGCAGATAGAGAAAAGCAAGCTGTGATACGATAAAAGTAATATTTTTTATTTTTTTATTCCCAGTATTATAAATTCAGAGATAATACTGTTCGCACTTGGATCTTGGCACATGGCGTGAACTAAGTTTTTAACTAGATAGGAAGAAAGTTGATTTGGAGGGTTTGAGAATGCAGGTGGAACAGGAGACGAGAGAAGCGGTAATCAATGAAGGTCCCCATATCCGAAAACTCAAACATGGACAGTAAATTGAAGTTTTCGGATCGCTTGAAGGCTTTACTGAAAACCGAGGCTCGCCAGGATGTCGATCCGTACATTTTCAGCGAACCCGAGCCATTCACCACAGCGGCGGGGAGAAACGTCGCAGTAGTATCATCTAAGAATCCTAAAGTAATGCAAAGTTGTAAAAATATTAAGTCTAAAAGGAAATGTATTAAGCAAAGAATAAGGATAACGTCCGTACCAGATGCAGAATACAAAGCTGTACAAGACCGTGCTATAGAATTAGACGTTGACGGTAGTGTCGTTGGTGGTGGAGGCGGTAGTGGTGACAGTGAGAACATAGATTATAAAATAGCGAAAGTAATTCAACAGAAGCGGCATCGCGTCGACAAGTTGCAAAGATTAAAATGTAGAAGGCAAAGTCGGGACCATACCCTATTGTATTATCCTAGAGCTGGAGACGAAATATCGGATAGCGATTCCAGCGGGGACGAAGTGACGGTATACCAGCGATACTGGTTCTCTGGAGAAGCTAGCACGGCGCTAAATCGTTCCGCACGCCTCAGTCAATTGCGCTCGCAACTGAGGAGACGATTGATTCAATTGCATAAAGGTGGAACAGATTCGGAGGCCTTGCTACGTGACAGAGCTAGATGTCTGTTGGAGGCCGCTTACAAAGATCCTACGTCCACCGCCAGAGCTTTGATCGATTCCCCGAGCACGAGCAAAGTAGTAGACGGGCCACTGTTGGTCGGCGGACTCTGCGGCGCCGAAGGATGTCAGCAGACATCCTTGCCCTGCACGCGCCATTGCTCTCGCCACATTATGCTGAACGGAGATCAACTGTTATTTGAACATTGCACTGCCAAGTTTAGTGATAACACACAATGCTGTATTCCTGTGTTCGATGTTGCGCACGAATTACCTCTTTGTCCGGAGCACGCGAGGAAAAGGGATAATTACCATCGTAAAGCCCAAGAGTCTAAACCAAAGAAAGCTCGTAAGAAGCCGACGTCCCCGACAATTCCCAGGCCTAAACCAAAATCCAGGCCAAAGAAACGAAAACGGCCTCCGGCGAACAAGCTCGAGACTAAGAGTCCTACCTTAGTGCACGAAGAGAGCCAATACCTGAGTCAAATAAACTCTAGTGAAAATCAGACAAAAACATTGAATAATTTGAATACCGTAGCGCAAGGAACCTCGCACTCTTCTAATTTAAATTTAGGATTAGGGCTCGGTCTCGGAGGAGGGCTTAAGGTAGACCTGGGAGATCACGAAGTGTTTCCTTCTTTGGACGCTGCGGAGCACGATTTTGGCAATGTGCTCAACAACTTACCCCCTGACGCTTTCAATGACATATTCATTGGTAATTACACTCTTATTATTGTAATACATTCTTATATCGGCTGATATATAGTTATTACTCCTCGATTCAATCTGTTATTTAATTAATTCCAAAGGTACCCCTACATTGAGTACATTAGCCACAGTACAAGTTGAATAACATTTCCTATTCTGAACACTAGAGTAGAACGAGACTTGTTATTTATTTTGTAGAAAGCAGAAATGGAGAATATGAACCGTCAAGGGAAGAAGAGGAAGAGTTGGAGCGAGCGTTGGAGGCAGTAGATAAAGATGTACGGAATTTAGAGAGAATGGGGCAAACGCATGGACTTTTAGAGCCGGCCTTGTTGGCTCAACTTATGTCAGATATCGCTTCGTAGCCCCGTCTATTTTAATAATAATATAATACTTTGAAAACGAGTTCGCGTGTGTTCCTTATAATATAGAAAGAAATACTGTTTGTGTCTGTGCTGCTAAATGTAAGATTGTGTTATTGACTTTCATTACATAGCTACGCAAGTCCGAGAGTAATGGCAGGGATTGACATACAGAAAGTAAAAAAGAAATAGTAAAGTTATTAATTTAGCATAAATATCATTGGACGCATCGTCATACCACGGCTAGATTTACATCACGTACAATAGATCACATCTCTCATTAAACACCGAAAAATTCCATCCTTTCTGACAAATAATTATAAATATACCATCATAATCATCTTACCCCTCGCACTGTATTTCCAATTCGCTTGTAAATTCTTACGAGTATACTTTAAAAACAAATCAGTTGCGATCTTGTAGTTATAATAGCATGGTTATTACCGCGTCACCTTAATTGTGCAGCATGAAAACGATTTTATAAAATAATTATAACATATTCGAATCTTTCAGGGTACGTAGATTTTCTATTATTTATTACTTTCTGCGACAATTGATTAGGAACACGATTTATTTAAACAGACTTATCGGTACATTATTTTCATGTATAATCTTTATTTTGCTTCTAAGTACCCTGATGTATCTACAGGATATATTCATAGATTTTAAAAATATGGTCGAACGACGTTCATAAAATCATTTAACGAAATATTAAAAAAATTAATGAGTTGATTTGTAAGTATTTTACAATCCATTATAATAGAAATTCAACGATTTATTTATGTAAAGAAAGTATCAGTAACGATTCTATTAAAATACGAATTGCTCCTGCAAGTTTGTGAAGTTACAGTGTCTACTAATTCTAAGTAAGATTGAGGATCCTTTCGTTCGTTCGAGATAGGAATTAAGTACAAGGGCTATGTTCGATGCATGTTTTGATAAAAAGTGTAACTTAGTTTTCATTCGAACGGGAAATTAAAACTATTTTAACAAGTTACCTCTCGTTGGAAAACTTTCGTTTATCGAATGCAGTTGCACGGGCACAGGACTGATCTTAAAGAAAATTACACGCTCACGTAATCACGTTCATTTTCATCATTTATCCGCTGTAATAATGTACGCAAGTAATCGCAAATAATCTTACTGACACATGCATAATCATCGCTGTCATCGTTTCCTTCATTTTGTATTATAATCATGTAGGCAAAAATGTTCAGTGATAGATAGCTGTAACAATTAAAAATTCAAATTAATAAGAAGTGCCGAAATAGTTTCATTTTTTTTTATATTTCTAGTAATTATATATAATACGTTTAAATTTCTTTCGCAGCCTATGAGAAAAGATGACACGCTGTGCATTATTTTATTATCCGAAGTAACGACATTAGAAAGTAAAATTTAAGGGAACGTTAAACCAGGCACAGATTCTGAGAGTAAAACTAGATTGCCTTTGTCAATCATAAGGACGGCTGGGTTACTTACTGCCATTTAATATTTAAAATATCGCAATATAGCTGTAGCGTTGATACTAGTGTTGCCTGTGTAAATGTAATAATTCAAGATGTACACGACACAACTTCAAATTATTAATACATATCGTAATTGAATTCGAAGGAAGGACACATTGAACGACTTTGTAATGGATTATGAATACAACTGTCAATAAATTATAAAACAAGAGACACATTTCACACGTAACACAAAGATTTGTATAGATTTCTCCGAGATCTAGATTTTATCATCGAAGTCTCTGTGCCAAATGTTATTAACGGAGGGATTAAATTTTGTACATCATACATGCGTGTCACTTATTCGTAAATAATAGGTCGCAAAGAAGTATACCTTGGATAATGAATGTTTTAGGTAGATGTAAACCATCGCAAATAAATAGTAAATTTGCCACTTGTAAATGAAAACAAAAAAATATAATTTGCAATTTAACCCATATTGGGATTAAATTAAATATATATATATCTATATATATTGTTATTATATATAACGGTAGTAAGTAGGTACAGTAATTATTTATAAAAGGACAATGCAGAATTAATCGTGAGGCAAAAGCATTGCTTTGGAAATGTACCTATATGTGTATCTCTTTGTAAAATATCAGCATTAGTACTCATTATTAGGCATTATCAATTATAATAAGCATATTTTTTACATTGTCTTATTGTACTCAGTTTATCCACCCTCATCACGTATCCCTTAAAGCGTTCTTCTCGAACATATGTGTCTATATTTAATCATACTTTACACAACAGAATATTTACCAATATCTACTTTGCATATTTTGCGATGTATATTATAATTTTCGTGACCTATAATCGTTGAAAATATTCTTCAGATAATGATTTCAATTTTGTATACCTCTATACTCAATATTGATCGTGATATTGAATGAAAAATAGGGATACATTATTATTTTACCATTGTCAATAAATTCATACTGTTTGGATCAATAAATATGCGATAATTTATTTTGAAACATCAAATATAGGCACATTTGTTCGATTACTTGATTGTTATCAATTCATATTAATATTAACTAAGTATACAAATAATAAAACAGACTTAAAACAGTGATCAACGATTGGAATCTGTTTCATTAATTTTTTTACTTTATTTTGCAAAAACATTACTTAATAAACAAAATAGTAATTTTTATTTGTCATCGATTATTACGCTTCGTAACATACATTGCTACTTCTCATGTATTTAACCGCATTGTCCACGTTAATGTGCTCTAAGAAATTGCGTATCCTTTTCAGATGAATTACGAATCATTGGGTTGTACTACTTAGCAGGTACCTGACCATCTGTTGACTTGTACCACTTGCGTATTGCTTTCACTGTACGGATTTCATACGATCAGAGATAATTCCGCAGCAAATAGATATCTTTCATCGGTTAATTGTCTATTACATTCCACAGATATTACTGGCCAGTAAATGTTTACAAATACTCAGTACCTAATACAGACAGAAAATTTCAGCCCTTTAATTCTTTATAAATTGGAATGCTTGGTATATAAAAAAATTATTCATACAACGTCCCGATTGAAAATGTATCAGCATCCTTATATCTCCGACGTTTAATTTCTCTAATAAGCCACTTTTTTCTTGCTTCCTCGCGGACAGTCTGATAGGCTTTAAGTGTGATATCCTTCACAGTAATTGGAAAATCTTGCACCAAAGTAGTTTCAGTTTGGAACAGTGGAATTCGTGGAGTTTTTATAATTTTATGCTTGAATGTAAAATACAGAAATGTAATATCAATGTTGGGCAACAAATGTACAATATAATACAGTTAAATTCCCCTTGTAAAAACTTACCACCGTATCTTTCGACAAAGTATCTCTCGCAAGTTTCTTCGCATCGAACTTTCTCCTCTCTGATATCTGAATTTCGGTGGTCTGCTCTTCTTCCTGAGGCACCAGCATCACATCAAAATCAGCTTTATTTTGCCCTAAAATTCCTATTTTGATGCCTAATCGTTGTAACTTATCTTCTGGCGCAAGAAGGGCGTTTTGTAGATAAACAATTCGTTCGTCGCTGGAATCATCTCCTATGCCTGTAGAATATAATACAAAATTACCGTCTTTTATTATCAGACAGGAAAATAAAAATCAATAACACACCTAAAGATAGGAGACGATAATCTGTATTCGAGTATATTAATTCTTCTATCAAAGGGGAATTTCTTAACAATTTTCTCTTTTCCTGCACTTCTCGACCCTGCAATACTTTGATATCATCTGCTAACATATCCTGAACAACTTGACTTGTACTTTGCCTTTTCGCCATGTTGTACGCATCGGTTCTAAATAATCTGTGTAATTCTATTTCTACGAAACATAGCTGCTTATCAGAATATAAATTCTCCCTGATTATCATACTACCAACGACTTCTTTTTTACTCAACTAACTTACCGATCAAACTAAAGTATTTACGTTCTAAAGCTATCCAGACAATACGATGCGATATACAGATTAATACTTCGAACATTCTTAAGTCTTTCTCTCCTTGCGACTGAGTTAAGGAAGTCATTCCTTTCTTCCCACTGGTCATATGGTGATACTGAATGGTGTCTTGGCAACCTACTATTAAATCGGCATATTCTCTACCCAAGATACACCGGAGATTTTGCATCTCCCTCGCGTATCTAGATCTATAGCCTCTGGCTAAAGGATTCGGCGCTTTTTTCATAGTGGCTGCACGCTCGGCCATTAAATCCTCCCATATCGCTGTGTAATATTCGAAGTAGATTATTAAGGCTCTTAGGAAACGATCGACGATTGGCAAGTGAAAGAAATTTATGAATTGCGGGCTGACGTGGCTTGCTAATAAGAAGAGTACGAGATCCTTTATGTCTTGTAAAATAATAATGTTCGGCTCATTGGGGGATATCTGTCTTAGATAAAACCGTCTATATCTCAGCTGAAATAATGGATATTTAAATAAACGAAGAGATTATAGGGACCAGTATAATCTTTCTCCTGTTATTCACCTGTTCACGTTGGCTTAACGTTTCACGAAAGTTTAAAATTAAATATGCATGTGGGGAATAGACGTCTGAGATGTTAACAGTATGATATATTATTCGTTGGCGTCTTTTACTTGGCTCGTCCTCTGCTTTCGGTATGCTGGCATATAAATACAGAATAAAATTAAAAACGTGTGAAGTACTAAAGTACAAAATTTTTTAAGAATCTTATTACCTTAATCCTAGTACCAGTGCATCGCTAATTTCGTCCCATCCGAAAGATTTGCCTTCCATTTTTAAACGCTTAAAGATCGCGGAATTGTATACATTATTTGAAATGTTTAATTTAAAAGTCAGGTTAACCGATTAAGTACTTAAAGTCAAAACAGTTTGACACTGCGAAAATCGATTGATTATGCGCACGTGTGTACATACTTACTAAGTATCAATTTATATAGCATATATACTTAGAAAAGGAGATATGAAAAACTCGTGTAAAGCTATCACCAAATTTAGTTGATTGAATATAATTATTAGTAAAATTGATTAATTTATCTAATAATAGTATAGGTGACTGTATAAAGATATTAAAATCGTTGGAGGTATAATTCTGTACAACTTAGATTTTATTTACAATACATTCACTCATCATCCTCGTCAATTTTTTCTTTGTATAAAGGATGCTTCGGAAGAGAATCTAAAATAGCCTGGTCTTCCGGGAAGATTGCTATGCTCGGCAAATCCCAAAATGGTGTGTCTGCCTGATCTTTTACATCAGAAGGCCAATGGTGTATTTTACATCTGACTTTTACTTCTTCGCAATTATTAATCTTGACAGTAACGTAAAACTCTTTATTTTCGATCGATAAATCCGGCCCGGATATAGGTTTCTCGGGGATGGTCATTGCGTCTTCAGGAACGATGATGCCTTCTTTACGAAAACTTGCTCTCAAGTGCCACTTCTCTATCGTCCATGGTGTATGTGCAGACATTTGTACGGACAAATAATGTTGAGCCAACTCGGATATAGTTTTATCCACGAACTCGGAACTCTGTATATTCATACCCTTCCTTGCCTCTGTGTCGTCGATTATATATTCTTTCATATTTTCCGGAGTTGCATATACAGCCAGCTTTGGCAACAATAGACTGTGATAAGCCATGAAAGGACCTACGGTGATTTTTTGGCCCTTTATTCCTACATGTTTTACAGTGTCCAATAATATAAGATCGATTTGTTTTTGTTTTCTGGTCACTGTGTTCTCGACGAGGTCATAAACGAAGAATTTAGCTTTCATCGGTGGTGGTCTTTGATTCTTTCGATGCAAACGAGGTAGATATCTTCTCTTTAGGATGAACGTGTTCTGAAGGAAAAATACATTTATTAATTAAAGTTTATATGTGACAGATTTTCTATTTACTAAGAGTTCGTGTGTTACGAGGCTTTTGTATTAGTGATTATTACTGGAGGTTTAATAATAAAACATTACCCGAGTTTGCTGTGTTAATACATCCATCTGATTGGAGAGAAGCATCGTTGATTGTGCTCTTAAATGGCTTACACACAGATTTGTATACCTCAACATATTTATTTATTTACTAAATACGTTTAACTGTAAAGTTAATCTGTTAATAAGTGATTTGTATTAAGAAAATGAAGTTGCTGTAGGTTTGGTTCGGACAGTTCAGGAATCCGGTCTTTAAGCTTTTTCTCACAGATGAAGCTTTGTAATGTAATTATAATTGTCAACAAATGGTTGCAACTATATTGTTAAAGAAGGTAAGTACTGTAATTGTTTTCATAACATTTTATAGGGCCGACGGCAGGTTTTTTTAATTTATGGAGAAAGTTCGCTAGAGTTATCTACCGGCGTAACCTCTGAACTAAGGACTCGCGCGATTTGTGGACACCTAAATAATTTGTTTATTTCTATGTTTCTTCCACTTTGAAATATCTAGACGCGGTGTAGAGTCATCGTGAATCCTAGTGCAATAATTTTTTTAACATTGAAATTGTTTATTTATTGCCTGAAAAAGCGTTTTAAAAATTCGATCATTTTATGGGCACAGAAATGGCGCGTAACGGTGAAAAGTATGAACTAAAATAAGCGTTAAAACACGTCAATGGACTTTATGCTCCGAATTGGCTGAAATTTTGAAACTAGGTTCTTTTTTTGATAAAAATGATGATTGCAAGAATGATTTTTGGCGACTAAAAATTTTTTTTACTATTTAAGTGTCACTTCCTATGTTACCGACAGTAATACAGGTAATAATGGTACCTTCTGGAACCATCGATAGTTCTACACCACTATCGTTAGGTGGCTACGTTGATTTGTGATGCATAAAGTAAACAATTTGTTGATCCACGTTCAAAAATAATAAAATCACAATTTTATTATGTAATATCATACACAATGAGCTACAGTAACAATAAAAGAAATTTACGATTCATTAAATGTACAAAATAATGAACAAATATGTAAGTCTTTTATGTATGCTTTTAAATTTTCGGATAGTGCGAAACGAATTATTCGCACTGAACGTGCCGATCGATGATTATTAACAATGGCAGAGTTGAATTCACCGCCCGCTGAAATTTTAAAACAAGCAATTACAGAAATAAAGGAGCCCGTATTATTTCACCGACTGCTGCAAGATGCAACAGGTGCTTATACCTGGAAATTACTTGAATGGAATTTGTCCGAATTAGCCGAGAAATTTGGAGATATTAAGTTACCATTTCGAGTTGGTCATAATGCTAGATCTGTGGTATATTATTACTTTTATTCTTAAATTGATCTCATGTTTTTATACACGATACAAAGCTCAGCACACTAAGCCCTACTACTTTGTCTCTAGGGTCCGCAATGGGAGGTAAATTGCCCTACAATCTCAATGACACTGTCAGAGTTTGTTCAGAAAGTGAATACGAATGACAGTGACAAAAGCTGGTATTATTTTGATTACAAATACATGCACGAATGGTTTAACGATAAACCAGAGGTAATGGATTCAGTGAATTGGGAAAGATTTGGTTTCGACAAAGAGGGATCCGATTCTACCATTTGGATCGGAAGCAAAGGTGCTCACACAAATTGCCATCAAGATTCTTATGGTTGTAACTTGGTAGCGCAGATTCATGGAAGGTTGGCTGTATTTTGGATCATTTTTTTCTATATAAAAATTCTTTTATTACTTTTACAGATAAAATTTCTTTTATTTATAATGTTTTAGAAAACAATGGCTATTGTTTCCTCCTAGTTCCACTAATTCTCTTCGACCAACAAGGGTTCCTTATGAAGAATCAACTGTGTACAGTAAATACAATTTCTTTTGTCCAACTGAAGAGGATAAAATAAGTCTATTAAACATTCAAGACAAACCAAAATTGGTGACTCTTGAACCAGGGGATGTTTTGCTAGTACCTGCTGGGTGGTGGCATTATGTTGAATCCTTGGACTTCAGCGTCAGCGTAAATGTATGGCTGTCGATAATAACAGACAGTGTAGCACGAGTTAAAGAAGCTATTGTTAAATTAATAGTGGCAAGAATTGGCAAAAATGTTTCCAGTACCTCTGATGAATCTTGCTGTAGTTTATCGTACTGTATGGAATTGGTAATTTATGATAGTTACTAATAATTAATAGATACTAGATAATTAATAGATAATAGATAATTAATTGGTAATAGATAGTTAATAGATAATGAATAATTAATAGATAATTATTTTACAGCTTGGCGTTGCCCTCAAGGAGTGTAAAAATATAGAAAACGAGGAATCGCCATGTAAAAAGATGAAGTACAGTACATGGACAACCAAAGATTTAGCAGCAAAGTACCCAAATTATGTGAAGATCCTCCATGAACTTACAACAAAAGAACTAGAGGAGTTTCTCAAACTGAAGACCGAAAGATTCCCCGAAAACAATGTTGAATTAAAAGGCAACTCTTCTAAACCGGAAACCGACATTCAAACTGCAGGCTTTTCAAATGAACAATTACCTGAAAATATTATTAATGCACTTTGTCACCCTGATGTTGTAAATAAAGTAGCAGATGTACTTCTATCTTCTTAAATCCACACCTTCGATTTTATAATACTCCTTCCTTAAGATAAATTCCACTGTATAGTAAATATGACACATTCGTAACTTTGTTGATCTAGGTTAGGTTTGTTTGACAACTCTCGCGTCTCTCGCCCAGTCGTTGCATATTTAACTGTCAAAAAATTGACGTCAGTGATATTTTTCATGTAAATTGTAATGGGTCTGCTGACAGTACTTAAGAAATTGAAACAAAAAGAGAAAGAAATGCGTATTTTAATGCTGTAAGTATTCGTTCCCCGATACGATCGAATAATTTTGAGGTTATAAACTAACTGCTGTCATTTTCATTGCATTTACTCGTCCTACGATAAAACTACATTTCCATATCGAATAATTCAGTGTTTGTCGTCATGAAATTTATCTGCACAGTCTAACAAAATCCACTTTTCGCACATATTTCAATTTTTTTATAACTAGCATATATATCTCCACAGAGGTTTGGACAATGCTGGCAAGACTACAGTTTTGAAAAGGATCAATGGAGAACCAATTGACACGATATCGCCAACACTTGGTTTCAACATAAAAACTTTGGAGCATCGTGGGTACAAGCTTAACATATGGGACGTCGGTGGACAGAAATCGTTGCGTTCGTATTGGAGGAATTATTTTGAATCTACCGATGGACTGATCTGGGTGATCGATAGCGCAGACAGGAGAAGATTGGAGGACTGTAAAACAGAATTGTACAAGCTGTTACAGGAAGAGCGATTAGAGGGTGCGAGTCTTCTGATACTCGCGAACAAACAAGATTTACCCGGAGCGTTGCCTGCATCAGATATCGCGGAGGTGTTGGAACTGCCAAATATTAAAACACACCACTGGCAAATATATAAATGTTCAGCGGTTACGGGAGAAAATCTTCTCGAAGGAATAAATTGGGTGGTCGACGATATATCGGCAAGAATATTTTATATAGATTAACACCGAGATGTGGATTGGATCGTACAACCAATGTTGCTAGTGTCATAATTTTTTTTATTTAATATATTTATACCCTAGCCGTTAGAGAACAGATTTTTTATTTTTTATTCAAAGAAGCATTGTAATGATGTTATACGAGCAGAATAAAATTCACTGAGCTTTTTCATATTTCTTATTACTTCAAACTATATTGATTCAATGGTAGGCATTGATTTAAATCGTTTTCCTATTACTTCTTTTTCTCTTTCGTTTTTGCCGTTCCTTTCTTCGTTTTCTTTCCTTTCTTCGTTTTCTTCCCTATCTTTTTCTTCTTCTTCACAGGCCTTTCCGGCGGAGGTCTCGTACCTGGATATTGTGTCATATAAACTGATTTCAGTAATTCTTGATTGACTCTATTCTTCTCGTCGGCGAATGCCTTCATAAGTTCCTCTATCAGAGACTTCGACAACCTCATTCCGAATTCTCTCACAAGCTCCGTAAACCTTCCTATAAAGTAGAATTTATTGAGTAACTTGGAAGTGAGCTCGGATGAGCATCCATTTTCTTCCTCTCCGCGCATATTTATTATTCGCAGATCCTCTACGAAAATTAATATTGCATCAATTTCAGGTACCTTTTGTAATGGGATTATCGGTCAACGACAGTACAAAGTGACCAAAGTTCCTGCGGCGTCGTCTGTTCTTCGCTTTCATCGCCTCAAAGTTCGCCCTCTTTAAAAGTATCGCCTTCACATCCGGTCCGACGACTTTATAGTTGCTAAGAATGCCTCCGAGCCTGACATCAAGCTCGGGTCTGCCAGTTTCGATAGCTTCTAATATTGGCAAGATATCTTTCTCCGCCCAAACGTTCGTAAGGTCCAGGACTTCTAATTGACTCTGAGGAGACCTCTCTGGGGTGACTGCTTGTGCCAGGGCGAGCGCGCCATCCCCCTTCAAAGGGTTGTTGCCTAAGTACAGCTCTTGGAGGACTTGGTTCCGCGATAAGCCTCTCGCGATCACCACAGCGTCCTCGTTATAAAATCGATTCCCTGGGACAATTGATAACCGTGATAAGAAGCCTCTCCTACAACTGCCGAGTCATTCGTATTACCAGTCAACCGTAGCTTCGTTAAGCTTGGAGAACGCGCCAATAATTGACGAAGATGAGGGGCGCATTCTCTGCCCAGCGCGTTCCAGGATAAATCGAGATCGACCAAGGCCTCGCTCTCCACGAGTCCTCTGCCGAGTCTCCTCCAAGTGTCCGCGGTGTACAACGAATTCCACGCTAATTCCAACTTCGTCAACGTCTTCGAGCACGAGACCAGCTTCTGCAAATCGTCAGCGCAAGATTCATCGAGGTGGTTGTCGTTCATGGAGAGGCTCTCAAGGCTGCTGTTGTTGCAGACTGCCTCCACGACATGCTCGAGGCCTTCTTTACGAATGTCGCACTCGGAGAGGTCCAGGGTGGTGAGTGTCGTGCTTTTCGATATCCCGTTTCGAAGCCTCGCGGCTCCTGTTGCACCGATGCGACACCCTGGTAGCAGCAATGTGCTCACGTTTTGGTTTTGTAGAAGCAAGTCGTTGAGGTGGTAACAGGCATCCTCCGACAACCAGTTCTCCTACAATTTACAATTGTCAGAGCCCTGACATCTTCAATACTTAATCGACGCCTTGGATGGAAGATGAGAGATCTCCGCGTTACCGTGAGATTGATCGTCTGCACCAAAGGATTGTCCATCAGCGCCTCGCAGAGGGGCCTCATGACTCGCGGATTCACTCCATAATACTGCAGACTGATTTTCTCGGACAGCAACATATCCTCCACAGCCCTTATTGGCTGAACCTTCAGAATCTTCGCTAAATTAAAGAACTTCGCCACTCCGTCGTCCGGGTAAGAGACTGGGTGCTCGTGTGTGGTCCAGAACGCCGGTACCAAGCCGGGATCGTCGGGGACCGGGTACATTGTATACATATTTTGCAATTTCAATTGGGAGTCGCTGATTTCTATGTTCAAGAGGCAAGGGTGGGTGGAGCTCTCCCTGGACGACTCGGTGGAAACGAGGGATCTTTCCTCTGGCGTGATAAGCGTCTCCTCGGAGGCATCCTTATCCTTGGCGATCTACAAATTTCATACCAATCTCGGGAATGAGGTGTCTATCAATCGAGCTACTGGTTACCGAAACAGAATTACACCAAACGTTTCCAGAGACTTCTTTTTCTTCTCCCCAGCTCTTGCCGCGATTTTCTCAGCCGTCTTCTCTTGGTACTCCTCCGTTTCTTCAGGACTTTCTAGTCCTTCCTCGGAGCCCTCCAGCATCTCGCCCTCGCCTCCATAATCCACGTCCCATAACTGGTAATCCGAGAATGCAGATACCGAGGTGGCAACGTCGGCGTCGTCCACCGTCTGAAATCCAAATTGCGCGTCGCGAGTCTGGCTCGGTGAACACGAAGACGTTGCAATGTTACTTTAGTTGCTGCTAGAATCTCCATTTCAATCTTTCCATGTAACCTACGACCCTCAGCGATTCTTCTTCTTCTTCTTTCACTCGATGTTTTCTTTCTTTAGAATTCTTCTTCCTGAATCCCGGCGAATTTGGTCCACGGGTAGCGATAGGAGTCCTCTGCCGTTTTCTCGCGCTGCTGACCGGGTTGCAGCGTTTTCTCAGGGCATCCCATTTACGTCGCGGCTGTTGGACATGCGCGAGTTCACACGGGCCATATTCGGCCACCGTCACGGCTGACTCATTTACCGAGTATTCGTCAAGTGGCTCTTCTGGGCCATTGTATTGTAATTTCGGCAGCTCGTTCATTCAGCGGTGGTCACACACGCGTTGCTGCTAAGCTCGACCGATGGTCCACCGTTGTCTCGGCCACGAAATTGCCCGCACCGGGCCTTTGTTAATCTCAGACGCGCTTTCGATGATAATGAACTGTATTATCCTCAATGAAACGATCTATTGAAATCCGTGGCCGGTTCTGCCGTCGACGAAATCCGGATCCACGGGTCGGTGCTGCTCATTCAATTCCCCACGGTGCTATTAGACATCCGGAATAGGCGGTGACACTATCCCTAACGCGGAGCACGTGTGTATCTCCTGGATACTCCGTCTGGCGTAGACTCGAGAAGAAAACAAGTGGCGGATCGAATTTTATATTAGGAAATACGGAAGAGCAGAATATCTTGTGTGTCTGACTTTTGAAGGTAAATTTATCTAAACCTGACAATGCTTTGAGCGATAGATCCCTCGACAATTTAAATAATCACCTATTAATAAACCAAACTGTTCTCCCCGACGGAGCACAGAATGGCAGAGTTTTTCCCCTAACAGACCTCTTTTTTAATTATCAACCACTTAAACTATCATCTCGGCGCGAGAGTATTAAAAAACAGGCACCGTTAATGTGCAGTTAGTCGCCGGCTGCTCCCGGAAGGCACGTCTGCCAACGATTCAGCGTTCTCCAGCGATTCGAATGCAAGTTGCGCGGGCGCACGCGTGATAGAATTCGTTCGCTGTTGGACGGGCGGGTGGAATAAAGGCGCGCGAGACCAGGCGGTGTCGAAGGGTTGTACTTTTTATTGAAACTCTTTTCATCTTCGTAACGTTAGGCGAGAAAAAGTGTGGGGGGGGGGGGGCTGTTCTTGGGGGCGGAAGGAGCTTATTATTTACACACACACATACACACGCGCTCGCTCGCGCCTCCTTCTCGGTACTATCTGACACAACGGGGGGCTGATCACATCGGCGTGGGATATCCATTAGCTATCTACGGCGGACCAGGGACATTAGTTCGTCGGATTGCGACAGAAGGTTTACGTATCGAGTGGATATGGACGGATCGGCTCGGCCCCGGGCTGGGATCACGCCGATCGTCGGATCGGCAACGCATGAGGAACGATCGAGGAACTAACTGCCCGTGATCATCTCGCGACAATTGATACAAGACAATAAAATAAAAATAATATAATATAAAATAATATAATATAATATATATATATATATATATTTATATATATTTATCCATCGCTTCTCTATATATTTTGTATAATAATATAGATTTTCTTTATAAAATAAAGTATCTGTTATAAAAATTTCTTCCTTCCGTTACAACTTACGTACCGTTTAATAACGAGCTACAACGCCCTCCTCTCCGTCAACGTCTAGTGTACATGTTCGTGACGTCGCAACGATACTAAGAGAAGGAGAAGAAGACAAAGAAATAAAAATTGCACATCTAAAGGGGTAGACCATAGGTAAAAGAGGGGTAGGGGAGGTGGGGGTGGGAAGATTCGTCGGGAACTCGGTGAACGAGGGAGGATCTGGAACTATGTACGTCGGAGGGGTATCTATATACATACATCGTTCGACGACGCGAACGTCGAAAATGTCCGCGCGATTCGGGCGATCGTTGCTGACCGCTATACACGTCGCTCACCCTCCACGGGGAAGTCCTTTCATACCTCTATTTCCATTAACTACAAATAATATTTACCGTCGATCGAGGGCAACGTTGCGTCTGCCAAAGCCTTTCATTCTCTTTTAGCACGCGTGTGTTTTATTTTTTGCTGTTCGATCGGTGGAACTGGGGAGGGCGCGACGTTGTCGAGTGAAAGGGGAGATAGTCTTACGCACGATGTCCTCTCTCTACGAGTATCACAATAATATCGTCCGACGGAACGTCCGAAGCCTGCGCTCGCGCAGAATCATTTGCCTACGAGCACGCGGATACAACGTCGATTCTTAAACTTTAATGGAGCTTGTAGTAGGAGGGGGGAAGGGGGGCTGACGGCGTGTCTCGACAGGGGTGATACAGGCTTAGCGAAATTAATAAGTACGAGCTATGTACATATGTACAGTGATAAAACAACACTCGGCGTTATCAATATAATTATATATCGTCGATCGGTTATTGTCGTGTATCGCCAGGGGTCGAGTGAAGGTGGACAGAGACTTTATTGCTAGACAGGGAGTCATTTGGGATTAATCGTGTCGCGCGTCTATTAGAATCTCAGAGGTTGAACTTCTGAATTTATAAGATGCTTTTACTTTCAATATAATTTTCTTAAGGACTCCTGCCTCTCTCTGTCCACCTACATCCATCCACGGTTAACCCCTGCCTTCGAATTAATTCTACCGGAAAAGAAGTCTCGACGCCAACAGCTTCCAGTCCTCTTGCCCAAAGAAGGCGTAGTACGATCGTTAGAAACGTCTGCGGAAGTACGTGAAACGAAGACGTCGGTTCGACACTCCTTTTCTACGATGCTCTTACGCACCCCGGAATTAATGCCTTCTTCTTAACTCGTCACTAGTATCTGCTCACTTCGTTCGCAGATGTAACGGTACGGGTTCCAGTATTCGCATGTTTCCCGCTGGGAGTTACACGTGTACCGTCAATACTTGGTGCGGTCCTGATGTCTGGCTGGTGCCCGGCTGCTGATGAGAGTACGAAGGTTCCTGGAGTCTGGGCTTGCTGTACGGTTTATGGGGTCCCTCCTCGTAGCTGAAACTGGCAGTGTTGTTCCTCGCTTCCGCGCTGGGCGGCTTGTAGAGCGGCGGCAGGCGATGTCTGCCCTCTTCGGAGACCATCTCCAGGCTCTCCTCGGCAGCGCCGAGAGCACCCAGTGAGGTGCCGGAGAGAGGCCTCACCACGGAAACTCTTGGCTCCCCTTGGTCCTGATCCTTCAACGGGTTCGCGTATCTCCTCAGGTTCTCCTCGTTCTGAAGATTGTTGGACTTCTCGTCCAGGTCGCTGCGGTGTCTGTGCAGTGAGGTCTCGCTGCTGGTCGTCGCCGTCAGGCTGGACCGTTGTCTGACCGATCGCAGATACCACAGTCCACCGAACAGCGCCAGCACCAGCACCGTCGCCAGAGCACCGCCCAAAACGGCCACGTAGCTGCCCGTGCTGCTGACATTCACCGAGCTGGGCTCGCTGAGCAAGGCCGTCTCCACTTTGACCTCGAGCACGGAGGCCAGAGCGAGGGGCCTTCCCAGAGGTCGGCTGAGGGCTTCGCCTAGGTCCCTGGCTGCGTCTGCGGCAGCTTCGGAGGAGACGGTTACTTCTACCGTGTCATTATCCCCGGGCTTCAAGTCGCACAGCAGAACGATGGACTGCGGCCTCCTCGGGTCAGCTAGAAGCTTCCTCAGCCGTCGACAGAGTATCTCCACCGAGGTGCCCGGCGCGAGGGTGTCTCTTCGCAGGAGGATGGTGAGCCTGGAGCAGGTCGGCCCTGGCGTTGCCTGGCCGGGCCAGCAGGAGGGCGGCGCTGGCAGAGCCGGCGGTCCCACTCTTCTGCCGGTTTCCACCGGTCTGCACTCACCCCAAGCTGGACAGGGTGGCGACAGACAGCTCTCGCTGGGGCTGGGAACGCACACCTCGTGCGCCAGACACGAGGTGCCGTTCAGACAGTTCCCAGGGCCGCACCAGATATTGCTGCACTGATTCTTCCCGTTCCGGCACTCGCAGATGTTGCAGTCGTCGTCCCAGCTGGCTACCATGCAGCCCGGTCCGCCGGCGGTGCGGATCTCGCAGCGTGCGCCGCTTCTGCCCGGCGGGCAGATGCAAGAGTAACTCGCTATGCCGTCTACGCAGGTGGAACCACCCGTGCACGGGTCGCTGGCGCATTCGTTCACGTTTATGCGACAGTCCGGGCCGGTGAAGCCTGGCGCGCACTCGCACCTGAACCAGTTGATTCCATCCACGCACTTGCCGCCGTTCAGGCAGGGCAACGGCTGGCAGTCGTCGACGTCGCGGCGACAATTGGGTCCCTCGAATCCCTCCCTGCATACGCATCTGTAGTACCCATCAGCGGTGTTCACGCAGGTCGCCCCGTTCTCGCAGGGGTTGCTCGCGCAGGCCGGCGAGGCTATGTGACAGGCCGCTCCCTCCCATCCGGGTGGACAGTGGCAAGTGAACCCGTCACCGCGGTCCTGGCAGGTCCCTCCGTGGCGGCAGGTCCCTGGCTCGCAGTGACCACCACGTAGAGCGCACGTTTTACCTTTCCAACCACCTCTGCAGATACAAGTGAAATCCGCGACTCCGTCGACGCAGGTGCCGTTGTTGCGGCAGGGCGAGGTGGTGCACTCGTCCACGTCTGGAAAGGAAACACGGTTCTTAGCTATTCTGACCGGAGGGTTACAGGAAGCGTTGCGCAACGATTTTTAGCGGAAGCTCGTGGGTAGATGCTCGATAGTTTACGAGGTATCTAAGAGATACGTTAGAGGAACATAAGGGAACAGTGAATAGCGTTGGCGGCTGAGAAACCCACTCACCCTGGTCGCACAGATCCCCTGTCCAGCCTTCCCTGCAGATGCACTGGAACGAGTTAACCAGGTCGACGCACGTCCCCCCGTTCAAGCACGGGTTGCCCCGGCAGTCGTTGATGTTCTCGTGGCAGTGCATCCCGGTGTAGCCGGGATCGCAGATGCATCTGCCCCCGCTGCATTTGCCTCGGCCGCCGCAGGGCGTCCCCTCGCTGCCGCACCCGATCTCCTCGTCCATGACGCCCAGCTGGGGATTGTGGGACGCCGGCTCGGAGCAGTTCTTCCCCTGCCATTGCTCGGGACAGTGGCAGTAGTAGTCCGTCTGGGTGTTGAAGCACGGCGCCGAGTTCCTGCAGGGATTCGGGCTGCAGTGGTCCCTGTCGATCTCGCACTGATAGCCGGTGAAGCCGACCGGGCAGACGCACTCGTAAGCGTTCACCAGGTCCCTGCACTCGCCACCGTTCTGACAGGGCTTCGAGACGCACTCGTCGATGTCCACGTCGCAATCCTTGCCCGAGTATCCCGGGTTGCAGCTGCAGTGATAATCATCCACCAGATCGATGCAGAGCGCCCCGTGCTGGCACTGGCCGATGCAGTCGTTAATGTTCTTCGTGCAGTTCTTCCCCGTGAAGCCGGTCGTGCAGCGACACCTGAAACAACAGAGAGATCGGCGGTGAGAGGCGCCGTGGGGCAAAGAAGCTGCGTTCCGATAGATAAATTCTACTCCGACGCGGCGATTCAAACGAAATATCAAGGGTTTGAGCAGACCGACTCTGCATACGCGAAGCGGAAAAGATTGTGACGCCCGAGAACGTTCACCGGCTGGTTTCATTCCGCGTTATTTTGCTGGCGAGCTACGTTATTCCGAGCGTTGCGAGATAAAGACGTTCTAATTCAGCTTTGCTTAACGAGCCTGGTAATAAACGACTGCTTTTAGTGCTTTGGACGCAAGCCTTAAGGGGTCAGTCCACTGTGAAGTCATGAAGAATTGTCATTTTTTATGATTATTTTTTTAGTGAACAGAATGTTTTGTTTACTTATTAATACATTTATTGACAGTATAAAAAATATGTTTTAAATTTTTAACGGGTTTTTAAAAAATATATATCGTTTTGAGAAAGCGATGTACTTAGTGCTGGTGCAGGTGATTCCAGGAGAACGACGCATTTGAAACAAAAAGTTCAAAGTGTGTTGTAATCATTATGAGTGTGGTTATCGCCGGAACCAGGATTACTTTTACTGATAAAAAATTAAGAAAATGGTGGAGATTTGAAGTTTGTGTCGAAATACGTTGATTTTTTCAATCATTTTGCCTTATAAAAAGTATGAAATGGTTAATCAAAAAAGGTTTCCGTGGTCCCGGCTATAACCACTGATGTGCTGAATAGCGTGTAAAAATTTCAGACTGATTGGCCAAATATTTGTTTTGTAATCACCTACACCATTTAAAAAAAATGTTGTTTTAAAATAATCGCGTTTAAAGTTTTAAAACAAATTAAAAAATTCTTTCAATTTTTTTGTATAATATAAGAGTAGCTTAATAAATCCCAAAAATATTTATTGCATTATATGAGTCAGTCAGAGCAACAACGGACCAACCCACATTAAAAAAATTTTTGTTTTCCTATTTTATATGATTAATATTGCCTATTGGAATACATTATTGCTACTAATTCAATTTCGAAAAAAATATGAGTTACTCCGTTGTTGCTCTGACTGCCTCATATGTTGTATCTCCGAAGAAACAAATCTTTAAAAATAGCTTAATTTCTCAAACCGTCACAGTGAACTGACTCCTTAAGGACTCTCGTTAGGCAGATACAACATCAGGCAAAAACCAGACAAATCTTACGAAGACACGAGATGCGCGAGACCTATCCGCGGAGTAGAAAAGAGAGGCTTACCTGTAGTCGCCAGCGAGGTTCACGCAGGTCACCGAGTTCTTGCACGGCGACTCCTTCAGGGCGCACTCGTCGACGTCGAACTGGCAGAGGACGCCTTGCCAGGACGGCGGGCAGTTGCAGACGAAGCCGTTCTTGCCGTCGACGCAGGTGCCGCCGTTCTGGCAGGGCTGCGAGGCGCACTCGTCGACGTCGGTGGCGCAATAGGGGCCCGTGAAGCCGGGTGCGCACTCGCAGTGGGCGCTCTCGCCGAGCTCCCTGCACGTCGCTTCGTTCAGGCAAGGGTTGGAGGCGCAGGGGTTGTCCACCTTCTCGCAGGTCGGCCCCGAGAAGCCGTCGGGGCAGGTGCACTTGTACTGATCGGGCGCGGTGTTCTCGCACGTGCCCCCGTTCTGGCAGGGCTCGTGGGTGCCGCAGTAGTTGAGGTCCTGGTCGCAGAGGATGCCGCCCCAGTTCGTGTCGCAGATGCACTGCCAGCTGGAACCGTTGCAGTAGCCGTGCTTGCAGCCCGGGTACGGCGTGCACTGGTCGCAAAGTTCACCCCGCCAGCCGTGCCGGCACTTGCACTCGCCGCTCACGTTGCAGTGGCCGTGGACAGGGTGGCAGCCCTCCTTGCACACCGCTGGAAAAAATAGATCAGTGTCATTAGATCAGATGCTCGATCCCCTAAGACTCTTAAGAGCTTATTCTAGTTTGATAGCGCCCTGCGTTTCATCCATCTATTCCAGAGCTACTCAATTCCTATTCTTCGATAGTTCACACTCTCACAAATCGTAGGTACCCTCTAAAAGAGATGGGAAAAAAATTATTTGAAATCAAAATTGCGTACGAAATTTCCCATCTCTGCCTTCTAATAACATATTATTTGTGGAAAGACGAAGAGTTCTAGCATTAACCACAACTCAATCGGGTAATCCTCCACCGAATGGGAATCGATGTACCCACCATACAAAAGGCAGCCGCGGACGAAAGTTAAAACACGAACAATTAATCTACCCACGGTGACCGTGGCCGCGTGTCGGATTATTTTCTACGTCCGCGATGGAGGATTATACGGTCGCGTCTCTCGCGTACACCTCGAAGAGACGTACGTCGACGGAGGCGTGGCAACAGGTAAGATTCGTCGGGTCTTACAGGTGGCAGGATGACGAAATCCAATTTCGTTGCGGGCTAGCCGAGCCGGGGGTAACGCATCTCTGGAAACGACGCTTTCGTTCCCTGGACCGCCGAGAAAGAGAAAAAGAAGGAGGGACGGTGACGGGTATCCGTGGCCAGGTCCGGGCAACTCAATTAGCCAAGGGGACAGAAAGACGGATGAGAAGTGACAGAGAGAAGGATTATCCCTGCGACCGTGAAACGAAAATTCACGCGGCGCGACACGCGTGCACGTATCCCCTCAAACCTTCCACCGACGTACAGACTCTTTACCGTTACTACGGCCGCTTCGTGGAGAGCCGAGTCATGGGAATACAGCGTGGTTCATCGTCGTCGGTCTGTGCATTTGTACGACGTAACGTTTGTAAAAGTTCAAGTTTCAAAGTTCGATGTAACAGTGTTGGGAAAACACTTTGGGTTTCAGTGCTTATTAACATTGCATCCGAGGGGGGAGAGTTTGGAGACTATAGCAAAGACCCTAAGTAGATTTATTAGTTTAATAAAAAATAATTGATTATAATTTTTTAAAGTTTAATAAATTCAAATATCCTCCCAACGAAATACTTTATTTCAATTAAATTTGTACTTAAATTAAACAAATTATAAAATTTCTTAGGGTCTTCTGGTCCCATAATATAATTTAAACATCTTTACTTAAAATTTAAATTAATAATTTATATTAGAGATAGTAAATATTTCATCAATTCATTCATACAAGCCTTCAATGAAAAGACTATAATATAATAATGGTCTCCCCAGAAGAGGGGGGAGAATTAACGTTGAACAGTTGCGCAGCATCCCCCGTAACGGGCATACACGAAGGGTAAGTGAAATCCGGCGCAGTTCCTTTCTTCATTTGAAAGATTGCGGGGGACTCGTTCCGCGGGTGATCTCTCCTTTCATCGATGTGAGACAAGTGGCTGGAGGAAAAGGGCAAACAGGGTTGCACATGCGTGGAAGAAATGGGAGCGAGTTCCTAGATGCGTGCAAGGAGGATGGAAGTTGTACCCGAGCGAAAGGAAAGCACGAGGAGAACAAGCCCCGATGCGTCGCGGCTTCTTCTTTGCTCAGCGTACCGAGGTCAAAAAAGGTGTGAACGACTAAGTAGTTCCGGAAAAAAGGGGAGCCGTGGCGGTGTCCTCTATCGTCGGCAGCCGAGAGGCGCGGAGAGAAAAAAAGTGTGAATTAGCTGCGGAAGGAGTGACAGTCGAATTCATAGATGCGTGCGAAAAAAGGCAGACAAAAGGTGGCGGGTCGAGCGGGTTTGCTATCGGTGCTCGATGAAGCGCGAGGGTAAAAGAGCGCAAACAAGTAGCTGGAGAGGAAAGGCGGAGAAGAAGAAACGGAGTCATAGGCGCGTGCGAAAAGGACAGGGTATGTCCGCGACGAAAACAGGAGAGCAGAGGATCGGGTTACCGTGGCCTCTTTTACTCTCGGCGCTCCGGGCATCGAGGGGAAAAAAGTGTGAAGAATCAAAGGACGGAAGAAGCTGCAGGTGCATAGAAAAAAGACAGATGCAGTTGGAGACGCGAGAAAAGTGAGACCATCGAAGTCGAACCAGAGGGACGATGAGAGAAGGAGTAGCTGGGGGTCGAATCGCGGTTGGCTTTTTCTTTAGTGGTGCTCGATAGACAGAGGGTGTATAAATAAGTGCAAGTCTAATTATTACAATTAGATACATTAGTCTTCGAATAGTATTCGAAATATTCGAAGTTTATTCGTAGCATTTGAATACTTGTAAAATATTCGAATATTAAATTATTCAAATAGGTCGAATAGGTTCTTACATTGTCTTGCCCCGTATATGTCAATAAATAAATAATAAAAAATAACGATGAAAAATAACATTTTTTCCCTATATTTCTCCATTTTATGCAAGAAAGTCTTGACAGGGCTAGGATTAAAATTAATTTATTAGATGGATACTTATCCTTTGTACTATAAACGATATGTATCAGATTTTTAAATATTATAGACAATTTTACAACTTCACTATGTATCAAAACTATTTAACATCGTAATGTTTACAGATACTTTTATCGAAACTCACTTTTGACGCTGAGGCCCTTCTTGCATCCATCAGTACAATTGCAAAAGTAAGGATTCTTAACAACTAACTTTTATAATATCCAATATGACATTACTAATGCTAATAAAATCACATATGAAATCAATTAATACACCCTCCACCTCGTCAACCACCTTCTACACCCCCTTCTTTTTCCGTACATACAATCACTCCCCAAGATCTATCCACATGAATTTAGGATACCCTTCCTCTACACACACCCAACTACATACCAACTGTTTCTCAAACTTGAGCCCCGAGCCCAGCCATCAAGATATACGTACAGCAGCGCACTTTGAACGTCGCGTGTGCGAAGGCCGCAGAGGCCGAGATCTTTAATGATTAATAGTGCTGGTTTCGCGGACAAGGAACATTCCCGCGGATATTTATGCGACCGCGCCGTGACGTGCGAGGCCCTAAATAACGACGGGGTCTTTCTCGCCGTTGCGTTCGGCGCACCGCTCCGTAGTGTAAGATCGTGTTGCAGAACGATCGAACCCGGACGGCCACCGCGGTTTCCAATTGTTGCGCGGAGGAGACAGGGGAGAATCGCGATTCCCTTCGCGGCTACCTCGTGTCGGGGCAATTACGGCCTCGAACCCCGGGGAACGAGTGCTCAGATGGTGGTTAGATGAAGCCCCGGCGCTCGGGGAACGAACTAGAGCCCCCGGCTCCTTTCTTCGTCGCGGAGGAGCAACAGGTGCGCGAGAGAGTCGCCGGAGAGAACGGCGACGCCGCGCCGCTCGCGTTCGTGACCGGCGATTCGCGGTTCGTTTAGGAAAGTCAATTACAGGCAGGCTGGGGGATCGATCGAGCAAAGTTGCCGGGGAGGGGCGTTAATTACGCTTGTCTACGCGTGAAATCGAGTGAATCCGCGTGGGCTGGCTGGGAACGCGAGAGGGGTTCGCGCATGACCGGGGTATTAAAAGTAAAGAGAATGAAGCACCGATCTTTCGCGCGGAGGATGATTCTGTAATAGGATCCGAGGAGAGCTATCGCAGCTCTCTTCTAGGCGAGAATAAAAGTAACTCGTAGGAGAAAGGATCGAGTGCCTTAACGAGGACTAACCGACGATAAATATTCCCAATTTGTTCCAGATGTTCGGCTTGGTATCCGCGCGGAGTTGTTCGCTGAGGAGGCACAGACCCCGGCGTGTTGTTCGTCGCCGTGTCGAAGTTTCATTAACACCTGGTATACAGTACCGTTCGCCCGTTGTTCAGGCTCTATAAATCCAGCTTGCAGCGTCTACAGTTACACGTCCATCGGGTTTCTTTTCTTAATTCCCCGGCGGTAGGCAAATTAACCCGCGCGATTCATCTTCGTAGCGCCGCGGGCCACTTTAGTTTCTTATTCCCCGATCGGCGGCGAGCCGGCGACGCTGGTGAACGGAACAGATGCGCGAAGAATCGGATTACAGGTGAAGGTTCACGACTTTCACGTTGTAACGTTTACCTTTGCCCACGGGAGGCGCACCGATAATCTCTCCGTGGAAAAACGAACGTAAGCCTTGCGCTATTAACTGCGACATTTCGCTGCTCGTACAGCTTGTGCCAGGAAACGTGGACCTGCGAGGCTTCAGAAGGGCATTCGCTTAATTCAGCTACCCAAAGAAACCAGGTCACAGGTTAATTTCCATCGAGACTCACTTTACCTGGCTCTAATTTATTTATTTATTTATAAACGGGAAAAGCCCCATTGAAATACAATAAAGATTATAATAATAGTGAGTCCGACAGTTTTAAACGAACAAGTTACAGCAGACGATTTAACAACTGCGTGCGCATAGAGTTAAGCGAACATGAAAACATGTCACAGTTTTCAAGGTGTTCATTTGCACTTAACATGACTCTATTCAGGGGGTCTACTGCATAATAATTATACAACGGCAACCTGGGATCAAAAGGAGGACGTCTACGCAAATTTCTTCCTGGCGCATTATACCGAACGAGCCCAACTAGATCCGGGCAATCTATTAAATTATTCACGATCTTAAATAAAACAGATAAATCAGCAACCGTCCTGCGATTCGATAAGGTAGAAAGTCCAAACGAGCTCTGGATAGGACCATAGTCATGATCATCTATATTCATCGGATTTCCTAAAACCCAAGCTGCAAACCGCAGGAACCTATGTTGAACCCTTTCCAGTAGCTGAATGTATTTCGCATGCCTCGGATTTCAGATTACCATATTCAAGATGCGGACGCACCAGTGCAATATAAACTAATTTGATTAATTCCAATTTACAATCGCTTCTTCGATCTGATAATATCTCCTTAAGGGCTAAAGCGACCCCCAACAGCGTCCAAGTTAGATTTAGATCAAATAGTTCACCCACGTTTCCCGAAACACCCTGTCCCTTTCTCATCAGCTTCTCGAAGTAGCTCGCGTGGCCCTGTCTACGGTTAGTTTTCGCGAAACCGCCGAGAGCCGTTTTACGAGCGCGGTTTACGGTGAAAAGGGGTCAGATGCA
The DNA here is from genome assembly GCA_929113495.1 of Andrena minutula. Lineage (NCBI taxonomy): Eukaryota > Metazoa > Arthropoda > Insecta > Hymenoptera > Andrenidae > Andrena > Andrena minutula. The sequence goes on along the minus strand of OV815995.1, from coordinate 5,705,294 downwards.
AACGAACGTGCGCCGGAATACGATTCCCCCCTGTCGGCGGTGTTGCGCGAGATGCGGTTCGTGCATAGAGCTCGTGTGAAGACGATGCAGCACGAGTGAAATTCTCGTATTGACCTTTCGCAGCGTGACAAAAATGCCGGAGCCAGTTCTCCCCGTCTCGCCGCGGCGGACCGGTAAGTCTCATCGTGTGTCTCACGAACACACGATTTCCACCGATAATCCCTAATTGGGATCGTCGGCTCCCCCCTCGTTTTTCCCCACGGCGCTGCGGACGAAAGTGGAACGTGTCTAATTGCGTTACGATAATATGATCTTCCTGCATCGTTAAACGGTTGAATATTCCCCGGGCGTCGAGGGGACTCGACCTGGTTCTTTCCTTCGGAGACACTTTCTATGGGAATACTTGCTCCCCGATTGCCGCGAGCCTCTAAATTGGATCATTTCACTTATCATTCGTCATTGGTAGAAGAAACCTTCTACTTGCACCATTCCGATGGAGCATTTCGCGACTCGCAGATATCCCCAGCGATTTCAATGGAAATTAAATGTGCTGGACATTTTATTAAGCTTCCAGTAGATCTTTTAGACGTTTCGCCAGAAGTTGCGCAAGGAGAGGTGAACCAATCGAGCTACATTTCAGTAATTCGTGCAGTTCGATTGCTTAAACATTGGCCATCGGTTGCAATTGTACGGAGAATCGAGAAAGAATTTTTCTGGGACATTTCCAACGTTCAGCTTCGCACTTTAACGCCAGCAGGGAAATCTTAAAGTTCACAGTGTCAAGGGAAACTGGCCGAGTCCTCGCCAGCCATCCTTTTTCTTAAGTGACATTATCGCAATGAATTATCTGTTATTATAAAGCTGGCATCGAGGCGATGTTTATCACAGACCTGATTAACAATTGGGGCAGCTCTGATTCGCTTGATATTAATTACTGCTTCGCAGAAGAAACTATTTAGATGCTTCTATCCTACATCCTGCGGCTTCTTTTCAGTTATTCAAAGCTAGGGGAAGCTTTCGACAGGTCTTACCATTTTTCGGGACCTTGGTCGACTCACCGCTGAATAACAATCAAACGTAAATCCCATGCGACAGTTGCATTCGAAATGAGCAGGAAAAAAGGAGGAAGCGTATGAAATTCTACGGTTCCCACAGTCTCAGCGCAAGCATCGTCAATAATGTGCATATTCATAAATCGAGGAATAAATAGGTTTTTAAGACGCTCGCTTGAAGGAAAACTGCAATGGCACAATTAACTTATAAACGACCGACGATTATTCCAATTTCGTCTCACTCTCTTCTCAACAGACACGCTGAATTCTATTGTAAACGTTGCACAATTTTTAGGCCTTCGAGAAAGACGTTCTCTCCCCTCAAGAACGCACATAAATGCCAGAAAAGGTCTTGCCTACGCTCTCAACGACGCCAAGCATCCTACAGAAGACAGAAGAGTGTCGCATTCTTGATTAAATTTTAAAAGCTTCAACGACTACTTGTCCTACACCTGAGAAACATCAAGACTCCTCAGGACCCTCGAGAATCTCAAGACCCATCGTGGCCAAAGAACTTTCTCGACTCACAGAAGCCAGATTCGGAATAGGGCAACGACCGAATCGATTGAAAATTGACGGGAGTGCATGCGTCGATGGTTGAAGTCCTCGTGTCTGGAGGGAGGGATAAGGCGTACTACGAGACTCGGATGAGTCGTACACACGGGGAGGCGGAAGTAACGATTAAGCAGCGAAGAAAGAGCTGGCGCATTAGTCGGGCCAGCATTGTGCGAGGGGATCTGGCGTGATGCTGCTACCTTTATACGATCGTACGACATGCGTCTAACGTCCGCTCATTGAGGCACGCTTCGAGATAATTCGCGTGTGTTTCGCCGTGCCGCTTGTTTGCGTCGGTCCGCGGACGTCCACCGCGCTTTCACGTTTTCCGGCGTGGAAACCGAGAGCTCGCGAAACCTCCGCGTGGAACGAACGAGGATGCACAGCGAGATTCGCACCTCTGGTTCGCGGTTCCATCCGTACATAACGAATGTCCAGCAGCTCTTCACTTTCTCCTCGACGTCTTCGACGCAAGAAAGGTACCAATTCGCGTCTGCGAGCCAGGAAGATATCCCCCTGGCATTTACAGCCGCGGTGTAATTGTTTTTCGCATAGCCAGCCGGAAGGTGTCTTGTATAAGTGCATGCGTTAAAGTGGAATATTTATTGGAAGGAGGCGGCGATGTTACTTGTCCAATTAATCAAACGTAACGGTGGTCGGGGCGATGGGAGATCCTCGTTGTATTTCAGCCTCCAAGCTTTCACGTTCCAAACTTATATTCTGTTTAAATCCCAAGAAAATGGCACTTTGGTATCGTTGCGCTTCTAGCAACGCGCGATACTAATAACTAATCGAGCAAGATCTGTTGGAACCGCGTGGTGGATCGTTCGCACCTAATCCAGCGGGGGATTAACGTCAGCCTCGTTAACGAATCAAAGTCAACCCCCTCTCATTTTGCAGGCCCGTATCGGTGCCTGAAATCTAAGGTCACCGAATTCTTTTTCACGATCCTTTCTCCCCCACGATACAGCCGATTAATTGAATATATTTTTTTTTCTCTCGCCCGTGGCTGGGATAAAGGAGACAACCGGTCTCGTTAAAAATTCCAGCCCGATCGATCCCCAGCCAGTGGCTCGTTAGCTCCGGGGGCAGCGGTCCGTGAGAAAAGCGAGGCGAGAAACGGCGCAAGTCGCGCGAGCGCGATTACGTGCGACGCGAGATTTCACGCTTCGAGGATCGATTAATTATTCCTTCGACGGCGGAGAGAGGCGAGGGCAAAAAAAGGCCACGGGGGGAATCGTTTAGCCGCCAATATCGCGCAAGGCCCTCGCCTTGCGCGACGCTTCGCTGCATACGTAACGAGATGGCAAGAACGACAAAAGCGTGTTCCGTGGCGCTGTTCGCGGGGAACGTTCGGACGCCCCCTCGCCCCGTCACGGTCCCTTATTTTATTACGGAACCGGTGCCCTTCTTTCCTCTCGATCGTGTGTCGTTCCACTCGAAGAGCACCGACGTCCTTCGTCCCGATACTTCCGCTGATAAAAACGCGCCCGATCCAACCGCTCAATGGGCATTTCAACGATGGTAGATTAAGGGACCGTGTGCCAGCAATTATAGACGAGTTCAGGATCTACTTATACACGCGGGACACAAGAAACGCTGAATGAAATTTACGTAAAGTGTCCGCGAGGACGCGAATGATCGTATTAAGATCGCTTGATCTTTTATTTATCGCGCTCTCAATTCACGACGCTTAATATGGATTCAGTCTAAGAGTTGTTATTGGAACAGTTAAACCACTGTCGCGCGCAACGAGTGGCAAAAAATGAATTTAATCCATCGGGGATTGGGGCTATACATGAGAAACGGTTGTGAGATTCTCGACCTTACAATGTTCACGCTATGAATAATCATTCGTTCACCCTGGTAAGTGGAGGTCAGTGGCGGATTTAGGAAGAAGGCGGCAAAAGTTCTGGGACACTCTGTTGGATAATAGAATTACAAAGAAATTTACGCGAGCGTGGTATGAAAATTATGGGAGACAAAAGAATATAGGGTAAACCAATCAGGAATTGATCGCATATAAGTGAATGACCAATAGGCAAAGAAATGTCAATTATAAATTTAAAAATATTGTATGTTTATAAATGGAGTGAATTTGCACTTTTAATATTCCATATTTTTTGCTACATGTATTAAGCAAATATTAATAAGTACAAGTCTTATTAAAAGTATGCGGTCATTTACTGGGCTTCTACACGTTTTGCATTTTATAATTGATTTTTTAAAAATTGCGATAAGAATAAGTAATTATTTTTATAGAAATTTTAAGAAAAATAAATTTAAATGCAATTTCAAGAGTTGTTTTGTTGTTAAACATAAATATATTCAAGTATTAATCTCAAAGGTCCATCAATTTAACAATTCGGTCATTCACTGGTTTACCCTAGTGTCTGGATAAAATCATAATTTTTTTGAAAAGATAGGGCCATTTTGGGCAAGAGCCCAGATAGCTACTACTCTTCCGCTGCCAGTTAAATCCGCCACTGGCGTAGGTGATGAATATCTGCTTACCAATTTCGCAGTCGGAGCCCTTCCATCCCTGAATGCACACCTTGTCGCCGTTCTCGTCGCAGGTGTAATGGCCGAATATGTCATTCCTCGGCCGGCAGAACTTGGTGCAGGTCGCGTTGTAATAATGATCGGCGCACTGGACCCGAACGCGATACGCCAGATGAGCGTTTCTTCCTTGATGATTGAGGGTGTGCCACGTGGGTCCTGGCAGGACAATGCCGCTGTAACTCGCCTCATCGATCACGCCCGCGCTCGCCTCGTCTCTCGCTTGCAGGATCAGCGTGAATTGCCTCTGTCGGAAGAAAAGAAATAATAATTAGTTAGGATCGTGTTAAAGAAATCGGACGCATTAAGAAACGTAGAGGTGTTAGCAACCCATTTTAGAATTCTTAACACACACAGTTTCAATTTGCATATTAACAGCGGCACCTGTTGCACTATTCTAATTGAATTAGGATTAATTTCCTCGAGAATTCTGTTCGGTAGATCACGAGTTCGTCAAGGTTTCTGCGCCGGATAGAATAGGTTCGTCGAACTTTATGTAAGTAGAAAGTGAGGAATGAATTCTTGGGAGATGAATTTAAATACTCGGAGAAAATACATCGGGAAGATTCTCTGCTGTTACGACTACTATTGTAGACGTCGCACTCCAGAATTGCCGTGTTCCGGTAAAGGCGGATTGAATGCGGAACGGTGACGTCACGCGGCGCGTCTAGGGCTGCTTTGGGAAGAGGAAGGGAGTTAGTTTGATGAAGCCAGCAATTAACCCTTGGCCATGTTGAATAATTCCTCGGCGGTCGTGGCCCTAAGTGGAACCTTCCGAGATGGAGTTTTGCAAATTCATATAGCGCTTCCTGACCCTCGAGGGCAACACGTAACACGTCAGAATAGCATTACCAATTTTCGCTCTCCCCTGTCCATTAATTAAAGAAATTAAACGCGTTAAAGGCAGACATGGAACCTATTTACTACGAGGCACAGTTCACTGCGTCCCCTTTCTCCTGCGATCGATCAATCACGCATTTAGTCCCATAAAATTCGATGTCCCCTTCATTCCTCTGATAAAGCACCTAAATCTATCCTACTCCATCAAGCGGCAGGCAAATGTACCCACGGAGCTTGGAGACCACCCAAAAGGAGGGACCTCTAATCGCATCGATAATCGAATCAAGAAGAAACCCCATTCTCCGCACAATCAATGGCTCCCTGTTCCGCGAGGGCTCGGGTTTACTCCGCTGATCGGCCAGCCACAGGAAGAAAACGAAGCGAAACGAATGCCCCATCGAAACGTACCCACCGCATCCGCAATAATTACCGATCCGCGTGTAATCAAATCCTCCCCGACATTTTTCACCCAGCCACAGCCGAGAGACGTCCTCCGTGCACCGTCCCCCCACAAATCAGAATAATTACACCGGGTTTGCGCGACCATCCGCGGCGTGGTTCCGCGATGGGTTTCGTCTGTCCATCCTCCGAGCGTCCACCGACCGTCTACGCTCGTCGCAACGGCGAACCTGATTGGTACCACCAATCAAGGCCCGTGAGTGACGGTCGGCGGCTAATGCAATAAATAAATTCCAATCGCGCTGCCGCGGAAGACAGCGGCTATCTGTTCGTCCCAGCAGCATCAGCAGCAGCAGCGGCGGCAGCACAAGCAGCAAGCAACGGATCCCCAAAGGGGTGTCCAGGAGAGTCCAGGGGCCTGACGATAGAAAGCTGGAAGTGTTCCTGATGGAACCGGTCCCGGCGGAAAAAAAAGATCACCGCGCATCGATGTCCCGCGTGCTCGCGCGCCTGTGTGCGCCGGTTTAATGAACTTGAAGATCCTCGCTGGTAGACAATGAGAGAGGGACTTTCGACGAGCCGACCTGGGGGCCTCTGGATTTTTTTAATTAGAACCGCAGGTGTTTCGCGTGATCCTCCCTCCCCGAACCTGGGGGCAACAAGGGGGAAAGTGAAAAATACGCTGGTTACACGTTCGAGCCTGTTGTAATAAATGATGCACGGTAATAGATATTTCGTGGTTTTCGTCGATCCCTCCGTTCTCCTTTTGTGCCACCGACTCGATTATCGCCCGGTCCAGAATGGCACCACGCGGGGTTCCGTCCGTCCGAAATGTGGGAACGGTATTTCCTCGGAGTGGATCGATTCGTTCTCCGCTTTCGGCGCCAGCACTCGGCTAACTACCCGACCGTCACCGCACTGCAGATACCCAATCGGCGAAATCTTTGAATAACGCGAGCCTAACATCCACGTGGTAGCGTTTCCTTGCGTGCAACTCTTCTCCTAAAACAGCGTGATCTCCACCGCGACACTTCCAGTGCAGGGTACTCGTGTTAACGTTAGAGTGGTTTTTGCGGGAGCAACTGGTTGGTAACAATTGCGCCAAGTGTATGACGGTTTTCTGGAATTTGCATGTCTCTGCTGAAAAATTTATAAAATGGATTCTACGTTTAATGGTAAAGAACAATGATAGGTTTGTGGTGGAGTTTTACGGTATTGGTTTGATGAAAATGTATTTGTATTATTACAACTATGTCTAATACATATATATTATAAACTGCGTAACAAGTGTTCGCATTACAGAGTTAGAAATAATAATAAAATGGGGAATTTATATTTGAATACCATTAAAAACTTATACTGATTAAATATCTATTATAGCTTCTGTACCGGTTGGTACTATCGTCAAGCTTCATACGTGATTCTGCTTTAAGGCGTTGAATTCCTTATCCACAGGTCACGTCCGAATTTCTTTTTCTGCACCTCAAAAAGCTCCATCCATGGTCCTGGCTTCTTCGTCCGCTCCGAAGGGTCCATCTTCGACATGAACTTTGATACTATGGATTCCCCGAGTTCATACCCCGTCTCGGCTAGCCAAACATTTTTCTTGAACCAGGTTGCTTCTTTTATGGATCCCGTGGCCTGACGAGATGACATAATTCCACCCATAATGCCACAGATCATGGGATGATGCCTAGTAGCTAATTCACTAAAGTAGCCATCACTGAAGATTCTTGCCCAAAAAGCGGTTGATTTAGGGCGAGTGTTCTCAACACAATCGAATCGTCGAGGGAGATAGGTTTTTATAAATTTGACCAAGTGCTTCCAGACCAGCGTGGTTTGCATCGTTATAGTATGTTCGAACAACGTATTAATGTCAATGCCTAAAATCTCCCTTGCCATAAACAATAGTACCACGGGCTCCATCGCATACCCCGCTGTATGTATCAGAAGACCATGGTAAATGTATTCAATAATATAGGGGCTGCAATAATCAGAGTTTTGATAGTCTCTCCACCTCCTGAGTAACACGGCGAAGGTTTTTACACTGTCTCCATACTTTATGTCAAGTTGCATCGCACATTCGGCTATACATTTTTGACATGGAGGAGCAAATGAATAATGTTCTGGCCACATTGTGAGATTGAATACGTTCTTTTTATATTGATTTTCCTTAAAGATCCTACTTAACAGACCTTCCTCCTTTGTCAGGCCACACATTAGAGTTAGTGCCAGGAAACCTGACAAACTTAGGAGCTTGAACACTTCTTGCGTAAAGGGGGCTCTTGTATCCCAGCCCATTATTATTGCTTTAACTGCTTTCTGAAAGCTCTTGACCTCGTAAGTGTCATATTGTGCATTGGTAGCTCTATGAATATGCGTGTCTCTAATAGGAGGACTCCATGCAACCAGTGAATCCCCCTCCTTGGACGATATATCGTAAAGTTTCGCAGGTATGGCTCCTGACAGAAAGCTTTCAACCGCAAAGTCGCTGGGAGGGAAGAAATATTCGTTCGAGCCTTCTGAAGTCTGTACTTGAAGAGTTGCAATGATGGGTAGTACCACCTGAGAAGTTGAGACTCCTTGCGGCAGAGCTCCGGTGAAATAGTAATTAAAGAATCTGGTGATAATCAATTTCATCACCGGTTTTTCCTTCATCGACAGAGGAAAGTTTACACCGTTTGCCAGTGAATTCAGTTCTTCTTCGTTCCAATCCTGCGGGTGTATTCCTTTGAGACTGCGGTACATGTCGATATAAGATAGGTCTCCCAGATTATTACGTATTTTACTCAAACGGGCTTGTACATCAGCAGGCAGGTCTTTCATCCGTTCCGCTTCCTCCTTACGTTCCAGCAATTCTATGCAAGATTCCGCAAATTTCATGTTAACTTCCAACAGTTCCTTGCGTTCCATGTTAAAATCTTTAGTGTACAGATGAAGAAGATCAACGAACAACGATTGATGCGCAATTGCTCGCTACAAAATGCCCCGTAATGATGGCGATCTTCTGTTGGATCGATTTAAGATCGATCTTTTTAGGGGAAGTGAGATCGATCTTTCACCGATCTTTTTTAACTTCGATCTATCAAGGATCAATCCTTCTTTCCTTAGAATAGATTAAAAACATTGAATTTTATGCTTAGTAAGTGCCAGTAGAACAAAAGGCCTTACCAATCGCGAAGTACATAAGTACATACTATTATAATGTAATTAAGATATCGACCGTAATTGTAGAAATAACACTAAGATGATAGCGGCGCACTAGTTCGGTCAGTTAAACAAGTTATTTTTTTTTTTAATAGCTAATTTGCAATTATTAATTATTAACACAGACCGAAACGTCGGAAGTTATATATTAATAATTGCAAATTAGCTATTAAAAAAAAAATAACTTGTTTAACTGACCGAACTAGTGCGCCGCTATCATCTTAGTGTTATTAGTACATACTATTATGGATTCTTGTCACGAGTGATATAAAGGAATCCCCTACATTTTAAGCTATGCGATTGGTTAGATTGAAGTTACTTTTGTCCAGTGTTGGGAATAAAATTATTGTACACTTGGCTGATTGGTTCGGGATATCGAAATTCGGAACAGATCTAATAGTCTATCCGATACCATTGTTTCCATTGCATTAAGTGTAATCAAAATATAATTGGACGCGATATAAATATAATTTTACGACTGTTCATAAAATTACATGATAGGTTAATAGTAGATACCTTTGTTTAAATGTAACCCAAATAGCACACCTCGTCTTTGAGACGTCTAGTTTATGGCCGGTATTCTCAGTCGCTACTTATTCTTAAGCAAATGCTTAAGCATGCGGCATCCTCTACTAACCTACTATCTAGTAAAGGATGCCGAATGCTTAAGCATTTGCTTAAGAATAAGCAACGACTGAGAATACCGCCCTATGTCCATTTTAGGTCTGAACGGTCTTGATTTGTAACAAGACACCTTTTGGACGTCTTTAAGACTTTACCAGACGTTGTGCTATCTGGGAAGTATCCTTTTTAAGATCGATCCTTTTGTGCCACGATTAATCGATATTATCATGAAAGATCGATTCTTAGGATCGATCTATATGGAGTAATAAAGACGCATTATTATTATCATTATTATTATTATTATTATTATCTGATCTTTGTCCTTTGTATAATACCTAGATCGTATACTCCGTTCATACTAAAAATAGACTTACGCCCCTACCGAATTGCGACCGATCTGCGCAGCGGTCACGGATCTGACACGCGATTGGTCGTAACGCTTTCCTAGCCGGTTTCCTACCAATCAACAGTATATCCCTTCGCGGAACGAGTCTACCTACCTTCGCCTTCATCTTTTATGTCGAATGTCGATATTCGTCCTATTCGATACAAGTATTTTTTTCCATACCAAGTAAGTATCGCACCCATAGCTATCTTGGCTAAATGTACTTTATACTGAAACAAAAGTATCAAGTATATACTTGTACTCATCCCTAATTCGCAGTCGCTTTTAGTAATACAGACTACAAACCACTTTTAATTTATTCCGGGCCCATAACCTGTTGTTTCCCATCTATATCTTATTCCCTAATTCGCACATAGATGTCGCAGTCATTAGATAGTTCATCGGTCTACAAGTGTGACTGTGCAGCAGAAAGTCTGCCATGGAAGAAAATGGAATTTAAGTCACTAAAAGGTTATTGTGACTTAGACGTTCTACAAATGCAAATTAAATCCACAACTCTAGTCTACTCAGTATATTGCAATGGAATACACCTAATAACCAGATACCGAAAAATAGAAGACAAAGAAGACAGAAAGATCGTAGGATACAGAAGATATTCAACAAGCTCGTCGTTTCGCTTCAGCTACGAAGCAAGAAGAGAAAAGATAAAGCTGCCTTCCAGCGAGTGATCTAATTTCCTTCTTTTCCCCGACCGTACACGGAAGTGAAAAATTCTGGTCCCGATCTGGACTACACAAAGAGCACGTTGTGACCAATCCGCGGCGAGTCAGACGTCTCGCGCTAAATGTAAAGTCGGTTCTCCTCGTCGCAGCCACTACCTAGAGCAGATGAGCGCTAATTGGTGTTAATTGGTGGCTCGCTTGGGGCCCGTCGTTCCCACGCCCGCGACTTTCATGCTCGCCTTTTTTTCTTCTTTACACCTCCTGCTGCATGTGTATATATATATATATATGCCTATATATATATACCTATATTCTAATTCGTCCGTCGCTCTCGGCTTCCTCGCCAAGAGCGAGCGACGCGTTCTTTTGTGCCGCTTTGCACGCGGCAGACGTTCCCTTGTGTAGAGCCAGCCTTAATCGATGTGAGTCAGCGCCGTGAATTTCCATCGGATAAAATTTCAATTATTCCCTCGTTTCCCCATTGAAGCGCTATCGACGGGGATCGGGCCGGGAACGCGAACAGAGTCGAACAAAAAGGTGCCCCTTGAATACGTTAATAAAACACTACAAGCAAGTCCGGTGTCTCGAATCGATCGGTGATTAGAAGAATCTGGAGCAAAACTGTGATAGAATACCAGCCCCCTCCTTAGCATCTCGGGAAAGGAGAACGTGCGATTGCAGTGAAAACAACGAAGATCCAAGGCACGCGGGGAATAACCAGTGGATCTAGGAATTCGCGTGGGCGTCCCGCAGAAAACCGCTTCGCGAATGGATGCTCAACGAATTTCCCCTTTCACTAGCGCTCGCTAAAAACATCCACGTGGGCACTAAACAGCAAACCATGGATCGACCAATAAATTGCCGAAGATCGAACCCCGCGATAAGAGTGACGACCGGTGGACCGACCTACTCGATCATCGATCGATCCCCTCGCGGATGGACACGGGTCGCCCTGTAGGCGTAGGGAATTCATTAAGCCGTATGTTATTCGCCGGCATGTCCACACGCGGCTGCACCACCGCGGGGACCAATTAATTCATTTCTTGTGGCTCGCTGAGCGGCCGGAATTAACCGTCGCGAGCGGTCGACACGCGTTTTCAGCGTTAATTTCTGGGCATCGTTGGTCAAGGTCCGCGGCAATTTTTGCGACCTTCGGCGGATGGAAACCTCGATATTCGCGGGTCAGGGGGATCGGCGGAAGCGGTGCAGGCACGTACAGGCCACGGCGAGCCTCTATCTGCCTGGCTGTCGTTCCATCGCGGTGCTCCGGCCACGGTGGACGCGTCCACGTACAGAGGGAGGGGGCGGGTACCGTGTGTGGGTTCGTAAGTGCAAGTAGGTACTTACGTACGCCGAATAGAACGCGTCTCCTTCTCTATGTCAGGCAACGTGTCTTTGGTTTCGCGGAAAAGATCGAACGAGCGGCACGTGAGGACGCGTACTAAGCAGAGGAGAGCGTCCGAGGCCTGACACGATCGGGGGAACCTTGAATGAGAGTGCACGGTTTTCTTTGGCCTCCGCTATCGTTATCGGGCGAACAAGGGGCACTGGGGAAATTTAGTAAATTAACGATGGGACAGAAAATTGTTGGGGATAGCTTGGAAAGTAGAGTATAGAGTGGGGACGTTTTCAATTTAGAATGCAAGATATTTGATAGCCAGAGTAAGTGAAAGGCTGCTGCATTCTTCGCGGAGGAATTTGAAGTTTCCCTTCGAAAGAGTTGTCAGGCTTCGCGGTGCAGCTTTAGAATATTCTTCGCCGACGAACCTCGTTGCGCACCGAACGCGAATCCCGTTTATATTGGATCCATCAGCTTTCCAACATGGACCGCGCCAGCCTCTGGTCATTTTTCATCCACCGCCTTTCTCCTTCGAAAAGAATCGTATCCCGCCGTTGTTTGAATTTCGGCCGAGATTTACGCAGCGATTACGACCAATTTATTTTGTGAAAGCGCCTTACGTAAAATCGCTACGATGCATTATTCATCGTGCTGCATTATTTCAGCGGATTCACGTGTTCGCCGTAATACCTCAATTAAATACAACGCGATTCCAAAAGTTCAATTCTCGCAATCACTCGGTCACGTCCGAAACTTCCAAGCGGCAATAATCCGGCCGCTTGCGAAAGCCTCGCCGTCCCACGATTCCAGAACAATTCGGAATCCGCTTTCAAAATCGTTAGCCTCCCGAGTTCTCCCGGTTACTTTCGTGCGGTTTGCTCGGGGAATCTCGGCGGACGGGGGCCGAGGACCGCCTAGAAATACCAGCCCTTGATCGCACCCGAGGCACCGACGCTGCCTCGGTCACCCTTGACCCTAAATCTCCGCCGCGGAGCGGGAAGGTCCGGAGGTCGGGCGTCGCGATGCGATAAATTCGCGCCGCCGTCCTTCGCCCCCGTGGAAGACGATTCGCGGCGAGGACGGCCGGGGTTGTTCCTCGTCCCTCGGAAATACCGAGGGCAGCCACGAAGGTAGCCGTCGCGTCGGGAAGCGTTCGTTCTGGAATCCTTTCCTCGTCCTCGCTTCCCAATTAGCCGGCTGGCTAATAAATCTCGCGGTGTCCCCAGAACCGTGGAGGACCGCGCGCGACGAGAGGAAAAAACGTGGCACCGGGGGGAGAAGGAAGTGGGTGCGAGGAGGAAAGAGCGGCAAGGGGGGAGGGGGACAAGAACCGCGGGAGGATTCTCGAGCGACAGGGGACGAGGAGAATCCTCCGTGGTCCGAGGTAGCCACTATTCAGAGGGGCACAAGGCCAAGAAGCCTTCGTACGATGTCGCGCGCTCCTTCCCCTCGTCTCGTGGCTTGAACGGTAAGGGGCGGCGGGGGAGGGCGAAGGGAGGGAGGAGGTTCGCCAAGTCAGTCTGGGATGCTGACGGTGGCTGTTGTAGTGGTGGGTTTACCTGCATCGAACCGGGCAAGGGATCCCTGCATTCCTCGTATTAAATGCCTCTCAGGCGATCTCTCCTTGGAGCTAGCACGGTCTCGCGCCTATCCGCACGGTCTGCCGGATGGTCTGCGTGAGCGAACGTTGGGTGGTTATAGATATACTCTAACCAAGGAGGTACCGCGTGTAATTTTTCAGCAAGGTTTTGTACCTGCAATTTCATATCCTTAGAGAGCAGCTCCTTTAATTTCTGTGCTCCACAGATGTACATTCAGACGTCATCCTTTTTCCAACCCCCAAGCGAGAGTTTCGCTAATAACGATACGCAAGGTACCTAAGTAGATACGCGCGAGGAATCGCGGCACCAGAGGTCTCGAGACTCTCGGGACTCCGTGGGGAACGGCGGTCAACTAGCGGCGAAGGGACAGGAGGGACAGTTCTGTTCGGCTGGAGAGGAGAGGACGAGGAGAGACAAGAAGCGAGGAGTTTGGTATGCGGTCCGCGCAGCGGGTTCACACACGGCCGAAAGGCGCGAGGGTGGGGGAGGCTGCGAGGGGACCCGAGGCTCGGGAGGCATTGCCCAAACCGGGGCGACAGTTTCCCCCTTTCTTCCCTTCATTTGCATACGCGGGCCTCGCGTACACCTGTGTGCGCTGGCCCGTGCTTGTACACCTGACCAATAAGTCGGCCCTGGCAGGCGTAAATCTGGACCGTAAACTTGGATATTCCGGAACCCCCTGCCGCGTCAACGAGGGCAAGTTCCTCGGGTATTCGGCCGTAATCGATGAGCCTCGCGCGGGCCATCGTTTATTCCCCGGGCTAGCGGCCCTCCGGAATAATTAATAATCGGGTCCATCGACTCGCTGCGAGCGGAGTGGGGGGCGGGGAGGCCCCGCAGGGAATTATGGGGACGCGGCGTGGAATTAACGAGCCTGCAGAAAAATCCGCGATTGAATTTAAATCAGGAACGCGGAAACGCATTAATCCCTTCGTCGCGGAGGAGAGAGGGAAGCGTCGAGCTATAAATCTTACCGACACGAGCTGAGCCAGTTTCGCTGTAATTGCCAGGCCCGATATCGTCCTCTCGTTCGGGGACCTATCGGCGCCGGAAGTGTTGACAAATCGACCGCGCTTCCGTTCGCCGGACGGACTTTAATCGACGCGGCGCATCGTCGATAAATCTTGCCGGCCGTTGGCTTCGAGGAAGCTGGAAGAGGAGCGCGAAGCGAGTCGAACAGGCCCGTGAATCAGCTTGACCGATCAGAATTCGTACGCGCTAATTGCAACCGGTTTGCAGTCCTCGTGGCATTCGTTAGAGCCGCGTCGTTGGAAAAGCGCGGGAGTTAGGGAAAATGTGGGACAGAAGCCCTTAAGAAACTTGGGTGTAGACCCGGATCTCGAGGGACCATTGATCCCTCGCGGCTAGAACCAGCGTACAAAGATTTCGGGCAGGTTCGTCCGTCGATTAACGACCGGCTCGCTTCTGACAAATCGATCCTGCTTCCGTGTCTCTGTCTGCTGGTTGATTTATACTCCCGGCTGGAACCCATGCGCAGCCGAAAATATAAACGACTCGCCGCGAAGTATCTCTATCTGGGACATCCACCACGAATGTACCACCGTCTTCATTTAAATATCCTAAAACACGATGTGTCTGATTCGCGAAGCTGCTAGACGGAGTGGCGTCTCCGGGACAGGTTCGGGTAGGCACTGTTGCTCTGTTATTACGCTCTTTACGCGGTTATTACTTTTAAATAACCTACGATAAAACGTGACGCCACTAAGTCATGCTCGTCTCGGAGAGTTAAGGCGGACTCCATTCGCATGGGAACCAACAGGTTTCAAAGCGCGTCGGTTTGATAGATGAGGCTGTACATGTCTCTGCGAGTACCATATCAGATCTATGGAATGTCGAGTCCAGAGGAATCGAGAGATTGGGCCACGGGTCAGGGAACAATCCAGCCTCGGTGAGTATGCAAGGAGCAGGCAAGATGTGGCCGAGACTCGATGATACACCTGTTTCATCCTGACTCATTCCGATCCCCTGCGGGGATTCGAGGCGTGCCATCGCGCTGACTCCTTCATTTTCGTTCTCCGTGCTTTTTATCCGTTCTCCGAGCATCGTTTAGACGACTATCGTTTATCATTACACGGGCCATTATCGGGCCCGTAATTATCAGGATTTATCACGCGCCGGGAGAAAGGAGGGTAAAAGCCCCGGCAGTGTTTCCTGGCGCTGGGCGACTCGCGTTTGAGTCGACGTTTTCTCTTCTCCCATTTCGACCGCGATGATCGTTCGTTTTAATACGGCCGTGCTAATTGTGGCGGCCGATGGTGCTCGCGAGGTTCTACGTCTAGAATCATTTCGCACCGGTGTGGTCTGTTACGCGAGAGTGGGTCGGGGAGGTACTATTGGCACGGTTTCGGTTGCGTCGATCGATGTTTACCCGTGAAATTTCTAGCGATATCTACTATGAAACTATGGGCGCGTGAGAAAGTCTGCGAAGGTAATTGGGTAAACTCGGGCGATCGGTTTTACTCGCTGCTGCACCGTTGCATGGCGAATCGAATTATTAGAACCGAGCTATCGTGGAAATAATTATCTATCACTCTTAACTCTGCCAGCAGCTGGAATCGAGATTGGTTGTAGGTATGATTAACTACTGCAGCCGAGTGTGAACAGCTGCTGGTGCAACGAATTGGAGGTAAATTGGGGAATAAAGTTTGTAAAGTTATGTGGTATGATCAGGATCACATAAATGGTATTTTTAATTTTCAATTGCCTGATGTTTTCTCTCGGGGACAGTGGCGCACTGAGGATTTAATCTCGAGGGGAGCGAAGTTGAACGAATAAAAAAATATATAAAAAAAAATCGTGTTAAACGATTTTATTAAAAATGCAGTAAAAACTAAAAAATAATTCTTTTCTTGTACTGCAATTTCGATGGGGTTTTTTCACTTTAAATAAAATCGCGGAGTAGGATAAAAAATGCAGTAAAAACTAAAAAAATAAAAGATAATTCTTTTCTTGTACTGCAATTTTGATGGTATTTTTTCATAATTTTTTTAAAATAAAATGGAGTAGAATATCTTACAGCAAATCCAATCAAATTCATTGGACCATTATAAAAGTTTATTCAAAGAATAAAACCCAATTTTCTTTTCCATTTATGTAGCCCCTTTTTCGGGGTGCCGGGGCTTCCCCTGGGTGCGTGGTCCACTCCTGGTCCACCTTGTGGAAGTAAAAGATTACTGCCCTTTTTCGCTACTAAACACAGGGGCGTCTCGCCTCCCCCAAAGTCCCAAGCACAGAGCCAACTACCGCCTCGGTAATCGCGAACGCTACGCCAAGGAGGGCACCGGTAACGTCCACGTGGGCAAAGCAGCCGTGACGTGGTGGCGGCGTTGATAGAGGCGCCCACATCACGCGCCTCCTGGATATTGTGCCGAGAATAGACCGCGCGTCTATACCCATTCGTTTCGACGCGATTCGCTGCGTTCGCGACGTCCGCGTGCGTACATTCAGCCGTGGCAGCGCGACGGGATCGTGGTTCGGTGGCTGCAGGCAGCCTCGGAGTAGCCGAGCAGTGTGGGAAAGAGCGAAGAGCCGCGATGAAAAGAGCGAGGAAAATGATCCCCCCCGAATCGAAGAGGAGACAGAGACGCATCGAGGAACACGACGACGAGGAAGAGCGCTGCAGGGGCACGGAGCGAGATCGACGGGGACAGAGCGCGGTCGGAGAAAGGAAAGATGCGAAACGTACACACGTCTCCTCGGAGGCGCACACGGACGGCGAGGATTGTGCAAAACCTCGCTGGTACTCTCATCCCGCTGATCGTTTCCTGTGCCATTATGCTACCGCTGAAAAGGTGGCTATATTCCCTGCTTACACGCGCCTCTTTACGCCGCTATTGAAATTGCAAACGGAGAAAGTCGAAGGACGATTGCCACGGAGCCCGGAGACGTGCTTCAGCATCGGTTTACCGAAGGAAGGACCGTTCGTACGTGCGATGGATATTCCGCGAAACTTAACGGCACGGGCAGATGTCTAAGACGACTTTCGTCCAGATGGCCGAGAAACACAATTGAATTTGTAACTGCGTTTAACCTCGGATGGTGCGTCGACGCGAGAAAGAGAATGACAGCTTCCTGCGCGACGAGGGGCATTTTCTATCAGCTGCAGGAAAGAGTCTGAACGAATGGGAATGATCAGCTTCGAAGGATGTTACCTTGGCGACAGAGCTGCCGCCATTAAAGCACCGAGACAACGTCCCTCTTGAGATGAGATACCAGGATTCATCGGATGAGGAAGGCACGGACCATTCCCAGGAAGACTAAACGCAAGGTGGTATTCGAGAACGCTGTATCGCGCTCGGAAGAGATTATGTGTACCGTATTCAATCACCAGAGACGGTAATGACGGAATTATCCGCAGAACTGATGAAAGTCTGGCTGTACCGTTTTTCGAGGCTGCCGCCGCGAAAATGGCTTCGCAGTTATTACAGCAGGCGAGAACGTACCCGTGGCAATCCTGGCGGGCCTTTCAATCTCTAACCCCGCTCTCCCCTTTTATTTGGCTCGATATATAGCGCGCAGCCTCGCTCCGCGTTTCCCTCTGCTTAGCGTAGCCCCGTAGAGAAAAAAGCACGTGCACACGGTCTATTTACTTTGCGCGTATATCTTTTTATTGCTCGCCCATGGGGCCCATAATTGAATTAGCTCGGGCACAGCGCTAAATGCTCGGAGAGAAGCGTGTATACACGTCGCGGCTGGGGGAAAAGGAGGGGGCGAGAGGGGAAGGAATGAGGGGGGAGAGAAAGATCCTTCAGGGAAAGGAAGCAATTTAGGGGTCTCTGTTTATGCCCCCGTGGTCCCTCGAGTGGCCACGGAACGAGGAAAGATGGAAGACGGGGCCCACCCTTTGTCGCCCTCGGAGAACGGACCCCGCAACGGGGCCCTCTTAGAGCCTCGCGAGCGAGTTATGAAATATACAAACACGCCAGTGCTCTTCAAATAATCCACCGCTGCCTGTGTGCGCGCGTGTGTTTTTTTCTCTCGTTTTCGTGCGGTTGAGCGTTTTATACGGCGACGACTCGGTCCGTTAGGCCCGGGGACGAGGGCCCTCGAGGCGGCCGGTCGCGCTGCGCGTACCCCCTCGCCGAAGGAAACACGTCGTCATCTCGAGCTCGAGGATCCTCCGAGGACCTCTTGGGCCCGCTCGAAATCGGCCGTTCGTCTCGGCGTAATTACGCTCGACAGCCACCGCCTGGTGACACGTCACGTGGGTGGCGTGCTGGCAATCGTTCGCTGGCAGACTCCTCGCCCGTCCCTCGGCCGGCCTCGAGGACCCGCGGCTTTTTTAATTACTCGATGATATACGGCCGCTGCCTGGCAGCGATGTTTGGAGCGGCCTCGAGGGCCTCTCGAGGGCCTCACGATAATCGGAAGGCGACTTCCACTTATTGTTAACGTGGAGCAACCACGGACAGCGACGCTCGAGATTGTCTGACTTGTTTCCTGAGGCTTCGGCTGGCGTTCCTTACTCCTCGACTGACAGAGTGGGGTCGATTGGGTGGAATATATGGAGCTCGTGGTGTATACATACAGGTAAATAGGACTCGATGCGCCGAGATCGCACGTTCGTCGATTAATAAATTGAATATAGAAACTCAAATCCTGAGTACCTATAACTGAGGCATTGAGAGTAAAAACGGATTAACTCACATTGTTTTGCGAAATTGAGATGGTAGCAATAATGTATTTTAATAAGCTGTAAATAATCATATAAAATAGAAAAAAAAATTCAATGTTCGTCCAACGGCCCGAGCAGAGATGGGCAAAAAATTATTTGAAATGAAAATTTGTGTACGAAATTATCTGAAATAACAATTTCGTACACAAATTTTTATTTCAAATAATTTTTCTTCATTTCTAGGTCCGAGTCGTCTTAAATGTTCCCTCTACGGATCCACGGTTAATAGGGTGCAGTGTCCGCACTGTTTACTTTACAATACCGCGATTTGGTTAATCCACCGGAGCCGAGTGGCAAAATTCCGCGGTCGGAGGCCAGCCTCCGAAAGGGCGAGAAGGAGAGGCTGAGGAAGAGAACAGAAGGTGTTTGCCAAGCGACTGGAACCGAACTGGAATTCTGCGTAACGACCCACGGGGATAGAGGGAGCAGCAGACCGGAAATCCTTTGGATTCGATGGCTCTCGCGCGAGCGGATCGACAAAGGAATCGGGCTAGAAATTTCGCGATCGGCGCCGCGATACAATAGCCCCTCGTGCAAGTCTTTTCCAAGAGACCTGGTATTGTTACGAAACGGCGCGGCGGCGGCTCTCTCGCCTCGAGATTCACTCGGTCGGCGCTCGAGGATTTCGAGAACTGGGGCTGTCGTTTTTTAACAGCGCCCAGGGGAGAAAGGGGGCGGCCCGTTAAATAGGTCTTCCGCGCGATTTGAATTCGAAAGGAAACGCTAGAATCGCGTCTCCGTTCCTCTACCTGAAATCATTCCCCGCTCTGTCGTCGAGCGGTGGACCTTTCAGCGAGAATTAATCACAGGTATCGAATCGTGGCCGTTTTGACGATTGTGCAACCCGCTGGATGGTCGTTTCGTGACCGAGTGGGCTTTATGAAACGTGTTCACGCTGTCGAAACCGTCTCGTCCTTTCGGCGGATTCCCGTCGCGATCCGTCTGAGAAAATATCATTATGCCGTTTATGATAATTTAAGGACGGAGCGGAGGAAGGCTTGGGCTTGCTTCGAGCGTAATGGAAGATAAATATTTCCTCTGCCGAGGTTGAAGTCTACGGGGTGATTCGCGCAGAAGGAATTCCAGCTGAATTCTTCGCGCCGTGTATTTGATAATCTCTATAGAAAAATAATTCTGTGATCACAGTTTCTACTCACCGTCCATCGGAAGGTGAAGTGCAGTTGCAGGGTGACCGGTTCGCTGAGGGTGAAGGTGTTCTGGCCGAGGGCGTGACTAGATACGTTGCCGAAGCTGCACGAGCCGATGGCGGTGACGTTTGACTGGTACTCCTTCAGGCATAGCCAGAAGGCTGTGGAGCACGGTGTCGTGCAGGGTGGTAGGCCACCCTTTCCTCCGCCGTCTCCACCCCCGCCGCAACACCTACCGTCCACCAGGGTGCCCCTGTTGTTCGTCAGCGAGAGGATCTGCACCTCGAAGAATCCACTCGCGTTCGTCGCCTGCGACAGTAAGCAACAAATTATTTTTTATAAAGAACCTTGTAAATCTTAAAACTATCTAGTCTCTAGAGAAGGTGTAACAATTCCCGATTCAATCATCGAATAACCAGTTAAATATATATAATTAGATATGAAAAGTATTTCAAAATGATCTTCATAAGCTACCCATTCCCATCTTCCTGTCCCATTATTAACGTTGCTCAGATTCCAACTTCTCTCATTCCCCGATCACCTCGAGCAGTGTATTAAACCGAATAATCCCATTAATTTCACCCAACCCCCCTTCGTTCCCCCTTTACGATTCAAAGGTGAATCGAACGGGTTCGTTAAGCGCGAAGCAAACGATCGGTATTAAACAGGCCACGAGTTCGGTCCGTTTCTTTCTAATGGGCATAATAAAACAGCGGGGATTTCCCAGCTGGTCTCGTGAAAACGGAAGTCTCGGCTCGAGAGGCCCCAGGAGGCGAAAGGCCCCTCGAGTGACTGTTACGAGCGCGCCGCCAGCTTCTAGGCGATTCGGTGAAAGAAATCGAGGCGGTTTCGAAACGAGCCGCACTGGCAATTTCCCGAAGCTCCCTGTATTTATATCAGAGCGCCCTGTTACCCCGTGATACCTATCGCGCAACGTGTGCATGCATATGGATACTCACGACGCGAGACCGTTTAAATTGCGCATCCGTGTCTCCTGCATGCGACATTAAACAGCGATCCCGCGTCTTGGTGTAACGATTTTGGTGGTTCGTTCATTGGTGCATATATTCTTTCTATCACGACAGATTGTTTGAGAAGCTTGAAGCTCTGTCAGCGAACTCATGTCTGTCGTCGCAAATAAGATCGACGTCTTTCAATCGCACGTTATTACCAGCGATCAAGACGAAACGCGATAAACATCTAACTTCCTGCAGCTGTAATTTACTCAAATACAAATCATAAACTCAAGCGTGCATGAGAACACCCGGTACAATATTAACCGCACAGCTGCGATCCACGGGCCGAACTATGAAGAGCCATTTACGAGAGAAATCGTAATCTTGGGATGCACTTATCCGAAATGGATCTCCAATTTCTCCCTCTCTTGCCCATGTTTATGCGCAAAATTGCGCGATTAGAGATTTACCGTTTTTTAAAGGATTTTTTATAAGTAGCTTGACGCCTTTGTCGGTTTGTTTGTTGCTTTGGTTGTATGTACATAATTTTGTAACTCAATTTTAATTCACTTCCACTGATTCAGTAGACTCGTTAGTTATAGTTATGATGGCAATACAAAATTTTGTAAAAAGAAAAACACCCTTGGGAGAAGTGAAAAATTTATATTCCCTACTATTTATTTTAAGCCGTAACCAAAAATCCAATTGACTTGAAATTAGCCTCTTGTGTTCTTCTCGAAGACGATAAAAAGTCGCTGCGTTACCTAATAGCATCGCGATTTCAATTTTTCATTTTTTTAGTGGCAAAACTCAAACACAAAAAAGTAAATAATAAAAAAATATATAAAAATCAGAGTTTAATTTTTCTTTGGTTGTATGTCACTTTAAATAAAATCGCGGAAGAAAATATTTCATCGCTCATGTCCTGTTATTAAATCCCCCTCCCCAGGATTTTATTCAAAGTGACATATCACCTTTGCAGTGGTAGTACAAGAAAATAATTATATTTTAGTTATCAGTGTATTTTTCATCAAATTAAATGAAATCGTTTAACTTAATTTTGTTATTATTCACACAGTTTTAATTTCCGCGAGGAGATTATTCTGCAAAAAGGTTCTAAACTACAAACCTGTTGACACATTTATTTATAAATACAGTACTTTCATAAACCACTAGGTCGCATTCATTTAAATACGAATAAACTCATTTGCACATCGCTACCGTGTACTTATAAAAGACTCCCCGTGTCCGTTTCGCGATTAATAACAAAAGCGGGATCGTTGCCGCTCGAAAAGCCGCCTGGTTTCGACGCGAAGAGTCTTCCTTTCGTCGATCGCGGTTACGAAAGCCTCGGCTACGTACACACTTCGCCTACACCTATCGAATGCAGGCGGTTGCATCGGAGCCACGTGCACCCATCGGGCCCCGTCCGTGTGGTTGCGAGTCGTGCAGGCGCACACGTACGAGGGCCGCGGGGCCCGTGTAATTACCGTAAGAGTAAGATCGAAGGTAGAAAGCGCAGAGGATCGTCTGCTGGCCTTTGCTTTCCAGCGGGGCGCGCTTCCTACTACGTTATATAATACCGTGCCGCGAGTGACATTTTCGCCGTGGAGCCCCGAGCTTCTGCGGTTTCCTCTAGCGAGCCTAGCGAGAGCCTGGATGGATCCTCGCGGAAATTGAAGAGTAAATCACGGATAATGCCCGGCTGCCGCGGACGGGAAATGGAGAGCCATCAGCGGGGCGACAATACGACTCGCTTCGAGGAGGAATTCTTCCACGAATACGCCGGGGGAACATGTCCTCGCATTATCGTTACCGCAGGGGAACTATGTAACTCGCGATGGCCAATTGGAGAACCACCGGGCTCGCAACTGGTACTTGGATTTGCCTTTTAAACGCGTCGCGTTAACAGCATGGTAACTCTCCAAGGGTCTGCGTGGCGAGCGCCGTTGGTACCCTGGGCGCAATTTCTGTCGACACGTTGATTGCCTCGGATCGGGTATCTGGGAACCTCGGAGTACACCAAATATCACTTTGTAGAAAAAGTGTACCTTAAGGAAAGGTACGTCTATGCGGCGATATTTTTGTGGCTGGATCAAGTGTATACGACACTCAAAAATTTTTCCGAAACATTGGGTATGACCCGTGCGAGTTAAATACATAAATTAACTACTCGGCTTTGTCCGAAATTTAGATTCTGATTTTATAAAAAATTTTTTTTTAGTTTTTTTGTGAAAATAGTCACATTCATCTGAATTAATCAGGCATAATGAGCCGAGGCACATTTTGTGATGTTAAAGTTTATCGTTCGAAAATTTTTAGGCGACTGACAAACACACAAACATGTAGAAGCTTTCTGCTTTATATAAGATAAATTAAGAATGGGTTAAGCTTCTTTTTTACACATGCTGCATTTCAATATAAAACATCTGGTCACTTTAACCATAAGGCACTTGAAATAATACCATCCCATTCAAAGTCCTTTCTCCTACACGTTGACCTATTATGTATCTATTTCCATGAACCCTCATCGACCCCCCAAAATCGTAAATTGAAAATGGAGCATCCTGTATGCACTTCGCATGCGAAAACATAGCAGACGAAAATGGGCGCCCAGTCGAAGCCCGTCAATGTCGACGTTCGAGCCCCCGTCGTCGTTGTGGTGGAATATATCAATCGGGTATGCGAAATGGAATTGTCGTGGCCGTAAAACGGCACGTCCGGCGGCGGGCGTCGCGGGACGTTCGTCCTGGTAAGGGCTCGCCGCTTATGTCCGCGCGTTTACGACGAATGCTCGAATCCCGCGGTGGTTTCCCTCTGTTTGACGAGAGAACGGTGTAACGACCCGTCGCCAGTTTTATTAGCCGTGCATACTTATTCTGGAGGCTCTGCCCGGCAACCGCGCTGCCTCCGAAAGAAGCTGAAAACGCGCCGGTGCGCGGAGCGAGGGCCGAGCGCGGTTTGCTCGCGCGGGCCCCAAGTTTGCACAGTCCGATCACGTGCCGACGTGAAATTGCCCGCGCGGAGATAGCTTTCAGCCGGCCCGCCGACACGGAAGAGACGTTTTCGAAAACTGGGATCGGTCGTTCGATGATACCGGTCGGAAAACGAGGCAGGAATTTTTAACAGTCGATAGACACTCGCGGATTCCAATTCTCACGGGGTCGAGCTCCGACCAATAAAAGAGAGGAACGGTACACTTTTTCGTCGAATCGATCACACAGATATATAGGGTAGGTGTGCCAATTACTGCCACCTTAAGATTATAACTGAACTTCATTTAATCATTTCATTTTTATTGTGTTGTTTAACCTAAAAATCGTCTCAGTTTGAAACATAATATTATTTAACTTTTATTAAAAAAAAAATAGTTTTATGAATTAAATATGAAGAATTTATTAATAATTAATTAAAATTCGCGAGCGATCCTAGTGTGCCTATACCTGTCACCTCAAAAATCGTCTAGTCCGTATGATTTATTATTTTTTTATTTGTTTTATTTTGATATAAATCAGAATCTCCGTTTAATAATAACATATTTTGTACATTTTTTATACTTTACGTTTTTATTACATAAAATAAATAAAGTGTCAGTAATTGGGACACTGACAGTAATCGGGACATCTACCCTATGCGCGTAACTGAGCTTCTTCTTATATTTTCAGAAGCGATGATGGATTTTAACTCGCACTCGACGATCGTGAGAAGCTACGTTTATATTTATTCAACATTTTCTATCCGCCCCGATCGCGCTCGGCATTACGTAATATGCACGACCCGGTGTTTTCCCACATGGCCTAGGGTTCAGTCGCCACACAACGATAATTGAAGTCTGTCAGAGCTGTCGGGAGGTGTAATGAAGGTGGACACCTCGGTATTAGCGACCGTTTCCCATCGCGCACCGCACCTTTCAACCTCGGAACAATCACTGCGCTCGCTTTCACGGTTATTAGGTCAATTGTGCGAAAGCTCATTTTTCCCGGGGATCCACGACGGCGATGGCAATTGTTCTTATCCCAACACCGTTCCCCTCGCGCTCGAGACGCGATTATATTGCGATACTCTGAGCTCGCAACCCGGTTTACTAAGCATTCTAAATTACACCATGTGGCGATACACAACACGCTACTGTTATGATTTCTGTTAACATAATCAAAAGGACGCGTTACATAATCTTCCACGATTTATCCGCAGAGAACATATTGTAACCGTCAAGTCGATCGTCAGTAGCCTTTCGAGCGAAGTGTGCACCGGCGACTACCTACCAGTGCAATGAACCGAGTCGCGCGCGATTTTTCACGTTCGATTCGTGCGAATACACAGAAGGCTCGCCGCGATGGTACCGTAATATAAACAGGCATTAACGTGGTAACCGGTTAAATGCGTAAGAAAAACGACGAGTGATCCTACCGTCGCATCATTCATTAAAGTGTCAACCTCTTCCTCTTCGTGCACGCTTCGTCAGTGTTAAAAGTGTTCGAAGGAATCATCAGGCTTTTCCAACAGATTCTTCCACGTTGATTAATTTTATCCGAAATCCCCTGGAAACGCTCGTGGGACCCTCGCGCAACAAAGAGCCTCGGCAGCAGAAGTTTCGTTTCAAGCGGACCACCAAAGATCCCCGGTTAAAAAAAACACCGAGGGATCGTTGGCAACGCGAGACAAAGGAGCGGGCGGCCTGTCGCGGGATTGATTTCTGGACACCTGGTACACGGAGGCAGGAGGGCGTTTTACGCGCGTCTCGTACCCCTTCTGGAGCGTTTACCGTGGTCGCCAGCGCGTGTATACACCTCCGCGTGACTTGTTACGAGTTCGCTCGCGCTCGCGAGGATGAGCCGCACGTTTCTCCCCTCGTCCGTGAGCCGATTCGCCGCGGAGCCGGAGCCTTTCCTTTCCGCATAGCCAAGGTGCAGCGAGCCATACCTTCGCCTCGCTCTCAGTTTTATACACGTCCGAGCTCGCGGGAGTTAATACGAATAACTCATTCGAGCGAAAAAACGGCCAAGCCGAGCGCATACTGAGCGACGAAGCCTCTTCTGCCACTTTTCCGTGGGATCTCTGCTCCCGTCCGGCATCATATCGGAGGAATTCCTTCTTTCTTACCTTTCTTTCCACTCCTTCGCTCTGGCGACTTCTTTCGGTCCCCCCTCGGCCGTTTATTCTTCGAACGCACGGGTGTATATATGTATTGTATACTTGCTGCTTGGGGGCCATTCCTCTGGGCAATTTATGGGAACCAAACGCGGCTCAATGCGAAACCCTCCGAATGATTCACTTCGGAATCATCGCCTCTTTGGTTTGGGACTATTTTCCAGTGTGCTGAAGGCTCGTCGGTGTGCGGACGAGCTCCGAAATAATGTTAAGTACATGAATTTCCTCGAGCGGTAATCGCCAGTTGAAAAATATAATTCGGAGAAGAGGACCGGGGGAATCGGCGGACGAAGCTGATCATTAGCAGCGTTCCGTGGAAAGGGGAGCATCGATAAAATTTTATTTCCCCCTGGTCAGGTGCCCTTCAATCGACTTAATAACAAGATGACTCTCGAAAATGACGATGATAATCGAAGGTAAACGGCGCGCCGGCACACGGACGTCCAGTTACGCGCGTTAATTGTTATCGACGATCTCATTAGCGGGCATAAAACGAGGGCGG
Organism: Andrena minutula; assembly: GCA_929113495.1. Classification (NCBI taxonomy): domain Eukaryota; kingdom Metazoa; phylum Arthropoda; class Insecta; order Hymenoptera; family Andrenidae; genus Andrena; species Andrena minutula. Next base: position 5,678,598 of record OV815995.1, on the reverse strand, counting down.
GGAGCGCATGAACGGAATACGTGTAATTATGTAAATGCTTAATTAGAGCCCGGTGCAATTATGTAAAGCCCCGGCGTGGTACGTTCTTTAATATCTTAATTGAGAACCTGCTAACCGGCCGATCGCAGCGGGATGGATCAATGAGAGCAGCTTTATCGTCGTGCAACGCAGGCTAATTAGCGCTGCGGAGCGGTGCTCGCGCTCGAATTCCGTTGAAAAATCGTGCCGCTCCGCGGTTTTAACGTGCACAAATCAGCGGGTGACAGAGAAAGGGGGTAGATCTGGCTGGCTTGAGAAGCCAGGAAGCTTGGAAATAAGGAAACGGTGGTAGTCGATTGACAGCCAATGAGGGAACTCAGAGGTGCTCCATAATTTTCAGAATGAACCGTTTACTTTGTAGGTACTTAAACGATTGCAAAAAGCTCTGCAAAAGTAATCGGTACCGTGAGTTTAAACTGTTTAAAGGTTTCAAGCGTCCCGGTGTTCCAATTCCCAGAGCCCGCGAGCTTCTCCTCCACCACTCAGATTCACTTCCTCTCTGCAAGGGACCATTCCAAGATTCCGTCGTTTTATCTCGAATGAAAATTCAGAAAGTCGTAGCCGGGCAGCGCAGACGGGAGGGACCAGTCGCTCACGCGACCCACGACGGAGCCGGAAAACGAGCAACACGAGGGCAGAGCTGGGACTGCTGGTGGAGTGGTTCACGAGCGGGGAACGGCAACAACAACAACAACTGACGCGAACTCGGTTTCGAAAATCGTCCGTGGGCCTTTCATTTTATCTTTGAGCTCCTAAGTCGTAGGTAGTAATTACCGGTGGCCGCTACCTGGCCCGCTGGAATAGACCTGCCGAACACCATTTAATTTTACACCGGTCCGGGCCCCATCCGCGCTGCGAATCCGTGTGCGCTCGCGCGCGTCTTCGGAACCCACCGCCTACCATATATCTCTCTCTTTCCGCGAAGAGGCCTATACTTAATATTATTTGCTACCCACTCGATTCCATCGGCCGCCCCGGGGGCCCATCTCGCCCCGTCGATCCGCCACAAATTACCGAAATAATTAAAAACTCTTACCCCGCGTGGGAAGTCGTTCCCCTCGCCGCTCTGACAAGCCGTAGGACGAGGATCGCGGACGATAGGCGAATTTCTCCGATTTTAATCGCCGTCCCTCTCGTCTCTTCTCGGCCTTCGACGGGATCGTTCCTCCGGTGGGTGGAGAGGCTGCGAGTGAATTAATTCGATTCGTCGTTTCTTTTAATCTACTGACCGGGAACCAGCTAAGTACCACGGGAGTTTCTTATTCCTTCGAGGGGAAGCTTGCTCTTTGGTTCGTGTGGGAATTTAATATCCCGGTGAAAGTTTCGACGTCGGGGAATGGGCGGCATTGCGAGTTTTGTGGATGCTGATTGCTGGGAATGAGGATTAGATTTTATTTTAACAGAATTAGAGGAATTGGATTTCGATTAGGTATGTACCTAATCTGTTCTAGGGATTAAAGTTTGCATGACTGATTTAAAGTGCAGAATTGGCGCGTCGTTCACACTTCACCAGGTGCCAGATATTACAGCCATCTGGGCGCTTTCTCCACCACCTCCGATATCGATTCCCCGTGCCCGTCTGGCCGCTGATTTTCATGTTCACTGAACTTGACCGGCGCGACGTCGTCGTCGATTATGATTAAAGCGTGCACCTTTAGCGCCCGCCTCCTCCGTCTACGGTCTCGTTTTTCCCATTTAACTTATCGCCGCGACACTCGATTTACCGGTGCAAATCGGTCGGGCCACTGTCACGCGTAATTACGCAACGTATAATCGGCCGTGGAATCTATGGTCGGCTGATTAGAGGCTCGGTGCGCCGCGTTTCTTTCGCCGAAGTGGCTTCCCAGCCCCCCGGGCGCCTGGATTGATTGTTTTTCGCGTTCCTCGCCCTTCGCCGCTGCCCTCGAGCAAGCCGACGCGCTGCGAAATTGCGGCGAAATTTACACGCGAATACGGGAGCGTCGATCACGGGCTTGACACCTCCGCTGTTCCCCCCGCCGTGTCGTCGGCTGATTAATTCTGGCCCATAAAACCATCCAGCCCGATGGTTACAAATGAGAACGGTGGGACATAAATTACTCGGTTGCTGTGGAACCGACGCGACGACAGAGTGCAGCCGCCGACCGGCAGGCCCCGGGGAGAACAGGTTGTTATTGAGACTTCTTCCCAGCCGAAGTTTGGGACACACGCGTTGGTTAATAGAGCGGGGCTCGCCGCGGAGTGTCCGCCGTTGTGCTCGATCCCGGACACTTCGTGCGATGTTGCACACGGTGCGCTACGGCCGCGGAACGCTCTTGACTCACACCTGTTCCTGTTGCCGTCCAGCGCTCGATTCCCGCCAGGTAGACGGATCAGGTTGAAGAAACTGGATGATCCTCGGTTCCACGGGGGCGGCGAGCCTCGATCGTGTTTCATCCACCCTTGACCGGGCCAACAAAAGCTCATCGATAACGGCCTGCCGTTTCTGCCGCGGCGACAACTTCCCATGGCCCTTCCCACGGGCAACACGATACGCCCACGCAACGATTACTCCTTAAATCGCCTGAGAAAATGCCGATCGGCCCCCGTAAAAATTCAATCCCGCCGAGATGCGTTCGATGGGAGAAAAATTGGTCCCTGGTATGTCGAGCTGCGCGGGGTGCTGGGTGCGCTCATGGGAATCCTTTGGGTGCAGTCTTGGGGGTATGAAGGACGCTGGGTTTTTAATGATTTGGCTATGTATATTAGGACATAATTGAGGACCTTGCAGCGAGAGAGGTGCAACTCCATTTTTGATAGTTTTTGAGTTAAGACGTGTAGTATAGGTAGATACTTAAAATTTTTACATCGTTTGGTGCAAATTTCGAAAAAATGAGGGATTTATTGCAAATTTTGAACTCACACCCCTTACTGTTTTGTGCAATATTATTATTTTGGGTAACTTCAGATTTGAAAAATTCGCCAAAAATAGAAATAAAAACTTATCACTTAAATAACTACTAATTATTCTCTAAAAATATGTATTTTTCAATTAATGCTCTCTTTTCAATATTAACTCAAAGCAATAATTTTACAAACAGTTCTTTCTAATTTACTCAAAGTTGGTAAAGCTGGAGTTGCACTTCTTTCCCTCAAGATCCCCCCATTGCGCCGTATACAAATCCTGCAATGCATAGGTTTCTGATGCAGCTTCATCTATCATCCGTTAACCTTTCTTTTCACCATTACTCTAACGAGATAGGTAGCCAACAATGGCATCGCTAGCGTGAAAAGGCTCATTCCCAAAGTAGGTATGTACATATCTCTTTGATTGCAGCTCGCCGGAGCTGGCATTTATCGCAGATTACACGAGGCCCGTTTCTTCCACGCACCCCCTTTCCACGAACTCGTAAAACCATCCTGCCGAGCTGTAGCAGGGTAGCCAGTTCGCCTCGGCCACCGTGGAGGCTGGTGAACCGTCAGCAGAAGGGAGAAAGGACTCGCGGGCACGCACCTGTGGCCCGTGGTCCAGAAAATCGCGGGGCCACGGCACACAGCGTCGCACAACACCACCAGACGGCATTATCTGTCTATCTGGCGTAGCATCCGCCGAGGCTCGCCTCGGGGCTGATTTTTATAGGAGGTTCGCGTGACCGCTGGCTAAACGCTTCGCTTTAACCCGCCCCGGCTCTGCCTCGGCAGCTCCGCTCGCTACCTCTCTCTTCCTCCCTGCTTTCACCTCCTTCCCAGTATTCAGCCTCGCTCCCTCTTCCTCCCTTTCTCACTCGTCTCTTCACACCCGACGTCGAGGTGTACCACTTGCTCCAGCGATCTCCCGGCGTTCTCCTCTTCCTCCGTTCCACGTCCCCCAGCCCTCGGGACCGTCCAGTCGCCTCGTCCACCACTCTCGCCCCTCTCGCTCGATCTCGCCTGAATAATTTATTGAACCGAGTCGAGCGTTTTTTCTATATCCCCGAACTAGCCGTCATTTGCATTTCCCTTATCCGGATGGGGGATCGACCAGGCGCTTTCCACGAACGGTACTTCCGTGCCCGTGTAACACGCCTTCGTCCTTGTATTTCCACCTGTTCGAGCCCACCCCACCGCGTTTATCATTTCCGTCACGCTAGCCGCCCGTCCACCGTGCCATTTCGTCCGGCTCCTGCGGGCGTCACGCCACGAAGACGTTGGTGCCGCGCGAGCATGTTCATCTGGCGACGCGGCCTGCAGCTTCGGGGGACCGGCCGCCGCTGATAATTGACCGCGGGGCGATAGGAATGGAAAGAAGAGGAACAAGAAGCAGCCGGAGCGACTGTACGAGGCAGCCAGCAGGGATTCGTTCCCAGGGTAAAAGCGGAAGCGGCGCGCTAATGCGCTAAACAGGTCGTCATCGAACTGCCGCGGGCCATGCGAGAGGCGTCTTTTTCTCCAACCCTCTCCATTCTCTCGCGGCATGGGTACGCGAGATCCATGGCAAAAAAAGCCGACTCTCCGAGCGAGCCAAATTCCGTCGGCGCGTGAAAAAAAGAACCTCGAAAACCAGAACGCGAATCGCGCGGCGAGCGGATACTTGGGAATCGTTTGTCCCGAGCGTGTACAAGCGTGACCGATCGCTGGCGGACTGGATCTCCTCCTCGGCCGGGGCTGTACGTTTTTCGTGCCGGGAGTTGGGTCGATCCATCTCGAGCACGTTCGCGGCCGGTAATTAAGACGCGCCGATCCAGGGGTGGACGATGAATTATAATCGGGCCGATAAAAGTCGCCCGAGTCGATCCTCGGAGCCGGGCCCTCGCAGGCGCATTCTTTCGGGAGAGATCGATCTCTCATGAGCCTCCTCCGTAACGGAGGTTTACGATAATTGCTGGAAGCATCCTGCAATTTCAAGCCTAATGGACTGGCGGCGGCGGTGCGTAGAGGTTCCAGCGTCGTGTATGATGCGCGCCGTGGAAAATCGCCGTGTCCAAGCGCGATCGGGCAACGGATTCCAACGATCTGCGAAACGCCGTGAAATTGTCTTTGACTGGGGAAGCTTGCGAGCAATGGAGGATCGTGAAATCGGCGAATCCCTTCGATTGCTCGGCAATCTGTTTCAATATCAATGATTTATTTCTTTTTACGGAGAGGATGAGGAGCGATAAAACTCGTTTTAAGGGGAAAACAGTTGGTGTTAGAGGAAGCACGAACTTCTGTTTTCTTCTGTTCGTACACACTAACACGAATTTGGATAGAATGCTTTTCTACACTCCTTATCGTAGGATCTGAAATTGATGCTATTGTAAAACGAGCTGTCTTCGAAAAGAAGCTTAAAGGATACGAACTACAGGACTAACAACGTGACAGCCGTGTATCCATCGGTTTCTCGGGATACTTTTGCCGAACTTTTTTCGCTGGCAAGCAGCGAAGCGTTATAACGGTAATTCCGCGGGGACTGTAATTGAAAGAGAGCAGCAGCGGCGGTTAATTACACTAGGTCGAAATCATCGGGGGGAACGACGAAGGAACCACGAGCCCTGTTCCCGCGCGAGAAGCGCTTCCTCGAAAGTGATTTTGCAAGGGAACGGGAGACGAGGGGCTTCCATCTGTAAATCTTGCGGCCGTTGCACCAGCTTTTCGCTCCTAAGCTCCAATTACACTCCAGTAACCGTTTTGGGGTTTCTGAACGCGGAGGCTGTGTTTAGCCGTCCACTAAATTGCGTATTGAAGTTCTATAGGGTTCTTAAGTGCTTGAGGTTTCTCGAGCAGCAGCTTTTCCTGATCTTCCACGTTGTTCGAATGTCAAACGCGGTGGAACCAAATTAACAGGCCTGTGTTTATCGAGCGGTAGCATAAAAATAGGCTGTTTTTAGATTGTTAAATATATTCACATTCGTACTGTCAATAATAATAGTATTTTACTTGTTTTTTAAAACTTGTTATTAAAATTTTAACCCTAAAAAATGACCTTCAAAATTTCCTCCACACAAATCCCTCGGTATTAATGAAAAGTTTGAGTTCGAATTGGGCGATATTTTGTATCTATGTTTTCACAGAAATCATATGTTGATAGTGTGTAGAATATAAGACAAAAATAATTAAAAAGATATTTCAAAATTTAACGAAGATATTTATCATAATGTGAGAGCATGCATGGTCGAAAAAATTCGGCCGTGGTGAACAGAAGGAAATCAAGTGCAGAATTCAGGTAGAAACTCTCAAATACATGTTTTCCTAGCCGCTAATTGTATTAGTAAAAGTATAGCTATGACTTAATATATAAAACAGAAAGTGTTTGTGTGTTTGTTTGTTACCTAAAAACTTTCGAACGCCAAGCTGTGTCACGAAATGTGTTCCAGCTCATTACGCCTAATTAATCCAAATAAATGTGACTATTTTCACAAAAATAAATATTTTTTTTATAAAATCAGTATCTAAATTTCAGGCGGAGCCGAGTAGTAAACGAAGGGCAATATTTGCCAAACCTGTATTAAACAAATTTTTTTTATATGAATAAAGGTTCCAAGAACAAGATACAATTATAACATTTTCGCCTTATTTCACACCTCTAGAAAAAAAATCCTAAAGTGACCCCTTAATTCGATAACTACTGTATTAATGAACCCATCGACTGCTCCAAAAAATTCCCAACAGTTCCCAAGAACCCCGGAACAAACGTTCCATCTTCGCGACGCGATAAGAAGAATACCGAATTCCATCCCGAATTACTTTCCCAGCGAGCATCGGCCGCGCTCGGCGTCTAAACTTCAGTCACGCCGCCTGATCCATCGCCAGCAAGAAAATTTCCATCTGCTCCGCGGCGTGTCCCGGGCGCACTTCCTGAATACACAACGCGCGCGTGCACGAGAGCGTGTAATAACCCGCAGGAAGATACAAATAAGACCGTCCCATTACACCGATGCAACGTGTTACACATTTTTCGACGCGGGGGGAAGGGAAGGGAGGGAGCCGGGCGAAGGCGGCCACGCGAGTACAATGGAAACGCAGACAGGACCGCGCGCAATATGCGAGATACCGCGGCCCGAGATGATAAGTGTGGGTGACGAGGCAACGTCGAGCGGGAAAAAAGGCCGCAGTCGGGGCGTAAGTATGTATCTCCTTGATGAGAACAAGGAGGAGGACGCGGAGTGCCGGGCTATCCTTGTGCAAGCGGCGAAAGACGGCGAAGGAAGCGGGCGAGAAGGAGAGGAAACGCCGCGAAACGTCGTGGGACAGCGCGTGTTCGCGACGTTACGTATGCATGCACTTGCGTCGAGCGAAGGTAGCGCAACGAGTTTGACTGGAGCTGCAAGTTTAGCGGTTCCGCGGATACCAGCCACGCGTGGAAAGGATCGGGCGAGCGGAAGAGGCGACGGCGTCGACAATGGGACAGTTTGGTAACTCCGCTCGAGCGCTTTCCGCGGCGTGGCTGTTTAGAGACGGATGGCTTCATCCAGCGCGAAGATGGATTCGGAATGGGAAGGAGGGAATGGAGAGCGAGGGAGAGACGCCCTCTCGGGCGAGCGTCTTTACGCGCTCATCAAATTAGTGTCTAAGATAAGTTAATAAACCTGATCGAATGATTCATACTCCCGGTGGCCGCCGCTACTTATCTAATCGTTCCACTTTGCGACAGTTTGCGCTTCGGTCACCCTGACGCATGTAATTAATATGTAATCCTGCGCGCTCGCGATCGATGGGCCCGACTGACGGCCGACGGCCAGTAATTGCGGCTTATCGCGATGCTGGACGTTATCATTATACATCGGCGAGTGATTATTCTGTCCTCCGCGGTGGCTGGTCGATGGATGGACCAGGCTCCTCTGGCTAGAAGCTTGATGGAGCAATCTTGGTAGGCTGGAGAGTGAGAGATATCGGCGCGAAGTTGTCTGTGCCCTATCAATATTAATCGCGACTCGGTTAGACCTGATCTACCGCGATTTCTACGCGCTAAATACCTGCGAGTACTTTATAAACACTAATTAAACTTTGCGATGCGATTGAGGAGACACGGTTCAACGGAGATTCCAGCCCGTCCGCCGCGCTGGAATGATAATTTCACCTACTTCTACGACTTCTTCTGGGCCCACCATGGAGGCTTCTCCGCGCAGCCTGCGAAGGGCGACGGGACTCGCGCTCCGTCGGATCCATTAGCGCAGCTACGACAAGCTCAGTGCCCGTATAAGCCGGATACGGAAGAGGATTCGCGGTCGGGGCAGATAAAGCTAACACGTACCTGTATGAGGTGGGCAAGGAGCAGGACGTAGGCGGCGGCCGCCCTCATGTCTTCCCGCGAGGAATCCCTCGACTACCGCATCACCATTCCCCGTGGGTCACCTGCCCTCTTCCACAGCCACTCCTAATTATTTAATACTATATCTGTCGTCCCTCCTGTTCCAGTAACTCCCTCGGTAATATCCCTCGGGAACTCTGCACACTCTTCACACCGTATACCAGAAGATCCGCCAGATATACATGTACATATCCGTTGGCCGACAGGTCAAGACACTTCACTTCTGCTTCCTGCCCGCGCACACACCAATTACGATTTACCGTGCAACTCGAGAAGAAACGGGAAGCGGCACCGCGCTCGATCTACGATCCCTTTCCCAACACACTTTTTTTCGGTACACTGTTTAGCACTGTACGGTTACGGGGATCCGATGGCGCACTACGACACGGAATTGTCCCAGACCAGTTGGCGGTCGGAGAGCCGCTGGCAGGAGCGAGAGATCGCCTCGCTTTCCAACGAGCTATCGAGGATGCGGGACGAGCACCGAGGATGTTTACGCGCGGGTACGCTCCCGCGACAGGTACCTTTCCCTCGTACGCGTCGCCTTCGATCGCGCGATATCGCCGGATCGTTACGATCCTCTTCGTTTTCCCCCTTTCTCTCCAACGGCTTCTAGCTGGTTTCACTTCGGCAGCGGAGCAATTAATTGTTCAGGCAGTGCCGTTTACGCGACTGCGGGCCGGCTAGCACTCATGCCTCGTCCTCTCCTCAATCCTTGGCGGATGACCCACTTACGCACCGCGGCAGGATTAACACGTGGCCGTCGACACCGTACGCGACAACCTGTTCTCTCTGCGAGCCAATTTCGCAGCACGTGCTTCGGCACCGTGGAAACTATCCAGCCCACCTTACGGAGACTTATTCCCACCCGACTACTATTCCGCCTATAGTTCACTGCACACCCTTCGAATTCTTGGGCCACCTCACTCCTCGGAATACTAAAATCCACACGAGCCCGGACAGTCACTTGTCACGTGCACACACCACGGATTCACCGAACGATCCCGGGCGAAAACAACGGAAGGGCACCTTGCGATACCTCGAACCACTATTCGCTCTCAAAGTTCCACTCGACGAACCGCTCGCACCGAAAATTTCTCCGGCCCCTTCTTTCAAAGGGGGGGTCGAGGAGACGAAGCCCAGGCGCACACGCGTGGTAGAAACGATCGCGACAAACACGCGTCGTCGAGGAGCCGCGATCCGCCAGGTATCGGCGATGCCTGGGTCCGCGGAACAGGTGTGTGGACCTCGGTACACGCGCGCGCGTGGCCACGGTGTACGGACGAGCACCTTTCTATCTGACGTGTTCGCGTGTGCGTGCACGGTTCGCGTAAACACCGTGTGCGTGTGCGTGGGCACAGGTACTGGCTCGCGTGTGTGCGTTCGTGTGTGCGATTGTGCACGGTGGAGGCACGGAAAACGCAGCGGCTCCGCGGGGTACACGAGTCGGTCGCTCCGGGGATACTGAGTCGGAGCCGCAGGCCGGCCTGCGGGCCTCCCCCCCTGCTGCCTCTCGCTCGCTCTCTCTCCCTGGGCCGGCGTCTCCGTCGCTCCCTCGCCACCTGTCTCTCCCTCTCGCAATCTCTTCAGCCCCTACCCCCCGAGCGGCATCCCTTCCCGCCGGCCTCTCCACCACCACCCGGGAGCATCGGCGGACTCCCACCATCGCGGGGGAAACGCTCTTCACCCCGACCCATGGGTCCTCTACCGCTCTCCACTCTCGTAGCCTCTTTATACACGCTGCTTTGGCCTCTCTCGTGTGTCCAGCGTACCTCGCCGCTCTCGCGTTCCCACATCGCGCCGCACGGAGCGTACAGACGCTGGCCCCGGCCCGTTGGCTGTGTTGCCGCAATGCCCGGCTACGATTGTGTAAAGGGAATTGTAGGGTGACGGTGCGCGCTGGCGTGCACCGCGGCAGAGCCTCTCCGTCTCCGTTCGCCCACAGGCCCTTCGCCTCCCCACAATCCCCTCCCCCGCAGCCTTTCTAGAAGGCATTACACGATGGTACACTTGTGCCCCGGCCGGTGGATGCTGGGGCCTTGGTGGATATCCGCGACGTTGCTCGTGGTTCTACGCTGTATATCTCTTACGATCGGGCCTCATCGCCGACGTCCACCGCGCGCCGGTTGTGTATTCTCACCTTCGCAGGAGAGTCGGTACGATCGGGATGGTTGCTGGCATACGTCGATGCTTAGTCGGACGTGGATCTTGTCGATGCCGAGGGGGAGTTGAAAGGGTGGAATCGGGTTGAAAATTATAACGTCAGGCACCGATGGTGTTGGCTGTTTGTGACTTCTCAGGGACCGCTGGTCACGGTAACCGTCCCTGTAAATGCCTCTTCGGGGTGGGTACTTAATTTTAGACCTCCAACTGTTGCACAGAAGTTGATGCTCGTTGTATTTCCTGGATATCAACAACGTGAGAAGTTCATCTCGATATCCTCCAGGTCGTGAAGCTTTTCTATGGCAACTGGTAGCAACCCCCATTAAAAAGAAGCCCTTCCTCGCGAAGATCCTCAGCCCGTGGATGCACGCGTTTGCCTCGCTTCTTGAGCTACGAGTCTAGCTCGTTATTTCGGTGAAACGGGACCTCCGAGAATTAAAGTTATTAAGCGTACGGTTACGTGAACGATAATGATACTTGTCGGGGACCCTTCTTAGCGAGGGGGTAAAAAAAATGGGCGAGCCGTGAGAGAGGCTGCCGGTGCAGAAGCAGGTCGCCACGATGGGACGAAATTATGTATATTCCGGAAGAATGTTTTCGGACGATGAATAATGGATAAGTCCTGTCGCGTGTCCACCGTCATTACGCGGGGGCTATCGGGCCACGGTAATCTGCTCCTCGCGGAGAAGTGCCATCGGCGCGGATCGTCATTGAATTTCTGCCCCCGTATACGACGTTCCACGTAATTCGCGTGTCGAGTTATCGCGCAAACCGAAGGGACGACCGGTTAAATGGCAATAAATTATCGCCAGGAACGGAGGGGGGAGGGCCCCCTTTTGCTGAACTCCTTTCTAGTCGCGTCTCGTAGACGGCGCGCGTTATTCCGCGAAATGGATTGCTGGAGAATCGGAGAACACTTCTGCGTGCGTTCTGTACCTGCCGCGTAACTCCTCCGGGTATGTAGGGGTGAAACGGAACGCTTCACTTTGGAGGGTGGTAACATAAAATCGGAAGGAGAGAAAGACACAGGACTTTAGCAGGAGTCTTTAGTGGACCTTAGATTATAAGAAAATCAAAGCCGTTGTTAAGAAAAATTTTTCGGAATAAAGGAAAATGAGATTTACCGGAGGTATTGAAATCTTCGCCTCCCTCAAGTGGTAGGGTAAAACGGAACACCCACTTGAAGACCATGTAAACGTATAAATTCTTTATTTTTATGTTTTAAAATGTATTAATTTATGTAAAAAACTATAAATATATGTTTTTGGTAAAACTATTACAAATAAAATATAAGAAAAATATCTATTATACACAAAAGGAAAATATTTTACTAAATACACATGCCTTCAAAGTTTCAAGACAATTGGATTGGTGAAATTGGGTTAAATAGGTGTTCCGTTTTATCCACATGCAATCATTTAGTAAACATTTAATATTTACACTTCAGCGTGAGGTAAATAACTTTTTAATACGTCAAAATGTAGCGTGATGACTATAGAATCCAACGATGTACTTACCGTTATTAATTTTCGAAATCCAAGTGCCGAAAAGTAATCGAAAGTACAACACAATATTGAAACGTCGATACCCGAAATTTTTCCAACTCTCTTAACGGAAAAATAACGTGTGCACGGGTCTATGGTCTGTCAAAAAATGCTGTAAGGACCATTTAGTCCCACATCACGTGATACCAACTCATCGCAGCTCTTATCTATTCAAGAGAAACATTGATGTTCCGTTTTACCCAACTCTCCCCTACCAGCTAACCTGCGAATGACTACACAGGTAGTCCACTCTATTAACATAATTAACAGGCACACAAATACGCTCCGCGAGCCCAAACCAGCCTTCCACACCGTTCAAAAACAGAAAGCAATGCCCACCTCCTTTGTTACAAGAAGTCTCTCTGATCGCGCGAGAGAAGGATCCACGCTCGGTCAGAGCGCCGCATTAAAAGGCCTCGGGAGCATTCGATCATTGATTCTCCATTACGTTACAGATCGCCGAATTCGTTTTAGCCGGGTAAGAAGGGGCCCGGTGTCCCAGCGCGGCGCGCGATCGCCAGGCCCAGCCAATTGCGAACATCTATCTCCGTCCGAACAAAAACGAGCGGCCATTTAACGATCCCCGCGGCGATCGAAATTAAATTTTCGCGATCCTCCCGGCAGCCCTGATCATCCGCTCGTTACAACACCGAGGTCAGCCTCCCCTGGAGGAACCTGTACTCGGGAGGATACGGCGGAACATCGGGGCTCTCCTCTTCTGTGTCTGCGTTCACCGAGTCCTCGAGATTGTGTACCGAGAGGCCAGGCAGCCCGCGGTGGCTTGGCGGTACGGTGCACCATGGTCCACGGACGGATGGACGGGCTATCGGTAGTGGGATACCGTGGCGCTGTTTGGTCCATTTCTCTTTCCTCGTTCCTCTTCCCTCGCCGGGGCCTTTTTCCCACCGCGGTCCATCGTCTCTCTCTCTCTCTCTCTCTCTGAAGCCGCGGCCTCTCATCCTTCATCTTTTTCCGTCTGCCTACCGCAGCCTGCCCATCGCCTACCGTCTCCCTCTTCCACGGGACTGGCTGACTCGAGGGCCCCGAGTTAGCCGGCGGGCATCATGGTGGCTACACCGCTGGCTTCTCGCGTCTCTCGAAGGCTCGCAAGAGAGTGTGCCCCCCCGAGGGTCAAGGAACTCCCTCGGGAACAGGTTCACCTCCTCCTCCTCCCCCTCTCGTCGCCGCTCTTCCAACATCCCTCCCCCCGGCCCCTCTCTCCCTCCACCTTGAGCCGCCCTATGCCCCCTCCGGTTCGTACCTTAGGGTTTCACTTATTTTCTCTTATTACCCGAGCCGGTGGGCATGTGGGCACGCTCGGACCCCAACACACTCGCCGCCCCTGCCGCTCGTACGTACACGCGGGCCTGTTGATCCACCTCGGGGGCCCCCGTCAGTCTCCCTCCCGGGGGCCCTGCTCCTCTTCGTTCCTCCTCCGCCTTCGGGCCGTTTTCTCTCCTCCCGGGCCCTCCTTAGGTACTCCAATATGTGAGCACATTATTACAGTCGCAACAGAAGGCAGGAGGAGGCTGGCGTCCGACGGTGGAGCGGCGCGGTGGCGGCGGGGGGCGTTCGCGAAGGGGCTAAAGCCGAGGCGAAACGCACACGCGCTTCTGGGTGGACGGAGAAAGCGCGCGAGCGTGTACACGCAAGGGTGTTTAGGTGCCTCGGCCGCGCCACCACCTCCCCGCGCCGTTCCAGCTAGTTTCTTCGTCTCCTACCGACCGCTTCTTGCTCCTCTTCTTCTCCATCGTTCTCATCCTTCTGGTCGTTCTGGCTGTCCCAGCGGCCCTCGCCACGGAGTCAGATACCAGATTCCACCTGTGCTGCCTGATATCTTGCCCGTTGCTGCCGTGCTCATCCGCCTTGTCTTCGTTGTCTCCCCTCGTGTCGTGAGATCGTTTCGAATTCGTCGGGGTGTTCTCCGGCTACCTTCCCTCCCCGCCAGCCCTCTTCTTCTATACGTATGCGCTTCGTCCAAATGAGAGAGATATTGCGAAACGAAACTGTTTTCGCGGATAATCCCATTTGGGTAATTAGCCCGGTAGAATCATTCTGTTATGTGAGAATTATTTAACCAAATAGTCCGTTATCCGAACCTTGGCGGAAGCTAAATTGAACGTGTATTGGGTATTTTCGAACTCTGCTCCATATTAATGACGATTTATGCTCACTTTTCTTTCCTCGATTTATTTGATGAGCTCCTTTTGACTTCTTAGGTCGCGTCTACTACGCGGAATTTTCCTGGATACGTTTCCCATTTCGATTACTACTCGACGGCATAACCGGCGGGTCGGTTTACCGAAAGGCATTCGCGAAATTAAGGCATAATGGATACGCGACGGGATGGAAACCGCGCGAGCCCGTACGCAGAGGGATTTTAATGATCTTTCTTCAGGTATTCGTGGGTTAGCTATAGGTACCAGATTCCACCCGAGCTCGCTGCATCCCCTGACTATACGGAGGAAGCTTCTTGGTTCCTGCCTGCGCCACGCTGTTGCGGATTTGCCAGTTATTATTTAGCTAAACCCAGCGCAACCTGAATTATGAGTTTCGTTGATGCTCCCAGCTGTTTGCATTGCGTCTATTGCGTCTCTTTAAGTAATATTTTTAAACGATTTTATTCAGCTTCGATCCTCCATTTGTTTGTTTGGTTCAAATCTGGTAATTCAAATTTAACTCACTTCCAACTATCCAATTGTCTTGAAACTTTGCAAGCGTGCGTAGTTTGGATGACAGTACAATATTAAAAAAAAATTAACTCCGAGCGGGTGAAAAAATTACCCAGAGATCAATAAATATAATCCAAAACCATAAATCCAAACGACTTGAAATTAGCTAATAAACACAAATCAAATAAATTCAATCGACATGAAATCAGCATATAACAAAACATCAAAACTTAGACACAATAAAAAAATTTAAAGTTAAAGGATTTTATTTAAAATGCACTAAAGACTAAAAAATAATTATTTGCTTGTACTACAATGTCGATTGTATTTTTTCACTTTAAATAAAATCGTGGGGCAGGACATGCCATAACAGAATATGAATCAATTTCATACAGAATTAAATGTCTAAATGAATTTGTTGTGACATAACCTGCTCCACGATTTTATTTAATGTGAAAAAATATTATCGAAATTGTAATAAAAGCAAAGAATTATTTTTTACCTTTTAGTGCATTTTTAATAAAATCGTTTAACAAAAATTTTTTTTATATATTTTATTTACATTGCATTTTATGTTATTAAAATTCTTTTAAATATTATTAATTCATTTAATTCGGTTTTGCGTGTGTGACGAAATATCGTTATTAGGCTGCTCAAATTAGAAATTATATTAACAAAATATTAGAGAGAGAGAGAGAGCTGCCTTTCCCAGCTTTGTACGTAAACGTAAGAAATTCGCGACTCCCTGCCACCCCAAAAAGCCTTACCCAAATTAAGGCCAACCCCATAGTAAACAGTTGCTTTCAGAGTTTCCCAAGCCAGAGGAATCAAGGACGGGTGGAATTTCGCGCAATGGAATTCACATAGCTCGCGCCGCGCGGGGATTTGCATGCGTATCACGAGGGAAGAGGGAGCTCGGCTTCCTCGGTTCCGTTAACCACGAATACACGTCAGGTGTCCTTTTGACACGGCTCGCTAATTGCCCCGCGCTGAAATCGCGTTCCCCGTTACGCGTAGCCCGCGAATTATAAAGCGGCATTCCGTGCACACGTCTCGCAGCGGTGCGGCGCGAAACCGTGGCCGACTCTCTCTGAATCCGCTCGCATGCAGATTTTATTCTTAATAAAATCCGCGCAATTAGCATCGGTTCGGTGCGAACGAAAACGAAGGCGCGCGCGCGTGTCTGGCTCTGTTCGCGCGATCGTCGTAAATTCGTTCAATTAAAACTCAAGGACGACGGATAAGCAGCCGCGCGAAACGATCCGACCACTCCGGTCGGTGAAAGAAATCTTCGTGCGCAACGCCGATATTTTATTAAATTCCAAGTGACTAACAACGTACAAATTCCCTTTCGAAGCGGGAAGGCGAAACAACGCCGCGGCGTGTACCCAGTCCCGACTCATTAACTTCCAGTGACTAATAACATATTGACTCTTCCCCGAAGAGCCGAGAAAGATGAGGGGTGGCGAAGAAAAAGAGGTCCTCTCGCAAACAATGTATAATTTTTCACCGGGGGCCCGGCCGAGCGCCTTCTTTTCGCCCATGCTCACGCGACGACACCGCCGATTTCATGAATTAATAATGCGTGTCGGGCTAAACATATTATTCAGCAAATTACACGTTCCACGTCCGCCGCGTCTCTTTGGCTCGCGCTGCCAAAGCGCCACGAATCGGACAGGCACGGCGTCGATTCGTAATTGTGCTCGTCCCGGACGGAACGCGCGGCGGAATCACGATTGACGCTGGCAGAGGTGTACACCAGCCTCTAATTCGTCCTTTTCAAAAGACGCATCGCTGGCTTTCAGCCTTGAATCCGAAGAGAGAGAGAGAGAGGGCTGAGGAAAGTGTAAAGACGCGGTTATCGTCGTACCGTTAATTCAGTGACGTTGTCAATAACGATCGACCGGAGGATGCGCAGAGATGGATGGACGGATAAAGGAGAGATTTATCGACCAAGTGGTCACGTTTACACGTGTAATCAGTCGTTAAAAAATCGACGAGGGGCACCGCTAATGCGTGTCGCTGTGAACAAATTCTCCCTCTCCTCTGACTATTTCCGCTGTGTCATTTCTTTTCGCACGGGGGTCCCTTCACTGTTCCTCGAGCTATCAAAGAGCAGCAAAGCCAAGCGCTGGCAAAAGTACGATGTGTGATTTCATTATGCAGGCAGCCGAACGCTACACGGGAGTACCTACTTACACGCGCTTCCTCGATCGTCCCGTGAACGCGCAACAAGACCTCCGGGTCGCGTTCGTGGGGAGGGAGCGGCAAAAAAATTTGTAATTACACGGGTGATCCGCTTCTTACCGTTTCGTCGTTAAAGGGGGCGGGGACGGACGTTTTGGCCCCGGTAATAATCGAATAATCACGAGTCGACGACGTACGGAGTTCGGGCCCCGGAGAGGGGTGATCGT
Organism: Andrena minutula; assembly: GCA_929113495.1. Lineage (NCBI taxonomy): Eukaryota > Metazoa > Arthropoda > Insecta > Hymenoptera > Andrenidae > Andrena > Andrena minutula. The sequence goes on along the minus strand of OV815995.1, from coordinate 5,661,542 downwards.
TCAATTTTCTGCGGGGCCTCGATCGCCGAGTCACCGCTCGGGTGAGCGGGCCCCGACGTCCGCCGCGAGTTCCAGCGCGCCGATAAGCCCCGGCCGGGTTAATTAATGGTCGAGAGAGGGAGAGGGACCAGATAAGGGTGGAGAGGTTCGGCGGTGCGTGCTTCGGTGATTTCGCGTGATGCGCTGGCTCACGGACGGGCCGGTGGACCACCTTCCCCGCGGTGTTCCCCGTGGGAGCAGCCGATGCTTCCAGCCGTATGCATATTGTGCTCGTTAAACGAAATAATCGGGCCCGGATCGAAGTAAAAATTCGAGTAAAGGGGCGCTATCTAATCTTCCGGCAGCGGTCGTGGCGCATCCACGATCGGCGTCCAGGTTTCTCGAGACCCGGGGCTCGATCATTAGGAGCCACGGCTTCGTGCGCGTCGGGGGGATATTCTTCGTTATCTGCCTGGAACAACGGGACGGTTCTCTGTGCTTGAAAAAGGGTGACGAGGAAGTTGGGGGACAGGCTCGTGGTGGGAGGAAAGTCGATCAGCGAATTTTTAATTAAAGATTTAATGATCGGCGACCCGCACGGACATCAACCACGCTCGGGCAATTTGATACTGATTTTTGGCGGTATTAATCGGACGTCGATCGCGAGTTCGATTCCTCGTGGATTTATAATCGGTAGGGGAAGCTGCTTCCGATAGTGTCATGGGACGTCGGGGGTCTTGGAACCAGGGAGCTCGATTAATTCTCTGATATCGATCTTGCGGAGGGAACGTGGGGTCTTTGGGGATTTCGATGCCTGTTCAAGAAGTCTGTCTTCTCGACTCTGAGCGCTCCTATGCTGGCAAGTATCTATATAATTGGGACGGTTCTTCCTTACTTCTGTTCGTTGAATGTTAATTCTGTTATATGGATGTCCTAGATCTTCAGACTGATATCCCTTTAAAAATTCAAGTTCCCTTTAAATTCCTCCTGAAATATTCGACTATCGAATGTCCTTTCAGTCTTCGAGATGCGTCTCGACCAATGAACCAAAACGGAAATTCGTCGAAGCGACGTTGAGCGAAGAAATGCGAGGCAATCGATTCACGGGACAAAAGAACCCAATTTACCGAAGACCGGTAGAATTCAGCTCTCCGGAGAGAGAGAGTAGCGTTGTTAATTCCGTGGAGGGAGGGATCGATCGATCGTTGGGCCCAGGTCGTCGCCAGTGGTGTCCGCTTCTTCTCCTCCGATCGTTAGTTAAAATCCCATTAGTCCCCAAGATTTCTTGGTTTTCTGGAGGACCCGTCCCCGTCCGTCCGTCCGTGTCAGCCGTGTAGATGCCACCGTCGTGATATATTGGGAGCGAGGGCAAGGTGGCTTTTTAACGAGCCCGAGTGTCGTGCCTCGTGGGAGAGATCGATTTTCGGCCTCGCTGGGATCAACAGGTGTCTCCTCTACCTGCTGCCGCGTTCCTTTCATCGAGCCTCGTTTAACAATTACAGGGAGCAACCACCGTGATTCGCAGATCCCTCATCGAAATTCAGGGGAATACGGAATAACTAATTAAGAAATCCTGCTGCTTTATCCATACTACTCTACTAGTTTCTCTAACTCCGACCTGAACAGCAGTATTAAGTCTCCATAATCACCACCAAGGACGCAGCAAACGAGAGGGTAGGAAACAAGGGTTGTAGAACTACAATTCAAACACAGGAAACCGACGATTGTCGAAGATAAATAAGGCGACTGGGAGGTAGCGAGGCTTAAAAGAATATATAGACACCGACAGATTATCAGGGACCACAGGTTTCCACGTTTAAGGACCCTCCATCCGTCGGTCGGACGCGCCGAAAAGTCAGCTGTCAATTACCAGGCTAAGCTCTCGAGCTCGATCATTATCCCAGTAGAAAATTGGGCGTTTATCCCTCCAGCGAGTGTTTGTTTGCCGTGAAAATCGGGAGACGCCCCTTAGGTGGCAGAGTCCGGTTATTAACGACTGGTGCTCGTTGTTCGTTAAGGAACACGGGGAAGATCGTACTCGATAGAGCCCCGGAGGATTTCGGAGTTCGACGACGCGACGACGCATAGATGGTAGATTAACCGTGAAACTCGAGAGGATCGTCACGGTGGCTCGAAAGGCTTGAAAGAATTTTCCAGGTATATTCGTCCACATGCCCCCCACCGTACGATCTCACCTGAAATCCTCGACGATCCCTTATCACGCGCGAGGCTCCGAACGCCGCGGCGAGGGGCATAAATTTCGAAAATATTCCGAATATCCCGGAGAAAGTGGCGGCGCCGCGGAGGAACTCGGCGACCCTGTCGACACCAATCGGTAGTTTATTCGATGACGTTCCTCGGTCGAGCGGGTATCGTGGAAGAGCATCTTCCATGCGACTATACGGTGGATTTTCACACGCGGAAGGGAAACGCTCGCGGTTAAGTCGAGGCTAATCGCGCGTGTATCCTGCGACCATAGGCGCCACCGTCGGAATCCCGGCGATCGTCGGAGAAATTTCTGGAATGCCCGCCGCGAAAAGCCGCGAGATATACGTTACGAGCGGCTCTAGCGGCGGACGAGGAATAGCAAGTAGCCGAAGAGAGCATCTCGCGGGTACGCGCACCGCGTTATTTATAAGAGCGATAGCGGTATCGTTTGTTGCTCAATTTTCCGCCTAGAGTGCCCCACGATCCCCGGGGATTAATAATGAGCGTAACGATCTGTGGCTTTTCAACGGGGCCGGAGGAAACCACTCTGCGAGCCATAACTTATGAGCGAGGAGGGAAACGTATCTGTAAGTAACCAGCAGCGGAGATTCTTACTGTTCCAGAGTGGAGTCGCCGAGGCGTTCGATGGCCATCGAGGTATCGGCATTAAAACTTCCCAGCGGAATGTCGGTGAGATAAACCCCCCATCTCTTTTCACGGATCGATCCTCGTATGATTCAGATCGTGCTCGCTGATAGAATTTTATTAGGTGACGTTCGAAGGGTAATCAGTTTAGAGTCTAGCGACCTGTTTCTTTTCTCAACATTATCCATCCGCTGTAAATTTGTAATCGATGGATAAAGGGTTGGGCAGAAGTGTCTAACGAAGCAGGGCGAAGGAAGGCTGCGCGGAGTCTCCAGGCTCTCCTTTCACCGCGATATTTCTGGGGACGGCGGGAAATGTGGAGAAAGATCGAGCAGAATCGCTGACGCCTAAATCCCAGCCGAGGACAGAAACCGCGATTCTTATAAATGCCTTCGGGGTACGTGAGTGGCGTATGTATCGGGCCAATGGCGACTGGCATCAAGTACCAATCAAAGAATCCCATTAAATTGCAGGAATTTCTTGCCAACCGGCTCCTCTCTTCTCCTTCTCCCTCCCCCGCTGTTTCTCGATCGGCTGCAGCGGAGACCGAGTTGCACGCGCGAGCGAGCGAGCACGTTCGCCACCGAGCCTTTTATTTCCAAGCGTATGAGTTTTTGAAAGCGGTCCCGCGCAAAAATATCAAGGGGAGAATAAAGGACGTAAGTATCTTCCATTCTTCCTTTAACCTTGGAGTTAACAAGGATACGTGAATAAAGATAAGAAGCAAACGCGAAGCTTATCAGCCTCTCATGCGCCAAACGATGGGCGATTAAATGCGTACAATGTTAAGGAAACAGAAGGAAAAAGGTGGCCTTCGCGTCTCCACCCTGGCGAGAAGCCTTCCATTACGCCGAGGATATTTTAGCGAAACGCTCGCGTGCAATAAAGCCGCGAGGGGAGCAGCCGACTGTCAGGCTTCACACTACTTTGCAGGAACACCTGAGGGCCGCGGTTATTTTTGTAACGAGCTGTGGATGACAGAGTTGATATCAGCGGGCATGCGTAGAATGTATTAAGCGCGAGTATTTAATTACAAGGACGCATCTCCGCGAGCAGCCAACCATCCGGGGGAAAAACTGCCCTCGGGGCCTGAATTACCTGGAATCGAGACGGTGTCGTTATAAATTACAGCTTCGATCTCTCGCGGACGTACGCGAGCGTATTCCGTGGATCGCGAGTGGCGAGCATCTTCCACCAATGGCGACACTGATCTCCCTTCGAGATATCTCGAATATTCATGCTCCGTTTCAGGGACTATTAATTGGAATTGCGCACCAATTTCGCCTGAGTCCCACCATTGCGAGCCAGCTTTTTTTAAGACGATAGTTCTCGGAGCTTTTAAAGTGCGAGGGGCAAGTGGACGTAGCTACAGCTCTGCCACCGCCAAGGTGATTAATTTCCCCGAACAACGCCCCATCGGGCCGAATCGCAAGAAATCGTCGGGACGTCGCGTCGCTAAGAGTCGCGAGAAAGATGCGCGCGGATAAAGCGAAGGGGAAGGCCGGGCCGCATTTATTCGTAATGTCTAGACGTTTGCATTGACGCGACAGTCGTCAGGATCCGCGTGCTCCTCCTCGTCCCTTCTCCGTCTCTTTCTTCTGCCCTCTTGCTCGGCGGCCCTCCATTCAATGGACCGCTGTTCAGGGCCTTACGGCGGTACTCACGCAAAACGCCGCCACGTGACGGGCATCCGGATCGCCGATGACCGATGAAGATTCCTCCCGTGCTCCGAACAGGATCGACGAGTAATTGCTTCGGTGCAGCACGGGACCCGGTGCATTGGCCCACGCAAATCTGGTCTTTGTCCTCCCCAGGGGTGGCCACCGGGGCGTCCGCTTGCCTGGGAGCCCCCGAGCCTCGGAGCCACGGCCCTGTTTGCCCGGCTTAAACAAGGTGTCCGAGCAGGCCGGCCACTTGGGACGCAGCAAGTGGTAACTGTAATTCCAGTACCACAAATAGAGTGGGAATGCTTGTCCCTTTTGTATGTATACATATACCTACTTCAGCGACAAATGGAGATTGATTCGGAGGGACTGAGCGCCGACCACAGACACTTTCCACGAATTTCATAGTAGCTTCTAGTAGATATAGTAGATACATATTGCGGCTAGGATAATTTGTACCTCGCCCAGCTAGACGCAGGAAATAGTTGCGGCGATCAAGTTACGCAGCTCGCCCCGTGCACTTTACTACTCCGCAGACTTTGCGCCTAGCTGTTTGCGGTTTTAGCATCGCTCTCCCGTTTCGCGCCCGGCAATTCGAGTTACTCGCGCGAATGCCACCTGCGCGCCTCCTAATACCACGCGAGGACATTTGATCTTCGACATCTCCCGGTGAACGCCTTTCCCTCTCGGGATCACAAGGGACCAGGCCTCGGAATCGCGAGCGGACTTTCGAATGTCCGGCTTGGTCTCGCTTCGACGGAGGCGATCGATCACTATACGTGGCGGCCGCGGTATCTCGGTACGTCAACGGGGAGGATGTACGCGTCGAGAGTTCGAGGGACTTTTTAGACCGGCCGGAACGACATAAACAAAGCTCGGGTCGCTCTGTATCGCCCCGAGGAGCCGAGCCAGGGACCTTTCGCAATGCCCCTTGCCCCTAGAATCTAGGTGGACGGTTGGTAGAAACTAATGATCGATGATAGAGGCCGGCGTCGGCCGTTATCTGGGATCAATGTCAAGATTGCGATCGCAACGTGGTCCTTGCTCCTCGTCTGCGATTTTCAATAACGTCTGGTCGAATAATGAGAACGCCACGGCTATGTAATAGTCGGGAGTGATTGCTGAATGAAGATCGCGTTGTCCGTAGAAAATGGGTTTTAAACGATCGATTGCACTCCCATTGATTCAGGATAATCGCCTGTGGATCTAATCGCGATTATGACGCCGGGCGCGTGGAAATGGAACAAGGACACTGGTGGGAACATCGTGGTCGTGTTTGCGGACAATGTACGTTTCTGCACGCTTCTGTTGCCCTCGGCTAGTGTCTGCAGATTTACGTAGGTATCACGTGGTATCCGTGCAAATTAACGGGACATGCAAATCAAGGTCCACATCGCGCGCGCTCACCTGGGGTTTCATTGCAACGATACAACACGGTTGCGAGAGAGTCGTTGGGAATTGGAGAGCGCGGTTAATGCAGTAGGGTAAACTCGGGGAAGTTTGTGGTATAGGTTACTTCGTGATACTTTTTCATTTATTTGTAACTCGAAATTGTTTGGCTCAATTTGGATGGAATAAAGGCTAACAGACAGTGTTGATCTTCTATGTTTTGCTAAAAGAATTAGTCAATTGGAGTTAGTGTGATAGAGTGAGGGAGCGCATTATTCGTGAAATTTTCGTGCTAGTTGTAGACGATCGCTTGTTTATGTATTATATGTGCTTTAGAAGATAAATGGAAAGTTCAAACTGTAGGTAAGTGATGGTAAAATGACACTTTAACAAGTCTTACTACTCTTGAAATTATCATACAATAAGGTATCAGTGTTATTTTTGTTTATGAAAACTGACTAAATTCTTATTTTTTGTGCGCCCCAACCTGCGTTTCTGATTATGCTGGTCGAGAAATTTTTATGGCAAATACCAGTTACCATGTTTCCTTACGTCTCAGACATCTAACGATCATGAAACGATTGATTATACCCAAAATAACAATAATATGAAATAATATAAAATAATATATAATAATATAAAGTAATGTAAGATAATGTAAAATAATTTAAAATAATTTAAAATAATGTAAACTAATAGAAATTAATGTAAAATAATATAAAAAAGTAGGTGATAGCCATATCACGGGCTAGTAATCACGGCACAACTTAATTTGGTATATTTTCAATTATATATATTTAGTAAATTTCTGATAACCCATTATTTGTTTCTCTGATGTCGAACCAGTCATTAATATCCTAGACTCACTTTCAGAATATGTAAATATTAGCAGTGAATAGACAAATTCTAAAACTATCACGGACTTACCCGAGTTTACCCTACCAATACTACCAATATCTCAGGCGTGAAAGCAATTTGCCTCTCCGTAAGCCTTAACACCTTAACCACGGATACCTGCTTCGCTGAAAAAAAATTCCTTTAAGTATAAATTACAAGGATGAAGTCCTGCAACAGTCAGGTATCTCAGCAACTTATCAAACGATGTCCATCCAGTGCGAAGTCCGCGCGAGGTGCCAAAATGCTCCGCCAATACACGCGGTCAGGTGTAATAATCGAGGCGTATCGATCTCATTGGTACGTAGTAACCGCAAATGATTGGATTCCAAGGCGGGCCCGGAGTACGTCCGCGCGATTCGTATCGCGCCGATGGTTTTTGCAATAAATCAATTAATCGTTACCGTTCGCCGTTCCCCGGCGGGTAGAATAATCCAATTACTCGTAGCCGCCTTCTAAATGCACCGCCATCAAGAACCAGTCGGTCCATCATGGACTTATCTCGCGGTCGAATGCATCGGGACCCGTGGACGTAATCACGGGCCGGTTCCCCCGGCCGAAAAACCGGCCGATATAGGACACTGGTCTTATCTAAATATATCCCGAGGTGGAAACGGGCCAGGACGTTTTAATTAACTAATTAACATTCCTCGTGCGGTACCATCCACGGCTCCCGCTATCGTGGATCCGGCCGCAGCTTGACCAAAAAGGTTTCACCCGGCTTCCCCGATCCTCGACAGCGTCCCTTTCTGGTTTCGTTAACCTCGCTCCTCCTCGGCAGATCTCGGAGAACAGTTGGGCCTAAACGCACGACGGGCCCGAGCGGCGGCTAGACGCCCGGGTGGGTCCCGAATGTGGTATTAAAGTTAAAAATTGCACGTTGCTCGTCTCACCTCCGCCGCTACGCCCCCGCGATGGTGGCCCCTTCTGGGCCGTGATGGGGCCCCAAGAGGCCCTGCCGAGTCGAGCTAATCGCCGCGGAGCCCTGCGAGCACGCTTCGCCGCCTTGCCTCTGCCCGAGAGCCTCCGAACCCTCGAAGCTGGTATTAATAAACGGGCTTTGAATCTCTCGGCAGGGCTTTTCGTGTACCCTTTCGCCCCGTAGGTCGGAGGCCCTGTTTCTTTTAATCTCCCCGGTGTATCTAATGTACCTACGTCCTCTGTTGCTGTTGTTGCTTAGCAGCGTTCAGGCGAAGCTGACGCGTTATAGGACCGCGTTGGTTTCGCGAGAAAGACATCGAGCTCTGTTGTTGCGTGAAATTCAATTTCACGAATTACCGAAGCAACTCGGTTTAAAAGTGGCACGGATCGCGGCATTCGACAGCCCTCGGGCGGACCGAACGATGTATCGCGGCGTTTATCGTAGGCTGGAGATTAGCTTGTCGCAGGCAATTACGTCCGGCTTGACAGGCGGCCAGTGCTATCGCAGAAAACTATTTAACGCTACCATACGAAGACACGGACGAATTAAAAGCCGGGCGGCGAGGACTTTCCATCGGGGAATTTCGTGGGCCGGTGCCGCCTTTATTCTTTCGGGGCGACGGCGAAAGTCGTAAAGACCTTTCACGGGGCCCGTCCTTTCACCTGTCATACCTTGACACTCGTAGGAGGCCGAGGGGCTAATGCGTTCGAGTAACCGGATTACAGCCACGGATTAGGAACGAAGAGAAACGGTCGAGTTGATTTGCCATCCAGGGGAATTACGCGCGGCCAATGGGGGGCACGGGAATGTTTTAATTCTGGGGAGTTTAACGCGCGTGTGATACTAGTATAATAGCCGTGGCGACTTCTCTGAATAATTAACTGGTGGATTTGTAATATAATATTATACCATCCGAATTAATTTAATTTAATTTCTATTCCACAATTTTTATTTATTGCGAATGAAGACTCGCATCTGCGTTCTATATCAACTTGTAATTATCGAAACTTAAGTTACCTGGACTGAGCATGAAATTCAGAAGTTACGAGTTACTCTGCAAGAACTGCGAAGGTATAAGTTCTCTCATTAACGTGTTAGGTGGTATGTATTTTAGGCGAAAATTGATTCGAAGAAACTCGTCGGCCGATCGTTCGCGCAAAATGCTGCTTCGTTGGCTGAGGACTTTACTGCCGCTTCCCCTCCCTTTTTATCTTCGCGCTTTTACAGCGGAATATTATATGGGTGCCGTCGATTTACGAGGAGGGTCCGGGGGCCGTAAAAGCGTTTCGTGAATTCGTGAAAGGACAAAAGAAGATACCGTAGAATTTTACTGCCCCCTGCTGCCGTTTTCCCGCTGTCTTTGCACCTGTGCGTCTTTCGCTGTTGATACAATTTCCAGGGCGATATCTTCGAGTGACGTCTGGCCTCTTCTCGAAGTAGAAAGAGAATGACATCCTTCAATTGTATCTTCTTCACCGTTCTCATCCTTCAATTGCCTATTACGCAAGCTTTGAAGAAGAAGATGCGCTTGGCTGGCGACGAAACCACGTCATCTTCCAAAATTGATACAAACAATTCAAGACTTACAGTTTTTCACACCCCACGGTACCAATTGTAAACCCAAAGAATAGTCGTTACGACCTCAATAACAAAGACCGTCCCTATTCCACGAGCAACTAGAATTTAATACGAATTAATGTTACGTGGCGGAGGCCCAAGCAGAGGCCCATAGAAATCTGACGTGCACGGCCGAGAGTAGTTTCGTAAGGTGGCGAGGGACTTAAGGTCCGCCGAGCTACTACTTTTTGTGTCAATTAATATTTCGTCACGGATCAGAGCCGACTAAAAGGAGCGTATAGAAACCCCTGCGGGTTCTTACGGGGCCATTCAGCCGCGTGTACGGCCATCGAGCCTCGAAACGGGAATATCGAGACTCGATTTTCTCTCGATCGGTCCCACGAACTCGCTGAAATATTCTGTATTTTCATCCGACTAGAACGCCTGATAGTCGTTTCATTGCGTGCTCCGAGTACTCTGTGCCTACTCACTCGTATCAAGTGTCGGGAAAGCTGTGAACATCAGGGTTTCTTGTTATAAACTTACGCACCATACATCTCTACCAACGAAAAATAACCTACGGTCTCGTGATAAAATAATTGCCTTTATTTCTTCCCTCGAAATGGCGCATAAAAATCTTTAAGGATCTCCAGCGACAGGCTACTATCGCAATTTGCATGCACGTGACCGGGGAACGGGATTACGTCCCCGACAGCTGTGCAAAGAGGCTCCATTCTGGCGAGCCTCGCGGTGTGTACGTGGCTCAATTAAGCTGCGGCTGAATCCTGTCGGTAAATCATAACGTAAAACACGGATCGGTCGCCGTGTTCTTGCGCGTTTCCCTATATCGCGGCCCCATCGACGACGCCGATTTCCCGCGGCAAAGAACTCCTGTATATCACCGCGAGGCAGCCGGAGTAACGGGGCCAGAGTTTCTTGAATATTGTTCGTACAGTGGACGCGCTCCACTGCCCGCCAATTTATGGACCGATAATGGGATGTATTATCGCGCGCGCATAATTAAACGCCAGCCGGTGAGCAACGAGCCGAGCAAACGCACTGGATCGTCCGCGTTCAAGTTAACGGGCTGGAAAAAATCGGATGCAAGGGGATTATTTCGCGCGATGAATCCCGTTGAACCTGGCCGACGCACCGCGACATTCCCGGGGACCTTGAAGTGGGTTAATTCGGACGGAGATTAAGGAAACTGACGCGGCTGACGGACGTGGGACTGAACTTTGGAGTAGTGGTAGTGGAGGGACCCTGCACGGACATCTTCGCGCGTGAATCGTGGAAGTTCTGTTTCTACTGAGTTGTTGGGGATGTTAGGGATCACGGAGTCTGGAATATATGTACAGTAGGTGGGAATATTTATTGGGTTGGTGTAAAATTTAAGTAGCAGAAGAATTTTCTTGGCGGTGTGATTGATAAAAAATATATTTAAGATAAACGATTTTATTTAAAATGCATTAAAAACTAAAGAATAAGTATATTCTTGTAATATAATTTTGATAGTGTTTTTTCACTTTAAATAAAATCGTGGAACGGGATATCGCACAACAAAATCATTTCGACGCATGATTTTGTATTAAATTGTTTCATATTCTGTTATGAAATATCCTACTCCACGATTTTATTTAAAGTGAAAAAACACTATCAAAATTATAACACAAGAAAATAATTATTTTTTAGATTTTAGTGCATTTGAAATAAAATCCGTTAACTTCAAATTTTTTATTGTCTTTAGTTTTGATTTTTTTTTATAGTTTTGATATTTCATTATAGATTTTTTTTATAGTTTTGATATTTCATTTAGGCCAGTATCAAAATTAGTTTCCCCCTTTTTAGTACATTTAAATAAATTGTATTTGGTCCCAAGGGCGGACTCGAACTATCCTCTGCACCACTTGCAGCGATGTAAATATCCCTTTACACATCCGCGTACATCGCGATCCAGCTTCCTACTACCCAAGGATGCGCTAATCCGCCAGGACTCTGGTTCACATAGAGAATCGATGACACGTCCGCATTGTCCGATGATTCAAACATACTACTCTTCCACCTCGAGATTCTTTTCCCGCGACGATTGCTGCAGGAGGATTACCCGCCCTCCTCGTCCACTACAGCGTTCTACCAGCCTTCCTGGACGAGCTTGCAGGAAAATAATTTCACATACATACCCGGTAGCATCGTCCACTTTTTCCAACTCGCCCGCGGGTATATCCTCTTCCCGCGGCGAATATAGCCGCGCTAACGACACCGTCCGGATCTAATAGCGATACGGAATAAATACCAGCGTCGCGCTGGAAAGGAGAGAGACGCGGTTCATTACACAACGCTTCGGGAAAATAACGAGCCGAGGTGTTTCCACACCGTGCGCGTCTACAACGTACGCACATCCAAGGCCAGGGAATAGCCTTCTGCACTCAAGGATACTCGGATCCTCTTTACGCGAGTTTAAGCTTCTGCTGAGGTGCATTAAAGTCGTCTAGCTCGCGGCGCGGGGCCAGCGATCTTCCTCCCTGGCATCCTCCTTATCGCAGTTCCCGACTAGCATGATGCATTAACGTTCCGCCAGCCTTTGATGCGGCATTGTTGCTGGCAGCAGAATCCAACAGGCTCCATTCCGGCCACCGTTGCATAAAGTAAGCTTCTCTGAATCGATAGAGGAGCTTCCCGACATCGGTGGGCCTGACCCAAAGAAACCGCTGATTAATAGTGCCCCTGCTCCACCCAGGACCACGGTAGCGCCGAAAATGATACAGGTCGAGCATCGATACCTTTATCATTCCCCCGGGGGCCCGAGCAATTTGTAATCCCCCACCCTGGAATATTACCGCCGACCTTTCGCGCTGGCAGGACGAGGGCGAGCAATATGAGCGTCTAGAGAGGTCCCGGGTAGCTGGCCCGGAAGCGCGAGGCCTAGGGGGAAGAAGAAGGCAGAGATCGCTGGCGATGCGGCATTAATCTCAGCCCGGCGTTTAGCGGGAGGAGAAGAAAGGAGGAAAGACGGCGAAACGGGGCAAACAAGGCGGAGGGGGATCGTTCTCGGCTCGAGTAAGCGAGGTAGCGTGCCCCGGGGCCCGTGCACGCCGGAGCCGATGTAAACGGGGTCGTCGGTTGCACCAGCGTCAAGCAACGACCGCGGCGACGAGGACAACAACAACACCGCCGGACCTGGTCTAGGAAAGCTGGCGGCAGCCGGGGGCGATCCCCCGGCTTTATGAATGCAGTCCTCGCCGCGTTTATGCCGGTGGCTCCGGGCGCTTATAAATAAAGGCTGCGCCGCGGAATAGAGACGCAGCGTCGGAGAGAGACCGCGCGAGGGCAGAGGGGAAAGTCAGACGGTGGGACAGAGAGATAGAGAGATTGGTTAGTGCGTGGCGGTGAGCGTAGATTCAATTATTCCGCGATTACAAACGCGACCGGCGCGGCCGCTGCTCGCCCGGCTTCGCTGGCTGCGTTTCAGGCCTCTCGCAGTTTGTTATACCGGCCGATCGGCCTAAGTGGGACGTTGTCGTCGATGGGATCGGGCGGAGGGGAACCGGGACCGGGCAATGCTGCCCGGCTTCGTGAGAATATGCGCGTTATTACGATTTATGCCGGTGCTCGCGGATAGAAGGGGTGGGTTTGTTTAGACGAGCAACGTCGCCGATACGATGGAATGCCGCGGGTTTCGTGTCGCGGTGCCCGAGCTCGCTGAAATAACGAGTTCACATTCTTCGGCGCGGCTGAAGAAAGAGGAATGGTCTGTTATGAAGTCACACTCGCTGTTTCGTAAGGGTGTTTCAGGGAATTTTTTCCATGCTCGCTGCGAGGGGGACATGGAGCTTTGCTTCTCGTTACTCGCGGGTAATGATCCTCTTCTGGGGTACTATCTTGTCTTAAGGAGGTGGTAAAGGAGTTTAGTAGTCGCGTTTTAGGATGTAATCGACATGGATTGGGAGTAATTGGGGGAGCATCTGAAACGTCACATTGGAACTCAATTCAGTTACAGTCCTTTGGGTGGTTACTATCTTGAGTGGCTGTCGGTTCATTCGTTGAAGGGAAGAACGTGGAATCTCCTCCGTGCGTGAAATATATACATTATTATTATTATTATTATTATTCGTCTTTATTACTTGGTAAATACACAAATAACAGTAATACAATACTGTTAGATTAGTTTAATTGTCACTAAATTACTAAAACTAAAACTAAAACTAAAACTATTAGGAAAGAAAAGAAAAAAGAGAAAAAATGTTGAGATGAAAGTATTTTGCAATTGAGACTACATAAATGGAAAATCCATAACCAGGATGTTTTGACGTATAGATAGGAGATACGATCGAACTTGGGAACAGAAAAAGCAAAATGGAAACAGTACTTTTGTACACGTTGAATAAGGAAATAAAGACGAGAGTACAAACATGAAGGATAGACATCAGAATAATCAAACAAGGAAATAATCAAGGACTGGGATAATAAATTTTTTGTGACGAAAGAATGTGACGGGCGGGGTAAAGGAGACGTAAACGAGAGTAGGCTTGACGACACAGAGAGGAAACATGATTAGCATATGAGAGCAGAGGATCGAAAGTGAGTCCCACGATGCAAATGGAGTCTGAAGGGTATAACTGTGCGGATCCGAGTGTGACAAAGATGGGAGGGAGTTTTTGCAAAGAGGAAGGGGAGCCAAGGACAAGAAAGCAAGATTTGGCGGGATGTAGTCCTACATAAATCCTGAACCGACAAATTTACAATTCTTGTAACGTCTAATTCAAGCTGCCTAATTGCATCGTGGATGTGATGAGGTGTAACAGTAGAAATAATTTGCATGTCACCAGCGTACATACACGAAATGTTGGTCAAAGTAATTTGAAGCAGATGAATAACAAAAACATATAAAAGAGTATCTAAGACAGATCCCTGCGGATCGCCAAAAATTATGACCCCTACGATACGATTCCCAATCTTCCACTCCAAATTAAGTTTGCAGTCAATTTCCAAATTATCTTAAATTCTCCGCGACACGTTGCAACTTACCCTCCCACGTACCACGCTGGCCGGAATAAGTCCCACCATTAACATCAATCCAGGGGTGCGCGTGAAATCGATTCATCAGAGATAGTTTGCGTCAGTGGACGGGCGCGGGTCTAATATCTATCCCGTTTGCGACCAGCCTATCTCGCCCCCTCCAATTTATCGCGTCCTTCTTAATTAGTCGTCAGTGCCGGTGCCGTCGAGTTGAAGCGGCTGTCTAATCCGTTGCCGATTGGAATCGCCGTTGCCTGGAACGGTCGCGTTATCTGCGAGACGACGAGACGCGGCCGCGGTATAATTACGTGGAAAGAATCGAACAACTGGTCCCTGGGTCCTTTCGCCAAGTCGAAGGATCAAAGAGGACGATACCCGTGCGCTGGACGATGCCGGGCTTCGACCGGTCCAACCGATGCGTCACGGTTTTAACGGGGGAACGAGTTCGGGGTCCCGCACTCAACGAAGGCGTTCCCGGTGAATTTGCGTGAAACGACTGTGCGTATCGGTGTGCCACGGACCAAGGATAAAGGTGGTAGCTCACGGTGGAGGGCCCCTCGGCCCCCCATCCCCCTCTCGGACAAGAGCTGACTCGCGAAGAAGAGGAAGACGATGGAAGAATACGAAGAAGAAGAAGAAGAAGAAGAAGAAGTCTGAGAAGGTGGAGTAGGAGGAGGAAGAGGAACGCGGGGATGAAGAAGGAAGAGAGGAATCGGAGGTAAAGGCAGACAGGTACTCACAGGCGGACCAGGTAGCCGAGGCTCAGCTCTCGGCTTCGCTTCGGCCAGGGTACTCTCGGGTAGGCAGCCTTGAGCCAGTGAGACTGGTTTCTGTTTTTGCTTCCATAGTTCCATCCTTCGAGAATCTTCGGTAGTCCGTCCCTCTTCCACTCGCCCTTTCTTCCCCCCTCAGCTTCCTCCCCCTCTATCCTGGCTCGGTTCGACTCCCGGGTTCCTCTCCTGTCTTTCGCGACGCAAGTCTTTCTTCTCCGATATCTTTCACCGGTTCTACCCCTTTTTCCCTCTCCGTGCTTTCTACTTTTTCTTCATCCGCCGGGCGACCCTTTCGTTAACCGGCGCGCCCTGTCTTCCGGCGATCTCGGGGGGCAATTGAACGTGACCGATTCGGAGGAAACTCGGAAAGTTCGTCGGCGTAGAGCGTCGAATCGACGCGATTGAACCGAGGTAATTAAATCGGTTAATCCAGCGAGCGCACTCCGGTAACGAGTTTCATCGCTTATTAATTAAACTGTTATCGCGCACCGCGCGATATCCAATAGCTAATATACCAGTCTCCACGCGCGATAAAGTCATTCGGCGCGGGCATTAGGTGCGCCCCACTTTCGCAGGCAATCTCATTACGTTTCCGGTCGTATCCGTCGGAGAGGTAACTCACGGTAATGAAAACGTCCGCGACACTAAACGCGAGGATCCCGCGATCGCCCGTTGCTTTTAATTACGCCGTGCGGTTTTACGAGTGAGCCGGGAATGGATCTAAAAATTCCAGGCGTTCCCGCCGAGAGCTCGCAGCTCGTAGATGGGACCCCATAAAAATATCTTCCGCCGGAGTATGACCAAACTCTGCCTCCTCTTCTCTCCGTCCCTACCCTACACGTTCACTCTCTCCCTTTCTCGTCCGCGTCTCGTTACGTTTCCATCTGGCTCCTCTTCTTCGCCTCTCCTCTATCCTTCCCCCGGTCGCCTCCTCGTTGTTCTTTTCACTCGTCGCCCTTTCCGAGTGAATTATTCGACGCCATTAAAAAGCCGAGAGAAGAAATCTACAAGATGATGTCACGGCCGGCAAGGTTAATTCGGAGACCGTAGGCTCGCGTTGCCTCATTTAAGAAATCAACCTGATTTATACCTGCGTAGATTAAATGGATCTACGTGACGCGAAACGCCAAGCGGCTGTCCGTGGACCGTAGATCCTGACGGCTCCTAGGTGTCCCCTTAATAAAGACATCCGCGGGCTCCATTAAAATACTGTGAACAGGTAATGGGCCAGTTAAAAGCGTTCGACGGATTACCCCAGTTAATTGTCATTATCGAGTTCAGTGAGAGAGCTTCTCTTGGCGAGAAACAATTAAACCGCACGCCTTTCATACCTAACAGCATCAGAATCTGCATACAATTCTCCCGCGCTTTCCTCTGGGCGAGAAATTTGCTAAGCTACGCGAGTGCAAGCTACAGCGAGGTGGATACGAAATTTCGATCCTCCAGTTCCTCCGGAGCGTCCCAGGGCCCCAGTGGCGCGATAAAGCGATTTCTTCCCTCTTCCTCCCCGCGCCCCGACCCGCTCCCACCTCCTTTTGCTCCACGTCGACTCGACTCCGCGGCGGTACACGTCGGACAGGTTGGAACGGGCGCGGACTGTACACCGGATCGGGACTCGTAGCATTCCAGAGTCGGCTTCTTCGTGCGCGCACCACCCCGTCCACGGGCAGAAGGAGGGAAAAGCCGTGGTGTGCCTTCTCGTTTCGTTAGCTGGAATCTGTTCTTCGCTCGGTGCCACGGCGCAAGTATCAATGGGGGCCCCGGCATTAACATTAAGTAACAGTACCAGCCGCATACTAACTGCCGTATTATCGCCCCCGGCCGGGGCCCCCACTGTCCCCCATTCAACCATACGGCGCGATTCCATCAGCCGTCGGCCATCGGCCGCCGGACGGAAGAAAAGCGGGCACCTCGTGGAATTCCTACCCCGCGAGTCTCTCGCTCGGTGAACAACCGCCCCGGACCAGTGGACGCGGGTCGATGGACCACGCTCGCGGGCTCTCACGTGCCGAAAACCGGGACGAGGATCCTCCGGCGGCCGGCTACCGGCTCCGTCGGGGTCGTTAAACGTCGAAACGCGGCTGGTTTCATTCACGAATCGCCGGGACGCCCCGGGGGCCGCCGAGGCACCGGCAACGTATCATTTCCGATGGTCGGACGCTCCGTTGCTATTAGTTTTCGGGAATAATGGTAATAAGTGCCGCGGGGCCGTAGGAGATGGCGCGGTTTTTCTGATCCCGTCGTGCCGAGGGGAAGAGGAGCCACGCGGTGCGAACTAGCAATCGCAGGTGGTCTCGCTGCCGTCGATATTCGCGGGCAAGTTTTTCTCACGAGACGCTGGGGCATTGGAACGGCGGGGGAAAATATTCATTAAAGCTCTGGCGGCGGGGAGAGGGTCGGGTGTAATTGGAAGATGGCTATGCGATCGGAGAAATGGAGCGGCGTTGTTTCGCTGCCTGCGGTTGCTTCGAGGAAGGAGATAATGGAACATCGGGACGACACATCGCGATGAAACGTGAACGGGGTTCGAGATTGTTTTCGTGTTTACGGGTGTATCCTGCGGGAAGAGAGTAGAGCGAAATTGCTGTTGGTATTATGTGGGGAATGCGCGCTGGTTAAATGACAATTATTAAGTGACTTTTAAATGTCAGCCTCGCAGGCGATGCTCATCGTTTTCTAAATACATAGGCAGGCTCGGCATCGTTGGCGGGGCACGAAACTGCTCGCGGAGTTAACGTCCCGCTCTAAGTGATTCAAGCATACTAACGACGCGATGAAGATTCTCAAGTATTAGCGCTAAGTAAGCGCATCGCTGCGAATCGGTACGGCATCCGAGGAGTGAGCGCCGCTGGAAAAAGAGGAGGCGCGTAAATGGAGGGTAAAGAAATCACCGTGAGACAGCGCGGAAATGGAGGTCAAGGAAAAATGGTCAACAAATTAGCGGACGATCGGACACTTGCTAAGAGCCGCTCTTGACAGTCGACGTTGGCTGCGCGGAGCTGGCCGAGTACACTTTCTACGGGACGTAACTTTTTCTTCCCGTGACACGCCGGCTGACCCCTTTAAGAATGTTGCTGGCCAGCCCCGCCACGGCCTTACCCGTCACGGTTATTACTTATTGCCGATCTCAAGGAGATTCGCCTGGCGCATTGTTTATGGCGCAACAGCGGAGATTGCAGCGCGATGAAGCGATCGTGAAATGCTTGTCGCCCGGAGACGCCGGCGATCCTCCTCGATCCTCGGCGAGGACGCTCGCCCCGTCAGATGACGAAGTAACTCTCCGCGGCCGATTGGAAACTCGTCTATTTTTACTACGACGGTAATAACGATGACGAGACCGAGCACGTAACCACCGTCCTCAGCTGGATGATACTTAAACTCCAGCCAGTCTCCGCGTTGCATGCGGATTATTTTGGTTGCACGATCGGCTGGTGTGATTATCGCGTTAGCTGACCGGCAATTTTCGTGCCTGGTATCGATATTAATTAGACTCGAGGGCACGCTGTTACGCGCAAGTGGACGCGCGATGCGACTTCGCACGAGTAGGTTACGCAGCAGCTGCGCCGATCAGGCTTCGGGATAATTCGAGTGGATGGCGTATTGTGGAGAGTAAACGACTGTTGGCTTTCAAGCTTGAAGAAGACACTTTGCAACATCTGTAGTTCGTCGGGTATCGCGTGAGCTGAGCACGAGTCGCATGCTTGTACCGTTAGGTGTCAACGAAATCCCTGTGATGTCCGTGCGATTTAATGATAAGGTTCGCGATAGACCGTGCCTCGGGCGGTTAGTCGGTTGACTACATCAGCGTTTCCTGCTCCGTTAAGTCATCGGCGGATCGCTCGACGGCTTCTCGAGAAAATGACTGTCAGGGCCCGGGGAACACTCTCACGGGTCCAGCAGGAAGGGAAAGTGAGACGGTGACAGTGACTAGAGTGGTAACAGGAAAAATCTGTGTCCGTGCAATTCACCACGTAGTAGAAGCTGTATGCACCCTCTCACCACCCGTGAACGACTGACAAGCTGTTTACTGAGTTGCCCCTTCGGCACAGTTTTCAGCAAACAGTCCACACCTATGGAGCTGAGCTCACTTATCAGATTTTCGCTAATTACGTAGGTACACCTAACTGAATCACATCGAGGTTTTCCCAAAGTCCACTTGCCACCTTTCACAGACTCACCCCGGGCTTCGAGCAACCCCCCGCGGACACTTTCCCTCCGTCAAACGTTTCCGCCGAGGTCCGCGAACCGATTCTCGCGGTCGGACTTGGCGGCAGGTGTTAAAAATAACTTAATTAATACACGGCGCGGGTCGATGCGATAATTGGGCGGGTCGGCGCGGCGGTGCGCTGCAAGGTAGAAAACTATGATTAACTCGGCATCCAATTAGCGCGTATTAGGAGCAGCGATCAGTATTGGTGCAACTGTGCGCGCCTCTCTCTCACTCTCTCTTTCCTCGTCTTTTTTCCCCGTGCTCGTACGCGTCGCTCTGTTAGCGGACGGCGAACTCGGCGTCCAGGCCGTCGTTAGACTGGAATTATCGGTGGATTGTTCGCGGTCCACGAATATCCCGATAATGGCCACAGCCATTACGTATGTATGACGTGATATCGCTCTTCGATTTCTTGCTTTGGAGAAGGCCGGCGGGGCGAGGGGACCGGCTCCTCATTACCGTGCCACCGCGTCGCCGGGGCTGGTACGCTCTCTTTTGCTCGCTTTCCATCCGCGGTTTTTTTTCATCGGCGATTTGTCCCGCGAGCGGCCAGACACGCGGATGCGACCCGGGTGGACGGCGGACGGCTCGCCTAGCGGATATTAATGCCCCGCGCCCCGGCCGGGGCCAAGTAAAATGTCGGCGCCGCGAACCCCGTCGTAATTGTGTAATAAATTGTTGCTTAATTGAGCGGCGAGCGTCTCTGATTTACATCGGGCTTTCACTTCTTTCATAAATCGGGCACTATACGCGGCGGAACGAGGGAGCCGAGGGGCCCTTCCGCATCTTGGGCGCTCCTAACTACCGATCGCCCTCTAAAGTAGGTTAGGTCTGTGTATTATCGCTTGAGGATGGCGGGAGTACGTGGGCGCGGCTGGGGTTGTCTTGAAACTGCATCCTTCCTCATCGTCGCGGTGGGAATGGAAATGGTACGTGGAGGAGAACAGTGAGAAGGGAAGTTTTTCGTGTGAAGGAGAAACAGAATTGGTCGCATAGATTGTTAAACTGTTTATAGTTCGCTGCCTCTTCTTTAATCTATGTCAGGCATCGAAAAACCTCTGGAAGTCTTGTTTTTAAAAAAATTCTGTTAGCACTTATGTTTTGTTTAAGAACATATTTGTTCCTGGGGAATTTTCGTTGAAAGAAATGTTGCCATGAGAACTACTCTTAGGTATTTATTACAGAATTTTTTTTGCTGTCCAAATTCACTCTAAGGGGATGAAATTGACCCCTGAAAATCCGGCTATTTTCTGATTTTGTGTTATAACGCGCGAACTGTAAGAACTGTAGGGGATATAAGTTACCAAATGATAGTTCTAATTAAAAGAAGTAACTTTTGTCTGAAAACTTTGTTTCTATCTCTTACAGTTCGCGAGTAATAACACAAAATCGAAAAATTTTCAGGAGTCAATTGGAGTGAATTATGATAAGCAAAAAATTGTGTTATATTCAGGAAGACGTTCCCTACATATCCACAAAGTTTCATAATTTGTTGAGTTTCTGAGTTGGGGATCCTCCCTTGTCAAGAATGTGGGGGTAGAAGTTTTGTAAGCTGTCCTACATGAAAACGGTTACTCTTACGAAAAAACTCATAGAATCTTTTTTATGCAAAATTTCCTAAGCTACAAATTTTATAATAACTATTTTTGTCGTAAAAGTGATAGCTAACGAGATATTCGCGAAAAACCGCTTTTTTTACCTTCAACCCTCTGTAAAATTTTTAGCGAATGTCGGATCGATGGGGACTTTTGAAATATTGTTTAAAACGACGAAATAAAAGCCCATACAAAACTTGATCTCACTGTGAATTATTCCGTAGACAGATTTAGAATTAATTTTAATTAATTAAGAATTTGAAATTAGTTTCCCTGGTCTACTGTACAAATTAGAAGAAGCCCGATGACTGCTGAAAACTCCGAGCAGACCCATTACACGTTTATTATACGCTCACGCCCTTCCTTCGTGATCCACGCTTACCCCCCACCCCAGATACGTAACGCGTAATTACAACCGTCGGATTTCGCAGAGGAGCGACACGGATCTCTAATTACGCGGTCGCGTTCCCTCTCGCCGTAATGGAAGAGGCGCGGTTTTCCGAGGCTGGTCCCCGGGGAACCGTTCATTTCGTAGGTGAGGCATGCGTATCCAGGGTTACACGGTGAATCTCCGCTAATAGCGGGGCGGAACGCGGGAAAGCGGACGAAGGCAGTAAAAAGGTGGAACGTATGAGGCAGCCGGTGCAGCGATCGCGGTCGCGATAACGCGGCAATGCTCGTGATAACGCCGCGCCGCGATAATTAACGGCCCTGGGTGGGGCCCGGGGGGGGGGGGGGGGGTAGGAAAGGGAAAGGGAGATAGAAGCAGCTCCTCCCTTTACGTCGCAACGCCCATACGCGCGTTAATTGTGCCGCCGCGCGGCGTCGCTCGTTACGGGCCCGTCGCCGGGGCCCGTGTTTCGCCCGAGCTCGTTCGTTCGCGCCGTTAGGGCACGCTCGGCCGGTACGACATCCAGAATAATAACGGTATAGAGGATCCCATGGATCGTGGACGGCAAGGATATTCCCTCGCGAGCTGTCCAGAGGGTCCTCGTTACGGGCACCGGGGCCCGGCGCGGATCGTATACACGTCCCGCACGACACGAGGCGTGCTGAAACGTAGGCGTCGATCTCTTCATTTTCCACGGTGGCAGCTTCCAACGGCACGTCGAGCTCGCCACTTCGCCGGTTCGTGGAATACATGAATATTGGATTATGGATCCCGGGGATGTCGTGAAATTGCTGGGGTACCGAGCCGCCATTGCCACCTCGAATCGGCGATGCACTCGGGGAACTGGAGGTGTCCGCGGCAAATCGTGGAATGGAGATGGCTGTTTCGTTCAAACTTTCTGGTCTCGACTTGCGTCGCATAATTGCTGGGTTCTTGGCGGTGGTGCAGCAGCGTACGATGCTACAGATAGGGTATCGTCTGTATCACAAGGTAGCACATGGTGGTTACTATGGTTCAGCAAGAAGGGAGTTGATAGGGGAGACCGGGGCTAAATAGTTGATACATTATTTGGTTTTCAATTTTTTTCAATTTTATTTGAAGTAATTACTTACTAACAATTATGCCAAAATGTACTTTGGTCCTTCCTCTTTAATGTTTAGTAAGTGAGAACTTGAGAAAATACACACAAAATGAATGAAAAAATTATATTTTGACGATCAATTTGGATGTACCAAAACTATTTACTTTTTCTCTATATAAACGAAAACAGTTAAAAACGATTGTTAACGCGAAAGTACGTAGATCATACGTACGGTGGATCGTAGGAAAGATTTGAACAACAAACTTCACATATCTCGCTCAAATGGAGATATATATGTATCAACCAGAGATGAGCAAACAATTTTTTGAAATAAAAATTTCATACACAAACTTTATTTCAAATAATTTTTTGCCCATCTCTTGCATCAACCTGCCTCTGTATCAACTAACCCCAATCTCCCCTACTTATACTATTCCCCCCAGTACCATTTTTACCATTTCTTTTGGGCCCTACGGTACCTAGGCACAATATGCACGCGAAGAATAGTACGACAATGAGGAGCACACGCACGTATGCCTGACGCGGATGCTAGGTACCGTTCCTCAGGCGTGGTCGCGTCTTCCTGGGATGCAGGAAACAAATGGAGATTGTCTCCAACTGTCTCAGCCTTTGCCGGTGCACGTGAATGTTACCAGCACTTTCCCAACAATTATCATAAAAATTCCTTTCCTCCCTATTGCGTCAGTAATTAACACCCAAATTGGGTAGCCCTCAGCCCGCGAGCACCCAGGTACCCGAGAAGGAAGCAAATATCGCTACGAACCAAGCGAACCGCTTCCTTCGTCACTGTCTTTAATTGCGCCTTCCAAGAATACTTTTTCGACGAACCAGGTATCCCGGACCACACAGAGTCAACGCAGGACACTAAAGAATTTTCATATCCAGGTGTCTAGTTAGAAAATAATGGCCCACTTGCAGATGTGACCAAGGTCTCAGGCTTACTCACGCCATGAAACCGAGTTCGTTGCTTCCCTCAGTAACTGGAAACGTCGCTCTGGAAGTGGAGGCCGTGGCCACGGCGTAACACCCGAGCGATTACGTGTCGTTATTGGCTCTTAATAGTCGCACCTTCGCTGGATATGCCGATTATCGGGTTACCTGGACGGCAACCTACGCCACTATCCCGGTAAGTGCACGTTGTTATGCGTGCATTACGAGCGCAAATGGCTGATTGTTTCTCGTGCAAACGCGCGTGAGAATGGCCAAAGGGCTCTTGAATACTGATGGCCACTTTGTGCCCTCTCGCGGGTGTGTCAGTGATTTAATTGTGCAGAGCAATTTCACGTAACCTCGTCGACTGTATAAATCTATAAACTGAATTGAAATCATATAACATCAAACAAACCGCATTTAATAACTTAATGGGAGTTAATCAGGATTAACTTCAAAACACTTGTCATCTTCGTTAACTTCTTCTGCGCTGTTCATCAAAACCTGTGCCACAGGAGTTTGAAAACTGTATTGAAATCATATAACATCAAACAAACCGCATTTAATAACTTAATGGGAGTTAATCAGGATTAACTTCAAAACACTTGTCATCTTCGTTAACTTCTTCTGCGCTGTTCATCAATGCCTGTGCCACAGGAGTTTGAAAATACACGACGGTGACGCGTTAATGTTCCCAAGCAGAGGCTACCCTCGGCGCGCGATCGCGTCAGGATCGAGCGGATCTTCCGCGGTTGCAGAAAACGACGAGCGCCTTATGGCGAACATTTGTCGAGGCCCCGGGACCGGTGTAATAACAGACGTTAGCCGCGGTTTCGAGCGTCCACGGAGCGAGTGATATCACGGCTCCCGTTTGCCATGCGGAATGTTCCGCGCTCGATACGATCGCGGATGGAGTCGCCAGATATTACGGTGCAGAGGCAGTATTTTCCTCGCTGGATTATCTCCGCGCGCCGCTGGAATAGTAAGTCCCACCTTCGATCGGGTGGACAGAACGAGGAGGTTTAATAGTCAGGGGTCTTTTTAATCCCTCGGATAACAGCGTCGAAGAGAGGTTACGCGTCACCACCGCGGCCCGAAATGACGAGAATTATAATAACGAGAGGGAGCCGCGCGATGCGCACTCCGAGGCCGATTTTGCCGCGTCTTCGCCGCGATAAAGCGGCGATAATATTCGCGAGGGATCCGAGAGCCGCGGCACGATAAATATAAATCGCGGTTTTGAGCTTTGCGCGGAGACCGACCCGTGGTATCGCGATTCCTGTTTGCCAAGCCGGGATGTTCCAGCGGGCCGATACGATCGCAGATCGAGTCGCCAGATATTACGAGGGGGCTAGCCTACGTTTCCAAGCTTCTTGTACGCGCGAGCAGCGGTGGCTTCGATCGAGTTTCCAATCGGGCCCCGATATCGGCCCGCCAAATGGACCGTCCGATCGCGATCTGACAGATTGCGCTTCAACCTCGCCGCGACAGAGAACGGATTAAGTTACACATCGCCATTGATCCCTCGCGCGTCTCCTCTCGATCGCTGCTCGCGCGAGTCGTCTTTATTCGTCGCTTACTCGTTACGTCAGTTTCATTTGGTCTACCCTATTTGTACGCAAAGCGAAAGCATCAGCAGGACCACTTTGGCGAAGTAGAAGTCTCTGAATTTATGGAAATCGTTGTAACGATGGACTTGACGTGTACAAAGTGTCTATATACCTTAATATGATTGAAAATCTTCGGCTTCTGCTGCGAGAGATCGATACCTGACAGAAATAAAACGAGGTGCTCGAGTCGCCAAGTGGTCGGCGAGATCTCGTAAACCGCTCTCGGAGAGTTGCCCGGTGCTGGAAGCCTGGAATCCCAAGCACTCGAGCGTACGCCGCAAGAATACTAAGTTTACCTTCGATCCGGTTACCAAAAGGCCTGGGGCCGTGTCGGGGCCCCAGATGCGGCCGACGCGACGCGACACGGCGCGACGGGAGGACGCCCCCGTGTTTTGCGCCCGCGGGAGCGTTGCGCCGCCGACGCATCTGGACGAGGCGGGGCGGGCTGGGGCGACGAGGAGCAACGAGGGGGAGCGGGAGCAAGCGTTGCACCGTCAATGGGGAACCCCGTGGCACGCACCTGTGTACGTTTTTCAGCGGTGAATGAGCGTGCGCCCTCGCAGCCGGGCCAGAGAGGGGCACGAGTGCCGAGGGGGCTGCGAAAACGTCCTTTTAAAGGGACACGCGCGGCCACGCATCTGTCGCAATCACCGCGGCATTGTCAGCAGGCCAGAGGAGATTTAAATGGGGGTACGCTAGCCCCCTCGCTCGTTTACGTTCCCCCCTTCTCTTTCTCTTATTTCCGGCTACAGGTTCGCGCTGGCATTGACGTCGCCTCGAGGTTTGTACGTGTCTAGAGATCTTCATGTCTGGACTACTTAGAGACTGTGAGAATGACGCTCGGTGACGCTGGGATTTGGGTAAGAATAACTCAAAATGTTGGATTCCATGTGTAATCGAAGAGGCTAAGTTTAAATATTAAGCTTGCCAATGTGGGGGGAAAGAATCTAACAGAGCTGTGCTAGAAATCATGAGATCCAGCGATTCTCCTTCCTCCTATCATAGCCAAAGTATTAGGGTAAAGGTAGGGTAGGTTACTCCGTGATACTTTTTCATTTATCTGTAACTCGAAATTGTGTGACTCAATTTAGATGGAATAAAAACTAACAGACAGCGTTGATCTTCTAGTAAATCTGATGGTCAATGCCAGATACGATGTTTCCTTACGTCGCAGACATCTAACGATCATGAAACGATTAATTATGCACAAAAAATAATAATATAAAATAATGTAAAATAATATAAAATAATGTAAAATAATATAAAATAATGTAAAATAATATAAACAAGTAGCGGGTGAACCGCTGGTGGCCAGCGAGTACTATTACGGAGTAACCAGCTCTATCACGGAGTAACCAGAGTATGTCATGACAACTTAATTTTGTATATTTTCAATTAAATATACTTAAGTAGTAAATTTCTGTTAACCTATTATTTGTTTCTCCGATGTCTGACCTATCATTATACCCTAGACTCACTTTCAGAATATGTAAATATTAGCAGTTAATAGACAAATTTTAAAACTATCACAGACTTACCCGAGTTTACCCTACGTATGTACCTCGAAACAGTGGAACTGATTGAACATTTAAAGAGGCCGACGTTCCAGCCCTGCCTGCGCCTATGTGGACCCCTGTTCAAGGTGCAGCCAGGCGGGCATTGATAACTTTCGGGGTTTACACGTGGTCCCGCACGCGCTCCGTGTTTTCGTGCGCGGCACCGCGCCGGGATCCACGTGCGACAGCTTAGGACAGCTCGTAATCCGAGAACGGGAGCGTTTTACGCGGGGCAGCGCCGCTTCCTCTTTCTCGGCCGTCTCTCTCGTTCCCTTGCCCCTTCGCCGGGCCGCCCCATTCTTCCCTTTCGTGCCCATGCGCTTTCAGTTTTACGCGCCCGCCCGCGTAACTCACACCGGCGCTAAGCGTAAGACGAAACCCTCGGGCGGCGCGGAACGCTTAAACGCTTTTGCGCCGTGCACGCGAAATCTGCTTACGTGGGACGCCTCCACCTGGCTAATCTTTCGGACGCCGCGTTGTGTCGGCATCCAGATGGCGGATCGAGTTTCGGCAGCGAACGATTCGACCACGTCGCCTCCTCGTTCCTCGGGGACTCGAAGCGGAGAAGTATGGTGACACTTTGTTTCCGCGGGGGATTCTCGATGGCCATCGATAACGAGGGGATCGATGGGCCTATGAAGGGGTGGCGCGTGCGGCAGGGGTCGACGAGGACACTTGTTGTCTTCCCACTGACGACAGACGGCTCTTTTCCGCATCCTGTATACACGCGGGCAGGGGTGAGCCCTCGTTCGCCGTAAACTGATGCAGCATCGCGGATATCGCTTGTGACTGATCGACAGTTGGGCGTCATGTTTCACCGCGTCCGCTCTAAATACTCGGGGGAGCATGCATGGTGACACGAAGCAGTTTCGTTACCTATGCAAAATGAAGGATGTCGCGGAAACGAAGCTGTTTTTGATACCCCAGCTGCGAAGGTAGTGGTACGATTTAGGAAACATGGTCAATTTATTTATAAATTTCAATTTAAACTTTATAATGAATGTAATATGTACTTAAAATGAATGTAAAATATTCTACATTAAACCCGCTTTTAGAAAAATACAGAACAAAATTGCATTGTTTGATTATTATCAGCTAAAATAAACTGGTAAAAAGTCACATCAATCATACCTGACTTTTTTAAATTATTATAGCACGCGCAAAATAGGGTGTAAGCTCAAAAGGTTTTGTTTCTATTTCATATTTCCCATTTACTTAATATTTTTATTATCCGATGCCGTTTACATTCATTAATTACTGAGAAATTGATGAGGTACAATTTAGGTGACCAGTACGATATTGTCAACTCTCCCCTACCTATCGAAACATAGATAACGTACGAAGAAAAAAGAGCTCGCGGGAGATATTCCTGAAAAACGGGGCACGGATGAACCGAATCGAAAACTCGCCGCCGTTCTGAGGCAGTACAGATCGCTTCCGCAGTGCTCACCTTCAGGCAGCGTAGCAAAGTTCGGACGAGCGTGGAATCGTTTCGAACGAACTCCGCGGCGGCGGGAGGGGGGGAAAGAGAAGGTGAGAGACCCGGAAAAACGATCGCAATCACGATGCGTAACGGAACCGTGCTGATCGATGCCGGGTAATCCAGATCGGCTGTGATCGGCGTAACCCACGATTCGCCATCATTAATTTTCATCTTGCGCGGTCTTCAGCGGCGCGCAAGGCGCAAATCTATCACCCCGCCGCTCGAATGGCAACGCTCGGCGTGCTTTTACGCGATACGAGAAGTCGACGGCGAGCACAGGTTCCGATCGGTGCCCGTAATGATGATATTGCGCGGATTTAAGCTCCGGCTAGAGCCGACTAGGCAGACGGACGGCCGCGCGTGATCGATCGCTCGGATCCGATGGAATCGCTCGGTCAGACTCGGTGCAAGGTTATTAATTACTATCAGCCGGATAGCGAGATAGCAGCAATGATTCCGCGGGGAGACATCGACGAATCGTTTGCTGCCCGAGGGATTAAGGGGGATTCAAGGCGGCGATGCGCACACCGATCCATCCTTTTTTCTATTCCACTCGATTTTTATTTCTCACGCGAGCATAATGTTTCTTAAATTGAGTAATTCAATTAGGAAAGCGTCGGGATGGATGCAATTAATGAGGCAGGGCTTCAAGTTGAGGGACTCGGTTTCGATGTCCAGTGCTTACCGCCGCCATTGACACCAATTGTAATCTGCTCCGTGTACGAGGCTGATTGTGAGATCCTTGCCATATGGTCCGAGCATTCGTGCGTCATCCTAGCCAGCCCATCGATCCGATCGTTGCTGCAGAGTTTGACGAGGCTGTCGCCATTCAGCTCGACTCGGGGGTTGCCACAATCGAGCCTCACGAATTCGAGTTGTCACGACCACGTTCCATGACTCGCACCTTCCTCCCTATCAATCCTGGCACGGGCATCATTGACATTTCATTCTTTGCTATGCAGCGCGGGGACTCGTCGTCGCAGCTGACCCAGACAGCCAGACACGCAGGCTTAACGGTGTAATAAAAAAGTGGCAAATGATGAAATTACCGATTGAAACGGATCGATCCTATTAATATCTCGATACGCGAGCGTGCTCGAACGCGTATTACGCAAACGCCGCTCTACTATTCGGAGCGACAGCAACGGTCGCGTTCCGAGTCTAATCCAGAACGTGAGATCATTTAGAATCGAGGGAGTCTGTCGATGGGAAGGTATCGAATTATTAATTACCCTAACCTCGAACTCGGCGTAACTTTGCGCACGTATTATTCTCCGCTTACAAAGCCTCCTCAAGCGGCCCGCTTCGATCGCGATCGGCTCGTGTTGTCGCTGCAATTTTCTTTCACCGACAGCAACTCGGCAAAAGATCGACCAATTGCGCTGATCTCATCGATCCCTTCACTTCATTCTTTCCAAATTAAAAATAAAAACTTATCATACGAGAATCTACTTCTAATCCCCGACCAAAGATGATTCTCTACTTGAAACGGAGTCGCGTTAGAATCTCGGAGGACATATCGACGACGCTGCAGCTTTCTCCAGACAAATTTCATCGGATAGGTTTCATCGCGCGGTATCCCAGGTATTCGTTGATTCATCTTGGGCCGAGCAGACGGTGCGCGCGATCGGTCTTTATCACGTCGTGCGATTTACACCGCGAACCGAAAGTCACGATCCCCCCGGATCGATATCTACACGTGGAAGGTCCGTCTACCTATCTACCTACCTGGATGACTCGATGGCTCGCAGGATCCGGCGAGTTCGTGCCGCGAGGAACCGATCCGCGGCCGGCGTGTATGGATGCAAGGGTGCGCGGGCTTCACAGGCGGGGGTAAAAATCAGGTAAAGAGGGCTCACGGCTAATAATCATTAGTCGGAGATGCGGGAGCAGATATCAGTCGAGGCAATCATTGCGGCGCTCGATCAAACGGGCAGACGCTTCGCCTTCGAACCGTGGTTTGCGTGGGG
Source organism: Andrena minutula (assembly GCA_929113495.1). NCBI lineage: Eukaryota > Metazoa > Arthropoda > Insecta > Hymenoptera > Andrenidae > Andrena > Andrena minutula. The sequence continues at coordinate 5,631,648 of OV815995.1, read as the reverse complement.
TGATCCCCGCGTCACGATAAATCGACGAATTTCCAACCGGCGTAATACATTTGACCGCGATTATTTTTTACGTTCGATGCACCTTCCTTGAAATCGGTGTCTTAAAATGGGGGACCACTTCACCGAGGAGGATTATGAAGAAGGATTTTACAACGTGAAGTTTTTTGACACCCCGTGGAGGAAAAAGAATTCCACCCGCAAGTTTATCGTGTATCCAGGGGGAAGTTACATATGTACAAATAAATACAAATAACTCCTCAGCGATTAGACATAGGAAGCTGAAAATTTCGCGAGTTTCCGCGGAGACTCGAACCGAGGGGACGCGCAGAGATTTTACGACGACACGCGGGACATCCTGCAGTGGCCGCAGGTCCAGGACGAGGTAATTAAGCTTAACGCGCATCGTCTCGCAAGCCACCGGCGATTCCCTCTTGTCCGCGGTGTTTCGCCGTAGGTTTTGCCGCGGCTGCGTTCTGCGGTTTACCGCATGTCCAACACGACCGCCACGGGGTCTGCGCCTCCGTCGGCCATAAACCATCATTACGCTAGTATATACAAGCGCATAAGGGAGCCCGACGCTGGATGGAGCCAGAGAGGCAGCGTTCCCCGCGAAATTTCTGCTAATATTTCCACTGGACCGTGGCTCGTCGAACACGCCGCTCCATCGGAAGTGCTCCCCCATTAAATCTAATTTAACGCCCGACAGCCTTTGTCTTGGGAACGCTGCCGAGGGAGCCGGATGATCGAAGCACCTTTCGCTACGATCTCGATTAATAACCAACGCCGCATCCCCCTTTACCCCTGCGTGCACGCGCTTACGTCACTCCGCGCGACGCTTCCCGCCTGGTTGAAAGCGAAAGCTAATGGCTGTCGGACAACTTAACCGAGCGGCGTGACAATTTTCACTTAATAACCACCGATAATCCGCGCGTTCGTAATTATAATGGGGCCCGTTACGAAGATCGAGATCGCGGTGTACGATCGTGAAAAAGGACCGCGGCGATAACGACTGACCCGTGGATATCGCGTCGAAGGCGCGATGTAATGGGTTTAATAACGTAATCAGTGATGATTCCACGCCTTAATGGTATACACCGGCGCATGCAAAATCAACGTGGACTCGGGCGAGGGGCTGCCGAGGGGAGTAACGGCGATAAAACTGGGACCGTTAAAGATCAACATAATTAAACAGGTATTTATAAGTGGCTCGCGGTGGCGTACGTAAGTAAGCGTGCTCGCGGATCGGGGAGGCGGTTACCACTAGGTGGTGAGATAATACGAGTTCTTATCAAGCGGCGTTAAGCAGTTTTGTTCATTAAGGGGATCGGGCAAGAAGGGACCCGGTATCGCGCAGCGGTTCACGTAATAAAATCGTGTTGCTGTGGAGGCCCTGCTTCGGAGGGGGAGCACCGGCTGGCTGACTACTTATCAATTACAATAATGGGTCTATTAAATAATAATGGCGGACATGTTAGGTGCACGAGCAAGGTTTTATGGTTGCGACTGTTTTATAATGGGGAAGGTGTTAGGCGGTGCTTCGGATTTATAGACGACGCTGTGTGCAAACACTACATCGACCTGTCTGAGAGCTGCTCTTCAATCTCGCAACACACCGACACCCATGTGGATCCACGGCCTTCCCGTACGCGTTCGTTTCCTTGAATCCCCGTAACCGGTGATTTTTTACGCTCACGTTCTTTTTCTCTTTTCGCTGCGGCGTTGTATCAGGCGGCCCGTCTTGGTGGTTGAGGAGCAGGAGGGCTCTTGAGCGCTGGCAATTCTAGTACAATTTTTGGAGGCCCGTTGGGCGTTAGGGGAGGTTGGGGATTGAGTTGATGGAGGTGAGGATAGATCATCGCCTTCTGAATCGGGTGTATACGCGGCAGGCACTTTGGGGAAGGGAGGATTTTCTGTTTAAGGGCGTTTTTCACTTTGAACGGTTTGTAAAAATTAAGCTACTTTTAAAGATTTTTTTCGCAGTAAATGCAACATATAATGAAATAAATCTTTTTGGTATTTATTAAGCTACTCTTATGTTAATGAAAAAATTAAAAAGAATATTTTTAATTTGTTTTAATTGTTTTTTTACAGCGTCAATAAGTATGACACCTAAATAAAAATCGTATGTTCGTGGTACAGGTGATTCCACGGTTTAGGCTTCTCTGAAATAAAAAATCGGAAATGATTCTTAATCTGTACGAGTGTCGCTATCGCCCATAGTTCAATTAACAATTTTTGTTGAGAAATAACAAAATGGCGCCGGTTTGAAAGAAAAAGTTCTCCAAAATGGTGTTTTTACGAGAAAAATCTTGTCGAATTTTTGTTTCAGATAAGCCTAGGTATACCGGGAAATCACCTGCATCGCGAACATACCATTTTTATTTAGGTGCCATATTGATACTGTAAAAAATACAAGTAATACAAATAAAAAATATTCTTTTAAAATTTTTTGGTATTAATATAAGAATAGCTTAATAAATACCCAAAAGATTTATTTCATTAAATATTATATTTACTGAGAAAAAATTTTTTAAAATCTTTTAAAAAAAATCTTTTAAAGAATACCCCTTTAAAGACATTGCCTCCAAATTATTCTCGACTGACAAGGGAAGAATACAGAGTAACTTGTGATTGAGACAGAACGTAGGTAATTAATTAAACGAAACGCGTCGATTATACCGAAAAGAGCGACTCGTTTCACGCATTCCTCCCAACAGTTAATTTCCCATGGTCGCACGTTCATCCTTAACAAAAATTGCCACCGTGCAACCGGTTCCCCGTAATAAAATGAAAAGCGACCAAGGACCCGGTCATTTTCGACGAAATCGGCGACCGAATGGCTCCAATAAATATCATCATTTTGGAGTACCTACCGGCTCAAACCAAAGTTCGAAGTTTTACGAGCAGCAGGATCGAGGGATAGAAGAATCCTTTCACAATCGAACGCCTCGGCCAGATTTAATTAACGACACCAAATATCCGTCATTATCCACGATCGACATTGATTCTGGATAGCGACCACGAGCGTGCCATTTATTCTATTAACCACTATGCTTCTTACATTACCGTTCCTCTAGCAATGTTTTTTCCCCTCTCCACTTTTTTTGCTCCCTTCAACGTCGCCTGGTCAGCCGTCCAATTCGTTTCTACGCGGCGTTAGGCACGGGAACGGCCTTCTTGGACCGCCTAGCGTGATCCCCAACGCCCACAAAAAAGCACTCTCTATAACCGTGATACATGCTATAGATTTAATTGGGCCTCCGGATACCTGGCCGGTTTTATTCCCTTCGTCGCATTCGTAACCTGTCAACGTCGCTCCGTCCAGGTCCTGGGAACATCCGCGCGTTTTCCTGGAGTCGCGAGTTTCGAGTGTGCAGCTGGTACAGCGCGTTTCAAAATCGACGAGCGCATTGGTGGTACAAGATGAACCTCCGATAAGAACCTTCACGGTCGTCGTTTCCAACCTGTTATTTTATGTTCTCCAGTTTAACTCCCGGCTGTAAAGGCTAATTAAACACCAATATTGACACTCATTACGGTGTACCGTGGATTTAATTAAACGCTAATGGAATCGCCATCAAACCGGAGGAAAGATTCAGAAATATACGACGTCGAGTGTTCCGTTCCTTTTGTTCCCTGGGAATCACAATGCCAGCAGGCCCCGCCGGACCCGTCGGATTAGCTTCGCGTCTGGCGGACGTCTAAGAGGCCGAGTATCGCGTAGGCATCCACCTACGTTTATCATTCATCGGGGAATTGGCCAAGGTGGATACGGGCGTGTCGCGCGCACGGTGGCGTTTATTGTGTGGCAACGGAGCGAACTCATTGTGAATCGATCGAACAAGGAAGAGGCCGTGCGTAGGAACGATAATTCCCTGTCCGTGAAGGCGACGTATGTGTTCATTCGGCGGCGAATTAGATTCAATTGACTCGCTTTCGCGGCGTTCATAAATCATCGGGCGCGCGTAGAGGGGGGAAAGGAACGACGATGCACGAAACGTGGCGCGTTTTAAATACGTGGAAATTAATGATTCACGGGCTAATCCCGATGCAGCCGCATCCAGCGGATCGCCGGTGGTTAACGAGACGATCAATTAATCGCTTGCGTAACGCAACCCTCCCCCGAAGGTGGGCTCGCCTCTGCCCTCCCGCCGTCCTCTCGCTCCTCGACAATTTCATCATTCGCGACGGGCTTGACAAATAGCGCACGAATTTCTTACGGCTACAGGCTCGTAAGTCCTATTGACACATCGCCGAGCGGCGGCGATCGACGGATCGGCCGTCGCCGCCGGCTTTCTCCGTTTTCAGCCCTCGGGATCTAGATAATTTGTGATTAATTAGACATTATAAGCGTTATTGATGGGAGCAGCGGGGCCGGGGCGAAGCCGAGGGACGGAGAAGACCGCGCGTGACGCGGAGGATGGAGCGGGCGAGCGAAGGAACCGACGAACGGGGGAACGAACGAACGGATGGACGGACGGATGGACAGACGGACGAGCGTTACGGAGATCGGATCAGGAACGGTAGGTGGTCCATCGAGGCTCGCCAGCATCCACTCTCCCTCCGAAGAGAACTCTGGCATCTACCCGAGAGCTCCCGAGCTATCCTCTCTTTCAGTCTCCGTTCCTTCTTCGTCCTCCGGCATCCTCGATCCACCGCTCTCCCTTCAGCATCTCTTCCACTCGTCCTTCTCCAACGACATCCTCCTCCCTCCATCACGCTCCCTCGCCCCCGTCCCTCGCCAAACCTCAGCCCCTCTCGGTCGGTCGCGCCGTTGCTCGTGGTATGTACCGGGCCTCTTCCTCTTGTCCGTACTCACCGTGCATCTTCCCTACCTTAGAACACGCCACGGTACACGGAACTTCTTCTCGTCTACCAACACAGGATTCGACTACCATCGGCTAGCCACGGAGCGCCGGGTATACGACGGTATAGGAGTGCAGTATACAACAAGGCTGATCCGTTTGTGCGAGCTTCTTCCTTCGCGTCGACGATCCCTCAGAGCAGCGGAGCAGAGAAAGAGACGGACCCCCGACCGCCGATCGAATCTCGCCCGTAGATCTCCTTTTTCCTCCGTCCGGCCCCGCCCCACCCTGCATCCCCATCGCGGGGGCCCAGGGCACGGCAACCTTCGAATCTCGGCCGGTCCGCTCGGGCCCTTCGCCGAGGCGCGACGCCGTGAGTAGGTGTACGTATACGTACGTTTCCACCGCGGTGACTTTTTCCCCGTCGCGAATACCTCGCGCCGGCTGTCCTTCCTGTCCCGTCTTTGACCCTGCGGGTCGTTACCTCTCGACCGGCCATCCCGGTGGCCCCGTTGACGAGACACGACCGCCCCTGGGACGCTCGACGCACCGCGGCAATCAAAAAGACCACGAGGAACGCCGCCGCGCCGAGCGATCCTCGTGGCCGTCACACGGAAGGAGAGGGGACGGCGAGATGTTTTCGTGTAATTCGACATGAAACGACCACCGGTTCGGACAGGTGGGACCGGCGTACGGGGGGTTCCGTTGCTGCTGCACGCCGCTTCGAGGGGGGTGAATTAGTAGGTATGTACATACACGCGGTGGATGCGGCGTTTGATGATTGAATCCTGGGACTCTGTTGATTGCGCGCGAATAAATGCGGGCTGAGGGGACGCAGGGGAATTGGAAGGATGGTAAGGACATTTAAGGACTGAGTGAAATGTGGAGAGGTGTCGCGAGGGACATTGTTTTTTAGAAATATGAATTTAAGTCATGGGACGTGTGCAGAGGTGATCTCTGGATGGATAGAGGACTTCGGTTTTGCTGGAATTTCACTGACAAACTTGTTTCTTGAGATATAATCGAGCTTTAGGGTACCACTAGGTGACTACTGTGAAGCACTTCGAACATGATTGAAAGCTTAAAACTCTTGAAAATCTTAATAAGTTTTGATTCTTGATAGGTGTTGAAAGTCTTGGAGGTATTGGAAGTCTTGAAAGCTTGAAAGTCTTGGAAGTTTTGAAAGTCTTGATCGTCTTGGAAGTCTTGAAACTCTTGCTTCAAAGTCTTGGTAGGTTACAGGACCCGGATGTAAGTACGTTCACCGCCAACTCGCGGGACAGTACAATCATAAACCGCGACCCTAGCGAGACCCTCTGACCGATCAACCTAGCTAGTTTTTGGCAACCAAAATTTTCATTTTCAAGACTGTCAAGACTTTAAAGACATCCAAGACTTTCAAAACGTTCAAGACTTTCAAGACCTATCAAGACTCAAGACTTATCAAGACTTTCAAGAGTTTAAAGCTTCGAATCATGTTCAAACTGCTTCGAAGTATTCATGCTACCTATATATAGATTCGAAACACTTCAAAGTGCTTTGGATCCCATCACCAGGCACCACTGTGCCCTCGACCCTGCTTCGCGCCCTATCACGGGTGCTCGAGGCGAGAGTCGTCAAGACATTTCGGGAAATAATGAAATTCGCGACTGGACAACGACGCCAGGCGGCGTTTCGTGGCGCGGGAAGGGACGAGCAGCGCGTGAATTATTATTGGACAAAAGTTCCGACCAGCGGGCGACAGAGTGATCTGATCAGAGAGGCTGCCGACCGCGATTAGTATTTATTCCATTCGCCTAGTCCCCCAGCTGTATTTATCTCGATTGGCCCGACTGCTCGGCTGCTAATACGATAATTCTTATCGGGCGCCTGTTGCGAATGGACGAAAATTGGGCCCAGCTCGCCGCCGCGCCGCGCCGCCGCGAAATTTCGCAGGCGCGCGCTCGCCTCTCGCGTTTATGGGCTCCTTCCATGAACACGATCTCGGTAATCGAGACCGTGGGGTCGGGGTCGCGGTATTACTATTTTTAACGCGAAATCGATGGGCAGCCGATGTAAGCGAACACTGGCAGTTTGGATTTTGGACACCGAACGTGAAAGCTATCGTTACCGTGGGAGGGTCGAGCACGATGCAGCCAAGGTCCAACACTTTGTTGATTAATCCGAGCTTTTCCCGGAATTCTCGAGGAGTTACGGCGTCGAGCAGCGCGGGTATAAACCCTTTGAACCTTTATACACCGAATATAGAACCGTGACCCTTCGGGACCCATCTACACGATGAAGCTTAAAAAGATACGAGCCAATAAGCAAGATTCAAAGAAGAGAAATTTCTATAATAGTGATATTATTCAGAACACTTTAGTATCTATCCAATAACCCACTGTATTTATAATCTCAGTTTACGTTCTTGACTATATCAAAACGTCACTGTCATCAAGCCTAATGACGCCACCTGATCACCGTTTCCCCGTGTATCGCGCACTTGGAATCCGTGGTAATGGTAACTACTTCCCGTTTCGTTTGGAAGCTTTCATTTTTACCGAGTTGGAGCGCCTACAGTACCCTGTACCAACGATCCAGTCTTGTTGCAGCCGTTGCAATTAACGGCACCCCGTGCGCGCGGGGGAATTGAGAAGACGGTTACCAGGATCGACTGGGTATCCGTGTCACAGGCAGATCTCCGCGTCCCTCCTCGTTTTCCACGCGGATGGGCATGAGCATGAATCATCTAGTAGGTGCCTGAACGTTCACACTCGCCGAAGGACGGAAATGGTGGCCGCTTTCGGAGCGCGCGTCCCTCCTCGCGACGGGAGGATGGCTATCCACGAGAGGCTTTCTCATTAGAGACACGACGACCGCGTCTCGATGTCGGCCTCCTCGCTCTCTGGAATCCCGACGGAGAGATGTTACGATTATTGGCCGTCCGGCCGGCCGAAGAAGGAGCTGGGGAAAAAGGAAGAGCCGGCGAGGAGGGTACGCGCGCGTACGGGAAACTGGGGACTCGTGTAATCGCGAGCCTGCTTTCGTGGGAGACGCGCCGTGTCACCTTGAAAATCTTGCACCGCGATAATGCAACCGCTCCGATCGTGCTCGTCGGCTGAGTCATTCCTGCCTGATTTCACAACGGAGCGTTTTGCAACGCGTCACTGAACGCCGCCAGCCGGGTAGACACTTGTGTGCCGCGTATGATAAAACGTGCACGAAACAGGGAAGGTTTTTGAGGAAGATAGATGGAGAACCTAATGTTTTGGAGCAGATTAATGTTGGGCCTGCTCTCAGTGTATTTGGAACTCTTTAAGGGGTTACATCCGCCTAGTGGTCCCGATAAAGCATACAAGTTTGGGAATTTTTGGGGGAAAAGTATAAGTGAAAATCTTACATAATGTTTTTCTACTAAAAGATACATGTTTTAACTATATATAGTTTTTTTTTTAATTAATAACTTTCAGAAGTATCTGACGTTATCATATTTTTAAATTTTGCTTTCAATTCTGCAATAATGAAAATACTTGCAAAGCCTTCTTGAAAAAAGAAAACGTTTTTCCACGAAATTCGATATTTCAACTTCAAATGGTCGCTCTTTTTTACCAAAATATAATATTAAAATTCGGAGAACATCAGGTACTTCTGTAAGTTATTTATTTTTAAAATCTATTTGAATTTTTGCTTTCAGATGCAACGTTTGGCCTAGGGAGTGTCCACCAGCTAATGCTTACAAAAAAATACTACTTACATCCAAGCCGATATCTCCTTTAGTTAATAATAATAACTCATACAAATTTAGAATAATATAGTTAAAAGATGTATTTCTTATTAAAAAATCATTGTATGTAATTTTCCCTTATACTTTTCCCCAAAAAATTCCTGAACTTGTATGCTTTTTCCGGACCCCTAGGTGGATGTAACCCCTTAAGATTCCAGGATTCTAGAAATATTACAACAGCCTCAACAGTAGAATCAACTCTGTCTCCGAAACGGTCAGACATTCTATTTATGAGGATTATTATGTTTATGCGGGTGATTATGTACTCGAAATGAAAAATCAGAACAAGCAAATTCATTGCTTCTTTCGTACTGCATTGACCTAAATAAACAATAAATTCAATTTCTTCGAGTTTCATCTTAGAATCAGACCAATCCCATAATCACCATGGAAACGATCCTAGGACATCGACGGAGAACCACTTGCCATGTGGGATCACAGCTCCACCGCCGTTCCTTGAAGAGCCCAAGCTCCAATAAGTCGACGAGGAAACATCGCAATGTATTGTCTTCCTGGCGGACGTGTATCGCGTCTGGTGCCCAGAATTCATCAAGGTAGGTGCCACGGTTATTGGCTGCGAGCTGCAGTCGGAGAAACAAGAAACCGCGGCGAGCAGAGGACGCGGAACAAAGGGAATCACGTGGAAGAAGGAGAGGGGTCACGCCTGTTGGCACGAGCTGCCTCCAGAGCGGATCCTTCGCGCAGGACTCTCTCGTAATTACCCATCGATCGTCCCGATCTGCTCGCTGTCGGTCTTCTATTTCGAGATCCTTTTTTCTCCACGGGCTTCCCGCTCTTCTTTCGCCGCATTTTTCGGCCGCGCTCCGTTTCACAATCCACTCGCTTCCCACCTTCTTCAATCGCTACGTGACCGTTCGACCAACTCTCCGCCGTCGACGGCTACATATCTGTCCTTTGGCTGGCACCGTGGTAATTACAGTGGTACATTGAACCGCTCCCCGCGCCGACCACTCCAAAACTGACAATTGTCTTTGCGGATCTACGAGAAACGGTTCCCAAGATCTTACAACGTGTCGCTTCCTCGACCACCTCCGAAGCGGATAAAATATCGCCTCCGAGGCGACAGCAGGATCAGATACGCGGAATTAAATATTCCCCGGCGTGTCCGTTTCCCTCTTTTGGTCGACCCAGACATTATTCGAAGAGACCGAGCGGAGAACCACTGGCTGCAACAACTGGACGGCCAGCCACGTTGGTAGATCCTTAATGAGGCGTCGATTAGATCGGACCGATATCGAGGACCCAGAGGATTCGCCGAGCATCGCGATGACGAATCGTGAAACACGACCGTGAGGATTTCTTTGTGACGCGAAACGAGCTGAAATCTCTTGCCTTCCCCGAGAGGCAACCAAACGAACCACGCTCGGTATCTCGTCGATCGAATCCACCAAACTCTCTGTCAGCCCGCGATGTACGTAGGTAATGTAAATACATACCGAAGCTGGCCAAGGGCAGGACTCGAAGCCGGATCGGTAAACTAGAATCAAACGTGACGGCTCATTAATTGCATTTATTGGGGCCGGCGATCGAGAGATCACTCGAGGCGTGGGTCGACAGATAAAACGTTGGGGAGGTCGCCCGAGGTCGGCCCATCGGCGATGGAAGGATCCAAGAGAAAAAAAAAGACGAGCGGAGGCAGATCTTGAGGCCCCCGAATCGTCTGGGCCCGGTTTTCGTTCGGCAGCTTTTACGATTCTGATCGCGGCATTATTAGTAGAACGTTTTATGGGGCCGGGAGCACGGAGGGACTATCGCTCTAGCCGATGTTTTGCGTTTACAGGTGCACGTTATTCGAGATGGTCTTTACACGATCATCCGAATAAATTAGACAATCCCGGATGGAGGGGAGAACGGGTTTGCCCGCAGTCGTTGTAACACTCTAGATCGATCTCCGAGTTTCTCTTTACTGCGCTCCCGCGTTTGATTAACTGCCTCTCGTCGGGGACACCGCGGAAGCCTACAAGTCGCGTTACCCGCGTGCATAATGGTAATCGAAGTGAGGGAAGCAGATCGAGGAAAGAAATGGATTATAAACTCCGCTTATCAACCCAGCCTATCTCATTCGACGTCGGCATAAAAGTCCAGCTGGTCGTCGATAAAGTACAGTTGCCCGTTTACACGGTGCTCCTCAATCCCATCCCGCCGGTTACTGTTATTGACATAACGCAGACGGGAAGTCGGGGCCGTTTCGATTCGATTTCGAGGGCAAATCGATGCGCCGGGAGTGGAAGATTGCCCCTCCGAAGTACATAACGGAACCCACTCGTCAATACTCGGCAGGCCGTTCCATCGACGACCAAGTAATTGGCGTCGTAAAAGAAAGGCGCGCGAAACGGCACGAAAAAGGCCGCGCGGCCGCCGAGGCGGAAGGCTGTCGTAGCCTCGATTCGTAATAAAACAGCGTGATCCGCGACGCGACAACGCGTCCCCGTCCGCGGATTAGCCGACAGGAAGAAACGGCCCGGTTTTCGATCGATGTTCTCACGAGCGTTTCGTCGGCCGGCCGAGTGCTGGCACGTTCGACTCGGAGGAGCGGATCGGAACGGGCGTAAAACACAGCGACAAGAAGGCTCGTCTTGGAATTATAACTGTTCGTAAATATCACGGCGGGCCCAGCTGCGGCGAAATAATAATCCTCATAAAGACAAGTGGACGGATGGGTGGGGTGGGATGCTTTTATCTACTAGGTTACATTATCTGTTACACGGGACTATAAGCGTGCAATGGTGACGCAGGGTGTAAGCGCGAGTACCTGGATTAACGCGACCCAATCGTGATTGAAACACAGAGACTGATGTTTCAAAGCAAACGTGGAAAAAGAATCCTCGAAGCAGCCTGTTTAATATTACTCACGTTCACCGCGGAGGTGTTTGAAATGAACGTTGGGCGCAGCGTATCGGATACACCTGAACCTGCGCCGACCTGTACCTACCTGTCTGGCCGGGGGACGTCGAGGCCCGAGCAGCGCCGTATCTGCGCTAGAATCGTAAAGGCACGAGTTTTACGAGCCGTCCCGTGAAATTAATACACGTGTCTCGCATTCTCTCGAATTCGGTGCCGATTATGTAGCCAGGCCTAACCCGAGACGCTGGTCGCCGCGCCGGTACACCGGGTTTGCGGCTCGGCCGCGTGACGTTCCACCTTTTATTTATCCCGCAGTTTCGGGTTTCCTTCTCCCCCCGCCCGGCCTGTCCAACCCTCTCTTGTCGTGGCCGCTAATTGATCGCCGGGTAATCCGAAATGCAAGAGGCCCGGCCGCTCATTACCGTAATGAACAATAAAGCGGACCGTGCCGCGTAATGAGCCACGTCTCGCTGTCTTGTCGTCTTCCCCGGGCTTTCGAACGGGGTGGAGAGAAGGCTAAAGGGTAAACGGGACCAAGGCGACTTCCACCGTCCGCCGGCTGAATAAATGAGCCCCGGTAACCCTGCTCCTCGCTCCGCGGAACGTCGCTACCGTGTCCGGCACGTCGTGCTTCGTGTTCGATCGTTCCAACCTGGCCGGTTCGTTTTTGGCGAGCGCGTTCGGCTCTGATCCTTTTCTGCAAAGTTGACGCCGATTTCGCGCAGCTGGGAACAAGTTCCCGGGGCCGTTAATCGTCTTGTAAGTATTGCAGAGGGACGAGTGGGTAATATTGAAAGGGACGTACAATGGAACTTGCAATACGCAACAATTATTTACTAAGAAAGTATAATAATAAGATGATAGCCAGTAATCTGTATAATTCGCGTGGTTATTATTGGACTGGTGATTACGTTTATGTAGAACGGTGCCGTGTCCCAGGCGAGCTGGAGGATGAAGAGAAAGGAAGGCATTTTTACGTAAGGGGTCGATTGTCCGATCGGCAAGGCAACTGTGCTAGATCGTTTCGTTAATTTTCGATCTCGCCGGGCATTTTATTGGGAACGTCGACACGACGACCGTAGGGAAACGGGGTATCGCTGGTTTTCTCCACCGTCCAGAACGGCGATGAACTTTTATTACCGCCAGATCGGGACCAGATAAAGCAGTTTCCGAACCCTTTGTTAATCTCTCCGGCCGATGATTTTGTAACAAGAGCGGTCGTAGGCGTAACCGAGCCGATCGATGCCCGTAATTGTCTGGGACGCGGAATGCTTAGACGGTTGTTGCAACTTTTCTAGGGATAGACACTACGCCGGGCAGCGGTTACGAAATTCATTTCAGCGCACTATTTTTCGAGCATGAATCTTCGCGTTGCGTAAGATGCATTGGCAGTGGCTGTGATTCGTGAGCAACAAACAGGGACTTGTTATGAAATAAGGGGAAAAAAGGGACATTGTGGATTAGGGTGGGATGAAATATAGGGGTAAAATATTTTTTTATTCTTCGTGACTTCTAATTGTGGGCAAAAGTTGCCTTTTATAATGGTATTTAAGTCATGAATAATAAACAAATATTTTGCTCCTATATTTCGTTCTACCCTACTGTGGATTGCTATCAACTGTCGAGCATTATTTCGCAAATATAATTAAAAGTCATTTTATAGCCGTTCGATGCAGGAATACAGCACTGTATCGTACTACAGGGCCACCGATCGACCACCAGCACGATGCATCAGCGTAATTGAAGCTTAAGAGTCGCCGCATAAGACAATAGCAAAATAGGTTCCAGCTGTTATCACTGTCAGCCGCGCACGGCTGGGAAAAATGCTTCCGGCTTTTATGACTCGCGCATTTCCTTCCAGATTAATTCCCAAGATTTAATAATCGTGCTGCGCGTGGAAAACGTGGCTGGCGACGCTGGCGAGACGGAAAATTGCAGTAAAAGCGCTTTTCTATGAATGCAGAAGTAGAGAAGGCTGGTCAAAAGTAATATTTTTAAATCTAAGATGGATTGCTGGAATAAATTGCAATACTATGACTCTAAAATGATAATAATGTACTTTTTTAAATGTTAAGTATAAAAATTTAAAATACGTCAAGATATCACAAGGAGAAGAATATTATAATTAAGAGTAAAATAATCTTCTCCTTGTGATATCTTCGTGTATTTTAAATTAATTAATCAATTAATTATATCAATTAATTATACTTTATTATACTAATTATAATATTATATTGTAATTAATTAATGAGAATATTCTTCTGCTGTTTTTTATTCTCCTTATTCTTCTTCTTCATCTTCCTCAATACGATAACTGGAAACACGACATTCCGATCCTATGCCATAAATGTGCACCTCCTCCATAAACGGTGCGGGCAGCAAAGAAATGACAATAACTCATAAGATCGCCATTTATCGCAGGAAAATGCACCGGGCCTTTCTTCAAGAACCTTCTAACAATATTTTACAACAAATATTGCTGCTTCATCTCGGTTAATACATAACTATTTCCATAGGGGAAGAAAAAAATATATAGGTCATGTATTCTCCACTATCATAGCTGTAAAAAGTGAAATAAACCAATGAGACCAGAATATAAAATATTTTAGAACATGTCAGATAGGTACCAGCACAGAAAAAAGGATTATAGTTCGACATTAAATGGAAAAGTTACTTTCAATTCTGGTCTAAAAGTTCCAGATCGTAACACTATTTATCAACTTTGAGATCGCATTTCTCTAAGATTATTATACAATAAAAATTGGTATTACTGAAAAATCATGTTTTGATAAGTCAATAAATGAAATACACTACATAGATCTGTAAAAATCAGGATCAAAATTTCTCCACTTTTGGCCAGATTTTCCTACAGAACGTGCCACTATGCAGCGTCCTTAAATCCTTCAGCCCCATAGACCGAGAAAAATTCATTACCGCGCATCGTTCACGAAACGCTTGGAATTAAAAGGACCAGCTAGATAAGGGAACGTTCGCGGTCATTACCATAAATTTCGTTGATAATAACCCGTCAAGTGCAGCGGCGAATAAAGTAAACCCCGTTTGCGTGTACATCTAATCGTTTCATCAACGCATTAAGGATCCCAGCATTCTTCGGGGGGATCCAAGATATTCCCTTTCCTCCGCCATTAAGTGGGGGGAGATTTTTATTTACGCCGTGGACCTTTTTCCGACCTGTCCCCGAAACAGGGACCGCGGGATCTTAATGGATCTGCGATCACCCCGTAAGGCAAGTACACACGACTGTTCCTGTGGAGCATATAAGCGGCTCGTTAACCCCATTACATGGTACCGAGCGGATAGAGCGGTCTCTGCATGGGAAGCCGATAGTTCTGGCGTAGTTTCGAGGCTCGGCCGTGCTCCGTGGATATTGGGACCGATACAGATAAGCAGATAGAGGTATAATGACGAGGCCGGCCGGTCGAGGCCGGTATATATACGCGTCTATTCGAGGATGCTAACTAAGATGGTATCTGAGGCGCCCCGCTGGGCCCCCATGATGTATCGATCCCATATACCCTCTGTCTCAACCCCGTCGGTATTCGCTGCACCACCGGCCACCAACCACTCCGGTTCGCTCAAGTCCTCGGCCAGGTTGGCGATGAAACAGCGACATCGCCGCCGCGGACGGATCCCCCGCGACAGACGTCCACGGCGAACCTGGAATTTGGAACCGGGTCAACCGTGTCCTGGACCGCTATCCGCCGCGCTCGGATCCGATGAGAGATCGATTGATCGATGGGTGACGCGCGGGACGATGGCGGAGACAGATAAGATTGCTACGGACTCCGCCGAGACTACGTCTACGGCAAACGATTTACTAATTGTGGGATCAGTATGGAGCCTCGCGGAGAAGAAAGTTGAAGGATCGTGCGTCGCTGTATATGGATTTTCGTGCGCGTCAAGTTTACTAGATACAAATTTCACCGCTCTTTTTATGTAATTTAAACCGCGAGGTATCTGGAAGAGAAATCGAACCTTTCGACTTGCAGATCGGGGGCGAAAGGTAATGAGAAGTCGGCGAAGGGTGATCTACGCGCTCCGCCGAGGGGCCGTTTTGAAAGCCAAACTCCGGAGGGAGTCACGCACGGTCAGGCACGTTAATGGCGCGTTAATGGCCGCGTTTCTTCTAGGTTTAAATTATATCAGCGTCCGGACGTGGCCGACAAAACGGCCGCGATTGCGTTACATCGTCGTGAAGGTGGTCCACGATCCTTCGTAGCACGTGAGACGGCGTGACACGATGAATTTGTCACGCGTTTGGCTCACGCTACGTGCCTCGCTGCTACTTGCCCCGTCTTTTTTTCCCCCTCTCCCATCGGCCATCTTTTCTCACCTTGCCTGCCAGCAGCGAGCACGTGCGATAGATGTCCGTAATTCGAAGTGTTTTTACCATGGCGTAAAAATACGTCCCTCGAATCCACCGTGAAACTATGACATTAGACGAAGCCGCGGTCCAAAAACCGCGAGCCGTGCTTCGTGGGATCTCAAACCACCCGTGTGAACGATGACTTTTCGTTTCTCAGCCAGCTGCTTGCGTATCCCTGATATTATACAATAGCTAAGTAGAAGGAGAAGGCGATCTTGCCAGCGTGTCTACGCATAATAGGAGACACTAAGTAGCTACCCACTACAGATTCTACATTATCGAATCCATGCCTGCAGAAGTAGTTTTAAACGAGACGGAGGAAGGATACTTCAGCAGCTACAGCGGCAAGCTTCGCACTTAATGAGCCGTGGAATCGGCCGGTCAAGTTCATTTCCTACGTTTGCGCGCCAATTAATAACTCCTTTCAAATACTCAGCATCCCCGTGATCGAGCCTTTCGTTACGAGCCACTAAATTGTAATCACCGATGCCTGAAGAAGAAGCTATCGGCGGTGTTAAAAGCGTCTCGCGGCCTCTTATTTACAGCCACTTGCAGCCGCCTGAGCGCGCAAGGACGCAGGAAAAGTGTCGCCAATTTGCTCCTATTACATTCCGCGTGCCTATGCGGTGTTACACGGCTCTGTCTTAACCCCGCCGTTCGTTCCCCAGAAACGCTTGTTACAGTCTCGGGCTTCCGGGAGAAACGCGTATCTCAGCCGCTGGGAACGTAGCCGCTTCGAAATGGCGCGTCTTTAGCGCGCAGTGGGGCTCTTTACGCCCACCGGGCGCAGTTTATCGCGGCGTTGATCGCGGGATAACGCTTTAACTCGTTCGAAACGTCCAGTTATTTGCGCTCTAACGAAACGCGTAGCACGGGGACGAGACGTCGACTAATGGGGACAGGAAATTGCGGGCCTCGATCCGTGTTCCGTGGCTGGCGGGCTGGCTTGAAATCGCGGCGCACGCTCGCGGTTCGATCGTCCGCCGAGGGAAGCGTTAAATCGAGCCCGTCGTGGCTGGTCACGCTTTGGGGATCGCGTTCAACCGATTCGAAAATCGTTTCTCTGCTGTGCCGCCGGCTCCTCCCCCGATAATCGAAAGGGGAACTCGTGCCGCGGGTCCTGCTCCGGGGGTGGGATGGGGGTAGGAAGAGGAAAAGAGAAAAAAGAAGTGGCGGGAAGAAACGCGGTGGGAGGTGGACGCGAGGACACCGAGATGGAAGCCGGGGCCACGGTACAAAGGGGAATCGGACGCGAGCAAGGGCGTCCGCGTCTAATCACGAGTTTAACGCTTTTTATCTCGCCTCCCCGTGCCTCTTTCGTCGGCGTCGATCGTTTTCCCACAGTCAGCGTACAGACTAGAGTCGCGGCGGCTCTTATCGCTTTTTCGTGGCCAACCTTCCACGTGGGCATCTCTACAATGAAGCTCCGATCGTTCCACTTCACGCGAATTCGCGGCGGATCGGCCACAGAGTGTTGAGAAACTCTTAGGCAGGACGGTGGATAGGTGTAATAGATGGGATTATCGCAGTTGGGAATTAGCAGGAAAGATGGAGGATGAAGGAGGACCAGAAGATTGGATTCGACACTAACGAGTTCAATCGAAACTGAATTAACGAGATAGAATTTTTGTAACAGAGACTCTGTGTTTGTTACAACTCCAGAGGCATTAAGCTTGACGGCTTCATTAATTTGACTCTTAATTAGTGTTTTACACCGTCACGCTACTGACACCAGAAATTAAATTGTGGTGTACTCTTAACTGGCGCGAATTAGCGTCGAGACGGGAGTGTCCGTTCGGACGTCGATCGAGGGATCGGTAGCAGATCGATCGCTCCTCAAATACGCAAAGCCACGTCGAGCCTCGTGTACCCGGTAATTATCACTGCCATACGCATTCTGATCAGCCTGATACACCCTCGTTACCGTCGACATCGTATAATTAAGACGGCGAACGCCTGTTCCCATCTAGAGAGATAAAAATCGATCGATTTGTGTGTTCGGCTGCAATCATTCATCACGTTACTATCGCACTTTTTCACCGCAATCCAGCGTTTCTTGCGCTCGCTTGTCCGCATGATCGATCCCGCGCCACCTTGATTTCATTACCGATGCATGGAAACGGATATTCAAACGATCGACCTGTTTTCGATTATGTAAGTCCACCTTGAGCCGCTGGCGTTTCCGATGTTTTCCCTTGAATTCTGATAAACAGACCGGTAACGTATTTGTCGGAGGATTCCTCGGTTGCGAAGCAGGGGCGTCGAGGATCTGGAATTTAGAATCCACAGACTTCGCCGAGGGATTCATCCACGGTCGTTGGCGCGAATAGCAGCTCGTCTAAATCGTAGGATGCGGCGCCTGAAATTTTATGCGATCGCGTGATCGCGCCTCCTCCTCCGCGTTTTCGCGAAGTCGGATGCAGCCGAACGGCCGGCTTCCTCTTCGCTATTAGAATTACCATTTTCCGCGGGATGGCTCGGCCTCGGTGGTTTTAACTGCATTCCTAGAATACCCCTCGCGGCGTCCCCATTTTTCCAGCGATTTTCGGACCTCCCTTCGTATTTACGACGCGCCGTGAATCTCACCTTGGAAGTAATTGCTGGTTGAGAAATTGCAGGAAGATTTACGCTCCTGACGACGAGAAGTGAGAGGCGACACTGGGCCTCCCGCGAATTCTTTGGGGCTAGCGGAATCTCACGTGCTAGACTATCACACTAAAGGAGCTCGCGTACGACAGGAGCATCCTGAAACCTCGTACCATGACGTGATAATTGGGAGAAATTTATGTCCCATTGTTTGCAGTTTCGGTTCATATTTAGCATGATAACGAATGTACGGAAAAAGCTTCGACCTACCTCTCCTTTGAGAACAGTCGCTATCTAAAGTGCCAGGACTTGGATCTTTCGTAACCAGTGGGAATGTGGGAGTGTCAAAAACGGCGGCGTGTCGGAGTCGGAAGTGGAGGAGCGGTTGCGATCATTCTTCATGGTTGTTGGGCATCACCGGCACAGCGAAAGCTCTCCCGTAGCATCGGCGTATCGTGTTTGTAGACACCGAGCACCGTGAAGATATTGTAGTCAAGTACACGGCTGCGGAGGACCGCGGGGCTATGTAACACATAAAACGGGCGCATAAACGCGATGCTATCGGGGTTGGAGGAGGTTCCGCGTAATCTATCCAATTATCGTTCGATCAGAGCTGTATCCACGGTTGGCGGGACCCACAGCCACCGAGCGGGGGCTCTGTAGGGTAGCTGGGTGTAAAGGATACCCTCTGTAACGGTGGTGGCAGGCGAATAATCGCGTTGCTACTTCTAAAAAGACCGGTAAATCGGCTTGCACGTTAGAGCCACGGTTCCATTCCAACGCTGGAGCGTATCGACAGGGAGAGTGACACGGGACAAATGTCCAGAGCCTCTCTCTCTCTCTCTCTCTCTGTCTCAGTTTCGTCCGGGTCATTATCTTCGCTGCCAGTAGAGAGCTGTTGCTTGTCCACTCATCGTCGATTTATTAGTTATCGAGAGAGCGGAGGACCAGCCTTCATCGTCGCTCGCGATTCACGGTGGGCTCCGGCAGGGTGGGGTCACCGAAGGTTGCGCAACTCGTGGCTATTGCGCGGCGGTGCTGCCTTCCACACGATTGCCACTTTAAGTGCGCCATAATGGCAGTGGGCTTCGCTAAGAAGAACGCGATCTTAAGAAACGGCTCACGGTGCCTCGGCAGGGCCCTGGCGTTCGTCTCGGTCCCGCTCGTTGCAGCCCAAGGCTCGCCGTCTCGATCGCTCGGGGCCCCGCGGATGCGGATCGCCGTTGGGCCTTTCACTGGGGGCCTGCGGGCTACGGGTCGCGACCTCAGCGTGGTCCACTCCCTCCTCCTTCTTCATCTCTCTCTCTCTCTCTCTCTGTCTTCTCCTCTTCTTCTTTTTCTCCTCCAAACATTTTTACCTCCCTTCTCTTACCTTTGTGCTTTACCTAACTCGGCTCCCTTTGCCTACTCGCTCTCCTCCTCGCTCTCCTCCTCTCCTCCGCCTCCCTCCCGACTGCCCCGGGATCCCCGTCGTCTATTCTTAGTCACTCTCGTTAAGCCTGAACGGTGACCAATCGGGAGTTCCCGACAGTTTAAGCGGATGATAGATGCATCTGGCGTCCGGGGCCAGATAGATTCGGGTTGACACCGGTGCGAGACATTTCGATCGCCGGCAGACGTCGAGGGAAGAGGTTGGGAAGGTTCCTGGGAACGTAACGGCGAACGTGATGATCCTTCTAGCGAGGAAGCGTTCCCGCGGAGGTTGCCCTGATTTTCGAGGCGATCGCGAGTACGTGTATGGAGAAACCGAGCTGCTCTCGTGGATCACGAGCACCGCGCATCGGAAGGGCTTAATCATGCGGGAACGTGTGCGCGAGTAGGAGAGAGAGAGAGGCTCGCTCCGTACCACGGTAGAACCACCTACCCCGGGAAGCCGCTTAATTTCCGCCGACTACGATTAACCTGCGTTCTACTTCTATTTAGTAGCAGGAATTTAATCGCAAGCTCATCGCCGAACGCACGGAATTACGTGGAATTCTTGGACGCCAACTAACCGAGCGTCTGCCTTTACGTCACGTCGCGAGCCGTTCGTTAGGATGACCACTCGCGGCTGTAATTAACTCTCCGCTGGTCGAAGACAGGAACTCGTGCTCCTGCGCACCGCGATACGATTTTTCCGACACTGTGCACGGTTCCTTCTATTTCTAACTGTACTCGGTCGGAGCTTTATTTTAATATCCCCCAGCAATTTCGTCGATATTCCCGTGGATCGAACCACGCGGCTGCACTCTGTATTAATTTCCCGCACCTCAAAAGGGTACAGCGGTAATTTACAAATTGCAAGTTGCTCCGATGGGGAAGTTACTGCAGGCTCTGTGGTCTCCGAGCGCCAGCCCCCAAGGCATTGTCTAAATAATAGTCTAATGGATAAGGTATCCCTGGCCTGGCTGAGCTCACTTCCAAGACTTGCACCTTGTGGTTGCCCGGCAACGATAGTCTATATCCCCTTACGACTAGTTTCATTCCCCTTTAAAGTGTTTTAGAGGCGCTGGAAGTGGGTGCTCGGCCGTTTTCTCCGCGGCGAACTGCCTCGTCTCTGGATCCGCGAGCTGCGCTTTCTGAACGGTCGTTGCTAACCCGGTTCCCTTGAAGATTCATCCCGCCGTGTCTCGTGCCGACGTGCCGGCTCTTATGGTTCCCGGTAACGATCTTTTCCGATAGGCTACACGATTTAAACGCGAACTGCACGTGCATACAAGCCCGCGCCGAGGCTCCTCTCGTAGCTGCATAATTTCGCAGGATGTTGTATTTACGCGTGGAACTGTGGCGTCGCGTTGTTCAGCGGAAGTCTTTAACTTTCGAGAATTACGGGGGATAATTTTATTGCGATCTGGAGCATTCTTCCGTTCACGCGGACGCTCCGATTTTTCGCGCAGATCTTCTGCAAGTACATTTCTAAGTAGTCGTGGTTAACTTAGCAAGCCTTTCACTTCGGGGCGTGAGGGGAACGGTGGAGGAAGAATTTCATTATGAAACCGAACCGATCCACCGTTGCGGCGGCAAATGAAGCAGCCGGAGGAAATTCAGAGAGGAAGATCAATAGCAGCTAGCGGAGATCGTGGAAGCTATCTCGCGGAAGGCAATCGGGTGGATAAAAAGAGCGTTGTGGTATCGAGCGAGGCTAACCCCCTCGAAAGAAACTCAAATATTTCCCATTCATCTTTCTTTGCCCGTCACAGTTACTCCGGCGTTATTCGTGTCACAGGAATCCGCCGAGTTTTCTATTGGTACACAAGGCTTGTGCCACTCGCCGGGCTGCCGAGCGGCAAAAACTTCATCGGGGAACAAAAGTCCTCGAAGAAGAGCGGCCGGGTTCGTTCACCTCCGCGGGGCGAACGAGCAATGTGCTCGCCTCGAGGAGGCGAGTCGAACAAATTGACCTTGAGATGAAAACTGCCCCGTTCATTTCGGCGATAACTCTCTCCGAGCGGTGCCAACGAAAACGATTGTTACGTCCGGGTGAACCGGCACGAAAGGCCGTCGTAAAATAAATGTCAAGCCTAACGCAATTACGTTCGTCCCTCGTTCCGCCGTGAGCCGTTGTCGTCACGAGCCATAGCGTCGGTCATTAATTCTGTTAATTTGTGGCGCAACTGAATGAGAGAATCTGGAAGCGTCATCTCCGACTGAACGTATCCCAGCGCGCGGCTACACTGGTTTTCTTGCTTCGCGGCTCCAAACGAACCACGTCCCCACCCATCCCGCATTTCTGTCATTCCACGTAGTTTTTCGTCGACCATTACCATACAATGGCTCGTTACCCTAGGAATCGTAACGGATACGTTTATGACGGTTAACGCGGTGTCAAGCGATAAATAATAGCCCGCTAATTTGCGACGGCCATCTGACGGGCATTAAGCCGGGCGGCGCGCTCACGGTTTCCTGGGAGGCAGAAATCACGCTGGCTGATAATCATCTGCAATGCTATCTCCTGGCGATCGTGGACCGTGTACTGTCCAATACGCAGCGGCTAAATTAGTTCTGGGAACGCGACTGCCCGCGAGCATGCAAATTGAAATAACATTACGTTATCGCCGCGCGAGTTCTATCCTCCATTTAACGTTATTTTCGTTGGTAATTGCGGGTAATCGCGCGGCAGCCCGAACGGTGGCGCTCGAACGGCGATTGAACAATCGCGATAAGAATTAATGAGAGTGCGACGCGGGTACTTACATACCTACGATGTATAAACAGGGACAGTGAATGTTCCGTATACCTCAGCTGTCTCATCCGATAGCATAAGAGTCCTCGAACTAATCCCGAAGCTTTTAATAACCTAATAAGGTGGTTGGTAGCGGCCGATACCTACCGTCCACTCATCGTCCAGCGAAAGGATCCGGGGGAACCACCTACGGCTCTCTCTCGCCGTGGTAAAGACACGCAGCAGAACAAATTGGGATCAGCCGGTTGCTTGACAAATTTCGTCTAGCGCCGCGGGAGAGTGCCTTCTAATATCCTCCCGGCTGATTCCTCCTTGTTCCACCAGCTTCGGCCCCCTCTGGCCCCCGTCGGCTGTCCCTCGCTCTGTCTCATTCGTTCCTGCGAGTATCAGCGCAGCACCGGTCGCTCCGCCGCCGCTGGCCATCCTTCGGTATTCGTTGCACGAACACTCGCCTCCTTTACACGACCACTTTTCCCCCCGTGGTCTATGAACAGGTTCGTCTGTTCGCCCGGTGCGCGCGCTCGCTCGCGGGCACGTTCACCAGGAACGTTTGTAGAGTTTGTAGCCGGAGCGTGCAGCGCACACTAGCGCGATAGGTGGCAGGACGAGGAGGATGAGGCCTTCCTCCGCTGAAGAAGGTACCGCTATCGCCCTTTGACCCCTCGAGCCGAGCGAACGAGGTCTCCTTCCACCGGCACCGGTAATTTTGCCTTCGGTCCCGGCTTCCTGGTGCTACTCAGATCTAGATCATCGAAAATCCGAGGGACGAGGGGTGCTTCTGGGCCTGGCGATCCTCGCTGCTTTCTCACCGACACCCACGAGCAACGCGATTCCCTTCCGACGAGGGCTCCACACGATCTCGATTACGAAACGGATTAGTCGCCCGTCGATAGTCCACTTTCGTCATCCTCCGCTCGTCATTCTTGACTACTGCTTATGAAGGATCAAGTCTACTGTATCTCGTGCTTGATTCGATAACGCTTGAAGATAGCAGCGTGACGAGACAGGTTGCTTCGCCTTAGGGGAGCGGAGGGTATGAATGGACGTTTACCAGGAAAAGTAGAAATGGAACGATCGGCACGGAGCGTTTCATGGGCTTTTCCCCCGTGGGAATGGGGCATTTACAAAGTAGCGTGCTGCGGGAGCACTCGCATTCCGAAGGTAGGTAAGTAGCGAGCGGGGGCCCCGTAGCGCAGCAAAAACGGTCGGACGTTAGGCGAATTCGAGATGAGAAAACCGTTCCTTAGGAGAGAATTATTCAAATTGCGGACGAACTCGGAGCCGGAACTGTGTTTCTGCGCGAGCGGGCCGCTGTAACAAGTACGTAGAAGCGACCGTACGCCCCGTCGAACGACTGGAAACGAGGAGGCGCGGGAAATAATGTCGTGGGATTCGTTTCGAGGGTGATGCAGCTTTCGCCGAGCTGCGCATGGTGGAAATGGGTTTCAACCACGAATATTTGGGTCAGCCACGGTGGCTCTCGTGGGTAACGAGCAGCAGAGGCTCGCTGGGTTAGTACGTACACGCCGAGCGTGGATTAGCCCGATGACTAATCCCGATATTGGGTCCCGGGGCAAGGGTAACCACTTTCGAGCAATGCCGAAATAACGGTTATCGGCGAGCAGGCAAATTAACCTGGTCTGGCTACGGGCACGCTACCGTGGTAAAAATCGCAAATCACAATGGCCGGCTCCTTAAGGCCGGCATTTAATTTGACTCTCCGCCGTTTTCGCTATATAATTCTGATCGGCGATACCGAGGTCGGGAACAAAGAGTTCCTACGAGGATCGATTGGGTAAGTGGGAGGCGTGTGCGCGGTCGGTTTCATCGACAATTTAACGGGAGTTATCGTAACGAGGACATCGAATTTCTGTAATTTCTTTATTAACACTGGAGTGATTACTTCGACGTGATTAAGCGGATATTCGATTAACGCTTCCACTGCTCAGAGATGTTAGATTACTGTATATGGGGGTTTTTATTCGAATAGAGCGTATCAATTGGATTCTTTGGTTCTTCACGGTCATACGAGAATTAATACCCCGCGATATAAAGAGTAATTAATTGCAAGAAGAGCTTCCAGAGACACGATTGTCGGATTATTTAAGAAGAGTACTCCTAAGGCTTAATACGAGCGAATTAGCGTCCACCCGTTCGGTATTTATATCCGGTCATCCGGATGCCGAGGAGCCCACGTTCGTGTGGGCCCCGAGGCACCCGGATTCCCATGGCCAGTCGGCAAGAAAACGGCTCCCAATCTCGTCGCTGTAAAGTGATCGTTGCTGTTTCAAGTCGCGCGATTAAAGACGCCATTCCCCTCCCTTCTGTTCCTCAAGTTCGAGGGAAAGTGGCTTGGAAACGGACGAGTGGGCCCGTGCAGTGATGCTAGAATCGTGGGTTTTCAATTTTATGGAAAATTATTTTTTGGAAAAATTTATTTTTCCTTGAGTCTTTGTATTTATTTTCCTTTGTGAGACACTTTTAGGTACATTGTAAATACCTTCAAATTTGTTACTTAGGTACCTGCACGATAAATGTATAATTTCTGTAAAAATATTAATAAATTAAAAAGAAGTTACTTGTGTTCTTGTTTATCGAATTCCATTTTCAAATGCAAAATTGTATTATTTATACACCCACTTTTCAGTTCTTTCAATAATTGGAATGTTTTCATTGTTATTCTTCGAAAAAAAAATCAATATTTATACAATTATGTACTTCGCGTAGTACTTCATTTAACGCGCGTTAATTTAGAGCCCATGAGCGAAAAGCCACGATTCTGGCATCACTGGCCCCGTGAACGAGTGTCATCGCAGCCAGGTAGAAGATAAAATCGGCCAATCGAGGGTGCTCTCTAGGGCGAGCCGATAAAAGGGGCCTTTATACGAACGTTACTTTGTCCGGGAATCATGGGCGGCTGGGGACGGTGATGCAGGAGTGAGAGGATGAGAGGTGGTGACCGTAACGGAGAGAGAAAGAGATGTCCAAGTTCGTTTTAATCGCTAATCGCCAATTACCTGGAGCGTCCCGCGCCCGAAACCCCTCAGAAGCATTTTAACGAGCCGCCGTGTCGCCCGGGCCGGAATTTCACTTCTGCCTGGTCGGCTTCCAGCGTCCGGCCGAGTCGGAGAGGCCACGGAGTCCACGGTATCCTATCTCTCCTCTCCTCGTTCGCCGCTCGTACGAGCCTCGGACACGCCGCGCCGGTCGCCTCTACCTGTCTCCTTCTTTATTTAAGGCCCGGGCGTGTGTGCGTGCGAGCGAGCCCGTACCAATTAGCGCATACTTGGGCCGTCGGTGTTCGGGCGCCCGGGTTGCCCCTGTCGGCCGCTTTCGGTGGCCACAGTCTACCAGAAACCGCGTCCACGGAATGGGACGAATCGTTCCAAGGTCACCTTTTCACGGTTCCACTTCGGCGTCTCGATAGTTCTGGTCGACAAAGGCGGAGGAAGGAACCTGTTCAACGAAAATAAAATATCGCCGATGCCAGGCGACCAGCTAGGCTACTGAATGAACGACGATTAGTCACGGGCCCGTGGAAAAGAATGAGGAGAAGGGTGGACGGACCTCCCGGATCATCGCGGGATTTCGGACGGAAATCTCGTGGACGCGAGCTAGCGGGACCCGCCGCGTATAGCGGAAAAGGGCTTTCCTTCGGATTTTCGTAACGGTTCTAGCGGCCAGTTTCGCGCCGCGGGATTAAGTATACACCACTGTGGGAGCTAAGTAATAACTGCCGATGGAATTAGAGACGCCGCGGCGTCGCGTACAGTGGATGGGATATACGTGACTGTACGTCGATGATTTTTATCCGCGGATTGATGATGGGATATCTATAGACACGGAAGCGGGACGCGGCTGGAGACTCAGCGTACCTGTGTTTATATGATCCTCGGGGAGAATTATCGTAATGGATAGCACGTCGAAATGTTAATGCGAGGGTCTGTGGGTGAAGAAGTACCGAAGAGTCCAAACAGAATCCAGCTTAGGATAGAAGTATAAAGGTGTCCAACTGTCCACGCAGTCGCGTTCACTCGCAATTCGATTGTCACGCCCCACCTGTCACTTGCCATTCGCGACCCGAACCTTCAAAAATTCCTCGTGTCAAAATTCGCGCGCCAACGCGACAGGTACACCCTCTCTTTCTGCTCACGAATCCTCAGTATCATCCAAATTCAACATGTCCTGCTTCGGTGGCCGCGACGAACGGATCTACATGGTGGAGATGATGGTCCTCAAGTTGGTGTTGACGGAGGGGAAGATCAAAGACATCGGCGAGCACCCTGTCGTCATCAAGATCAAGTTCCTCGAGTTCCCGCTGTTCGAGATCACGCGCCACGACTTCTACTCTCTGAAGCCCGCTCTTCCGGAGGAAGACGGGACTCTGCACTTCATGATAGGCAGGAGCTGCCTGTTCGTCATACAGCCGAAGGAGCTGGTGGACGAGTTGAAGTCGGCGACGATAAAGGTCGGGGTGTTCAGGGTCGGGGACACTTACCCACTCGCGGAAACGGAGATACCATTGCCCGGCTGCTTGTGCGACCAGGTAGCTATGGCTCAGAACGAGCCGGCAAATTTGCCAAAACCGTTCGTGGCGAAAGGTAGCTACAACCTGGTGGATCCCGGCGAGAATCCATCGGGAACGCTGGACATGGAGATAAGGCTGGTGTGCTTCGGCCGGTCTATCATGACCCACTACGAGATGCACCCCACCTTCTTTACCTTTAGGAACGAAGATAGGGAACGAGAGTTTTGCGTGAGGCGGCTCGTCCCGCCTACGGAGAAGGATATCTCAGAGTACCCGGACAGAACGACGCTGAACGAGTTGAAAGGGATTGTAGAAGAAACGAAGAAAGGAAGGAGGGGGAAGAAGGGTGGAAAAGGCAAAAAGGGTAAGAAGGGTAAGAAGGGTAAGAAGGGTAGGAAGTGAAATGTGGCGGGAGCTGTTCACGCGAAGACCACCCGGTACAGAATCCGCGGTTGCTCGTCAGCGATATCGCTATGGTAACTGTATACGATACATTGCACATAAAATTAATCGATTCGAAGCGTTGGCGCGGTTAGGTTACAGTATATTGGCCGTAAAACGACCACAAAATTAATGGCGCGTCTCGGCCGTACGTATCTCTAGAAGCTCTCCGTGAGTTCACGATCCTTCTCTAAATTCTCGTGCAGCGAACGTCAAAATAGGGCGGAAGAAAGAATGGCTTCGAAGCGGAAGGCGCCGACGTCGAAGGAGGAGCAATTTTACATGCTCGAGGTATTCGTCGATCGGCTGGAATTGGATCCCAAAGGAACGGCGGACGCAAACGCCGGGGATCTGATCGTCCGCGTGAGATTCATCGATCTGCCAGAGTACAAAATAGACATACCAAGGAACAACCAAATCGATCTTAAGGAGAACAGTGAACAGACAGGGAACTGGAAGGACTTGAAACATGGTAAATCTTGTTTGTTCGCCAAGACACCGAGTAGTCTTATCAAGGCTATGAGGTCCACCCCTATGTTCATGGAAGTATACTACAAAGGTTCCACCTCCGCCACGAAGAAAAATGGAACTCTTCTCGGTAAAGCGAAGATATCTATGCCTTCTTGCTTGTGCGATCGAGTGTCCGCTGCGCGAAAGGAGGTCGATGGATTGCCCTCGCCGTGCATAGCAAATAATTCCTTCGATCTAATTGATTCGGCTGGTAAGGGATCCGGTACTGTGTGCGTCACCCTGAGATTATCTTGTTTCGGCAGCTCGATTGTCAAGCACTTCTCTTTGAGCGAAAAGGCTTTCGTGCTGGAGGACTCGCCATTGCAAAAGTTTCTGTGCCCCTATCTGGCTCCCAGTAGCGAAAATAGGGAAGACGATTCGAAGGACGAGAACCCTTTAGCGCGGCCGAGCTCTCCGCCGCGTGTTTCGATGGACGATCCGGCTTTCGGTGACCTGACCACAGCTGAGAAGCTCAACGATCCCAAGTACAGGGAATTGGTCTACAGAGCATATCCAAACGAGCCCACTTGCCGCTGCTTGCCGGCCGATCGATCCACGCATCCCATGGAATGCCGTTCCGGTTGCAACCGTCCTTGCTGCATGAAACTAAAGGACCGAGGTATACTGGCTACACAGAAGGATAGAACTGGCCAGGACACGATGGCTAATACATATTGCGTGAACAATCTCCTTCCCGGGCTGTTTGCCCCGAAGAACGGTCAACCCCGTTGCTGCAGGTCTAGACTGAAGGGCGGTGGGGACATCGAGCAAATTTACATAGGTCCTTCTGGGTACAAATGGACGGACTGCGAGGCAGACTACACCTGGCACGACGAGAGGAACACCGCGGGCTTTCGGTTAGAAGGAGGTGGAGGAGGGGAGAAAGAAGTGTCTACTTGCAGTTGTTCCGGTGGTGCAGTGCCTGTTCCCGATCGAAAATCAACGACCAAAGATAGCGACGTAGTACCGATATTTGACGCTTGTACGCCTCGCCTGACGTCGACGGGGCCGAAGCCTGGATGCGTTTGCGCGGGGAAGGACGCGCCGAGGTGGCCCAGGGGCGCTGCCAAATGCTCCAAGTCGCCGTGCATGGGAATAGACTGTTTAATTCGAGCTTTCCACGATGCGCAGGATTTCGTCGACTCTATTGGGAAGGTGCCAGGCGTGAAGGGACTCGGTCTGATGGACCCCGGCGACAGTCCCTACTTTGGCAGGGACATCGACAAAGACTACGTGACCCAGGAACCTCAGACTCCAAAGGGGAGAGCATCGACTGTAGCGCCGCAGGCTGCAAAAGCACGACCGCCCTGCCCTGCGCCGTGTAACGTTCCAACGGCCAAACTCCTCGACGATATTCATCAGCAGCACACCCTCCCGCCTCTAGCTCCTACAGGATTCGCTATGCCGCCTCGGTTGGGAATCGTGCGCGAAGCTATACCCGTGCTGCCGGAAGCAGTCCCGACGATCAGCCATGTCAGGCACAGGAAGAAAGAAGAGAAGAAGGAGGACAAGAGCGAGAAGCAGAAGGACCTGGACGCCGCGACCCCAGGGATGACCGAGGCGGAGCTGGGTCCTTGCGGCGAACCGAAATGTAAATCCAGACGGAAAAGGCACGACGACACCGCTAGCGCGACGCAGATCGCGGCCTCAGTTTCCTCGAGGGCCGAAAGGGGTGGGCGTAATGCGAGGAAACGACGCGGTCCGAAGGCTGGCAATCGGAAATCTCAAAACATCCCCAAGGGTCGCGGTGGGGCGCGCAGCAGTCGGCGTAGCAATGCGCGGAACAATCAATCCACCACTCGACACCGCGGAGGTGGATCCCCTTATCCGCCTACTACGAAAGCTGGTCAGAAAGCCGTAAGGGGAGTGCAGAGTATTCCGGGACCGGGCGGTGATCGCAGCTCTTCCTTGAAACCGCCGATCGATGTCAGCAGGCGCGTGATGCGGTGGGTCTACTTCGTCGGCGACACGTACCCCGGAACAAATTACGGCCACAGGGATTGCATCGATGTGCGAATGAGGGTGCCGGCTAATATGGGCTGGCTGTGGAACACCATAGACATCGCGGGCAACTTGAAGCCGCGCATCGGCTGGAGGCCGGGCGCCATAGGCCGTTACCTCTACGAGATGCTGCAGGAGGCAAAGGATAACTCTATGGCTAATATAGAGGAGAGTCTAACGCGGGCCGAGAAACGACAGACGAGAGAGGATAGAAAAACGGATAGATCGCCTGATAGAAGATCCTATGATAGAAGATCGGAGAGATCGACGCCAAGGTCAACGGCAAGATCGACAGGAAGATCTCCCGATCGTGGAAAGGCGGGCGTTGATCGCTCGAAATCGGCCCCATCGCGCGCGAGGAGCCCTGGCAAGAGGCGAGGCGGGAAAGAGCGATCCTTGCAGAGGAAGCGTTCCAAGATGGAGGGTGAAGAGGACGGGCCGGAAGCACCGCCGACCCTGCACATCCACAGGAAGGACGGCACGTACTACGTGACGATGTACCCGATCAGGGCAGAGACCACGGACGAGCCGCGTTTGTCCGAGCCCATGAAACCGCTGCAATTCAAAATCGTGAAGAACAAAGACGACGCCTCGGTCGCCACCAGCTCGACGGCCTCCGACATGGAGATCGAGTTCTCTCCTCCAGCGGCGGTCTCCAGGTACCGCAAGAAGCCCGACGTCATTCACGTCGATACGCAGGTTCGTCAGCAAGAGATTTTGGACGCTTATAAGACAGCAGACGGTTCTGGGAAAAAGGAGAAGAAGGGCAGGAAGGGAAAAGAGAAAGAGAAAAGGGAGATGAAGAAACCGTGGCCGGGCAAGGATGGTGCGAGGACTACTCCATCGCGGCACTCGCAGATGAAGAAATAACGAAGAAACTTTAGCCTCGAATTTCATGGAAATGTATAGATTCATATGTATGAAAATTGTGACCATTGCTTTTCCTGTACCCTATACATCAGAATAGATCCATCAATACATATACGTACGATATCATTAAAATATAATAACAGAAGATTCCAGGAAACCGTCGTGGGTGAAGGAAAATATCCAACGCCTTATCTTAATAAAAGCGCAATTATTTACACGCCCGTCAAAGCGATAGCGCATTTTGTAATTCGCATTCGAGTGCGCGCGTTTACTTTCCGTGTCGGCCGCGACATCTTCAGGTGGCCTCGAAGCACGGTCGTCGGGACGGCTTATCGACTGGAGTTAAACAGCTAAATCTAGTGAGTGCAGTTGACATACACGTGTAAAGAATGGATGTGAACGCGCAGGGGAAGGAAAATGAGAGTCTACGAAAGAGAATATTAGATATACAGGAATTTCGCGTGGCGGAATGTCCGCCTGACTCCCCGTGGATTAGACCTGCTCGTATACATTACCAACAAGATGGCGAGCAAAAGGTGTGGGATGTGACAAGGGCACATGACAGCGTGAGTATAATCGTTTACAACACGAGCAGCAAGAAGCTTGTGTTCGTCAGACAATTCCGTCCGTCTTTCTACTATACATTCCTACCGGAGAAACGTGGCGAGGTCGATCTTGAAAAATATCCGCTGTCGTTGGGTTTCACCTTGGAACTATGCGCCGGTATCGTCGACAAGGATAAGCCACTTGTCGAGATCGCGAGAGACGAGCTGCGGGAAGAATGCGGCTTCGAAGCGCCTGCTGAGGCCTTTAAAGCTATCACCACTTTCAGGTTTGTTAAGAATTGTCGATTTTGTAAATACATTTGTCCGTGGTGCGTGCCACGAATTTTCAACTTTCGTGCGCGCGTAAAAACGAAGATTTTTGTCCATTCGATTGTAGATCCGTTTCCACTTCGGTCTATAAGCACACGCTTTTCTACGTGGAAGTTACTGATGAGATGCGCATATATCCTGGTAAGCCTAATTGTAATAATTAATTCAGTTCGATATAAGTTTTATTTTTCGTACTTTATATGAATCTTGTCATTAATGACGAGTTTAGCGAATAAGTTTATAGTTGGCAATAAAATATTTCAAAAGAGAGTCCCACATTACTCCTCCTTAAATTTGAGCGATTCGTTAAAGGAGGGGGCGCCGCATCCGAAGGAGAACTGATCGAAGTGGTGGAATTTAGCGTGCCGGAAATAAGAGAGTACATGTATTCCGAGGAGGTGCAAGGTCCTCCATCTTTAGTCTGTGGTGTATCCTGGTTCCTAGCTAACAAACCTGAACATTGTTCTTAACCCGAAGCTCTTGAAAAGTTGTTGGAAATAAGTATTATCGATCAGATGTTAAATAAAAGGATTATCCTTTAACTGAGTTTATTTACAAATAACGTGTATGTACATTAATGAGTGTGAAAGGGATGTACGATCGAGGCTGAATGAACTGGGATAAAACGAAAGTGTGTTATTGCTCAGCCTCGTCTTTGGTGAACTGAGAGCTAACCCACGCGAGACCCCACTTTAAGTTGGTCAGTACAAATTTCAGCGCCTTGGTCCACTGTTCCTCGGAATTAAATTGGATTCTAAAATGAGAGACGTAGAATGGGCATTAAAGATAACTATGATCAAAAGGGTTCAAAGTATATGAAAGAATACAGTACTTGATAGAATAAGAGTTCCCTGTTGCGGAATCCTCTATTTTTCCACGATCCATTCTGTACGGAAGGCAAAACCCACTGTCTCCCTTTTCCACCTGCTCCTTGAACTGCTGCAGGCAGTCGAGAAATGCCACCATTGCTGCGTCGAACTTTGTGTCCCAGAGGAACTTAAATCCTCCGCTTCCGTACAGAGGAAGTTCTCTGTGCTGATCTAAAGCTTCAATGTAACTGTGATTACCGAATGGCACTAAACGGAAACGTTTGAACGTGAGATTCATCTTCCGAGCAAGAGCTGTTAGCAGCAAGGTGGTTTGTCCCCAAGCGGCATTTATCTCGCTCCAATCAACTGGCGCACTTGGCAATCTGCCTAAACGGAAGGAATTTATAGTTCCAAAGTGTCCCGAGTGCCAAATATGAAATGTAGCATTGAAAACATTTGTTTTCTTCAGTCTTTCTAGTTGAGAAGCTGCATAGGCTAATTGGCACTCCAGACTAAACAAATCGACAACGTTAATGGGAGTGTATTACAAGAAATACGGAAAATGCAACAACATGTCATAATTACCTACGATACTCATCCTTCACTAGTATGAGATCTCTCTTATGCTTTGAATATTCTTTCCAATATCTTTCCTCTTCGCTTTGCAATCTTTCTCTTTCCCTCTCTTGCTCAGCTATCGCGTTCCTAGTCGCGATCTCCTCTTTTCTCAGTGCCTGCAGTTCGTTTATCATCCTCTCTTCTTCCGCCTTCACGTCTTGCAGTTCTTTCATAAGCGTCTCCATTTCAACATCCTCGTTGCCCTGTTGCTGTTGCTCCACCTCTATCTTTTTCAAATATTCGTTATAATCCGACCATTCCCCTTCGGTCATCCTCAGCTGTTGATCCATTAACAATAGCAGACTATCTGTGCACTCATCGCAGAGTGGATGGTCCGCGGAGCTGCTACTGCTAAGTATATCGAACAGCGTAGCTCGTACCTTGAGAAAAAAAAAAATGAGGTCGTGTTATTATTTGTTGCAACATATTGGATGAGACTGCGAGTACCTTCAAATGATGACTGAGACTTTCTGTTTCTCCAGAATCCCCGACTAACATAAAGCCATTAGTCCCATTTGCAGATTCAATTAATCTGAACGGCGGAACTAGATGTTCTATGCTTCCACTTTGCGGCTCTATCTCTCCCATCACTTGCTGTTGGATGGGAACTATTCCAACAAAAGTTAAGAATATTTCGCATATTTAAGGAAATCGTATTAAAATGATTTCTGGATCAGAACTCTAGTAACAGTATGAAGTGCAATAATTGTTTCGAATGAATAGAGAACCGAGTGATAGAGTTATTGGCGCACAAGCAACCTATTAAAAATTAAGGAGAACCGTAACTGCGAAGCGCATCTATGCGAAGAAGCAGCGAGGGATTTACCGCGGATTACGAAACACGATACGGATGTAAAAAAATCTTATGCGAACTGTGAGTGAAGGGAAAAGAAGGACGCGAAGAAGTCTCTTACAAAAACATAGTTCGAAATAGAAATTACCTACGTGAAAGTTCTGCGAGTGTATGCTCTCCGAGATGAGAAAAGCTCGAGTCCAGTCTGAGCGGTTGCAGACATCGCTGACACGCGAAGCTCACATTACTTTTCATATCTACCATTTTTACGTCCCGTCGCTGAACAGTGACTTCAGCTCCCTATTCGCTCGTACGCCACGTTATTTATAAATACGCATTTGACGCTTGGAAGACAGGGTCAGCTGATTTTACTTTGATCGTGTTCCGCGAGGAGGCATCACTAGAGGCGTGTACATTTTGCCTGATTCATAGGATCGGGTATTCTGGACAAATTTTAAATGAATAATCCAAGGGAAAAGAATTACAAAACTAATTAAGCACGAACGAATGAACAATTTGGAATTTGCATTGCAACTTGAAAGTACGCATTGTGTTAAACTTATGCATTCAAAGTAATATTTGATAAAAGAAGACAAGTAGGTGAGGGTTATTATAAATTACAAGACACATTGAATATTATATGTGATAAAACACATTTAATACGCTTAAATAATAAATAGTATGTATTTTATTAAAAATACGAGAGTCAGAGTAGCCAACATCGTTGATATTCCCCTGCAATTTTAACTCGCCAAACAGACATGTCGCGCCATCTGTCGAGATCGTAGACACCATTCATATTTTAAAATTACCGAAGAATTTTCAATTTATTATTCAACTACCTTAATTTACGCTTGAAATATTAGTAAAATATTAATGTTTAATACTCTACGATCGTTTGTTGTTACTGTCGATTTAACAGAGAAACAATCGATAATCGACGTTTAGTCGAGCACAGTGAATATAGATGTCGCAGCGCATCACCCAATCAGGTGCTGCACTCTAGTACCCATAAAGTGGCAACCTTGTGCTTTCACTTGGTTGCTCGGTACGCGTTTCAACAATATTTCGCCTGGATTCTGCGACATAATTGTGCTATAAATCACGATTCAATCCCGACATACACACGAGCCTGCAATAAGTAATTAATTTAATCATCCATCTCGTATCATTTCTTACACACGATCTCTTATCATGATTCATTGCCTCGCAGCTTCAGCCCAGAATCCAGCGGGAAAGATTTCTGACCGCCATATATCAACGCAGAGGCCTCGATTTCCGCGGGGTAAGTTCCACTCGATCAGATTGCTATTT
Organism: Andrena minutula; assembly: GCA_929113495.1. NCBI lineage: Eukaryota > Metazoa > Arthropoda > Insecta > Hymenoptera > Andrenidae > Andrena > Andrena minutula. The sequence goes on along the minus strand of OV815995.1, from coordinate 5,596,321 downwards.
GATTGCGAGAACCGTACGCCGACGCGACGTTTCTCGCGTAACGACTGAAATCCGTTCGAGAGATCCATTAAACGTCTTGCCAGCCGTATCGAGCAATATTTTCTTGCGCGCGCGTATAAATATTTGAAAGCGACCGGGAATCAACAAGTAGCTTCCCGGCTCCGTGCACCGTCCCCGCGATATAACTTAAGTTCTACGGGCATTTATCATCGCGGCGCATTAGCCTGCGCCGTAACAATCAGTGTTCCCCAAACGCAATTACAGTAAAACTTTCGTGCAGCTTTAGGAAGCCACGTGTGTTTCTGTAATAACAACCGCGGTATCTACATATTGGCTTCTACCGCAGCCGCGTAGAATTATTATGCAAGCGTTCCGTTCGCTTCCTCTCGCATCGTGACCAACTGAGCGGCGCGACGAATCGCTAAACTCAGCTGTGCCAATCATCTCGGTAACGTTGATTTCTGTAGTCCCGCTCGGATGCTTGACAGGCAATTTGAGGTTACATTGGGAGCCATAACCTGCGTGTTGTAAGTACGTACCTATTTGGTTTAAAGTTTTAAACACAGATGAATCGAGATTATTGAGTGGAGGTATTAGCGTTGGGTGGGGATTGAATAAATTCTGCTTTCGGTAGAAAACTCGGTGCCCATTCGCGTGGCGTGTAATCTCTAATTACACGTCAAGGGCCTGCTGCTTCGAAACGGTGGCAACGCGTATAAATAGGTTTCCCCCGATAATCCTCGCATTACTATGCAAAAGCCGATATGCATCGAGCGCTCGGCTGGCCATTCATCAATGCACGCCGGCACGCGCGTCGATGCTTCGTTAGAATCGCTACAGCGTCGCGAAATAAATGAAGTTACGTAATACGATGGAATAAATGTGCATATCGATAGCGTGCAGCGTCATTTGCATCGCGCGAGCGGCGCGTTTCCACGGGGCTAGAAGCCAGCTCGTAACCAATTACGAGGGAATGCAATTAAAGTTATCTCCTCGGAGGGAACGATCGTTAGCTTCGATACCCGTGCCTCGAGATCTCTTCCTCGAGTTCGATAACTGCCGGCTGTCCCGATTATCGTTTGTATCTTCGAACTCGAGCGAATATCTGCCCCCGCCGTGAAACTCAACCGCGTCGATGCCGGTAACACGTTTAACAACAAACGATTCAGCCGCGCTAACAGGATAACCGGGGCCCATTCGAGCTATCGGTCCCCCGCATCTCGGGGGCCGTTTCCAGCCAAAGAGAAACCGGCGTTCGCATAAAAACCCGTGGCGAACGTCCTTGCCAGGTAGTTTGCAATCTTGTCGCGAAACTTCCTACGCTCTTACCCATGTCACTGGCGCAGGGGGCTTCGGGTCCAGCGATTGGCCGGTCGATCGGGCGGAAAGAGAGTTTATATCTCAAAATGGAAGTGGCTCTTTCGTCATCCAGCTGAGCAGAACGAATTCCCCAAGCGTGGCTAGTCATTCTCCAGCCCTCTTATGTACTTTTTCCGCTTGAACTTTAGGCATAAATGAGTGCAAGTACTTAATAGGTGTCAGTTAGGAATATTCTGGAAAAAGAAGCCGTAGGTACCCCGGAATCTCGATTTATTTTCTCAGGAATCGCCCAATTCGAAGTTGCACCGTGGTTACCACCGCACCCCGTTTCCGCGGAAGGGGACGGAGAGGTGAATGGAGTTATCGCGCAGGAGGGAGGGAGAGCGTGATATAAAAGGGGGTGGGAGAGTCTTGATGCAGCAAAGGGGGAGAAGGTAGGGGTGGGCGGCGACCGTTTCAAGCGGAGGAGTGCCGTAGGGGCCGATGGGAGCGAAGTCCCGGCGAGTTTGAGGCGAGCTGAGTGAAGCGCGGGCGTCACGACGACGTCGGCATCGTGGCTGGCCTCCGCCAATCCGTCCCTCAGCGGCCATGTTGCTCGTGTACCTGGGGCGGAGCGCCGCTCGCGGTCTCTCTCTCTTTTTACTCTCCCGAAGCCTTCTCTTCCGCTCTCGATCGCCTCCTTCTTCGCGGCGACGTCCTCCACTTCTTCTTCCTCTTCTCCTTCTTCAATTCTTTCCCTCCTTTTTGCCTCTGCCCCGTGGTCCTCGTTTTTCTTGTTCGCGGTCGCGTTACACTTCTGACCGGCGAGGCTCCTCGTCGTTCCTCTTCCCGCTCGGCCACCTTCGGGGGCACCCTATCGCGGGTCGCGCCCGCACTGCACCTGTGACCGGTGACGCAACGTCGCTGGTATCCGAACCGCGAACAGGGCCATTGTGTTGCGGGCGATAGGGGCCAGTGGAGGAGGAGGAGGAGGCGATGTTGCGAATGTATAAGAAGAACTTAGAGAGATCGAGGATGATCGATAGCGAGCCCAAAACCTTCGCTCGATTTTTACTTCCGTCGATCTCGATACAATCCCCGCCTAATCACCAATTTCCCGCGAAATTCTCAGTCTCGCTGAAGGAAACCCTCAGACATGCAGCCGGTAGAAAAGCGATCCGCGGCTCACGGTGAATTATTCCCACCCCGAGCACGCGCAATTATTAGAATACACGCTGGCACGCGAGTTTCCTTCTCTGTTCGCCTAGGTGCCGGCTGATTTACGGCAACGTTTCGCGTCGCGGCTCGGAAATAACAACTCCATGCTTAGCGTTTCGTTTTACGATTACGCGGATCGCGTGTAATTGCCGGTCCGCGGGTCTCTGCAATTGTGTTTCGCCTTGGAGAACGCGTCAACTGTCCCATAGATCTTCGCGCGGCGAAAGAGAGCCCGCGGTAATTGCGCCAACGCGACTCCGCCGTGCAACGGTGCAATTATACCGCGTAAATGTTGTACAGGTACGGTGGTCTTCGGAGCGTTGTTGCCGCGACGCTTGCAAATCAATTAGGTGGACGTGAACGTGCCTGTGAGAGGAGATCCGGATTGTCGAAAGGGTTTTCCTTTAGGAGATCGATGTAGGTGCAGGTCGTTAGTTACGATACCAGCTTAGGATTCTTAGGTTTCACTTAGGTATGTCGAGGAGCCAGGTGCGTGAGACATTGTTGTCAAATTGTTTCATAGCATCGGGAACTTCTTAACGATACCATCGACGGATTTAACACTAAACGTACCAAGCAGGGTCAAATGACCTTTTAAAATTCACTTTAAAATCGTATATTTATTGTTATTTCTTTCGCTCATCTGATTTTCTGTAAATTCTTATGTTGTCTGATTATTTAATTTCTCGCTTTTTGTTTTTCTCTTAGCTTATTTTTTACCGAGAAAAATTCTTTGCATACCTTTTCTTTCTAAAAATCAACGTTTATTTCATAAGGGATTAAATGACCCCTTATGGAAAGAATAGGTATGTGTAAAGTACCCGTACGTTTAATGTTAATCAATATGCATCTAATCGAAAAACATTGACAACGTCCGTAATTGGAACATAAAACGTTTATACCATACGCGTCAATTTTCTCGTACCTCATCACCACTCTACTTGCAATAAAACGATAGTTAATCGCGGTGAACGGCAGAAATCGTTCATACGACGGCGTTCGTAATTTACCAAGCGCCCTATTCACTCGGCGGAGCATCGGTAGGCTCACGAGTCCCAGTGTTTGCGTAGCCCGGCGTAAAATATACAGATCGAACGCGGAGTGATTTGTTTTCTTTGCCGTTAGAAATTTTGTACGCCCGTTAGGTGCCTAGACGGCCGAAAATAAACGTTTTTCCGGGCTTTTTCTGCGCCGTGTACATTCGCCCGCGGTTCCCGCTTCGCACTTGGATACGCCTCGATGCGCGCGTCAAATAGTTCGGAATAGGAACGGCAGCGCATCCATCTTCGAACTATTATCTCCTGCATAACTCATCTGTTTTTCCCATCAGGCAAATTGCCCTTTCCCCCCCTGGCCCCTCTTTCGCCGCGCGTGCTCTTCTCTCTATTCTGTCAAAACTGGCGTTTTTACACGGATGACTTACGATTCGGCAAAAAAATCCCCCGCCCAGCCATCGAAATCCCGTGATTCATGAAAATAGCCCCCGTCGATGTGTTTTCCGTGGAAATTCACGGGGAAACTGGTCCCCTCTTCCCCCCCTTGGCACTCAAAGGAATTGCTCGTCCGCAGGCTTCGATCAGCGTAAACGCTCGACAATTTCAATTGGCGCGTAATTTGCGCCGCGCTTTCGAACACCTGTCGCGAATACCTCGCGGCGCGGACGACGGGAAGAGAAGCGTCGGGTTTCAGGGTTGCCGGGGTTCTGGGAGCTGGGACATCCCGTGGACTCCGTGAGCGCCAGCGGGGGTCAGCAACGGAGCAGAGATCCTGGTCGATCTACTCGCGGCGGGGATGCTCCGAATTCCGAAAACGAGACCGGTAGAGACAGAGTGCTCGTGGGCGGATCGTGGCCCATAAATACTTGCGGTGTAAACACGGGTCGCCGAATGTTTGGCCAGCTCCGCCGACCGTGCCACGGATTCGATCGTCTGATGTAAACCCTTTGGTTAAATAAACTCGGGCCGCGTTTCCTCCGCACGCGTCGCTCTGCCCGCTGGCCCCCTCGCCGCAAGTAATAGCGCGATCGCACGATATACGCCTCTGCAAATTAATTACGATTCTATCCCGCTGCTGCGGCCTGGATGCCTCGGGCTCTCGAGCCTTGCTGGCGTTTCCAGGGATGTGGGCGAGATGGGGCGTGGAATTGTGTAACGTTCGCGCGTGCCTCTTTGCGGATAACAAATCTACTTACGTATTTCGATAGAAATTAGGTACGCTATGCACTGTCCTCGGTGGTTACTGAGTTCTGGGATTTTGATTCTACTTCTCGATCTCCGGGCAGGTACTCTCAAGCTTCGTCTCTTTTACAAATTATCGAGAGTACCGAAAGCCGCGTTCATTATCGCGGAGAAACCGGTAGCTCGAGGATTAGATTCGTAAACTTTTCAAATACCTATCTACCGAAATCGTGATGCAGCGAATTTGCGAGTCGATTATGAGATCCCCATCACGTATGTCTTTATCTCTGCAATCGTGTTGTGCCACTGCTTCGTTATCTGCTTCGGATAAAACTGCGCCGAAACGTGATAAATCATTCTATCTCGTAAACAATCGAAATCTGAGTATTGCTACGCAACGATCATGAGACTATCTTACGACATCACGTTGGGAACCTTCGATGCGTGTACATCCCTCGAACAACATTGAACAGACGTGTTTCTTCTGCGTTGCACAATATTCCAATTAATCATTGAACTTCTTTATCGCTAACCCCTTTTTTGCTTTACTCATAGTAGAAATATACTTACTTCACACAACTGGATTCCTCAGCCACATGCGTCCCGACGCAAAGCGACACTTGCCAGCCACCACTAATTGTCACCCCATCGACAACAATGCGGAAGAACTACAAATTACTCTCCGAGCTTGCATAAAAAGGGACATTACCCGGAAACCCCATCCTCGTAAAGATCGTAGAGCCACCTCGGACTTGACAGTTGATACGTTACAGCCGAATATAAAACGCCATTATCGCCGTAAACGCCGCGAGGTCTCGCGTCTCCGTTTCGTTCTCCCGTGCAATTTTTTCCCATGGGAAACGGTAAGAGGGTCGCGGCGTTTCATCCTCGGCCGGCGTCCATAACGCTTTTAAACGCGGCGAGACGCGCGTGCAACCGGCACGGCGCGTTTATCGCGGTGCAACGATGCAACGTGCGTCGGGTGGGCCGCGCGACGGGGGTCTCGCATCCCGGACGTGTATTTATGGCCGAAAAAATATTTTATCATAATAATACGGAGATACGCAGCCGCGGTAGGCTCTCCCGGCAAGGTACCGCGGCGCAAATGAGCGCCAGAGGTCCGCGTACCCGCATAAAGAGGGCTCCAATCCCGGCGCCCTCGCCCTCTCCCATTCCCTTCGCCCTTCCGGCGAGCTGAGCGCAGGGGCCGGGCCGATAGGTTAGCGCGATTACCAGAAAATTATTAGGATATCGATCGGGATCCGCGATTTTTCAACCGCGCCCGCCACCGTGCCGCAGCCCGGTATCAGTTACCACCGCGAAACCGAGCCGCGCTGCAATGCCCGCTAACGAACCATAAAATGCGAGAACCAGGGGAGCGCGTTGCCCTCGCGGTCCTTAGTATTCAGCCGCTTTTATTTATTCGTTTATGCACGCGGCTGGATCCTTTTTGCACGGTGGTTTACTGGTACAGATAGTTCCCCGCAATTTCCAGGGGAAGAGATACCGAGGCGCCCGTGTAAGATATTCCTCGAGTTCACTAATTCTTACAACTGAATCGAGAGGTTATAGAAACTTGTACCAGTATACCTAGCCACTGAATATCACTGAGGTCAAAGATCGATCATTCCCCAAGTAGCTTTAATTGTCCCTAAATCTTCCCCGTGTCGCGACAAATCATCCCGAGCCGAATCGAAAATAAAGCTAACGCTTCGCCGGAATAAACGCCGCGTACCACTTAACACGTTAGCCGAAGTACGCCGGCGAGGGTGCAAAATATTCTCGTTTAGGGTCAGTAAGAGGCTCGGCGGCATCGTGTTCGGTAACGCCTCCCGATCGAAGTTACGACGTTCTCGCGAGCGCGGTTGCAGCCGCGACTCTAATTGCGGCGATACCGTCTCGTCGGGCGTATTTGCATAAACGGAAAATATCCTCTCCGGCGGGAGTATGACGCTTATTAAACGACCCGAACGTTACTTATCGCACGGCGTAGCCGGTTTCTGCGCGCGAGGAACAGCCTCCGCGGCGAACCTCGAGCAACGCGGGTCTCGGACAGTTGGATGTATCGTGGCGATCGTTTCTGTGCGTCGAGGCGTGCGCGTGAATTGTAAGGAGGACCATCGACGATCGTTAAACGTCCATTTATAACCCGGCTCGCCGTTTGCCGAAACGCGTTGAATAGAGTTGTTTGGGTTGATCCTCGAGGATCCGACGACACGCTCTTCCCCCGCTGGATCGTGGGAGTGTCATTAATCATCGTTCGGCGGAAAAACAAATTACGTTGCTTCGGGGCGACGTCACGGGTTTCGCGCGTTGTCGGTAACGGGAGCCCGGTAGATGCAGTCAGCAGGATTTCCCATCGATTTCCTCCGTGGAAATGGAGTGAAAATTTCGCTTGGTATACACCTGTGTTCCGAGCAATTAGCGAGTCGTCTTTTCAGATTTTCCTAATTCGTTGTTGGTTGAGTATAATTATTAGTTACACTTTCTTTTTCTTCCAAGTCTCAGCACCGTCTCCTTGGCACCCTTAGGTATCAGTTTGTATATTGACGTTGTCATAATTATAGGAATTTGAAAAAGAGAGCCACGGGCGCCGGGAATCGAACCCGAGCCGTCCGCGTGCTGATCAGTCGCGTTTGCCACCACGGCTAACGTCGACTCTCCGCGGTCTCTGTCCTCAGAATTCCTCATAAATGCACTCTACCTATGTGCTAAAGTTACACACTGAGTAGGCTGTTGCTTAAATGTCGTAAAGCCTGCTACATAATAACATTATGATTTCTTGGAACAGCGAGACTGATATACCTACCGCAGATCGGTCTGACAAGTTCGTAACGAAATCGTTGGCGGAGGAATTCAGTCTGCCGTCGTTCGAGCCGCGTTTTCCCTCTGCCAAAGCGTCTGCCCAGGGGCGAGTGGCGAGCTATTACTCGCGAGGATCGACGTAATAGCCAGGAAAAGAGCCGACTGGAGCTGGGAGTTTCGCCGCGGCGCGGACTGACGGGGCTCGTCCGGCAGAATTAGTGAAATCCAAGGGCTACGGGGGAGGTTCGCCCTGACAGCAGGTGAAACGCGCCACGTCCGCCCACATTTGACGGCTGCGGGTTACCTCTGGGCACTTAAACCGAAATCTTCACCGTTTTCTCCCTTCGCCCTCCCCCGCGCCCACCCCAGTCAGCCCCTCGATCTCGCGCGCTTTTAAAAAGCATGGCAAGGGGTGGCCCGCCGCATTTTGCCGGGCATTATTCAGCCCTGCGGGTGATCCCTGCGGTCCTGCTTTCTCTCCTGACCCTTCCGTCCGAGCTTTTTGTTTCGTTTCTTCCCTTTTCACTCTCCCCGTCCGTCGCATTGTATCCTTTTATGAAGTCGTGCGCCCGACTCGCATCGCCAGAATGTGATCTTTCGGCGTATCGCCGTATCTCGCCCCCTCCGATCCATCCTCGGCTTCCCTGCTCGGCTATGCGTCGCCCTTTTCGCTCGGTTTTCCAGTTGCAGCACCGGCAACCTGCAGGCATGGATTCTGGTTTAATCTTCTTCGTGGGGGGTCTTTGGGGGTGTGAAATTAGTCGTGGTGAATGTGTCTGTACCCTTCTGTTATTAAAACTGCGAAGGAGTGAACAATCCTTGCGACATGCAGTAGGTACCAGTTTCGAAGAGGACAAATACGAATCCTCATGATGCAAAATCATTCAAAATACTTAGGTATCCCATCAAAACATTGAACGATAAGAAAGAAGCTAAGAAACCTGTAAGTGTATTTACAGTAAAAATTCGCCAAGCATTCTCTGTTGGTCCAGAAGAATTTATTTAGGCACATCCGACACCGCTTCCTCGTAAGCCAATTTCCATGAACACTCGATCACCGACGCGATTCGTCGAGCTGGTTGGATTAAGGCTCCGACCGCGTAAACGAAATTACAGTGGAGGGGCACTGCAGCGCGTGACGGGATTTCTGCCGGTGGAATCCGTGAAACGCTTGGGAATCCGAAACGGGTCGTATAATGAGATACATAAGTCGGTATAGGCGATGGGCCCGGGATCTTTTTTCATCCGAGTCCAGAAGGAGCACCTATAATTACCGATTACAGCGGGCCCGAGACTTCATAATTTCCCCGTTGCCGACCAGCCGCCAGCGCACCTGTTGAAAACACGTCGTCGCCGTGTCTAGGAATTCCTCGAGTTCCACTCCGCGCAGGATCCTGGCACTGCTATACCTGGCCAGAAACCAACAAATTATGTTCGACCAGTCACGGCGAAAAATTAATACAGCAATCCGCTCACGATACAACGTAAATAACCGTGAGCGGGGCCCACGCCTCAATATCGGGATATCGGCAATTTCCATATGTAATTTCGAGAACTATTAATTATTATGGGTATAGAATAATGAGGTGGATCGATAATCAAAACGAAGAAACACCAATCGACTCGGAGACAGCTCGAATACGCTCGAGTATCGTGTCTTTCGCGCGGACCGATTACCATTTTTAAATAACGATCCACTCTCGTGTATTCGGAGAAACTACCGGCGTAGCGCGATGGGTAGGCGTTACTTTAGAATGTTAACAATGAATTTTCTTCGATTCCCGAATCCTCGACCGACGAGCTTCGCGAGAGCAGCAAACGTAACCAGGGGTAATTTGCCCATTTTCAGGCCTGGCGAGGTTGGGAATAAAATAGAAAGCAGAAATGGGGGAGGTTGACGCCCGTAACGATAGGTAAATCCGACCTTTTCCCCGGGGAAATCCTCGACTTTATGCCTGGGCGGTCAGTCTGTCGCCGGCCAGGTAAAAGTTTGCAATAAGGGATGAATTGCGCGTTTACAATGGCAGAGAGTGCCGGGGTGCGCGCGTTTACGGCGGTTAACGGTGCGCCATAATCCAATTTATAATCCGAATTGCAACCCGCCTAATCCCATTATAAAGTCGCATTTTCGGAGGGGACATACGTGCCGCCAGGATCCACGGGTTGACCATCGGCAACTTTTAGGTAAGGGTGGAACGTTTTACCCTGCTAAATCCACTAAACCTCGGCTAGATTCTTCCTTATGGAAGCATAGAATCTCGACATATTGTTCCGGCACCTTTTCCTGGGGACCAACCGTTTCTGGAGGTTATTGCGGACGATAGGAATTAGCCGAGGCGCACTTGGGTAATTAACTTTTGCTTGGGACTCTAACAACCAGCGTGTTTTGGTACCCGTGGATTGCCAGTAGCGTAGAAGCCTCTTTTTCTATAGAAATAGTAGCCAGGTAAGGATTCCTAGAATAATCTGCCCCGAGGGTTTCACATTTTATTAAATTCCATCGTTCCTTTTTTATTACTAATTTAATATTAATTGCTAACGTGAGATAATTCACGTATTACAGTAATATCCTCGTTAATCGTCGATTAGTCACGTTGAAATAGCTAGGATACACAATCAGTAGCGGTTCTGTAAACAAGCAGACATCCCTTTCTCAGATACAAATCGCAAGGTCGACTCGGTCCCGTCAGAATAAAATATCGGGACCGAGGGTCACGAGATTCCCTTTCATTATCGAGGCGACCGATATACACGCTGTTCGACGCTAAAGAGAGTGGTTCGGCTCGGTGCACGTCGCTATATCCGTAGCCCTCGCGTTTCAAGGGGTCCGGAAAGGAGTGCTTTCGCCATTACTCATTCTCGGTTATGTTTAAAAATACGGTGCGCGTGAAATATGGACCGAATCGAGGCTCGTCCGCGAGACGAGGAGGGGAGTTCGGGCGGGGAGGAGTTTGTCGTGTTTGAAAAAAAAAAAGGGAAGAAGAAAGTAAGCAACCCCTGGTCGCGTTCGAGCTGACAGGGGGAGAGTCCTGACCTGTAGGCGCATGACCCCCTCCGAATATTCGGAGACAATTAATCATAAGATGGCTGGAGGGTACGCGCGTGAGAAATACGAGACAGGGTCGTCGCTTCTGCCTGGTTCATCAGTTGCGACCGTGCTTCTGAGTTCTCGCTTCTTTCGTAATCCACTGCACTACGCGTTGGTTTATACAACGGAAGTATCCTTCGAACACCTGTTACAACGCGCACACTCAAATTTCTTGGACCCCACAGGGCTGTAAACTTCGTCGTTTGAAAATCTCAATTATATCGCAAGCCTCCAAGACAGGATTTCCTCTCAGCCCCCATTCCCCGTTTTCCACCTTGGTAATCTCAGCGACGGTACCGGAAACGAATCTTATCTGCGGATGGCGAAAGAGCAAACAAGAGAATCGGCGAACGCGCTCCCTTCCACCGTCCAAACAAACAGGCATGGGTCCTTCGCCCGTACCCCCGGTGTCATGAATAATCGGGATCCTCGGTGTACGGTCCCTTTTGCTCTCCTTTCGTTCCCCTCCATTCAGCTTCGCTCCTCCTTCCAGGGACCGACTTTAATCCCGCATGAATATGTAGAAGTCCCGGAGTCGAGATCAGTCTCTTTCTTCTGGCTGCTTGCCGGTGTGCATCGCCGTGGCTCTTTGACGGCGATCGTTCGCCGACACTCTTCGTATCTGCGATTAGCATAAATTCATAAGGGCACGCGTGGGGATCGTGGCGAAGGTCGATTGCGATGGAAAGTCTGATTTTCGAACTATCAATTCTTCTCTTTATTACCTATATACATTTCTCGCGAATTGGGGGTAAGATCCTTAACCCTTGCGCCCCCTTAACACCCAGTCAAAGATACAAGAGAGCATCCTCTGCCCGCTCCTTTAACGCGCCGTCCTCGTACGCCAAATTCTCCCCCTAACAACAAAGATATATACAGAGAGTAAAGCGTATCCACTCGGAGCGAAATTTATGGACACCGAGTCCCTTAATAGAGACTTTCGAGCGGCCCGGGCTGGTAGAGCGCCGCTCGTAATGGGAGGTAAGCGGGCATTATGCACTTAGCGCGGCGTACAGTCGCGCGTAAACGCACACTGCCGCACGAGCGTTCCACGTCGCCACGGCGCAGCGAAACGGGGTGGTGACGTGGAACAGTTTCGGACGGTGGCGAGGGCCGAAAGACGTCCGTGTCGTCGTCATAAAAGGGGTGACGGTTGTATATCACCTCGGCGGAGAGCGAGATGGGAGCCGTGCCGTGTTCGACGAGGAACGGTGGCGCGATTTCTCGTGTCCCGAAGCTACAGGTGTACCTGCGGGAACAAGATAATAATTAGTCCCGATGTCCGGACACCGATACTCCTTTCTACCCTCCTTCTTCTTCCTCCTCTGCTTCTTCTCCCCTTTCCACCCACGGAGGGATAATAAAACGTAACAACGACGCTGGAGTCCATAAATAATTCGAACTACGCGCTTCCGCGACCTCGCCTCGATGTAATTGTTTCCGTTTGTTCCAACTGCTGATTTCACACCGACGTTATCCTCCGCTCCTGCAGAGCGATAATTTTTCCTCGGGCTTCGCTTGCCCGCGACGAAAGTACGGTTGCTAGAGGCTGATCAAAGGGGTGGTTTTGTTCGTTGAGAACAGCGCGGAATCGATACACTCTCCCTGCTGTATCTACTTATTAATCGCAGGGAATCGATTAAAAGAGCCGGTCCAGCCGGCCTGGCCGTTGCATCTGGACGCTTGATCTTTCAATTTCCGACTCGGTGCCTCGCTACTTTATTAACTTTATTGATTCGCATCGACGGCTGTGTGGCGGGAGGAGCTTCATTTCCACTTTCGTTCTTCTTTGGCTAGCTACAGATCGTACATAGTAACTGCACTCTCAATTAATGCTGGAAGGTATCTCCATTTGGAGTGATAACTGTGATAATACGGTACAGATCTATTGTATACAGAGCTGGAGTGAGAGAACCCGAATATTTTACCGAAACATTGCCAAACACACCACGGAGGAATGTCTCGCTGCTTACCCGTGACAGAGGATGCCATCGCTGGTCAAAGAATCGCCGAGAAAAGGTTGTCGCCAATTACCTACACCCTCAGGGTCCGAGTGAAAGCATCCTCGCAGGCCCGAGGGAGGAAATGTCGATGTTTACGGTCACGGTGTGACGGAAGCCTGGGATTCAGCCGTTTAGGGATGCATCTTGTCGGCTTTATGACTCCTGGAGGCGTTCGGAACAGGCCGTTCCCTGTCCCAGCCCCTGAACACCAGGAGACATTGTGCCCGCGTGAAAGACAGCCGAAGTGCACCTCAGTTTTATTGCAATAGCGGCGAACGAGCCGGGTAGGTAGCGTTTTTATCGAAGCTGCGCTCCTTACAGTGTTTGCATACACGATTTGTCACGGCCATTGGAAGGTCGTAAATTATCGCGGGACAATCTGCTCGCCGGAGGGACCAGGGGCGGAAAAACGGCGCGGGAAAGGGATAACTTTCCCTCCTTTGTACGTAACACGTGGAGTGAACCGTTGGGAATGTCGCTGCAGACCTTTTGCTGGTTTCGCCATTTCGTTCCGTGCTACTATGCGCCCTGGGTTAGGTAATTAAAGTGTCATTTGGTATAGAGTTGTAGGTATTTCATGGAGGGACTCGAATTTGCGCGATGCGTTTCTTGTTGAAATGATTATTTCTTATTTCCTCTGATTCGATCTCATCCCCCTATTTCGTTTTCGTTAAAAAGAAGTGAAATGATTCGTGACGTTGGAATTAGCGCGTTCAATCGCTGTCTTCGCCCGCATCGATAGGCCACTTAACTCAAACTGCTACCATGTTAATTAAAGCAATGACACGTTTCTCTTGTATACTCACACTAGCAAAGTTGTGCTCCTTGGCCGAATTCATTAGAATAAACTCTCCACAATCTCCAGCACATTTCCGTGTAAAGTGAGGTGAAATGTAGCGTTTCTGATAGCGGATAGGAAAGACCAGAATGTTTATCTCGCGTACACTCCAACGCTGTAAATAATATTCCGTTGCAACGTGTACACGCGGCTGATATAAATTCGTGGTAATATCTGCTACTTACAATTTCAGACGATATTTAAGATTCTGCGTGAGGCCTCTAAAGGTTAAATCGGCGGTTCTCACGAACGTTTGGCTGCGCTGAAAACGTGTATCTACTTTCGCGAAACATGAATTTCAACGGTTTCTTGATTAAGCAAGGAACCAGGCTTTATGTTAATATTTAGAAAAATTGAACTGTCGCGAGTCCGATTGAAAGGAATTATAAGAGTTTTTAGGTCACCGAGTTGTCTGCTTCCAATTTCGAAATTTCGAGTTTAAATTAAGGTAACTTTGATCGCAGCAAAGATTATTGTAATTTATTAAGAATTGATAACATGCCTCACGTGCACTGTATCTCTGCACCGAGGCAGATTTATCGTCAAAGATTTTCTTCGAAGCGAGTGCCAGTCCTAACGAAAAGCTTTTCCTTCCACTCCACAATTCTCCACTCGGCTGTAAGGAAATTTCGAATCGGCAACTATCGGCGTTCTTCGAACGCGAGGGGGGCGATCGCGATGCACGTATTCGTGGAAGAAAAGGATTCATCGCGGGCCTCTCTCGATGCGCATCTCTCGATCTCTCCTCGAGGACGGCCCCCGTGTTCGAGGCCGCGTCTCGTCTTCCCCCGTGGCGGACAATTATTTTAAAGGGGGAAGCCGAGATCTAAAGGCGAAACGAGACGAAACGGAGGAACAGACGAATGTGGGGAAGGAACGGGAGGGCCGTAGGCAAAACGAGGAGTCCCCTGACTGGCACCGAACCGAACCGAACGGTTGGCCGTAGACGAAGAAAGAGAGCAGCAGCGGAAGGAGAGAAAGAAGGGAAAGGAAAAAAAAGGAGCACACACCACCACCCGCTGGGTCGGACGAGACGCATGCGTGCGATCCCATGCCCATGGCGTTCCATGGTTCCATTGCCCATGCGGCGGCTATCCTCTCGGTTCCTCTCCCCCTAGATTTCCTTCCCATTCCCTCCTCCATCGCCTGCCGCTCTTTCTTCTTTCCCTCCCTTTCTCCGTGCCTTACCAGCCACGGTTTTCCCATATTCGTCCCTGCCGCTCCCTGCGTGAACTTTTTCCCGAGGAATTCCGTGAAACGTCCGCGTCGAACCGATACGGGGAAAAAAAATCGAGGGTTGAAGGCTCCCTTGTAACCCTCTGTCTCGCCGCGACATCGTTTTCTCCCCCGGTGTTCGTCTCTTCTTTTTCCTTTCATTTTTTACTTCTGACTCCTTTTCGAACAGATCGCAGGCGAACGGCTTAACTCGTCGGATCGCGAAAGGACGATGTCCAGATAAAAGAAGGTATTTACATATTTCTCGAATAGTTGCCCCGAAACTCGATGCCTCTGAGACCAGAATATTCTTTTATCCCAGTTTATGCCCAATCAGATCTCCTCGATTTTGATGAACTCTTCGAACCTCTCATCCTCGCCGAGACCATTCCCCAGATGGACCCGCGTATTAGTTTTACAAGAGGAAAAAGAGAATACTGCCTAAAAGATCAACGAACCCAATCACGAGATTAATGAAGCGCCACGGTCGGAGGGGAGCCGGACGGTGTTCGATATTTATCGTAGGAAATACCATCGATTCTAGAAGGCAGAGAGACGGACTCCTAGGGGCATCTCCCTCGCAGCGAGATTTCCAGAAAATATTCGACCGTTATGATAGACCGAGTGGGGGAGGGATCGAAGATCGACGGAGCGCCGCGCATTCTTCGGTCGTGGAGACGAATCGGGAACGAATCGAGAGGTGGGAAGGCCCGCGGGGGGAAGAAACGATGATGACCCGAAGGTCCCGCGCGAGCCTTGACAAAGGCCCTCGAAGGCGAACGCGCGCGCGATCCGCTGGAAGCGGCGGAACAGACGAGGACAAACATAATTCAGAATTATCCCGCGAGGCGGTCCCGTCTCACATATTTCATCTCTGGAAAGGGGTTTTGTCGGCCGGCTACGACGGGGTGGAGACGAAGGTTAAAGCAGTTCGTTCCCCGGTGTGTATACACCAGGTCCAGCCGCGTAATCTCGTGATTTTCGAGCGTGCAACGAGCCGTGCGCTTGCACGCGCGCGCCGGCTCGATCCTCCGCTGTCCAGATCCAAGTAAATTCCACAAGCGAGACTCGGGGACCGAAGGTAAACACCGACGTGCTCGCAATTCACGGTGGCGTTCGAGACCGTCGGGATCTCGATTTCCCGGCGACCCCAAAGCCGGCTATTTATGGGGCCGGTCTTGGACGAGAAAGGGGCGCGTCACAGAATTAAAATAAAAATAATTCCTCTCGTTGCTCACGCGCCGTCTTCGGGCGCGATGGACGCGCAGGTACCTGAATTGTCACCCTTTCATATTAATCAGCCCCGATCGAGATCGTAACGAGCTGCGTCCCGCGGACGAAATTAATCGAACGGTACCGTTCGCTCTGATGTTGAGGGATTGCGGTACGAGGAGATAGGCGATCGGTAAGACGCGTCCTACGATGTACGAGCTTATCATTGCACGCGACTTTAGGTGGGCCGACGTCGATCGATGGGCGAGGCCGCTTAAATCCTGGCAGGTGTCGCCCGCACCTGTCACCCGATCGGGACCGTGTTACCTACGCTCGTGTACCCTCACGACGATATCCACTTTGACCTCTCGGGCCATTTTTTTCCCGGCCCGCCGCGCGGCAGCTGACCTTCGTTGACTCACCATCAGATAGCCGCTCGTGGGCCCGTTGCTCTGGACGCGGCGACCCCGAGATAAAAGGCGTATCGTCTGTTTGCTTCATTAGGCGAATTCGAGCCGTTATTCCCGATGGTTAACGAGGACACCGACTGGGTTAATCCGTCGTATCGTTTCGTCAGACGCGTCGACCTCGTTCGCGCACCTATTACGCTCTTTCACCTGCAGCATATTTGAGCCTCGAGGCCGAAGACGCCGCGGCGTGCTCGGCTTGCAGCGGTTCGTTTTTATAAACGACGCCCGTCGTGGCAACATCTGCATCCTAGGCGTAGGCGGCCGCACCAATGTTTGCATTCGACAGACGTGTCGACGTGACGCAACCCCGCTCCTCGCGTCTATTTTCATTCGCTTCTTAATTGTGTTTTCTCAGTTGTGGAATAACCTTCCGCGTCGCGGCGACGCGATACACTGCTAATGCCTGCGTTTCCATCGCGACCTCCTGCGCCCCATCGTCGTCGCGGTTCTAGCTGTCGCAGAACCGAGGAATTGGAAATCTAAAAAGGGAACATCCTGAACCAGAAAATTCAAAAGATTCTGGAACTTTGTAAATAAGTAGGGGATTCTCTACTGATTACTACGCAATTTTTGTTTGCTGCCAAGATTCACTGGAAGGGGATGAAATTAATCCCTGAAAATTCGGCTATTTTCTCATTTTGTGTTATAACTCGCGAACTGTAAGAGATAGAAAAAAATTTCAAGACGAGAGTTACTTCTTTTAATTAAATTTATCAATTGGTAAAAAATTATTTTACAGTTCACGAGTTATAACACAAAATCGGAAAATAACCGGATTTTCAGGAGTCAATTACACCCCGTTCGAGTGATTTTGGGCAGCAAATAAAAATTACGTTGCAATCGGGTTCGTGATCTTTCCTTTTAAGTACCTTAGTATTTTTTTTCTGTTTTAACGTATCTCGAAAGCTAGGCAACTGAATTCTTATTACTCGTTTGGCTCCCTAACTTCGTTGGAGTAGCATGGGCCACTAAAGCTCAGACAACGCGGTGCCGCGTGTTTACGTAACTGTATCGTGCACGGAGATTTGGAAATGAATCAAACATCGCTACGAGGTGCCAGGTATCTGGAGGGAACCTGAAAGAATCGCTGGTTGGGGGCGTAAACGTGGTATCGTGGCGTGAAAGAGCGCGTTGTCCCCGTGCCTTACGGCCAAACAGCGGAAAGGTGCGAGTTTAAATACGGCAGCGGGCTCGGCGACAGCTTTACCGCTCGCTGTAAAACAAATCCTAATCTCTCGACGTTGCTACCGTGCCACTATCTGCTCTACTTGTTTGCACTAGAGCTGGCTACGCCCGCGGCAGACGAGCCGCGTATAGGCATACGCGTTCGCCGAGTGGCTACTCGCGAAGTTTCAACGTGTTTGATAAAACCCGTCCACGGATAACTCTAGCCGGGGAAATGTTTAATCTCGCTAGGAGAGCGTGGGAGTAGAGCCTGAGGGAAACAAGAGGAAGATGAAGAAAGGAGCTAGAAGAGGCTGGGATACATTTCGAGAGGAGAGATTAATTAAGTTGGCAGAGTGGTTCGAATAGTTTCGATTAGGGAATTTAGGTGATAAAGGCTGTTGGTGTTACTCTGATTACTTTGGATCGATCTAGAATCCACTGGCTACTGGATTTCTTTAGGTTTTTTGGCTTCTTCTTGGTTTCTCAATTCGTAGGTATCGATTTTAAGGTCCCACCTTCTTCTCAAATCGATTTCTATTATTCTTGTAATCTTGAAGCTAGCATTCTTCTCACTTTCGAATTTTAATATTCAAATCTTCGAGTGATACCCTGCACACTAAAATTCGAAATGTTTCAAACGGAACAGCAACGCTCTCGGAACGATCGTCAGGCCGACAAAGAGCGCTGCTCTCGCGCAGAAAACGTCCTCGAGGCTAGTTGCAGTCGATGGACTCTCGTGCGGATGAGCACAAGCGAGTCCTGGAACAGCGTGCACAGGGAGGACGAGGAGAATGGGAGGGGCCATTCTCTTGTCCCGAACCCTTCCACGATGCACCGGCTACCAAGATGTTTATGCAGATGAGAGACAGAGAAGCCGGGCTTGGATCGCCGTCGACGACGACGATTCCAGGCGGCTCTGGGCGCGAATCCTGCGGCGTGGAATCGGCAGGAGAAAAAGGGGGGCGGGTTGTTTCGCGTAAATATCGAAAGGGCCGCGAAAGAATTCCTCAAGCGGCGAGGGGAGGGCGAAGGGAACGAAAAACGAAACGATTATACCGGCGAAATTAACGTTTAATTTCGCTCCGAGCCGTTCGCAAACGGGCACAATTTCGTAAATCAATGGAATCGTCGTGGAATCGGGGATCCCGAAGCTTTATGTCGGTCGTGAAATTAGCGGAGCAATGTTATTGTATCTCTCGCCGCAATAACGGCGGCATTCTCCGTGATAAATGCACAAACCGAAAGTATACATATTTCTACGTTATCCTCTTTTTATAACTTCAGCTCGATCGAACGATCCTCAGATCTTGAGGCATCTTTCTCTTTCTTTAAACTCGTTCCTCAGGGAGGACGTCGAGAAATATCCACGTTGAGCTGCAAGCTCATATCCTGCACCTTCCCTCTGCATCTTCGACTCGAACTCTTCCTCGCAACCCACTTTGCACACACTACTTAGTATCATTGCAGTTCCTGGTCTAATGGAGACTTAAGGGGGCAGATCACTGTAACGGTCCGAAATGTAAGGGTGTTTTCGGGAATTTATTTCAACCAAACAACGCAAATAAATCAATGTATTGCTCAGTATAATTAATAATGTACATATCGAAGGGTAAGAAAAAAAATTTTTCATTCAAATTCATAAATTCGTTTTCTGTATCTCCGTCAATTTTGCAAATTTCTTCATAAAATTTGGAGAGAGCAATCTTGAAACGTACGACTTTCAGAAAATGAGAAAAAGAACATTGTTCCATTGTTCCGAATTTTTACAGTGGTCTGCCCCGTTAACTTCGCGATGCCGTCGAATCGAAGGTGCCATTATCCCCGTTCAGGCACGCTACTCTTTCGCTGCGCCAATAAAATCAGGAAACAGCCAGGATCTTGCCCCTGGGTTCACCCGCGGAGGACCACCAGACGATCCCTGTCCTTGGTGTCATGCCTTACACCCGCCGACCGGGCCCGTTAAGTGATTTGGCTAATTGCGTCGTCCCGGTGAACTCCGTCCCTCGCCCTTAATCACCCTAATCGCCGTCCGCTAATTATTCGCGGCGCGATTAAAGAGACTAACGCGGGTTCGGTCTGTGTACCGGGTCTGCTCCCGCGGTTTCCCGACGAGGTGGAACCGAGGGACGTAGATTTCTTTATTTCCACCGTATTTCGCCTCCCACGTTCTTTTTTTTTTTGCGCCACCGACCGGGGGCTAGGTTCCTTCCGCGGTCCACCGATTTCGCTTCACGGTTACGAATGCCTGGGATTAGAAGTTGGAGACCCACCGGCGTTATTTCCACGGCCATCCCTCTGCGAGCTACTACTTTATCGCGGTAGTGGGTGGCAGCTCCTAAATTTCCGTCGAGCACTGTTTATGCGAAGGGATACCTAAGTAGATTAGGTGATAGCTGATGGTGATGGATTGGTGATCGCGGTATCGTAGATACGAGTATTCCAAAGCATTTATGACAGAGATAAGCGTGCTCGCTTGAATCTTGGTGCTTTACAATCGCAGTGATCTGGCTGTATGCAGGAATCTGGATTCTGGGAACTTACTCTGTTACTCTAATTACGTGCTTGCTCCGATAGTCTCCCAGCGTTGATCGGCGAGCCAACGCGGTCCACGCGCGACTTCAACGATCGCGAGGAAAGATCCTTGAACGCCTGGGATCCTTCGGCTAAATCGTGGGCCGCGCGACGAATATCCCGCAGGGATATTTGAAAAACAAAAATCTTGACGGGCGAGTGTCAACCGAGCCGGCGCGATAGCCTTCATCGTAGGCTCGAACAGCACGCGATTAGCATTTTCCATTTGCATATTGACGGGATTTCGAAAAGTTATGAATATTTTACGACCCTCGCCGCCTCGGAACAGACGAGAGGATCACGATCGCGGCGACGGCGGCGCGCCAGTTGTTCATTGTACGGCAGCCAATCGGTAGGCCTCTGATAACGTTATCGTGCGACCCTGTCGCGGGATTAGTCGATCGTGGATACCGCGAGACGATTCCAGCCAGAGCAGAAGGATCTGGATGTAAGATCTCTTGCTGCCGACTACCAGTCACCTGACACGGGCCGTCATCGACGGGCGAAAGCCGTGGATGCGGCGTGATGGGCGTACGATAAGGTGAACTTCTCGGCTGGGAACGGCGACCTCGGTGTCTTCGGGGTGATAAGGGTAGCGAGGAGTATCGGCTGAGCGGTCGCAGTTTCGTCTTCGGGCGAGAGGTGGCAGCAACGTACACTCTGGGGTTCGAATAAGAGTGGAGTAATGGGATTTAACGCTGAATGTACTATTAATTGCAGAATTTATTGTGGGACTCTAAAACTTAGGCATTGGTATCTTATTTGGGTGTGAACAAGTTTCATTCTTATCCATGTTTTTGGACATTGCTGAAAATTAAACTTCATAATCGCAAAGGTTGGATGAGATTCAGAAATATTGTGATATTTCTATTGCTTTTTTTTGTTTTTATTGTAAATGGTGTAAGACGTTTTTTTATTATTATTATTATTATTGTTATCCACACGCTGAATCTTCGCTTCATATTTACTGAGAGAAAAGAGGAACATAGCTACATAGTATAATATGCATCGGTTATATGGTCTACAAACTTTTCCAAACACAGAACGTTGCTCGAAAAATTACAGCAGAAATTTCTCTGATATGCCTCATATAAAGCTGGTTGTCCTATGTCCATCATTGATCACAATTATAGTCAAACAATGCATAGGCCCAAAGTAGACTCCCTTCATAAAAAAAAGTAAACGGTTATATTTGTTGTCCTGAGATTCTCAGGAAAATTTGCCTAAATCCTCCAGAACTAAACCCACGCTCTTAACGACAAGTGTAGCGCATTCTGATCCTATAAAGAGAATATCCAACCTGGCGAACAAGTAAGGTAAATGTCCCCATGTTTCCTTATTTCGTATTTTTCATATTATTATAAACTTTACGGTTGTATTACAGTTGTAACAAAGTAATTTTAAAGTATTTGAACATTTACGCCATAGTTGCACGAACTCGAGGCTAAAGAAAGTGCAGCATAAGTAACGAAAAACTTTTAAAACAAGTGACTCATGATTTTTCGATCGTGTTCTAGCTGTTTGTGCTAAGCAACAGCGTCACTATTGGTATTCGATAATTGGACAGAAAATAGTTTTTGCAGTGAAAGTTTTTATTTACTAACAAAACCAGATATCGTATTGTGTTCTGGATTTAGATTTGTATTACTATTTTTCATTTTTTTGAAAACAACTGAGTAGATTTAGCGTCAAGTGAATCACTGTCATGTCCACATTTCTACTCAACAAACTTTTAATAAAATAACCTCGCAATTCAATGTATGATTTAACCTATATTTCTGTTCAAAGACATTTTATGTTTTATTTATCTTTATTTCATGCTTTACTATTGTGTTATAAAATCTCTCCATGGAAGATGTAACCTCACACAATATTTACCTACTTATAACTCTACAGTTTGCATACCAAGGACTAGCCCCGTTTAACTAAATAATAATAATTTATAGACAGCAGTATTTATAGAACAAAATTGGATAGCTCGTGGCCAGAAATTCTGATTCCGTCGTCGAGGAATCCGAGCTATTCGATATTGACATTGAACCGCGCGCAGAATTCGTAACTTACACGTCCGTAATTGACGCCCACGGCCGCCACAGCCGCCGATCGATGTCCCGATTATCGATAGTTTCGGAATTTCATTATCACGAGTCGTAAAACGATCGTTGCTTGGAAAAGTACGGAACGTTCTGCCAGCTGGAAATAGAGTCGTGGCGGGCGGCGATATTTATGCGCCCGCGCCGCCGCGAGAAACGATAATAATTAATGGAAACTTGCCCAGTGGTCGATTTATATCGCGCTTGCACCGTAACTCGCGATAGCGATTCATCATCTCGCATACGTCGAAACGAATTTCTTCGTCTTGCTGCGCGAGAATCATTGGCCAGCAAAGACACGACGATTTAATGAGAGTCCCGAGGAATTCGCTGAAAGGAACGGTTTCAATTACAAATAGGAACATGAAAAAATGATCGATGACGCGAGGAATGGGTTGAAAAGAAGCGCCGCGGAACGCGCGCCACGTGAAGAATAATCTACCCCTTTTCCCCTTTGAACGAAGAGGTACCTCGAGGAAATTCGAGTCGGTGACCGCGACGTCGAAGAGGATGTCGCTTCAAAACAAACGATTCATCTTTTCCTCCGCTTCGTGCCAGCCGGTGGAAACTTTATCCAGGAGATATTGCCGAATGTAGCAACTCACCCAGAAAAAGCCGGGGTGGCGGGTCAAAGGGACGCTGCATACGCGCGAGGGAGGAGAAAAATCATGATTGTTAACTCGAAAGGTGTCCCCGACCTTTGACTTTTCCAATAAATGTTATGCAACGCGGAGGCTATGAACCACGAATGTTGACAGACATAATGAAACTCCGAGGCGAATGAACGATGCCTAATCGGCTGTAATTGACCCAAATGATACGGTCACACAACGCCAGCCACTTCGTGAGGTCCTTTCGTTCCAGCTGACTAATCAGTTCCTTTTCTCCTTCCTACTGCTTGAACCGCGGTGCTCGCAATCAGATCTCCCAACCAACGACTTCTATTCCACTCGTGTCCCGCTACACTCGTTATGTCCCTATCAATTAACCGCGATAGTGTCCCCGAAGCGGGGGCGCATGGTCCACGACCCAAGCTTTCTTCGCCGGGCAAACCCGTTTTCCCCGAAAAATAATTCCCGCGGGTTGGTGTCGCCCCGGTGCCCGCAACCCGTCCCAGGGACCACGGTCCGCGGTCAGCTTCTTCGATCGGCCGATCGAGGAATTCTTCAGGTAGAAGAGAGATAGGTCACGGGGAAGACGAGTTGCAGCCTGCGCAGGGCAGCTCTCTCGCCTCCTTTTATTCCGTTGCCTCTTCTGGGGCGGAGCACTGTCCATCTACCTGCCCGCGACCGGGGCACCAAACGCGCGTTCTAATAATAATCTATGGGAACCCCGCTCAAAGGCACGTTTAGAGAGGGGTAGAGATCCAGGCGAACAGGGGAACGGTGAGAGATCGACGAGGGGCCAGTGGCCGAACAGGGGGCCGGGGAGGGACGAGGGAGGACGATACAGGGCTAGGGTACGGTCAGGTGAAGGCACCGGGGAGGAGGGAGAGGGAGGAATTAGAGGGGCTTAGCTCCGTAGAGCCTATTATGAGCGCAGCGGGTGTGGGTGGACACGGATTGCGGTGGACGCGATCGAGCAACCGGCCAAGGAGGGGGCCGAGGCAACGGATTCAGGCATTTTTCTCCCGATTTCGCCGCGCCTCGTCCCCGCTGAAAGCCGGCTGTCGATATTTAATGCGATAATGTCCCGTCGCGTGTGACCGAACGTCCCCGTTGACTGACTGCCCGACCAACCGACCGACTGACTGACTGATGCCCGTCTCGTCGTCGGCTGCCGACATGGCCGACTTGTCTCGGGAACCCTCCCTCAAGTTTTCTGGACGCCTCGCGTCCGTTCCTCGCCTGCTTCCACGGGCTCCCTTCTTCTCGACGATTTCATTAGGATCGCGATTACATTACAGCTTGCTCGTATTCGGGCTGAAAATAATGCCCCCCTCGCTCTCAAATTTCAACTGTAGGTACGTATTTTCCTTCGACGCCTTGCGTTTCCGTTGATGCGCGACGCGACGCATGTAATTCCGCGAAACCATATTTCATCGAACAATAGAGGTCTCGGATTTTAAATCACCGACAGCGAGACACTCTCCTCCAAACGTTACACCGCCCCGCAAAATGCCCCTAGTAGAAATTTATCGATCGGATGTAAAAAGGACGGCGATACGGGGCCGTTGTTACCAAAAGACTTTCGTCGATATCTCCTGTTAGGGTGGTGGTAGTAGTTCATCTTCCAGGAGCCCCGGTCGAGGCGTTTTTACTGGCAGTGGTGGGCCGTGGCTGCAACGAAAGGGCTGTACGAGATGTGTGGGGTTTTAAAGAATGGTTTCCCGCGGCGCATCACTCTTCTCCCCGCCCGGTTAAGGGGCCCTCTTCTCCCCTCCCTTTCGTCCCGGTGGCCGTCCCCTCTCGCTCTCTCCACCTCGTCGTTTTATCGGCTGTGTTTACACCGGGGCCCCGGATGGATCTTTTTCGGGAAGAACTTCCGCGACGTGTCGGTGTCCAAGAAGAACGATCGTCCTACCGCGGCAGATAACTCACTTGTCCTGCCGCGTCAAAACAAAGGATCGCGTCACGGATCCAGGCTAGCCCGGCAAAAAATCCCCGTTTCCAACGGCCCACGGTGCTGCGCGTCACGCCGAACCAGGACTTGGCGCAAATCACCGTCTCGGTGTGCCTTGAAGCTTCAAGGACGCTGTTGGTTGGCTAAACACTCGAGAAGCTCCCTTCGCAGTGTTCCAATTGTCTTATAAGCATCGCGCGGGAAAGTGCCGCTGCGAAGACTCGACGAAGGTACCTACCTAAGTAGTGATCAATCAGTCATCGATAAAAGAGCAGGTGTCGCTGTCCTCCTTTGAAGTTGTATACTAAGTTGCAAGAGAAAATTATCTGTAATCGCGATCAACTCGAACGAGTAGCAGTTTCAGGCCTCTCGACAGGCGAGTGCTAATGTGTTTATCATTTCTGTATCCGATGGTGGAAGTCACCCCCCTCCTGCCCGTGTCATCGACGGGGAAGGTTGTCCCTGATCCTCCGAGCTGCAGAGTAACCGCGGCACTCGTGCCGCCATAACTCACCCTCGCGTAATTACAGGGTGTCTATCGCTCCCTCTCTCTTCCCTCTCTTTTCTCTCCCGTCGCTGTCTCCCTTCCGTTCACGTTCGCTGGTCGTTTGTAAACCGTGGCTGCGCGGCCGTTTACCCGCGGCAGGTATAGGGCGCGTGTCACCTGTCCCGAGACATCTCGTGAATAACTGAAATAACATCTTAAGTCGGCTACGCGATACAGATCCTTATTGCTGGCCGCGGTGTGTTTGCAAACCAGCGGGCACCGATGGCTCTGCTCCCATCGAACGGGCTGCAACCAGCCACGAATCAACGGTTTACGATCCTGTTGCGTTTCGCGTTATTGATAGGGGCCACGACGCCGCGTCTGTTTTGAGTAATCGACTGGCTGAATTCTGGCGCGGAAAAGCGGGGCGCGCGCTTGTTCTTATCGCAATTAAATGGCACTATTAAGCCAGGGATGGAGAAAGTTCTCGAACCCTCGTTTTTAAAAATGGTCTGTTAGAACTTGTGTGTTTTGTTTAAGAAAGTATCCGTTCCTGTGGAATTTTTATTGGAAAAAATGTTATTTTTAGGAACTTCTTGAAGAAATGGTCTCATGGAACAGATATTTTAGAACCTATGTTATAAAAGTTCTATGGAAACAAGTTACATTAGAAATTTTTTATTAAAAAAGATTTCATAAGATAAAGAAAAGTACTAAACTATTAGGTACTACTTTTATTTAACAATATAATATTATATTCTTCATATGTTTATTTAATAAAAGGTATGAAATTCATAACCTAAGTAATTAATGGTTTCATAAGAAGTATTGAATAGAAAAGAGAACTTGCCAAGAATAATACCTAAATAAAAAATTTGTATAACTTACATAAACCGAAATTCATAGAAATTCTATAATATAATATATGAATATACATCTACAACGATTGAGAACTCTTTTAATATTGGTGAACAAAATATCTGTTCCTGTTATAAAAAATTTATATCTTTATATTTTATAAATTCCATTCCAAATAGAATCTTTATTTTCAAGAACTTTTATTTTATCGGTTCTCCTGGGACCTTATAGCGTGAGAACATTTTTAAAAACGTTCCGCGGTCCATGTTTTAAATGGAACGTATTGAAAAGTCCCAGAATTTTGCCAATCCCCGCTATTAACGAGGCGTTCCGATGGGCATCCAACACCTTCAACGAATACCCCTGCAAATCTAATCGCAAACAACGGTAATAAATAAAACCTCGATCGGAATAGAATGCGCGGGGACGTGGTTCGATGAAATATTCCAGCGTGCAAAGCGATGACAAGCAGCTGGAGGCGTCGGAGCAGAGTCACGAGCGACAATTGAGTCGTTACATTTATTGATTTCTCAATGGATAATTAATAACGCGGCGAGAGAAAGAGCCGGAGCGGTTCGGTAGATTGAAACGTTGTGAAGTCTCACCTACGCAGATCTCCGATCTTCCCCGTCGAACGACAGTGTCGGATCGATGGATCTGTGAATGCCGCGTCGGATTGTCTAGGAGAAGGATCGGCCGGGCTCTCAATAACCCTGGGAAGAGTATGTGTATACCAGTCAGGATGAGTCCGCATCATTTCGGATCCCTGAGTCGTGACCGCTAAGTGGCTGTCGAACGTGGATCGAACATTTCTGAATAAAAGGGGCCCCGCAGGATCTTTCCGAGGGCCAGTGCTCGGTGGATCCCGTAATCTGTGATCGCATCGGCGCGTCCAGGATCTGACGTTGCGACTTTTTGCCCGCGTTAAGGTCGATGATCTTAATTATCCGTCTATTCTTCGGCGCACGCGTTATTTCGACTTTACTAAAACTCCGATGGTGTGTCAAGCTACGGTAGACACCGCGCAAGGAGACTGTATCGTATCGCTGAATTTTCAAGCAGGGTGTCTATAGGAGGTATAAAGATTGGCTTGGATTTACCTCCTATCGCTGTCTAATGAAGATTGAAAGATCGGGAAACTAATTCGACGAGGGATAGAAGGGGCGTCTTCGGAGCTCCATCATCGATGGCCGAGGCGCGGGCTTAATTAAGAAAAAGAGAAAATCCCGGGAAAATATCCTGTCGCGAGACGCAGATATCCACGGTCTCGTTCGTTACACAGAGAAAGAGCGCGTTTATTATTCTACGTGGCCCCGTCGCGCCTAGAATTTCTATGCATTTGCAAGTGAGGACAGAGGGTGGATGCAACCGGGATTGGGGATTTCTCGGGTGTCATCGGCTGCCTGTGTTATGTAGATGTATGCATGCGTGTGCAACTTCCATTGTGAAGGAAATTCTTCTTTTTCGAGTAGCTACACCTTTTATCCTGCAGATAGACGCATAGAGGCGCTAAAATTCGTTTCAATTACAAGAATCTTGGGGAAACGCGGATAATTCCTTCTTCTCTGTAGCGAATGTCCACGTTGAGGTTTCGTTCGACGTCAGGTAGCCCTTGATATGACATCCACGGCCAGATAAACTGTATAATTATACGTGGCAGTGGGAAAGAGCAGGCTGCCAGCGGTGGGCGAGCAGACAAGGGGTCAGGTAATTCGGTCTTTTTAGAAAATGTATGGTCCGACCTTACACGAAATGCATCTAACCAGTCCGCGTGCTCCACGGCCCGCAGTCGAGATAAGGTAGCCTACGAACGGGCATTACCGTCACCAGAAACGAACAGAGTGACCCAAAGTGCTCGGGAAGGAGCCGAGGGGACACCTTTCTCTTTTCCTTTTTCCTCGCCCACCACCTCCCCTTCTCCAAGCCTCCTTTTCCTCCCGACCACGGCAGAGACGCTCCTGACCGCTTTGACAGCGAGCCCGGAGACGTAATGAGAGAGCCGGCTCGCATACTGAACGCCTGCCGACCCGGCATC
The DNA here is from genome assembly GCA_929113495.1 of Andrena minutula. Lineage (NCBI taxonomy): Eukaryota > Metazoa > Arthropoda > Insecta > Hymenoptera > Andrenidae > Andrena > Andrena minutula. Next base: position 5,568,223 of record OV815995.1, on the reverse strand, counting down.
GAGATTCAGATCTCGCGGTGTGTACAAACGATAACGTCCACGCTGGATCATCCGTCATTTTCTGTTATGAATCAAAAGCGCGTGGTCCCGCCGCGCTGGCGTGCGCGTCCTGTTCCGTGAATCTGTTCGCTGGCGTAACGAATGGATCATAGAGAGAATAGATCGTAAACAATGATCTCCAATCCACATCTGTATCTGAAGCTTGCGTATCATACGCGTGAAGGGGTTAAATAAAGAAGCCCATAGTTAAGCCTGACGCCGTCACGCGTCCTCATCGCAGATTCAGCGCCGAATTAGCCTCCCGCGCGAAATTAATATCGCCCCGCTAATGTTCTCACCGAGAGCCGTTCGACGGACAGTCGTCGACCGTTCTTGGGATGAATCGCCGCCGCGATGCATCATCTTCCCCGGCTCTCTTTCACCGTCTCCCCCTCGCTGCACCCTCTCCGGCCAAGTCGCTTTGAGCGAGCGGGAAGAGCGAGGAGGGAGGGGCGGAGGGAGAGGACACAGTGGAGAGATCTTCCGATGGCGATACCCAGGGCGACCCGAAACCCTGCTGCATCCCGTATGCAGCCGGCCTGCCAGTCATCCACGGGGGTTTAGTCACACTGGAATTTCGTTGGAGGATTTCTGCCCCGGTCCTTCGGCTGGATCAAGCCCCGAGCGTCGCCTCTCCTACGACCCCGTAGGACCAGAGGCGCTTCGGAACGCACCGGGAACGAATGGAATTCCACGTCCCTCCGATGCAACCAGGAATTCGGCGAGTTCCACGGGCCTGAAATCATGGCTCGATCCTCGATCGAGATATTCGGGATTCGTTAGGGCCGAGCTATTCCGCTCTGATGCGCGTGCTGGTAGAAAGGCGACCAAGACCGAGCGGAAGGGTTCTGGTGTTCACTCAAATAGGTAGGCAGGTATATTGCAGAGGGTGTTCGGAGCTGTCTCCGCGTTTAAGTAATTCCTAGGTACCTACTCGCCCGGCATAGCGAGTCCCAGCTTCAATTAACCGCGACATTATCCACAATCGCATTCTAAACATGAATTCTCTTGATCGAGAACGCGAGCTGTCACACGGGGCATGTAGCGGTAAGTGACGGCTCACCTCTGCTACAAGCGTAACTTTCGTAGGACGTGGCTGACGTTCCTACGAGTCGAGCGATCGCCAGCTGAGGCGTGGAATTTTTATTAAGGCCGACCTAATCTCGCGGCCCGTTGAAAAGCACGATTACCTAATTAGGAGCAACCGGCGAATCCCGGGCGCAACGAGGGAGAAATTAGCCGGGCCCCGATAAGGAAACATTGTCGAACGGAGCGCGAAGGCGGAACGAGAGGCGGTGTTTCGTACGCTCGTTACCGCCGGCCGAACAACGCGCGCGTTTTTACGGGCCCGTGACGCGGCCCGCGCAATTACGGCCCCGTCCGGGGAATTTCAGTATCGCGGAGGTGCGTTTAATGACGGGATCAGATTTCCGTGGCTTCATTCCCGATGGTAATTTATGCCGGGCCCATGCTCGCGCGTCGCTAAGACGCCCACGTGAACTTCGTTGCCTGTCTATCACTATTATCGCTAACGCAGCGACCGTGAGAGGTGCGCTCGATTCTGCGCCAAGTGGGAGGGAAGGGAACAGGCGTTCCTCGTGGACGCTTCTAATTACTTTACAGCGAGAACGAAGCTCTTGTTTCCGAGGAAACATTCGATCATCCTCGCGTCAAATTGAAGTGGTCTCGCGGAAGATTATATTCCCACATTCACTATTGATACTTTCGGCTGAGTCTTCTTCTATCCTCGTCGCATCGAAACGTTCAACTCGGGCAATTCATTTCTCGAAGTAAAGGGGACAGGAACAGGTGATCCTCGGATAACGGGGCCAGGAGGGCTCGAACGCGTCCCGTCGCGATTTGTCAAGGCTCCGAAACGCGACACCGATCCGATTATGCCGCTCGAATTACAGAATTCCCTTAGTTGGCTCTCTCTTCCTAGCTTAGCTCCAGGCTCCGCTGGGTGGGAGTGCATGGAGCCGTTCGCTCGCGACACTCGACCGCGGGGGCCCCTACGTCGCGTGTTTATGGTTGTCAAACGGTACGGCGCGCCGTCTTCGTGGCCCGGCGCGTATACGTTCGGGTGGCGGGCTTCGTAGTCGTGAGAAAAAAGGACTGTTGGTAAACAAGCTGCAAGCGGGCCCGAGAAAGAGGCCTGGAAGAGAACCACTGGCGTCCCGTTTGCTTCGGGAACGTTTACGTGCTCGTTCGTTGACCACTCATGCGTACCTATATTCTGCCGATGCCGCTGTTTTTTTTCCCGCCCCTTCCACCGCTCGCGAGGTCGCGCGGCCTCAACCTCTCCCCTTGTTTTTACGCTGCCTTTTTCGTCGCGGAAGCGGCGAAAGAACAAGGAACCTTGTTCACAGCTTTTTACCCAACTGCGACGGGGCCGAGGGCCGCCGTTCTTTTTACGTAAGCTTGGAAACTATCGGTGCGAATAGTAAGGGGTCGTAGTCAGCTCCGGGGGACCGAGGTGTATGAATGAAACGCGGGGATATAGGTACGAGCCCGCGCGAAACGAGGCGCTAGCTCTGCCACTCTGCTGTGCTTCTTTCCGATGGTCTAAATTTCTACTGCTCGACGGTATTGAGAATGTTTCGTTATTATTGCGATTATTTATCGTGAATAATTATTATGTTGTTAATTATAAGTTGGTGATAGTTATTCTGAATATTTGTATGAACGGTGAAACCGAGTGCACAAAATAATAATAATATAAAATAATATGAAATAATATAAAATAATGTAAAATAATATAAAATAATATAAAGAAGTAGCTGGTGAACGTATATAGGGCCAGCGAGTACTATCACGAAGTAACCAGAGTATGCCATGACAACTTAATTTGTATATTTTCAATTAAATACACTAAAGTAGTAAATTTCTGTTAACCTATTAATTGTTTCTCTGATGTCAGACCCATCATTATATCCTAGACTCACTTTCAGAATATGTAAATATTAGCAGTTAATAGACAAATTCTAAAACTATCAAAGACCTATCCGACTCTACCCTATGCATCTATGTTCTTCTCATAGACATAACTCAGATTTAACCCTTAATGGATCGAGCATCAAAAACTCAGCCCCGAGGAGCAAGTGCCTCAAATCAGCTGTTACGTTCAATTGCTCCGAAATCTCATCAGTCATCTTTGCGCTCTTCTCTCCGTTGGACTTCGTCGTTTCACGCGTTTCTTACGCAGACGCGGTCATCGCCGAAGTCACGGGTCGACTAGACACAGACCGCGATCTAGATACAAATTTTATTCATGGCAAACACGGTGTGCAACGATTTGCACACCGTGACCGATGCGTTTCAGGAATTTATCACGCTGCACGCGCGATCTCCCGGCTCTCGTCTCGTGGCACTCGGACGTCTAGGGTGCGCGTGTATACAGGGTGGCGTATTATAACAGACTAAGGGCGGATAACCCGTGATCGATCACCACGGTGAATGCGACACCCCAACGAACGCGTATCTGCGCCCCATTATGCCCACCCTTACGGACGAGCGACGCGCGAGTATAGCGAGGCGGACCTTCCGCCCCGAAGATCCTAGCCGATCGATCGAAATCGGAGTTGCTGTTTGCCCGGAGATGTAGACGATCGAACGTACCCTACGCCATCGTCGCTATTTTACACGAGTCACTCCATATAATCGTGACTAAAGTTAGAAGAGAACGAATCACGCTTTGGTGGTCTATGCCTTCTTCAGAGGATCGTGAAATCCACCTCTGCGAGCTTTCTAAAACGAGACAGTGGTTTTCTAATTACCTTAGTCCGCGCGAGTCGAACTTCGTTGGCGAAAAGTCGTCGCCCGTTTCGAGGGTCGGGGATTAAAACGGGGCAGGGTGACGAAGATCGCCCCGAAGGAAGCCAGGCCCGAAGACGTCGCGCGGAAGACGAATAATTGGGATACACCGCGGTACACGTTTCGTCGACGGCTTAACGGTATAGACTTTGACATTGTTGCGCTGCGAGGGCACAATGGAGGAGACACAGTGGGGTGTTTCGCAGAATTACGCAGGGACGGTGGACGAGTTAGGTCGCGAGGGCCATTGTATCAACGCCTCGGTTCTGCGTTTATACCCCGTGTACCGTTCAGAAGACCGCCTTCCATCTTAATGCGACCCCATTTTCGCGAAACGTTATAGTCGTCGCATCCGAACTTGCGTAACGACGGACCCAGCTACGGCCGCTCCCGAGAAAGTTTCCACTCGTGTGCCGTGTTAGCCCGTCGCAGCATTCTTGGAAAGGAAATTAGCTTAGCCGTCGTCCGATCGCCGCGATGGAACTTCGATCGAGTTTATTTCTGAGTCTGGACTCGCCCTTCTGTCTTCGTGATAAAGGTTCGAGGGACTCGTGGTCTCCTCGTTGCGTAAGAATCGATCATCTTCGGGTATTACGCCCAGTTTAATGGCTCGTGGCTGTTTACTCCCCGTGAGGGTCCGAATCGGACGGGGGAGAATCCCTCGTTACTATCGACAAGCTCCGTTCCGTCTCGCAGTGTGATTTATCGCGAAATAACAGGCTCGAAGTGTCCCGCGCCAGGTAGAGCCTCGACAATGCCCGGAACACCTACGAATTGACCGGGTAAACGGTGTCCCGCGCGGTAGAGGATTGCGATGGGTGACCGTGCGATTTTTTCATCGTTACCGGATGGCGTCAACAGACGAAGCTTTCTCGTGGGTTTTTTAGGCTTTCTGGGACTTTCCAATTGTTTCATTAGAACTCCAGCAGACTCTCCGGGATGGAAAGGTATTTTCCTCGGTCGGCAAACTAATCCGGCGTTCAAAACATAAAAAACGAACACAACCAAGGACAAAGGAAAGGAAAGGTGTGTTATACACCTATATAAATAAAAAAACATCCAGACAAAACACGAGGAGCAAGAAGACAAAAAGTCGAAGACACACAGAGGAAACCGGGACAAGAATCGTCGAGCACGAGAAGAGCCCAGGCGTTCGAGGATTAAGCGCGCAGACCGCGGCGACGTCCAGTCGATCCTTTAATCCGCGAGCGAATATTAAAGCAGTCTCTCGCGACCGCGCTTCTCGTCCTTCCATGTCTCGCCGGTGACGGCATCCTTCGACCCTGACGGAAACGATCGTCGTCGGCCAAGACGAAAAGAAACGAAACCAAGCGAGAAAATAGTAGAATCGAGGCAAAAAAACGCTGTATAATCGATGGGGAGAGGTGCACAGCGGAGTTATAGGAGGTAAAGAGACCCAGACCCATGTACAACATCCCATTCTGAGTTCCCGCGCGGGCTGCGACGAGGCCGGTGGGAACTGGATCACAGTCGCGATACTTGACACGGGCCGGAGCCGAGGTCCGTGTCCTTATCCGGCCATATTTCTTTCGAGCCGTTCGCCTGGACGCTCGAAACGCGTTTATGTTTGACGGCCGGTTGATTTCATGACTCCACTGTATCACTTCCACCGGCTACACGTCGATCCGCGACATCCAGCGGGATCGAAGGCACGCGTGTGCGCCGCGTCTCTGTCGCGGCCGAGCACGCGAGGCGGGGGAGGGGGGAGGAGGTGCGAGGAGGAGGGGGGTGGGGCCCGAGGGCGGGCGGAGGGGTGAAAGTGCGCGGCGTGCGGGATGAGAGAGAGTCATAAAATCGAGCGAAGTGAACGCCAGGAGGGAGACACTGAGTGATGTCGGTGACAGCCGGCTGCCTCTCTGCCCTCCTCCTCCTCCTCCGCCGCCTCCTCCTGTCGCTATTACTCACCCAACGCCGAATACCATTCAAAGTTCGAAACCGCACGTTCGCGACCCAATTCCTCGCGTGGAGTCAGCTGTTCGTTCGGTTCATTCAAAGCTCGATCGACCGCCGCCCGCCGGCTGGTCGCTCCGCGGCCGGACGCGTTGAATTAATAACGAACAGGGGTGAGAGAAAAAAAACCTAAGAGTCAAACGAGACAACTACCACGCGACGTTTAACGCGACAGAGTCCGGGGGAGGTTTGCGCCTAGCAGCCACCCCCCGTGGCGAGCAATGAAACGCGGCAACGTCGTGGTCAAGTTTTTCTCGAGACTTTCCGCGCGCATCGGAGGATGCAGCCAACACGCGAGCCAGCCGTCCGACGGATAGGTTATGCATCGGACTTTGGCATTCGTCAGGATAATCGGCCACGCGTTAATTTCTACTTTGACGACGTTTTTTGGGTTGTTTGAAATCAGTAAGGGAGTAGTTGTCTCGCAGTGATGGGTACACTAGGGGGCGAACAAAATGCGACGTGGAAAGATAGCCTCCCTGTTTGGCTACTCCGCGATGGATCCTCAGGATGGTGAGACGAAATCGGATTCCTTGCCAAGAGCAGCGTTACCCCTCGCGTTCTACCTTCGCGGGGATTCTACTATTTCTGGGGTGATACAGGCTCTCCCATTTGGCAGATGTTGCACGGAAAATTTGGGAACCCGAGCGTCCGAGCTCGTGGCATCAAGATACGCGGAAGTCGTCGCCTTGAACACGCGAGATGGTATGCTCGGAGGGTAGCGTCGAATTGGACAGGGCTCTGTAGGTGTAGTATTTAGCGAGATGAATCTTTAACGTCACTATGAACAGTGGGTACTCCGTTTCCAACTGATTGCTGAAGGGGACACTGTATCACTTCTCCTCCCTTATTCATTTAACGGTGCATCTTCTCGGTATGCAATTGAAAATTCAACACCAGGGAGGGGCAGAGGGTGTGTCGAGTCACAGAACTTTAAAACAGCTGAGTGTCCTACGAGCGATTACTTTGCAGCCTTGTGGTTCTCGGCACCTTGGTATGCTAGGACAAAATGTCACTAATACGGCAAAGTTGAGTAACCCGCCCGAAGTTGACAGTCCACGAAGCGCTAAAAGTACACCCACCGTTCTGAGACACTCTGTACAGGCGTAGAATAGGAGACCTAGCAGCGGGAGCCTGGACGGAAGGCTACAGTGAATCGTAGAGACTCTGATTCCACAGTTTCCGTTCGACGGAACGTAGAAACGGAACAGCGTATTCTCCATCTCGACCATACTGGGTTCGTCGGGCTCCTCGACATCGTCTCCGTCGTCGTCGTTGTCCGTCGGCGGTCTCGTTGGTAGTGGTGTAGCGATGGCGGAGAATGCCGTGATTCACGGTCCCACCGTCGTGGCGCCACTGTCGCCGGGTCGGTGGTGGGGATGTGGGCGGGTCCAGGGGGCGCATTGGCCGTGCTCGATGGGCGTGGCCGCGTGCCTCCCACTCCTCGGCGTAGCGCCGCGCTGATTGACAGTTGGCGAACGACTGCGGACGGCGCAGGATCTAAAACCGCGCTAGGCGCTGCTCTCCACGCTCGCTCGCTCCGCTCTTCTCTCTTGCCCGTGCGCGCGGCTCCGAATACCCTTGGTGCTTTTTCGTGGGGGAAAGAGAACTCGAAACACCACGCATATCCCCGTGGCTGGCTTTGCCCGCGCCCGCGCCCGCGACATCTACACACACTCACACCGCCGACCGACCTTCCACCTTCTGTCCGTCGGAGTTACGAGTGGCACACGCAGTAGTAGTCACACGGGGTTAGGGAGGAGGGTCTCGCCCGCCGTCTCGCGGACAGCTCTCTCGCGCGCGCCGTTGCGTTCTCCTCTCTTCTCTTCTCTCCTCTGCGTGACCGTTCGGTTCGGTTCGGTTCGGTTCGCCCGTCGGTTCGTCGGGTACACGAGCGCTCGCTCGTACGTTCAGTAATCGCCGCGAGGAGGAACGCGCTTCTTCCCTTCCGACGCACACCGCGACTTCTCGCTCGTCGACGTGTTTTTCACGGCACGCGGTCGGCTCCCATCCCCTGTGTGTTCTCGTGTCCATAGTCATCGTGGTCGCGCGAGGATAGCACCGGTGCGTACGCGACGCGAGAACCCACCCGGCAGTGCGTGTGGCTTCCGTCTCCTCGATCATCGTGCAACACGTAACACAGCAAATCTCGCTGCAGATCTGCCTCTCTCCGTCGCTCTCCCGACACCTCGAATCGTGCCTATATCATCCGTGGCTACCATCCGGCGTCAACCTCGGATTTAAACGCAGTGGGACTCTGTTGTTATCGTTTTGGTGCGGACCACGTTAGAACCCGGGGACATACATCCCCCCGTGCACTCGTCGCCCTTCTGTTCAGTGTCGTTTCTCCGCGCGGGAAAGCGCGCGCGTGCGGCGGCTCCACCCGGCAGCACATCGCGAGTGGAAACGAAACTCCGAGTACGCACGGGCCGCATCCAAGGATGTGAATCGAGTGCTGCTGCTCAGTGACACACACCACGCGTCGGAGGTGTTTACAAGCGTCGTTCGGTCTCTCTGTGAAAACCAAGTGCGAGCCAGTCGTATGTTCCTACGCGAAGAATAGTGGACAGCGGCGACAAGAGCAGCAAAGATTCGTGGCACGAGGAGAAGCATCGTACGTGTTCGTGGTGATGTACGTATGACATCGTCGGTTCGTAAGCATCGGGCAGAGTGACACGCGAGTTGTGTCCGTCGGTGAACGAGTTAATCTGCTGGCAAGCGGGATCTGCTCTTGCGCCAATTCAACTCGAGAGGACAGCTCCGACATCAGCGCGCAGAAAGAACGCGACTACGCGCGCCACCAAAGAGACCAAGCGATCCGGCGTGATCACCGAGCAAAGCGATCTAACATGCCGCGGGAGTGACACTCTGGCAGTCTGGCCAGCGGTACTTCCGGCGGTGCGACCGCGACGATGAGGAAGCACGTGTGTCCGGCCGTAGCCGTGGTCCTCCAGCAGCGTGAAAGCGCGCGTGCCGAGCTCTGCTGACGCTCGCCTCGCGACAATCTTCGCCGTGAACAGCCTCGAGTCGCCGGTCCACTCGCCTCCATCCGTCGTGGGGATCGTCGAGGGCCGACGGAGCTAGCGCTGAGCGCAGTTCTTGACGGACGGGACCAGGCCCAGCCACGTCGTTCGTATCGCGAGCCGTCGAGCCAGCGCGACCACGACGACGACGACGACGGCCACCGCGACCACGCCGCGTCCACGCACCCCTCGATAACCCGCCGACGGCCGGCGCAGCATCGCTTCTCTCGGCCGTTGTGTTCCGGTTGACCAGCCGGATCCCCGGACCCGGCCAGTAGTACACGAGTGCTGAAGGAACGTGAAAACCGCCAGAGAAACGAGAAAGTGAAAAAGAAAACGGTGCGCGTGTGCGTGCGTGTGTGTGTGAAGTGTTCGAGGTTACTTGCTTATACTGTGGGAAAATACAGCCGCTACGGTGGCTCAGCACGCAGAGTTCCCCGGCGCGGCCAGGGCGTTCATGGCGCAGCCAAGGGTACGTGTCTTTATTATCATCTCTCGTCTGTAAGAAAGGCAGTTCTCCATAATTCCCCTGTCAACGTTCCGCTTAACCAGGAAAACGAAAGTGACTTAAAGCATTTCGACCTTTACCCCCGCGAGAATAATCGGCAAGTACATGTAGGATAACGTGAAGCTTGAGGGCTTCGCGCGTCCCGTCGGGTAGGCGCGCATTGAGCGAGCATCGGTGTTGCTACACAGGGCTTTCGGCGTGTGGAAGTAGATTCCCAATTGTCTGAGTGCTAGGGTAGAGTTCGAGGCTTTTCTCGTGGGAATCGCGACGGTGATCCCGAAAGTGTATTCAAGGGCTCTGATAGAAGTGTTGGGATCGGGTAGATCGAGTTCGAAACGAGGAGTGTATCGACGTAGCGTGGGTACAGGGCTCTCGGTTCAGTGGCCAAGGATTTGTACACACAGAGCAGTTGGACGGGAGTTCACATTGTTTACGCCGGATTTCAGTGTAATCGAGTAACTTTGACCGCAGCCATAGAATACCCTATTTGTACAAGTGCCTCGTAAGTCGATTCGTAAACGCTCCCATAGAATCTGTACTTCGATACCACGTCTTCTTTCATTTCATGAATAACTCACATCTTCTCGATTACGTGATTCTAGTCTCTGATGCTTCTCATTAAAAACATTTAGTAGATTCATCTTGCATCTTGTGAGTAACCGTGACAGTGTAGTTTCCCTCGTCGTGTTAGGATAAGGGAAGCCAGATGTCAGATATGAAAAACTGAAACAAAGAGCGAGACGATAGCTTTCACAATTAATTATTCCTGATGTTATACGAGCAGACCTGTACATTTTTACCAGTGATTAATATGAAACAAGATTGGATTCCTGGTCTTACACGCGATGATGGATCGGAGTCGTGAACCGGCGCGTACGTAACAGTAAAGCGTTAACGAAATCTAGATATCCGTAAAGTTTCCGAGGCTATGTAGCGTCCCAGAAAATCCGTCGTTTCCTCGATCAATCGTTGGGAGTCATAGTACGCACAGTGTCGTCGCTCAGGGATTCGGCGATGATTTATTATCTCAGAGAAGTGGTCGAGGTGGACAACCTGAAATTATCGTTTTACGTGAATATCCTGCCTGCACAGATTGGCGTGTCCCATCGAATCGATACCGCTAGAGAGAGAGTGTGCAGGCTGCCCGCAGATACTGCTGTTCGAGGAATTCATTACGATTCTCGTCATCGACGGGCATTCCGTTCACGCGAGCTTCGCTCGATTCCACATCACCGGTTGCACGAACTTTTTACTGCGTTTGTCATTGGCCGCTTGCTCGGAAAAAGTGGAGTCGGGTGTGCAGAGGTCGTTCCGAGGCAGAGTCTCCTCTCAGCTGTCCGTCGGACGCGATCTGCCACCGAATGCAACATCTTTCCACTCCCAGCGTGTATCTCCAGCTTGACGCTTATTTTCAAACACCAATTTAAATAGTTTTCGCGTGGAGTGTCAAAGACTGAGATATTTGACGAGCTTCTGACGTAGAAATAAAAAGATTGTAGGTAGGAAAGTAACTACTGACAGAGTGAATTCAATACTTAAATCGTCGATATGCTTCTACTCCCCCAAGTGTATTGCACAGAAATAGCTGTCATCTTTTAAGAAAAATTGTTCGCAAACTGTCAGTGATTTAGATTGCTCGACGAACGATTTGTGTACTCCCCAATTCCAATTTTTAAAAGTGTTTCAAACTAAAATACATTTACTCCACGATTGATGTGCCCCATAGTTTGCAGTGAAGTTCATCAAATTGAGTGTCAATTGTGTCTCTTATTGATCCCAGTGAGTCATAGTTCCGTGGAAGAACACGATGCCCGGCGGAGTTACATAGTTTTGAGCGTAATTGGATCGTCCGCGGCGTTTTTCGAATTCCAGCGACGTTTACGCGTTTATCGAGCCCTCGACCGAGTGAAAATGGTATCGGCGCCGATAAAGAGCTTCACGAGATCACTGATAACCAGCGATCGCTCGCGTGATTTTCGAGTGACGGAACTCGTTCCATGCGACGATGCACATTCTACCGACGGGTTCCTCGTCGATGCTCTATCTCGACAAAACGTTTCCGCCGACTTCTGAATGGGTGGACCGCTTATCGGACCCTCGAAATTTCCCCGTTATCACCGGTGCGCCTGGCAATTTCCCCCTTTCGCGCGCGCTTTTCTGGAAAACTCCGTCCACCCGCGCCAATCCAGCTCGATACGCGACGGTTCCAGGATGCATCTAGGAGTAATCAGTGAATTTTAATAGAAGTGAAATTGACACGGCAAAGTGTAACATTTTCACGCGCAACGTGCAGAAAATTCCAGTCGTTAGTAGAGGAAGCGTTTGATTTTTCGAGAACCCGTGGTGTAATTTAAGATTCTCATAGCTCATCTTCCTCCTCTCTTGGCTCACCTTCAAAACCCAGTGCTTAATATATAATACGAAATTTGATGTCGAATCAGTCATCCGCAACATCTTCAATTTTATCCACGTTCAATCTTTCGGCCGATCATATTCAGCATTCCATCCTCGAGAACTTCCTCCTGCTAGAGTGGACCGAACACAGCGATCTTTCATCTGGCGAATGGTCGCTGTAAAAAGAAAAGGCGTCTGTCTGAAAAAGAAATGTGAATCCAAGCGGTGCAATTCCTCGCCTCAGCTGCACGATAACAGCGTGGACGCGCGAGGGGATTTCGTTGCGTTTAATTGCGAGGCAGAGCAGTGCGAAGTAATAAGAGCCGCGAATTGACTGGTTGCTCCAAATAACACGGTGCATCGACGTTTCTTCTCAATTGGCTCGCACGGCGGCGTAGGACGCGCCTTTTACTCCTCAGTTTCTCTTACTTTCGAGCACGCACTCGCGAAATTACCGAGAAACGCGCGAGAATTTCGTCCCACTCCGCGTAACGCGAAAACATAATTTGTGTGACGCGCGAATCCATCGGACTCGCACTCCGCCATATTCGGAATCCGCCGTGTAATTTTATGGCACGAGCTTCCTGACACTGTCGCTGCGGCTCCCTGATGGTTTACGCGCGCTTCCACGCAACGGATTTCCCTTTTCTGACTAAAAACTCGCCTTTCCCTCTTCCTCCGTCGACAGGGAAACGTGTTAACGATACCATCCTAGCCATTTTTAGCCCCCATCTTTCTCTCTGGGTTTTTGCGAAAGAACGAAAGTGTACAGCCGCCAGGATTGAAAATTCCTCGGCTGGGCGAGTAGCGTGAATTTTTGTCCACGCTGCGCCACGAAACGCGGCGCGATTATGTATTTATGGGTATCCATCAATCACTTTCGCTCTCCCGATCGCCGCGGATATCGGCCTTTAGCCTGTGGATTAAAGTCGTATCGATTTCTCGTCGTTCCATTCCCCCCCCCTGCCAAATGAGATGATTTTTTTTCCTTCTCGCCTTTCGGAGGGAGGAAGGGATCCTTGGTAACGGTACATTATCGAGTGGAGAGGAACGATGGGTCGAATTTCATTTGATCGAGACGGTTTGGTGACCCTCCAGCTTTCGTTTCTAATATCGAGAATTATCAAAGCAACTGTGGTCAGAAGGAACTGTAGAATTTACTGTTTACTACCTGCACTTTTCGTCTTCACATGACTCGCTAAATTTCATAAGCACGTTTGAAATGGTTCTTGATTCTGTGTCGCTGTATCGTCGAGCGATTCCAGCCCGAAAATCGACGAGCCGGTCGGAAAAGAGCGGACGATAAAGCGACCGTTGCGCGCACGATGCGTCCTCGAGATAGTCGAGATGCACATGGCGGTGTGCCCTGGGTGCGTGCGTGTACGGTCCCAATGTTTTCCAAATGTCGACATCAATCAGAGAGTAACGAACAGTCGCCTGGCTCTTTCTCTCTCCTCCACTCAGGCCCCCTTCTTTCTCCGTCCTGGAATCTCAGCCATGTTTCAGCGCGCCTAAGCGACCTTAAGCCCCATTCACAACTGGTTTTCCTGTATAAATTTCCGGCTGCGTGCACCGATTAATAATCGATTACCGCGGTGCGCCTCGTTTTCAGTCGGCATCGATTGCGAACAAATTGACGGCGGCTCTCCGAAATCCGTCGTTCCGCGATAATCGAGGGAAGATGGGACGCGTTTCGCTTCCTCCGCAGAACCGACAAAGCAGGGTTAACGATCAAGCGTGTATTTCTATTGGTGCTTGAACTTGCATTCAAACTACCTGACGTTAATTTCTCTCAGCTGTAAATATGATGTTAGTAATGCAATTAGTGACACGTGCAAAAAGTCATCTAGACAATAGTGAATGGGCAAGGCTCGGCATTAATTGCCGCCATAAAAGTCTGTCCCGCATAATCTCATTAATAAAATAGTGTTACACCGAAGCAAGATGTATTTTCAAAGTGAAAGTAGCCTCTTCCCCTTGCTTGCCCTGTGAAACCATTCACGGCGACTTAACTGTTCGTTTTTGCCTCCGGTTACAAAGATTATATTCGAATGACGCTTCGGTTGGATAGTATTTTCGCAGATTGTCCTCGTTGCGCGTTGATTTGCTCGGAGATTGGCAGTTGTAATACAGCGGGAGGGCTTGGGTATTTCTTCCCAGCGCATTCCACGATCTTGAAATTGATTTCGACGGGGAAGGTGAATCCTTGAAACGAGAGGGAAAGATGGATTGCCAGTTTATCGGTGTTTACCTCGTCGACCCGAAAAGTTCGCCGACGGCGGCCTCCTCGATCGCCGGTTAATTTTCTCGGCCCTCGCGGTGATCCAGCCGCTCCTCGATAGATTTTCGTCGATTTATACTTGCTCGAGGGGCGTGATCGATCCCGGGCGTATTGATTGAGAAAGGGAATACGCGTCTTCCGCGTGCGTGCGTCCCCTTCGGCCGGCTTTCTTCCTCCCGGTGATTTATACCGCGCCGTTTAAGCACACTCGCCTTGACCTATCCGCTTGTAAATGAGCCCAGGTTCCACGGCCTGGAGCACGCGGGGATCCTCTCGGGTCGATCCGATCGATCGTCGATCGTATTCGCGCCGGCACCGTCCCGGGGAATCGGCTGGATTCGCGTCTCGTCCGCGCGAATTATTACACGTACGTCTGCCTTTAATTGCGTTATGAATATTTCATCGTGCAGGTAGTCGTGCACCGTAGAAATTTATGCCAAATAATTTAGCCGGAGCAGCGTCGTTTGTGTCGTGTAACTACACAGCGTCGTGGTGCTTTAAAGATTCAAAATGGCACGCCGGTAAATTCTCTGCAACATTTATAATTACTCGCGAATTAACGCGGCGGAGTTCGCGGGCACAACAATCGCCGATCGCTCTTCCACTGTTACTTCCGGGAATGCACCGCTCGCGATCTTGTTATTGCTAGTTTTTCCTGCAACTGGGTCAAAGGTTACACGCGTAGAACGAACGAGAATTTCCAACACCTTCGGAATGCAGTGGATTCCTGATTAATCCTTAGACGACGCATTACAACGAGCATTTATGAATATAACTATCTTTAATTTCACCATTTATAGTACATTGACGATTAAAAGCAAAGTGTCAGAGACGGTTCTCTTTGCTCCTCGAGTATTTGCATCAACTATAATGGAGTCATAACGCAAATTACACCAGCCTGCGCTGGTACCCTCGGGTGTATTTTTTAGTTAGCCGAATGAAACGGTAAATTCTGTTCTGTTATGGAAAAAGGAGGCTCAGGAGTAGCGAGTGCTCGGACAGATACCAATACAGAGATTACGAGGAGCATAATTTCCTTTCCCGCGAGTCTCGAGGAGTCAGAGGTTCATTTACAAAGGTTTATTCGTCTTTACGATAATGCGATAAAATCGGTTCGAAGTATTTACACACGCGTGTAGATACACGCCGATCGATCCGTAACGAGCGAGTCGAAATGGGGCATGCAGGATTGAGAGCGTTTTCCGCGATGTCATCTTGGTTAACGGCTTGTAATTTAGGATTCTCGGCTATCGTGCACGCTGTGTGTCCGTCCGCTTCGAAAGCCACACGCGTGTCACCCCTCGATAGCCGTGTTTTTTTTCTACCGCTTCTTTCCCCTCCCCCCTTTTGTTTTTGCCCCGCGATAAAATTACTGCCTCTCCCGACCCGACGATCCGGCCGCGTAATTAGCGGTAATAATCGGGGTGCCTTCGTTTCCGCGGTACCACCGTGACAAGCTACACGATACGCGACGAGTCAAGGAAAATCGTTGCGTTCCCGGCTCGATCCTCGTGATCGATCCCCGCGGTATGTCGCTCCGGGACACTTATTCATGTCCCGCCGATGCACCGAGGAATTTGCTCGTCAACGTGCTCTGCTCGCCCACCGTGCATTTGTATTTGCATTTCTTCGTCTCTGCGAAATTTCTCGAATATTCGAGGATTGCTTTGTTTCTCTTTTTACTACCGGGAAGTAATTAGCGCGATGCTTTTCGCGAAATCCTCGATCGATTTTATTTTTTTAGTAAGGTTACTTTTGGGATGTTTGAGGAATAATTAGAGCGCAATTATTGCCTATGTAGTTACAATTTATGTACTGAGAATCTCTGCTTAGTAAATTCGACTCCAATGATCTCGGTCATCTTTACCTAAACATTACTAAGATTCCCCATGATCTTATGACATTTATCTATATTCTATAAGCAACACCGATCTCGAGCAAAGGTCCGTTGGAATCGTTCCGCGTATATACATACCTACGATCGTCCTTACTTCGTAGCTCCACGCTGTGTCACCTGTCCATCGTTCCGCGAACTTCGCTGCAATATTCAACTCGCCGGTTAACCCCGGGAAAGAAGCATACCGCCGGCGAACATTCGCAGGAAGTTTCTCTCTAAATATGGTCGCGCGCCCCCGTGCATATTTCCACATGAAGATCGTCTACATCCGCGTGGAACGGTGGACATTCCGAAGCTATGGCACTCGGAACAAGGACAGTTGCGACCCTCTACTTTTAATTCTTCGGCGGAGTAGAATCGATGCGGATCTTGCACTCTTCCCACGAGCGTTGGAATCGCGTAGTAGGACGACGCTTCTTCAGGAGTGTCAAAACAAATGTAGCGCCTAATCGACGCAAGAAGCTATTAGATACCAGAGTTCTTACAAATTACGATTAAAATATAATTGTGTAGTTGATTACACATTATTTTCTGTAATTGTTAATTTCGGTAGTTGACCATTCGGTTTCACCAACTACCTAAATAAACGATTACAGAAAACAACGTGTAATCAACTGCACAATTATATTTTAATCGTAATTTCTAAGTTCTAATTAATTAGATTACATTTTGCCCAACTCTGGCTGTTACCAATCATCGGTGCAACCCTTATTCTGTCGATGCACCTGTGCGAGCTCGTTTTAAACTTGATACAGAAGCAACGGCAGCTCGACGACTAATTACCCTCGATTAATAATTGCTCGGAGCATCGAGCACGCTGGTCTAACGAATCAAAGGGCAACGATTACTTAACGCGATCATAAATCGCCCTCGTTGTCGATAGTTCGGCGCGGTGCGTTGCGGAACGAGCGGAACATCTGCCGGCGTTAATTACCGCCCCGTAACGCTGGATCGATAATTCGTACTAATTTTTAACCCCTGTTTTCTGGTGGTGTTTCAGTATGACGACGGCGCGCTGCACGCGGGCTACCTCGAGGGCGGAGGTGGCGGCGGTGGCGCAGGACTGTACGACCCGCACGGGAGTGCCCGGGGTGTACCAGGCCTCCATCACAGTCCGCACCTGGGGGCTATGGGACCGGCTCACCCCCAGTACCCACCGCCCCCGCCACAGCCACCCCAGCACGTTCTCGCGGCGGCGGCCGCGGCCGCTGCCTCCGCGGTGCCCGATGTCCACAAGCGCGACAAGGACGCGATCTACGGGTAAGTCTCACGCTTTTCACTTTTCACCCTCTTACTCGTTTATCTGTTTGTAAAACGTCGGCAAGGCGCTTGGGTCACCGACATATTATTCCTGTACGGTAGATTCGTGGCAGCAAAGTGGAGGGATAGATTTCTTTTTCACGTTTGATTATTTGCTTTGCGCGTTATCGGAGTGATTAAACTTAGTAGAACGAGTGATGTAATACAGTCGTAACGAGATTGAAAACAGAATGGGAGAAAGAGATTGGATAAAATGGAGGGAAAGAAAAGAAGTTTAGATATCCGTAACGTGCTCCCGCTAATATGCCTCGCGTTTAATCTGGCCGTAATTTTTACACATCGACCGGCACCGCGGTATGCGGCGTTACAATGGGCTTTGATAAATCGTAATGGCCGAGTGATTTACATGAAAATTCATGACGCGTTACGTGCTTATTTCTTTATTACAATCTCACTCGGACGGTGCTCGCGGTCTGTGTACTGTGAATAAGAGTGTGCTCGACTGGCGAGCGAGTTAAATATTCAGTGTTCGAGTCCTCCGTCGCCTGGGGGAAATTCTTCTTCCAAAGTTGCTCCTCGGCGAGGAAAGGGATGAAATAAATTTCCATCGGGCTGCATAGGTACATTCCTACCTATCCAAGCTTCGCGCAACTCCCGAGATGATTCACGACCCGACGCGACTTAGCGCACAGTCAAATTCAACGCGACTCACCCTCCCTCTGTCTCCCGTTTCGTTCTCGTTTCTCCTCGGAAGAAGGTGACAGACGCCGTTTCTTTCGCGCCTGTTTCAGCTTTCGATCTCTCGCCGCGGCGTGTGACCAGTTCTCTTCGCGCGTCACGCTGTCGCTTTTTACAGCGTGTCGCCGGTTCGAGCGGAATAATATTATCGCGAGGTTAACGCGGTCGATAATCGACACGTTCCTATCGGGCCGTGTTTTTTGCCATCGCGTGCGAATAATCGCGCCTCGAATTTCGCGACACGAAATCTTACTTTTTCGTCGGCGACCACCGATATTCTCGCTTTGCCAAGTCGACTTCGCAGGCAAAGCGATCACCTTCGCGACCGTGGACAGTAGATTCTTGATGCTCTCTCAAACTGCGATTCCTCGTATTGTTTTTCTTTCTCGTCTCCAGGTAGTTCGTTAAAGGAAAAGAGACAGATGATTGTCAATAAGATACCAGTTACTTATCGATAGGTTCTGATTTGTCGATAACGTCACGGAATAAGTGGTATAATGTATCGTACATGGTAAACTTTCAACGTCATTTTATTGACTTGTGGTCGGACGTGATAGGCATTACAGGCGTATCAACACGTGTCAGCTACAACTATGATTTTGATAACTATTCGTGGACGATAACGATTGCAGGTAACCCTCGGTAGTGCTCTGGCGGAAGTCCCCTTTCATTTTGGGGACACTGTATCACTCCACAGTATTTACTTCGACATCTCCCCCAGAGTTGGGTAAAATATAATCTAATTACAACTTACAAATTACGATTAAATTGTAATTGTGTAGTTGATTACATTTTGCCCAAGTCTGATCTCTCCCAATTCTATTCCCCACAGCAGTGAAGAAAAAATTCTCAAAATTCCTCTCTGCAGGAACACAGCAAATCCGCTTCTGTGCATCATAGGCTTTGCTTTCTGCAGTCACGATATCATCGACCGTCCACATTCTTCTACATAGCTACTTACATACTTACACGTTTTCTATCTTCTACATTAGCGCGTCAAGGTAAACTCGTCTTATCGACAAAGTTAATTGCCGATAACGATACCGTCAGCGTCGCCCGTGTCCACGAGTGTACTCCAAGGAGAAAGCGTGGAAGCTACGCTCGTACACGCGCGCGCCCGCTGAGCCTGCGCCTCGTGCCGCACGCCCTTCGCCGGGCCCCCTGAAACGCGTCAATTGGCCGTTTTACGAGAAGCTGCTCTGGGCCCGTGGTTCCGTGTGATTTATAACCGCGAGATGGCCCGATTTCTGCTGTACGTCCTAGAACGGGAGCCTCATTATTTCGTGCACCCTGTAATTTGTCCACTCGTCGTGTGCCCCTCGGCCGACCCCCGAGAGCCCGAGCAGATTCCAGGACTTTCTCGGAAGACGGCCGTGAAGGGGCGTCCACCGGCCCTTCCTCTCGCCGTTGATAAACTCGGCGTGTTTGCCGAACGATCGCGCACCGATTGAGTCGTCCAGGTGAAATCGAGCGCCCTGGCGATTCTCCTTGCATCTTCGTCTGCTCACCTCCGTGCGCCAGCTCGTTGCTCTTCGCCTCTGTACCATTTCGAGTACCAGGCTTCGCGAGAAGGTGTCCGCGGTCGCTTAGGAACCTCTGTCAACTGTGAATTTGGAAGATATTCGTACCTATAATTCCCTACACAGTCCCTGGTCCGCGTTTGTCAACTAAGTATTGACCATATGGAGAAGAGAATCTTCGAGATACTTGGCTAGCTAGAGCCATCCCAGTAGACCAAGGCTTTAAACTCCGGACCGATCGATACTTTCATCTGCCACGAATGAAGGGACCACGGCGGACAGCATTATCGCGGAGAGATTGATGCCAGCCAGAGTCGTGGTTACCGGGGCGCGAGAGAAAAATAGCTCTAAACGAGCGGCGATTCTTGCCGGCTCCACCGGCGATCGCGCGGAAGGGTGTTTACGTAAGCGAGCGGTAGCAGACGTAACGCACAGGCGAATCTGCCAATCACGGGTACCTGGGCTCCTTATGCAAGGAGCATGATTGGCCGAGTCATTTATGGATTAGACGTCTTACGCAAATCGCCGTCGAAACGGCCCCGATGCGGGCGCGCGTGTTGAGTCTCTTTGCGCCAGCCGGTCGCAGGAAGTCTATACTATTCTCCTCGATCGGCCTTCCATACGCGTGCCTATGTATAGAAACGCCGGGCGCTTACGCGCACCGAGCTGCTTAATATTCCATTTTTCTGATTGATGATAATTAGTGCATTAGAGTGACGTTTCAGCAGATGAGCGGCTAATGAATATTAATGTACTGTTTAATGGAATTGATTGGTGTGCGCTGGCTTGATTACATCATACGGCACGGCTTGCAGCAGTCGGACAGCCACCCGGGAAAACAGGATCCCCGACGTTTTATTTGGTGGCTGACGGACACGTTTGCGCTCGCCGTTCTCGCTTTGGAGGGTAATTGAGCCGAGCACCGAGAAAGTCTCCATCCCTTTTTTTCTCCCGCGGCTGGAAATCCAGCTGGCTGGAGGAAGTCGTTTCTTCGGAGCAGATCTGCTGAAATGTCGGGAAAATTGCGCGTGATAGGGGAAACCTGTCGAAAACCGTATAATTAAAGTTCTAGGTCCGTAACTTCTTAAATTATAAAATAAATTGGGTAATGGAAGCGGTTTTTATTATATGTTTTCGTAAACAACACGAAATAACAAAAATATAGTTGAAAACTCCAAACAGGATGCTTAGTTTAATATTTAAACAAAATCTGTTCTTTTACCCAGATTTTGCCCTGATCCAAAGTAGCAATAATAGTATTAAACAATTTTTGTCCCAAACATTTATTTCTATCTAAAAAATTATAGAAGTTATTCGGGTGGCTTGTCTTAGGTGGCTCATCATGTATACACAAAAATTATTTTCAACGTTATTTTCTCTACGTTTCTTTGGTTTTAATTTTTTTTTGTTGCTTGAAATAGCGGCGTACTTTTGACTACAATTAAATATGAAAATGACAACAATCAGTCACGATCTTGAAAATATAATACAAATAAATACTATTAATAGATATCTTCATGTAACTTACATTCTAATTACCAAAACACTGTATAGTCCACTTAAAATCAGTCGAAAATAAGATCAGAGGGCTTAGAAACAGAATAAATTTAATAATTTGGAGGCTACGTATTTCGTCACGAATCTCTGTTGACTAACAGATCAATATACCGGAAAACAATTGCCAAACGCACGTGGGCTTCTTTCATTTATTTTCAAGAATAAGTATGGTATACATTTTTGCCCTGGTACACGGTTTTGTACAGGTTTCCCCTATACCTGCAGCAGTCACGAGTGAATTATTCGCACAAGATGTACTCGTGAGGGAAGGGGGGGGGGGGGCACAGAGTCCTTTGTCGTTCGAATGTCAAGAAAATGGCGCTGAATGGTGAAAGTTCGTCAATATCCGATGGAACAACGTGAGAACGGCTGAAAAACGCGAGTCTAGAAACCGTGAAACCGCGGCTTTCTGGAGACAAGATTGCCAGGCCCCGATGGGATATCACGGGTACCGATCGTCTCATCGATTTCGCATGGTTTTCGACAAACATAATACCCACGTATCGCGATCGATTCTCTGGCGGTCACGTTTATCGCTTATTATCGCTGTTGCGCCGGTCCCCGTTGTTTTTATCCGAGCCTCGATAAAATTAACATGCAAAAGCGATATGCACTGTCGGAGCACACTTTCACCGACATCGGCGCTCACCGCTCCGACTTGTCGAGCTTCGCGATGGAAGTTACCGTTTCGGTATTTTAATTCAGAACCGGCGTTAATTAATACGTCTCAATAATCATCCTTTCCGCGACACGGAGGAACGGCCGAAAAAAATTTGTTTCTTTAATTTGTACGCTATACTTCACAGCCTGTAGTTTCATTCCCATTTAATTAAGATATACAACCCTTCACGGAAGCGTTCCAGCGAGTAGAATAGCGCTAAAAAACGAAACGGTTGAAGCAGATTACGTAAACATTTTCCTCGTGCCGATCGATTTTGATAGAACCTCGTAACTAATCGCGTTACGTCGAAGTTTGCAATCCTCCCAAAATAGAAAAATCGTCGTTCCTGTATACTAAGTAAGTAATAACTCTTCAATCTGTATCTGCAATCTACTCCATCTTCGTCAAATTCGAGTGAAATTGCCAATTGCATCTATCCACCTCTCCGGCCATCGATAATACTTAAGTAATTATTCCATCTCGTTTGCTGTGCTAATTGCTGTTAAGAAGACTGTCGAGTTCGCTGAAATGGGAACGAAAGGATCGCAGATGGCGAATGCGGGCTCGTCGAGGCGGTCAGTGTATCGTGATTCGCCCGCAAATCGCGGCGTGAAATCGCCGATAGCCGCGTATAAAAAGGGCCCAAGTTGCTAAGGGCAAAGAGGGTTGGAGGGGCGTCGAGTCGAGGGCGGAAACCGCAAAACCGCGAACATCCTCCGCGCACAGCGGACAATCATATCATTACCTTCTGCGGTCCCGTCATTCTGACACCTCGTTTCGACCCGTCATTTGTCATCGACGGTGCACTTTCCTGCACCGCGGCCGCTTAAGAAACGCGCGCTTTCAGCGCGCCCCATTCATATAACCACCACTCGTTGCTCGCGGTTTTCCTGATTGCGCCAAAAAGCAAACCGAATCGAGTGGTCTCGGAGGACTTTGATACATTTTCGTGAAATGGTTTCACACTGTTCCCCACGCAGACTGGAATTACCTTAACGACTGGGAACGGAGATTTTGGAAAAGAGATTTCAATGTAGCTGAGAGAGCTGAAGGAAAATCTCGGTGTCATAAAGAAAACGGGGCTCGGAATGGGGCACGGTGGTTGGTTGGTGGATGTAGGGTAAGAAGTAGGAGGGCAAGGGGACTTTTTGTCGGCGTTGGCCAGGCCGACTCGGTTCGGTTCGGTTCGCAAGAGTCGTTGCTCGCGGCGGCCACGTCAATTTGTCGAAATTCGTTCCGAATCGTTTTATGTCTGCCACTCCGCGAGACGCGACCCGCTACCATGCGTACACAATGCCTCCGCCCTACGGTGCTACCACACATCCCCGGGTCCCGTTCTCGAACCGTTCCTTCGACGATTCGTCTCGAGACCTCTGGAGACGCATAAAAATTTCTTTCTCGACGGAGGTGCCATTTTCGAGCTGCTCCTTTTTGGCCCTGCTCGCACCGAGAAATCGCTCGTCCCTCGCCAGAGAATCGTTTTCATTCAGGGTTGACTTCGTTCCTCGTTGTTTCGTTATAATAGCCTTTATGAGAAAGTAACAAGTAGAAGGAACGGCTACAAATGATTCCATGTAACACGTTTTGTCATTGAACCAGAGCTACAGTTTATTTATCCTCTCCACTGATAATCGTAATGGGAATTCGACGGTATCTTGCACTCGTAAAATACTGCGCAAAAAAAGTTTAATCGCTCGAGGAGAATGAACGAAGCCCGGGCAGCGGGCCTTCGTGCAAAGAGCTCCCGAATGGGGGACCCCGTCTATTAGCATAAACTGCGCGGATTTCAATTAGTGGGAATCGTACAGCTCGGACAACACTTTTTTTTCCACGTCGGTATCAAGTGACTTATCGTATCGAGTGGACGGGGACACGTGAATTATTACACGCGTTCTTTTCCTTTTTCGAGTGCCTCGCTCGACTCGTACACCTACTTTAAATCACGAGAGTTAGTCCCCGCGGTTGCAGGCGTAGCTGCACCAGCATCGGCTAATCTTATCTTATCCGGTGATCCTCCTAATGCCGTGGTAACCGTGGCCCGTGTGTAACACGCGCTCGTTCGCCCACGAGAATACCGTGAAAATATATTCCCTCGTATTGACAAAACCGTCTGAAGAATCGTAGAATTCTTACCCACGATTCTCTGTAAAAATAAACGATACAATTATCACCGGCAGCAGAGCGTCCTCGCGGAATAATCGTGTCGCCGCGACATCGCTAAAACACTCTCATTGATTGCTTTCCTTCTTCACGCGACGGTAGTGTTAATTTCCCACGGGACAATTGCTCCATTAGAAAATCGTTGCCGGGGCGAACAGCGGGTATCGCGAGCGAGAGAGAGTGAGGGGAAAAAAAGCGACAGCTCGAATTTGGCGCGACGAACGAGCGTAACAGTTGATGGACGGATCAGAGCTGACAAGAACGCGGTCGATCGGTTGCCGTCGGAGCGCGAAAGGTCCGTTTCACGATCAACAGCCACCAGAAGCGTTCGTTGCCTTTCGATTGAGCCGCTTCACGCTGAATTTCGCTTCTTCTGACACCGTCGGTTCGCGTTAATTGCGTCCTCGTAGCCGTAACTGGGGCTACCATGCTTCGAGATAACGGGGCAACATCGTTAGCTACGGAAAGAAAGAATCTCTTTTCGTATTTACATCGGGAGGGTGCTCGAAGAATTCCCAGCGACGTGTGATCTAATCACTGTGCAATTAAAGAGCTTAGAATCCTCGGGCGTGCCGCTCGCGGAGGACCAGGCGACGCGATATAATTTATTCTCCCCGCAGAGCGTCGACGCGACACGTTTTTATTCCACGAACGCGCGCCAGCGTCGTCAGCTTCGCGCGGAACGTTATTTTCGCGTAGCGAGCCGTTATCCGCGTTTCGCCTCTTGTCTTTTAATCGTGTTCCAATCAACGATATCGCCGCGCGGATCCGGAGATTAATTTGTTGCACGGCGGAGATACCGTTGCCGTTCTTGGTCCCAAAGGAAACGGGTGGAAATAAATTGCCGGGAGCGGAAAATGAGACGGGCCCCGTGTCGCTCGATCGCTAAGTTAATTTCAAGTTAATTAACATGCCGATGGCGGCTGCTACGTCACACTTATTTACTCTGTTGTTTGCTCGGCGAGAGGAGCAATACCACTTTCGGCTACCTGCGCCTTTATCTCTTACACCTTGGCTTTCTCCTCTGTTACAGACACCCCCTGTTCCCGCTTCTCGCGCTAATCTTCGAGAAGTGCGAGCTGGCGACGTGTACACCGCGTGAACCAGGCGTCGCGGGTGGTGACGTGTGCTCGTCAGAGAGCTTCAACGAGGACATCGCTGTCTTCTCCAAACAGGTAAGAGTATGACCGTCTTTCATCGCTAATTCATCGAACCACAGGGGGCTTGACGGATGCTTGAAGCCTCGACTGGGTAGAATCGAGGCAAAATAGTATTATATTTGATCCCAGACTAACTTCGATTACTCCCTTCGCGTGACGTGGGCGTATTTTAATTATCGTCTGGCGTGTACACATTGCTATGATGAACAGTGTAGCAGGGAAATTCAAGTGGCACTTCATGCCTGCGGCAAGCTTCCAATATTATACACCGTCGCAATCGCGGCGACTGACTCCGAGAAACGAAAGCCCTCTCCATTACGCCCCTCTTTCCTAGAGAAGCGAAAAGAGAGCAGGTAACGGGTCACAAAAGGATCCCGCGGTTTCCCTAATTCCAGCCGTTGCGTTGTCGCGCGAGCGTTTCGTGAGGGAATGTCGGTGAGGCCCCAGGGGGCCGCGGTGATTTCGAGCAGGCCCCGCATGAGTCACGACTCCGTCGACACGTCCGTCTCTGTAGCTCGGTGGACGGGACGACGAATTCGTGGACGCGTCGCGCTTCGGGACCGATGCTGGTCTCTCGTGAGACTTGGCGCTGCAGGAATGTCGATAGCGAGGGGAATAGCGGACGACAGCTATCCTAGAAGGGAGAGATCGTTCGGGGCGCGTGTTCTGGGTGGATACGCGAGCACCGAGCCGGAAGAGGACTCCGTGCTCGCGTTGTTCCTTCATCAGTCCCCCCTTTCCACGTTTCTCTTTTCCTCTTTCACCTCTCATTCCGATAACTCACCTGAGGCGAGTCCTCCCAAGGACACGCGTAGGTAACCGGAGAGCCTATACGCGGGCCCGTGTGCCGCGAAACGATTTCGGCCTTTTAAAAACACACCGTTTCGCCGTCTACATTCCACGGCACGCCCGTAGTGGATCGTTTCGAGAGCACGTCCAGGTACCTATACGCCGGGCGACCGTGTTTCCGTGTACCTTCCAGGAACGCGATCGATTCGTCTTTCGAGCGGAATGGTCGATTTTCTTCGCGGTGAGAAAGAGCGTCGCGGGGAATTGGATACCGGTTTCGGAAATCGAGTCTCTTCAAATATTTTGTATTTAGAATTGACGCATTATAATAATATAAAGCCTGTAAAATCGGTGCGTTAAACGTCGATTGGTAAGGCTAAGCAGTTTTGCCCCTAGAAACACAGCGGAGGCGATTGAGTCGACTGGACAGTGCGGACGATAAAAATGTTACCTTGGCGGCTCTATGGGCCCGCTAGTCGATGCAAACGAATGCAGCACATTTAGATTGAGGGCTATCGGCACCTAGGAATATCGTAGAGTTGAGATAGCCGTATTGTTCGCCGGTTATCTTTGCATAATATTGCGCTCTTAACGTCACCGGAGTACCTTACCTCTTTCTGGCCCGCGAGCTAATTGTTGTGGTAGAATTTATTTAATACCGGGCAGTTCGGTGCCTCTCTGACATCAACATCGTTTGGAATTCAACGGATCCGTAATATCTAAATATAGAGCATCGGTAACACAGTAGCAACTGGCTCGGGCAACGCTATGTCAAGATAACGATAAGAGGTAAGCCTTGGACCGCGAGGTGGGATAAGGTGTGCTGGGTAGACCGGGTCTTAATTCGATTCTGTTGTCGTGGATTCGACGCGCGACAGAGATTCGACATTAGAGTCGTTCTTCCTTTCGGACCAGTAAAACATACGAAGCGTGCGTATAACGGGCCCCGTTTACGGCAAACTGGCGAACGGCCCAAGCCGTGGCCTTGATTTTCTGTCAGATGGTACGTGCCCCGCATGCTCTCGCATTGCCAGGTGAATCGCTTTCGTAAACGAAATGAATATACGGAGAAATAAATGAACGGGAAGATAAACACGCGGGGAATCTCCCTTCGGCCGTGAGTCGATATCAAAATTCATTATCTGCCCCGAGAGGGGCACGCCGCGGGGCAAACGGCTGTCCCCCCTCGACAATTTGTTTATCCGCTCCGGGGGTCGGCGCGTAATCTCTGAATTAGCGGGACACGCTCAACGACGAAAGCCACGGTCCACTTCCTCGTTGCGTTCCTGAGGATTCCTCGCTTGGAGACGACCCCTGCGGACGACACTTCGGTAGAGAGAAGTACGGTGGTCGGGTACGCGACTCGTCGGCGCGGTAGAAAATTAATTACTTCGATAATACTGGCGAAATGCGAGGTTTGTTCGAAACGATGATGGAGAGACGCGTTCCGCGGCGGATCGGCGTGGACAGAGGAGGGAAGACGCCGCGCAAT
The DNA here is from genome assembly GCA_929113495.1 of Andrena minutula. Taxonomy (NCBI): domain Eukaryota; kingdom Metazoa; phylum Arthropoda; class Insecta; order Hymenoptera; family Andrenidae; genus Andrena; species Andrena minutula. The sequence goes on along the minus strand of OV815995.1, from coordinate 5,540,960 downwards.
TTACTATACGTCGCAGTTGTGATACGCGCGCGGAGAAACGTCGCGAAGCCTTCGGGCATATCCTTCTTTTTGCTTCTTCGAGCCTCGTACCTCTCGTAATCCTATGCGCCTTATTAAGATGCAAATGTCATGTCAATTTCGCAATTCTAACGGACTCTCCGTGAGTACGCGCTCGCCGAGTTGTCTCTGTCCCTCTCTGGCGATGTCGACATGCGGTGGATAAGTAATAGAACGGAGCAAACGGCTCGGCAGGAATCACTGGCGGATTCTGGAGGGGAAAGAGGTATCACCGTGATCGACAGTCGTGCTCGCGGTTAAGGATTGTCGTGGGAGGAGTTTTCCATAGGACAGTGTCGTTGAATTGTTTTGGGAAAGGGATGGTTCAGAGCGACGAATGCGTGCGCTCTCGCGTTGGCTGTCGTCGCGGCCAGAAAGGCGCAGATTACACCGGCGATTATCGGCGCGAATTCGTGCTGGCTCGCCCACTCGCTCTTTATTTCCCATCGATCTGTCGACACGGTGGTCCAGAGAGCCTGTTCTACAGGATGTTTCAGGAAGGTTGGTCGAAGCTTTGCATTAGAAGTTGCGTATACCGAAACGAAGGGTTTACTTTATCCAATCGCAACGGTGGGCAGAGGAAACTTCCTGTTACGTTTACAGGCTCTCGGCAGAAGTTTTTTGGCAGGGAAAATCATCCTAAATTTATGCAGGAAGTTGAAACCGATACTAACGAAGTAGAACAGAATATAGCTTAGCCAGAAGAAATTGTGACATGAGGACACCGAAAATTTCAACGAGTAGGGTGACTGTATCTAATATCGCACGGCAAAAGTTATATCGCTGTCAATTGAATAATAATTGATATTTTTGCATGCAGTTCGTTTTAAAGTAAAGAGAATTTATTCATCTTTTAGGTATGTAGTATAAGTTAGAATCGTTGGAACCTACAAACTTTGGATTAGGAATTAAAAAACGTAAGACATGGAAAAATCCCGTCCTGAAAAAAATGTATCTAATATCGCCTACTCAAGAAATATTGATTAATTCATGAATATATGAGTTTTTAAAGTCATTTTCACATGTGTTTTTATTATTTCTCACACTATAAGTGTATTTTTATCCATCTTAGATTTTATTTTTATTAGAAAAATATAGAAATTTAAAAATATAGATTTTTAAAATTCTCTAAAATCTTTCCCTTTCTGTAATTATTGACTACATAACGCTGCAATTACAGTATGTCTTCCTACAAATGTTTAGGTACTAATTCGGTACATAACCGATCAATTTTAGTGCTTACTTTGCGAAATATAGCGAGTGGCGATATTAGGTACAGTCACCCTAGACAACACACTCGTAAAGTGGACTACCCACACAACGGGCACACGTGAAAAGATAAGCAGGTGAAAATCCTCTTGCGGCGGTTTTCGAGGCGTGTCTCTGTCGCTGTCCGAAGCTCTTTTACCTACACCCCGTCGCGATGCATTGGGACATAAGGCTGCGCGCGACAATAGAGCTACGCGCGCGCGTTTATGGATTACGTACCGCATACAGTTCGCAGTTTCGTTTCGGTGTTGCGTGCGCGGCAGGCACGGGCGCATGCGCGGCTAGCGCTGTAGAGCACACGCGCAGTCGCAGTCGTGAGAAGCGGTGAACCGTGGCTGCTACGGCGGAGGAGCATCGAAGGGGCACCGAGGGAAGGGGGCAGAAGGGGTGGCTTGAAGAGCCGGTGGAGCGCTGCTCATTTTCTGCCATTGTAAATTGATCTATTCAATGGGGCCCCGGCATTATCCCGTGCGGTCCACGCATCGTGTGCCCTATGGGGCCTCGATACATTCCACACGCGAGACCGTGCCCCGTCCCAGCGCTCCCTTTTTGCGCGCGCTCGCCACTGGATCGCCGGCTTTTTGGGTCGCTCTCGGGGGCTGCCTGCGACGTAGCAGCGCGGAGCAGCGCCCCGCTGCGCCGCGTTACGCGCGCATTGTTGCGGCCCTTTTTTACCAGATGGATCGGAGCGTCCCAGTTTTCGTGGCCCCGGCGCTCCGCTGCGAAAATTTCGCTCTCCTCCCGGCGTCCCGGTGCGCAGCAGCGCGCCTCGCTGCGTTCAAATTAATCGGCCGCCTCTACCAAGGGAGCATCCGACGAGAGCCTCTTTGCGGCCACCCGTCCGGCCAAACTTTTCCGCCACTTTGTCGGCGGTTCTTGCTCGTGCGCCGTCTTGTCGCGTGCAGGCCTGCGCAATTGGAGCACGCCACGTGTTTATCGCTGTTGAAAGTACACGGTCGAAGTAGCTGCGGCTTAAGTGTCTTCGTATCTGACAAGTGACGTCCAGTTCCCCTAATTCTATCGCGAAAGGTGATAGCCAAGCGCGAGCGATTCCTGTACGCGGAAATAGCGTCGATAAAGTGTCAACCCTGGTCCTTGTAAAATGCAAAGTAAGTCTGGAAATTACCCGTAAGCCGCCCGCCCGAACTGTCGCTAAATCCTCGGTAATCGAGCCGCACAGTGATCGAAAATCGAGAAAGCCTGGTCAAAACTGTAATTTCTAAAGTCACCAATAATTATGGTTTCACACCCCATCAGCGTTTTATAATCTATCTGGTTACTAATTATAGACAGTTAGAGGAAAGTAAGATTGTCATCATTCCCTACAGCTCATTCCAAAGTTGAGTATGCTCTTTGTGACTTTTAAAACTGATAGAATAACCATAAATTCAGTAGGTACTAATAAGTACAGTCGTAGGTATAGCAGAGATGGGTAAAAAATTATTTGATATAATAATTTCGTACACAGATTTTTATTTCAAATAATTTTTTGCCCATCTCTGTCGTATAGTTTATTTTGCTATAGATTTGAGACATGTAGCAACGAAGGGATGAAATTTCAATTAAAAAATTACATCCCCTGACACGACTACTGGTGACATTGTATTTAGCTAGAGATAAAGTTTACTTCCGAGCTCATTTGAGCAAAATTTCTTCTTCTCTCATTAAAAGCAATACTTCGGCTGTTGTGGCGTACCAAACAACGTGTGCCTATATTTTCCTATTTTTAAGAAATTCCATTTCATGTTATGCAGTGGTACTTTTGCCTTATAATTCGAAATCAGCCACCTCGAAAACCCTACTATACTCATTTTTGCACAAATCAAAGACCACCTTCATGTTACGACCAGGTTTTCCCGGCTTTCGACCACTGTTTACCGCCAGAAACGACCACAGAGCCGCGAACAGAGCGTAGGTCGGGTCCGAGACTACCAAAACGGTGTGCCACGTGGGCGTGATAGCCCTCGGGATGTCAGGACGACGGAATCGCGACGGTCTCGCCCGTGGCAGGCTGCGAAAGGAAACGGGCGAGGAGCCGGCCGCGCAAGGATCCGTTGGGATTTATTGGTGCAATTAGAATGCACCTCCGGGGGCATTAAACCCTTGTAAAACGTTGGCCCCCGCACTGACAGCCTGACTAATGCTGCCGCGAGACGTGGCGCGTCCACCACGCGCGCTACCTGCTTTTCCACCTCGTGGGTGCGGACACCGTTGCCTATGAATTCACGCGTTCTGCCCGCTTGTACCTGAGCAAGCGGGGCCACGGGGGAGACGCTCGCAGGAAGCTCCCATAGATCGTAGGAATCAGTGCCCGAGGGATCGCGAACAACTTGTTGAAAGAAGATAGGTGCGCAGCCGGTAGAAAGCTGTTTACGCGAACGATTTTTAACGATTCGTGGGCTCGATAACGAGACAGTAGGCGGGCCCCGCGGCAGCCTTCTGCCTTGCTCCCTGGCCACGGGGGAAAGTGCAAACAAGCGCGGAGCTGGATTATCATAATCGCGATAACGACACCCGCGACGTCTCTTTTGTCGGGCGGTGATCGTGAGCCGTGCGAGACCAGCGCCGACTTATCTCCTCGCTACCGGTTTTTACACCGGCGGAAGTTCACCGGATCGCTCGACCCCGGCGCGCCCACAATCCCACGGAAAAAAATTTAATAGACCCGCAGTTTATTGGCGGGTTTATTACACGCTTACGAATCGATGCAATTAAATGCGATTACACAGAATTCAGCGGTGCCAGCGGCAGGTTGAACGATCCTGGACGCGATACCGGCCTATCGATACTTTGCCAACGGCGCGTCGGCTCGATTCGGAGCTAATTAACGAAACGAAGCTAGCGCGAGGAAGCTGCCAGCTCGGTTCAGCTCCAAGCTTATCCTGCAGCGCGCTTCCATTGGACCGGTTTCGCGACGTTGCTCCCGCTGATGTCGTCAAAGAATTGTCTGCACCGTTGACCTCTTCAGGCTTCCAGCGGCCTCCAAGGCCTGTACGTGTGTGCAGGCTCTCACCTGGCTCTCCCCCAGGCTATTCTAATCGGGCGATCGTTTAATCGTTATCTCTCCAAGCCAAACACGCACTTTTGTCGTTATAGACGAGTACGTTGGGTCACCGTTCAGTTATTACTACTTCCTAGCGAGAACTTCCCTTCAAACTTCCAGCGCAATATATAATTTCCTGCTCCCGAGCGTCATTTGCGACTTGCAAAGGACTACGGTACCTTCTTTCTCCCTCAGAGTCTAAACCGTCGCGAACCGTGTCTTCCACGTTCCAGCCTGGCAATTACAGAGCCGTTTCTTCTCTGCCATAAAGTAGATTTCCTTTTACAATCCCCCCAATCGTGCTCATCGGATTAACTCCATCGGCTCGCGCGTTCTTCAGGCCCGTCGCACCTCCACGGGGGCAACTTTCGTCAAGGTTTACGATCCTACCGTCGGCCAGGTCACTGGGAAGGATCCCCCCGAAGTCAGGGTCCCCGGGGAAAGTCAACGAGCCTGCAAGTTCGCGTTGAAATCGTTCGAAACCCATGAATACATCGTTGCCTCAAGGTGGTCGGTGGTTCGACAGACACTGTTGCGCTGTTTTACTGCGTCCTCGTGCTTTCCACGAGGACTTCGGGCCCAGACTGCAGAGAGCACGGTACTCCACGGGACGATCGAGGCTTTTAAACGAAGGGGCTGTAAAGTTCACGCGGGATGCAATTCGTTTTACTACTTCGGAGACAATCGCTCGCCCCTCGTTCAACGACCCTCCGTAGTTCCTCACAGTGCTTCATTTTCCATCGTCCCAAGGAATTATATAATTCCTGGCTGACGTTGGCTGAAGCCGTGCCGTGGCTACGGATCGAGGGATATAGAATATAGAAGTTTTCGGCGGGCCAGAGGCGAAGGCGATGGCTGAAGCAACATCGCGCAGAGGCCAGCTGCTCCGTATATCTCTCGGCAGGATCGTCGCACACCGCTATGAACTCCGACGGGCGCCAGGGCGAGCAGACGCGTGCCCGGAACGAGAGAGCATTCTCTAAATATTATCGCACAATATTTTTATCTCGGCCTGGATAAGTTATACGACTAGGCGGGCCGCGGAATCCCGAAACGGCGTTTCGCCCCGCGCATCGATATTTATTTTCCTCCGGGAGCTGTACTTCACCGCTCCTCCGCCGTGAACTTAAAATATTAGCTGGATATCTCGTTTATAATTTCGCGGAATGATCGGAATCCCGGGCGCGGTGCCCCCGGAAGAAGGCCCGGGGGCGCGATACGAAGCAGATGTATTTTCGGTTTCATTCACGCCGCGTCGCGCCAGAAATATGGACGGTCTCCTCGAATATTTAACGGCGCGGAACAGTGTCTCGTTAATGGCACGCTCGTATTGCTTTATGCATATGCATGGGCTCGATTAGCTGTCACTCCCGGTGCCCCCGTCCTGGCCGCCTAATCGCGCCGCGATACAACCGTTCGAACCGCTCGCAGATAGAGGAGGCTAGAAGCTTTCACCTGGGCAACGTTTCTCGCCTTGCCTAGGGAAACGATTACGGCCCCCGAACCGGTAGACCTGCCCCGGCGATTTTTCGCCGATCCACTGCGCGCCGGCTACTTTTTATCGCCCCTCTGGTGACAGCGAGAACGAACGTCGGAGTCGCCGTTAACGGTGACAAAGGTCGAGACGATGTGCGAGCCGGAACGAGGAACGGCGCACGGGTTAAAAGAAGGAAAAGGAGCGGCGCGCACAGGGGCTGCTTACAATTTGTAATCGATGGGTGGCTACCTGCGCGGCGCTAGGCCGCCGCTCGGGGATCGTCGAAAAAGCACGGTGACAGGGACACCCTGCAAGAACTAGCTCCCCCCTACGAAGAGTTGACAGTATTTTTGTTCGCTGTACGAGACGCCTTCATTACCTATACACCCCGATGCGAGAGGAACTCCCATTCAGAATTCAGACTCATGAATACGCTCGAGAGGAGCCCTGTCCTCAGAATTCTCGCTTCTGTTTCGTGAAAGGAAGAAACGGAAGGAGAGAATCAACAGTTGGAGGGATAAAGGCTAAAGCACAATTCTCTGTGTTGAAGATCGCGATCCGATTTTTCGAATTCGACTTGGTCCTTCGAGTGGATTTTATTTTCTCCCTTTTACTCGTCAGAGGAAGTGAGTTACCTGCGATTTTGCTTTTGCTAGCCGAAGGCTAGTTTGTTAAATCCGCGGATAGCAAGTAGGGGAGACCGGGGATAGTTGACTAATGAGGTTAATTGACTAATTTCATTTAATTGTTGTATTATCGAATAAATTATGCTGTGATTCGCAATATTGAAGCATATGAATGACCAGCTTGCTATTTAATATGTCGCCGTGACAAAAACTTGCGTGTTCTGTCAGTGAGAATGAAAAATATAAAAAGCTCGGCGGGAAGTAAATATTTTTGTTTCGACTATTAATGAATTTTTGTCCACTAAGTACCGCTTGATGTTTTTTCATGAATATTTTGTGGAAACGTGATACCTTGATTATAATTTACGGTATTTTATTTTATCCGGTGCGTGGAGGTTTTGACTTATTCGTCTCACTACTCTAAATACAATAAAAACTACAACCTAGACTCAATTAAAATGGCTTTTAAAATTAAGCCTGTATACCTAATGAAATTTGTAAACTTTTAGTATACAGCAAATTAACAAAATACCAATGGTCTATTTATAAAAATTAGAAAAGTAAAAAATTAATCAACTAGCCCCCGGTGTCCCCTACTTTTTAAAAAGGCACTTGTAAGGACGATAAGCAACTCCCAAGTGTCGATCGAGGAACCGCGATCACGTGGACCATGGCTGGAGGAATGTTAACGATATTCGTCTAATCGGATCGACTGCGCTCGGTGTCGCGAGCGCGCAATCATGGTTCTCCCTTGGATTCCACGAGATTACGAAGCAGCACGCTTCTATCCAGCTCCGTTCCCCGTCCCTTTTCCAGCGCCCTTCTGGCCGCGTCCATTCCGTAAGAACTACCGGGGTCCAATTAAGAGAGCGATCGACGGCCAGTCTCTGGCATCGTTCTCCGTGATGCGTTTTGTTTCCATTCTGATCGGCACTACGCGGCGCCATGAAAATGCTTGAGAATCCCCTGCCTCCTCTCTCTCTCTCCCCCTGACCTTCCTCGTTGGTCTGTTCGCGTCGACGAGAGAATTCCATCGCGTTCACCGACGCGTTTCCGTTTCTATACGTACGAATTGAACAGTGGGGGTCCAATTAAGAGGAAGCACGCGAAGGAAATCGCTTAGAGAAAGACTGGCTGGAACGGCGAACCGTGGCCAGCCACCGGGGAGCTTGGGAAGGGAAGGGGCGAATAGACGGAGGGAGAGAGAGAGGCAGAAGTGGGAAGCAGACCGAGCGAGTAATGGGTAGATACATGCACGTGAAAGAGGGAAGAAGGAGACAGTGGTGGTGTGTGTACGCCAGGCATTCGAGATACGATCGTCCCCTATAGTTTTAATACCGCAATTACCACCGAGCCTAATTATCAAACCTCTTACCTGTGTGCTCGTGTGTTACAGATCAGACAAGAGAAACCCTACTACATCGCGGATCCGGAGGTGGACTCGCTGGTGAGTATTTCCTTATTTGCCCGCTGTCCTCGCGATAGAAAATCCTCCCGCCTATTTCCACCCATCGTTCACCATTAACCTGTTTCTCCCTCGCCTCGCGCCTAATCGTTCTATTTTATCCGGCGATCGCGCCAGGATACGGAACGCGCGCGCCGGGTGGCCAGCGCGCGTTCGTTTCGAAGGATGACGATGGAAAAGTTGCACGGGCCAGTTGCCCCCGGACGGGAAGCATTTAATTGTCGACGGTAATTACGGGAAGCGGGGACGTGCCCCGCGGAAAATCAAACCAGACGAGGCGTTGAAGCTTCCGTCGACGGGGAAGCCGCGGTTTCCTTCAACCCGTTTGATCTATTACGTTCAGTTGCCAGGGCTTATCGCAAACAGACTCCGATGTCTTGTTAGTCTGGCAGGGGTAAACGGTCAGATATTCATCTTTTTTTTCCATTCTTCGGTATGTAGGTACACTTGTTGCCAGACGCTGAATCGTTTAACATTCAATCGGGAAAAGTCTCGTCCGGCTTGATGCCTATTCCGATTTCGTCTCGATCCGGTAAGTCGGTCGGCGATCCGAACGGCCGCGGTAATTAGGGGAAAGAAACGGCCAGGGGACTCCTCGCCTTTGTTTCCTCGCGGCCGCTCGGCAGCCATTCGAATGGCAGACCTTCGAAACGCCGCGCCGGAGGAAGAAATATTTCAAACGACTCTTCGCGTTCACCGATCGAGATAACGGATAGTGGGGCTTTTTAAATAACTCGGGTGTATTCCTCTCGGCCAGACGAGGATGCGGACCGTCGATCCGCTCTCACAATCAGCCCGGCGTCGACCTGCCATTATGCTTGGTTCTTCTTGGGAGCTGTTCTCGCGCGGCTCGCAGGGCGCATCGCTCTTTTCCTGCTTCCCGTCTAGATTTAAATAATTGTGATAATTACAACAATCACAACGGAAGCTGTCGATGCCTGTATCCATGCAAACATCACTTCTAAAGTTTCCTCGAGAAATTCCGTAGCCTCCCAGCTGCCACCAGCGCTGCCAATGCATTTCTAGTAAGCAGATATTATTTCTGATTTTCCTCGGAAGCTTAGCAGCGCCTCGCGTTTCCGCGAATCCGCGCGATCGTAATTCAAAATTGGATACATCCAGCGCGTTAATGGCGAACCGGTGTACGGGTCCCGCTCTTTTTCGTTTTTCACGTGGGCGCGCGGCCGAAGGGACGCGGCGGGGGAAGGAAAAACGAACGACGGGGGGGATGCATTTCGTTGACGTTGCTCGCATCGTTGCCCTCAATTTTTCAAAATGTCACGCCCGTTATCTGAGCTGTCATGACGGCATCGGTCCGCGCGCGCAGCAAACATGTCCACGCAAGGTGTACCGGCCCCGCTTCGCATCTCGCGCCGCTGTTGTCACAACTGTCGGTCTGTCTCGATCTGCTGGAACGAAAAAAAAAAGCGGAAAAAAGAGGAATTGAAGAAAAAAAATACAGCGAAAAATAATGGAGAGGGAGCGGAATGGAAAAGCGACGGGAAAAACGCGAGCGGAATATTACGCGATTACGTGCAGCGACGTGTTCCAGAGGCGCGTTATCGGGCCGGCCTGGCTGAACACGAATTATGCATCCACGCCATAAACATGACAAATGTGGCCACCAATATTCGGCGCAGGCCGCGTTTCATCTGAATTTTAAAGAGGCCTTCTCTCGCCTTCAGAGGAGCGCGTGTTCTGCGCCACTCTGTGCTTCTATTCTCTCGAATTCCGAGGCAAAAGTGCCCGGGTGAAAGTCCATGTTTCTGCGCGAGAATCACAGAAATCGAGTCGCTTCCGTAGCTGAATGCTTTCTAGAGCTGCCTCGCCGTGCGTATTCCTGCAGCGAACACGCTCCCGGCGTAGTTTCCACGGAATATCGGAGGGTTTACACCGTCGATGCGCCGGACGAAATTGAAATTCCAGACGGAACCTTGCAGCTGCCTCGGGGAACGAAAATTTCAACCTACCAGGAGGAAAGTCGAATCCCTCGTTACCACGCGGATACGAGATTAATGGCGGCTCTTCGGAATTCGCTGCACCGTGTTGCCAGCATAAATGCGTCATTATCGAAGGTTACTTTGCTGCCTCCGTCGAGGTGGACGGCTCACGTGGGCATCGGAAATAAAACGATCAGGCTGCAAATGAGTTATTACGGCCGGCCATCATTGATCCAGTTACGACCACTATTATTGCACCTGTTGCTACGAAAGCAATAATTCAAAACGTTCCGTGCAAGGAGCACCGTGTTTCGCGTCTAAATGCGAGCGCGGTTACGCGGGGCAGCCTGGGCGGTCATTAGCCAGCGATTATTTTCCACGAGGAAGCGGGAGCTCGTTGGATTCGCGCTTCAAGACCGCACAGCGTTGGTATCGATCTGCATTCATCATTTTTCCAATTGCGGTGTCAATAGAAAATACGGTCTCGCCTCCGATCGTTGGTTAAAAAATATTCCCCCGAGGTCGAGCAAGAAAAGGCGAGTCGAATCGCGTCGGAAATTTTACGAACCTGAGCGAAGAAAGGTGAAAGAGAAGGGGGCAGAAACCATTTGTTGGGGGATCGAAAATCGCAATCGCGGCAGCGTTCTATACGCCAGAAGCCGCGGCGCGGCTTCATTACGTCCGTGGCAAATCGCAATCTACGAGCAATGAGCTTCTATCGTAAAGAACAGGCACGTAACGCGCTCGTGGTTTTTGCCCCCATCCCGCTCTGCCCCACGTATTCTTTCGCCCAGCCCCCCGGGGCCCTCTTTTCCCGTCCTTTCGCCGACGGTCTTTCTTCTCGCGCGTTTCTATCCCGCGGCCAGATGCTCCTGCACACCGTCGAGTCGATCCGCCCAAGCTTTTTGCCAATAATTTCGCGAAATGGAAAAGTCGAGATTGCTAGGGCATCCGGGGGACTTGGGAGAGGCTCGTCGAGGTTGCATAGGCTAGGGTGCAGCCTTTTTCTTGGCTAGAAGCGGAGCGTCACGCTCGAGCGAGCTGGAAAGGGATTCTTAGCGCGAGGAAATTCGGGGCAGCTGTGGTTTCCTGAAAATGTAGTTACAAAAGAAGCTGTCGCGTCCTCGAGGGTTTCCTGGTTTCGAAGTCGTTGGATCGAGGGTCGAGGGATTCACGGTTCAATCATTCGAGAAGTAACTTTGCAACGATTTCGGGTGCGGATTAATTGATTCCGCTTGGAAGACCGTTATCGTTTTCTTCTTTGGAACACTCGCAATAACGCGTTCGACGTACGCGTGTCGAGCAGTCTCCCGCCAGTACCTTTAACCTTCGGCAAGAGCGCGCAGAACGGGGTCGTAGTTGTTCCACGCCGGAAGAGGTAGGTACAATGGCGAACGCGGTAAAACGTGGTAGCGAGCCTCTGCTTCTCTCAATTCACCGAAGGTCAAGGGTTTCCTCGGGGTTAAAAGCGAGACTCCTCGCTCGCCCCCGGCGAATCTTTTCGTGTAAGGAGAGAAAGCCCCCTATTCTTCGCTGGAATCCGTGTTTTCCGTTGGTATGCGGATCTTATCCGAGACGCTCCGGCGGAACGAAAATATCCTGACCTCGAAAACTAAGAAAAGCCCTCCGTGCTCCAAGATTCCTCTTTCCGGCGCACTTCCAGCGTATTATTTCGACGCTCATCATTCTACATTTCAATGGAAATTAATAGTCACCACGCTGTTCAGTGTTCCGTTTACAATCCACGATGCTTCCCACAAAGTTCTCCTCCCAAACCAGAGCCCCTTGATTCAAGCCGCAAAGTTTCCCGCCTTTTTCGCATGACGAGCGCATCGGTGGAAGTGATGTCACGGTGGCAGCACGTGGGCGTACAAAACGGTGTGTGTCCCCGGTTCTTCCACGGCGTCGTAAACGAAACGAGGGAAGGAAAGATGGCCACGGAGCGGCGGGAGAGTGGAGGGCAAGCACGCGAGGGTTTACGGGGCCCCGGCGCGGCGCGCTCGAGGACCTCCGATGGGAGAGCAGCCCTCGCACACGCGCTTTAACAATATTCCTGCCCATTAGCATAAGCGAGAAATGAGCCAATGAGATGCTAATTGCCGCCCTTGCGTTTCGAGGATAATTATTAGCACGAGAGAGCACTCGGCTGTCCGGACGTTGGCCACAGCTCGACGACGTTCTCATGCCCGCGCAAAAACGTTTCCCGCGACACGATGCTGTCAGGGTCACTGTAGAACGCTCATTACTCGAAATAACAGAGGGGCAGGCACGTATCCAGAAAAAAAGGGGTATGAAATTTCTCGAGGCAGAAGCGGGAGGCTTCTTGATGCACGGAAGCTCTTGCTCTTCAAAGAAGAATCACCAAGGGACACCGTTTTACGCCAAAGATTTCAGGTGGCGACGCGATAGAACCATCACCAGGATTCCGCACACCGGTCAGAACACTTCATTGCTTCCCGCCTGTTCAATTTTCCAATCGCGCGCCCTGTACGTGCGCCTCAACCGCCAATCATCGATCCCGCCGTAAACAATTATTCTCTCCGGCGCAGGTCGATCTCCAATCAAAGTAACGAGCGCTCCTCTCTGCCGACCATCGCGTAACCACTGTTCTGTCACTTGGCTCGTTACAACAGCTACTCGGCCCATCAGAGATCCACGGGGTACCCAGTCCGGATCGAGCACGTAAATCTCGCGACTTGCGAAATCGATTCGGCTCGAAGGGCTCGGGGAAATAAAAGCCAAGCGACGCGCCACGGGATCGCTAGATACTCGATCGCGTTTTCGGTGTACGAGCTGTGGCTTGAAATTGCAACAAAATTGCAACAGAATTGGAATAATCGGCGGATAATTGGCCGTGAAGAAGGCCCGAGGCTTCGGGGATCACGTGTGAGAACGCGATCGCGTATAATCGCGTGTCGAATACACGGGGAGGACAACGCGTGCACGCGAAGAGAAAAAGAGACGGGACGGTTTCGTTCCTGGTGATCCTTGCGGCACAGCTTCGGGTATCCTTGGCTTCCAGGGTACCGTTACCAACCGTGCGCCCTTCTCGCACGCCGGCCCCCGAGAGCAGGATGCGTTTTGTGCCTCTTATTGGGGCTCGGCTCGGCGCAAGGTTGCGACGCCGTGCGGAGCCGGGTTTATTCATGGAAATGGAGCAGATACGAAACAAAACGAGAGGGTATAGCTTTACTCGCCGGTGAAAAAGAGGCTTCTAATGTTTCCTGGCCTGCCTGACCTTTCCCTCTCGGCTCTCCTCCGCTCTCTTTCACTCGGCCATTCGTGCTGTGCATCATGGGAGGAATTAATTGAGCTGTTCCACTAATCCTGCTGCGCTCTGCTTAGGGTTGGATGATCTTCGGCGATGCTTGCAGGGGATGGTCGACTATTTCTCTTTCACAGTGCTTTAGAATTTTAGAAAGTCCACAGTGGATGTTTTTTATCTGTTGCTTTTTTTCGAGGACAATGTGCCTCTAAATTCTCTGATTATTTGTCGTAGACCACCCTCCGCGCACGGGGGCGAGTCACGTTTAGAGTTCGGGGTATCTACGTTGTTTTTTGGCGATAAGGGAAAAGTGTTTGAGGAAGCAAGCGATAAAAACACTTTCATTTTCAAGCTCGCTGTTTTCCAGACTTCGAGGCCATTCGGTTCTTGGTAGATATTCGACAGCTTACCATTCTGACTCGCTTCACTTTTTCCTTCGTTGAATCTTCGTTTATACTCGAAAGAATGTCTGCTGATACCTGCTATGTTTATGCTGTGTTATCTACCAGCAATGAAGTGTGTTCCGTCACTCGACTGAAGAGCGGAAGTTTCGCGTGCAATTTTCATGGGTCTCCCGAATGAAAAGGCGATTAATATTCAATCATAGCAACGTGTAACTAATTGATAAACCGTGTGGCTGTTATCTGGTGCATGAATAAAAGATCCGCGCCGGAAATCATCGATTCTCGTTCAACCAGTCGCGGAATAATTCCAGGATATATTTAAGGCGTTATGATCCAAAATCGATCGGCCACATTTCCGCGCCAGGCCGTTCCCTTTCCTCGCGAAATCAGCTCCGTAATATGAGACACCAACATTCACTCGTATTTAAGGATGTATCGGACGTACAATATCAGACAAGAGTGTATGAAATTTGAAATACTTGAATATTTACGTTTTACGCATAGTAAATCTAGATGTACGGAATTCGAAGGACAGTTGGAGTCTTATTTTTAGTCCTAGGAAGGTATTTTTCACTTTACAAATGCTTTCTTGAGCATTATTTACTAAACTTTTGACAGTGAAAATGCCCAGAATTCACAATTTTCTCAAGTTATAATTTATTTCTTTAAAACGGTGTGGTGAAAACAATTCAAACTCGGTAGATATTTTCATCCACCCATATGTACAAAAAATTGAAAATATTAGCACTATTTCTTCAATCAGTAAAAATTAAAATCGTTATAACTTAGTAACCGTTTAGTGAATTCGTTTAAAATTTTTGGAGCACACCAGGAAGATTAAAAAGAACAATCTTGGTCCAATACATCCTAAACTGTCAAGCAACTTTGTTGATCGATACACTGCTCCATGGAAAACCTTAATGAGCGTCCCCCTGAAATAGTTTTAACGTCGTTTGAAGCTTCTCCAATAGCTATCTCGTCAAGAACTTCACACCCACGCCTTCTGACGAAACCCTACTCCCTCGAGCGCCTGGCTCCTTTTCGGTCGAGTTCGCAGGTTAGAAAGAAAAAGCTGTAGGAGACGTTCGTCGCGGAGACTCTTCGACAAGCCGAGAGGAAAAGAAACGCCTCGATGGCTATACTCGTAGGAGGGAGAAGCATGTGTAAAGTATAACGTAACAGAGGAACTGGCGAACGTTGCCACGCTGGTGGTCCATTATATTATACCGGCCTTCTTGGCGACGAGGACCCGGGGTTACTCGCAACTTTCTGACGCAAGATGCCTTCATCTGAATTGCCAAGACGTTCGAGCGACTCCCATATATCTGATTAGGTGCTCTCGAGTCAATTCGACCGGGCCAGAAAAATGAAAGACGAATGAAAGTGTCTGTCGTGTTTTTGCAGTAGAATTAACTCTGTTCTCGTAGATCAGCCATCGAGTGTCTTTATCCGGAATTTGCCAGAACTTGGCGATATTGCGCGTTGTTTACCTTGCCACGGGCGACGTTGAAAAATGGATTCGCCCGATGTCGTCGTGAAAAACACACGCTCGCCCGACTGCCCGGCCTTAGGCGCATGCAAATGCGCTCGCGCCCGAACGAGCAAGAATTCCGACGCACGCGACTTTTAACGAAGCGAGTCCGCGATCCTTCGCGCGCGTACAATAATTCCCGGGCGAGATAGAAGGTTTTGGTGGCAGTAGGGGGCGTTGCGAGCGGCGCGTTTCGCTCGAGGAAAAAAGGAGGAAAAATCGGGGCAGCTCGGTCGAGCGGGCTCGTCGTCTTTTTGGGCTTGTCGTTTGGCCCTCGTTAAGCCTGTTAATGCGGCCAAAAATATTTCGAAAAACGCAGGTGCTCGGGCGCGGGCTCGTTACACGCGCGTCCGCGCTCGTTTATCGTAAATCAGGCGCCGATTAACGTAATTGCCGGCTTGGACGAGCAAACACTGGGAGCACCGTATCGCCACGGTCTAATCTGTACGGATGGGAAATTGAAAATTTGCGGGATCCAGGCGAAAGTACGTTGGTGGAACGAATACTGATTTTTTGAGGGTTGGGAAATATCATCCCCGAAGATGTTTTATATAACATACTTTCAGTCTCTAAAAATCTGTCTACGAAATTAACTTGAAGAATAGATGAGTTAGAGAATCAAGATCAAGGCCCGCTATTTTTCAAATTCTCTCTTTGAAGAAGTCTCCCTGCCCCTCAGCCTTTCTCTTTCCTCCTCCACGGACCACCCAGGGATAGTCTCGCGATAACTTCTTTCCTCCCTTTCCCCCAAACCCCCTACCTTTCCCCTTGATTTTCTCCTTTTTCCTGGGTCTCCTCCGCTTTCTTCTGTCCGCTTCTCGTTCGAAGAGGCACGGTGGCACAAGACCTTTCCACCCGTGTCCTCTCGCCCGTAGATCTCTCCTCGTGTTTCTATACACGCGCGTGTGCCTGTATACATGTTCCTATACGCACAGCTCGCGGAGGCGTTCTTTCCACGCGGCCACGATTAGGTTGGGTTAGGTTACGGCTAGACCTCTCTGCTTCGGCAGTGACGTTGCGTCGACTCGCCGGGACTATAAATCTCCGGCTATTAAGACGGCAGTCCGCCGTTTTGATGGCCCGTGCCAGGACGCGCTATCATCTTAATACGTCGTCATGTGCGCGACTATCCTGGAGCTGTTGCGTGTCGCGAAAGCTTCGTCCTAGGAAAGCTTCCTCTAATCGAACTTTCGTTGTCCTGCTTGATAATCGAATCGACGCGTAGAATTCCATCCTCTACAGAGTGGAATCCCCGCATCAACGTTGGATGTTTGAAAAATATTTTATAACTGAATAAAGGCGATTTTTTCCGTAAAAATGTAGGGAAAAAATTTATTCGTGTGTAACTTCCACAATTTTTGTTTAAATTCATTGTCAAAGTTCCACTTTGTAGATTTTGGTGTACAAAGCACTCGCCCCAAAGCATTTTGCTTTCACATGATTGGCTCACAATTTTATATATTCCAACGACTTTTTTGTTGTAGTTACTTACAAACGTGTCCACAATAGATTGTGAAAATCACGACTAATAACGATTATTTGGTATCAAAGTAACTTAGCGTCAAAGAAACTAACAATTTTACGTATCCATAAGTCCACTCCCCCTCAAGTTGATTGCACACATCGGTCTTGTATACAACAAGACGTTCCCCTGGCAATTGCCCTCGAAGAACGCAACTCGTGTTTAACGAGAACGCGTTTCCTAGCATCGATATTCCAAGAGGGTTAGGTCTGCTGCCGCAGCCAGGCTGGTCGAGCGTGGAATCGGTGAGGAACGGTGTGTTTGTCGATGGCAAGTATCTCGCAGCTTAACAATATTTAAATATTGTCACCTCGAGTGTCTCGGCGCAGCGAACGTGCCGGAGAGTCGTAGATAAACCGTGCCATGCTTGCACAGCGCTCTCGGCTACCGTGTACCGCGGCTTCTTCAACCTTTTTCTCCTGTGCACACAGAGGAAAACGATGTTCGGTCGTCCCCCGTCGAAAGTGCCATCGTTCCATCCTCGAAACACCCGCTTCTGCGCCTCCCCGCTCTTCCCTACTTCCACCGTATCCGTCTTCCTCCACGAACCACCCCTAAAACATGGGTTTCCGTGTTCCCCGAGTATCCTACAATTCGTTGTAACAATCTCCACCTATCTTCCGCTCTAAATCTACCCTTTCAAGCAGTAACTTTATTACAACTATCCACTTCTCTCGCATAGAACCTCGAAATTCTATTATTTAAGAATATATTCCTCGAAAAAGTAGGCTCCACAAGAGCAGTGCACGGATTCCATCCAGTGCATCACAGGGAGAAATTAAGAAACTTTATCATTACCAGCTGCCCCCTGACACTTAGCAGAAGGAAAGCGCGCGCGTTAAGAAAAAGGCCCCGATAAGGGGCCCGAGCAAATGGCCAATGAATAAGTCACACGCGATCGTGACAGTGGCCCGAGATCGGTGGCTGGAAATTAATTACCACGGAGGTTGGAGCGATCGCGAAGGACGACGCCGGTGGCGAGGCGTCGACGCGGCGTTTTCGACGCGAAGCCCCGCCGATAATGAAGCGGTCGAGCGGCTGCGGCTCGCGGAGCGGTCGAGAGCAGTCCGTTAGGGAGGAGACGTGCTCGTAACGGTCGACGAAGAAGGGAAGAGGAGCAATCGGCAGGAGGACGCCCGGGCTCGTAAATCACTGGACATCGATAAGAGTCGTCGCGGCGTCCGCGCGATGTCCCTCGTTAATAATTGATACAATTAACGAGCATTCATTAGAGCCGGCCGCTCCGTGCGCGCGTCTATAGCTGAACGAAAGGAGGATGCATGCGAGGTGTGCCGCACACGCGATTCGCTTTTGTTTCGGGTCACGTTCTCTTGCTTCGCACTTTCCTCCCTGGTGTTTAACCCACCGCGTTTCTATTGGGATTTAATCAAAAGAAGCGTAATAAAGGGTAGTCACATCCGAAGCACAATATGTGCAATGATCCCAGAGTACAAAGGGTGAGCGAAGCTCGTTGAACTTGGTGGCCACGGGCAGTGTTTCGTCTAAGGGGATCTCTATTTGTTTGCAGTATCCTCGCGACGGATCGACGGGCGAGCAGTGGCTCCACGATAAAACGTTCCTTCCTCCTCTAGCTACTTCTGTTGTTCCCGCCAGGCGATAACAAAGAGCGGCTTCGAAGGCCGCGCCGGAGAATTCTGCACTTGGATCGCGATTCAATTAGCGCCAGTCGATGGCTCGTGGATCGGTTACAATTATTAAATCATCGGGGCCTCGTTTCGCCGCTGCCCGCGCAAGACAGGAGGCGGCTGCCGTAATTCATTTCGCTTCTTTCGCGCTCGCGCGCCAGTTATCCATATTTCTATTTAGTATCACATCGGTTCGCGCCGCGTCACCCGGAGATTTACGACGTCGTAGATCCTCGGTCGGCTGGAAATTCTGCTGAATATCGCCGTCGAGGAGCTCTCGCTTCTTTCCCTCCTTTTACTCTCCGCTGCTTGGAATCTTGCGCGCCTGTCTTCCTCGTGGCTAGGGTAGATGCCTGGTTCCAGAGGTGCAAGATCAGATGGCTTATCGAATTAATTCATTAATCCCTCTCAATAACGCAGCACACGCGGCTTCATGAATCACACGTTGCATCCAGAAGTATGCAGACGTGATTTTACAAGTTCTTTCAGCTGCATTGTACGCTTTTTGCTTCTCTCCTCGCTCGTCCACTTCTGCTCGAGCTCTTCTTTTTCTCCGACCCTTCCGAGCGAGAACTGATCGATACCGCGTATCTCGTCTGCACTTGTGCAATTTTCGATCGAGAAGTCATCGGACGAGCACAGCTATCTGCAGAGAGCCAAGCGCGCAATGCCAGGCGGTGCACTGCGTGCCATATTCTTGGACGCTTCGAGGGAACGAGGGAAATGTCACCGAGTGGTGACTATTTTTGCTGGTCGGTCGTAGGATGGTGGAACTACCGAGACATTGGGTAGAAGGTAATCCTCTGATCGTTTTGTACAGTGTGTCTAATTCTGAAGCGTCACGACCCGTCTCGTTCTCTTCAATTTGGACAAATTAGTTGGCATTGACCGAGTACATTGCCGGCCAGAAGTTTTCGACAAGTTCTCCTCCGCGAGGAGTAAGGGAGCGTGGAGTAAAGAAGAACGCGGGGTAATCGCGAATGCGATCGTACGGCGATTTAAAAATCAGGGATTTTTTAATTTTCATTACAGGCTTAGACAAAAAAATTAAAAAACTACCTTTACAATTTTCTTTCGATATTCCGACCAATTGCAATTTTTTCTAACGTAGGTACAAAAAGAATTTGAAAAATACATTAGGTACAGGTTGAAGCAACATTTTTTAAGAGTTGACCATTGCAGCCGCGTTTTCTGTGCGACTTCTGCGATATTTAGCACTCTGTTCGTGATTACCCCACGGCAGTCGAGTAATCACGAACACCAAGGGTTTTGCTTTTTCACTATAAATTTGATTTTTATTATAATCTTTCAAAAAATCGTCACAGTACTTTATAGATGAATAGTTTAAGTATATTTCTAAATAATAAACAAATTCATTTCTTATATAGTTATCGTTTTGTTTACTTTTTTGCTTAGGTGTTCGTAATTACTCCATTCTCCATTACAGCTCAATCTTTCTCACGCTCGCAGGCATTTCCCAGTGGTTTCCCTTAAATAAATAAATAAATAAATAAACACTTAACACAGTCGACTGTACATACTCTCGCCTATATTCTTAGATGCTAAAGAAACCCTCTCGGTGTGCGAACGACGCACACCTATCTTATCTACAACATTACACCGAAACGCAACTAAACCCAGCATAAATGTATAATAATCTATGCACCGAGCGGTTAAAGCGTTCAATTAAAAATGTTATCGCCGGCAAAACTTCTCGCTAATTCTCTACAATGTGTCGAGTGTTCCCATCGAAAGAGAGAATTTCCTGATAAAACTCTTACAGGTGTTCTAAAGTAAAAGCGACGGCCGCGAACAAAGGCGGAAAAAAGGGGAGAGAAATCAGTGTGCGTGAATCGCGGGGGCCTCGTAGGGCTCATTTACGCGCGTACGCGCGCATCTCCGTATCTCTGGCATGCATCGGATACGCAAGTGCAGCGGCGCTCGCGTGGAAACGACGCCCAAGCGGAAAAGGGAGGGTGGAAACGTTCGGAGGGCGAGGAGGAGGAGGAGGAGGAGGAGGAGGATCGACGGGAAGAGGGGGAGGTATCTCGCGGGTGGCGGAGGAGAAGAGGCCTGCGCGTTGTCGGGCGTCGCTTCCGACTGCTTCGTCCCTGCTGGCTTATAAATAACACCATCTCCCCGTTTCTTCGCGCGTTTCGCAGTTTTTCTCTTCCTCCTGCCACGGCGGCCCTCGACCCTCCACCGCCCCGGTCGCCGTTGCAGGCCTAATTAATATCACGTGATGAGCGATCGCGGCAAAACATATCCAGACGAAGAAACAGAAAGGGGGGCAGAGAAGGAGGGAACGAAAGCATCTCGGAGAGATACATCGATGACGGAGTACCACGCGCGCGGGAAAGCGTCGCGAGAGCATATGAGAGATATTGCCTGCGAGGAGGGGGAAGAAGATGTTGGATGACCAAAAGTGTGGGGATCCCGTGGCATCCAGTGTCTACGTGCGACGAGGCGAGGGGTCGCGAAGCGTGTCGCGTCTGTGATCGCATTCGATTAGCCGCCGCGCTCCGTCGCCAATAAAACGGAGCGGGGAAATGCGAGAATCGAGTAGGCCGCTGGAGTAGATAACGGGGAACGAGTGGAGAGGAACCGAGCAGCAGCAACAGCGGCAGCTCGGCCAGCGCCGCTGGCCCAACGAGCAACAAAACCGCCCCGGGGATATAGAGGACACATTGTGTGCCGCGCGGCGGAGGCCGGCGAACGAGAGCAGAGAAACACGTCGTGGCGAATCGACTCTCGCACCATCTCGTCAACGAGCACTCTCGGGGGCTGCGTGTTGTGTGTTCGTTACCGGGGCCCGATACCATCTTCTCTTTTTCTCTTTCTTCTCGCTTCCCCGGCGGCGTGGCTGGCCGCGTCACTTTTTCTTCTCTCTTTATGCCTTGTTCCTTCGGCACCGCCGCCCTTCTTTCGCCCGTCGACGTCCACGTCGTGCCCGTCGCGGTCCCGATACTCTCTCCCCGCCGACGCGACGCCTACTCGCGCGTCGCTCTCGGGGTGCTGGGATAAACGCCGGTGAAAGTTGTACGGAGGAGTTGGAGAAGCTCATTTATGAGCCCATCGCGATGTGCGGTGACATCCGAGCGTTCCACACGGAGGACGTCGCGGGGCGTTCGTTGAAGAAGCGGCTGCTTCGCCAAGAATTCCATCCGCATTTCGATGACTCGTATGAACTCTGTCGCTAGGTATCTGTGATAACTCTTCCCGCACCAGGTTCCAACCGAAGAAACTCATCCCAGTAGATCCCCAAAGCGTCGTTCCACTTCACCTCAGGCCTCCTCCTCGCTCCGTCCACCCAACCAATCGCGTCCCTTCCATTAAAGGCTGATTGCGAATTGTTCCTATCGAAATGCACTCGCACGCATCAGGCGCGCGCGCGGTTGGTCGTTGCGTGGCGTGTTCTTCGGAGCCAGGGGAAGCTGGAGCGGAGGAGGTGAGGGAAGATGGGAGAGAGAAGGTAGCAGGAGAGAGTGCCCCCCAGGCTTTCGAGCGGCAGCAGTCACTATCGGCGGGAGCACTCATCGTGGTCGCTTCGTTATCGTTCGCCTGGAATCATAATGGACCATAATTGCATAAATATAATGTTAATTAACAATTAAGATTGCCGCTTTGCCTAATTGAATCGCCGCTTCTGCTACCACCGGGGGCCACGGGGACCGAAGCGGGGGCCTCGCCTCCCCGCGCGATGGGGAACGCAGGCGGGGAGGGTAGGTGATTGCGGGCGGGGGCTCCGTGGCGGCTTTAAACGCTACGGCGTATCGGAAAATTATGCCGATGGCCCTGGTATGCCTCGTCCGCCGGGAACGTGACTCCCGTTTAGAAAAACGTATTACTAAACCGAGGCATTCGGAGAAACGCGGGGAAAAGGGGGAGGCGGCGTTCCGTTCCGAAGCTGGATTCCATGCGCGAGTAGATAGCAAAGCTAACCCACTCGCGAAAATTATGCCTACGAGAAAATCGCGGTGTATCGCCCCTCGTTAATTGCCATCGAGGAACACACTGTAGCGACTGCTCTCCAAGTAGTACCTTTTGCTCCTCACTCGTCCAACGATGTACACTTTCTCGAGGTATGCTCGCCTTCGGCTCTACACCTACCTATCACGGTCGTCGAACCGGTAACATCGATCGTTCCGTGCGGAACACCGAATTCAGGGACGCAATTAGCGGGGATGCAGATGCAATAATAATTAATTCTCGTTAATCCCCGCGGAGTGAATCGAGCCTGGAGCCGCGGGGAATAAATGGAAGGCGGCCGATACGCCGCGTCGAATCCTCGTCGAAGGTCCCTGGAATCGTCGTTCTCCTCGCCAACTCCTGCCCGGCGTATCCCTCGCGGTGTGTTCCTCTTTCCCTCTGCCTCTCCTCCTCTCCCCACCCTTTGTAACCGTCCTCTCGGTCTCTGCCGAACGAATTTCATTCGATTTCTTTTTCTTGTTTCAGATGGTCCAGGCGATCCAGGTCCTCCGGTTTCACCTCCTCGAGCTCGAAAAGGTGAGTGGCTTTCACGATTCCGCTGGTTTCGCGGCAAGGATCGATCTCGCTGCTCGACTTCGGCTGTCTGACTGAAATATTCAGGGGGATCGATGCAGCGTAGTTCAGCGTTTGACCGTGAATGCATGGTTTATTAATAAGCAAGGTCGTTATTTCGAGATCGTGGGTAACGTTTGATTGTCCTATGAATTAATTATAGCCGCGATCGGAGGAGGAATTTACCTCGACAGCGACCCAAATAAGACATCGATTAGTTCTTTTCGGTGATCTTCGAAATGTATTTAAAAGCAACCGTGGCCCCGAGAGACAACGGACCCTTGACATTCGTTAAAGATTGCGCGGGGAATGTCAAGCTTCGCAATAATCGAAACGTATGTACAGTCTAGAGGGCACGAGCGCGCTTTTCTTTTGAATGACAGCAAACCGAATGTCAACGCCTCGCATATTCCTGCGATTGCTGGAGATTACCGTGCGTTTCGCGGATAGATAAGGGGCTCGTGACGCTTCAAAGACAACTGTTACGAGCGTAGCACAATTTTCCGTAATTGTAGTGAAAGCCACGCCACCACCCGTCATCGTCGTCGGCTATGGTATAGCTTAGCCGCCGACTCGAGTCTAGTTCTGCCACATAAGTGGCGTCATTTAGCTGTCCAATGGCCGCCGCCAAGACCGACGGACGTGTTGCCCCTTTCACGTTGCTCGCATTAAATCAGCCATCTTTCACGACCCGGGCTCTCTATTTTTCTACCTCTCTCGCTAGCGGGACTTTGTTACCTGAAGCGCCAGTTTCCCTTCGCGATTCGAGCGTCGCGGATCGTACCCCTGTACCGACTAGAATTTCTCCGACGATCCTCTTCCCGACAGGGGTAGGAATTAATAAAATTAATTGATACCGCGCTGGCCTCAACATTCCGCGCGCGTTCTCGCGGACCGGATTAATATTATATTAGAAGACGTCCGAGTCGACTGGTTTTCCCTGCGCCGACCATTGATAACCGTTTTCGACCAGAGACGGCGCAGGGCATCGGAAATTTTCGAGGGGGCTGTTTGCGCGTCCGGGCCGCTAAGAATATCGGGGCGGGCCCCGTTTCGGCCGGGCGGTTTTTGCGGCGATATTTTATCATACGAAATAGCGGACATCTATCGCATTTCCATCGAAATGGCAGCTGACGTGGCGGCAGCCATCGGCTCGCCGGGGAGACGGTGCCCCGTGCTGTTCCCTCTTCGACAGGCCCGCCTGGATCGAGGAGCCGATCCTGCAATTTTATAGCAATTTTCCTCCTTTGCCGCGATTACATTATTATAAAGGCTGGAGCTGCCTGCTGGCGAATTCGAGGTGGCTGAACACGCCGGCCAGCTTGGGACCGATACGCCTCGTATGGCGGAGTAGTCTTCTTCATCGATTATCGAGGCGTTTTCACTCTTATCTTGTTACCTTACTTCGTGACGCTTAGTTCTTCTCGGCTATTGCAATTATCGCAATTGATTCTTGCGCTCTGTTAGGGTGGATGTACCAGTAAATGAACATGTACCAGTGAATGGACATTTTAAAATGAGTAAAATAAGTTTATTAAAGTAAGCAACTAATTAATTTTTCACTTTAAATAAAATCGTGGAGCGGGATATGTCACAACAAATTCATTTCGACACTTCATTCTGTATTAAATTGATTCATATTCTGTGATGACATATCCTGCACCACGATTTTATTTAAAGTGAAAAAATACCATCGAAATTGTAGTACAAGAAAATTATTTTTTACTTTTTAGTGCATTTTTAATAAAATCGTTTAACATAAAATTTTTTTTATATATTTTTTTAATTTCTTGCTTCATATTGAAACAATTTCTGCAGCACATGGGATCAATCGCGCTGCAAAAATAATTATATAATATTATTCATTCATTAGCCTTAAGTGTTCATTTACTGGTGCGTTTACCCTACCTTACTTCGTGGTTAGAGGATCCAGTACCAACCCCTATTTTGTCACACCATGGTATCATAAACTTAAATAGTGTCGAGCTGAAGTGTCCACTGCTTACTACTAGCTGCCAGGGTACCTACCGAACAGAATTCTGCATTAGATTCTCAGACCAAATCCTCCAAAATCGATCCAATACCCGTAAAAACTGAGCAGGCGGACATATCAATTACCCCGAGGATCCGTTCGTGAAACCCCGTTTCTCCAGAACCTGGAATACGCCCAAAAGTTAATGGAGGCTCACT
Source organism: Andrena minutula (assembly GCA_929113495.1). Taxonomy (NCBI): domain Eukaryota; kingdom Metazoa; phylum Arthropoda; class Insecta; order Hymenoptera; family Andrenidae; genus Andrena; species Andrena minutula. The sequence goes on along the minus strand of OV815995.1, from coordinate 5,515,983 downwards.
CGAGAATCGGTATATCCCGTATGCATCGCGCCCGTTTGCTTTTTCCTCCGAGGAGCGGTCCTGGCTCTACGATCCCGCGGCCAGCCGGATCGTCGAATTTATTTCCCCGCGATCGCTGTCGAGATATCGCGGGCTCTCGAACGGCCGCGACAAAACCTGGCCGCAATTTGGCACGGCGCGGGTCGCGCTGGCATCGACGGTAATGAAGATTGAAACGTTCCCGGGTCCCGGGGGCCCCCGGAGACGAGCCGAGCCGAGACGATACGAGACGAGACGAGACGAGAGACAAGACGCGAGCGAGCAAAGCGGAATGCAGCGAACGCGCGATGAAGAAGATTCCATAAATATCTGCGCTCCGAGCATGCGAGAGATGAGGAGGTGGAGGAGGAATGGGGCGGTGAGAGGAGAGGCAGAGAGGAACGACGTAAGAGGAAGAGAGGAGAGAGAGAGACAGAGAGGAATGACCAATGGGGGGAGAGGCATGGTAGCCCGCGGTGCTGCGCTTCGTGCATTTAACATTTTCGAGCCAATCGCGTATTAGCATAATTACGTTTTGCAGGGGCCCGGTGCGCGGAAGGAAGGGCCGCCACTTCTCTCCCTCTCTCTCTTCATTTTTCGTTTACCTTCTGCCATCCTCCGACCCCCTTTCCCGCCCGTTTCTCTTCCCACGTCGGTCTCTTTTCTCAGTTCGCAGCGCGCCTTGCATCTTTGTCCACCGTCGCAGTTTTCCTCGCTCCCTCCCTGTCGCTCTTCGACCTGCACTCGTGGCGGTACGTACCACGCCATCACCGGTTAGAGAGCGGTAAATTTCTTATGGGGTATTATGGCGTACAGAGCATGCCAACGGGATTCATACCGGCGCAACACGCGGACAAACCTCCCCCTCCGAAGCAACTGGTTCTAACATACAACACAGCCCTCCTCGTCGGGGACCTCCGCGCGATTCCTCCCTGTCGGTTTCGAGCGGCAGGACATGTGGGGTTTTTGCATACGTCTCGGGAGACGGGACATCCGGGTCTGTCTTATTGCCGAGAGTCGTCCAGAAGACTCCACTTCCGAGGAACATCTCGCGACCTAAGATTCCGGTTGGAATACGGCTCAGCACTTCCTTCTCGCGACCTTCAATAGTAGGATTCACCCACGTTGCTGTGCCACCACTGTCTATAGACCTTTAAACTGAATTTGACCCTGCGACATCAAACTGTAGGGTAAATCCGGGAGACGCAGTGGACTTAATATAAAATGGCTATTAAAACTAATATAGAAATTACTTATTTTATTAGAACAAACTGCTGATTCAGAAAAACTGGTCGATATCTCTATCTAAAAACATCTCTACTATCTTGTTATTCCAAACATTTGACGAAAATAAACTTAGAAATATATTTTAAATACGATTTTCTACACCGCTGTGTGACAAAAGTGGTTAAAATAACCTCAATTTACCTTTTAAAGCCTATAAATCCAGAAAAACACAGAAGGAAGCGAAACGACGCTATTCATTCAACTGTTTGGCTTCTAGGGAAGTAATGTCTCTACACTTTAACGCATTTCGACCAACTCCCCGGCCCGACCGCGTCTCCCGGATTTACCCTACTGCACTAACCAACGCCAGCAGTTTACCCGTTTGCTAACTTGACGCGTCGCGGCTCGACAGCAGCGAGACGTGATCGACGGTGTACCGGAAATGACGGGGACCGTTTGGCTGGTACACACCCGGTATATGGGTATACCCTGTGCGTGCCGTAAGGGGTGGTCAGGTTGTGAATCGGGGCCGCGCGAGAGGAACCGAGACAGACACCCCGAAACCTTCATTACCTTCGGCTTCAAAGGAGCCCATTGTGCCGTAAATGGGGTTCGCTCTGCGCTCCTTTTTTTCCTTTCCTCGGTTCGCTCTCGTACGTACCCTGGATCCGTTCCATTCTTCGCCGCTTGCCTTTCCGAGAGCCCGTCAACAGAGGGAGGATGGCGGAAGGAGTGGGCCACGGAGAGAGACACTTGCCCGCTCCTCGTTCCGTTCCTTCATTTACGTAAATTCACGAGTAATTTCCTGGCCAGATGAGAGGGGTGTGGGGGGAGCTCTCGCGCTGGCATAATGTCGCCTCGTGCGGAACCACCCCTCGCACGACATCCACCGCGAGCAGAAAGAACACGGGCCGGAGAAAAGAAGACCAGAATCACCAGAGGGGGGGACCGTTTAAGAAGTCTTTGAATCGAGAACTCGTTCGTAACGTGGCCCCCGCGGCTGTTCCTCGGCGACACGCTTCCCTGTCCCCCCTCCCCCCTGTAATCGCGCCAGCTTGAATTTTCTCCGTCGAAAGAACCCGCGGAGGATTTATCTGTGTACGCTCGACCGAGGAATTTCTCGGGAGGGGGGCGAACGCCGCTCGAATGTGTCCGCTGGCGGGAACGGGTGAAATCCGGCCGACAATTTCTCTTGTGGCGCGCGCGTACAAACCGACACCCCCGTGTCCGCGGAGCTTGTTAAATCGGCCATAAAATGGGAATAATCTCGAGTTACAGGCGACAGCGTCGCTAGGTTATCGCGCCCGGCCATCGAGTTTCTTCTGGCGCTTGTACACGCCGGGGAGAAGAGCCACCTTCCGGTAATGGCGTTGCCTCTGGTGTCGCGTGTACGTACAGGAACACGAGAAGCGTTCGCGGCCACGTAATGAAAGCGATACCCCTCGCGAGACGTCCTTTTATTTAGGGGGTTCCGAGGGAATTTACGTTCGACTCGCGTTTGATATCTAACCCTCGAATCGCGGTGCCTCGAGGTGGAGGCTAGAGACAATCCTGGTTCCTGCTAGGATCTGTAAGGAATCGCAGATCAATCATTAATGATATCCATTCGATTTTATTACACGCGATACGTTTTGTAATACGTAGTTCCAAAGCTAGGGTCTTCTTCTGTGATCCCAGCCTTAGTCGGCTAGATAATTCTAATCTGGGTAATTCCATCGATAGCAAAGCTTTCTCTCCGAAGACAGGGAGTAGGAGGGAACCACGATCGAGAACGCCGCTGGAAACGGCGATCCTTTGAGACACCCGATATTTTCCGTGCCCCCGCAATCCTTCCTCCGTCCCCGACCGTTGGTAGCGTTCGTCGTATCAGAAAATCCGAGAAGGTGGTCCCCGCTTCGGTGAATTAGATACCAAAGAAGTGCACCGTGTTCCACCTAGCGGTATCCTTGGCTCTAGGACTGGGGGATACTGTGTCAGCCGTGCGGCCGTGCGAACGGCGAAGGGATATGGATATATTCCGAGGAGCAGAGGAACGCAGCCCTACTTGTCATTGGATCGGGAACGTCCCTGGTCCTTCGAGGTCCTCGGCAGCTTTTCGAGAGCATTTTCGCGCGGTGTCCAATTTCCCACCGATAGTAATCCCGAGGCTGTTCACCTACTACTTGAAAAATATAAAAATAGTAAAAAATCGAAATCCAGAGCACAATACAGTATCTGTTTTTGTTATTAAATAAGAACTTTCACTGCAAAAACTATTTTCTGCAAAATTATCGAATACCAATAGTGACGCTGTTCCTTAGCACAACCAGCTAGAATATGATTGAAAAATCATGAGTCTCTTGTTTTAAAAGTTTTTCGTTGCATATGCTATACTTGTTTAGTCCCAACCTCGTGCAACACCGGCGTAAATGTTCAAATAATTTAGAACTATTTTGTTGCAACTATAGTAAAAACGTAGCGCTAATTGTAATAAAAAAAAAAATACAAAATTAGCAGAAATTAGGACATTTACCTTATGTATCGTTAGGGACTCGTTGGATCCTGTGTCAACCCGCTCGAGATCATCCTCTGCGGTGTAGGATGACGCGATTCAAAGGGTCGATGGTTGTCAGAAACCCGCGATGTATCGTGTTCTAGATTACAAGCAAATTTTTGGGGGTGCAGGATTATCGACTGCTTTATATTCTTCTATCGCGCGTCTCTAATTAGCAATCCTCTTCCGGATGGTGGTTATCTCTTACCGCCCCAACACCAGCTCGAGTTACATACACTCAACGAAACTGACCGGTGATCCATCTTTAAAAGGTAAAGGCAGTACAGTTGCCCCTGCAAAACGCGCTAAAAAATGGCTCGATATCCGTGTTCCCGCGCGCGAGAGGTCCCTCGTCGTGGTCGGGTGTAGGCGAGCATTCTGCGGGCGCAGGCTCCTTTCGGCGGGCCAGGCGAAGCGGCGGAGGGAGCGAGAAGAAGGAGAGAAGGAAGGATGGGGCCCCGTTTCTTTTCTTCGGTGAGCATTGTCGGCCGGTTCGACTCGACTCCCGGCGGATCAAATTCTAACCAGTCCGGCATTATAGCCGCTGTCCTTCGAGCTCCCCCGCCCCCTCTCTCGCCGCCCTTTCGTCCCCGCGTTAAAGAGAGTCTAGTCATCTCGAGGAGGCATTGTGTTACCACGGCCGGCTCGGTACCTCGAGGAAAATTCCGTGGAACCGTGCGTCGCTAGGTACCCTCGAGCCAGCTAGCAAATGTGACCTCGCTGTCCGTACACGCGGCTCCTTTGTCAGCTCCCGCTGAAACGCGAATTTCCCGTGGAAACTGAGCGCGACTGTACAGGGGGGTGACAGGGAGAAAGAGAGGCATTCGTGAAATATCGTATGCAACGTGTATCGAGCTCCATGCTCGAACACTGCGATCTCTCGAAAGAGGATCGCGTTCGATCAACGAGCCTTCCTCTGCTCGCATACGCTTAACGCATGATAAACGCGTGCATTGTCTACGACGGTGTCGGCGTTAGCCACGGCCTTCCACCCATTGGACGGTGCCGCCTACGGCAAACATGGCCGTCTTCTCTATTACATACCTATAAATGCCTAATAAGAAGAAGGCCGTAAGTATCTGGCTAGGATACGTTGCAGAAGAGGAGAAGAAGCCCCTGGTGAACAGGGCAGGAAGAGCTTGCAACCAGAGGGGCGACAGGCCGCCTCGTAATGCGCCAGCCTCCCTCTCTCTCTCTCTCTCTTTGCCTTCCTGTCCCTCCACCCCGTTCGATTTACATATAACAAGATAAGCGTTTTTATTTGCTTTTGCTTATATAATACATTTTTTCTAAACCGAATCAAGCGGGGCCAGGCCGTGGCGAGTCGGTCCTACGAGGGAGAGCGAGAGAGTTAAGGATAGGTGGGGGTTCGAGGGGGAAAGCGGGAGGAGGATGAACCGTGAGGAGGACGGTGGAGGACCGGGTATCCTATAGGCCTGTCAGACCTCATTTGCATACATAACATTCTGGTCGACTGGACACCGGTCAGACCTCCTCTCTCTGTCTCTCTCGCGCTCACCGCGGTGGATGCAACGGGTCTTGTCTCTCGCTGGCGGACCGCTTCCACGGCCTCGAGATGCAACGAACTCCTCGACAGCCTCTCCTCCATCTTTGTGTATCGATACCCAGCGTGTTCGCATCGGGCGGATCTTTTGGTGCCTTCGGTTCGAGGTTGAAATACCGGGTGGGAATGGTTTACTGGGATCGAGATCCGCAACGGCGAGGGGCAAGGATCGTTGGATAGACTTATCGGGGGGGGGGGGTTAGGTGCCTTGCGGGCTAAGAATATTAAAGATGAAATAGTAGCTATAATGAAAGATTCCTATTGCGAGGCCCATCTAATTGGTACACATTTGTTCTGTTCACAGGTGCACGAACTGTGCGACAACTTCTGCCACCGGTACATCAGCTGCTTGAAGGGCAAGATGCCGATCGACCTGGTGATCGACGACAGGGAGAGCTCGAAACCGCCGGAAATCGGGAACGGTTTGGACGGCGGCGGGCCGAGGAGCACCGCAGACAGCACCAGCCACACGGACGGAGCCAGCACGCCGGACGTCGTGAGTACCTCACCATCGTCAACGTCTTATTATCCGCACGACGCGATCACCCCCCACCACCACCACCACCACCACCACCATCACCACCACCAGAATAATAATAACAATAACAATAATAATCACGCCGGTATCGGCAGTATCGCCACCACCACCCCCTTGCAACTGAGCCAAAACCAAAGCCAAAACCACCACCCTGCGCCGCAGTCGAACACCACCACTACTACTGCTATTACCCCAAGTAGCGCCGCCACAACTCCCAACTCCCTAAAGCGTACGCACCAACAGATGATGATGGCAGCCGCGGCGGCATCCGCGATGGCCACCTCGCCGCACGCAGCCGCATCCGCGCCCCCAGCGCACGCGCACGCCGCCCTCGCCGCCTACCACAGCATCAGCTCGGCCGTATATCCGTGCTCGTAATAGACGCGACTTCCGTGCCGATACCGCGAGACCTTTTTTTCTCTTCTCACCACCCCTCCACCTTCTTCTTCTGCTTTTCTCTTCTACTTCTACGTCGTCTACTTCTTCATCCTCGTTCTCTCCTCTGTCGACGTCGCCTGGAGCATCCCCCGCATTGGACACCGACTCGGAGCTGCGGGTTCCGAAGCACGCGCCACCAGTATGCGTCTCTCCAGCGTGCTCGTGGACGTTCTCTGTTCTTCGTCGACTGTCCGCCACGTAGCTCGACCTAGGCTGTTCTCTCTGCCGCGTCCACCCTAGTTTCTCGATTCTCGCAGCGAGAAAAGATCGCGAGCTTCTTCCGCGTGACCAGCGCGTCGCGATGGTTCGCTCGCTACTGACCACGCGTGGCGAGCATCGCGACGGCGCGGTGCTCAGCGTTCTCCTCGTGCCACGTGGCCCAAGACGAAAGTGCCCATCGGCCAGCTAGACACCCGAGGGCTGATTTGTGTACCTAGCACCTGGGGAACGGTCGTTCCTCGCCGTTCAGCTGTCGCGCGAGAGAGCACCTCTTCGCTTCGACGTGTCTCGAGGATCGGGCCGCGAATTGGTTGGACTGGCGCTACTTGTCGGCATTTCCAGTACGTTGCTGACGAGTGTCTCGTACTGCTCCCAGCGAGGGACGGGCGTTACTTTGCTTGGCACTTGGCTGGCTTTTGAGTTCATTCACGATCCGTCTCATTCTGTTTCTCTCTCATTTTCTGCTCCACTTTACGTCTCTCTACATCTCTCTGTTAAGTGTTGCTCAAGCCGTAGAACCGACTCCACCTCTCGTATCTACATAATTACACACGTTCAGACTCGTCACTCGTCCGTTCGACGTCGATCTCTAAAGGCGCCGGGAGCCGTTGCTCGTCGCGATGGAACGCGGCCCGGGTGCTAGGCAATCAACGTCTCGACCGCCCCTAGAATCGCCATTCTAGATCGACAGCTCGCAACACGGTCCGCGGCTAGTTTCTACTTAGTCCGCTCGTGCAGTCACGATTACGCAAGATCGCGGCGCGCTAGCGTAGAAGAATGCTTCTAAATTCGTCTCGAGCCAGACACACCAGCCAACCGACGACATGTTCCGCTTTCGAGACACGTCCGGGAGGCATCTCCTCGTCCCGTGTCCGTCTTTGGACCCAACCAAGCCGCGCGATGAGCTATTATAGCCGGCGAACGGGACATCTTATGCAATCGATTCCGCGCAATTGGCCGCTCGCTTCTTCCACCGGGTGTCGAGCCTCGCGGTCCTGGAGAAATCGCGACGAGGTGCACGTGCACCGAGCGCCACGTGGTCCACCGATATAGGTACGCGCTCTCTACCCCCTTTCCTTCTGCAAGCTTCCCTCAAGGTCTCTCGCGGTTGCGGCACAACGCGCACGGATCCGCGAGCTAATCGGGCATTAAAGGGCGCGCAGGGCACGCGTGGTCGTCGAGGGCGAGGAACGCGCGTTCGTTTAGGGCGTCCGAGGGAACGAGTCGCTGAGATCGTTTCGGGAGCTTCTTTCGGCGCGATTCTGTTGCTTCCACTGGGTCGACAATGTTTCTTTCTTCCCCATTTTTTTAGCGAATCCGACCATTCCTCCCGGAAGGGTTGTTTTAAGGGAACGAAGGCTACAGGTCGCTCGGACTGTTCTTTGGTTCTTTCCACTCTGATACCCGCTCGACGGTCGTCGAGCGGTTAGGTCTTCGCCTCTCGCGACGGCGAATAGCGGGTCGCGTGGAGCTTCTTTTTTTTCTTTTACCCTCTCCCCCCACACGTTTCCTAGTTCCGTTCGTGAACGATTCTTTCGACGTCGTGACAGCCGCGCAATCGATATCGCGGGTTTACGTCCACGCGGTGTATACGCTTTTTATTCGGAGCCTCGCCGCGAACGTAGAGGGTCGCGAGGGGATTTCGCGCCGAGGGGCACGCGCCAGAGATGGGCAAAAAATTGTTTGGAATAAAAATTATTTGAAATAAAAATTTCGTACACAAACTTTTATTTTAAATAATTTTTTACTCGTCTCTGGCTTGCGTCACGGTTGCGCTCGAGGAACGGGGAAAGACGAGCGACGGCGGGGAGGATTGGTAGTCGCTTTCGAGTCGCGAGCGATACGATTAATTGCTAAACGAAAAAATATTAACCGTGATCAGAATATACGTAATAGGATTAAGGCTTCTCAGCGTGACAAGATGAATTTTCTGTCTATTTTTGAACGGTACGGTTCGAATTAACTTAAGAGTACGCACGCGCGCGCGCTAGAACGACCGAGAGAAAGGGAGAGTGTGCTTGATGAGCGGATGCGCGGAGAAAATGTGGATCCACGTTTGTGAAAATCGTAGCCGAGGTGTAGACGTCTAGTTTCTAACTTATTAGTAGCTTCGACTAGCGGTTAAACCGGGTGAATAGAGCGCGATTACGATGGAGAAGGACACGAAGGGACACACGTTTGCTAGCGGTGCAGAGCTAGAGAGCGATCTCGACCGCCCCGCTTAACATACGCCGCGGATCTTCGCAGACTATCGACGCGCGCTTTAACCTAACGACCACGTGGAACCCTGAACCGGTCCACCGCGTAGTCGACGATCCGTCGAGCGTATCTTAGGCAGGGCTCGTCGACGAAATACCGCGGATACGAGGCAGCACGGAGACGCGAGGAACCCCGGGAAGAGATCGAACGGAGCGCGATGCCCATAATCGTACGCGAAACTCGACCAATTTCGATGAACCACACTAGGTCTCGGTACTCGTAACTAGGGAGTTGTGTGAGGTACAAGTCCTGGCCGGCAGGGCGCGCGAGGTCCACCCCCCAATCCCCGTACTTAATAACCCTTGTACTCAGCTGAAAACGAATGAAAAACCTGTGCAGCCTGGCTAGGAGCCGAACGAAAGAAAGGGAAAGAGAGGGCAAGTGCCGAAGGAGAGAGCCCCCAGCTGGTGCCCCGCCGTGGAGCTCCTTGACCCTGGAATTAGCATTTCCTACACGCGAGAACCAGCACACGCGACACACACGCAAACACTCACACATACACAAGCAGCATACAGGTACACGGGACACAGTCGTCATGAATCATAGCAGTACACGGGAGAGAGAGAGAGGGAGAGGGAGAGGGAATCTTACGCGCCTCACGCGCGAGCGTTCGAGTCGAATCCAGTGGTACATGTGCACGGTCCATTGACAGTGTACAACAACCACACGACACGTACGAAAAAGAGAGGCGACCGTAAGAGAAAGGGGACACGGCGTACTATCGCGCAGGGTCCACTGGGGAACAAATGTTGGCCCCACACGACAGGTACGTAACACGGAAACAGGGTGAAGGGCGCAGGGCACCAGAGGAGAGCGATCTCCGTCGAGGCACCGGTCGTGCAGATACGCCGGCCAGATATGCCGGCGCTGCCCGATTACGATCGGAGAAATCGAACAGACGGGCAAACAAACAAAAAAAAAAATGGAAGTAGAAAAAAAAGAAGCAAGAAACAAGGGTGTACGGAGGTCGGAAGGTGGGCTTCGGCACCAGTCGGTCGGAACCCTAGTTACGAGTGCCGAACCTAGGGTCGAGAGACCTCGACGGAAGGTCTCCCGACTGTCTTACCTCCCCGTTAGGGCCAAACACCCCCTCCCCCACACCCCCACAAACCCCCTCTGGAAAACGACACACGGTGGAGTGTCGTACGGACTGACCACGGAGGGGAACGGAATCCGCTGCGACGGCGGATCGGGAACGAGAACGGACGCCGTGCGACGCCCGTTCCCTCCGATCCTCGATGATATCGTGTAAAACGTGTAACCACACCTTGCAAACGCATTTAGAGTGCGAACCACCGACGCTCAATTTGTACTGTTCCCCTGTTTTTACCATTCGTCGCGTATGAATTGTACATTTCTTGTATTTGTGATGACACCTTCGTTTACTTGTTTAGCGTCCTCCGTACGTGGATGTTTACGGTGATGCGTGTTTAGAGAGTAATCTTGTACATGGTTTGCGCATTCGTTCCCGCAGCGAACGAGAGGTTCTTTCCTCTTTTGTACTATTTCGTTCGCCGATTGTTCTCGCGGCTCCCCCCCGAGCCCGCAAAAGTACTTAAACGCTCGCTCGGACCGTCCGGGAGTGTTCGCTCGAGATTTACGCTTAGAAGAGACGCCGGACAGAGCGGAGGAGAGATTAAAACGTGAATACATAGTGCCATAGGTGCAGAGCAGGCGCTCGCGTGCGCCCAGACTGTGTACTTAATTAACGATATTCGTGGGAGGGACGAAGCGGACGGGGCCGTTGTTCGGGACACTCGTTTCGGGATAGACGGAAGCCGTTACCAGGGCGAATCGGGGGAGATCCGGGTGTTTTTCTTTTGTGAAACAATCGCTTCTTGCCTCGTACGCTCGGCTCGCCCGCGGTCGCGAAGTTGACACCGGGTTTCAGAGGGTGAAGATCGTCTCGAACATATTTTCACCCCCTTTCACCGGGGTATTCTTCGCGACCGCGGTCGAATTGTTCTGCAAAAATACTCGCTGGATGAAGTCACGCGTACTCGGTACATTTACTATATTTTCGAGGCGTCGCTCGTGGCCTCGACGAAACCGAGGGAAATCGCGTGAAATCGTGCGGAATCGATAGTTTAGTTCGAGCTTCGTCGACGCTCGGCCGAACTGTGGCCGCGAGAGAACGATCGTTTGTTGAGGATGTCGCGCGTTCTCTTTTTTAATTCTTTTTTTTTTGATAGTGTTACGTTTTTGTTTCGTATTGTTTCTGCGGTTGTTAACGTTTTATAGCGGGGAGGAACGCTGCGTTTCCGGCGCGATTGCTTCGGGGGATTCGATCGTTTGGCGTGTCGCGTACGGACACTTGGAGATATAATACACGCAGGCACGCGTGCATACGCATACACGACACACGCATTTACGGCAAACACACGCGCGCTGTTTCAATTAATCGTTTGGCGCGGACGCGCGCGATTATAGACGCGCGCGCGCGTTGGAGGGGGAGGGAGCGAACCCCTCTCGCTGACACATCGACGGACATTGTGCATGTATGTGTGTTTACGATTACAACTTTTACTAGGCTTAAGGGAAGCACGATGGATGAGAGAAAGGAAAGAGAAAACGAAAGATGATTACGACGATAATGATGATGATGAGAGGAAACTCAGCCGAACATTGTATACGACTAGCATTACATAGCGATAATATATTACCGATAATGATACTTGTTTAAACTATTGTCTCAATCAACGTATTTTCATTATAAATAAATGTTAGCCTTGTTGAGTTAAAAAAAAGATTGAAGAACGGAGTACTGCTTGGTAATTTCCACCACAACCGCCACGAAGACGCAATGGGGGAGACGTCCGCTCGAAATTGCAAGCCTAGCTCCTTTCCTTCTGCATGCAGAACACCTTCGTGTCCATTTTAAGGGGGGAGTCTGGTGCGACTAGCTGAAAATCGAGGCATTTTTCGGGAATTTTTTTTATAGAAAGTAGTTAATCGATATTTTTGAAATATTCGGGATATTGTATTATCAGGTTAAGGTAGATAAAGAAAAAAATTTATTAAAAAAGAGCGGGAAATAACAAAGTTATACGGGATTATGCCTCATTCCGTTGACAACGCAATTGTTCCACTGCGGGCAACATAGCGTCTTTTGGTTTCATCTGAAACCAGAAATCGAACAATTTTCGTTTATTTAATGAGTGTACGCACAAATCGTATAAGTTCATAACTTAAAAGATGCAAAACTGAATAAATGGCGGCCTCTTGAATAAAAAGTTCACTTTTTATAACAAAATTTTGCCTTAAATGTGTCAAAAAAAGTTATTTATTTAAACAATATCATTATACCAATAGCTTAGCTCTGTGAAGGAAATGTTCACAAACATCCGTGCACAAGACCAAGTCGATTGGTAGAATATTTTTCGAATTATATTGCCCGCAAAATGTAAAACTGTCGTTTCGAGAAAAACACATTTCAAGTTTTCTGGTAACCTGGTGCTCCGTAGCAAAACCGGTTATATCCGCTTTAATTTTTCGAATTTCTTTTTGCGGTTTTGTAACCATATTACCTCGATGTTTAATTATTAATTTATGCAAAAAAAATCGATTTCTTCGACCCGCTACACCAGGCTCCCCCCTTAAATCGAGCCGTCATAAGAAGACCTCAGTCGCGATAATTTCTATCGGTTTAATTAAATTCGGCGGACACCGCTCTGCGTCGCCTGGAGATCGCGATGACAGGGCGGATCCGTTGAACCGCAACAGCGGTCATCTCGGCTGCGAATATTAATTGAAAGACGAACAGGAAGCGATCCCCGCGCGATAACAGGTCCATCGAGCGCGCGTGTCCAAGGACGAACGCTTATCGGCCGAAGGACGACGATATCGATCTTCCGGGGGCGGAGCCAGGAGCAGAGGACGATTCCCAGAAGGCATTCCGTCGACGAGGGAATATTAGCCGAAGAGCACACTCTCCTGGCCTCACCAACGCCGCCGTCATAAATCTCGGTTAACCCTCCGCTAATAAATATTTAACCCTTTAAATTTGCAACAACCCTCGGCGTGTAGCCATTTGCATAAGACTTCTATTTCATTTACACATCGCATAATTGAATATTTAAATTCAATTGCCCGCCGTTACGCGCTCGCTGTTCCGAGCCGCAAAACTGCAGTAAAACTTGTAACGGGGCCACTTTCCTTGCCCACCCCCGCATCTTCCACGAAAACCACCCCGACTCGGGCCGCGTCTAGCATTCTCCGCGGCACGATCGACCCTTGGAGAGCGGTTCGAGAATATTTCGCCGCCCCCAGGGACTGCCGAGGGACAGATTCCTCGGTCGGGGAACCGAAGATGCCACTTCACATATTTCCACCCCTCCCCTTTTTATGCCTGCCTCTGCTTCCCTCCGACTGTCCCATTGCTCACTTTCGCTGCCCCGGCAAACTTTCCTCCTCGGCTCCTCGCGGTATTCAATCCCGACGCGAATCGCGTCGCGTTCCAATGGCCAAATTAAAACCGAGTGGCTCCTCTGCCCCCTCGATTTTCTCATTTTTTTTCCTCCTCGCTGGCTACCTCCCCTTTGCCGCTAAATATTTTTAGAAGCATTTCGTCGGATGACGGGAGCGCATACGCGCCACGTGTCGAGTTCGTTCGTGTCTCGTGGTGAATGTCCTCGCGCCTCTTTCTCCTCCTCCTACTTCTTCTTCTTTCTCTTCTTCCTGCTGTTCGGGGTCCCTCCGCCGTCCGCAACCACGAGATCTCTTCTACATTCTCAGGACGGCATCTGGCGTCGTGGCACGTATATACGGCCGTTAGCACTTTCACGAAAGGGATTACCATTGTCACGTTATTCATGCTAACGATGATCGGCCGAGATCGGCCGCGACGATAATCGCCGTGTCACTAAAATCGAGGAGGCGGTCATTGTGAGCGACATACTGACAGCATAATAAATTATCCTCTTCTCCTCCTCTCCCCCTCGCCTCTTCCATCTTACTGTCTCTCTTTGGTCCTCGTTCTCCATCGTTCCCACTTGGCTTTTTCCCCGCTGTCGTCGACTCCGCGTCTTCCCCTTTTGCCAGGACGAGCGACGGCGCTTGTGCGTGCACCGTGGTAACGCGATACAAGACGCTCCGGCACACCCGTTCTCAACGATAATCGCGAAGACAGGCACCGATTATATCACCGGGACAGCGTCCCGCTCATGGGATACCGTTTATTGGACCTGTTTCACGATTTCCCGGTACGGGCGTAGGCAAGTGGAGTTCCCTGATCCCGCTAGGTATTCCGAGTCCAATTGAGTGGCAAGTGGCGGGGTGTTGTATAATCTACGGTCCCGAGTGCATCTTCGAGGACGTAGCGTAAAGATATCTACTTTAAACATATAAAAATTCGCATCAATACATACCTAACTTTATACTTAGAATATAATGTCAACAACTCCTCCCAACTAAATACCTATTCGCGAGCCTCCCAGGACAAATCCCGCTGAGCTCGCGGGCATTCTCTTTTCCGCGCTTCCCGACCGCAGCCGCCGCAAAGGAAAATCCCTGACCGCGCTGGGGAACCGCAAAACCGCTGCGCAAATGGCGCGCACGGAGCAGTTCCCGCGCCGCGGCAAAAGCCTCCGCTCTTCAAGGTGCGTGGCCGTCACACGCGCGGCTTTCAGGTGCACGCCGATCGACGGCGGGCAACGCGATAAGCGTAACGGCCCCCCTTAACCAATTGCAGCGAGCGGGTATCGCTCGCCTTAGAACCGCCCATCCGTGTGGTTAAACGACGACGAGGAACGTCGTCGAGGTCCTCGTGCCTCGTTTCCCGCGACCTGACCGCGCGCAAGGCGTCTACCACCCGCGCGTACCGTGCGTGTAGGACGAGCTGAGGACGTCACGCGATGCCGCTCGTAATCTCGCTGGATTGTGGAAAATTACCGCAGGGCGGAGTGCTCGGGTTCTCGGTGGAATTCGTAAACACGTGGAGTTGAATTGTATTAAATAGTCGACATTCTGCAGTTGATTTTTCAAGATCCGAGGATTCTTCTATACTTGCGATCTAGATTATTACTCCGAGTATTGGAATTACGGTTATTTCGAGCGATCCCCGTCTTTGTTCCAACGCCGCGCACTCTGTCGAGCTATTGTCTGGCGGAGCCTCATCGCGGAACTCCTGCCAGCCGATCGGTCATAGACACGGAGGGCAGCGAAACGCGAGACATCCGATAATTACATCGCTCCACCAGCTTACGTCAGCTGGGGATGTATATTTTCATAATGTAATATCGTTGCGCCACTTAGGGGTGGACTTTCTTTTCTGGAGGGTGGTCGTGGAGCGGATGCCACGCACAGCGGGCGTCAACAGGGGGAACCATAACGGCGGAGGGTAGGGGGAGGGGGGCGGAAAGTGCGTCGGAGGGTGTTTTGCTGGTAATTGGTGCCAATTTAATCCTGCCCTTCGCCCGACGTAGCCTGTATTAACGCTAAGGGAGGAACAGGAGCCGCTGACGAGGGAGGGCGATCCGCTCGGTGCTAGAGTTCGTCCACACCCTTCCCACGCCACGGTGTTCCAGACCACCCCTGCCGCCGTTCCTTCCACCGCGACGAAAACACGCACGCACACGGGGTGTCTCACGAATAAGTGATCAACCTCTGCTCACCTGGGGTGGAAAGGTCGTAGAGGGACTTGTTGTTTGTAGCTGGGGTTTGCTAAAACGGCTGGTCATGTTAAAGCTGCAACCACTGTTATTCCGCGTTGCAGTCTCATAATCAGTGTAGGTTGTACAAGATAGAGGATCGGGAACGTTGGGTATTTGGTATTAAAACAGTTGACAGCTAAGTTCGTTTAATAATTAAGGAGGTACGTAGATGTAGGGGAAAGACATGTGGGATGGTTGATCACTGTTTTGGTTTTTTATTAAAATAATTATAATGGTTTGGTTTGTTTGTATTTAATTACTTAAGTTGTGATTCTTAGAGTATTCTCAATATACTTGCATAAATTTGAGAGTTGAAAACTAATTTTAGTTATTGAATTTTAAACATTTTCCGGCAGTGACGTTATGCACAAGTATCCCCCACTAAAGGGGTGACTTGATCGGTGAACTTTAAGAGTAAATAACACATTAATTTTCTAAAAAATATTTATTATCTTAGTCAATAACGTGGAATAAAAGGAATATCATATAAGAAAGTAAACTTTAACTAACTTGAAAGAATTATTGCAAAAATAAAACCGAAGAATTAAACTCTATGACATAAAACAATATAAATGCATTTTTAAAAGACATTTCACTTAGATATCATCAAAAGATTTTCCTTCTCACTTTCTTTGCCGTATTTTTCTGATTCATTAGCCATTCTGTTTTTTTTCTGAGACTTTTTCACCTGTTCAAGTATCCCTCACACACTGATCAAGTATCCCTCAATGCACTCGATTTGAAAAAGGTGAAAAACTAAACTTACCTTGCATATTTAGATCAATCAATAAATAGCTTTAATACACCAGAAATTGCTGTGTTTACTTAATATATTCTAAATTATTGAAAATGCAACATTTAGTCGAAAAAAGGAGGAAGAACAAGGTGACTGAAATATTAATTTTTTTACTACAGATAAGATCGAAGTTTCTAACTACATTATTCTATGTCCCCACAAAAAAAAACCGCATCGTCAAGTGTTTCGATAATGCAAACTAATATAATAATTAAAAAACTGATGTGATCATGCATCCCCGACGATCAACTATCCCACCTTTCCCGTACAAGGCGAGGCCTCGAGTCCCAGCGTGTCGAATACTGCAAGCGAAACAGGATGCGAGCGAAGGGAGTAGCTTAAGCTTATTTCCGCGCCACCCTGTACAAACGCGTACACCCACGAAAACGCGGGGCCACGAACGCCACGTGCTTCTGCGCCCGGGATCGGGGATGAGTGGCAGGAACGCGGCACAAACACACATCGGGCACAACCGTGCGTGCTCGTGAGAGGCCGCTAGGAAAATATAATTAACGGTAATCGCTCGCGTATATGGCTCGGATTAACTCCGGCGGGGAAGCGAGAGGGTGCCGGCCCCCGCGTCAAATTCTTCGGGGTTATCGGATCGAATGAGTTTTCCTACGGGATTACCGGGACCTGGGGCTGGGTTCGCTGTGACCGCGCGTCGCTTCCGGAAAATTGCCACCCTCGCGGCACCAATGGACGCCACTCCACCGACAATCGTCGTAATTCACTTGTATAAGTTGTGGGTGGACGACAAACGCCGCTAAATATATCATATCTTTTTTATTCATAAAGCACTGAAACCCTGAAATAGTAGAATTATCCGATTGATTCTGCTTCTCAGCACGCAGACCGCGAGACGCGAAACCTCCCCAATTGGAAATATCGAAATCCACCTCGAGAAGCTCCGTCTCCCTTAACGAGCTTACTCCTCCAAACACGAGGCCCTTGATCGCCAAGGTCACCATGGACCTTGAATTTCGAGTCCTCTCCATTGTTCCACGGCGGATCGGTTTCTGCCTCGTACCCCTGACAGACAAAGTTCCCCGCGACTTGGAGCCGGAGGGACGAGCCTCCGCGATCGGGGGCCAAGAGGGGGGAAGGAGGTGAAACCGAAAGAGTCGAAGCGGGAATAGCGGCATAAGCGGGTCGCGATGGCGACGAGAAGCGAGATGGATGTACAGCGCGGATCTGCAGAGGCAAGAGAGACAGCGAGCAAGCCTGGCCAGCCAGGGGAGTAGGGGGAAGGAGATGCCAGAAGATCTTGTATGCAAATTCCCTCGGTGCATCTCCGTGGGATCCTGGCGGGATCCGTGGAGGATTAACGGGCCGGCTCGCATGAAAGGAAGGAGAAGAAGAAGAAGAAGAAGAAGACGCAGAAGAAGAAGAAGAAGAAGATGAAGGAGGAGGCGGAGGTAGCTCCTCTCGTCTCCGTCTTATCCCTCACTTCTCTCGTCTCCCGTCCCTATTTCTCCCCCTCGATGCTCGATTCTCGTTCCTCGCTCCTCCCGCCTTCTCGCGCTCGTCCTTCGATCCGCTCGGCTCGCCCGTGGACCGCCAAATAAGAGAAGCTAAGCGAGCGCGTTTGCTCGCGCGCCGACGGGTCCACGGGGCGAGTGGCCCCCGCGCCAAAGAGAAGAAATAGCGCGGCGGGTCCTGCTGCTCCCTGCCAACGGGGAACGAACCCGAGAGAGAAGAGATATATACATTCCGTTGCGCCGATGCCGCCACCCGATCTTTCACCGCCTTCTTCCCTCGATCGTCCCCGTGGAAACCGAGAAATCCGCCGGGCGGTTCTTCTGTCGGCATATATCCCCCGCGCGGATCTCACGCGCAACCTGCATATAAACGGGGGAGAGGCGCGAAGAATCCCAGTGCGCCGTCTCGCGGGTTCTGGCTCCGTCGCTCGCGAACCCACCGACGATCGAGCAACGAAGAGAGGGAATCAAAGGGGTCGAAGGAGGGGAGAGGGCCTGGCGAGTGAGCGGCCAGGAGGTGCGAAGAAAACTATTTGCCGAAGATTTTTGCCCGCGACGCGGCGTTAGATATACGATCTCGAAAGAACCACGCGGATACGTGAGCGGCCTTCGAAAACACGAAACCTCCGCCATTCACGTCACCGCGGGATTTTATCGTTATTGCCGTGTTCGGGTGGGGCAGGAGACAGGGGGGCAGGAGAGAGGCGCGAGTTGCACGCCGACGGGGCGCGATTTTCTTCAAAAAGAATCGTGTTCGGTGCCCCGCGAGCTCTTTTTGCCCGCGAGTAGATTCCGCGGTGGCCAGCTTCTCCTTGGGATTTTTCTGACAAGTGGTCTCTCCGGCTGCTGTTGGCTACGAGCCGTTTCACGCTCTCCCGGAGTACATTCCGCTCCTTTGCTCGGCCGCTTGTCCTTCGTGTCGTGTCCCCTTTTTGCGGCCGTTCGACGGCCAAATCGAAACTCGCCACCTTTGCGACAACCTTCTTCCCTCTCCTTCCCCTCGTCACGTTCCCCGGCGGTCGTGGCTGCTGCTGCTGCTTTTTCCACCGGGCTGATTAATCGAGCGTCACCGCGTGTCGCGAAATTAACGCCGCGAGAATGCCTCCTGCGTGTATCCTTGACCGCGGGTAATCGAGCCCGCTCGCATAAATCCTATTAGAGGAGATCAGAGGGGCGCGCAGCACGCCGCGCCGCGTCCGTGTACGTGCCAGCACGCGTGTGGACCCCTTTCCTGGCGAATCCACGGCCAACAAACAGCCAAGGCGGCTTTCGGCCCTGGGATCCGCTCGAGAGGGACCACACCACGCACCGGATGCATTCGGGTAAATCGAGCGCGAGAACGACCCCCTTCGACTCTCCACGTCCTCCGACTTCCTGGCATCGAGAAAACTCGGGCCACTCGACTCGCCGGCTATAAAACGTCAGCGTTGCCCATTCTTTCGCCCTGGGATCGAACATCCAACCATTCGGATTCGTAAACTTTTTGGAATGTCGCTGGGGGATGAGATTTCCCACTCCACTCGCGCGTTCTTTGAATTCATAACTGGGTCGGGTTTCTATAGTAGACATGCTCTTTACGCGTTTAACATTTCGCGAATTAATATCTCGTGGGAGGAATTGAAATACCATTATTCCAGCAATTTCTTGTGCCGATAGGGAATAGTTTCTGATTGGTTTCGAGTACGAAGCTTCGATCTCGAGATGTATGCGATTAAAATTTCAGTGTCAGACTTCCGACATGGGATATTTAAATTTCAGAATACTATGCAAAATTTAATATTCTGTCTCGAAATCTAGAATACTTGGAAAATGTAGATTAAATTTGGTAAGAAAGGTGGGAGATTGGTTACTGTTAAGGGGTCAGTCCACTGTGAAATCGTGGAAAATTGTCATTTTTTAGAATTTATTTTTTAGTAAACAGAATGTCCAACGTAAATAATGTTTTGTCTACTTATTAATACACTTATTGACAGCATAATAAATATATATTTTAAATTTTTAACAGTTTTTTTTGCATGCTCTGTAAATTCCGTGTAATTATACAACTCCTGCGACGAATTAAGTCGCTTCAACCAAAACGAAGTGACCACGTCACGGTTCTCACCCTTTATCGGTTGCTTTCACGTGTTACCACGCATAAAAAAATATTATTGTCCTGTTTATAAGATACAGTGATAAATACCTAGTCTTGAGAAATCACTGACCAGTTTAGAAACTTGATAAAGATAGACTTCAGCTATTCTTCCAGTACAAACTCAAAGACACAACCCATGGTTACCTGAGAAATGGGAATACTATTTCAAGAGTTTCAAAACTGAATATAGCCGTTTAATACCAGACATTTCACCTATGTTTTCGCGACGTTTTCCGTCTATTCCCAAAATGGTCGACATCGCTAGCCGAATTACACAATTCCGCTCTTTCCGTCGCCCCGGTGTCGTTCCGCGGATGGGGGCCATTTCTGGAATTCTCTCGTACTCGCGTAAATTATTCCCGATCCGTCTGATGTTCTTTCCCACCGAGCTAAACGATAATCGTAACCGCGTTCCCTGAGTGACTGCCAGTGGCTCGGAGAGACACGATGAGTTCGTTTTTCGACCTCACCGGGCTAAATTTAACCCGGGCCGGCGCGGGCCACAGAATTCGTTCGGCCTGAAAAAGGGAACGAGCCGAGAATCTCGAAAACCGTGCCGCCCCGAGGCCCTCGCGACGCGTCCCTAAACACTTTCGGCAGCGGCTGGCTGGCCCGATCCCGAAGGCCGCGCACGTTTTCTTATCCCCGTCGATTTTCCACGGTCTCGTTTTACCGTGGCCCGTTTAATCGATCGGATTCCACGCGAGTCGATCGCCGAGATAATCAGCGTGTCTCGAGAGCCCGGCGACGTCCTGGGTGTTAACTGCTACGTTTGCCCTCTGCGTGACGCTGTCTTGTAACACGTCAGCGCACCCTGATTTCACGGGTGGAGTTCAGGCAGGCGTCGGGACGCCCGTGTGCCAGACGCGAGACAGAGCAGCTTGTCGATTTGCATTACAACCGTGGACCAAATAGAGAAGTCTTGTCGATCGTCAGCGACGATCGCAACCTTAGCCTTGTGGTCGCTTTCGCGAATAGAAGCGTCTCTCAATTAACTCATTGGGATTGAATCGCATTCTTTCTATCTTCCTCTGGTTCTATTTGAAGCGTTCCAATTCCACAGCGCGACGATACCTCGTTCATCCTTGCGCTTCGATTCTGCGTAGGTGGCTACTTGTCTCCCCCAGGTTTTCGTCGTTTATGTCACTGTTCCCCTGCTCCAAATTTGTCGCCATTTCCCTCGCGATCTTTCCCTCGATCGGCCGAAAGAGAAAGCCCCGTACCAATTGGCGATCGTGTAATCGCGACAAGATCACCGCGGGGGACGGCCGGACCGAGTCGAACGTCGCGTCGTCCCGTCACGATTCGGCGACAAAAGGAGGAACGAGACGCGTCGGCTCGCTGCTTGAACGATGGCAATCAGCGTTGGTCCTCGCGCGTATTGAAAGACGCGCCGCTGAGAGGATCAGTCACTCGGTGTGGTGCGAACCACGTCCACATCGCGACACAATCTTTTTCTTTCTCTCGGCGTCGCGTGTGGGCGGTAAGCCCCTTTTCCTTCGCCTCGTCGGCTAGCAACTCGTTCCTCGCCTGGGATCACGGGAAAGGACCTTTTCCTCCACGCTTATCTGCGCCCCCTTATCTGTTGCTGCGCGCGATATCTCCGCGAGTTTCGTAAGTCAGTGAAGATAGACCGGAGTAGACTTTCTTCGATGAAGCCTAGAACTGAGCTGCTTCAGAATTCTGTGAGTTTCGCATGGTCATGTCAATTTAATGAATATTCACAAGCAGGTATAAACTGTGAGGTACTGGTTTCTGAAAGAATCGATTCTAAAGAAACTGCAACCAGTATCGCGGTTCTCTGTTTTACACACTTAATGTTCAGTTCTCACGGTCGTTTCCTCTGCGCGGGAAAGAAACGTGGTATCGATGCGCCACGAGCACGCATTTGTCATTCACGAATAGACGCTAGATCTCGTGTGGTCATGAGTGAGAATGGAGAGGGACGTTTGTAAGTACGTCCAAGCCTTTTCCCTTTGCTTATCTTCGACCATGGGCACAGCATCTCTGATTAGGTGGATAGCTCCTAGAAACTTATAAAACATTCTTCACATTAGATACCTACCTACATCCAAAATTAAATCGGGAATATTTAAGAAACACAGTGCAAATGATATCCTTCCTGGTTCCAGCGACCATCGAGTCGAATATCCGAGTAGGAGTCCAGAACAAAGAGAACCCGCTAACGGGAAAATGTTTCGACGACAGGGAAGAAAGGATTTCTGTTCCCTCGTGGAACAAGAGGAGATACATAGTGGCTGGTTGGAGAGGCGGCTCGTGGTCAGCCAGGTAAGGCTGAGTCGCAGGGAATGCCGGCAGGTGTGTCAACGGCTGTCGCAACGCATCCTCGCGGCAGCGTTTTGTTAACTGCTCGTTCGCGTGACACCGAGCTTAGGATAAAGTTAGTAACGCAACTTAGAATGCCAGGTCTTGTCCGCTCGCCGGCCTCTGAGCAGCGCGTGCATGCGCGCCGACAGAGGGTCCTCCTCCTCGTCTTTCTCCCATTTTCTGACTATATCCGCGCTGCTCTCGCGCAACAGAGATCGCGCGTGCGATTTTCTCGGACGAGCACGCTTCCCTTTTTCCACGCCGCTCTCGGGCGACGTCCTTTGCCTACGAAGTTGGCGGCTCGTTTCATCGTCTACGCGTCGCCTCCCGTGAATCACAAGTCCCTTTTAATTGAGGATTTCTAAGCGTTCACGGCGTGGAATCGTTGACCTGGGTCGTGATAGTATAATAGTTCCTCCACGTGATGGAATATTAGTGGAGCTAGGATAAGTAGTAGAGCTAAAATATAAATCGCGGATTGAGGAGCAACTGACTGAGAATGATTAACCTAGAATAAGTCGTCCATTCTTCGAATCTGCTAGAATTAATCATCCCCAAACGCGTCTAAATTCCACTCACGAACCTGTAGATGTGTAATTAGTACACACGAGGGTGCCAGGTTTCTATGCGACCCTGGTTCCCCGATTTCAACCGCCTTGCACCGTCAGTTAAGAATAACCAGTTCGCGACAAAGCTGACAATGAATTTGGCAGTAACTCTGTTGTTCTATTGACGCTCCGTTTGGCCCAATCTCGCGTGACAAACGACCTTCCGCCAGGCTTTCCCGTGGCAACCTGTCCGCGGATCGGTTTCCCCGTCGAAAGATGGAGAATTTCGACCGACGCTTAAGCGATTCAGTGTGCGTCGCCGCTGTGTGTTTCTTCATTCATGAAACTTCGACTCTGGGGACTCTGGAGCGCACAATGGGCACGAGGAAGATAAACACGACGCCGGTGGATTCATAAATCTCGGATTCATTCAGTGGCTCGCGCTTCCCCATTCATCTTGGCCGCCGTAATCGTTCGCTGATGCTTGGATCCACCGCGTCATTGGATGAGCCGAGTTCAGGATAGAACAACATCGTTGACCCCTGTTATTCTGCCCGATTGCTACACTTGCGCGATCCCTGAATTTGTCTAACCGCGTTCCATCATATATATTTCGAGCCTCGACGTCCTCTTAAGCATCTCGAAGCCGCAAACGTCCCCTCATTGATCCGGGTGACAGTCTGCAACAAATTGGAGCAGCTCAATGGAGACGCAAGTACCTATTACCGAGATCATTTCTTAGCCAACGACGCCCCTATCAGCCTAGCCACCCTTTCGCAACGTTGACAGTTTCAATTATTCTGGTCCGACCATGAGGACACTTGACGGGCGACGTCGTTTCCACAGTGTTTCTAAAATATTCAAACCATAGATTATCACAGTCCCTTCCATTGAATCTTGCTCTTTGATAACCACTCCGTTGCAATCTCGATGCAAAGCTTGACGGAGAAATAGCGATGCTGTTGGGGGAACGTAAGGGCCGTAGAAAGAGGAAGAGAGGCCTAAACGAGATCATCGAGCGAAACCGGTGACCGGCGATGTCTATATGGAAGTGTGACATCCCGATGGGTTATTCCTGGCCGCTTCGGCGTCTGCCCTCTATTAACGTGCGCGCGTTCTCTCGCGCGACTTTCCCCTTTCTCCCCGGCCGGCGAGCGGGAAATAGTGACGTTGAAGAAGGCGCGGGGGCAAGACGCCTCTCGTCAGAAATAGTGGCAGTTCCCTGTCTCCGCGCCAGCCACCACCGATATCTATTCCGGCGCTGCAAAACAACATCTAGCCCTGTCCGACCAGCCAGCCGGGTAGGTATCTAGCGGCGTGGCTCTCGATAGGAGACACGTGGAATATTTTCAAATCCGCGGGGAGATCGATCGGCGAATTAGCAGGGCAGGCACGTTCCAGCTCCCCGCGGCGAAGATTATTCGGTAAACGTGGGAAAGGAGAAAGCACAGCCTCATCTTTCCTCCCGGTTGGACGAGGTACTCGGAGTAGATAGGTACTGTAAGCCGGGGATCAGATCTCGCGACTGTGCCTGCGAGTTTTTCGTGGCGGGTGTTAATTCGGCGAGACGAGGGTCCGGAGAAGGAGGGCCGCTTGAATCGACAGGCCACTCGAGGCTCGTTAATCGCGGCTAATATGCGGGAAACAAGGAACAGCCACGAGAGCAATTAAGTCGTTGTTGAGTAAGACGAGACCGAGGCGGCCTCTTTTACGACAGCCGCGGCCGTAATTCAGTCGTTTCGTAGCGTCTGATTTGCCAAGGTATTCCCCCTTTATGCGCGAGCCTCGCCGCGGCGGGCTCGGCCTGCACCTGGCTTCTTCGTGTCTTCTAAAAAAGCCACCGCTGAAAGCCGAGAAACTCGGCGAGGGTTACTCTCTCGCCGCTGCGATGCACCTTTCTGGTTTCCGTATGCGGGCGCAGCTGTACCCGGCCGGGAAGAAAGGACGTTGCGCGGGCAAAAATTACTGACGCGATGGAGCTCGAGCCGCCGCTGTGATTCCGGAAGAGTCGGGGCTCCTTGTCGCGCGGGGGACTTTTCCTCGTTCTATTTCGACGGTAACATGTATTTCGGTCGGGGAAGGTTGCTGGAGATATTTCGAGCGAAGTGCAAGGAGACGCTCGTGTATTTTATAGGCTATCAACTGAGAAGATGCACGCGCGCGTAGGTACTTGACTGTGGCTCGGTGTAATTCGCTTCTTTACTGTTGGATCTTGTAATGGGAGATATAGGAATACCACCTTTTACTTCTATCGTCACTCAGTACAGCTTTTAAATACAAATTTCTGTCATTCCTTGGGTGGAAATATAGCAGGTATCTCTGTACTTCGCCCGGCTCGAGTACCGTTTCCAGCTGGAAGGCGGCGGTACCCCGTTACCCCGTTAGGTCCTCGGGGGTCGAGGTCGCTCGGTGTTCCAAGCAGCCAGACAGCCCGTGTAAAGAGAGAAACCCGCACGCGGGGGAAACAATGTAGGTAACGCGGCGAAGGTTAGGGGCGTCGTAAATCAAGGGAACGAGCATCGACGCCCGTAAAGTCATCGAGGCACGATCACTTCTATCGAGGCTGGTGGGAGAAACGATTAGGCCGTGGCGGCCACGGGGCGAGAGGAAGACCCCGGGGGCCGAGCCTTCGTGTTCAAACATCCTCCTTTATTGCCCCTCTAAACTCACCAGGACGATCCGTGGAGATCGGCCGAATGTAAATCTGATCGTTGTTTCTCCGGTCAGCCGGTTACGCCTTCGCACCTCGCTGCCTCGGGCTACGTGGAAGCATCTAACGACGCCTGTCGGGCCTCATCCTAGCTACTCCATCGACCATAGGTACTCCTTTCAAACTTTCAGACGCCCAATCTGTCGCCTTTTAATTCACTCGACTGTAACCGATGGGACCACAGCCAGAGTCACTTGGTCGTGCCAATGACACTTCCTAGATAGATGCAGAAGTAGAAACTACCGGACCCATGTTCGGTCATTCCTTAGAGGTATATACCCAATAGTTTGATTTAATTTCACGCGCTTCTTTTCATCCATTTCAACATCCCGAGGAGGCTGTTTCGCGCACGCTCCAGGGTATTAGGGCGACGGCTGTCATCGTTCACGGGGAGGCGGGTGTTCGCGCAAACCAGCGTCGAATTAATCGTTGGGAATACGAAGAGCGCGGCACGCGGACGGGCGAGTCGACAGATACAAACGGGAACCTTGGTGCGCCAGAGATCGGCTCGTTTAATTTTATCGCCGGAAAAAGGGAGTTCCGCGGCACTGGGACTTCTCGAAAACATCGCCGCTGGCCGGTCAGGACGGTAGTAAGTATGTTAATGACTCGTAGGCGACAGGCTTTAGATCTAGACGTCTCCTCCGCGCGCTTCTAAGCGCGCTCGCTCGCTGCGCGACCTCCCTTCGCTCGGCCGCTCTCGCTGCCAGCGAATAGCTCAGCATCAATCCCGACGTCTTATTATAACGTTATTAAAATAACCGGCCCTCGCCAACTTAGACCACTGCCCCTGCCCTCCCCCGCCCTCCTCCGCCCCTGTCTCTCACACTTCTGGCTCTGTGACGCGCTCGCTGCCATCACCGATTCGAACGCGCTCCGTTCGGAGGCCCTTTGAGCGTCGCGGTGCCCGGACGCGCTGCCAAGCGGTCATCGAGCTTCCTGGCCCAGTATCTAACGCGGATCAAGGGGCGGTTAATCGAAGCTACTTGAGCTAGTTCCAAAATTTCACCCGGATCGCTTGGGGGAATATTCCGCTCGCCAATGGAATCGACCAGGAACCCCATTTTGCGAGAGGATCAGGTTTTCTCACCATCCAGGCGTTGAAAGGTGCAAATGGACGCGACCCTCGGGTCGCCACCCTCCTGGAAATCTCTCTTTTTCATTCACACCGACCTAGGAACGTCTGCTCCGCGCGCTCCATTCAGAAAATATTGCGAATTTGCTGAGCTCTCGCGCGACACCCCGACACCGCGGACGCGCGCAATCAGCCGCGAGAAAGATAACTTCCCGTCCAGTTGGGAATAGTATTTTTATCGTATTTACGGGTTTATCGAGGCGTCACGCGTCGCTGACACGCGGCTTGTTTACCTAACATCGAAGCAGTAATTATACCGCCGGCTTCATGACGTCCGTGATTCGTTTTTATCTGGCACTCGTCTATCAGGTGTCACGCATCGGTGACTTTCAATCTAGCAGCGTTTTCTCGTGAAAATTTCAGGTGAAATCAGCTTTGCTGCTGAGATAGATATTAAGGAACTTGATTTGAAATAACTTCAGTGTCTTAATTCTTTAATTTCCTGCCATAAATGATCTGCTGAGGATGCAAGGTGCTAGTCTTCCTCGTGTTCTAGACGAAGGAATTAAAACGACATGTCCCCTCTCATCAAAGTTCACCCCACGTGGACCATGTTTCCGTAAAACGCTTGCAGCACTCCTAAAACAGCGCTTTTCGTGCACGAGCCACCCCTGAGCCTCGCAAATCGTTTATCCCGCTCGTAGCCGAGGCCTTCTACACGCTGGATATTGTATTACAGGGTTGAATATTTAACGAGGACGGCGACACTTGGCACGAGGGGCAAAAAGTTGGAGGCCTCGTTCCACCCCCGAAGGTATATCCGCCGCCCCTAATTCTTTTCGCCTCGATTTTCCCTCGATAGCCGAGGGGCGAGTCTCTCTCCCCTCCTCTCCCTCCATCTCACGCGGATACAACCGCGATACCAGCCTTATCTTTCGCTACGTGTCGCCGACTTTACACTGGAAACTCGATGCTCCCCGTGGAAGCTCAGCGACGGGGGTTGAATTATTAAAGGGGCGGCGTTTCTTCTAATGTATCGACGCGTGTTGTACCTGTTACCAGCATCCGTCTTTAAACTTTCAAGCGCGTTCACTCGGCTACCAAGAAGTCGTGAAATTTTCCACGCCACCCGTAGAAACTTGGAGGGTGTGTAATCGGTTGTATTTTTAACAAGCAACGAGACAAGCGTCACAGAAATGGAACGAGGTAACGAAAAGTCTCGGGACGGTCGGTGATCACTTTCGATCCCACAGCGCTCGATCTTGCCTCACCTCGAAATACCAACGCGGCCCCGCTTCGATCTTTTGTTACGAAGATAATCGACCGCGCTCCTCGCCGACGCGTCTCGGATACGCGTCATCGCGTGCTTTAGTTGCTCCCGCGTTTAAAAATAATTCGGAAGGCCGCGGACGGTGAGTAAAAAAAAGCAAACGTGTCAGCGCCGAAAATACGGAGCACCCGAGGGTAGGAAAATCGCGGATGATCCAAAGCGGCATCGGTCAAGATTCGAGTAACACCCACTCGCCCTCCACTTAAATATCAACTCGCAGCGACAATTTGTCGGCGTCCACTGTGCTCTGGCCGCCATTTCTATGCCCGTCCGGGACCGAAGTAATATTTCTCTTCCGTGTAATTTTCCGCAGTGGCAAAGTAAACCTTGCAAGTAATTTCGGTCCATCCTTCTTGCCTTTTTCGCTGGAGGCGCAGAGGGAGGAAAAAGAAGGGAACGACCGTGTCGCGTTGCGCAAGGAACCGAGGCGTATCAACCCCCTACACCACCCCCTCACCGCCCCCGTGTCCCCCGAGCCCTTCGTGCAACGCCATAAATCACCCCGACAAATTTAATTATCCTGCTGTCTGCGATAAAGCCCCGGCGCGCATCCTCCTTGTTGTCTAACTTCACCTATCTCGCAAGCCCTGTAAGCCTTCGGCCCGCTTCCGCCTCGCGCTTTGCGGAAAATCCGTGGGGGACGTGCGGCGCTAGGAACTTTGGCTCGTGAAATAGTTTTTTTGGAAATTGGGGGACAGTTTGTATACTTAGGGTTTTCCGTTCGTTTTTGGTGGGAGGTTCTTTCGAATTTGTACTGAATGTGTATTTACTTCTAAGCTCACGGTTTCTTTTGCCTGGTTACTGAGTTTGTGAGTTTAGAAATAAGAGACTTTGATTTTATAGCTCCAAAGGGTTAACGTGCTTCTTTTAAATTGACTAATTCTTTATTGTGAAAAGCATAGGGTCTGAATGGAATAGTTAGATTTAATCCCTCAAAAACACGTTTGTTCGTTGAGCTACTTAAAGTCCCGAACGCCCACGCAACGGTTTAGCCCCAGACATTATTATTATTGTTTATAAGTCCCCCGGTTAATGAAACGTTCGCGGTGGAACGTGATTTCCGGTTTCATCCAGCAGATTACACGGGGTCCCCCCCGTTTATTCGGCTATGCCCGGGATTATAACAACTTGTTGTCCCTTCGATTAATCGAAATTCACGTTTATCCCTTTCTTGTACTGCCCGCCCTATCCCCGGTTCTTACGGCGGGGCTTATCCAGATCGTAGATAACGGAGACCCGAATTTACCGTGGCTTACCTCCGATTGCCTTCCTCCTCTCAAAAGTCTGCCGGCCAGAATCGAAGCAACGATTGCTTCCCTTGGAAAACAATTCCTTCGTGATTCGACAAAAACCAATTACCAGGGGCAAAAATGAAAGAGACCCTCCACGTAAAAATCACAAAATCCTTCTTGCGTACCACGAGTCCAATTGCACGGACAAAGCTCTTCGTCTACCGACCTCCACCTAGCCCACGACTACCCCCGAAATCATCACATAAATTTCCCTGTTATAAGGGAAGGAAACATGCGGGACGAAGTATGTATGAAGGTTTTGACCTCCGGGGAAATGGGATTACAAGTAGTCGCTGCCCCGGATTAATCGAAATTCACGTTTGCCCGTATGCAGAAGCGCGTGGAACGCCTAACCTACCTTTCGTTGGAGAGCTTACAGAGATCACTATTAACTGGTGCTGGGATAAGCCACGGACGGCGGTGGGTTCTTATCTGCGCCCCGACGCCAGATAAATTTCCCAGCCGAAGCGCAGGGCCCGCGGATTAGGTTCGTGCAAATAGTGTGCATCCCGTTATCGGCGCCGTTGCAGCGCGAGGACCATCCCGCCACGCGTCATATGTGCGCGTCCACCGTCGCGTTTCCGCGCTGCTGGTGTACCCTGGACAAGCGATTAAAGTGCCGGAATGGCTTCGTGCGGCTGCGTGACGCCGAATCGCGCGTGTCTTATCTGCGATGCTTCTGGACGCGCAGCACAGCACCGAGTCCTGCGCCCAGGGTATCTCGCTAGTGGCCAGAGAGTGGTCTTATCATTGTCGAAAGTGGAGGGACCGAAATTGTCGGTTTTATCGAAGAAGATCGGTGTGCTTGGGGACTCGGATGATGATCGTTCGCAACTAGTGTTCCTTCTCGAGAAATTTTATAATTTTTTATTTCTCATTTCTTCAGAAATTAGTGTTTCTCGAGAATCTTCAGTGTAAGAAAATTATTATAAATCTCATTTGTTTTCAGAAATTAATTTTCAGTTAGTTCAGATTGTGTGTTAATCGTGAACATATAAACACATCTAGAATCAGTAATATATGTTAGCAATATGTACGAAGAATTGTGCAAAAGATTTTTCTATAGCCGCAGATTTTGTCACAAAAGAAAGAAGTAGATTGGCTGACACGACATTAGACGCATTGAGTTTGTGAAAAAACTATTTTAAAACAAAAAGTAGGTAATGTTTCGCCTTGCTCACATTTTATATTAAATAAATAAATTTATCAATAATATTTAATATCTGTGTTTTTTTATTTACACAAGTTTTGTCTAAGTTGAACACGAGTAAAAATTTAGATAAATATTGTCAACATGATTTCAAAAATATACATTTTTGAATATTTTTTAATTTCTTGAGAATTCTCGAGAAATATAATCTCATTTCTCATTTCTCGAGATGTGAAAAATATCGAGAAATCGCGAACACTATTCGCAACATTAAACTAAATAACCACGACTATCTTCTTCCTTTTTCTGCCTCGGATCTACCAAGTGTCCAATCCGACCCACGAGGAAGTAGGATTCGAACAATCGGTGGTAACGAATAATCGCGCAATAGCCGAAGAAGAATGAAGGGCGGGAAGGGGGTGCTTTAGAACTCTTTGACCGATATCCCTCTCCCCCGTGGGTTGTTCAGTTGCTCCTCATTGAAATCGTAACCGCCTCCGCGGCGAGATTGGCATAAGGCAACTTGACCGAGCCGCTCCCTCATTGTCGAGCGGTCCAGGCCGCATTATAATACAATTTTCAGTAGTCGGGGCCGAGGCCCTGGGCACAAATGCACACGCACGGGGATCGAGGCCCCGGTGCTCGTAAAAAGAAAGACGCGTTACGGGAGAGGATCGACGCGGGGGTACGTCCAGAGAGAGAGAAAGAGAGAGAGGACGAGAGGAGGCGTAGGTCGCGAGTACTCGCGTACGCGCGCCGACCACGCGTGTACCTGTGTGCGCCGCGCCGGGGGTATAAAGTGAACCGGTGGCAGCCAGCACAATGCGCCGTATCAAACAAAGCTGCTGCGCGCACGGGACTTCCATAGAAGTGTGGGTGGGTGCGCGAGGTGTAGTATTACTCATTCAAATGATCCTCTCCAGAACTCTATCTGTCTCCCTCTCTCTCTCTCGTCGCTCTTACGGCTTCCACCTCTCGCCCGAGCGACCCTCTCCGTCTCACTTTTTCTCCACCCTCCACGGCGCTTTTAATCCACGGCCAGGCATTCACGTCTTTCTGTGCCCCGGTTAAATAAAGAGTCCCGCTGCAGCTTCGGGCCTGTTGCATGCGCGGTCGCAGCACGACGAAAGGGCGCGTGTGCGCGAGGGCGCAGGTACGCGCGGAGAGGGTTGCCGGCGAGAACCCCTTTTGCCTAGATTTCATTTCGGATCTCGAGAGTTTCCTCCCACCGACCATTGTGCCGATCGTACCCCTCTACCTTTCTCTCGGTCACCCCCGTCCACCTCCCCCCGTTATTCGAGTCACATATCGAGGACGCGCCATAGCTCTGATTTTCGAAGTTTTGTTCGAGGGACGGGCTTTGCATTCAGGGAACCGTTGCCCTGTTGGTGGCATTGTTAATGTGGATTCTTTGCGCGTTTCGCTATAATACGACGCGAAATTTGATTAATTTATATCCTTGATAGTCTATGTAACCTATCTGAAATAGAACGTTGAATCAAGTTGGCTTCAAGTTTGACATTACTATCATAAAATGTTAAGAACGGAGACATGCTTCCTCCCTATTAGTTACAAGCGTCTCTCTCCACCCAATCCCCTTTCCTCGATTATTCGGTGTCGACTTCCGTCACACACCGCGGGGTACCATTGACGCCGTGGCCTCTACTAAACACTGACTCTGTTTGCCCGCGTTGATCGGTCGTCACAACAGAGCTTCGCGGAGAGAACGTTGTCGTCGTCGTCGGCGTCCTTTCCCTGGGTTCCGGGGCCACGTTGTTGCTCGGCATTCAGCTCTACCCTGGGGTTACCGCGAAAAGCGACTCTAAACGGATTTCCCGGGCACCGTTCTAATGCCATTGTGCGAAATCGTTGCCTCCTTTCGCCCGCGTCCAGCAGTAAAGTGTTTCAGGCTCCCCTGCACCCTCCGGCCTCCTCCTCCTCTGGTCTCCTTTTCACGGGATTGTCAACAGTTACCAAGGGTTGGGAAGGCGAAGAGGGGGGGGGCACGGTTTTGTCGTCGACTCGGCCCTATCCACGGGAACGTCTTTCCTCGTCCTTTGTCGAGCGGAAAATTCTCGGAAGGATTCCTCCTGGGGGGGAAAAATAGACGGCACGAAAATGGGACCTGGAACACCCCCGCTGCGCGTCCCATTGTTCGTATCCCGCACTCGCAGCGGGCCCTTCTGGCCTGCGCTCCTTTTGCCCGGAGTAGCCGGGCTAAGCTGCGACACGCTGTTTCCTTCTGGCTTGGCGATTTTCAATCTCGTAAAGGATTTACCCTGCGACCGACGATTTTCGAGGATCCATCCCCCTGCCGGGACTTACGCTCGGTGTCTTTCCACTGAATGAGCGGAATTGGGACGCGGTTTCACGGGCAGCGTTCTTGACTTTACTTCGATGCTCCTCTGCATAGCAAAAGTGCACCTTCTCAATCTGCAACGAGCAAATCAGGCAGAGAATAATCTCCTATAGTGTTTCAAGCGGATGGTATTGTATTTTCCAAAGTCAGATCTCTGTGGAATCTGTTTGAAGCCTAGGAAGTTCTAGGAAGCTTCTCGGCAATCATCTTTCGGAGTATAGTGCTCGTCGAAAACACCCCAAAGTGGGTCACGTTTCCAGGAAAGATCACCGTGCGAAAAATACACGGATTCTGCTCGTACCAGACACGGGAATAAACGCTGCGAAGCGTGCATGGAATTGACTGTGGACCCCAGGTTTCGTACTCTCCGCTGGATTATCCAGCTTGCACGCGCGCGCGCGCGCCCCGAGATTATATACAGGGTGGCCCATTGTCAGGCGGAAATTACGGAAACGCAAATTGGCCGGTGTGACTGTGACGGGCGCAGACGTGAGCCACGTGCTGCCGCGTCGCCGCTCTGCGGTTCTGTAATCAGTAATACCCGGTGTTCGGGGGATGGTCGAAAGGGGATGGCGAGATCGGGGCGGATTTCTAAGCCGTAAGCCCCGCTATTGAAACGATCAGGCCTGAAGGCTGTTTCCAACGGGCCGCCGGGCGCGTATTTCGGCAATTACGCGTTAACGATGCGCGCCCCCGATATGAAATTGCCTTTCTCGGCCTCTCCGTCTCGCTGACAAACCACTTCTCTCTCTCCTGCGTAATTATTCCTGTTTATCGACCCCGTTCAGCCAATGGTAATTACTCGCGACGATCTGGAGCAGAGGAAGGGATGCGGCGCGAGTTGCTGAAAGTGTTGTTCACGAGATTCTCACCGAGGAGGGTGGGTTTGGTTTTAGGATAAGAGACTCGGGATCTGATACTGTCGTGTTCAAGCTCGAAATCTTTGGCCCTGCCGCAGATAATAAGCCATCATCTGCAGCTAAACGATTCACGATGCCCCGCTGAAGGGGTTAATCACCCGGAGCAAAGCCAGCCTTTCAGCGGACGCAAATAACTTCCCCCGATAACATCGACGAAAACAGGAAAATAATACCACGGACGGTGGGCATGGATTCGTGGAGGGAGCGTGTTCTCGTCCTGGTGTCCCAGTGTCCATCGCGAAAGTACACGCAGGACTGTTTACAGAAGTCACCAGCAGATAACTGGGGCGGCGCGGCGCGTGGAGCAGCGTCGCGAGCGTTTCTCTCACAGGGTGGCCCCATTGTCGTCGCCCTTCGATTCCTCCGCAGTTTTTTCAACGCCCGGGGGTCGCCTGTATCTAGGATCCCTTCGCTTTGCTGTTGCTACCACCCCTGGTGTTTGTCGAGCCACCCGTAACGTGTATCGTCGATCGCATTAGCCAGGCGCGACTATGAATTTCGGAATGGCCCCGTAATTGTTATTGCACCGTTGCGGCGACCGAGCGTCTACCGCTTCGAGCCGCAAACAGGGATCGAGCACCGTGTCGAATCTGGGACTTCAAAGTGTCTTCGAAGAGAATTTATGCCTCGTCTTATGCGGGATCGAGGAATCCATCGATTTTATTATTCTCATCCGATTGGATGTCGTTGTGGCTCGGGAAATCCATCTTGATTGGAACTACTGTGTACTGATTTTGAGTGAGTGACTGCAAGGTTTGATACAGAGATGGGCAAACAATTATTTCAACTGAAAAATTGATGTCGAATAAAAGATACAAATTTTATTCGAGACTTATTTGAGCTTCTCTACATCCAGAGTTATTTTAGCTTTAAATAATTTTCAAATACAAATGAATGAAAAGACGACAAAATTATTTGAAGGTTAAAATGAATTCCCGTCAAATAAAAAAATTATTGTAGCCGTCGAATAAATTCATGTTAAACGAAAAAAATTATTTGTGGCTGTCGGATAAATTACCGTCAAACAAAAAAATTATTTGTGGCCGTCGGATAAATTCACGTCGAACAATTAAAATTATTTGTGACGTTTCAAATAAAAGTAACTCTGGCTTATTATATTTATTTAATAACAAATAAATATAAAGTCTCTTTTATTTGATAAGTTATTTAATACGTTATTAAATCCTTAATTTTAATTTTTAATTAAATAATGCCCATCTCCGGCTTTGATCTCTACGCGAGAGTCAATCACCCCATCCACTCAAAGAAATTTTCCTCTACAAACGCTTACAGCTGGTCAACGTTTTAATACCTCGCGTGGTATAAAATAATCGATCGGTCTCGCGTATCGCTGTCTAACATCTCCGATGGGCCCACCGTATCGCGCGATCCGTTGTGATATTCTCGAAAAATCGGCCGCGACCGATAAGCGGAGAAAGTCACAGATATCGAGCGGTCGCGATCGTTAGAATATCTAATCGCGTCGATAATCCGGAAGGCTGACAGCGGATAAGCGAAACGAGGGAGTCAAAGTCACGGTGCACGACGGAATTAGATTGGCCCCGAAATCGTCGATGAGCAATTAACCGAGGAATTTTGTCCGCCCGGGCGCAGACGATGACGATATCGATTCGCGTTTCTCGGCAAGCGATACGATCGACGTAACAGCTGATCCAACTCCATTGTCGACGATGTCCGGGCGGAGAGTGGTTGTCACGGAGGACTGATTAATTCTGTAGATAATCGATCGAATTGAACGGGGGTGGGGAATTCGAATCGAATACCGTTGATCGGTTGCGACTTGCACTCGTTACCTTCGAACCGCTTCCTGGTTCGACAACATTGGCTATTTTCATCGACTTTCAATGGGACACTGGACTTTTCCAGATTGCATTTTCTAGAGAATCAATGGAAACTATTTTAAATAACCTCCAAATCGTAACCCCATCTCCCAAAGAACAGCAGTCCAAGAAGAGCCTTAAAATTACTCGCGAACACGGCTGGGAACGCTGCACGCGAGACTTCACCCCCCACGACGGGTTCCTCTCGCCAATTTTCTTAGCGAGCAACATTTAAGTGTTATAAATTAAATTGCGATAGGTGGTGGGAGCGAGGAATAGGTGGAACGTTAGAGATCGCGGTTGCACGCGAAGAACTAGCAATGTCGGCCGGTCTTTTGCATCGGTGGGAAAATATCTAGGATGGATTTACGAGGGCGGACAGGGGGTTGAAGCGGCGCGAAGGGGTGGACAGGGACGGCGGGAATCTAGCTTGGGAGAGCGAAGTGGTGGAGGAGCGGAGAAGCTGATTCAATCATGATAATTCCTCGAATGAAATTTACCACCGACCATCACGCACGTAGCCGGTAACGCGGCGCTCGCGAGAGCGGAGCAAGCGAGCCAGCGGCTTCCGAGGGTGTTTGGTAACCGGGGGATGCTCGACACCCCCCGACGCTGCCAATCTAATAATACCAATTGACTCCAGCGGCCGGCGAATGCTCGATTTGCGGTCGTCCCTCGTCTTCTTCGCGGTCTACACTCTTATCCTGTTAGCCGCGACGCGCTTGAAAAGTGGACGCTGGAGGGGGTTCATTCGATTTGCGCGCGTTCTACGGGAAAACGCGATTTGTTTACCGAACTGCTACCTAATTTCCCTGCTGTTTCGCGAGGAGGAACATTTCATACAGAAGGATAATAAGAAGTTACTGTCTGATCGTATCATTTGTATGAAATTAATCAATTTAGCAATCTACTTGGTAGATTTTTTTTCTCTCCTAGAGTGATTTAATCAAATGAAAAGGATATAATAGTGATATTAAAAAATGTAACGAGCGAAGCAGTGACTTCTAACCTGATCGAAAAGCGTGAGCAATTATTAAACAATTATTAGTATAATCTGATCGAGTAAGGCGAGGTCCTGAGCTCTTTATCTAGGTATATTACGCATGTTCACACTTGAATTTTTCTTCGAATGAACCACATTCCGCCGGACCCGTTATGTCTCGGAGAAAAAAGACGTGTTATCATGCTCCAGGATACTGCACCGCGTACAAAAATACGTATCTCGTTGGCGCATAACGGGCCACTCCTGCCGGTTCGACGATAAGGAACACTTTCGTCGCCACTGTCACTTCTCGATGAGCGATCACCCATCATCGCGACCCTTCTGCCCATTACCGCCATTTCGCGTATGAGGTGGAACCTGGCCCGACATTATTAGCGACGAGCAACGTAACGGGGAACGCGATAACGCCGATAGTGGCGTATAGCCTCGAGGAAGCGAGGTCCTTGTTCGAGGTTGTGTTCCGTTTGGTGGCTGAATGGGTGGCATTCTCTCAGATGAAGCGGGCTCTAGAATAGTTGCTCTGGCTCCATCAGAAATCACTTTAATCAGACATATAGGTAGGACACTTCTACTTTCAAATATCATACTGTCAAATCTTAGGATGTCAGATTCGAGAAACTTATTTCCTCGACTTTGATAATTAATTAGTAGGTACTCGGCATAAAACTACTAAAATCTACTTCTCGTACATTCTCACAGTAGCTAACTCGATCTCGACTAACTCCGCGTCGTCCATCGTCCTCTGCCCGCTATCAGAAACCAATAACCTTCGATCTGTAAGGGCGGGGAGGAAATAAATACGCCCTCGAGCCCGTTTCCCCCAGAAGCATGTAGTTATCGAGCAGATAGCAATTGCCTAGAGGAGTTCTTAATTTCAAGCGGGAAGAGAGATTCCTGCCGGAGCGTTCCCTCCATCTCATCCCCTGTTGGTCTCTTCGTTATGCACCCTCCGTGCGTTCTCGACATGTTGCGCGCATTGTCGATAGTCAAATGCATAACAGGCTACGGTGTAAAAGCGGCACGCATGGATGGAGCCAGGACCCGGGCGATGCCAGATGGGTGACTGATGCGACCAGTAACCCCGCGTCAACGTCGAAACGACGAGTCGAGTGACAGGGCAGACCCAGTCTAGGGTCAAGTCGACACGATATTACATTTCCTGCCGATTTATTCGAGACTAACGAACTGCAGCCCCGTTCAGAGGCGTTCGATTTCGCTTTCCACCCGTGCGGGGCGATTCACTTCCGTCTCGCTCCGAGTATCGAGTTCTTAATGGTCCAGAAACTTGCCATGCGGTCCGATTCTCCTCGACTTATACTCGTATAATAATACTCGCGAAACGAGGGATCATTTTAATTAGAGCGCTTAAAAATACCAAGATCAGAATAGTTACACAAGGCTTCCAACTAGAGGGTGATACCAAACCTCAGCTCTCTTCAGACTCCCATGTAAATACTCGAAACGGATACAAAAAGAATGTCCCACAGTTTAGCCAACATTCTAGATGTCATAAATTCGCAGTCTCCTTGTAGCTACCGTCTCCCCCAGTGCATCGGTGAAATGGGGCGTAGGTCGGGGGCCCACTCGAGTGCTCCCACCAGAAAGCGAGACTCGCACTAAATGTATTACAATCTTGCAGAGAGAAAGAGGGGAGCGTGGAGGGGGGCACAGAAGGCAGCGCGTTACACGGTCGCTTCCGTGGTTCGTTTCACGGATATTTTCGTTCCCTTCGAGTGTCCGCAGCTGTCACGGAAAAGTCGGTTGCGTTCACAAACATTCCTTTTTTCCGGGGGCCCCGTTTCATTGTTCCCGCCGGCGGCGCTGGCTCGCGGGGCCCCCGAGAAGAAACGATTCCGTTCTGGTCCACGTACGATTCACGGCGAAAAAAAAAAAACGAAACGAGAGAAAGAAAAAGAAAACCAACCCCTCCCGGCCCGGTCTAACCCTCGTAGGTTGCGTTGGACGAGGTAACACCTTCGATGTACACAGAGGGGCAGGGTTAGGAGAGCTCACCCTCCTTTCTCTGCGCCCCGTCGACGACGAGGGGCAGGTCTGGCTCGATTCAGCCGAGGATCCTGCTATAGTTACCCGTCGTTCTGCGGTGCCCCTGGCGCAGGACGCGAATAATGACGTAACAATGGCTGCCGTGAGCACACTACAAAAACAGCGGCCATTGTGAGCCGGCGAACCGCGTTGTACACCACCGACACGGGGTCCTCCACTTCTCTCTCCCCCCCTCTCTCTCTCTCCCTCTCTCTTTCCACCGGCGAGTAATGTGATTACACGAGCGTGCTCCAGGCGATTGACAGTCATCCTCGTTAATGGTGTTTTTAAAAACAATATCCACGTGCCCGGCCGGAGAAGTCAAGGGTGCTCCTGGCTTACTTATTCGCGCCTCCCTGAACGCCGGGCCTCGGGATCCCGGCCCTAACGAGGGGATTCGAGGTTTTATGGATGTTTCTCGGCCCTTTTTTCGAATTACCCGACACCTGGTTGTTTGCTTACGCGGAGGGGACTTGGCGGGGAGGGGGTGTTTGTTTTTTTTTCTGTCTGGGAGGAAAGGTGAATTCGACGACCCGCTATTGTCAATTATAAGGGGAGGATTCTCTTAGTCTTAGAACGGTGTTTGGAATTTTCTGCGGAATCTTTGGATATTAATTTCCCTCCGTTCTCTTTCAACACCTGGTTGGTGGAAAGGAAAGTCGCCTGGTCGAGGTCGAGCCTTCGCAGATAAACGTTGAGGTCGTGTGCCTCGAGCGCGGTGCATCGCGATTAATTACCTAACCGAAGGCACGCCCCTTACGTCTTCATTATGTAGGCCAGCTCTTTGCAGGTGCCTTTCATGGAAGGCACTCTCTTTCCGCGAATGGCGAAACACCGTATTAGGAAGAATTTCGCGTAGTTGGAGCACGTAGCCAGGAATGACTCGGTTAGCTTAGGAGATCTCGCCGATGTGCCATGGAAGGCCCTTCCTACGCGTTTTAATTACGCCACGCGCGGGGGCCACCCCTTTAATTAGCATTTGCTTTTTCCTCGCGGTGAAATCGACCAGGAGAATCACTCTCCTCGCGCGTTCTTTGGGCGGGAATTTTTTTTTCTGTGCCTCGCTTTTCTAGCGTCTCGGGGAGCTTCAGATTTCCGTTTTGATTAGCCAGCTTCCTCGAATACGATTTTTTTATCCGCATTGCGTGATTTGAAGGAAATATAGAGCTGTGGAGAATGAAAACTACACGGGGCTTCATCTCGAGATTTCTCCAACGAGTTACGCCCTACAATAATAATTCCCCATTCTAACGATAGAAAATTCCAGTGCAATAGAGATCTGAATTAGAAGCCTTCCCTCTCAAAATTATAGCCAATTGATGACTCGCTAGTTAACATGTAGAAACGAAGCGTTTCACCGATTTCGTTTGCGGTGCGTTTTCCACGGGGCCGAGCCGGACTCGTT
Organism: Andrena minutula; assembly: GCA_929113495.1. Taxonomy (NCBI): domain Eukaryota; kingdom Metazoa; phylum Arthropoda; class Insecta; order Hymenoptera; family Andrenidae; genus Andrena; species Andrena minutula. Next base: position 5,476,122 of record OV815995.1, on the reverse strand, counting down.
CACGCTCCAAGAAGCCCAACGATCCTACCAGGATAATTTCCCATGCCCCGTACCATAATCTTCGTTCTGTTTTCCGCTCCTTTCCCCCAAGATTCATATAGTTTGCGCGTCACAGTCGCGTGTGATCGGTGGCTCGACGGTGAACTCAGGCCGTGTCACCGTTCGCTAGACTGCAATCTCGTCTTCCCTCCTCATTTCTGCCTGGCAGCTCGTAATTTCGAGCTTGATGAACGCGGGTAGGACGAAACGGTAGTCCGACAAATGTAATACTCTTGCCAAATTATGGTTGCCCCGTGTCGGATGCACTCTGTCGCGACGAGACAGTGTTCCTAACGAAGAAGTCCAGTTAGGATCGAGTGGAATATCAAATTATCAATGAAAATACTTGTCCTCCGTGAGTATGCGCCGAGCGTGACAGAAAATCAGCCAGCAGAACAGCTCGTACACGTGGAATCCCGGAAACTTTGTCAGAAGGTCTCTCGAAGTCGATCCCGGCGGCGTGGTTTTCACGAAGGGAGATTACAGCTGCCGCCGCGGATGATATATTTTTCTTCGCGGCTCCGTATTGCCGTGTAAACCCAATAAAGAGCCACGAACGACCGGCCACACACGACGGCGACGAGTGTCTTGCCCGGGCCGCAAAGCGAGCCGAAACGAGAGATCGTTCGGGGGCCACCGCGCGAACGGCCGCGCTCCAGCTCCGTTTCATTTCGAGCCCCCGGGACAATAAAAGGATTCCGGCGATCCGAACGCGGAGAGAAGAACGTTTCCACGGAGGTTGGCCGGCCAGCCCGCAAACAAACCAAGCCCGGGGAATTTTCTCTTTTACGGCCACGCTGGCCAGAGCGGTTCACTTCGCGGAAGCCGCTGCTTATCGGCCGCTCCCGCTTCTTCTTCTTCCTTCTGGATCAACAAACGGCCTCCGGCGTGTCGCCGCTTTTGCAGGCCCCCCGGCTGTCTCGAACGATAATTTCGTCTTTTTAGTATTCTTCTAGTACGAGATTGAAAATATTTCTGGGCCCGAAGGGTTGAATATTACCATCCTTATCTTCTGCCCCAGAAAGTCTCAATGAATCCAGAATCCCGATTTAATTTCAACGCATTTAGGTACGCGGAATCTCGGCCACCCATCGATCATTCACGATCGATGGAGACGCGAAGCGACGCGTAGCCGCGAGGAATCACGCGCTGCCGCGCCAGCGGAGCCGATAGACACCGCCCACGGAAATTAAATATCGAGTGATATCCATCTGACGCGTTTAACGCTGGCAGAGGCGATCCGACGACGCGACGCGCCACCAGGAAACACGAGTCGTCCTCCAGTGTTCCGTCGCGTCGCCTCCTATCGCGGCGAGATTAACAAAACGTGCAACAACCGGCAGATTTCACGCGTGTGCACCCCGCCAGATTAAATGTGCCGCGCGGCACAGCGTCCCCCCGTCGCCGGATATGGGCTAACCGAGCGCGGTGGCCGTAATAATAACGCGAGGTGAGCGGAGCCGTGGCGGGTGGCCAGCACGAGGCTGCGATTTTTCACAATGTCGCTGGCAGGAGGTCGCCTGTAAAGTGCACAATGTCGTCAAATTTCATTATCGACATCATAATGCAGGCTTAATTCGCCTTAGACTGGCTGGGGCCCGCCGCTTTTACCCCCGTGTCGCGGTTCGCTGCGTCCGCTCCAACGTTCAATGGCCGCGCACCCTAGGACGTCCCCCTGGGGCCCACGTGGCTCACATGTAGAGCAGCTTGAAAGAGCGTGCTTCGATCGAGCATCCTGGACGCCTCTTTCGCGTTGATCTTTTGCCCGACGGTGTTTTTTTTTCCGCGCGGGACGAGAGTTAATACAGTAGAGCGTCAATTATCCGAACTGCTTGGGACCGAATTTCGAATTTCAATTTGAATTTCCGGGTTCGGAAATACAAATTGTTCGGATAATCGAACAGTTGAGAGTTTACACAGTTTATAACTATAGGAATTATACCTAAAATTACTTATTAAATACAAGAGTACTACTGCGTTAATTTATATTACGCATAAGTCAATTAATTAATTGTTACCGCTGCACTGGTTCGAAGAAGTGGTGAGAATGGCAATGATGCAGCACTGGTTTGGATAATCGACGGTTCGATTAATGGAAATTCTGATAATTGACGCTCTACTATACGATACTCGGGATCAGAGAAGAGCAAAAAATTATTTGAAATAAAAATTTCGTACACAAATTTTTATTTCAAATAATTTTTTGTCCATCTCTACTCGGGATCCTCGCAGCAGAATATTACTCATTAAGACGTCCATAGTCGCGTGGACGTTGGCTTTAATTCTCGGAGAGTGTCCGTAGCGATGAAAGTTTAGCTCGCAAATGAAGGGTGGGAAGCATCAGAGTATCAAGTGGTGCATTCAGATTCCTCGATTGAACTCGAGTTAAAACTGGGGCGCGCTAATACTTCCGCTCGTTTGCACCCGCAACTTCCACGCCGTTGGCGGAATACTTTTAAGTGATACCTCGTTACGTGCAATCTCGCTCTAACTCTCGTTAATGAGCGACAATTACTACAGAATTATCCCCGCCTCCGGGAGGGAGTTTCGACTGTTCGTCGGAAATAACGTGGCCGATTTGTTTGCGCGCTGGCTCGTTAGGCGTTTCACGGAATCATTTACTGGTCGGTGGATGTAGGTTAGCCGCGTCGAACACAGAGTCACCGTCCATCGACTAGCTTAACTTCGCCCGTTGATTTCTTGGAATCGCGTCGCAGCCAGAGGCGATCTTGTTTCACGCGAGATTGCGCGCATCTTCTGGCAGAATCCACCAGTGACGAGCTACTTACTTGCGAGGAACCACCGTCCGACTAAAACAATTACGAATTCATCGTTCTCGTAGAACAAAGGAAGGCGCTACATAGACACCTCGTGAGTATTACAACGGGGAGCCGTTCTCGAAAGAGGCGAAGATTCAACGGGGAGCGGCTGATCCTCTCGGATTCCCCAGGAAGGGGGATGGAAAACGGTTCTTTCGTCTGCAGTCAGCTGCTTTCTTTGCAAATTTCGTGCCGAGGTTGCTGGCGGGGTCGCTAAGATAGGGTGGTTCCGCCGTTTTAAATCGATTTAGCCGAGTTCTGCCGGGCCAGGTAAGCCGCGCGGGTCGCGTTTATCTGGCCGCTGGAGAACGGCTGAAAGCACCGACGTCGAGGGACGACGGAATAGAGGGAGGATGGCTGCGCCGCGGCCGCGTACACTTCTGTACACAAACACCGCTGTCCCGCGCTATCGGCAAGATGTTTAATGTTTCGAACTGTTTGAGAATAATATTTACACGGAACGCGCGCGGCAGGACCTTGGGCCACGGGCTGCTTCCGGTTTACGCTCGCGTCTCTTATCGGATCGGACACATTTTCCAAATAGTCATTGGTCATGCACGCGCGTGCCCCGTCCCGCGAGCGTGCTTTCATTATTAATCGCCCGATAGTTTGTACCCGGTGGGCCGCTACTTGTCCGCGCGCGGTCGATTAAATCTGCTTCGGATTCTCGACGCGCGCAGCCTTTTAGACTGTCAAGTGGATGCTTATCGACGCCCAACGGGGGCGGATTAACGGTGTGTAGCCGTAATTCGATGCAGAGACGCGATACGCTGCTTTTCGAGTACATAATTCTACGGTCCTATTGGGGCCCGGATGTTGAGTATTTATGTCTCGAGCGGAGTCAGAGGGGTCGGGATCATTTTTCGTACAGGGTCGCGAAAATTTAACTAAAATAACGAAACATTTGTTATTCGAGTAGCTATCTTGATACAGGGATCAGTTGTTAAATCAGATGCGAAATTCCACGGCCCTTTCGAGGGTCCGTGAGACATTTTCAGGGAATTCTACTTGCGATCTTCTAACGATAAGGTAGCTACCTATTGCCGCAAAAATCCTCATTTGTTTCAACATTAGAGGTTCCTCCGGCATTCAACGTCTCCAAACTCCATTCTTCACTGAAGAAAAAGAAGAAGTTCCCTCCATCTCTACCGAAATATCAAGCGCATGTGACCAAAGTCTCCTGAAAAGAATCCCGCGTCGATCGAAGAAAACGCGCATCGAATAGCAACAACTGCGTCCACGGCGACGTGTCGCAGGCACATACCTAGCCACCTACCGGCAACCTTCACCTACGAAGCCCAGGCCTCACGCGAGGTAATGATCGCACGGTGCAATTACTCGGCGTGACTTGCTTTCCGCACCCTCTACGCCACGATGACCCGCTACTCTCTCTTGTCCTTCGCGTCGGCGACGCGACGCTCGACGTTACGACGGCCCCCGGTGGAAGCACGAGTTTTCACAGCCGCCCCGACACACGGATTTCGCCGCTGTCCCGATCGATACACCGCGAAGGCGACAGGGAACGCCGTTGTTTCCCTCCGTACGGCGCTCTGAATTCCCCGGATCGATGATTGGATTCGTGTCACGCGCGTTACTCGACTCGAATCGCCGCTGTCTCTTTCTCTCGCCTTTTTGGCACCGTTGCAGGCCGTTTTACGAGCGCGGTTTTTTAATGCTCGATGAATGATCGCGTGGTTGCCATTCAGAATGATCTGCGCGCGCATGAACTCATTGAGAAACTTTCACTCCTTACGTTTATTCGCTGGATTATTTACATCTCGATAGAAGTCCAGCCGAGTTAGACCGCGGCTTAGAATACGTTCTCCGTTGCGCGACAGCGGCTTGCTCGCGAAACGAGGGAAACTGAATAAATCATGTAAATTCAAATTCCCGCACGTCGATTTCTGGAGCACTTATGTGCATTGCTTGTGACAACGTGTAATTACGCGAGGACAGAATTAAAGCGGAGTGACGCGTGGAACGCGTTGGGACTTGAGGATAAACGTCGCGGGCAATCATTATCACAAGGATAAGCAGCGTAGGCGGCGACGGTAAATCATCTCAGGTGAATCTCTGGCCTTCGACAGGATGTCCCGAATTAGCCTCGATGATGTTACAGATCGGAACCATCAGCGTCCCCGGCCACGAGAGGAAGGATGGAAAAAAGCGGGCTTAAGAGGCGACACTTGGTGTTTACACCCGAGAAACGAGCCCTCATAAACTTTATCGTCGTGGCAAGTCGAGGGAACGAGAGAGAGAGAGATTGGGTACCAGGGAAAAAGCTACGAAGACAGAGGGTGGCAAGGGGGGATCTCTCTTTCGCCAGAGGATTGTCAAAATAGCCGATCTTTATGTCGTTTTTATAGCCCGCTCGCTCGCGGTCGTTACGAGCGTGAAATCCAAGCTCTTCCGGGGGACAGGCCGCCTCGTCTTCTCGGAGACTTTTTCGAAAAAATCGTGCACGGCCCACCGTAACCGCCAAGGACCCTCGTGAGGGCCTGTCAGCCTAGGCGAGCGGCGCGGGGAAGGGAGAGCTCTGCGCCCTGAAACACATGGCGCGCAAGCGACCGAGTGGAGAAAGACTTTTACCCCACCGGGGGGCCCACGTGGCCCATGGACCGCGTGTGCGTAGTCCCACGGAGCCACCAAGGGTGTTTGGTTACGGGTCCTCTGGGAGAAAACTTGGAAAATATTCCTAAGCCCTGCCTGCAACAATATACAGAATTGTGGAGGAGCGCGGGAAACGGCTTGCGGCTAATTAAGGGCCGCCGATTCTGGGTAGAGATTTCGCTTGGGACGATGGGGGCAGGCTTGAAATAGGACTCTGGGCATGCTGCGACAACTGGGACAGTCGCTTTGACGTGACGAGTAGCGCTCGTCTTGAAGAATACTCTTTTCTTCACCCTATCGCCATTCGACGCCTGGCTTTTGACTCATTAAATGACTGAACAGAGAATTCATAAAATCGTAGATTTTATCGCTTAGGCAGCACGATACACCTCGGAAATTTCACTATCTGAATTTACAAAACTCTGCGCGCTGTTTGGACACGGCTCCCTCGGATATCTCTCTGGAAACAAATCCGGATGTTGGGTCCACGGGCCGGGTCTGAAGGCGCGTGGCCAACCTGCAATTATTACGCGGCGGCTCCTTTTAAGCGGCCGCAAGACTGGACCATAAAAAATGCTGTCTGCGGCGAGCGCTATTGGAGGGTCCCCGGAAACGTTCTAATTCCCGACAAACGGCACACAATGCCACTTTTTCCAGCGTGCACAGGCAGCGTCGCCTCGTTGTCCCGGTTTTTGTCGCCCGGAGAACCACCTACCTGTTATTATCGCGTGACGGTCCACCGGTGAGAACATAAAGCTGTCGGATGGCGCGAACGCCCCTGCTTCGGTGCCTCTGGAAATATGGGAACGACCAATGCGGCCTTGTGAAAAAAATGTGCTGTGTTTTCGCTTGCGATCGGTATCGGGTTGTTGCAGGGCGTCTTCGGTTTACATTTCCAGATAAGGTTCCACATCTTCTCTGTCACTTCGAAGTACCATCCTTTTATCACACCTCGGCGCGGTAACTAAGAGCCCTTTATGCCCATTTTCCTGCAAGATTTTAGCCAAAAATTGACAGCACGCATAAATTTCGCGTTTAATGGCGCCCCACAATGGGCCGGATTTAAAATTTGCTGCCTTTTGGGTGTTTTTTTGAGATATCGGAAATGAAATTTTCGCCAAAAAATAGGAAAAAATTATTCCTTTCTAATGATGTGTAATTTAATATTTTTTACATTGATTTATTTTTTTTTAATTTTTTTAACATACTTGTAATAAAGAAATTTTAATTCTGTAAACAGAATTAACAAAACAGAATTAACAGAATAGAATATATTTATCGCAAAAGCCTGGTCTTTAATTTAAACAAACCGATTTGTTGCTACTTTCCTTTATTATTCGAATTTTCCTTATAACTTGGAAACGAAAAGTTTCCCAAAAATTTTGCTTAAAGCACTGTAAAGGACATTAAATAAGGTACCAAATAAACAAAATTAATTTTTTTTATCACAAATAAGTTAAAAAAATTAAAAAATAAATGTAAAAAATATTAAATTATACATCATTAGAAAGGAATAATTTTTTCCTATTTTTGGCGTAAGTTTAATTTCGATATCTTAAAAAAATACCCAAAAGGCGGCAAATTTTAAATCCGGCCCACTGTGCATCGTGCATGCGACTTACCGTTTATCGTGGTTTCTCCTCGTAAAAAGTGGAAACGGAAAATTCGATGATCGACGGTTTTATCGACGGCATCGGCGCCACGGTTCGAGGGGGCGATAGAGGTGTAGCGTAACGTTTCGGCAAACACGTTCCGCGGTGCAAACGGTCGTTGGCGTCGGGATCAGGTGGATATCGCGGCACGGACTCCCCATCTTTTCCGCTGGCAGTGTAAACAGTAAACACAGAAGGCGGATAAGAGGGCCGATGCCTAGCGAGGAAGGAGCAGGTGCTCGCGAGTTTCATTAGACCCTCTTTCCTGCGCTCCGGAGAACACGTTCCGTATGAAATAATTTGGCGGCTGCCTGACGATGTTGTTTCTCTTCATCGACGTAAGACGCCATTTCCGGTGACCGTGTCTTTCTTCCCTCGCCCCGTTTCCGTCGTCGAGTACCCACCTCCTGCTTAATATATGTCTGTACGACAGACGTTCGATTTCAACATTTCCCTTTTAATTCGAGCCGCATAGTTTGTCGTCGATTCTAAAATTCTCAGTAATCACAAGAACCCCCTTGAAAGTCTCTTCGAAACAATAACTACCAGGGCAGCACCCTTTGCGACGCCCCTCAGTAATTAATTACAAGTAGCCATTAAGACTTTTAGCATCGAAGAAGTAGCGTCGGCGTCGTTTGCCGCCGTTTACCGTTTCTTAAAGACGCCAGGGAAGCGTCGTTGCCCCCAGGGGATGACATTCGTGTCCCCTTTCGTCGTTCACGGCGCGAAAAGGTGCGTCTACGGCTCGATACCGGGCGTATCTCGTCGTAAAAGGTCGGCTCAATTACTCCGATGAATCTTCAATTAGAGGGACCACGGAGTTTCGCGTTTACAGCCGAGCGATGGCGGGCTTAATGCTCGATGATGAAGGCCCCCGATAGCGGCGTGGGCGACGGATCGGGCACAAAAGCGCGCGTAAAATTCGAGAACGGGCTAACCAGAGGGTCGTTAACGCGTCCGCGTCGAACGGGGATCTTGAAATCGAGGCCCCGCGGCCGAGGGACGCTCCTCTGCCCCTCTTCCTACCCTTCCATCGAAAGCGTACACTGTATCTTAACGATGCAATTATGCATTCCTCCAGTGATCCGCGCTGGCTGTGATCGCCGGCCGCGGTCGTAGCGCGCATTAAAGGCGCGACAGTTTTTTGCGAATCCGTGAAATTTACACCAGGCCCTCTTTGCGATCGCTTTTTTTCTCCCCGTGGCTTCTTCTCTTCTTTTTTTCTTCTTTCGGGACGGCCTTCGCGATCGAGAGACCCACGGCCATATTTGTGTCCCCGGCTCGTTAAGCGGCGCGACGCGCGGCTCGGCGCGAGAGGCGATGTCGGTGGAAAAAGGAGGATCGCGGCTGGCTCTACACTACGTTAATCGGGAATTAATTAAAGTTTATGTTGCGCTGTAAACGTTTATAACTTTGGGGGAGGGGACAGGTGTTTTATTCGCCGGCGACAGGCACGTGCCGCCGTCCAAAGAGACTCGTTTATTGCTCCCGAGCTGTCCTCGTCCCTCGCGCAGCCACTCCCGAGAAGCTTTCCTCCTCGGCGAGGGCGAGGGCCGAGAGGCCAGGACTGGAATATTTAGAAAAATCGAGCGTGCCCGTGCAACAGGTTGCTCGCGATACCGTTCCATTCTTCCGATGAAATTTACAAAAGGAAACAAAATTATCAACTTCAAAATCGCAATGATCTCACACTCTACGGCTCTCGATTAAATCCAGATCGCAATGTTCTCCGTCCTTGTTCCGCGTCCCGTATCTCGCGATTGCGCGTCGATTTATGCGCTCGATAGTTATTATACTACCAGCGTCTCGGAGGATTAACCCGTTCCCCCGGGTGCTCCGGCAAGAATACAGAGTTTGTAGCAGCTTTGCCGTGAATCGGCACGATCTAGAAACGGTGTTTGCCCAACGAAATCTCGATTATCGCGGGCCGCTCGGAGCGTGTACACAGGTAGCTGGGCGCGATCCTCGCAGCAGGGATCTCCAGAACAGAAACAACGTCGCCGTGTGTACCCGCTTTCCTCGGCCCGTTTCCCCGGCTGACGCGTTTATCGCCCGGTGCACGCCGGTATTTCCAGCCGGGAAAAGAGGGAGGGAAGACGAAACGTTGGCCCCGGGCAATATGTGTGTTCGGATTATAAGCTGTTGCAACCGGTATTTACGGTGCGAGGATACCACCTCGCTGCCGGTCTGATAAGAGATTGCGCAAGTTTAGCGCGGTAGCGAGCCTACGTCTAATCCGCCGTATGTAAACGACCCACGTGGCACCCTCGCGCGTTCACCTCAGCCCGACGACGCCGCGGCGAGCCGAGCCGCGTGATCCGGATTCGGATTCGACCCCGAGGCGCGCGTGCAGTCAAAAACCAGCGGCGTTATCGCCGCCCGCTAAGTGGATATTAATGGGTGGAGGGGCTCATTAGATAAACGAGCGGATCCGCGGGCTCGCTTATCTTGCCGGAATTTAATATTTTATTGAGTGTGCCTACTTGCAGTATCATAATTCAATATTAGCCGGGGACGTTTATAGTCGCGTCGTAACGTAGTCTCGAGTGCCTTATGCGCGCCGCGCCGCGCCGGTCCGCTTCGCTCCTCACGGGGCCGACTACCCTTCCCCGTTTTGAGTTACGTCGCTCGCCCCCTCCCGATCGGAAAGTGCCGCGGGAATTATTAATTTCCGATAAACCGGATGGCCCGCGTTATCGCGCTGAATTTACGCGAACGCCCCCCCGTGGGATAGGTAAATAGAAGCGCGGGGGAGGTGCTCGATCTTACGTGGCTTCTTTCGCCTGGGGAATTTCATTCTCGAGGATCGCCGGGAATCTGCTCTCGGATGGAATTGAATTTCGGTATGCCGGAGGTCGCTTCGCCGGTCGATGCCTCGGTGGCGCTGGGGATAGCCAGCCGAACCGAGTCGCGGAGTGGCCCGGAAAAGTCGTCGGGGTTAAGCGCTACTTTGCTGCGCGAACGGGTGGAGAATAGAGGAGGGAAGCGAGAGAAACGGGTTGGCGAGTCGCGAGAGCGTAACTGGTATTCTCGGTTAAGTGGGAATGGGCGATGGTTCGTTAGGCAGAGCAGTTTTTCAGGGCTGGGTCGAAGGAGTTTTTCGAGGCAGCTGCAGGGCGAGAAGGAGGAAGAGCAAGAAAGGGCCACCTCCTGCACGCTGCTCCTCCGATCCTCGCCTCTTTCTCTCGCTCCGATCCCTGTCCCGCTTCTTCCTTTTCCGTCGTCCGGAGGGCCGACATATGGACGCGCACGAAGGACGGCGCACGCGAAAAAAGGCCTCGGTAGTCGTCTTCGAGATTCGCTTCCCTCGTTAAAGCAACGAGAGACTTTGCATACCGCACACCGAGCCGTCCTTCCTCTCTTTTTCCTCCGCGTCTCGTACTCGCGACCCTGCGGCCGCGTCTTCCTCCGCGCGGCCTTCGGTTTTGCCGCGGAGGAATCTTCGGATTAACGAGAATCGAGGCTGAGCTTCTCGCAAACGGGAGTTACCGGGGGAGGGCTAGGGAAGAAGCTAGAGGGTAATCAGCTGCTGGCTACTTGTCATCCTCTTTGGTCAAGCTTGTGCTTTTCTGAGCAGGAATACTCAGGCTTGTGGGAACCCGGAATGAGTTTCTTGAAAGTTGTAGTTATTAGACAAGGATACTTCGTGGTGAGCTTCGATCGCAGCCTTCTTATCATTTCCATCTCTGTTTAATCTTCTCTGCTGCTATACAGTGTCGAGGTTAATTGAAAAAGCGAAAGCGAAAGAAGCTGCGAGGAAATTGCCCATGACAGGCTGTTACTCGCGTTCTTCGTGTTCTCTGCTTCGCATATCGCTGCTGTGAAGTCATTGAAGAGAAGCTTCGGTTTGATCACGCAGGGTATGTGCGACATTTCCCGCTTTTTTTACATCTGAATCTCACCTGAGGATACTTTGTAACTTGATACGAGCATTTATATAAATTAGAGGCGTAACGAACAGGTTTGTCACGATGAAAATCGCATCTGTAGCAGTGACAGGGTATTTAGTAATTATAGCAGCTTTCATAAATTGTCGTTAATGGCCCGCTGTAGTAAATTACGATTCTAACGACAGGTGGGCAGATATATTGGGAAAATATTCATGTAAATTTTCACGTATTCTACTTGTATTCAAACCCCATTAGCGTTACACGCCTTAAGACTTCTTAGAAGACAAATTTCCTTCGCGATTCTATCTTAATTATAATTTTATCGAGCGTATCGCAGCTTCGTTCCTTTTTGCAATTTTGCTTCACACAGCGCTCCAATTCCTTCGATCCAAGATACTTAGTCAACGGAAGACCAACAGAATCCTGAGTTTAGAATCTCCATATACATAAATAATTTTACTATAAGTATACATGGTACATAACTAATTCGGTACAAGGTTCTCAGCAAGGTAATCAACATAAGTATTTATTACGAGTATCGGAAGTAACTTACATAATTTTGTTTCAAGTTAATTATTGCATATAAATCGTCATATTCGAAAATTTTGCAAACAGAAATGTTTACAAATATCAATAAAATTTCCATACTTATTTTTATATTTTATGAGAATTTTTTACTTCACTATTTGCGGTACTATTTCAAAAGGGGGACGTAGTTAGGAAGGTGTTCCATAATCGGTACGTTTACCTTATTTCACGGGATTCCAGCTCCCGAACGCGAAGCTCCCCACCATCACAAAACAATTGCAACATCCGGATCATTAGATTGCATTTCAGTGACCAGAGTCACGCGTTTCCCTGATTCCGGACACCGAGGGTCTCCCTCGAGCACTCGAAAGTGTACTTTTCTCTTGCTGGCGCGGTCCTCGACGAAACTTGAGCGAGTCAATATTCGACTATCAAACATTTACCCATTCAAAGCCGAAAGCACTCAAAGGCTTGTCACCGTGGAAGCGGAATCGACACGTACGCGCGAAGTGGCGAAACGATCGAGTGCCAGGGCGGCTCGGGCCCGCTCGCGTGTGCGAGCGACACGCGCGCGTTTAAAGCAGGCAGAAACGCAGTCCGAATGTTGGTCGCCGCTTACGTGCGGGAGCTTTGCCGCCCGCGCACACGTCACATTAGGCTCATTTTCCACACGCGGTTTTACACGCGCGGCAATTACAATAATAACAGGCCCCCGCTGCTGGTTTCGCTTGCGCCCGGGCTCCGCTCGTTTCGCGAAATTGATTTAACATATTCATTAGCCTATGCAAATACTTACGACGGGTATTCACTCCTGCGTCGCGTCGCTTCTTCCTATTTCGCGCGAGGTGTAGTCACTCGAGGTGTCTGACTCCTGCGGGGGTTGGGTTTCTTCGTTCATGATTCATTCTGTTTATTGTCACGCTTTGCTGGAAGAATAGAAAGACTCATGTTCCATTCTGAGACACCGAGTTTACAAAACCTAATCCAGCTACTTAGATGAATGGAACGCGATGGATCCAACGATGTCCGCATCGTTTGCTCGCGAGCATTTATTAAATCGCAGTGAGAGGGGATCGTAAACGATTCCTCGCGACGGTTCACGAGGCTTTCCACGAAAAGGTACGAGCATTAGAAACCGTCCGGCCGGCTTTACGAGCCCTTTACCAACGAGCCTCGTTGCGAGAGGAGAGATCGTTCGCTGGTTACGAAGATGAAATAGTCTCTGATTCGGCGATTGTTACGCATCAGCCGTGGCTGTCGAAACCCTTCTCCGTTCGATCATCCTATCGAAGGCGTCGAACTCGAGCCGCGGGGGAACGGAACATACATCCTTGGATTCCCATCTCGATGCGGGAGACGAGCCAGCAACGTGTCGAAACCATTACCCCAGCCGAGCGTGTCATTATATCGTCATTAAACGGTGTGCCGTCTTGATGCGTCTTTTCGGTAACGACTTGCCTCGTTCCTGGCCGAAGGGAAAACCGCGCGCGACTCTTCGCCGAAGTCGATTGAGGTTAATGCGGAGGATTTCGCGGGGAACGGCGTGTTCGAGTTAGAGGATTTCGCGGGTGGCTGATAGCGGCGCGGAGGGCGAGGAGATACGTAGCCGGAAGCGGAGAGCAATGCCTCGCACGGTGCCGCGTGCAGAAACAAACAGTATCGCGTACTATATCTACGATGCACGCAATTATAAACCATTCAAGCCGCCTGGCGTTCGTGTCGGAGGGCATTCACTGTGGAAACGAGGGTAGAGATATTATTAAGATAAAACTCCACCGACGGGCAGTCTAATGTCGTCGCCTCCGCGATACCCGCAGCGGATTCCTCTGGATCGCGGGCGGCCGCGATCAGCGGTCCAGCGGGCTTTGGCTGTTTTTTAATTGCTCGCTTGTCGCACGATCGAGAGCGGCGAAATAACGTTCCCGGGGCGCCTTAATGAGAGGGAATGCTGAAACGGCCGCGGTCCCGGGGCCATTTAGCGGCCAAAAGTTGCGGAATACCACGGCCGAGAGGAAAGATCGGGCTGCGACGGGGGGAATACCGTCTCCCGCGTGAATCGCGCTCGAAAGATACGTCCTGGACGCGTTAATGTTGCCCGTTCCTTCCTCTCCGTCTCCCTAGCGTTTCTGCTCCCTTCGCCGTCGTATTCCAGCATTAAAGGGGGAAAAAGGAGACACAGGAATACGGGTGATAAGCGGTTGAAGAAGTTGGAGAACCGCCGCCGTATCTCCCGAAGGATATTAACGCTCTCCTGACCGCCCACGTACTCTTCCGTGCGGCGCTGCGTCGAATACCGAAGCCGTGCCTCTGCGATCGCTTTAATGCCATCGGGAAGAGGTCGGATTGCGGGATCCAGGGGGATGAATGCTTGGTTATCTGTGCTTCAACACCGATGCGTTTCCTCCGCTGGCGCGGTAGATATATTAACCTGGCGCAGAAATATCGTGAACAATGTTAAATAGGATAAGTTCTTCATACCGGAATCGTTGTATCGATGAGTATTTTCCACGATCGAGGGCTCCCCCTTCGATGAGCTAGGGTTCGATGGATCGTTGATTCGTATCTTGCTGCTCCCTGTTAATTTACCCTCCCCGTCGTAATGGATTGAAAATCCACAAGGAAGCCAAGCCGACTGGCAGATGTTTCCTGGAGGTTCTGTTTAATCAGGACCACCGCATCCAGGACACCCGGGCAACGCGTTTCCCTCGTGTCGAGAGGTCCGAGTGCAGGCTCCAGGTGCCGGCCAGAGCACAGCGGAACACCGAAATTCCCTTCAGCCTTCAGACGGCGTTCAATAACCGGAAGTACATTACTCGGCGCATCCGCCCAACCGTCTACTCGTCCCCCAATTTCGTCTCGGCTCTCGTTGTTGGCACAAACTCTCTCCCTCTCTTGCTCTCGGGTGTCCAGTGTCAGCTCTGTCGGTCACTGGGTTACCCGCGCAAACGATCGACGAGGATGAACTTCCTACTAAACCGAAATCACCGATCGCAAATTTCGCGACGGGGCCCTCCGAGCCTCTGCGATGGAACATTTTGCGCTGCGTTGAAACGCTGGGTTGATTTGTACCATCGACTGATTACCAGCATTCTGCTTTCACTTTGGAAGTGACGCGAGTCAGTGGTGGATATCCTGCAGAGGGATGGCGATTTTTTTTCCACAACGAGGACCAGAGTGCAGAGCGAATCGTCGCGTTACAAGGAGCGCCGAGACGGCAATAAAGCGCCGCGGTTTATCAAACCCCAGTGTTTGCTCAATAATAAAAGCCACCGGCTGGCGGTGTTGTAACGCGGCGAGCCGAATTATCGGCGTGGCGTAACAATTGCTGCGGGCTGATCCGTGGAATTTTACCGCGGTGCATCTCTGCTGGTTGCTATTGCGCTCTTTGATCGTGGAAACTTCGCGAAACGTAGGGTGACTGTACCTAATATCGTCGGGCTAAAGTTGAATCGCTGTCGATTGAATAATAACTGATATTTTTGCATGCAGTTCGTTTTAAAGTAAAGAGAAATTATTCATCTTTCGTGTAGCATTAGTTAGAATCGTTGAAATCTACAAATTTTTAATTAAGACTCAAAAAAGTAAGACATGCAAAATTCGGGGCCTGAAAAAAGTGTACATAATATCGCCAACTCAAAAAATATATTGATTAATTCACTTTTATTAGAAAATATAGAAATTTAAAAATATAGATTTTGAAAATATTTTATTTTTTACGTTCCGATGTACTTATTGGACAAATAAAGTTTATTTCAGTTGCTCTGCACATTTCCATCAATTTCATTCCTTAAGCACATCATTAATTAAGTATTTCTAGTAGATATTCTTGTATTCAAGGAATTATTAGACTTTCCTTCTCCGAATGGGAAGTATAATTGTGGCAGTCCAATAATTTTTTTACACAATTAAGATTCTCTAAAATCCTTCCCTTTCTGTAATTGTTGATCACATGACGCTGCAATTACAGTATGTCTTCCTACATATGTTTAGGTACTAATTGATTGCATAACCAATACATTTTATTACTTTCTTTGCGAGATATAGCGGGTGGCGATATTAGGAACAGTGGCGATATTAAGTACAGTCACCCTAACTAAAAATCCCTCGATTCCAAGAACCGACATCGCCTAGCAAATCACCGTCGCAACGATACCCCCTGCCCCGCATTTCATCCGCCTCGTTCGCGTCACATGGAACGACTCCCTAGAAATCAGAGGCAGGAAGCATTTTCGCCCGGCAAAAACTGCGTGGATCGTTGGCGATCCATAAAATCAACGCTACACCGTTCGCAAGACAAGTTTCGGCCCGCTGATAGAAAGCCCCTCGTTTCAGGGCTTTACGTGGTTGTAAACACGCGGCGGCCTATCCACGGGCGAATACACATTTAATTAGAGCCGCGTCGGACCGTAAACATAATCGTAATATGATAATTATACGGTGGATCCGTGTCGCTACCGTAAACCGCCAAGTGGGCATAAAAGACGATGGCCCGTGGAACCGCGGCCGCGCGAACCGCTTCCTGCTGGATCCGCTTGATGAGCCGGATCCTGCTTTTTCTCCTCCGCTTGTTTTACGATAGTATTATTCCTTATAAATCTATTTCAAGCGAGCACGTCTAGTTTCCCTATCTCGCCGAGCCCTGTTACACAGTACTGGAAACTGGAGACGCGGAGGAAATCAGAACAGAAAGAAGAGACATTTCTCGCGTCCCTTGCAGCTTCTCGAATGACCGTGTTCCCTAGCCTCTCGAACTCGACACGAGCAACCTTCAGAGAACTCGAAAAGCTCATCAAGACCATTGGTTATGTACATACCTACGTCCAAAAGCCCGCGAGATCACTCGAGTCGTCTTTCTCGATCCATCCCACAATCACGAATAACTCATGCGATGCTCGTTCGTCAATCGAACGGCTCGGGACCGTTTTCCACGCGGTGACGCTTCTTCTCGCGGGATCCGCGCGGTTTTTCCCGACGACCGATCGCCCTTTACATCCAGACTGATGTACGGCCACTTTCCTCCGGTTGACAGTTACGGTAGTCGATACAACCGCTGCGACCACGAGCCGTGCCTCTTTCTCCTCGTTTACGCTTTTTCCGCCGCGAGCGGAACACGCGCGGGCATTCCGCCCGCGGTGATACGTACGCGCGATTAAGAGGCTGGGAATAAAAGAAAAAGCACCGAGGAATGGTTGGGCAATCGGATATCGAAGGCAGGCGCGCTTGGAGCAGCGCGATTTTTCGCGTCGAATCGTTGGCGATCCGAGCACGGCAAAATTCAACGATCATAGCTTCGGTTCTTTGACTGGAAGATCTATCGCTGCAGGAAGATTGATACCGAAGGATTCTATAAGTAGATCGCCTAGTTGCATCGCCGGAGCGCTCGCAACTTTGAAACGGTCCAGAGAAACCTATTACCAATCAAGGGTCAAGTGAAAAGCATCTAATGGCTGAATCTGCTCCTATAACGGGAGAAGAAATAGAAAGCGCCGCTTCCAGCTCGCCACATCCGCGAACTTCCTCTCGCCTCTCCGTACAGAAGCTACTTATGCGATACACTCGCTTGATCCTGGATCGAACATTAGCGGGGTTTCACGTCGATAATCGTAGGTTTCGCAAGGCAGAGATCGGCCCGCTTGTTCTCCATGGAAGAGCGAGTATCGAGCTAGATATCACGGCTAATCAAAGTAGACACGGGGATATGGAACTGTAACGAGAATTAGCGCTCGCCAGCGTGCACCTGTTAGTCCCACGGCGTTTACCTGGTCTGCGGCTTTCTTGCCGCCGCTCTCTCGCGCTTCGCTTGAAAAGATAGGGGCTGGTGTGGTCAGTGCACGGCGTAATAACGGCGTAATAACAGCGTGGCATGCGAGAGAGTGGGTTGCGTGCGTCCAGTGACAGACCTAAGGACAGGAGGCCAGCGAGAAAGTGGGCAACCCCGACGAACTCTCTCCACCCGTGCCGACACTCCCTTTTTAAAAAGGTGTTTCCTCCTTCCGATGGCCAACGAAACGTCCGAGTGTAGGTTGAACTGGAGGTGGACTTCCCTGGGAAATTGGATCGAGTTGTGGGCGATTGTCATTCGCGAATTAAGCTCCGGGACCATCCACGACGATTTTACTTTTAGTTTCTATCGCGGACATAAAGCTTCCACACCCAGATCTCGAAGAGACTAATCTTAAATAGCCCACGCTACTCTCGAATCGTTGCTCTCTATGGCAACTCGTTTTCTTATCACCGACGAAGAAGCAGGAAACGTCTGAAAGGCCGCGACCAACGAGGAGATGCTCGCGAAATTCTCACGAAGCCCGCGGCGGCAGAGGTACGCTCTCAATTACCACGGGCGAAACCGGAAACAGCGGCGGGCCTGTTATACGGCGACGGTCCATTCATTCGTCCCGTACCGAGACATGGACGCGAATCCCTCCGACCGCTTGTTCTTCCTGCAACGCTCTCTCGCCTCGAACTCCACCGCTCAATTACGGCCTTTATTATTAGCGTGCTACTCCAGTCGCCGCTCATTATGCGCCGCTCTTCTGTGATAACGAAACGCATGGGCGAGCAGTAACGACCGTTTATCTCGACACGCGGGCCCGACTGCTGTTTCGATCGGGCACGTTCGCTCGATCGAAACGAAGCTATCGAACTGCAACACGCGCCGAATCATTTTTAATTCGTGGGTACCCGGTGGTCGTTGAGATCCAAGTTGTTGGGTGTCGAATAGAGAGGTCAGTGATGGTGTTTAATTTGAATAGGGTTTATTAAAATCTTGGTCTTCTATCTCTATCGTAAGCGAATCGTATTTTAGCCACTCCGCGAAGGGTAAAAGCGGGAAGTCACTCTGCCCCCAAATAGTGTTCCCACATCCCGCAGAAGTATATATTTGATCACCTGTGGGATCAGGGACACAACCGCCAGCCAACGTTTTTCCCTTCGCCCAGCGTCTACGCGTCTGGCAGGCTCTCGCAAGAATTTGCATCGCCAAGGTTCGGCTGGCCTCGTTAAATATGGATGCATTTTACGTATATGGATCCATATTCCGAGAAAGGGGAGCACGGGCGTGCTCCCTCGGTGATGCACGACCAAGGGAGGCAACGTGACACGGGTGTGGCAAACGGTGAATATCCTGGACGAAACCGACTGACAGACGGCGAACCGCATGTCATGGCCTCTCGCCTTATCGCGCCTCTGGATCGGATCCACCCTCGCCAAGGGGTTGCGGCTTGGCTAGTGTCGTCGCCGAGTCCGTGCTCGATCTTCCTAGAAAATTCAGCTCCGCGTTTTCTCTACCTCTATCGATATCATCTTTGATCTATAAAAGATTCTGCGGTGAATCAATTCTTTCATAATAAATTGGTACTTAGGTACCTCCGAGAAACTTATATTATTTTATTTTCTTTTATTTTGTAACACCCATCTGCATTGAGATCGTTTTCTACTCCACTGACTGGCATAAGCACAAACTCACAAGCTATACCTTTTACTTCGTATTTTCAAGCCAAAGTTCGTTCGACAAACGAATCCAGATGGACGAAACGTTCGCCGAGTGACAATTTCCCGTGGCGAAAAGCGGTGTTTTCATGGTCTGTCGGATTTTGGGACGGTTTCGGCGTTTTCCCTCGTTCGATCATGTGCCAGCCGTATGCGTGCGCTGGTGTGCGGCACGCGATGCCTGTGTGAACGCGTTAACATATGTGGGCAGAGTGGTCGCTATCAAGGCTTCGTCCGTTCGACTCGTTTCTCTTTCTCTCTCTCTCTCTCTTCGGTAGTCAGTGGTTCTCACGGGCAACAATTCCGATACGAGTTCGCTCATTAAGCCCAACATAATTCGGCGATAATAGCACCTACACGTACACCAGTTGCTCGTCACAAACATCGTAACTCGCGGGCACGCTGCAAACGAGGGGCTATCGTTCCTGTTATCGCCCCGTTGGGAACGCTCGTCGCACTCGTTGGCAGTGAACGATCGAAGAAACGATCTAGGAGTTTCGCAGCCGCGTTCCTCTACCGCCGGAGAACGGTCGCAGGCGTCTTTAACGACTGGAGAGCGTCGGAGCACGCGCGCGCGCGCGCTCTCCATGCCGCTCGTGAACCCTCGATTATTTTTCACTAACGAACGTATATAATGGCGGCGGTAGCTGGGTGTCACTGTCCACGCTTAATGCGATCGCCGTTCACGATAAGATGCTGCCTCTTGGCAATCGTTAGCAGTCCGTTCGTCCCGTACGCACGCGCCCCGCCGCTCGCTACGTTCGCGCGCGTGCGATAAAAATTCGCGCGGTCCCTCTCGTTAAAACCGCCGCAGCCGCGAACGATCTGCCGATCTTGGCCGGCCGGCCGACGCTGAATATTCAATTTGCATTGTAAATCCGCCGGCGCACGGTATCGATCTATCCTGCTTCCTTTCTCCCCCGCGACCGGGGGACGGTGCAGGGGCGAGGGAGGCGAAGGAATCGAGGCCATCGATGGGAAAAATGGCGTTGAGGGACGGGCGAAATTTCTTCTTAGAGCAGCAAAGAATGTCGGACTCGTGGAAGCACACTTCTCAGGAAAATCAACCTAGCACTCTAAACTCTTCCTCTACATACTATGTATTACCAAAGTGTTCCCTAACGCGGTGAAAACGTGGAATCTCTGACAGGCAATTGCACGAAATCATCAATAACGTCCTCATTACCGAGGTCGGCTTTCCGTCGGCGAAGAAAAGGAGGAGAAAAAAGGAATGGAAACCGCGAAGGCCGGGGGAAGCTGAGGCGCGATAGAAGAAGGGGGTGGGCGAGGGGAAGCTGGTCGCCTTATCCCGAGGGAGACGAAGGCAACACGGGAAACCAATTAGCCGAGGAACGCCGCCACCGTGCCACTAGATATGAGCCCGAGCTTCGTACCGTATTCGCTCGAGCTGCTGCCGGTTTGACCGCGTTGTTACCGCTGGGCCCGGCTCCCGTTATCGTTACCTGCGAACCCCGTAGACGCAAGGCCTCGATCGACGTCGCTTAATATCCTCTTCCTTCTGCCAGCGAGAAGTCCCCGCGGTGCCTGCCCCACAGATACCAGCCATCCTGCGGCCTGGCTATCTAAAGGAGGAGAAGCGAAACTCCTCCTTCTTCCTTCTCCTCTCGCGACGCCGACGTTCAATTTCAGACACTGTCAAAGGACAAGCTTCAGTAGACTCTGTAGACACTTTCGACGGCGAGATAATGCTCAGTAATAATTGAGGGATTCAGAAGTGAAGGGATTCTTTTCTCCTTTTAGCAAATTCTCGCGGAGAGGAATTGAATGGGAGGTCCTGTTGACGGGAGCTTCGTGTCTATTAATTTTCACGTAATTGAATTACTGTGTTCGTATTGGATATTAAGGAGACGCTTCCACTCGCTTCGGTCCGTGGACACGAAACTGGTCAAACGGCAGAGGGATTTCGATGCAAAAATAGCTCCGCTGGCGTGATTCACGATTTCCATCGATCCACCGCGATCGCCCCAATGCTCCTCCTCGAGTTCGGCTACCAACGAGGCCAGGCGACGCGGCGCCCGAGGACGACGGTCGCATTGTAAATCGCGAAATTCGAATTCGTAGGAGCCGGGTTTTTCGCCCGTACGCCGCGCGGTTTTTTGAAGCGGCGACGATCATTTGGGAGTCTAATTTATACGGCGGCCAAATTAAAACGAACGCGTTGACCGACGGGGAGGACACGTCTGGAAATCTCCTCTGCGGAGAGTCGACGAGTGGTAGAGGAGTCGAGAGAGAGAGAAGGAGCCTCTCACGCATGAAAAAAGAGCGGACTCTCGAGGAGGAGAGAGAGAGAGGGAGGTATGTTGTGATTAGGGAGGAATGTTGATTAGATCCATCAGCTAGTCGAGTGTTGGCCCTCCTCCTTCGTTGAAGCTTCTTGAAACCTTCGTTTGACCCATACTCGAGTCTCCTTCGAGTCCCTGGATCCTGCTCGATGGGATCCCTTCGTGCATGGTCACTTCCCATCTTCGACTCTTCTATCTTTCTCTTACTACACCGCACTGGAATCTTGGATATTCTCGGCTAAACCACAGCGTCCCACCTATCACAGAATACTCCGATCTGATCATCTCTTTCTTCAGATCGAAATCAACGCAGACAAGAATCAAGTTGACAAAATCGCTTCCCATCGTGCCTCGAAGCATCCAACCATCTCTGTCATCGGTTTGCTCGGACGTTTCCAATCGATTTGCGCCATCGATCTCCGTGTTCCATCCCGTATTCCATGGAGGTAGCGTCTCCTAACTCCCGACGTCGAAGCGAGATGCGCGACGACGTTCGCCAGCGAACAAAGACGGAACGCGCGTGTATTATACGCAGAAGGACGGTGTGTATGCGAGCGCTGCAGCGTCCACTGTCAATACGTAATTGCTCTGGCATTTATCACACCCGTGGCTGCGCCTTTCCTCTTCGATCGCCGATTCGTCGACGGTTGCGTCATCGACGACGACGTCTGTCGCCGAAACGGCGAGCTGCTGGAGACGCATCAGCTCCCAGTCCTTTATTTTTCGATGAGGAAGCTTCTGTACGCGATCGTAGAGAATTTTGGGAACGATTTACTTCGGAGAATAAAAGAGAATCTATATGTCTAGTTAAATCAGAGCAATAAGGGACAAAAATTTCTTAAAAGTTTCTTAATTACAGAGTACATATACCTAGCTAAACTCAGCCACCCACTATTCGCGCAAGAAACAGCCGAGATTCCATTACGATGGAAAATGTAAATATAATTGTACCGTGCTGACATAACGGTAAGATAATCCGTCGAGCGGAGGCGCTGCCTCTGCAATAAATTGTAATTTATGATCCCTGTAAGGCGGCCGGTATCGTGGAGAAATTCAAGACAGTGCAGACAGGGAGCCGGGACTTCTCTTCTTCAGCCACTGTCTCTGTTTCTCGCCCGAGGAACCCGCGTTGCCCTCGACCCTCGCTATCGTGGCCAGCTCGTACTCGTTTCTCCGCCTCCTCTTCGACGACCCGAGAAACGGGCCTAGCACAGGCGAGCGGAGACCCCGAGAGGCGTCTTTGCCTCTCCCAATCACCCATAACTTTCCGAGGCTGCTGTTTGAATCTCTAGCTTTAAAATCTCCTTCGACAAACTCCAAGAGCGCGACGAATCCAATCACCCTCGCACCTAATGCGAGACCAGGGGAATAACGAGAAGGTGCAGGGACTGCGTCGCTGCGTCTTTGGGAAAAAGCACGTGGAAGAGAAGGCAGAATTTATTGAACAGTGCATCTTCCATGATCAGTTTCCAAATCGACCCAGTTACCAGAATCACCCATGCGTCAGAACCGACTGGACGTGCCTCGCACCCATCGCTGCATATGTAACGCGCAACTTATGCCTTCTCGCCTTCATAATCTCGACACTCGCTCCACTCTCTTCCCTTGTTCCCCGCCTCCGTACTTCTCTTTCCTCTCGATACGTTCCTCCGTTCGACAGCCACGCACACGCGCATTCTGTCTCTGTCCCTGCAGCGCCGCGCCACGTCTCGCCGCTTTTCTCTGGCGAGCACCAATAAATTAATTGGCGGAGATTTACGTATCTCGCCCGTAAACCAGTCACCGCGACTAATGCTTGGCCACTAATTACATAATTATACGGCATTATGTTACGACGACCAATTAATACGCGGGTACAATGACTCGGAGGCGAGCGGGCGCGCGTAAGTCATCGGCTCGCGATGGTCCCGCGAGCGGGCGGGCGAACGCACTTCGCCACTTCTCCGCTTCGCCATCGGGATTATAATTTATTGTCCGCGCGAGGTTGACGCGGCTCGCGCGCCCGCCTACCATCCATCTTCCTCGTTGGGGCGGCGGGCCTGACGTTTCGAATCCTTGAACTTTCGTGGAGAACGAGCGCGATTCGATTCGAGGCACTGGTCGACGGACGGTGATGCATTGGGAAAGTGCAGAGGGACGTGATCGGTTGAGCGTTTTGGGGAATTTGGAGGAGTAGCTTTGGAGGAGTTTTGAGGAACTAGGGCGCATTGGTATTGGGGAAAGAATTTTCTGTATATCGAGGATAGCAAACAACAAATATTCGGCATCATCTTCTAACTCAGAACCTGAGACATTTCCCGAAATCCTAGAATTTTCCCTGTTTATCAACGAAGCCCGTGGCCCACGTCGTCGCTTTTCTTTCGGCGCGGACGTTCCTAATCCACTGTTTTCCGTTTAGGACGTGCGCCGCGAGGGGAATGGGGGCGCGAGGTAGCGAGCGGGGGTGGAATATGAGATGCGGGCAAACTGATTTATTTAAGGGGCAGACCAGACATCCGGTTTGTCGAATTACGCTTTAAGAGCGCCAGTAGACACGGAGCAGTGTGTCAGAACGAGGTGAAGAGAGAGGAGAATGAGGGAGGCAACGAGGTGGAACGAGAGCGCGTAGCTCGTCGACCCGTTACCCGTTTATCATTGCATCGACACAAGTCACGCAGTGGACCCTTGCTCTGCTGTCCATTTAAAAAACGAAAAAGAGGACCGGGCTTTTAGTAGGAAGTGACGTCATCATCGGCGAGGACACCGTGAGCGGTGCGAAATGCGTGTCAATTGTTCGCGACCCCCTTCCCCCTGGCCCCATTCGTCTTCTCGTCATCCAGCATCCAGCTGGTTATCTTTTCTAGCGACACGAATAATCGCTGGATCTTGTAATCCGATCGTTTCTTTTCTGGAAAAGCTTGGGAGAGGGGAGAAATCTCTAGCTAGTTGATTTTCCATATACCTTTATTGCTTTCAAACGACAGCGGATGTAAGCTGCGATTCGTTTTCATTTAAATGACACAAGGAATCGATTGACCGACGCCCTCCGCGCTTAATTACTCGATTCGAGCGATCGCGGCCGACAATATGATGTTCACCTCGAAGGTGACAATGACAACCAGCGCCCTTTGTTTCGTACTTGGGCGCTAGTAGGAAGCAATCCAGCGACAACCGATGCATTATTAATGTCCCCCCTTCGCTTGTTACCGCTCTTGTACTTGCTCGCTCCACGTATATCCTCTGCGTGTCCGGGACAAGTGATCGCACGGCCCTCTAATGAAAATTCAGACGTCCTGGATGGGAATTATTTCAAATCAATTAAGACGCGCGCAGCTACAGTACTCGGGGGCGATGGAGCTGCAATCTTCTATTGTCGCTGACAGGCCTTAGCGCGTACTCGTGCTCGAGTTGACGGGCCGATGTTTAGGAGCTGCGTTATCTATGGTAATATTGGTAATTGCTATTCAAAATGACGGTTCAAAGTTCCGCGTAGGAGACTTTAGAATAGCATTCGAAGAGCAAGCAGTGAAAGACACTCACTCTCACTGTGTCTCTTCGTAACGATCTAACGATCAACGAAATGGATGAGCATTCCTGTCGACAGATTCGTTTGCCCACTCGTCGCACGATCGTGGAACGTTTTCCTCCGGCGATTCAATCACCGCGCAACTCCATTATTTGCCAGAACTGTCACGTTTTCGCTGACTGTATCGATAACAGCGGGCTCGTAACTCGCGCAATTTTCCAAACGATCTTTATTACGACGTAATTCTATTGTAGTCCTTGGCGAATGGAAAATTGCCGCGCCTTTCAAGCATCCACTTCGACAGTACACATTTTTCGCGGAAATCACGGGATCGATCGCGCCTCGTGCGCGGCGTGATAAGAATCCCAGAGCTGGCCGAGGCGAGCCCGGTATCACGAAGCGAAATGTCTGGATATATCACGTCTACCGCAGCAACAATGAGTGACAGCTACTCCCACATGCTGTCATAGGCGTCATCTTCGCGATAATGTACCGACTCGCTCCCTCCCTCGATCGCCCTCTCTCGTATCTGGTTAAAATCGTTGCGCGGTTAAATCTATAGGACCTTCCTGCTCGGAGACACATAACGAGGACGTGTGTTCTCGTTGACGAAAGCCCGGCCACTCTGCGAGTGGTACGCTGTTGCCTTGGAGATGCGATCGTTCGACGAACATTTATATAAATTCCATTTAACTAAATTCCATTTTCTATTAGACATACATACTCGCCTCGAACAGTTTCTATTTCATTGTGGAAAAATTTAAGTTGTATCTAAAATTAACAGAGGCTGATATTTTGTGAAAGCTCAACATCGTGAGACATGAAAGCTATATTTTTAGCAGTCATCCGCGGTTCCTCAGTTATCAAAACAAAATCACCTTTCGAATGACGCCAAAGGTATCGAAGTGAGGCTAGCGGGAGTTTCAGTAGCGTTCCGATTGTGATCGAGTTCGACAGCATGCCACCGCTCATTAACGTTCGCCCTTGGTTTCGGCGATCCGCGGTGGTCGTCGCGGCTCCGTCTTTCTGAGCCACGACAATTAGGCTGGCGGACGAAAACCGACGACCACGGGCCCGTCGTCGCTTATTCCTCGCACGGCCCCGCCCGACAATTTGCTCGCGCGTGTATGCGCGCGCGTTTTTCCCAAGTTCGCGGCTCCGTGATTATCACAACGGCTACACCCGCGGAATAACCGAGCGCGAGGCGGAATATTCGTAGGGCCCGCGCGTCGCCCGGATCGTTTATGCCGTGCAGCATTTTCGAGGAGTGGTACGTGTGCTCCGCCTTTAATCGAGATCGAAATCGGCCGCCGTGGGCCCGTGAATGGTATTCCGCGTGTACACGCGCAACGGTACCGTGCCGGGCGAGGCAAAATCCGCCTGGCGCTTGTGGTGGAGGGCGCGAAAACGTGACGAGCCTCCCGCGGACGATCGCGTCGTGCAGTTCTCGCGTGTGCATTCGAAAACGAAAGTGCAAGAATGTTGGACGCCCGGTGTAACAGTGGTTGTTGTTCTGTTGTAACGCAGAGGCCACCCTCCTCGTCGCTCTCGTACCCCGGCCCGGGTGGCAACGACGACGCACGCAGCCCTGGAAGCGGGGGCACACCAGGACCCCTCAGCCAACAAGCGCCCACCAGCCTGGACTCCTCCGATCCCGGTAAGTCGATTCTTTCTTCTTCTACACAATTTTCATATTTTTCTTGGGTGATAATATTGCGGAGAATGGAAGATCAGGGGATTAGTGGGTCTCTACTAGGGATAGATATCTTAATGGTACCCTTCGGGATGTTTCTGGGAATTACGATTGAAAAAAGAAGCTACTTTCTTTCACGTTATGTGCGTGGAACGAGGAGAGTGTAAATATTGATCGAAAGGTAGTTAGGTGTGCCCAAATGCACCGAAATAGATGGCAATTAAGATGCGACTTTCGTGAATCAAAAATCAGAGCAACTATATTTAAATAATTGAGATAGTCGTGGGAGATGAGAGTTTTGAAAATATATCACGAGACTTGTTTTGTGAGACTCTAATGAAATTAATGACGAAATAATGCAAGAGTAATAAAATAATGAAATAATTATCTTGTCAGATTAAAGTCTCGCGTGAGACACGCTATTTTTGTTTCATCGTAGATTTGCACCTTTAGATACTACATAAATAATAATTGAACAGCGGCATTTGTTTCTCTTAAGGGGGGATTCTCGTCTAGAGGGACGATTATCCACACGTATTTACTAACATTTCAGTAATTTCTAAAAAAAATTCAGTTATATATAATAATAATTAATGGAGATAAGGGTTTTTCTCAAAACGGAGTTCTTCATGACACGATATCTCAACTTCTAGTGGGCTAATCTGGTCCATCTTTTTCGTACATCTTCAGAAAACATATAATTCTAGCCGGTAATAGAATCAAGGTGAAATTTTTTTAAAGACAAAAAAAACGGAAAAGATGAGTTTGAAATTCAAAGTCCCGCCATTTTATGAATTTTTAATTTATTTTCATCAATCTGCTATCGGGTATAGCCACACTCTTACTGATTAAGAATCCTTTTGGTTTTTTTCGTTTTGGATCAACGGAACAGCCGCACACGGTCTATTAATTATTATTATTATATATGAAATTTGACTAAGTGAAATGTTAATAAATACGCGTGGCTAATGCTCATCGGTGAAAACTGTATAATGTTTTTGCGCATAGCCCCTAAAGAAAGGCAAAAAATTGTCCTTCTAGACGAGAATACCCCCTTAATTGAGTCCCATCCAATGAAATTGAGCAATTAGCGACACATTCACGATTGATTTTGTTTTCGATGAAATATTGCCGCTTCCAATATCCCCGCCTTCTCTATTCATCGCTCGAATGATTCTTTCACGATCAACGATCAGTCCAGATTAGAGTTCAATTTCTGCTCGTTTACTTGTGCAAAGCTTGGCGGACACTGGCTGCTGCTATTGCCGGAGTATGTAGACAGTCGGAATTGATGGATCGCGAGGAGGGCTCGTATCAATCGGTGACCAACGATCGACGAATACCGTGGCGTAAGTTGCCCGCGTGGAAAGGAGGTAGCGTCCGGGGGCTAAGCGTGCTAATGACAGTATCACGCGACGAGCAACGGGTTGATGACAATCAAGACGCGACTCGTTGGGGACCCCACGGACCTTCTGCACGCCCTTCAAATTTTACGAACACCGACGCGCGCCCGTCAACACTATCAAACCCGCGGCAACGCCAGCGTCGAGGCTAATGAGCAACCCGTCGCATTGGCGTAGCAAGTGCTCCAATTTTTCCTCTCTTTTTCTCGAGTAAACGCTTAAAATGATTCTTCATCTGGGAAGGACCCCTTCACTGTCAATGAAGAACTCTAGCTTTCTCTTACTCGTTAGACTTCTTTCGAGTTCACATCGTTTTCGAAATGTCCTCGGTATATCGAGGTGTAAGGAGAATACTCGAAACGTGAGAATTCCCAATTACACGAGCCGTGTACGTACTATCGCCCCGAGCTTCCTCGCTATCAGAGAACGAGAGACACAAAGGCTGGAGAGGCAAGAAGGGTAACAGTTTCGCGACGGATAGGAGCGTGGCGGCGAGTCGCGCCAATGGTTAGCGCGGCCGGGTTCAGTCAGTCACCGGAGGGTATACAAGTTCACGACACCATCCCATAAAGATTCATTAAGGTCCGCCGTCTCTATATTCGCTGTGTCGTGGCAGCGTTATAGAGCCGCGTGGCGTGCCAGCTCGCCTCGACGCGCTTGTGTGTGGTATAGGTGTGCTCCCGGTGCTCTCGTGCTCCCGTCCTCTTTACGTTTCTGCGCGCGCGTGTATGCACCGCAGTCGAAACGGTTGATCAATAACAATCAAAAGCGTACTCTGTCCCAGAAGAAGGGGGAGAGGAATGAATGGCTTCGGAAACGGTGCCGCGCGACGTTTAAGCTGTCGCCGCCTCATCTTCGCTCCAACTCCCATGCGATCGCGCTTCGGCTTCCCTGATGAGGCTGTTCAAGGTTCCCGCGAGGAATATTCCTCGTCCAGGGATTCTTAACGAGGTTTTCGACTTGAAGGCGCAAGGTGGATCTGGGAAGTTGAGCGGTTGATCATTTGCGACGCGATGGCTCCTCAATTATTCAGAATGGAGCAGAATTCTATTATAGATACCAAAGCTAAACACCTCTTGCTCTGTTCAGCATTAGGCAATTTTTTAGTAAACTAATTCGATATGAAAGCAACAGATCCACCACCAAAAGTATCTCTCTTCCAAAGTCTGCTGACATATCCCGCGTTTCAGCCGCGAAGAATACACCGAAACAGCTGCGCCCGCGTCGGATCGCGTATTTGTCATCGGCTTTAAAATTCATCGCATGAGGAACGGCGGCCGGTTCGTGACGAGATTTCGATCGGGCTCGCTCGTCGCGCGCCCGTATTAATTAAACGACATTAAACAGTAACGCAACACCTCGGAATCAAACGTCGTCGCGTTTATGCGATCGGCATGGAATCGCGCCGAGGTCTCCGCTTATCCGCGGGAATATCTAAACGAGAGCCGTTACGCCGCGAAATAAACCGCGATCGTTATCTCATTAGAACGCGAGAAATGCAGAACCGCCGCGAACGTAACATTGTTCGCCGGCCTGTCCTCGACTAGCTCTGATCTTTGGTCGGCTCGTGAGCAGATACCGATCTATCGCGACTAGATCTGTCGCCGGGCAACCTCCAACGCGTGGAAAGTCCTGGAAAGACGCGACCTCGGCGATATCCGTCTCGCGACGCGGATCATAGGAATTTTCGCGCGTGGAAAGCGGACGGCGGGAAGCTATCTGCGTAGAAACGCTGCAATTTAATGCTTTCTCTCGCGGTTCGATGGAAACCGGCCAGTTGTTATTAGGATTTTATGGCGACACAGGAGGCATGGGGTTAATGGTCTCATTTTCTTCGCGAAGGAGTAAAGTACGAAGGTGAAAGGGTGGTTAAGGAGTTAGATTAAGTTTCCTTGATAGGAGTAGTTTGGTACTTTCGTTTGGGTAGAGTGACACCAGTTACATTTTAAGAAGAGAACACAAGGGATCTATGTTTTATGCCAGCATCGTTTATACACCAGAGATTCCTGTTTTCGACGGCCCCTGCTGACCCTGGCACAAAGAGGTCTCTGTTTCTGGAACACTTGTAGTTGACTGAGAGTTTTACGGAATCTGTATGACCACTAAAATTTCTAAACAGAGAGCTGCGTGGTATCTCGAGTCCTCCTTCGTTGAAGTAGAACGTGAAAGGGTGGTCTCAGTGCGGGGGCTCTCAGCGATAGCAAGCAGCCTCTAGTAATTTCCAACATTCTTGAATCGAATAGTGTTCGAAAGACTCTCCGCTTCGAAATCACCAATTGCCGAGTCTAAAATGCCACTGCTCCCCGCTGAGAACCGCTGTTAAACGCTGGCTGAATCGATTCGCCTCGGTAAACAAGCTAGTACTGCATGCTATTCCCTCGTTAATTCTCAATTACAGTATTGTTTATACTTGAAACGACGCGGGGGGTCTCTGCTATGGAAAGGCACGCTTAAACCTGCAACAGAATCAATGCGCTGCCCGTGCAAACAGAACTCGAAAGGCTGGCGATTTGCAATCCTCTGTTACTTTGTCCGCCGTCGAGTTCCCTGTAGCAATTCGAACAGATAATCCATTCTGCATCGAGGCTTTTCAAGTTTCCAGTATCCTGACCTTTTCCCACGAGCATAGGAGCACGTTCAGGCCTCGTCCGCGCGTTGAAAAGGATTGTCAAGTTGGTCGGTTGACGCGAGTCGCCGGGCCCGGTTGCCCAACATCGAGATAGCATCGTGGCCTCATCGAAGTTGTCACCGTTGGACAAGGCATTTGCTCGGCACCCTTCGTGGGCTTTTCTCCGTCGTTTCGGCTCATCTATCGGGCCCTTTCCGTCGTTTCCCTCTCGTGCAGGGGCTCGTTAACGTGCCGGCTTGTTTGCCGGCACGTTGTCAGATATCATCTTCGACGGGCAACTCCGAGCTGGCCTTGTCCACGGCCGTGCAACCTCGAAGTGGACCTAATTTCTATCGTCGTGGGGACGTTGCCTGGATTTGTCCCTTTCTCGTGTGCTCCACTCGTTTTGCTCGCTCCGTCGCGGCTTTCCATCCGAGAAGAAATAGGCGCGTACGTTCCACTGCCTTGGCTAACGGCTGGTGGCTTCGGTATGGATAGTTTTCTTCGAGCTGCGAAGGCACCGTGGCATCAGATTAGGCGGGAGCTTGGATTTCGTAAAGGTAGCCTGTTGATTTCACCGGCGAGTCGTAAACGGTGCCGCCGCGATCTTGATCAGAAGTCGGTCGATGATCATTCTCCGTCGTAAACTATTAATACACGTCGGAGACTGTAACGCGCGTGTTTGCGTGTAATCTCGGCCGTCGGGGCGGAATATATTTCCAGAACGAGCTGGAAACCCGCGTCACCGACACGTGGGAAGAGCGCGGCTCGGACATTAACATATCGTGTCGCAATCGCCCGCGGATAAACACGTTCCTTCTCCCGGCGAGGCTGGAGAAGATTCTATCTCGCTCGTGGACGATCGATCGCCGTTCGACCTCGATGAACAAAACGTTTCGCACTAGGAAGTAGCGGCTGGATCCTTGTGCCGATCGTTACCCGCGACGACGCGAGGCATCGGCTCGGTGAAAGATATCTTCTAAATCTCCCATCGAAAACTCTGATCAGAATGGAATGCGGTAGATAGCTAGGTGTAGGTATATTGGATCGAAAGTTGTCACTTCACCCCGAGCTTCGTTCGCCCGAGGCGAAAGTGTTTTTCACTTTCAATCGGACCGCGTCGGCTGCCCCGAAACATTTCGACCGCTCACCTGCTCTCTACGATACCGTAGTCTAGGAGGAAGAGGTTCGTTAGCTTAACAAGGCATCGATCTACGATCTAAGCTAGCCGACCGGCGTAGCTCTGAATCCTCGAAACGATCTCCAGCCTCTATCGATCCCTCGATCGAGGAAAGGTCTTCCTCCCCCTCCCCTCCCCTCGTCGATCGTTTTTTCCCGCCATCCTGGGACTTTACACAGACTAGATCGACCCTCTCGATTCGGCAGGAACGAGTCCTGTCAACGAAGGGCGGCCCCTCTTCCCTCTCGCCCCTTCGCCCCCGTCTTAACAACCTTCAGCTCGCCGGTGGAGTTTTCGTGCTCCTCGAGATCCTTAATCGACGGGGTTCGTCGACTCTCGTCCTCCGTCCAGCTTCGATGGCCTGGCCGCGGGAGTGGGGAAAAGCCTGGGGACCAAGAGATATCCGCCGGTTTCTGACAACTATCCCGGCTCCGAACGGTTGAAGAGAGCCTCGGAAAGAAATAAATGAAGAGAGGATCGAGGAAGAACGATACAACGTTCGGGGTAGGGGGGGCGAGGGAGCGTGTTAAAGCGTGTACCAGGGGACCAAAGATCACGGAGAATTCCTGGAAATCGGCGCACGTTGGAGAGGGAGGCAGAGAGAAAGGGAGGAAGATAGAAGTAATGAGGCTGATTCTCTGTTTTCTGTGTTTTCAGCGAGCGCTCGGTATCGGGACGGTTATCGGCCGGTGTCTTTTTTTCTCTCCCTCTTTCTCCGCTTTCTGCCCTCCCACACAAACACACACACGCCACGAACACGCGTGCACACCGCTCCTACTCGTGTGTCTCCTCTTCTTTCTCCCTTTCGCGTTTCTTCCCTCGCGTCGGCATAATGAGGCCTTCATGTCGTGAACTTCTGCGCCTTGTACCCCCCTTTTTCTTGCCGATCCAGGCCCACGGTGTGTCCTCCGCGTAAAACCTCGTCGAACACGGCTCCCTTCCGACGTGTCCCTTTATTGGTAGTTCAGAAACTCGCCGTCGGGACCTGCGTTGCCTCCTCGCAGTCGACTCTGGATCCAGCGATCCTCGCGTGGAACTGTATCGGCTCTCTGGATCCCCTGCGAGCGAATGAGGTTACAGATGCGATCTAGCCTCGGCCCAGCTACTTATACGTGTGAAATATTCGCGCCCTGCTCCGCAAATTCCACGTGGACGTACGCGTCGATCACATTTGCCAGTCGGCAACGTATTACGAGAACACCAGTGGTTCCACGGTTCCATTTCAATGTAAATTATCTCCATTCGAGATTGCTTCGAAGTCAACGATTCTGGAAGACGTCGAACACCAAAACGACCCCACGGTTTGAAGATCCAGTGCAATGAGCCACCCCCTTCAAGCTCGTCCACCCCGAGAATGATCCTATCGCTTTCTTCCCTGCTACGATCGACTCGCTTCAACAATCTTTCCCGCGGCCCGTTTATCAGTTTCGTGGAACATCCGTATGCACGTGGCGCGTACAACTCGCCGATAGAAGAACGGGCTGGTCTGTTCCACGGTTCACGTCCGAACAACCGAAAAACCGCGATAACACCACGTGCTGCTGGAACGGGAACGCGGCGATCTCCGGTGGCGACGGAGGAACGACAACAAAGCGCTTCGGGATAGCCACGACGACATTGAAGTTAATTGACACGTTAATGAATAATAAACTTGCGTCACTGGCCCGGGCTATCGATGGCTCGCGGGACGGTTCGATAGCCGGGCGTGACAGCCGGCCGCCACTCTCATTAATATTACTGTTTACTATGCCTTGTAATCGGTGATTTTTTTCCCCTCCCCGCGCGCCCACCCTCGCCCACCCTCGGCCGCCGTCGGCTGTCAGGGTTCATTGATTTGAATAATTCGCGTTATCGCGCTTCCTCGGACGTTTCTCGGTAGAGCCGTCGCCTCGCCGGGGCCGTAGAAGCTGAACAGCTCGCTTATCGGCCGCGAATCGCTGGATGGGGAACGTTCTAGCAGATCCGGCGATTCTGACTCCGGGAAGCTGAGGTATACTCGATCTCGACTGACAATGAACTCCTCACTAGT
This sequence comes from Andrena minutula, assembly GCA_929113495.1. Classification (NCBI taxonomy): domain Eukaryota; kingdom Metazoa; phylum Arthropoda; class Insecta; order Hymenoptera; family Andrenidae; genus Andrena; species Andrena minutula. The sequence continues at coordinate 5,442,375 of OV815995.1, read as the reverse complement.
AATTTGAGTGGAAATTCGATTCCCGTTTCCATCATCGCGTGGCTTTATGTCGCTTGCGAAGCAACGCTCAAAGATTCCGTCAGAGATTGCGTCGTGACTAGCAATGCTTACTTCAAACTGCAATCGCGTCGTCAATTATGTACGTACTTAGACGCATGCTACCCAACGGCCAGACCGGGGAACGCGTTTCACGGATGCTGGCGCGCGGCTCAGCACGTGGCGATAACACGGCTGCGAATCGGGCTAATAAAAACGCAACGACGAATGAAAAAGCGACGGTGGCCGAGAGGATCGCCAGGTGAAATGGACGCGGGCCGTTGGCTCGATAATGCGGCCATCGATACGGCCGGGCTAGATTTGGCAATCGCGCGTAATTGCGCCGATATTTCACATAAGCGGCTTAATTGATTTTTCTCTCGCCGGCTGGCACGCTGGCTGGTGCTCGCGACAGAGAGAGGGAGAGAGAGATAGAGAGAGTCGGACAGCGGCAGTACCTACACAGAGATCCGCGTATTTACGAGTATTTTTAAATCAAACAGTCGGAATATACCGACGTTTATTAGGATGCCGATGAAACCGGCCGGGCCCAGGTAAATATTCGGAAATTTGCTGCCGGCCGAACGAGGCCGATAAATAATGCAGCACGCGCTCCCATGCCTCTGTAGTATTTAGTTTTGTTAATTATTGCCGCGGTTATCTGCGCGCTCGCGACCAACGGAGGAACGGCCGGTGGAGACGTGTGCGCGCATACGATAGTAACGAAAACGCGGCAGTCGAAACCAGGTTGGAGGGGGTCGACGAGCGGAATATCGTTCGCGATGCGAGGAACAGCCTGTAATTAGCCTGGCGAGATCTTTTTATAAACATCCGCGGAGCAACGCCGTTAGCGATTTGCAATTACAAAATTAAAAAACGATGAGGTGAGACGGTGAATGACGAAATTGGTCGGTTCCATTGCGATATTTATACGCCGCGTTGCGCGATTTCAGGCTGGAATTTTGTAGTTGGGGTCTACGTCAATATGCACGAAGGACGGGGTGGATTGAAGAAGGGAGGGTTGCGTTTATTGCGATAGTTTTGAATATGATACAATACGTTTGATTAAGTCGATTCTTATCAAATTTCTGTTTGTAAAGTTAAGATCGCATGAATAGTGGAGCTTCAGTGTCAATACTCAATCCGTTTAGAGGGAATGGGAATGGAGGAGGAAGAGTTTCAGCATGGTGGATCGCATGCAGAAAATGTCCGTCGACTGGTTCAGTGTTCGCTAATCACGCGAGATTCCGACGTTCTTCTGTTTCGGCGGGTGGAATCGTTAGAATCGGCTTCGTGTTTCGCAGAAATCCCCTCGATAGGAAGATTCCGGTCTTCTTTTTGCCCTTATCCGCGCGCGTGAGTATTTTTGCAGTGCCGAGCAGGGCACTGCTTTCACTATGACGTTCGAAGCTTGCACTTTGTTCCGTGGCATTTTTCGGTCCGCCCTGTTTCGATAACGGTAGACGCATAACGGACGGAAATCTTGCTATTTATACAGATCCCATGCATAGTTAGTGATTTATCGAAACTCTAGGAAACTCGTGTACATGTAGGGTAAACTTTACTAATGCTGGCACTGTATTAATTATTGGCACTCCTGATTAAAAGGCTAAATATTAAGAAGGACAAGCTTAGAAAGTACTTTTTTACAATTTCTTATTTTTCTTTCACTACAACACTGCAATGCCCAGTAGTGGACCTACATATTTTACATCTGGCAACACCACAAAGTGGGAGAAAGTACTGAGTTTTAGGAGTTTTTTTAAAATTTTGATAAGGGGTAGGCAAGGATAAAAATTGTACTTTTATGCCTATTTTTGTATTTCATTGAATATTTTTAAAATAAGAGACTTAATAAGTACTCCAGATGTTTTATTTTAATGAGAAATCCACAAGCATTGATAATAACTGAAAATTAAGACCATATAAAAACTTTACAAAAAAATATACACATTCCAATTGGGATTTCTGCTGTTTACCCTACCTATTTAACATCGTTGCATGACAATCGCTCTCGAGACCCACCATCAGATATTCATCCCAAAGTCGACCACCACTGGTTCATATATAACAATGTAATTCGCGCAGTCCCGCGTGCGACAATGGCGGCTGGTTCCCTTTTACTCGGAGAAGACAGTGGAGGGCGGAACGCAGGGCGAGAGAGCATAGGAAGGGCGGACTAAATATCGAGCAAGGTCGCGGCGCGTCTGTTTCGCGGAACGGCGCGCCGTCCAATTTCGTACGGCGATTTTTGTTCGCTCTGTTGCGGGATCGTGGCTTCCTTTCTCGGAAGCCTCCTCGTGTCCCCTGGCGCGTGTAGCGTTGATTAACACACAATGTGACAGCCCCGCAGGAAAAAGAGGGCAGACCGATCCCGTGGATCCGCGCATGTGTTATCGATCCAGTCGGGAACATCCCCGATGACACTTGCACCTGTACGTCCCGCGACACCGTCGGCACCTTTGATCACAAGCCATGTCCGTCGCGGTCCCTACGATATCCGTTGGGAGCGGTGGACTCGCTACAAAGTATAACACTTGAGTAAAACGATGGGGCAGTTTCTGCTGCGTGTCGTGTCACACAGTGTTTGCCTTGCAATTTTTCTCTTTAGCAGCGGGACAGTTTAAATAATTGTTGGCTACGTTGCTGGTACATAATGGACTAATCACTACAGATTAGAATTGTGGTTTGACACGGAGAACAAGTTAGAATTGAATACACAGATCACTTTCGCTTTTTCAATCTTAATTACGTAATGACACTGCAATTAACCTTTAGGGGACCAGCAAAATCCCTTTTGTGACTCTGTGCAAGTTCTCTAATTTTTGACAACATATACGTTATATATATAAATTTTTGGAAACTGAAAATCACTATTTTTTAAAAAAAAATCCCTGTCTAAAAGTTAACAGTAAGGCTATCGTGATCGATACTAGCATATACCCTCGTAATTCAAGGAAACGTATCGAAGACAGTTCTCTCGGAACTGAATTTCACTCGAAATTCTCGTTCCCCAGACTTCCCTCCGATGGTCGTGCTTCACCTGACGGATTAAGGATCGATCACATTTTTCACCGCGACAAAGCGTTTTCTAATGACCGGATTAGTCTGCTAGTCGGTGGCGATCGGGCTGGATCACGCGATCCTCGCGCGGAAAGCCGCCGACGCAGAGTAACCCGTCCGATCTATCTCCATAATTTATTCCGTCGCGGTTGAGCACCTCTAACCGACAGCTGTTCAGAGACACGTAAGATAACCCAAACTCGCCTCTCTCGCCTCTGCTCGCCCGCTCGGTTCCCGCTGGCTCGCGTGCGTATTGGCGTAGTTTATACTTTTTAAGTCGTCATGCCCAAATGGCCGGGGCCCAGCTCCCTTTGATTGTCTTCTCGGAAGCACCGAGATCCTTTCTTCCTGCCAGTCGATGAACAGATCGCTCACGAACAACCGTGAAAGTCCGCCGAGGCCCTTCGTCCACTTCCCCCAGTTCCCCGAAATATTCGGAAACACGAGGGCCGCGGAGGATCGAGGATCATGAGCGAATCGATCCTACCCCGAACGCTGGGACATTGGTTGAAGGGTCCATGGATCTCTGGTGGTCGAACGTGGACAACTTTTTGGGTTACGAAGGCTTCTTATCGCTATTTTCGAAAAGGTCCAATGTGCCTTGGACACAAATTTTTCTTTTGGAGAGTTCCTAATTATTATTATATTTAATTCATATTTAAAGCTCGTCGCACATTCTTCTGGCACACGGCACCTCGATCCTCTATTTCGAATCGCGGAGGGCCGTTTAGCAACGCTTTCTCTGTTGCGATCGCAGTCCGAGGGATGTGTTTTGTCTGTTTTATCGTATGCTAATGAGTCAAGCGCGCTGACGCAGATGCCCGCCGCTATTAATATAATTAGCATTCCAGTTGTACTCGGGGGTTATGCAATATTTTTTCCTTCGGATAGCGCCAGAGGGAACGACCAGGCACGCTCGAATGCAGCCAAGTTTTATATGGTAATAGGGGAATCGATTGCAACGTTCGAGCGTGATTGCGATCGCGGCGGCGGTCTCGAATCGGCTGCCTTACGCTTTGCCTGCGCTCCACGCTAATTAGAGTCGAAATCGGGAAAATTCACCGTCAGCGATATCGGTTCGCTGAAACGCTCCACGTTTCCCGGCCTCCTCTCTCCGGCTAGGGGGAACACAAGGGGATACGCTTCGAGTCGCGGGTAAGAATGTTTGTTAATTAATTGATTGGTTTATGTCTTGTTCGTTACATAGCGATGTGGTAACGCCGGAGCTAGATTGCAGGCATTTCTTTTCGTAGGATTCGAGAGCGAGGTACCTCGGGGTGATTATCTTCATCCCGACGCAGACAGCGCTTGAATTTCACTGCTGATACCCGATAAACTGAATTCTAGATTATTTTATCAGGTTTCATAAAAAATTGCTTCACTACTGACCGATTGCAACCGTGGAATACGTTCCTGTTTGAATAATGTTTCTTCCTCGAGAAACTCGATTCTGAAAATTACGGGGCGGGTTAGGAAATCGTATTGCACAGTTTTATCCCGTTTAGTTTTATACGAAGAACCGCGCCACGTGGATTGCGCCGCGTGTTACATCGTCCCGTGCAACTGTAACGGCAATAAACTTGCTGCAGGCGTTAAAGGTCGGTCGCAATACAGCGATAAGAAATAATTTGCCGAACGAGCTGTTTCCTCCAGCCCGGCAATCTTCCCTCGCTTCTCGTTTTTTTCGCACGCCTCGTGTCGATACTACGAGGAGACAAACAGGCCGGGCGTGGTGCAAAACGCGACGAGGCGCGAGCAACAATAGAGGCTGTTGCAACAGGGCGGCGATAACACGGGCTCGAACCGTGTCAACGCTCTCCCGTCTTGTTACACAAGACGGAACACAGCCGGCTGGAGACTTTGATTTAACGATTTCTTGCGGTAACCTTCTTTTCAGCGCGCTCCCTGGTTAGGAATCGTCACGGATGCTTAAGAGGACGCTCATAAATCGCGGCGGTCCTCGAGGGATCCCTCGCGACACCTCGTCGGCAGCGTATTCTTCTGGCATTTTATGCCAGCGCTGGTAGTAAAGTCTTATCCAACTGGAGACACCATGGTCTCGCGGGGCTGGACATTCGATATCTGCCGATTATTTCGCGAGAACACGTAACTGTATTTCCCATCCAGGACTGCCAATTTCATTGTAGGAGAGAGTTGCTAATATCGTACTGGTCACCTAAATCGTACCTCATCAATTTCTCATTAATTAATGAATGTAATCATCAGATAATAAAAATATTAAGTAAATGCGAAATAAGAAATAGAAACAAAATCTTTTGAGCTTACACACTATTTTGTGCGTGGTATAAACATTTTAAAAAATCAGGTATGATTGATGTAACTTTTTACGAGTTTATTTAAGCTGATAAAAATCAAATAATGCAATTTTGTCCTGTATTTTTAGATGTTTCTAAAATCGGGTTTAATGTAGAATATTTTACATTCGTTTTAAGTACACATTACATTCATTATAATGTTAAATTGATATTTATAAATAAATTTATCATGTTTTCTAAATCCTACCACTACAGTCGTACCAGTAGGATTTGTACATATAGCATATGCATAGATTATTGAGGCTGTGTGTGATCCATATACATATCAATATGTAACTATATAATAATCATTACTTTATGTTGAATATTTTCTTCTCTATTTATTATTGATACTATTTTTAGTGGAGCTATGATTTAGGAGACCGATTGCCTAAATCGTACTTTTTACAATATGTGACAAAATGATTAATAACAAATTAATTCGTTCTAAACAACAGGTTAAGCATATAATAGTAGGCTCCTAAAAGACCAAGATACAATATCCAATAGTCATTTGCTTTAAAATTAGTACCAAATATGAAATATACCGTAAAATGTCTTAAGTGGTACAATATAGGCAACTCTCCCCTACATAACGACACGTGGATCCTCTTCTCAAGCGTACAGCGATGAAGCACAGCACTTATTTATCAAATAACAGCCCTCAACGCTGACGAATATTACCTACGTACTAGCGACAAAATGGTTCGTCCGCGAAGTAGTCCGGCCCCGTAAAATTTGGAAGCTCGATCGAGATTCCGTTGGAACGATTACGAAGGGAACCGTGTACCTACCCCGGGCTGGCTTTCCTTCTTGATTCCTGAGGGGCACAGGAAGAAATCGCGCTCGAACCGCAAACAGCATTTCCTTCTAAGATAGTCTGAGTCGTTCTAAGCTTTTCCGCAAGGATTCAGCCAGCGGCGGGGATGGGTTGAGTGGTCCCACCCCTTTCGCCGTGGGTTCTTTCCTCCGCCATCGTGGCGTGCGTTCGCTCGCTTGTTCGCTCTCCCTGTTCGGTGCTCCCCAACGCGGAAAGAGCCCTATCTATGCTTCCATCTTCCCTGCATTCCTTGGGGTATTACTCGGACGGGCGTAGCACGATTTTCCACGAAGCTTCTTCCGCGGAGTCGACGCCTCGTGTTCGCCGCCCTCTCCGTCTCTTCCAAGGGCTTTCCTCGCGTGGAGTCGCGCGGCGCGGCTGGCCCGAACTCGTTCAAATCCCGATGCGGCCCCGGGAACAGCACAAACCCATTACGGATTCATCGTGCGCCATTAGCTAATTCTTCCCCGCTCCTAACGTCTTCCTTTCCGCGCTCCCTTTTACCGTTACCGTCCCGCTGCGGTTTCCCTTTCGCATCTTAGCCCGTCGTCTTCCCACTCATCCCCATCCCCGCCTCTCCCGAAGGAGCTCTCCGTCAGCTCCTAGGAGCCCTTTCAGCGAGTTCCTCTTTGGTTTCACGCGCCCCGGGAATCGAGCGTGCTTCGACGATTCCGAAGTGGCTTGGTTCCCGGTGTTTTCGGGGGTTGGCTGGAGAAGTTTGGCAATTGAAATTTATGAACGTCTCGGTCGTCCCGTTGGTTCGCTTCTGGCTCTGGTGACTCGGCACTCTCAATTTCACGTCGAGCGCCGGACCAAGTAAGAACTCCTCTCCTCTATTGCCTCGCCATCGCATCAATCCCTTATACTTCACACCACGGAAATCCAGTGATCTACCGACCGAGCGTCCACCGCTGACCCCAATCTCATCCGTCGAAAATTCTACCCAGAATTGCCGACATTTTCTCGCCGGGAGGAGCGCCGAAACACCGCGTCAGCCTCGTAATCGACCGCGGGAAATTGCACGCGGAGCGTACAGAGCGTCGGCTCGTAAAGATGCGCGGCGTGGCGCGGGTAAACCCGACTCGTCTCGAGACGCACGCTTTAGCATTCCCGGAACGACCGAGGACGTGCCAGATTTTCTATCGTGTGTACGGCCATCGAACAAAATTGCTTCGCTGGTGGAAAGATCGGGGGGAGGGCTGCGGGGGTGTAGCAGGAGGACGGAGGGGGGTGGCAACCCCAGGCCGCTCGCGCTCACGACGGAACGAAAGTGCAGTCACCCGGAATAAACGAGGAGGAGACCCGAAGTTGTTGGTCGAAGTTCAGTCAGAGGGGTTGGGAATGAGTTTGCGTCGTGGCGGTGATGAAACTTTACCGTGACGAGAAAGAGGGGTTGTCACGCCGTGAACTCACCCTCCTCGCCCTCGCGCTCCGCCATTCCGCTTTCGCGAGGCGTTTCTGCCTTCGAGGGAGCGACTTGCGTTCCGTTGTTCGCGATTTTTCCTCCGACCGCTCGCTAAAGCGCGGCTACGCTATTCTTTTGCTTCTGAACTTCGGTAGCTGCCCTTTGGGGATTTTTAGAAATTGAAGGCAGGAGAGGCTCGATGGGTTTTATCCAGCCTCCAGTGGCTTTTATCAATTTGGACGTCGTAGATAATCGGGATAATGTGGGGAGTAAAATTCACAGTAGTCGTGGCTTTACTATCTTCACTCGAGTCGATACAGTGTAATGCGGATAGCACAGGCTCTGCGAAAAAGGCAGTTTCTTATGCAAATTTATTTAAATTCGTCAGTACAGAAAGTCAGGTTTAACCACTGTTAGGGCAGTGGGAGTCCACCTAACACTGTACAGCGACATCGAACCTCGTTGGAGCTTCGCTATTCAACGTTAAGACTGTTTTCCTGGCGCACTTATTGTTAGACCTCACAGTATGACAAAATGGTACCTCGACCCACAGCCAGGTGATCCCTGGCGAAGTCCTCGGACCTGGTCCAGCTCGTCTCGAAGGGCTTTACGATGGACCACACATCGCGGCAGAAGGATAAAGGGTCGCATCGAGAGTCGCGGAGATATAAAGAGGAGTATGACATATTTTCGCGGGGTCTCGGGACTCGCGGCCTCGTCGGAACACGCGAGTACGCGTCTACGAGCGTCTAAATATAGAGCGTGAGTCACGAAATCGCGCGGCTTCGAGAGGAGCGAAGAGGAAAGGAGCCGTGCAAAAATACAGAGATCAGAGTGTCGTCCTCTTCGCCTCGCCGCGAGGTACTCCCGCGCGTGTAGCCTCCGCGTTTCCCATCCTTCTCGCGTACACCTTCGCGCTTGTCGCTCCGTCGTCAGATTCTTCAGCTTCACGATGTCCAGGTGAAAGTAGAGTCTTCAGCTTCCCTTAGTCGAGTATCGTCATTGGAGTGCCGGGCACTGGGGGTTACATTGTCGCGAGCAGTACTCGACTGACAGTTGGAGGATTATCAGTTGGAACCTTTAAGATGATAATTATCGCCCACCGGCTTCGTAACCCAATTCTGTTAAGAGTCCCTGGCTCCCGACTCCCATATCCACTCGTGTCGCTCGATTGGCCCCGTCTCGGACGATACTCTCGAGCGCAGCGCGCGAAACGAGATCCACCGCCTCTACGATACTCCAGGTGTATCGTATGGCGGCGTATCGAACGAGGATAAAACGAGGAGACCGTCCACCGGGACTGCTCCACCTTGCAGATACAATGAAAAGGGTAGAAAGGGTTGGAAACCGCGGAACGATTGAATTCTCCGAATAAAACGCGACGACGCGGACGAAGATGGGAAATAAAGAAAAGTCGTCGGTGGTAAACGCTGCGAGGGGCGACGAGGGGAAGGTGGCTCTTTTTACCCGCTGGCCGACGAACAGACTTCATTCTTGGTTTACAAGCGTGCGGTCTACAAAGAGGTTGCCACGTTGTTAAAATAACCGCAAGAGCTCGGAGGCGTGTGCTGGGGTCGTGTGGATGTTGCGCGTCCGTGTGCGCGTGATTTCCCTGACTTGGTACGCGCAAATAGAAGCGTGCGTGTTGGGGAACACGCGCGCTTAAGCACGCGCGAACAGACCGGGCTATGGGGTGGCGATGCGTCCAACCCCCTTTGGATTTTTATCCTGCCCCTTTGCGGTTTATAGTTGCACGCGAAGGTCGCGCGAGTCCGGTGGAATCGCTGGGTGTTCTGCTTGAAGCTTTCTGCGTGAGAAGCCAGACGTAAAATATTTGCTGTTCCGATGATAAATGTTCAGATAAATGAAAGCGTAATTCAATTACAGCTTTTAGCGGTTTAAAGTACATCGTAATGCATCGAGCACAGACGTCGCCGACGTTGATAGATAAGATAGGGGTCATTTCCCTCGTGGATCATCCTCACCGCGGGTCCGCGAAAACAAATTGCTCGGATTTCGAAATACGGAAGGCGAGAAGATAACCGAACGACAAAGTTCACCTCGTTTTGAGATAAACGCCGTATCGACGCAAGATAAGTCGTTGAACCCTCGAGTCGAAACGAAGACACGGGGAATACTTAATTCTTCACAGTTCACACTTTCTGTGCACTTTCTAGGTTTCAATTTATACTGTCGCACTCCATGGGTAGTGGAATGCGCCGGTTGTGATATGGAATGCGTGGCTTGTGACATAGGAAGTGTACGTTGCGAAGTGTAGTGGATGAGTGGTGTTGTGAAATGTGTGGGCTGTGATGTGAGATGGGGCTTGCTTGAGGTACCAACTATGGAATGTGATGTGTGATGTAGGGAGTGTGGAGGATAAAGTATAAAATATCAGCTGTTGTAGGGAGCGTAAGTGATGAGCTAGTTATGAAATTTGAAGTGTGATTTAGGAAGTGATGAGTCAGGTGTAAAATACGAAGCACGATATGAACAATGTGAACTGTGACATGTAAAAATTTTAGCATAGTTAATTAAAATCGAAGTTAATTTCAACTAAATTTATTATAATTTATCCCCTCCAAATAAATATATTAGTATAATCATTGAAAATCGTAATTAATTTCAATTAAATTTGTTATAATTTTACTGCTCTAAGTAATAATTTTATTATAATCATTTAAGATCGAAGTTCATTTCAGCTAAATTTATTAAAATTTAACTCCACCTCATAAAATTTTTTGCATAATTATTTACAATCCAAGTTAACTTCAATTAACTTTAATAAAATTTTACGTCGCTGAAACGAATTCAAGCAATTTTCTAAACCAACACATTCAGTTGGTTTTCCGCTACCCCACCACGTCTCTTCTGCTTCCGTTCCGCTGTTTGACTACGCCGCGACGCAAGAAACTACGAAAACCACAAAGTACAGTCGTAAAAGCGGGCCTCGTGCTCGTCTTCACTCGCAAGCGCGAGGGTGTATATACTTCTCTTTCACGCTAAACAAGACGAAAAAGAAACGAGGGGAGGTCTCAGAGTGTCCCCCTCGGTCATGGACTAAAATTTTTTTTTCTAATCCTCTCTCGTCGACCTCGTCGTTCCAGACGTGACTTTTATTGCGTGTACGACGTAAACTCTGCGGCGGGAAGCGACAGCGGATTTATCTCGTTGAGGCTGCGCGGTTATATTCGAACGACGGAAGCCAACAACTGGATACAAGTATCTGTCCTCTGTTGTTTCCCGAGAGAAGACTACGTTCAGGTGGAAGCCTTTTGTCAAACCCTTCGGTTGCGGTTTCCACCTCGTTCAGTGACGATCGAATGTTCACGGTGACCGACAAATGATACGGTTTCGACGGTCGTAGCATGAACGACGAGTAGGTTACATTGTTGTTGAGGGAAGGAAATTACAGACATTCAGTATGACGTTTGAAGAATTCGTGGTTTTGTCCAGATTATATTTTGCTTTTGCGGTATAGACGAATCTCTGTGCTTTGTGGTTTAAGGGAGAGCTGAATGGGAGTCTTCGAGTGTCAGGATGGTTAAGTTTGATCGACCGGGGTCTCGTTAGAACCTACCCTAGATATTACAGAAGTTTTTCAACAAGTGAAATAGCATGGCTACAATTAGGTCGAACCCCTCAACACTTAAATCCTTACCTCCACTTTTCCTAACTATCTAAAACACCAGGGTATGAGCGGAGTTTTCAGAGCCGTGAATTAGCCAAAAAAGCCATTGCCCGTTTGGCGGCTGGAGGGTGCGGAGCGCAATGGCAGAAGTTGCCCTGACGAAGTCGTGGCTGGTGATGCGACACGGCCTTAATTTACTTCGACAGCGAGCGTGCTTATATCGAATGGGTAGGGTGGAGCGAAGCGGGGGTGGGCGTTTATCGATCACGCGGGGACTTATTACTCGGCGAACTTGCGGGGACAAACTGGTCCCGAAAAAGGTGAACGCGAGCGAAGAATGCCTCTAAACTCGGTAATAATGAAACTCACTGATGTGTATGATTGAAAAGGCCGGGGACCTGGTGAAATGGTTGAGGGAGAAGGGTCTATGGCGAAGAAGGGGTCGCTGCGTCGCGCCATTACGTCCTGTAATGCCGTTACGTAATTGCGTTCTTTCTCGCCGTTCCTCTTTTCGCGACTTACGCGTTTACTTTTCAAGGAAACATCGAATTTCTAATTAAAACTTCCAACTGTTAATTTTAGGGCTACTTACACCCAGTCGATACTAGCTTCCGTTTCCGCGTCGAACCAACCTAGCCGTCCTCTTCCCACACAAACCGATCCATCCTTTCCATCTCTCTCCCCCCGAGGAAACAGGAATCGGCTAAAAATCGCAAGCCGCGGCGAGGGAGAATTTCATTAGTCACCGGGCTTTTTCGGTCGGCTCGTATCGTTGAGCGATTTAACGGGGAGAAAAAGTAGAAACGTCGGCGGTTGGGTCACGGCTCGTTTCCCTCGATTGATTCGTGACAAGGCGCGAACAAACGGACCAGTCAACCGTTGTCCCCCGAATCGCGCGAGTAAACGCTGCTTACCTGGGGCCCGTCCGGCGATAACCAACCTCTCGTATCGTCACGCGTGATTTGCCGTTTCTTGCTACAGATGTGTCTTAAGGAAGGGAAGGAACTCTCTTGACTGTTCAGACTTTCCACTGTAGAGAGATACGTGCACTGGAGAAAGTACACGAAAGAAATACATTTTTCGTTCGACAGTCAGTCTCTGCAAGTTTATTCGATCACAACCAAGAAATCCAATGATTCTCCGGTTAGAAGCGAAATTCGTCGCGAGGGGGGGAGCAACTTTGATACGGTCTCGTGGGTGGTCCGTCTGTGGAAAAGCAGCAGAAGAAATGTCGGTGACTCGTGACGGATCCCCGCGACTGCGATCCGTCACATGCAGATCCCTTTTCTATGCTAGCCACGGCCCTCGCACAGCCTCGATTTCTCGATACAATGAAGGGGGGGAGCCAAGCACCCCGGTCGGTTTCTGGCCACGCATCAGCGCTCTCTTTAAAGCGACCTGCTTCTTCTGCACGGCTCTCTTGTCTGCCCTTTTTTCCCGTCGCTCTTCCTCCCTTTTTCTCCGCGTCGGAGGTGAATGGTTTCGAGTCGAGAGGGGTCCAAGCGAGATAGGGAGGGGGGAGAGGGGCAGACGAGCCAGAAACGACGGGGGTTGGCGCTACCGGGGGCAACCTAGGCCCCTGTCCGCCCTGCAAACGTTGCATTGTGTCACTTCTTCATTCATTTCTGATTTTGCGGTCGGCTTGCGTGGCGAATCGGCAAAAACTGCGACGAGACCCCTACCTTCCCCGTTCGTTTCCTCCTCGCCTTCTCCCCCGTTCCCCGCCCGACTCCTCCATCTCGGCTGCGAACATTCCTCTTCTCTGTCGGACGTTTCTCGCGGCTTCGTTGCCTCTTATTTTTCCACTACTTTTTTTGCAACGATTTCGCGGCAACGGGTCTCGCTGCTCTGTGAGAAAGTCACGAGGCTGACTATAGTCGTGTTCTGATTTATTGGCCGGTGAGTTTCCTGAAGGGTATTCTCCCACCACCTGCTGCTTGCCTCGGTGCTACTTTTCTCTAGCTTCTCACCAAGATCCTAAGGAACTTCAACTGCCAATCCACGACAGTCAGGTGGTGGTGGCTGATTTCTCCTTGCGCGCTGCTCGAGAAACCGAACTCACCGGCCAATAAATCTGAACACGACTATAGTGGAGTGAATCGTCTGGGGTTATCTAATTTCGAACGTCAATTTACAAATAGTTTAAGTGGAAATTTATGCGCGATAACGTGCAGGCGATTCGATTATTCTAACCTCTGAATCGCGGAGTTTAAGTCAGAGAGTTCCCACGGACTGTAATAAAGAAACAGTGCCTGGCTGATAAGAAATTGATTGCGCGATAGCAACGATGTTTGTTGCGATTGATCGTCGCTCGAGTGGATCTGGCCGGGTTTGCCTTTCGCTGAGCAAACAAACAGAACGAATCTGGTCCCTGGGTTAGCTGTTTCTCTTCCTCTGGACCGGGGGAGAGGGCCCCTCGATTTCGAAGGGGACAACGCGCGGGATCACAATCGTGATTGGGTCCATTGAGGGTTTTCAAGTGCGCAGAAGATCCTGTCCCTCTTTTGATCGTGGGAGACAACCAGAGTCCTTGGCGCTTCCTTGGAAGCCCTTGGTTAGGGATCTGGGTACTTTGGGATGCCTTCTAAGTACTTTGCTTTCGAACATACTTTCTAAAATGATGGTATCGAAGTCCCAATTCTTTATTGCTCCGTAGATACTTACTTTAAAAAAGAAAGGTTTAATTGAAAGAAGGATGTAGAGTCTTCTAATGCTTAAATGAACACAGAACGATCTACAGGAAACTACTTAGCGAGCCTAGATCAGAAGCAAACGCGTACTTATCCCTCGATCGTTGGTCCCATGAATATTCACTTGTATATCTATCGGTAAATCACGGCCTTGTCGTCGATCCGCATTGCTTCGGCGGGAAAAAAAGTGGAGCTCGCGTTCTAATCGCGAGTGCGTTCATTATCAATTCTAATAGCGTTTTTCTCGCGCTCCGATCACTCATAATGGATCCGTTTGAGTTATCGCCGGCTGCCGCGACGATGAACACATCTGTCACAGGGCGACGTTCACGCCATTCACCGCCTCCTCTTTCGCCGTCGATTCGCGCCTCGCGAGATAATCTCCGAATAAATTTGCCGCGCATCCATTACCGCGGCTTTTCTCACGTGTCCCGTGCGAAACGCTCCTCTAATTGGATCGCTAATGGAGAAACACACCGTTCGGTCGGCGAGTATTTTTTCGATCTGAAATTCAGATCGCAACTCTCGAAAGTTCTCGCGAAACGTTCAAGGGCAAGATCGAGAAAATTCATTTTCCTGCTCAGCCACCATCCATGCGCTTCGAATCGTTCTTCGTTATCTACCTCGTTAGGGAGACTTCACGTGCGATTCAGATTTTTTAATCCCTGTAGACTCTAAAAGGCGCATTGCACAGCCTGGAAATCGAACGAATGTGGAACTACTTATCCGGTGGTCCTCGACTCGTTAGCACGTTCGTTCCTAGAAACCTCGAGGTACAGTAAGCTTGTTGGTCTCCTGGAACAAAGGTCTCACGGTTCTCGAGTACCCAAAATCCCGAGGGCAAGGATTCCACCTGCCAGAGTTCCTCGAACACCCACCGAACAGAAAATCCGTGGCGTACTGGTTCCTCCAGTTGCTGCTTGCCATTCATGGTGCTGCGTCGTGGCCTCGCAACCCTCTCTCACCCTGAAACAGCGCGATAAGAATGAAACGGCGGGCTCACAATGAAGGTGTCGTTGCAGGAAATTATACAGCAGTTAGAAGAGCTGCCTCGCGCTCTCTCATTCCCTCTCCCTCTCTCTTTCCCTGTCTGTGCGCGAGCAATTGTCTCTTAGGCTGGCATTGTCTTCTCCAGAACTCCGATTCTCTCTTTCTGCCTCTCGTTCGCTCTCCCCGGGGGCCTAACGAACCGCTTGTCTGACACCGAGCGGCACAATGAGAGATCTAATCGCGGGTAAAGTACTTAATATCTTAAGGTCGGACCCGAGGGTGGTCCGAGGGGATGCCGATGGAAAGAGGGACGTTGTTAACCGCTTGTGCCGCGGTACACCGCGCGATCCTCGCGCCGCGCCGGAAGACAAGAGGCAGCGGCGAGGGAGAGCAGGGCACCGAGAGATTCGCCCCGGTGTTACTGGGTTGCTCGGAGTCCTCGGTGTCGCGGTATCTGATGAAGAGGACGCCTTCGGGTGACAGCGAGCCTCTCCTGCAAGGAACTCGAGCCGGAGGACTTGCAGGTGGCGGGCATTCGCGCGGATAATCGTGCCTCGTGACCCTGATCCGATAACAGACGTAGAGGGAAACGAATCCTTGCGCCACGGGGAAGCTTCGAGGGGGATAAATGCCGGTATACATTTAATTCTTCGGGTTAACTTTCACTCCCGTGCTCGGGGATATCACGAGTCCCTGTGGAAGAAGATTGAAAGTCTTCGAATACATTTTAATCCTTCAGTTAAAGAAGGAGAAACATTTCTCCCTTCTCCCCGTCGTAATTAAGATACCAATTGCAATAGCACGGCTTCGGAGAGGCCCGATAGCCCGAATATCGCCGCCGAGGCCGCCACGCGGAGCCGGCTCTCGAAGCTGCGAGTCATCGACCACGACCTCGCGCAAGAAGCTGTAACCGGTGCGGTAAAAAGGCCGCGCGCGGATGATCCTGCGATTACACGTAGATTGCAATCACCGGCTGCGAATTCATCGACAAAGAGCGCTTAATGATCGCGCAATAAAAGGCCTTTTTTACCCAGTTGCTGGTTAATTATCCGGCCGGCGTGCTTCTTCGTCGTTGCCCTTCTCGTTCGCTGCCCGAGCCAGCGTGATCGCCCGTCGAACTTTGCTTTCCGGGAAGCAGATGCGTTTATTCGTGGAACGAAGACGCGACCCAAGAGGAACAGCAAAACAGAGTGACTTGTAATATCGAGACCCGCGGCGAGATAGGCAGAGAGGGGACGAAGGAGATGGAGGACGAGGAGGAGGAAAGTAGTTTCGTCGAGGCCTTCCTCGGTGTACACCTGCCGCCTGGCAAATGAACCCTTTGTCTCTACTCGCCGAGTCATTAGGTGTACGCCAGAGGCAGTCGCGGCCCTAACTAGTTGACTAACCGAAAGTAATAAAAAGCGAAATAGCGGGAGTAAAACAAATCGTATAACGTGCGAGCTGTAACGACGACCACGTAACAGACACTCTCGGACCTAATCGAAATCGCCCGTCCACTCTGCGGCCTCGAGTACCCCTTGGAATCACCGATGAGCCGCTATATACGAGAAATCGATCGTTGGATCTTATGTCCGTTCTCCGCCATGCCTGTTGGTCGAGCTTCGCGGTGTCTGTTCAAGAAAATCGATCTCCGGTAGTGTGTAATATTCCTTGAAAAATTCTGCACCGAGGGCATTGGCACTTCTTCTTTAAGAAAGCAACGGAATACTTAAATAGACGGTAGAAATTGGTAGGTACTTATATATGTTATACCATAATGCGCGATAGGTTCTCCCGAAAAATTCCACAAAGCAGAAGAGCACCATGGTCGCGTCGAACGAGTCCCCGAGTCGCGTTTCGCCTTCCGAGCCGGAAAATTCCAGCGACGTTTCTCGCTCCCTGTCGTACGTTATCGTCGCGGGAACCGTCGGCGAGGGAGGAAACCGTTTCCCGTAAGAACCTTCGCGCGGGGTCGTTCCGATGGAATAACCGTTTGTAGTTGGCCTCGTATGCCTAATATCATAACCGTAACGATACGCCTGGCGAGAGAGGTACGAGTGGAGGAGCCCGGGCCTAGGGGGTCGGCTCGGGAGGTGACGGGGAGAGGCGTGCGCGCGCGGACGTATGCAAAGCCGCGTGGAAAAAACAGTGGGGTGTCGAGCGGGGGGCCCCGCGTATATGCAAAATTCCGGCCGGTTTTTGGCTGCTCTCTCGTCGTTCCTCCTTTCGCCGCGTCCTAGAGCGCTTTTTTTCTCTGCCTCCCCCTCGCGCCGCACCATTTGCAATTCAACGCGGGCGACTCGCGCGCGTACACGGGCCTCTAGCGTCCCACCTATGGCCGAGGAATATCGCCGAGCGAGACGGCACATAATGAATAATAATCGCATATAATGCGAGCCGATGGAAGGCTCCGCGCCACCCTTCGCCGCCCTTCCACGCGAGGGGATGCACCGTGTTCCCATTGTGCCCCGCTCGACGACTATCGGCGGGCCCCCTCCCCCCTCGCAATCTCTTTCTACTTGGCGGCGCGGCGACCCGTCTCGGCCCTCGCACCTTTTCGGCGGCATCTTCCACCCCCTTCTCTCCTCCACCCCGTCTTTTATTACTTTCTTTTTTAATATGCGCGGAGACACCCACCGCGCGAAGGTATGAAATTGAAGCTTAAATATTCAATGGAGTGGCGGCGACGACGACGACGAGGTCTCTCTTTGATACAGTTATATAAAGCATCGTTACCCAGGACGAACGACGACTTTATATTGCCATCTTCGCGGCGAGTCATCCTCCCCACTGAGCGGGCAATCCTAACTTTATTAACGGCCGCCACCTCCCTCTGGAAAAAGCTGGTTCCTGCCCCGCTCGAGGGGTGAGCGAGACTTTCGATAACGCTCGTCCTTGGGAATCGTGCGTCTCGAGTTTTTCGTCATCCGTTTCAACGTTAATGGGTGGAAAGATTAGCGGTCGCCAATCTCACGGCTGCGAGTCGAACCGCGCGCTGTCAATCTTCGGAATTGATCAACTCGATCAAAGAGGAGGTCGTGTTCTTCACTCCCAATGCTGATTAATGCCGTGAAAACGAGCGACGGTCGAATAAGGAGGCAAAAGTGGTGTTTCGCGAGGACCTCGATTCCGCGGAGTGCGATTAAAGCCAGCCTCGGGAGAGGAGAGGAATATTCTCCCCCTGTAGGGACTCCTCTCCCATTCATCGGCTCTGTTTACACGGGGGCGCGGCACCGAGTAATTTCTTTATTTCTTTCCACGGGCAGGAGTGCAAGGGCGTGGAACCCCTCTCGGTTTCGTCTTGCCTTCGCGCCACCATTTGTTTTTATCAGAGGCTCCCGGGGGACGTTAACAGCCACCTGCCACTACGTCGGCCTCTCGCGTTCCCCTCCTCTACCACCCCTCTTCACCCTCTCAGGGACCACGAAAGAGTGCCGCGGTCTACCCAGCTCCTTGGGGGACCGGGACGCTGGAAAAGCTCCGGGAAAAGAGCTAGCCCGCGCGAGGGGGCCGCGAGAGGAAGGGAAAAATTGCACGCGTGTCACACGTCGCGCTTCCCATGATTACGTTATTTCGTCGCGCGCTTTCGCGACTTGCATTTATTATTTAGACCGGAGAGACCCTCGCTCGCACGTTCTCTTCTGTGCTCCTCTGTGGCACGTCGACGTCGCGGCTTTCAAAAGAAGGCGATAGTGCGTGTCTCGGAGCCTGCTCAATCTATGAGTTTTGTTAACTGAAATGCAATTGATCATGATTAACGGGTTATACCTAGTCAGGCGGTCGAAAAGAGGCGAATATTTGTGAATTTTTTTTTAAAAAGCGGTAGCATATATTTTTACAAAACTTTTTGCACTTAAAAGAGCAACATTTAAAGAGCATTTGGTAATTTTTTCGTAGAAAAATATTTACGTTTATAATAAAGTAACCACCGACATCCAAGAAGCCTTTTTACAAATTTGGTTTTGCGGTGAGCACTGCCATTCGGAACCAGATTATTTAAAATCAAAAAACAAAAAAGATTTTGCGAAAAATTTCGTCATTCCGTTGCACCCTCATTCTTCCGCCGAACAAGCATCAGAGCGTACGATTCCCCTGAAGTATGTTTACGACGTGTGATAATTACAGGATTCTACGGGACCGCCTTGCCTGCACACCTTAACCATCGCCATTTTTGCGTAACACCCTTCCACTTGGTCCTCTTCACTCGGGAATTTCTTTTTATCCCGGACGTACTTCTCGTAAGCAAACCTCTTTACCTCGACCGTCCCGAGAAAAACGGTGATATAGCAAGAACCCAAGCCTCGCCAATCGATCGGTCTTCTGAATCCAATCGCGAGTACCTAACGGGCTAGCTCTCGATCTCTCATCTACAGACGTCTCGAGCGAGATGATCGAACGCAAACCTCCACTAGACGCATTTGGCCAGCTCCCAGGGCCAATTAAACTATCTGCCGATCGGCACTTAAGCTGCAACGCGAAAACCGACCGCCCACCTCGGCGATCTCTCTCGCTGGAAGGGTGGCTGGGCCGAGTGACCGTCGGCAGGCGTTCCCCGCGAACCGAGAAATTAAAATCCCTCGCGCTCTCGTCGATGCGTTAGAGAGGTCTGGCTGCGGCGAAGAGTGGAAAGGCGGCGGGTGGCGGCGCGGAGGAAGGGGGTGGGTGTAGTCGGGGGTCCATTAGGAAACCCCCAGGGCGACGAAGAAGAGAGCGTCGCGGCTCGCTCGAGGAGAAAGAGAAAGAAGAGGAGCCGGGCTCCCTCTATCTCGAGAAGTGTCACCCATGATGAATAGTTGGCATGAACAAAAAGAATGCTAAACCTCGTCCCTCGCCATCCCCCCGACCGTTCCGAGGCCTCTGTCGATTTTCCGGAAAAGAGAGCGCGCTAGGGTGGAGAGGGGGGCGACAAAGCCAGGCCACGATACCATCTTAATTAAAAGTTGCCAATTCATTTCGCCCGCCGTTTCCACCCCGTGAACTCGGCCAGCGCGGAGAGTCCTCTCCTTCGGGGTGGGTTTGCTCGCTCGTCCCTTTGTCTCACGGGGCGGAGGATGAGAAAAAAGTCGGTGCACGGGGAGGGGGCTGAGATGATAATAAGAAGTTTTCGTCCGCGGAGGAAATTAAGTAAAAGCGTAACAGGGTCCACCCTCTTTTTAAATGTCGTTCCCCGAGCATTTCTCCCTTTTGTCTTCTGGCTCTTGCTGCTCGCTCCCAGCGTGTACGAATCTAGAACGGGGTTGGGCTCGTGGGAAGGGTTTAATCGCGGGGGTTTGCTTGTATCGGGAAGCGATAAAGAAAGAGCAAGGGGTGTTTCGAGATCCTCGGTTTCTCTTGGTTTTTCAGTTGCTTAGACAATGTCCCTTGAGTAATCCTAGAAAGGAAGAAGAACTATTATATCGCAAAGGAAGGTTGAAAGCTACTGCGAACCTTCGCCAACTCAAGCACACGTAGCTACATACACACGAGTCCCAAAGTGTCTCAATCGTAAAAGTTCCTTGCATCCGACACGGTGCGAGAGACCGAAACCCGGCGAGGAAACGATCGGAATGGTCGTAACGAATCGTACGTGTCTGTTAATGTTTCGTCTCGCCCCCGAATGCTAATTAGTTCATTCGCGATGCTTTCGAGACCGTGGAGCAAGAGGCGAGCGAGTCGCAAAGGGCAGCCGCGATTGGGCACGGTTCACGCGGCAGAAACGAACTATGCTGCCCGCACGGTGGCGCGTAAATAATTAAGAAATAGCTCTCTGGTCATTCGCCTTCTCTCTCTTACGCTCTTCCCTTCCACCCTTTCCTGATTCCGTCCCTCCTATTCCCGTTTCCGCAGCGTCGTCGCGTTTTACCTGCTCTAATTACGAATTTTTCGCCGATGCCAGCCGCCAGAGGTAATTTAGCCTCCAATTTATATAAAATATCACGCGGCTAATGAAGCAATTTGAGGCTGTCTGCGCCGCTAACGTATGGAGTCCACGGGTTGCTCCGTTGTAATGGAGAAGAGTGGGTGGGCGCCCTGGCGGCGGGGGGATGATGGTGGAGAGAGCTTTACTTACAGAGGTACCCCATTATCGTGGCTGGCATTAACTTTCCTCTTGCGCGCAGTTCCCTTCGCGGGGATGAAAATCTGAAGTCGACGCTCGCGGTTATACGATCCCTTTGGACTCGAAGCTTCGGGAGGATCGATCGTGCATCCCGTAATCTTTTACTCGCCTGAATTCCAAACTGATCGAAATAAAAGTGCAAGCTTCTCGTCGGTCACTGTCGCGGTTTTTCGTCCACGCTTTCGTCGGCTAGACGACGCGGGTCACTTAATTGAGAGCGAAGCGCGGAGAACGATCCGTGCGCGTGACAGCGCGAATTATTTATGCACGCGTGAACCACGTGCCGTCATTGATGCGGCCGTCACGTCGACAGGGCGGAAAGGAGCCGTTCGAAACGACGCGACGGGAGAGGTCCTCGCCCGCCTCGTGCTCGTGACGTTTTCACACCTTCGAGTGCGGCAAATAAAAATAGTCTTATCGCGAAAATCCCCATTAGCCCATCGTTACGACAGATCTGTAGTACCAGTGGCCTCCATTTCTCGTCTACTCTAGCTTCCCACCTCGTTCTCTTGAAACTCATGGATGGATAGAGATTTGGGTTGTAAAAAGCAGAACAGAAAGCGTTGTAGGTAATAGGTATAGCATTCTTTCGATCCTATGCAGAACCCACGGTGACTCAGAAAGT
The DNA here is from genome assembly GCA_929113495.1 of Andrena minutula. Lineage (NCBI taxonomy): Eukaryota > Metazoa > Arthropoda > Insecta > Hymenoptera > Andrenidae > Andrena > Andrena minutula. The sequence continues at coordinate 5,420,721 of OV815995.1, read as the reverse complement.
AAAAGCTCAGAGACACGCATCGATTATGTGCATAGACATGGAGCTAATGGAGTAGTTACGCCATTGACACAACAACGCGAACCAGTGTCTAACGATGTACTCGCGTGTCTTTTATATAGAGTCTTACGAGGATCGTGGACGTTGCATAATTGGTAATTTACGATCACCGTTGCGTCGATGGAAATCTGGAGGTGAACTACTACTTCCGTGAACCCATCTCCTCGTCACTGATCCTCCATAGTTTTACCAAACTACTCAAGTGTCAAGCCATGCTCAACGACTCGACGAATTTATCGCGATACCGGGCACAGCCAATTGGCGATCTTCACTGAAGAAGAGCGGTGATCCAGTGACCGAGTTGAGCCCCCACGGTCGAAGGTGGTTCGCCACGCGAGGACACACGGTTCATAAAGCACTATCGAGAGCAGATCGTGGCGGGGTCTCGAGGGTCGTGCAGATATCGCGAGTGGAAGCACGGTCGCTCGTCGCCGCGGCTAAAGCGTCCGCTCGTAAACTTGATCCCTGTATAATTTTCAATCGGCCCCACGGATTTGACGACCTCGTCACGGCCTCTCCGTCACCTCCCTCGGAGCGTTCCGCTCGCCGTCGAGATCCTTCCTCCCGCTGCCGTCGCCGCCCGCTTTTCGTGGGGGGTCCCCGAGATAAGGGAGGAATGACGAGGTCGCAACGACCGGTAAAAAGGTGATCTCGGCCGGATAATGTCGGAGGTGGAGGCGGAGGAGGGCTGCTGCCGAGGGCAAGTCTGGCTCCCCCGGGCGGCGGGAAACACCGCTGCCTGCGGAGCCCGTAAAAAGACAATACCGTTCTCGCGCCACAAAAGAGTCTTGCCACCAAGTGCCATTACCAGGGAGGGAAGCACGGGTTCCCGCGTGTACAGACACCCTGCCGCCGGTCACAGTGTGCGTGCGTGCCCACGTGCCTCCTCCACCGGGGAGGAAGGAACGAGCACTCGACTCCTTCGAATCATCCCCCGGACTGCTCGGCGACCGGCTCGCCTGCACGCAGCCTCAAGAAGCCTATAACTCTCCCGTATACTCCGTTAGTTTCCCCTGCGCCCAGCGATCAATTCAATTTTATGCCCCACCGGTTTATTTACCCACGCTGGCTCCGAGATGATTCGATCCGGCCTTCCCTCATTCGATCGGGCCGATTTTGAGTGCTCGGTACCTTGTTTCGGGGGAGTTTGTGGACTTCTGCTATCGCGCAAGGTCGTTCAGGATAGTTTAGCTGGAAAAATCATGAGGCTAGACGGTTTTCAAGGTTTGGCGATCTTTTTGGCAGCAAGTACTTGAAGAATGCAGAGTGAACTACCGTTGGTTTGATATTTACAGTATTGTTGCTGATGCAACTGGTAGATGTCTGTTAGTCGGGACGCAGATAATTGCTTGCCAAGATTAAATACTTCCTTTCTATCTTATCTGTGATCTCTCAACTAACCAACTGCTTCTCTTTTGTTTCAGGTAAGTGTAAATGACTTCGCCGTGAACTGCATGCCGTGACTCCTACGGAATCGTGAGTACCTCATTTCGGTTATTACAATTGAGCGTAACGCGCTGACCGCCGCGCCCATTTCGCCGCGATCTCTGCCGCAATCATATTGTTAGACGAACACAATGTCGAAGCTCCATCGCGTTCCCTGGTATGAAATTGCGGTAATTCAGTTCCTTACGCAGAATCGTTTAACTCCCGGTTATTAAGCGACGGGGCAGGTCAGAGGATCTGAAAGACTTATCTGAAAGTAGTAGTGGTGTATAAATTCGGAGATAAATGTATGTTAACACACGCGTGCGAGCACCTACTTAAAATAAAATAAATTCAGGACACGAGTTTCGTGGAGAGGAGATGGAAAAAATACTTGGACCTTTTGAGAAACCTTCAGCGATCTGACTCAATTCCATTGCCTTCTAAGAAGGCTGTAAATCGAACTAAAAAGCCGTGATTCACGTTCCATGCAAGAATGGTAGCCAGCGCGTGGATCGCAAGATGCGATCGCCGTAATAATTCTCCCCGTTCATCGTTCAAAGAAGAAGCGGCGCGATCGACTTCCCGTCGAAGCCCTAATGGCAGTCGGAAATTAAAATGCGAACGTTTCCCTCCGCGCTGCTTCTCGGCTCGGCACCCTCGCCTACGGGTCGCAGGGGGGTGGCTTGATCGCATTTAACTTGGACGCCTCTCATCCGTTGATTTCATTAACCGATAACCGGCGCGCAACTTTAAACCCGCTCGAGTACGGATGCATACGAAATCACGGACGCCTCGTGGGGGTGAAACGGCGAGGGGGTGGCCCTCCCCGAGCCGCGAAACGAGGGCGGTACTGAATACCAGAGGCGATACATTAACGACCCGTAATGACTTTGGCACGAGGGGGGTGGGAGAAGGGGGACCAGATAAAAAAGACATTAGTCATTCGGTTGCGTCTAAACTTTGCTAGCAGCGATTTCGATTAACGAACGGGGGTACACAGGATTTGAATAAAACTCGAAGGTAGTTTCTTGAGGATTCGAATTAATTTGGCTTTGGCTCTATTCTTTATAATTTTTCGAAACTAGCATGGATTATCCAAGGGTAACTGAGAGTGATATTTGATCACCACTGTGGCGCCTTCTCACGAAAAATCGTGAAATCGAAATGCATGCACCCCTCTAGCGGCTAGTAGCGTTCACGCAGTTGATAATATACGTTTAGTCGGATCTATCGATCACCGAAGAGGACACCTGGCGAGCCGTCGCGTTCGGTATCCTCGGCTCCAGCGGCTAACGACGTTGTTAGCGGTCCTGTTACCATTATTCCGTCACAATTCCGCGGAGATTTATCGAATTTCGTGGCGTGGCGGGTGCCGTGGGTGTTCGCGTTCAAATGTTAACGACGCCGGCGCGACGGTGCGTCCAGGTGTCGTTGCCGAGTCGAGTAATTGATTCTACCCACACGGGATTTCCTCCCTGGCAAGAAGAAGCCCTGGTAAGAAGGCGCAAGTGTATGTACCACCGCCACCGAGCAAATCGCCGATCTGTTCCCACGTTTTCTCGCGTCCGCTGGACAGAAAGCAATCCTCCGCCTCGCGTGTAGGACGCCAGGCCGCTGTCGACGCGACACGTGCACCGTCTTTTCGCATTTACCGTCGATCTTCTCTTTTTGAGGAGGATTCGTCGCTGCTTGAGCTGACGCCTCAAGGGAGACTGAATGCCAAGGGATTGACTCATATTCCACTGTCTATCATTCTTGGACCTTGCGGCTTCTGCATCAGCAGAGACAAAATCGAGCGGGTCACAATCCCGCTAAATACCTTCCACTTTACTAAACTCCTAATAGTTGCAAGCACGCGGACACGGGTTCGTTAGGATTACCAGCCAGGACGCGGCCTGACGTCTCACTCGTTTCAATCAGAGTCTAATTAAACCGGGAGCCGTAGATCCAGCGTCCCGGTAATCGTGGTTCGTTCCTCCGCGAGCGCTACCTCGAACCAGGCCCCGGCTCTTTCGTCGGCCGATGGAAAGCCGGCTAATAAATTATCCTACGCTCGCATGGTTGGGCGGAGAATCGTACTAGAGCCGAGTCTCTGCCCGGAGCTTCTCCGTGAAACGTGACTAGCGCCGATCGCGATGTAACGGAGCCCGATGTTAATTTAATTGGACGGGCCGGCTCGCGTAAATAGTCATCGATTTACAGCTTTCGTCGTAGGCAAGACCCGTTCGCGATATTTACGCGCCTCCGGGCCGCTCTCCGATCCTCTATCGCGTCGCGGCGATAATGATTTATTATCGATTAAGATCCGCGCCGCTCGCGATACGCTTCTGTCACGAATTAGTCTAACGGGACGGGTTGTTTATCGGGCCAATTACGCCCGCTGATAAACTGCGCTAGGCGATTGAATGGATCGCTGCAACCTGGGAACTATTAGTTGCCGGCATGTTGCGCATATTACTTCTTATTCGTGATTTCTATGTACGGATCGTGTTGCTGACGGTGTTCTTCATTGATTATGAGCGATCGAAGCGATCCTTCTTACCGTTTGAAAGGGTTCCAGAGGCTCGGTGAGATTAAAGGGCTGGTGAAGGAGACATCCTATCTCCTATCACCCTATTTCCTCCCAAAGAATCCTTCCTCGCCCACGCAGGATTAGCGTAAACACTTCTGAATTTCATGCGACGCTCGAAACCAGGTCGGGCAGGGTGGCCATTGCGTGCCTGGCGCCGCGAGGAGAAGTATTACGACGATGGACGACGCTTAGGAGTTACTTAGAGCCAGATCAATCTTAATCCAGGAACAGTGGTACCACTCTGGTATCGGGGTGTTAGCTTCCATCATTCGTGGGATAGACCGCCGGGCGAAATAAACAGGGGTTGGGGAGGGAAAGAGGGAAAGAGAGAATGGGAGAGACGTGGCGCGAGGTTCGGCACGGTGCGTTACCAACGAAAGCACATACATCAGGCTCGTCGGCTAATCTGATTCCCCTAACAATGTGCACGCTTCGGAATCTTCTTACATCCCGCCTCCCACCCCCCGTGTGCCCCTCGTCCTTATTTCTCTTCTTCCAGTTCCTCTAGCCGGCTGGTAGCACGAGGGTGAGTAGTCCTGGCGTCCAGACCACCGAGATCGGAGCCGCTGCCCGCGTCGCTTGGCTCCCTGCGATGTATAGATTTTGGATTTCGCACCCTCCAGTCCCGTGAGCCAATCTGAGCGCAAACCCGCGTAATCTCGCGCTAATAACTGCGATTTATCCTTCCCCCGTTTGCCGGCCAGCCACGTTGATGGAAGCGTCGATTAGAGACGCGAAGTCCCGACAATTCCTTGGGGTGGAAAAAGTGTTTCTAGACGAGGGAAAGAGATTTTTGGCGGTCGTTACGTTGCTGGGTGATTCGGGGTCTGCTAATAGAATTCGATGAATCAGAGTCATCGTCAGCCTCTGTTGTAAGATCGAAAATCTTCAGAGATCCTTTGCGCCTGCTAATTTCCCAACCATCGCTTTCCACGCGATCTACGATTCCACGTGGACACACCTCGATCGCCACAGGAAGTGGAACCCCCCGTGGAACGCCTTCCGCCCCGAGATCCAGCTCCGTATCTCGGCTCATTCACGACGCCGAGATCATTCTCACGGAAACGCAGCGGCGCGAGATTACGGTCCATCCTCGGCGATCCGACCGAAAACAACGACACCTTTCTCCACGGTTGTGCGCTCGCGGGGGAGAGTGATACAGGCCGCCTCCGCCCGTAAACGTAGATTAGATTATCGCGTCCCGTGGCCAGGAAACAGGAAATCGCCGCTTCCCCCGCGTAGGAAAAGGGAAAAGAAGGAGACGGCAGCGCGGACCGTGTGCTTTTATTGTCTCCGGTGTCGTGAAAGGGGGCCTTTCATTAATAGCAACCAGCGACTCGCGGCCCGGCCGGGGTGAATCAACCCGCTCCCTCCCCTTGCACACGTTATAGCTAGAGCCTGGGCGAGTTGTAGAAGCTGGGTGCTGTTCGAGATAACGCCACGGGATTCTGCCAGGTACAAATATTTGACCGGTTAACTGGCTCCGTGTTTGCCCTGTTAGCCGTGCTCTCTCCGGCGTCCGCCTTGTCGCCCATCGTCGCGTTGTCGCCTCGACGACGACGGCGACGACGACTTCCTCCTGTGTATATTCCCGCGGTTGTGCACACCGTCGCGACGATAGTCTGCCCCCGTACTGAAAGTGCACGCGCGTCACAGAGAGCCGCGTGGGATGTGTGCCGTGTGGATAACGCCGATGGACACACCGGCCATCCTCTTTCTCTCGGGTTAAAAAGCAAAGCTGGGGACCTGCTTATCGATCGCGCCTCCGTAATGGTACTCTGGGCAGCTCCGGCCCCGGCGAATCTCGTTTTTCGTGTTTCGCAAGCCCGTGGGACGCGTCGCCCAGGGCTTCGGCGCTGACACCGAATTAAAAGGATGTCGGGGACGTCCTTGGCTCGATTGTGTAAAATATCGAGCTGCCTGGGAGGAATGCTAGAGAACTTTCGGAGCTGGAGGATCGATAGAGGTTCGTTTAAAGCTGAAAAGTCTCGAGGCAATCGTGCCGGTGGAGTCCGCTGCCTCGAGCACCGAGCAAATATCTTCAAACACGCTCGTGGAACAAGCTGTGAGACACTTTGCCCGGATAGCAACTGTCCCTCGCGTTATCCTACCCAACAGACAACGCAATGCAAAGTACTCTTCATACAGGGTGTCGTGCCTCTGCCCTGCGACCAAAGAGAAACGTAATTTCTTTCGTCTCCCGGTCCTCTTGCTTGCTTCTCGACGAGTACGTTTTCAAACCGTCCTAGAACAGCGATATATTCAAAGCTTCCTACGTTCCATCGTTGAAAGTGTAACGCTTGATATTTAAAGTGCCATTTTATGTCAAGCTATTGTAGGAGATCTCTCTCAAAACCACATCCACCACTGTTCCCTGATTAATTCCCTCGTAACTCGTCCAGCTATCGCGAATTTCTCGCGTCCTCCGCGGCATCGAGCAGCGTTTTCACGCACGCGAAGCCCGGGACGCTTCCAACGGATCTCCTCACGGAAGCGGCGCGAAACTTGTTCCCAAACGGTGAGAAAAAACCCGGAACTTGGCACCGTCCGTGTTCCGCGCGCCTCTTAACATGGAAACGTACTCTCACACGCGCAGCAGATTTAATCAAAACGCAAATGCCGCGTCCCGGCTCGTACGCGGCTCTCTCTCGAGAGAGCCGCATGCCTCACCTTCTCGTACCTGTCTTCGAGCTACTCTCGACGAGGAAGTCTCATAAAGAGTCTTGCGCGCCCGGTCTCCGGCCGTCTTCTGGTTATCGCGCGCGCTACATACTCGCCGCTCCTCGCCCCGTGGAACGACGATAATAATTAAGGATTCCCAGTGAACCAGGACACGTACGTGCGCATACGTAGGGGGCTTACCGAGGCGGGAATTATTTTCGTTTGGGCCAGCAGCGTAGCGAGTAACAGGGGAAGTTAAAGGCTCTTGAGGATGTTGCTAGTTTTAAGTTTGAATAGGGACTTGGAGTTTACGGGGCAGAAAAATTAACGGTGACGGGTAGACTATTCAATGATTCGTCTCTGAAGAAGCAAGAGTCCTTTGATTGCATAATACGATCCTCGGACACTGGCGTGTACATTTAATTAATTCTCAAACTCCACTGATTGCATCCTACTCAGCCAAGGTAACTGCGAGTGTTCATAAAATTCCAATCACGGTCAGCGAATTCCCTTGCTAATTAAGCCCGCACTAGTAAACTAAGAGATTTCCTTAATTAGTGATCAGTCCCACGCATTATCACGCTCTTCCCTCCTCTCCGAGTGGTTGAAACACGAGTCAGATTGCTCGAAATCGAATCACCCATCTCTCCTCCTTGTTCGACACTCCGGCTCGGGCGGAGCCATTGGAAAGACAGTCGTCAAAGGGACGAGAGCGGAGAAGGTCTGTTCAGTTACGCCAGTGCAAAGAGCACGTATCGTCCTCTTACCGTTACGTTCACCTGGCCATTTCGAGAGGCAGAGAGAGTGAGAAGGAAGCGAGGAGATCGCACCGGTGCTCCTGGCGCTCGTTATCGTTCGCAGGTTCATGCCAACGGACAGTTAAGGTCCCTGGTCCGCTGGATGCTCGACGCTATAAATTCGGCCGATATAAAGGGGGACAGGGGATCGGGGGCGAGACGCAGAGAGCGAGAGAGGAAGACAGTGGTGTTGGGCGCGAAATGATTCGAGGCGGTTAAACGGAGAGGTGTGCCAGAACCGGCCTACCTTTTAACGCTCTCTCGCATCCACCCCTACGCTGAAACACGCACGAGGACCATTACGGGGAACACCTCGAATCGACGCTGCCACGGGGCCAGTTGGATCGTTTCCTGTCCAAGATTTTGTTGCTGTGACGTGTTCAGTTACAACGTTGGATGATTTATGCTTAATCACTACTACTAGTTCTTTGATAGGGGGAATCGACTACCTTTGCACATGTATTGTCTATCAGCTTCCTCCTCAATAGGTATGCTTGTGATCTAGATTGAGCAGTTCGTCCGAAAGGAGCCGGGTCAAGTGGAACATACATACCAATGTCTTCAGAGACAGGACCTTCCCACGTTTTTCGGGGTACCGCTCATTGGCGCGTAAATCGACGTCCCCCTGGTTGTCTCCGGCTCCAATCTCTCGCAATCTTTGGTCCCATCCTCCCACGCGAACGAGGACCAGTTCCAGTTCGACGGCTGTGGTCCGTTATCGTCGGCTTCATCCGAGATGTTCGGACGCGCTTATCTTTCTGGTTCGGTCGTTTCATCGGGCCATCTCGGATTACAGCTTGCCGGGCGCGTTTCCCTTAAATTAAAATTAATCTACTAGTCGCTGGGCTACTTGAATTCCACCCGACGCCGTTCAGATCTCTTAGAGATTCATCTGATACCCCGCTACTAGAGGCCGTCGTTCATCATCCTCGTGCCCGCGACTGGAAATGCGTATCGATCACGATCGGCTCGCTAGCCGACGGTCCCGAAGTAAGGAAGGCGCGAAACGAAGGTGTAACCGCAGCCACGCCCCAATTAGGTTCAGCAGACGGTTTACGGGTGTAGCGGGGCCGTGTATTTATGATGAGAATGTCCGCACCTGTGGTGACACTCGCCACCGAGCAGCCAGCAACCCCTCCTGGAGCAGAGCGCGAGTGTTTTATGGCGCGCAGATAGCCTCACGCACACCTTCCTTCTCCGGGCATTAGCTACAGCCAGGTGATATATGACGCGTATATTGCTCTTGGTGAACGGCGAACCGCCGCGAGCCACTCTATCCCCATACGATCCTATATCCACGTCGTCGCTTATTTCTGGGATACCCACGCCACCGTGCTCGGAAAGTTTTCGTGATGGCAAGCGTGGCTGCGCGGACACGGCCAGGGGAGAGGAATCGAAGTAGCCGAGAAAATAGAGGGAAGAAGGGCTGGAGCGCTAGCCGAGAGAAGCTCGGAGGGAGGTTTTAGCAAAATTCCTTGATACTCTGTTTCAGCCCTCTTCCAGATGATTCTCATTCCACCAGAGTTTTCCACCGAGTGGTTTACAGCGCGTTCCTCCACCATTTAGACTAGAAACTCAAGTTCTTCCGGTTTTTGTTTACCCTTAGCCTGCCAGACAAACAGCTACATAGGTATTTACACGATAGAAGAACGTGGGAGTGCTCGGAGTCCTCGATTCCCAAGATCACAAGAGGGTTGTCCTCGCAGCACTTCGAGAGGGAATTTTCCGTGGAAGCACGGTGACATCGCGCGTACGTGTCGCTCTATCAGCGTCAGAGTGATTCTCCCCCGGCTATCTCGATCGTCTTGCTATCCTTTAATAAGAAGCATCTAACTGTAAGCTGTGAGAAACCTCCCCCAAGCGCGGCACTCGAGCGGCACTCGAATCGATAGCCGAAACGCGATCAGCCAGGCGTTCCGCGTCACTCGCCGATGAATCACGCGTGTCCCCGGCCGCGTAGGGTTCCGCTACAAGTTGCAATTCGATTTTCATGAGGCCGCTGCGGAGGGACAAGGGTGGGCTTGGAGGAGGAACGCGGCGAGCCAGGAGCAGAGCGTCGTTTTCCATCCGTTTCCACGGAGTATCAGCTCGCTATACGCGCTTTAATCGCATTCGAACGCAATGTCGTGGAAAATTTCATTGGAGCGGAGGCGGCAAGAGGCGGCGGGGGTGGGGGCGGAGGAGGAAGCTGCGGCGGAGTGGGCAGGCGGGACGAGGAAGAGACGAGGATCGAAACAGAGTGGATCCCGCTGTGACTTTGTCTCGACGTTGCGGGACCCCCAGCCGTGTTCCCCGAGAGACATTTGCATATCCACCGGTCGCCGTTCAGCGACTGCAATCGCGAGACGCCGCTCGAATCTTTTTACGACGCCGCGAATTATGGCGTTACGATACCGTGCGCGCGCGTACGTGTCGCTGATAAATGGATATCGCGGCGACGCGTCGCTGCTCCTTACGATATCTCGTCCTCCTTTCGCGCGGCCACGACTATCTCTCCCTCTCTCCCTATATTTTTTCCAAGGATCGAACGGCGTTGCTTCGTTTCGCAACGCCGTTGTCGCGTGAATGCTGATCGTTTCTGGTTACTGCCGGCGATGACGAAAATCCTGGACCACCCTTTCGGTGAGAACATATCGCTGTACTCTTCGGTGCTGTCAGAAGCAAAACAGCTGCTTTGGAATGATATGACAAGCATTCCTGTCGAATTACAGACTTGACGATTTGGGAACAGGATAATTCACCCGCCTCCCTTGAATCCTCACGGCTGTACAGACTCCGTGGTTGATTGCAATGTCCCGCGAGCCCCGTGGTGAGTTTGACTCGCGGGATGAGTTAAACGGGATGGCACTGCTCGTTCCACGGGGCACGGCTGAAAATCGACGAACGATTCGTGTCACCGTTTCCTCTGACTTTATCTCCGCGGCGATCGGGTCTTGCGAAAATCTCGGCCGCGAGGGCGTGACGCGGGCCGTCTGCAAAAATGCGCGAAACTGGTAATTCCAGACGCGTCCCGAGGAGGTTCGAGAGAGTTTCGTCATTATTCGAGCCGCGTACCGTTTGATGCCGTCGTTACACGTCGGAGCAATGAGACGTAAAGGTGTGGCCGGCTGCCAGTGGTGCGTCCACCGTCTATTTGTACACAGTGTTTCGTTTCTGCACGGCACACGCCGGTGGTATCTCGCGTTAGCGGGCATAATAGCCACTCGTAAGTTCCGCCTCGCACGACGTTCTTTTCCCTTGGACAGCCCCGCGGCCCGTTCATATCCGACGGAGGATAAATAAACGGCGCATGGCGACTCTGGCCGAGCGGAGAATCATCGCGAGAATATGGAACGTCTATCTGACGTGTACGCGTTCCGCGATATACAGGAATAACAATTTCGCGGGATACGTGGACGTAAGAGGGTCCTTTAAAACCGCTTGATGGATCCCCAGCAGCAGAAGCAAGAAGCAGGATGTTTTTACGAGGGAAGGTGAGGGTGGTGCTTCGTGATAAATATATACCAAGACACAGAGTTTCAAAGGTTTCCATTCTCATCTCCCCATCAGACCCAAGAGAGATACCAATAACTCCGAAAGAATCTCTGCTCGATTTTCATTATTTCCGTCCCATCGCAAGTAAATTGCAACAAGAGAAGCGCTGAACGATGCACACGGTGCAGCATGTTCCTTCCCTCGCACCTTCAAGCAAATAAACCCGCGCTGCCGAAGTCTGGAAGAGGGAGAACGGGGGATGGCGGAGGCCGAGTGGGCCGGTTCGATGCATTTACATTTACAACGAGACTGATTGAATCTTGATTGAAAATCCACTTAATTAACGAGGCGCGCGCCATTACGTTTATCGTCCGACGAAACTGGCCGATGCGTGGACGCCCCCGTGCTCTGTGTTCGATTGCCAAACGGGGGGAGGGCCCGACGAAATGTTTGGCAAATGCGTAACACGGCCAATCTTCCGTCCGCTAAGGGTCGATCCACCGCGACATGCGGCTCTCCGATCCCGCGTTTCCTTTGCAACGATATTTACAGTTGGTCGTTTTACGAACTCCGAGAGACACTCGTTATTTCGAGGTGCTCTGACGATTTCTAAACCATTAGCAAGCTTCCTGGCACCTTAGACAGGCACCGTGGACTTATTCGTCAATTATCAGTCGAAGTTAAGTAGCCTCGACGAGGGAAAATGTGCAGATTAACTCACAACTCGAATCCTCAAACTTCCGTGATCCCTCTGGGGAAAGAAGAAGGGCGTTCCTCCTTAAGAATCAGCTGCAAGGAGGGAACCCCAGTGGATAGAGTTGCTGTGAACGATAAAAGTCTCTGAGGAGCGCGCATCCCGATGGCCTGAACGGCGAGATAAATCTGGTCGCGAGCGTCCCGCTATGGAGCGGATTCTTTGGAGGTGCAGCCAACAACGAATATCGATCCATCAATACCACCCAATGCGGCGTGGCCGGGGCTGGGTGCCGTGATCCCGCGATCCCGCGATTCATCGATCGATCGGCCGGAGGAGCCCAGCGCCGCGGCCGCGGCGGTCGCACAATTTGCAGGATCGGTGCTCGTGCATCCCCCACTAGCACGCGCTCGCGCACCGCCGTACTGGCCACGAGCGGGCAAAAAATCGCTCGTTAATTGGGATCAAGACGTAACCCCTCGAGCACGCGGAGACGTATAGGGACATGGCGCGGTAGTTACACGTATCCCACAGGTACCTTCTGCGGGTGCCTTCTGTGGATCACGCACACATCGATCGGCGCCCGGTTACGCGAGCCCCGCTGCCACGAGAAATAACAAACGACGTGCGATCCTAATTAATTACTTGTCCGCTAATTACTGTAATTATATGTTGCCACACCCGCCCGGCTGACCGTACCCCGCCGTTCCTCTCCTCTCTGTCTCTCTGCACTGGGTTCTCGACCAGCACAGAGAAAGAGGGAGAGAGAGAGAGTGAGAGAGGTAGAGTGGTAGAGGGGAGGATTTGTAGCGGCGCGATGTTTATTTTCAGCCGGCCACTCGCGGTAAATCTGCTCGTAATTTCTCTCGCGTGTCTTCGCGCGCCGCCCTGCACCCGCTCATCGCTTCACCTTTCCCCCCGGAGCGATATTACGCCACGGCATGCTAGATTAAAGCGACGACCATCGCGCGTTATCGTTCGTTCACCGGTCCTACCGAGTTCTCCGCCACGTCCAGGTAACTCGCGGGGAATCACGATCGCGAGGTGGTGGATGGCAACCACTGTTTCGTTGATTTGAGTAAACGATGGAGGATTGACGAGCATGAATTCGAGGAGTTGAAGGATCCTAAGCTATTGATAGTGAAGAGACTTCCAAGACTCTACGGTCCAAGAACCATAGAGCTACTTATGTAGGTACTAGACCTCGCGACAGAAGGCGAAATGGGCGATGACGAAAAATTTCGGGGTGCATCGGGACGGCTAAATTGGCCCGTCGTGCAGCGTGCTGAGCAAGAAATATGACAGCGGATCGGGGCCGATGATCGGAATAAAGGATCGAGGGCGGTTGCCCGAGCGACAGGTGACACCGGCAAAAAGCCACCGTCTCCAGGATTACGAAAGAGGCGGTGCGTTTCATACTTGGACTGATGAGAGCGTCCGATCTTGGAAGAGGCCGCGTCGTCCGCTCCGAGGATCGAGTATCGACGCGCAGCTCTTACCTGAAAGCAAGAAGACGGACCGTCGAAGAAAACGTGAGACGAGGAGTGGTTCACGTGGATCACAGACGGAGAGAAAGAGAGAGAGAGAGGAGGAGAGAGGAAGAAAAGAGTTGTCCATGCTCGGCCTTTGTCTCCAATTAACCGACCTCCACGGACAAATTAGGTCGCGTCTGCTACGTGGGTATAACGATCGTATATACCTCCGCGGGATGAGCTTCTGCTGAGCCATCCTTGGAGAGGAACGACCACTCCGAGAGGAGGGTTACGTCCTTGGGAGGATCGAGTGAATCCTCTGTACAGGTGTGTCTTCGCTTCCACTTCAGGCACTCCCCAAGTTCAGACGCTTTAAGAACACGTAGGAATGCGGTGACGAATGTAACCTCAGTTATCCCAACGACATCCAAGTTGCTACCAAAGAGTCGAGGTGAAACTTTAGAGCATGTTTCAGGGGTGCCGTGGCACAAGGTGCAGTTAGAGAAGCGCAAACTCGCAGGTGGAACCTCGACGACCAACGGGGCAGACAGTGTGGCATGAAGAGTGGGTATGCTCGTAGTATTAACCTCTCGGTGGTGTGTATGATTGGACCAGCACATGTCACTCGTTATGTAAATGCCCGTGTGTTTACGAGGGGACACCTTCGGTAACTAGCTCTCCACTCGCGGCTCCGTCGTAATGATGCGTTAGGCGATTGTCTTTTTGTATCTCCTCCCGTTCCTCGTATTGCTTCCTCTTCATTTCCCACCGCGTGCTCGCCGGCCGGAGCTCCTTAGCGAATAGGTTCTGGCTCGTCGTAAGCGGAATAATGATCAGTTTGATGGTGGTGCGGTAGCGTGCTCCTTCGTGAAAGATTAATTTAGTGTTCGTAACAAGAAGATACGTTAGGGTTGGACACTAACAAGTACTGCCGCAGACTTTAACTGTCGATTTTCGTCCGCACTCCTCGAAATAGTTGCTTCACCAAGGTTCATCCTACTCTGCTTCAGAAATTCATCGACCCCGCCCCATTATTGGTGACATTTTCCAGGATCCCACGTTAATTACCCCGACTTCAGACGATTCGAGCGTTCCTCCCGCGGCTTGGACTCCGTCAGTGGCAAGGTCGCGCGTGAACGGCTCCTCGCTGTCGCGAGATCGTATCTACTCGATGACGCGGGCAACGATGATCGCTCCGCGTACGCTGTATCTTGATCTCTGCGCAGACAAGGCACCGGTTATTCCGAACTTTTTCGCGGCCTCTGTTCCAGGCGAATGAAACTGTTCCCCCGCAGTTCTGCAGAAGATCCAGCCACGATCATCTCTCTCGAAAAGGGCATGCTCTCGGCTCGAAATTTAAAAAACATATGCCCACGATCTAAATTTGCCGATTCCAAATCGCGTGATCGTGCACCGTAACGCGGCGACCAGTTGGTTTATCGAAATAAGGAGGGGACTTAATCAGCCGAGCGGCGTGCTAAACAAATCAAAGCGCACTAACTAGAGAAAACTAACAACGAAACAGGCAATAAAGCTTGAATTTTCAGATTAACGGAGAATAGAAGGCTTTATTGCCGGTCCCAGCGACAGGACTATAAATAAGCCGCATCCTGCGTGAATAGTGTCGCTGGGATGGTCGAAAGGAAGAGACGACGGGGGTGATGGCGCGAGGGGGCGAAGAGAGTTCGCGATATCTTCTCACGTAGCGGGCAGCGCTGGCCACGTAACAAGACTCCGGGACTTGGCGTCTAATTGCGTTAGATAGGGCCGGCCTTATTAATAACCTCCGCGACGGAGGGATTATCCTGGCAGGAAGATATCCGGGAACGAAGGAAACGAGTGCTGGGGCCGCGTGAGAGGCGGGAGATAGTGGACACGGCATTTCACTTAATGATAACCCGTCTCCTTTAGCTCGTTCCCCGCTCCGCGTCGCGTCCTCCCGCGCCTTTCTTCTCGTCCTAGTCGGTGAAAAGGATCGAGAGGACCGCGGGACGGTCGACGACGCGACGGTTCTTCTTCTTATTCGTGCGCGTCTCTGCTTGTCCTTAATATTATCGTCGGACCGATCTGAGCGACGTGGAGGCACTGTATCGAGGAATCCACGAGGAACTCCTGCGAGGTGCAGTCTGACGTTGGACACTGAGAAGAAGGCTGCAATTTGGTACTTCGAAATAACGCGGGAGTGTCAGTGTCAACTGTTTCGGAACTCCTTAAAATTTGATATCGTTACAATTTCAGCCCAAAAACAATTTGAATTACTTGGAGAATCAAGATTCCATCGTTCAATCGCGCCTCAAATGAAGTCACTCGACATTATCCACTCCAACGTCCGTCAAAATTCCAATTGACCGTTGCGGTAATGATATCGGAGTTCCGCCGAACGCGAAATTACGGAGAAAAACGGGGTTTCCCACGGTCGAGACCGGATAATATCTGTCCGAATAGAAAGCGAGGCGTGTTTGAGGCACGGTCCATTTTCCCTTCCCCCCTGGTTCGTCCATCATTTCCACGAAAGGCGAGGATCCTTTCGTTCCGGCGAGGAGAGTCGACATAACTCGATACTGGAAGGAGGATTTGCATGCGCGCGTGAAATCGCCGCCTCGATATCTCGTTACAGGCCCCATCGTCATTGCCCGGTCGTCATCGTGGTGCGGCGATGTCCGACGACGCCATGACGACGCCAGCCGCGATCCTCGTGTACGCCAGGCCCTTAAAGATCGCCGATGCAACATTGACAAACTAGGTATGCAAATACCCTACTGCAAATACCCGGGGTAACGGCCGGCGATCAAAAGTCATGTAATGGTATAGCCACCATCAAGGCGAATGGCCGTTGCGTGGGAGTAGCTGTAGCGGAACGTTCCCGAAGATAAGACAGAGACGGAGGCGCGAGGGAGCGAGATCGCCTCTATCCTCGTACCTTGAACACGTTGTTTTGCACGGGGATCGTTTCGCTGGCACGTCAACGCAGTTGGTTTCATCTGCCTTTCGAAAGAATTCGTCAAAACGAATCCCACAGAAGATTCCAAAGGACTTTAACACTTATTAATCTACCCCTTATTCTATCTTCTCATTCCAATTGTTGCTTCATTCTTCAGTAGTTTCAGTTGACCAAATGCTGGTTTCCATTTCCACTTGCAGGACTTTCTAAACCCAGGGTTTGAACACTCTAATGTCCCCGAATTACCGCGAGTAGCAGGTCCAGAGAAAGCGATCGTAAAATTTGCGAAGTCGCGGGAAAGATGCCGTCGGTGTCGTTACTTTCCTCCTCGATACCAAGTTAATTACCAAGTTCGATCGTCAGCCAGCCTCGATATCCCTTTCGAAGGAATCCTCCTCGTGGAGCCGCGGCCAGCTCCGAGAGGGGGTCCCTCGGTTCGTTACGAGCCACAACGGTGGCGAAAAAACGGTCGCTCGTAAAACTTCCAAATCGTAAAGAACGTCTCCGGGAATCATTAGTATACAAGGTACAAGTATCCCGCATAACTAAGCGGACTAAGCGTCGTCCACGTCGCCGGGCCACTCCGCCGCGCCACTTACCCGGACACACGGCCAAGATAATAACGCGACGAAGAAACTAGTCGCCTCGGTTCGGTCCACCGGGTCGTCGTTTCACCGGTACGCTTCCTACCAGACGCGAATTCCTCGCGCTAAGAGCGGTTAGCGCAAGCAGACGCGCGCGGAATGCCGGCAAAACCGTCGCGCGCGATGGGATCGTGCGCTCTAGGTGACCGTTCGCCGCGTCCTCGGCGCAGGATTCCCTCGATGCCGCCGTCGCTGGTATGAATCTCGCGTGTAAATTCGGAGTATGCGGGGATACTAGCGATCAGCGTCGGTATTTTCGCGCTAACGCCGCTATAATTGATTTCTTATTTACCGCGCGGAGAGTTCCCGGAAGGCGAGTCGCCAGGCCGATCTTCGACGCGCCTTCGAACCCGCAAACACACCTTTACCGCGAATGAAACCAGGGATCCGAAGATTGCCTTGCTCTGGGATCCGCAACGGCGAGGAATTCTCGGCGGTTGCCGATTTCTTGCAAACGTTCAAAGTACCAGGGGTCAATTATTCTATACCAGATATAAGGGGAAGGGGTGGTTCTGATTGATAACCCGCAGAGGGTGGATTTTTATCTGTGCTTTGGAATAATAAGAAATTCTCAAAGCTCTCAACGAAATACCGAAATCCATGAAACGTTCGAAGTGCGATATTCTACAGCGAGGTAATATACATATTCCGAGGGACGAGGAAGCAAGGAAAATTCTAATGTCGGTCGCGTTTCGCAATTCTGGTGGCTTCCGTGCGAATGTGCGGCGGGCGATGGCGGGTAGAGGCGGCGTGTTGCATATTTTACATTCTGCTGACGTTCGCGCCGGACACAGTTCGTTCTCGTACGCGGAGTGTCGGCAAAAAGTATGGTGGTTCCGAGGCGAACGGCAGAGGAGCAGAGCCGGGTCACCAGTTTTGTATTGTACCTTTTTGCTGGAAGGCGGCTGCCGCGGCCGTGGTTGCGGCGGTGGCTCTGCGGCTGCGGCTCCGGTATGCGAGCCCAGACCCCCGAAGCAGGACATCTTTTGACCCGCGAGGACCTCGTGCCTAATTTGTGATTCCGTTCGTCTCCTGTTCCCTGCCTTCCACTTGCTGGCTTCTAGTTCGCTTGGCGGAGCCTCCTTTCCGGAGATTTTAGGGAAAAAGCCTGCCAGATGATTCCGAAAAGATACGGCGAAATTGCCTCGTCATCCTCGTTCGTAACAAGTCTTCGTTGGTGCCCGAAGGAGAGGAAGATTAGCTTTTCTTTCATCTATGAATCATCTTTGCAAAAGATTGATTTCTACTCGAAACTTTGCAATATCTCGTCCAAGTCACGATAACTGGCCCAGTTATAACGAACAATGGTATGCGAATGCGTGCGATCGAAATGGCATTCCTCTGCCGGAATTCGATGAGTAAGACTAGCCGTACGAGTTCAAAGATACGGTTTACATACCGCTGTTACATTCGCTCCGAGTATAGAGGTATATACTTCGCCATCGACGTCCTTTCTCTTCATTAACATTTCCCACGCGTATTTAAGCATAAAGGAATTACAATCGAAACTATTCTGTTGCTCACGAGTCAGATTAAAATCTTCTCCGCGCGATGAAAGGATCAAGGCTGTCCGGCAACCAAGGCTAGCGATCAACTCTTTCGCTACTTCAATTCGGTTTTCCTATTTCGTGTAGAGCGATCGGCGCGATAAACCTACGATGTTTGAATTAATCTCTGCGCAGCAGTGAAAAACATCGGAACTTGCGACCGTGTCCCACGACAGAGAAACAAACTTGTGTCGTGGTCGGTGACAAAAAAGTTCCTTTTCGAAAGTCGATTACCCGTGGAAGCAGGGCGTATCAAGACATATATCGCTGCCGAAGAGTCACGTCCCGTCGATCGGCGAGCTACCAGTCTCGAGGACGCGCGTCCGCCAAATGTCGGCTGGCCCCGGCCGTCGAAAATTTTATTTAATATGAAATAAAACGCATTCCCGCGTGCTATGCGTGCCAACGACGGAGGAGAGGGCATCGACGCGGCCGCATCCTCTCGCGGCCATTGTGTTTCTCCTGTTTGCGTCGGCTCTCTCGGACGTAGGTATCTACGGATCGTCGTGGGTTCTCAACTCCCTCGATCCACGTCCCTCCCCCGGCAACAACACCGCCGGTTTTTCGGCTGGAATTTTCCTGCTGCCACCACCGAGTGCGAACATCCGCGACGCGAACGAGCGAAAAGGGTCGCCAGCGTTGCACGTAACCGGACGTTTTTCGATGTGCGCCGGAATATTACGTGCACGCGAGCCCCTGCACCTGCCGTGCGGAAACTTTTCGATGGAGACGGGCTTTTGAAGCCCCGAGCGTCGCGTTTTCAGTGGCCGCAGCTCGGACCGTTATTTCGCCAATGAAATATTCGGGGGAACATAATGGGTGCACGTGGAAACCCAAGAGCAGCGGCGGAATGTGCGAGCAATTGTAGGTACGATTGGTGGAGGAGAAATATCGTTGGGAAGTCGGGAGTACTGACTTGGGGGATTCTAGACAAAGATGAACTAAAATTGTTAGATTACACTTAAATTTTTGAATTATTCGTATTCCATATGCTTCCTTAATAGAGCAAGGCAATCTGATTTTTAGTACAAGAATTTGTGTCATAAACTGTACGACAACGTTTCATCGTTTATCCTCGAAATTCATCTGGACGTATTCGGAGAACCCCTGGCCAGTTGACGTTTCTTCGCGAGAGTCGCACACCGGCATAAAACGTGTATACGTTGCGTTGCGTGGCTCCGAGGACACTGTCGCCACGGGCAAAAACACTATTGAGTTAATCAACTAATTTATAATTAAAATTCCACGGTGGGAGCCGGCGGGAGTCTCGGGGCCCCTTCTGTCTCGCAGCTCCGCTCGACTCGCAAGAAGCGAACGCTACCCCGCCGTCTGGGTCCCCCGCTCGGTCGTTTCGCAGTAATCGCCGTCAAATTCATAGAACACCAATTAACTGTTGATCAACGCCCCGGCGAACCCTCTCGTCCAGCCTCCGTTACCTTCTTCGTGGTCGCGTCCGACCGTTGAAAAAGTCGACCTAGTTGTGGCGCTCGAGTTTAGAGCTCGTTCTGGCTAGCGGTCCGTCCGGTTCCTTTTCGTCGCACTCTGGGGCAACGATTCCCTCTAGACGATCTTTACACTTCGAGCGGCCGGGGAACGGCCGTTCGTTTACAAAAATTTCCACCGACAGTTTATACACGATCGTTTGACGAGACAATTAGTGACAGGATCTCGTAGCTCGCGAGATCGGTAATTCAGTCGGCGAGGTAGTTTCCTCCGGACAGCTCTGGAACGTGTTAAGCGTGGCGAACCGCGAAGGAAGTTATTTACTATTCCTTTTAATCTCGCGTGGAGCTTCGTGCAATCGGTCGATTCGAAAAATGCGGCAAGTTGTTAAGAGTGTCCGCGCTAAGAGAAGGTAATGAAGCAGCAATACGAGGGACGCCGCTTATAGAGTCCTTGTCACTTGTCATGGTTCGACGGGCACGCTGGCTAGATCGCATTAATTACGCGTATTAGAACCTCCCGTTTCCTCCTTGCCGATATCGTACCACCCACATAGGGACAGCATTTTTCATCCCTCGCGGCTATCAAGGTCTTTAACCTCCGACGTTGCGTACACGCGAATACATACCTGCTTTCTTCAACGCGTCTACATCCCTCGCTCGTTCGATCACGAAGCACCGCTGTGCCGTACAAATCGTGCATTTCTAAGGTATCTAGAGAATTTATCAACGAAAAGCATCGATTTCCACGCCGACACTCGTCAGCCGCGAATAACCAGCCACCACGTGGAAAAGCACGGTCGAAATTTCGGTGCGGAAGGCGAGGTTCCCGCGCGCGTTCCCCAAGACGGATGGCCAGGCGTCGGGGCCCCGAACGGGCATAACGAGTTTTTGCCGTTGGAAATTTGTTAAGGGGAATGTAAAGAGAATAAGTGGCGATTCCCTTTCTCCCTTCGCGGCCGGCCGACCGACCGGCTGGTTCCCGTGGCGTATATAGGAGTCGCAGCCGGTCGCGGCCTGACTCGGTTGATTGACTCCCGGGAATTGGAGGCACGGGATACCAGAAACGAGCGGCGCTAGCTTAGCGAGACTTAAAAAGGAACTGGAGCCCGAGCCTCGTGGCTGTCTTTTTGCGATCGCGGCGACCCCCTTTAAGCGCGCTCGCTAAGCGCGGATCGACGTGCTCGCTCGCGTTTCACCGGTGCCTTTCGTCCCTCAGAACCGATCCGACCGCCGCACCGATCCCAGCGTCCTCTCGCTGCCTTTCCTTCGTCGGCCGCGTCCCCCTGGATAGTCCTCTGTAGACCTCGTTCATCCATGGGAACCGATCCCCCGTAACGAACCCTTCATTTCCTTGCCGTGCCGAATCTGATAAACTCTACCCTATCGGAGGATCCACCGCGCGTGGATAACTCGACCCGGGATTTCTTATCAGAATTTCGGCCAGGTCACCGTTTTACTTCGAGCTGCTTATCCCGGGGGGTGTCCATCAATCCGCGAGCCTCCCCCGCGAGACCCCAGAGCGCAGGGCTCCTCCGAGGAAGCGCGTTAATTAGCCCAATTAATCGGCGGAACCGCGCGAGAGAGTAGAGTGTCGAAGAGCGTCGCCGGTTCGGCGGGGCAGCAGGTCGTACAGTACGTGGAAGTGAGACGTTAAGTGCGCCTCGTACGTTTCACTGGTCTCACAAATTCCCATTAGGCGATCCGGCGTGGCGGTGTCGGGGTCCCCCGATTCTTCGGACGGTGTTAAACCGTCGGGGCCTGGTTTTTCGTTGGCTCGGCCGCCGCGGCCGCCACGGCGTGTTGAATCGGGCGGATTCCAGGCGTCTGGAGCGGGCTGCTGCCCCGGCCATTGTCACCGTTCGTCCATATTAGCGGCGGCTTCACGGCCAGCAGGGGACGCGGAGATTAATTAGGGACGATGTTTTAGCGGCAAAAATGAGCCGAGGGGGGCAAGAAGAAGCGGCAGCGTCGGCAGCCGCCTGGACGTCGCGCTAACTAACCGGCCGACGCCAGCGAACGATCGGCAGAGGGCCTGGATCTCTCGTCACCCCCGGCCGCAAGAACGTGCTACAAATTAAGCCTGGATAGGCAGGAACCATCTCGAAAATTCGGACCAGCTTCGTCCCCCTCGCGGGCACCGCTGTACCGAGTCACTTTGCGAGCGTCCCTGGAATTCCGTCGGCCCGGATCGAAACCCACGATTCCGAACGTTTAATTGGCCTTTATCCACCGCGTGTCCACTGTAATGCTTAGGGAAGATAAAATACCCCGGCGCCGGTTTATCGCACGCCCAGGGAGGGAAGCTCTTACCGTGAAATTGCTCTATTCGATCGAAATCATTGTCAGGAGCTTTAAAGGGGGACCAGCTAGCTGACCTGCGCGGTAAGCCAACTTGAAAATGCAACTTGCATTGGGTGAATTCCATGGATCGACTTCGTTCAATGATTTTCAAAGGATTCGGAAAACAGCCGGTCAGAGACGATCCACGAATACGTCGACGACCGTCGCGGCGCTCGGACGCGAGGAACTCCCTTTTGGCAGCGCCGGGAACGATTATCGTCGGATTTATCGCGCTCGTTCCGTGTCATCGTGTCATTCATCGCCCGGTCTATTCGGTTCCGCGCGCACGTTTTATAGACGCTCCGCCAATTTTCACCCCCGACCTGTCTCCATAACTTGCCGTCTATATTTAAGGCACCGTCTCGTATATTGTCTTTTACATTTATCCCGCGCCTCGCGGCGTTCTCCCTCTCTCGCGGCAGTTCGTTCCTCCGTCAGCGAGATTGTCGAATATCTTTGTCCTCGGACCTTTAATTAGCAACCGATTCGTGTGTCCGAGCTGGTTCGGTAAACCTAAGTTTCTGGAATCTTTGTGTTAGTAAAAAAGAATCTAAACTCGAGTCTGCCGGCTGAGAAACGCTAATCTTAGATCAGAGCTGGTGTTGCTCTCTGAAAACGAACAGTTTCTATTATTAAAGTCTGCCACTTCGAATATAAAAGCTGTGCGAGAAGAATGATCCGTCAATGATCCGAGGAATCAATAGATCGGCTGATTTCTCTGCCTCCGACAATACGATCGACCTCCGTGAGAATCTTCGCAGAGGCTTGGAATCGGAGAGGATCGAAGAGGAGCTTCTGGAGGAGCGGCCAGGAAGCGGTTCGCCGGCGCTTTTATCGATCGATTCGCCGTGTCGATCGGCAGCCGAGGCGCTAATGGGTTAGTCAGCTCGAACACGACTCGAGCCACGGCTCCGTGCAACGAGCCGTGCCGGCGCGGGACGGAGCGCGCGAAAAATCCGTGCTCCCTCTCCCTCCACCTCGCGAGTGCTAGGCTGCGCCTACAAACATATGTAAATGGCCGGTGTACGCGAGAGGCAGCGGAACGCGCGTGTTCCTGGACCCGTTCTCGCGGGCTATCTCGCTCGCGGAGACACCGGGTCGCGCCTAGGAATAATAAATAGAGATAGACGAACGCAGATAGCGACGCGGAGGGGAACAGGAGAGGTGCCTCGTGTCCTGCCCACGCAAAGATTATCTCGAGGAATTATGAGTGACCGCTCAGGCTTCTAGGCTATGTAAAGCCGGGGCTATCGACGCCGCTCGTCCGTGAAATGGTCCGGACGGTTCTGGATAACCGTCGATTATTTTTGCGCTGGGTGGATTGACAGAAATTGGAAGAAACTGGATTTTTAGAGTCCCTTCGTTCGATGAGATCGTGTCTCTGGGTTAGGTGGATCTGAAGAGTGCGGGTCCAGATGCTGGTTACCAAGAACGTGAAGAGGAATCTCGTTTCTAATATAAAGAGCTAGAATCCGCAAAGAGCGGAGAGAACACGAAGGGTTGTCGCGCTGATATAGTTTCTGTAAGAGTAACTTAATGCCTATGTTTTAATTCTGACCAGAGAAATATTCTACGGACATTCCTAAACACGATTTACAGTACTCCCTGAAGAAGTCATTGTCACAATGCAATTTGCAATACGTCTCCCCTACACCCATCGAACATCGAGCCCCTCGAACGAGAGCCAGGATCGAAGCTTTGTGCAGTGGCCCATTCGAGCCAGTTGCCTTTACGTACTTTTTTAATTGCCGTAATTTATGGATCGTTGCGATCTCGCACGGGCCCGCGCAATTGTAACAATAGAAAGAAGCCGTGCACCGACGCCAGTCGTCCGTGAAATGCTCCGCGAGCCGGCAGTTTTCGCGGCGACGGCCGTGTTTAACACGTTGCAACGCGCTAGTTACTCGCCAGCACTTTATTGTTCCGTTCTGCTGCACGATCGAGACGGAGCTCGAGCTTATTCTGTAATTGTTGGTATCTCGGTGGTGATCGTGCCGCTACGATCGACGTGGATCGTTAGCGAACAGATAGCAGCCGCGATTATTTCCGCGAGATCTAAATACGCTCAGTGGTGAATCGCTTTGAGTTTCTATGGATCACCTCGTTCCCCCTGACGTACCCAAGATCCAATCTTTACTTCTCTTCCCGTCTTCCTTCTGTACTTTTGCAAAATGAAAAAACAGACGAAACGACTGCTCGCCCTTCGCCGTTACAATTAGATGCGAAGAAGAAGGCGTTCAAGAAGTAGCGAATTTTCGGATTTTTGCGATATCGTCTCCGAGATCGAGGGAACGCCGCGGAGCCCTCGAGTATTTGCGAGTCTCGTTGCGGCCGTATGGCGAACCGTTCGAGAAGAATGCCATTCGCGTTCTCAATTCCCTTTTGCACGGTCCACGGAAAGTGAGTTTTTTCGTCCTGGAACGCTCTTTAGCGCCGAGAGGCAATTAGCTCGGAATTAGCCGTGCATTCTGCCGATCCCCCACGCCATTTTGTCTTCTTCTTTTTCTCCGCGCATAAAGTCATTCGGCGTGCCTTCTCTCGGGGAAGAGAGAAGCGGAGGATCGTCGCGTGTAGGGACCGGAAGTGTAAGTTGAATCTCTCGTCACACCTCCAGCGCGATACTGGTACGCTACTGTCATAAATGAATTCGTTTAAAATAGACAGAAGTTGATAGAGTAGTTGATAGTTATCACATCGATGAAAAGTGTACGGACAAATTCGACTAAAGCTTCTCTCTTTCTTTTGTTTCAGACGCCATGGGTAAGTGGACAAGAATTCTCGTCTTCCTCTTCTTCTTCTTCTTCTCCTCTGTTCTGTCTCCTTCCGTCGCTCTTCTTTTCCATCCCCCTGCTCTGCCGGGTAACTGACGTCGTCGGTAAGCTCGACACGATCGAGCCGATCCTTTCGGCGCACGGAAATCCCTCCGCGCAATTGCCGCGCACGCACTTTAATGATCGTAATTAACGAAGCGGTTCGTTACACTTGTAACTCCCGCGTCTCGGGCCGGCTCTCGTCGGTTTTCATGCCGCGTGCTCGGACCCCCGTTCGAGAAAACTCGTCGGGCGAACGATTTAATCGCGGCCGCCTTGGAATCGCCGATACTGGGGACACTTGGCGGTACAGTACACCACAGTAGTATACACTGACTTTTCGTGATAGTCATCTGCGAACCTTGACTGTATTTACTGTCCACGGTAGAATATCAAATCTATGTAATTGAAAACGCTACCCCATAGTAGAACAGACACTACAAATCTCATGGTACCTGCTCGCAGTGCCTTTAAAAATTTGGTCAGTGTTGCAAATGACACTTTCATTAAATTTGCCTTAAATCTCCCTTAAAATTTATTTAAAATTTCGCAAATATTCGCGCTAAATTTCTATCTATTGAGAAGCTGAATTGATAAGAAATCCAATAAATATCTCTGGGCATTGCCGGTTGGTATCAGTCTCAGTCCAGACTAAGAACGTCACCGTGATGATTAATATCGAAGAATGACAGGGACTGTACAGCAACGAACGCTGAACGATCTTGCGCGGCCACCGATCCGCTTCTCTTCCCGATAGACCTTTGCGGACAGTTTCTTCGACTCGGTTCTCTCTCGCGCGTACGACGCGCGCCGCAGTAACGAGGCGCTCCACCGGCTTAATTAGATTAATTAGATTGCAGCCCAGGCGGATCGCACGTTCGCGATGTCCACGTTACGTTTTCATTTCCGCGCAATTCGTTGCTCACCGAATCATTCCTTCTTCTTCCCTTGCAAATTGAAAGGGAACTTTGAAACAAAAGGCTCGAACAAGTAATAAAGAAGGTTGAATTCCCAGAAATAACTCTTTAAATAGTATAATTACTGTTAACAATATTTTTAGCCCCCCAACGACCTAAGTAAGTCTCCCAAATTTTTTCCAAACTTTAGACAACTAGATTCCTCGATTCTTAACAAGCTCTAACGACCAACACCTTCTAATGCTTTCGAGAAAAACCGGACTGTCTTAATACACAAGCAGTAAAAAAGAGAAGGGTTATTAAGAAGCAATTCGTTCTATTTTATGTTTGCCTCGGGCATTTCCGTTTCACATGTCGTGCTTGGTATCAGGTAATGTAAATCGTCGTCTTAAAAACTGCATTCAATCCTTCCCGTTTCATTCGTTTCCGCTTATCTTAATCTGTCACCGTCATTACACGACTCTTGTCGCCTCGGACGCTACATACCACCCTCTCGCGCATTTATAAATACGTTTTTCGGCTGTCGTATCGGCCGCGACGTATGCTAATATTCCTAAATCGTATATCAAAAGCGTAATCTACCGCGCCACGCGGCGTCGTGGAATCCTTAACGACGTAATTAATATGTAAACTGTAAAATCTGTCCTGGAGAGTCGGCTCCTATAAATATGTATGCGACACATCGCCCGGTGCATTCTTCATTATAGATCGCTCCCTCCTCGGCGCGCACTCACGCTTCGACGCGAGGCAACATTTTCGCCCGTCATTTTTTCAATGCTGGCGGCGATCATCTAGCAGAATCGATCGCGCTGCTTATATTTTCCCGCCGCGATCGCCATTAATCCCGTAATTAATATCGGCGTCTTAAGCCGCGCGACTATGAATACTGAACGGGTGACCGTTCCCGCGTACTGTGTAGCAAAACCGCGGGCAATTTGCGAGCGCCTAACGCTATATATACCTATATCGCGTCCTTCCACTTTTTGGGAACCGCGAGACGCGCCCTCCAGTCAAGAATTATCGTAGATAATTCATTCGGCCGTATATCAGGCTCGTTCTACGGGTCGCGCGAAGTAATTAATATATAAACGGCGAAAGCTGCTGCGCCCCGGCCCCGGGGACGCCTATAAATATTTATGCATTGTATTATTCAGCTGGTGAAACGAGCCGGTTAACGACGCTGGATGCCGCGGGTAATCTCGAAGAATAGAAAAGGCGAACGGATGATAATTTGCAGCGAGCCAGGGGAAAAGGAGGAGTCGCGTGGTCGACGACGCGAATTATTGATCCCTTGACCCTTTATGGTTCGACGTGTTACCCCCGCCCCGCGATCTCGTTAGCACTGTGGAAAAATCGCTGTCGCGGAATGTGAACGTCACGATAAATAATCCGAGGCGCCGTGGAATGATTGCGAGCGAATCGTGTACGGAAGACGTTACGACGCGCAACAGCTCGAGATATAAAATTCCGTGGGATGAGGGGCGACCTGGAGGATGGCTCGATGCAAATTCCTTATTAGATATAATCCAAAGTTTCATTCTCGCGGTCGTAAATCTTGTACGGAACTATTTTGAGAAGGTTATAGGAAATCGGTGCACGTTCGGTCGCTGGATTTCTAATCTTGTCTCGCTCCATTCATGAAAGAGGATCCACATACTTCACTGACGTATCTGGCAAGGTCGATGCACAGGAAACGGATGAAGATTGCGAAGAGATCGCAGGGGCTTGAAAATTTTGCGAACCATGGCGATGGAAGGCGCGATCGACGCAGAGCTTGAACGCTCTCTCCTTTGGCCTCGCACAAAAACCTTCTTGCTGGGCCCACTTTTTGGTCGTTAATTAGTTGCATTTTTTACGATCCTCCGACGCGTAGCACACACGTGCGGAGTAACCGCCCGCCGGAGATACAGGCAACAGGGAATCAGGGGAAGACGTAATGGAGGAAGGAAAAGAGGAAGAGCTAATTTTTAAACCGCGTGCTCCCTCTCGCATAATGTTCGACATTGTGCACGTTCCTGGGCATTTCGTCGTTCAGTCGTGTACCAAACCACTTCTTCGACAGACGTACACCGCGATCAGCGCAAAATACATGTGTCTGCTATGCGCGAAATTTACGGCAAATTGGAAACCCAAATCCCGCCCTTCCGGGTACCAGAAGCGAGCACTTTGAAAGCAAGCCAACGTACAATGAAAAATCGATCCTTGTCGTGTATTCAACTAACTCACGCGTTGAGGTAGAAGCTTCTATAATAAAACCTCGCGGAAGAACAGAAAAGAAGAGCAACGAGCTTTAATGGAAACCCCGTGCGAAGTTTGCAGTTGCATTAGTAATTTCGATTAGCAACTACCGGTATCGCGTCGCCTCGGGCCCGTTTATTTAAAAAACCGCGGCATTACATACGAAATGGCGTCTTCAATTAAGTTTAAACTACCGAGACGCGATGCTTTCTCCCTCGAAGCGTGGCAGCGAGCACCTGCAGATCCTCCACGCCTAATTCCGTCGATGCGGTGTCACTTTCTCCCAGCGACAGGCCGATACACTGTATTACTTTAACGCGCTCATAAAATCTGCATAACGGAAGCCCGACCGTGGCCGGGACCCGGGTAGGCTGGGAGGGGCGGTTAATTAAAAAATTCAGTAGCCACAGGTAAATGAGGAAAATTAAATTTTATGGGCCCGCGGTTAATCCCGCCGTGCGCCCGCGCGTATTTATTGGGCTACCAGGCCTCGATCGGGTCTGACGTAATGGGAACGATTTTCGGGAAGGATCATCGGCCCCGATAAGATAAGCATCCTCCTCGAGCCACGTCCGTTGGCCCCTTTTACGAACGCCGCGTATACTCGTCCACGCTCCTCGACACCTCTGGTCCATCCTGTTGCTCTCCCGCCCCCTCGTTGCCCCCCCACCGATTTTAGCCGGCACGGTAATGGCCGCCAGTTTTTGTCGGATCCTGCAACAATTAGAATGCAAATCTGCTAGGTCCCGGGCGCGTGCAAATTTTTACTCCCTCCCTCCGCGGTGGCCGGAAAGCCGTAAAATTCCAGGTTCCGCATAAATCAGTGCGATGAAAATTAGTCGTCGGCTGTATTTAATTAATTCGAGCGCGCGGTTACCGTCTGCCCGTCACGTTGCGGAACGGGCCGATGTTTACGAGGCGGATTCATTTTTCTGGCGATAAGTTCGGGCTAACTGAACGCGCTAAGTGAGCTTGGTTAACGGGCCGGGGCCCTCGTTACGAGCATTGGTAGTCAAGAGTCGGCGAATGGAGGGATCTTACGCGCGATGTCGACTGATTGAAATCTTCGTGATTAGACTTTTACGGTTATTAAGTATCGATGACGGCAGCGGCACTGGGGACTCGGCTCTCGCAGCGAAATTAAATGCGACGATCCAGCGGAGATAGAAGTGGAGGACTATAAAGCAGTCTCGGGTTGTTCTTCCTGGCAACGAAACTGGTTGGTCCTGCGCGGCGATACGGGGCCTTTAAACACTCCGGCTGAAAAGGCTCCACGCGTATGATCGTAAAAAAATCACGTCGCTGCAGCGGGATCGTCGCTACGTTGTGGTCCTGCTCGAATAACAGACCATAACCGCGCGGCGATATAGAGATTCTTACGAGCGGAAATACGACGGTATTAAAGTAGCTTTTACATCGGCCAGGAATGGATACGAGCCGGTTAACGTCGATCGTACCGAGGATTTTCCAAGCGCCAGCGTATCGCTTCGATCCCCTCACGGATTTACCCCTAATAGCGATCCTTACGAGTTCCGAGACACCGCGAGGTGTTTTCCAATGCACGAACGACTGTTTCGGTCGGGTTACAGGCACAAACTTCAGTTTACTCGAATCGTAATATTTATTCGACGATAAAGCCACCGTTGAAATCGGGGGAATTGAAAAGTAGGCTTTTCAGCGCTCCTACCCACTCGGCTTCGTCTAGATACATTCTGGGGTTCTACGTGTAGTTAAATTAATATGCCACTTTTCATTATATTTCTTAAAACCGTGATATGTGCTTATAGTTGGCATTTTTGTGCCCAATTTCTCCGTCACGCTCGTCCTCGTAGGAAGCTTTCGCAACCAGAGCGAGGTACGCATCTTCCCCCGCAGATGAAGTTGCGGTCGCTCAACAAATAGATTACGTGCCCGTCGAGGGTTTTCCATCGGGGGTGGGATCCCTCACACATGCCACTCACGTACTCATCCACCGCCCTTCGCCCTCCTCCGCCTGGTCCCCCCGTGCTCGCTTTCCTCTCCAAAAATTGCAACGCGTTAGGTCGAGATCCACTAACCATTCCATTATTAAATCTACGCCCGTATTACCGTATGCCGCGCGAAACGGGGCCCCTCGAAGGGGGCCGGCATTGAGATTCAGGCCGCATCCAAGCCATCGAAACGACGGAGACGGCAAACGACACGATTCGTCGCGGAGAGGCTGGAATAGATTAGACCGTAATAACTTGGCTCGCGTTGTGCGTGTCGCGCGGTCGCCGTTTAATCGCCTGGTGATAAGGCATCTTAATTGTGATGCCGTTTAGCTTCCTCATTTTTCTTGGCTTGATGCGAAGTGTGTATGTATTCCCTGCTAATCTCTGAGTGGTAGGTATCTGCTTCAATCGCGAGGGAGATCGAGAGAGTTGTCTAGGAGTTGCTCTCTCTTAGATTAATATTCGAAAAAGTGGAGGACAGGTTTTCTATATCTCGTCCTATGCTGTTCTAATTTTTGAAGCTTCTATATCGTGGCTGAGTGAGTGCCACATATAACAGACTCTGTCTTCCGAATACCTGCATTCAGAGAAATCGACAAGGTCCACTGTAGACATCCCGAGTCGTACGTAATTTCTCCATTAATCTCGTGCGTCTAATTAACGGATTAGGTTTTCCACTAGAGAGGTCAAGCGTTCCTCTTCGTTAGAGCTATTAATTCGCCGGACTCGCGAAAAATCGAAATAGACTTACGCAACGTGCCTCGTCAGAAGCATTCACATATGAATTATCAACTATCGTCGAAGCGCATGGGGCACGATCTTTTAACGTCCCATAGTCGACGGTTATGAAAATCGCACGACGCCAGCATTCGATAGCCTGGGGCCGTTAAAAAAGTTAATTATTAGGTAGAACGTCTCGTTGGTAATCGCCGTGTCCCTCATGGACGCTCACGTAAGCGCGGCTCGATGCTTCTCCCCGCTTTGGATTTTACTTTCAAATGACCGAGCGTATTCTCCTAAGATTTTAATTCGCGATGAGGCCACCCCTTTCGACCCCGTGCGCCCAGGGCCCAATTACGTCCCCCGGGTTAATTATTCCGCCGGGAACGATCTCGTCCGCTGACACCCGCGCTTCGAGCCTTCGATGACTACCAGAGAGGCTTCTACCCACGAGCTAAAAGAGCCAGTCAAATGTAAACAATGAAAGTAGCATCAGAACCTATTGAAATAAAACAAGATCACTCAGATATCCCAAAATCGCTTATCCTGAGAGGAAGGTGTTCTTCATATCCATGAATTTCCCGAAGAGTACAATCAAGGACGTTCCTCCTTGAAGGAAACCACTAGAATCTCCCAGAAAGTTCTCTCCACTCCCAGAAGAAATATTAATCCCGCTGTTCAGCGCGATAATCACCGTCGAAATTTGACAGCACACCGTCGGCGGCTACGGCTATCCCCCCGATAAATCTCCGGCCCCCGTGCCCCTCCGTGTAGGCCGTCCGATCGGCACAAGGAGAAGAACAGTTCCAGCGGCACGATTTACCCGGCAAAACGAGTGGAATCGTCGCGAAAAACCGGAACGTTCTTGACGGACGGGTGACTAAATCGACCCTAAAGTAGTACCGTCGCCCGGCACAAAGAGACACGAGGCGACCGGGTATCGGCCAGGTGAACCGAACGAGGAAAGAAGCAGCAGCGGAGGACGACGGTGGAGGGCGACAGCGGAGGAGGAGGGAGGGCCTGTGGCCTCTTCTTGCCGATCCCCCCAGAAAAACCTCGCGCCTGTGATCTCACCGCGCGAGAGGATTTAGAGTTGTTTATCTACTTATTATGTCAGCCCGGGCTAATTGGGCATATTTGAGGATCGGTCTCGAGCGGATGCTCGCACGTATCCACGGTATAAAAGAGATCGGGGTGGGGAGGGAGGAGGGTTTGCTCCGCCGCGTGTCCCCCTGTTCGCCGCCACGCTGGCTCCTCGTTCGTGGCATTTCGCGGGGGCCCACGATTACAAGGGGATAATATCTACCCACGGAAGAGTGGGTCTCTCCGTCCCTACCCTCCCCCCGGACCCCTTCCCTACCTCTCGCCCTTTCCCCTGGCCCAGATGAGACAAGAACGGTCGCATAACTTTCGGCGATCATGACTCGGCCGCCATCCGTCTTTAGGGAACTATCGCGCCATCAAACATCCCGGCTGGCCCCACCGCGGGCCCCCTCGGCCGGGCCCTCTTCTTTTTCCGCCTCTGTACCCGGTGTGCTCCGCCTTTTTCTGCGTCTTCCCTTCGTTTCGGCCGGCGTAGCCCTCGCCGAAAGATGCATCGCTTCATTCCGCGCCACCGGACGCAGATTCGCCGCTACCGAGCAGAACGAACGGAATGTCTCGGTAGAAGAGCCGGGCTTTATCGGTGATCGATCTTGAAGGGTGCACTCCTGCCAGGGATCGACGGTGAACTTGGAATCGCCCCGCTGATACCGTCCTACGTCGAATTCCTGGCAATCGTTCACGCGCCAGCTATGCTAGGAGATAGCGCTTTCGGGGCTTGGAGGGGTGGAAAGGGATCTCGTCGGTGGAGGAAACACGAGATCCGTGAGATACAGTGACGGTTGGAGGGAGGTTTGAAAGGTGGACGATAATGGGAATGCTATGGGAGGCTAATCTCGTTACAACTATGACGATCTTTAATCACTTTAAGATCGAATTTAGGGCAGTTGAACTGTAGACATCGTAATTTCTCAGCAAGGGTACGGTGCGCCGATTGAGCCGTCCGGCTATCGAAGGACAGGGTGGAGGTAGATAGAGAAGCGGGACGCGAAGGCGGATCGGAGAAGAGAGAATAAAGCGTATTCAGCAGAATAAGCGGTTCAGAGAGGTGGGAGAGGGAGTCTTATCCGACAGTGGATAGAACGTGTGCAGCAAGGCGGTGCAGTTTATTAATATGATTTATGGGGAGGCGAATGCCCTCCGGTGTTCTGGCCATGGTTACTCGAGGCCTCCTTCTCCCCCTGACCTTTCTTTTCCCGTCGTGTCGAATCGATCGATTCTTGTTTTGCCTAACCGCGAAAGCATTTGTTTTAAGCGATTGTGGTGGGTGGAAGCAACACGCCGCCCTTGTTGCCTCGCGAAACGGATCGGACGTTGATTCGGTGCCCTTTGTAACGGGATTCAAAGGGACTTACTCCGCCGGCAGGTCTTTCCTCCGGAGCGTGTCGAATCGTGTCATGAAATTTTATGGGAGCTAGTAATCAAAACTGACTCGCAATTGATTGATACGCGAGTCGGTGCCGCATTGTGGGCTTGCGTAGTACTCATCAGAAGATATAAAAGAGCCGTAAGTGAGGGACCCGAAGCCATTCGTTTAAGAGACACGAGGTATTTTCGACAATAGCACGCTCCTCCGACGAACACAGACACGCGGGTTCATAAATCTCGAGGATTTTCGCGCGTTCACCGACAGCTGCGCTCAGATGCTCCTTTTAATTCACACTATTACTCACGACAAATGCCAGGCAGGTGTACGCCGCAATCTCCTAGACTGTCAGCGCCTCGTCAGCGAAAGGGCCCCGCGTAAAACTCGGAATACGCGCGACCTTTCGATCCACCGTTCGTTCGGGGCTCTCTCGCTCATTTTAACGCGTGCTACGCGTCCCCGTGACCTAACCACTGCCTTTCCTACTCCGTTTATATGAGCCTCGAGATGTATAATTCTGATCGGCCAAGCACCGAGTCCTCCAGGTGGTTTACGTGACGCGCAACAAGGGGGGATGTCGTAAAAATTTCGTAAAAACCTCACGCATCTCTGCCCTTGTAAAAAAAACTCTCGAATCTTTACGACTCGACCGCGTGTCGGGCGTTGAATTCGTGACAGAGGGCCCCTTTTCGCGACAAAGTACCCGGGCGACAGAGTACTCGGCCAATCGTTTCTCGTTAATATGGTCCACGGTATCAAACGTACTACGGCATTATCGCTACCATATTATCCATAAAGGAATTAACGACTTTCTTATCGCGAGTACCTACTTGGCCTCTGTCTCTGCTCCCCCCCTCCCCCTCCTCGAGACGAGGGACGGCCGGAGGGGAACTGCTACTCGGCCGGACAATTTATCGTACAATTAGCACCGTTTATCCGGCCACGCGGCAGAACATAAACCCGAAAAGGTAGCGTATAACCGGGCGACCGGTTTAATGACAACTACCACGGCGTCTCCGTAGATCGGACCGCCCGGTATCGTTGCTCGGACGCGTCTTGCAACTTAATAAGCGGCCCGATCGGGGCCGCTTTATGCGCCCGCTAAGTGAAGAATCTCGGAGTGAAGCGAAAGGTCTGGCCGCGCCGCGACGCTGCTGTACGGCCACGATGCGAAGCTGAGATTTCGGCTGCTGTTATAGCCCGGCGTCACGCGATTTATCGTGTTCGCGCGCTGCTTATTGTAAATTGCCCGATGAAAGAGCGAATGGAACGGGAAAATTTACTGCCGCGATTATCATAGTTCTATGACGTTCTCCATTTGTAGTCCCGCGCTTTTCGCCCGAGATAAGCTTCCCGCTTGGATTCGGGGACTGTTAATAGTCGGCACATGACAGGAGCGAGTGGATCTTTTAGTAGTTACTGTATAGAGTGTATAGTGTTCTAACTGACGTTCGGAGTTTAATGCTTATTTTACTAAGGCGCTGAACAGGAGTTCGCTAATGTCGGTTTCGGTAGCCTCTGCTTCCACGGTTTAATAGATTCGGATAACACGGGGCATCTTCTACGTTCGTCCCGATATCTTGCTAATGAATCTACTAATTTCGGGAGTTCGATCGTATCCTTAAATAAACAAGCCACTGGATGGCAGGAAAAATTTATAGCTACACGGTGCTACTAAGAATCGGACGGGACGGTCGTAAACGTCTGAGTTACGATCGATTCGACCGACCCGTTCAAATTCCAATAAATTATATTTATACGGGCGCGCAGATTTGGTCCCTGAA
Organism: Andrena minutula; assembly: GCA_929113495.1. Classification (NCBI taxonomy): domain Eukaryota; kingdom Metazoa; phylum Arthropoda; class Insecta; order Hymenoptera; family Andrenidae; genus Andrena; species Andrena minutula. Next base: position 5,385,740 of record OV815995.1, on the reverse strand, counting down.
ATGGTAACTTTGCGAAAGGCTACTTATGTACCATTTGCGTCCAAGATCGAATCAAATGAAGAGGATTCTTCTAGGATTCCTATTAAAAGTCACGTGGGGTCGAAGTTAAACGTCCAGATGACGGCAGATGGAGGGAAAAAATTCAATTACAAAAGGGTGCACCGCAGGAGGACCTTCCTCCACTCGCGAAGCAACCCTTAAGCCCACGGTTACCGGCAAACGAAATGCATCGAGTCTCGTAAAAACATTTTTCTCTGTGCACAGCACGTACGCGCGTATTCCAAGCTGGTCGAATGGAAGCGAGGCGAGTTCTCTCGTGGCGTGGACCACGTACGACGGACGCTTATATACAGGACGTCCCAGAATTACGGGACCAATAGAAACATGTAAATTCCTCGTGCTATACGGAATAAAAGAATGTAGTTACCGTTTTGTAATCCAAGGCCTCGATTCCAAGGTAGAGTCAGTTGAAGTTTTGAAATCTAGCTTTCAAGTGCTTCCTACTTGTATTCCAGCAGCAGGTGCACTCACGCGCGAGTAACACTAACATTTCACACAGTTTTGCCGTTCATGAATGATTCTTTCGGTTTATTCAGCTACTGGTTACCCGATTTAGACTCGCGGATGAAAGAATATTAATGGCCACGAGCATTATACCATTACCGCGCCACGCAACAACAACGCGTCTCGAGAAACGTCCTTCGAGAGTTCCTTTCCACATCACGACTCGAATAATACTGACTGCTCGACGCTAAGCGCGACAAGGGCGTCCGTGTTTACACCCGAATTCGGAATACTGCGATAGAAGCGTCGGTACAATAACACGGTGAGTCGTGTTGCCAGATTTATGACGGGGTAAAAGTAAAAAAGAGTTGCTGGGTTCTGTGAACTCGGAACTGAGTAGTAAACGTTGAGTTTTATTTTTACGACTTGTTTTGTTGTCCTCTTAAGATCATTCTGGACAGTGTCTATCATATAGTTGAGTGATGGGAGTGCTTAAAATGTGTAAGAATTCTTCGGTTGCCTTTGGCACGAGGAATTCGTCTGCGTCTGCTTGTCCCAAAGTTCTGAGCCACCCTGTACACAGGGTACTGGGATGGATATGGGGAGGTGGGTCAGATCCGCACGAAAGTGGCGAGCGGTCAGCGTCGAATACCAAACGGACGACTGTCCGCCCTGCGGATGACGGTGGCGTGCCGTACATAAGGTATGATCCCCGTCGTCCATCGGCCGCGGCGAGGGAAGGAGCTCGCGCGAAAAGCCCGCGTGCAACGGACGAGGAGAGGGCGAAAGGGAGCACCAGCACGCGACGACGGAGGAATAAAAAGGGGAGAGGAGAGGAGAGGACGGAATCGATAGGGACGGCGTTGCATCGGACACGGGGTCCACGCGTTCCCCTCGGGACCGGAACGGACGATTTCCTCGGGTCCTGATCAAAGGGAAGGCCGCGCGTACGCGTAAATTCTCACCGTGTAATATTTCATGAGCCGTTTCGCTTTGTCGATGGCCGTCCGCGCGAGGAATAGGGAATGCCGTCCGACCGCGCGCGGTACTGTTCTTCGCCACCGACGTCCTCCCGATGGGCACTCCTTCTCCGTTGGCCTCTCTGGAAACCGGGCAAACTGGGAGAGAGGGGTACGGGCCCCGGGCGAGGGGTGAAGGGGGATAATTGCACCGGACACGATCCCCGCTGTCTCGAGGTCTCTCACGCGAGACAGGAAGGCGAAGGAGGAGACGGAGGATGGAAAAAACGGGGACGGCCGGCCATTCGCGAGCGGCTGTCGCGGAATCGCGTTCGCCCTCCCCGATTCCCGCGATCCTCGCGCCGATCGAACCTGGGACCGATTGGTCGTCGTTGGATCCAAGTCTCTAGGCGTCACGTTCATGGTTCCCGGAGCTTTTAACCATTATATGGAGCTTGTTGGCCAGGATGGACACGTTATTATTACCCAGAGCTTACCTCGTACCTAACGAGTAGGTATGTACAACGGATTTCGAGCAACCAAGTCGATCTGAATCTCCTGAAACGAGAAGATTCAGCCTCTGGCCGAAGAGTCTCCCTGGAATCAACATCATGTCCGTTCGTGGTGACGAGTGAAACGGGGATTTCAGTCCCATAGGATCCCGACGCGCGAACAAACGACGTGTCCGCGCGTACAATGGCGTCACCGTGCGCCGGCGGAGAAGCGCGTTAACGATATATTAGAGGCAGCAATAAACCGTAAATAATATAATAACCAGTCTCTCCAGCCGGTGGAACGCGTTATGCACTCCTCTCGGCTTCTCGTCGCGCGTCGGCGTATCGCGGCATAATGCGCGATTCATACGCCGTGCAACACACGTCGCCAGGTGACACGGCGTCGGCGGACGGCCGCGTGAGATAATCGTGGCTCGCTTTAAAGACGCTCGCGGATAATGAGCGGCGTCGCCTTTTCGCAATGCATTAACGAACCGCGCCGATTCGCGACAAAAGGAACTCGTACTGTTATTACGAGATCATTAAGCTGCGGAAGCTCGGGGGATTCTCCACTCCATTTCCTCTTTTCCCCTGAATCTCTTTCTTCTAGCGATGCGCGTCCCGTTGGGGTCATTTTTAACCGACTTGAAAAAGGAGGTTATAGATTCGACCCGTATTTTTTTTTTATGATTGTTCCCTTATAACTCCTCAGCATATGGATCAATTTTGATGATCTTTTTTTTATTCGAAATGAGGCAATGAGGTGGTCCCATCTTACACTAAATCAACATTGGCCCAATTTTGCTACTTATGGTTAATAATAAAGACTATTGTCACCTAATTATTATTATTTTATGTACGTACCCGCATATCTCTTCAGCATGTTGTGTCAATACAAATAACAAAGTTTAAGGAAAATTAAAACCGACTTCAAAAATATAAAATTGTACTAAAAAGAAAAATAATTTTTTTCCTTATTTAATCTACGACTCTCATATTTTTTAAGCCGGTGCCTTATCATTTGTAATCATCACTGTGTAAATCTGGCGCCGACTTAAAAAATATGAGAGTCGTAGATTCAATAAGGAAAAAAATTATTTTTTACTTTTTAGTACAATTTACTTTTTTTTAAAAATTTTTTTTCTGTACAGTGATCGATTTATGTGCTACATTCGCGTTGCTCTCAATTTTTCTAAGATCCACTTTCGTTAATAACTATTACCACGTTGCGTTGAACTCAAAGTTCCAATGATGGCTCCTAGGAAGTAGTCGCTATCGACCTCGTACGTTGCATTCGAAATCAATAACAATTTAAGCAACTTCGGTCCACGAATTTTACCCATAATCGGAGACCTCCCCAAGATCTCCGGTTGCTTCAATTCGAATTCATGCCCCCTATCGAAATTTCATTCTAGACATCTGGCGTACCGTGCGCTCCGCGGACGATGCATTTAGAAAACCGCGCGTGGTGGAAGTAGTGGGTGGCGTGGGGGAGGGAAGGAACGGAGGTTTTAGAATTCACGTGGTAGCACGTCTCTGCCACCGCCGATCGTTCTTCCTCCCGGACGTTTTAGTGGTTCCCGTGCCACGCATCTGCGAGCGTTTCGCTTCTTTGCTCCAAATCTGCCGGCTATCTGGATTCTCGGCCTCTTGCAGCTATAAATTCGCTTTCTGCAATAGGGAATACAGACTCTGGTCGATAGATACCATGTTGAACAGTTCAAATTTTGTCGCTACTCTCGTTTAATTTACACTATGCAAGCCTGAAGCCCCATCGAAAGCGAAAATCCCATCGATACGCGTAGTAGCTAAAATTCCCTGCCTCCAGTCGCCGATCAGGAGAACGTTTCCCGCGCGGAGAACCGGAACCAACGACCAGAACGATCGAGCGATCGACTCGTCACCGCGTCTCCCGTCGTCAAGGATCCCCGTGTACGTCGCGGATTTTTGCGCGCCATCGATAGATCGGCCGGTTGACGTAACGCTCGATGCAAATCACCGAGTGACAGGTGAACGTGCAGAACCGCAGTGGATGCAGTTGCACGGGAGCGCAGCGTGACGTGGCTCGATCTCTTCGTTACCGAGCTCGCCCGTCCGCGAGCGGGTACGGGGCAGAGGATGATGCACAGGCATCGGAAGCACGCGCAACATGGACGGGACGAGAAGAGAGAAGACGCATAGACTGCAAGAGGGAGGAAAGACGAAGGGGGGTGGAAGTGGGGGAGCCAGGTAGAAACGAAGAGGCACGTCACTCGTTTATTTCTGCGCGAGCACGTTGCGCAATTCGAGGTACACGGCGAGGCAAAAGGGAGTGCAGTGACGCACTCGCGGTGCATCCGCGGCGGCAGAAGAGGATCGCGGCAGTTATCGAAGATAAATCACTTACGAGTGGCTGGGATCCCGCTTATTGCGAAGAGGAAGTGGCTGGTGGCGATCTTGGGTAGCCAGAGCGAGGGAGAAGGGCGGAGGGGGGGGGAGCTGGTAATCGATTCTTATCGTTACGCGAGGACTCGCGCAGCAGATACGTGTAATGGGGATTTATTATAATTCCGTTACGTCGCCCCCTCTCGGTTGCCGATTCCTCGGTTTCCCATCGGTACGAACCCTCGTCTTTTACGGCGAACGAATTATCGCGGCTCGATACCTTCGCCGAACCGATTTGCATCCGCCCGAGCCGTTATTGCCAGTATTAAAAGTTAACGATGACACGGCGTGTTATTATATTCCGTTTCAATAACGGCGCGCATTAACGGTGGTCGGTAATTCCCTGGGAATTAATTAATCCCCGATAATCGGTACGATCGCGAGAGCTCTGGAGGAGCGGCGTTCTCGCCCGGCCGCGCCGACAGTAGTGGACGATACGGGGAAGCCTGTTTCCGAACCAGAACGATCCACGGCAACATTGTGCCCCGATCCACGCACCTTTCGAAGCTTAAACGATGTTGCGCGTAGCCGCGGTAAACGCCGGTCCCAGGGTAGAGGGGGTCGGCTGCGAATTAAACCGCGGTGCTTTGGATGCTTCTCCACGGACGCGAGTCGAATCGAGGATCTCGAAGGATCCAGCTGGGAAACCCCTCCTCCATCACGCCCAGGCTACGGTGCTCGGTGGCTGCGCGTAGCGCGCGTCAACGTTCGTAAATTCTCGACGGACAAACTGGCAAGAATAGTTCGCATAATTCTTCAAGGCCTACCAGTTTTGACGGCGGCAGGCGGCCTATCTTGGCACAATCTCTTTCTCTCCTTCTCCCCCTTTCTGCCTCTCTCCCTCTCTCCCTCTGCTTCCTCTTGGCCTGTGCCTCTACGTCTTTCCTCCTTTCTTTTTGCCACGCTGCTCCGCCGAGCGATGGACGCTCCGCCGAGACCAGATCTACGTAGACGGGAAGAAAGAGAGGCACGAAGAATGCCGGGGCCCGCAGCCCGGAATACACGCGGATATGAGGCCCCAGAGGTGAAACAGGGGATCGTTAGCGCTGTGTTCGCGTTATCGTCGCGATAAACGGGCCCGCGGAATGCCGTCGCGTCGCGGAATAGGCAAATGAAGAAGTTACGAGGCGGCCGCGTCGTCGTACGCTAATTAAATCGTCCCAGAAAATCAAGCTGACACTCGCGGCCCGCGACGCGGGTGAACGCGGCCCGCTCGACGGGCCGGGTCGATTAACGAGTTCCACGAAACGGCTTATTAGCCTGCCTCGTTATCGGTCCCGATCTCCGATACGTCCAAGCATCGTCACGATTACTTGAATACTCGAGCTCGCGATGCGTAAAGCAGATAACATCTATCTACGCGTTCACGGACGGAGCTAATTATCGATCAGGCTGCGTCTCTAAGATTTAGGAACTGCGACAGAGATTTAAGGTACAGGTGAGTGGTTTCGCGAGCGATAGCTACCGAGCCACGCTATTTCCGCGTCTTGCTGGTGGAAGAGCGAGTAGGTTATAGGGGATCGAAGGTTAGGTAACGAGTCGGGGGCCGAGAAAAAGATCAAAGGAGGAGGAACTCGTTTGTTCCCGGGAGATTGCCGCCTGGAGCGTCTGACGATCGAACATTCGTCGTGCAAGGGAACTGCATGTAGGTAAGCGAGATTGAGAAGAGAGAGGACATCGCCTGACGCGATTGTTCAACCTAACGCTCGTGGATTTTTTTTATATTTCTCGGTCAACCGAGATTTAGCCGTTTAACCGTATAATTTCGTCTTTTGCTGGATCTAGTGCAACGGGGCACTGTAGTCCCCTAGTTTTTTCACGATGCGACGAATAATTCCTCGTTCTCCGTCAGAAATAGCACTAGACGGCAAGCATCTATATATTCTTCCTTCACTATACGAACCCGAAGGCCGCCGAAACGGCACAGCAAGTGTCAGCGGCTCGCGAGGCGTAACAGAAGCGCGACTAGCGGAAAAAAACCGTCGTGACGCTTATCCGTCCTTGATACGAGACTGCCTAATTCTTAGAATGACGTCAAGCATGCCCAAGATCGGGCATCAGAAAAGGAACGATCGTTACTCGAGATCACCGACCGCACCGACTCTCCCTTCTGGCTCCTCCGCGTCACCTCTCGAGATCCTGTCGATTTCTGGCAAATACTCGCATATCTGTGCATCGATCTCGCTGTTCGTATCCTTCCAAGAACTCGGCAGTGTGCATCCATTCGTCGATCCTCCAGAATCACGCACAGCTGGCGACTGTTTCCCTGCTGGAAACAGTAGACGCGCGTGGAAAAAGGGAAAGGGTGAAGCGGTGCACCGTGCCATGCTCGTAATTAATTTCCGCGTAATTACTCGAGGAGTAGAGAGCTTGGGAGGGGTTATATCTCCGATGGAGGATCGTTACTTTGCCTCTGTCACGACTTACACGATGAAGCGCGGAAGCAGAGTTTATTATTTCGCCGGGCGAGGAGGGTAAGAGGGACGCGGAAGGTCGGCCTTTGGCTGAGCCAAAGGAAACGAAAAAAGCCTGATAATCGCGTCTCACCTGGACGCCGATGAGCTATCGGGGCCTGTTCGACGTTCCTCGCGGAATAGGATTAAACGCGTCACGCGCCGCAGCCCGTGAAGGGAAACGAGAAGCCCCGAGTGATTTTAATTACAAACTCGCGTTTTTGCGCGTCTTGGCTTTTCGCGCAACGTCGCGTCGCCTTGTCTCGACGAGTTCCGCGATGCAGTCTGACTTCATGTGGTGGGGTTCGATTCTGAAGCTTGTTATCGATCAATCCGTGATATTTCATGAAATCGGGTGCAAGGGGAATTTGCTGCAGGAAGCATCTCATGACGAATTCTCTATTCCGAGCTTGCTTCCTTTGCTCTTTAAGCTGGAATAAGGTGGTGTGGACGAGAAGATGTATAAAGCTACAAGAAACACAAGGAAGCGCGAGTCGGTGACGAATCTAAAACCGTGTAGGTGCGAGGCCAATGGCGGAACAAAAGGCTTTCTTCCTTCGAGGACTCCGAGAATAGGAGTTTAAACAAGTATATTCGCTAAATGTTGTTTGACCCTTGCAGCGATGAAGACTGTCTTATACAATTGCTTTGTCCCTTGAAAGTACAGTAGCATTTTACCTGCGCGAGTGTTCGCTGCTCAGAGTTGAAGGACGATGCCCTAGTTTATCGTCATCGCGAGTCACTTGCAACGTATAATTTCGTTGTTCCCGATCGAACAGGAGAACAGGCGACATAAACGCCGGCTCGTGTGTAGTTGCAGCCTCGTTTGACCCTGCTCGGTTGAACTGTCGTCGCGTGACACGTTGTAAATCACCGGGGCCCACCGTAGTAGCGATACGCGCCTGACCAGTTTGATGGCCGCGGCTCATTGACGCGGTTCCTCGTCCTCCCCCATTCACAAGAGTCGCGGGTGCATCGCATATTCCGGTGGATCTGGCGATTCCACCTTCCACTCGGTTTCCCTCCCTGGAATCAGTTGCGAACGTCATGGATATACTGCTAAAATTATTATATAGATTTCTATAGTTATTCCCTAGGGTAAAGGACCCAATTACTGTCACCTTAAGCTATTTTACTTAAAATAACGAATAAATCAACGTTGTAAAGTGATACACAAAAAGAATTATGTATTTCAACCTATAATCTATACTATTGATTATATTCTATAGTTTGTTTATTCCTTATTTTAACTAAAATAACTTAAGGTGACAGTAATTGGTTACGTGTCAGTAATTGGGTCCTTTACCCTAAATTTCTGCGATTATTCGAGCACCATATATCGAGTTACCCACTAATCCACTTTTGGAAACAGAAAACTGTGCCCGAATATAAGATTGCAATTCCGTAATTGATAAAAGAAGTCATGCGACGCACCAGAATTAGCATAAAGCCAAGAAATACTCCAGCCGATAGCGAGGCGACGGGATAAACGCGAAACGGCACCGCGACATCTGAGCCGGTCCGCTTGAAATAATTTCGCGTGGCGGCGCGGGCAAAGCGACGTCTATAATGTATTCCGACCACGTGGCTTATCAACCGCTCGACCGAATGAACTTATCGAGGAACTAGCTCGCCTCGGTGCCGCGCACCGCGGCCGCCCGTTGCCGCGAATAATCCCGACCAGCCGTGAAATATGGCGTTAATTCCGATCTCGGCTACTGATTTAGACCTGCACCGATTTGCACCGCTAATTCGTTCCACGGTGTGCATTAACCTTACGCGTCGGCCGAGACTCGCGCGTTCAACTCTTCGCCGCTCGCTCACCCTACACACCCTGCCAAGAATTCGCTGGATCCTTTTATCTTAATAAATTCTAAACGAAGCTTATTCTTTATTCGACCTTCACCTGACCATAGAACCATGCTCGTGTGAAACCTAGGATCGCGATAGGATTAGACTTAGATTCCCATGCACCAGCCCTCGTTGAAGCGACGAGCGATTTTCCGTTGCGATGTTCCTTAATGTCTCAGCAGCGATCCAAGGAGAAAATTCGTTGCAGGGTGAGTCGCAAGATAGGGCGACGCATTCCTGGGGAATACGGCGGGCCGGCAACGAGCTGCTGAATCGCGCGCCCGCGACTCTTCTTTTTCGACTCGTCGTCAGAACCATTACCTACCGTGGCCCGCCTACTAGAGTAGCGACTTCTACTCCGGACGATCTGCCTCGGTACTCCCGCCGGCCGGCCGAGATCGTGGATAACAGTTATTAGGGGCTTTTTATAATGCGCGCGTATCTCTCTCTCTCTTTCTCTCGTTCACTCAAGGCGGTCTTGCTGCTCTCCGTCTTGCTCTGCCGTGTTTCGCGGCAACCACCTACCAGAAGGCCGGCTAACCATCATCGGGAGCCTATCGGGATAGAACGAGAGAGCGGGACAGGGCGAGAAGGAGAAGGAAAGAGGGGCCCCTGCGACGTTTAACCGTGCAACCGCGGTAAGCGTATGCGTAGGACACTCCCAGCCACTTGATTATATATAATTATCGGCATTTTAATAACTAATCATTTTCCCTGGCTCCTTCTTCCTTCCTCCGCAATTCTGGGGAGAAAGGAGCAGCTTCCGACCACGGCCAACTTCGCTACCGTATCTCCGGCTCCTCTTGCTCCTCTCGCTTCTCCTTTCCTCAGCGTATGCATAATAATAACGATACATCTTTGTTGCCGTCGAATTAAATGAGATACGCCGATCAGTGTATAAACGAGACGAGGAAATTGCTTCGCAACTCGCCTCTATAGACCGCGCCTGCTTTTTCACGGTCCCCCTTTCGTTTCCGTGTTTCGGTACACGCTTCTGTCGCTGCTTCTTCCCTGCTATCGTTCACGAGGAAAAAGTCGCAGTCCCGACGAAACCCACTTCGATTATCCCCCCTGGAGGCGCGGGGTGGGCAAGGAGATCTGTAGGGTGGCGCCCGCGATAGTCGGCCACGCTCGTAAATAACCCCGGAGCGTAATTAAAAGCTATCGATTTGTCGTAAGCCGCGTAATTGCACGAGTTACTACGCGCCCCGAATAATCGCCGCTCCCGGGAAACTTCGTAGGGCCGCGCCGACGGAGATAACGGAATATTTACATATTATCGCGGGACCTGCACGATCCACCTACGCCAGCCTCGCGATGAACCCGTCAGCCCGGGGAAAGGGCTTGGGATCGTGTCGCGGATTCCAAATCCCGGGACCAAGATCCGAAGAAATTGATGGCCCCTTGTAATGGACACAGGGAACGAACTACCACTTCGTTTAAGAGAACCTTTCGTCGACTAATTCTAATTGTAAGAGGCGGCAGTGTAGGATCTTAATGCTCCTCGGTAACTGTACCCGAGTTTGAATTGCTGGGGAACTATATCGAGCTTCAGGATATTAGGATTTTTTGGGGCAGCAGTTAATGAAGGTATCAAACGGGGAGACTTTTGTATCGCGCACACGGCGAGCACATTCCTGCGATCATGCTCGCGACTTGAGCAGGTTTTCTGGGATTTCCTGCTTCAAACTTCCCCTCCTGCTGTGGCCCCCAGCTTAATGGCGAGGCGGTCGTCGCGAGTCGTAAAACACGAAGATCCCTTTCGCTGATTAAAAGGCCGTCGACAGTCGTGTCGTTCGTTAGGCCACGGGTTCCGTGATCGTCCCGTTTCCTGTGACAGTTTCAACGTTTCTGTTTTCGTTCCTCGAGCCTGCAGTAGCGAACAATGTATGGCCGCAGATTTTTGCGCTTGATTCCGCGGCTACGAGGGGAAAAAAAAACGCTTGCTGCCCGTTCCGTGTCGAGCGTGATCCGTAAGTCGACGAGGAAACGCGATACGGGTGGAATGAATTTAGAGGGTGGCTCGGCGAAGGACATATAGATTTCAGGACACCTGATACCTCAAAATCGACCGGAGGGGGTGGAGTCGTATCGCTCGGCATCTGAACTCCCCTAATAACTCTCGCCTTCGTGGGCCCGAGAAACACGTGTCTCGTCAATATTTAATTCCATATCATGAAACAGTATAGCTCGAACCACTTTAATCTCGATATCCCCATTTGCTGCTCGAAGACGGCTCATCGAGGACGAGACCTTCGAGCTCTTTGCTCGAGCGGCTCAAGACCGAGGGTTCTTTGCCCCTTTCTACCCTGGAGGTCCGTGCAACATCTTCGTGTTGCTCCCCGTTTTTGCATACACCGTGAACAGTGATTACGAAAGCGACCCAGCGACTGCATCCGCCCTGCGAACATGTTCTCCACCTCCTCCGCGAAACGAGACGCGCATCGTAGCGATTGCAGAGGCTCCAGTCGCGTGATACCGGTCAATCATCGCCGGAGAGGGCTCTGCCGACCAAAAAGTACGACCAGCGCCAGCTTCCCGCTTGTGCGTATGCATATGAACGTCGTTTCGGAAGTGAACGTTCTAATTAGTCCTTCCTGGACTCGGATCCCGTTCGCGCGCTTTCTCGTTCGCTCCTTCAGTCGCGTGACACGGCCGCTAATTGCCGAAATATTAATGGCCCGCGTTCAACCAGGAGGGCAACGGACAGGCCCGCTCTCATCTGTCTCTACGTGTCCCTCTACCTCTTCTTTCGGTTCTTGCTTCTCGTGTTGCTCCCTGAAGCCACCAGCGCGATAGAGTTCGCGCTGATTCATCGCGTGCGAGTGCATTCGAGGGAGGAGAGTGACCCCACGAGGACTCGCGATTAAACGCTCTGCGTGGAGGTAGTCGAAAGGCCTTTCTATAATGACAATGTATCAATAGGATGATACGAGGATTCTGTTGAAATTTCAAGGAGCTAAGAGTCGATTCCACCGACATATGGTATTTGGAAATGGTCGAGGAAATGAAGGTTCGATTTTTGGCGCAGTGTTCAGGATCCAAGTAAAATTTGGAGCTCGTTCAAATTTAAGGAATAATCGATGCTGGGGCAATCGAATTACCCTCGTGGTTGGCTGCACGATAAGTGACTCGCGGCGAAATTTCCACGGAAAAGTGGAGGGTAACGGCAGGAAACTTTAAGGGGGGCGCGATCGAAGCTCGATGCTCCACTCGGGCAGCGAAGTGGCCGAGCTTTATGAAGCACACAGAGCGCGATGGTTAGCTCCGTGGGACGAGGAGGGAAAACGGCGATCCGAGACGATTTTGCGTGCGCGGCGCGCGGGCGTGTGTGCTGTTCTGCGCGCATTTGCGGATCCATGGATTCGTGAACGGCTGTAAGTGGACGCCCTTCTCGTAACGCGACGGTGAAGCCAACTCGAGTGAAGTTAAGGAGGGGCTTGGATGGCTCTTCCTGCGGGAATAGGAAGTCCAATCCACCCCGCGCTTCCGTCCCCTTTTCCTTATACCCCAGGGCGCATAAATCACTCCTTCTGGTCTCTGCTCTGCGAGCGTTTCCTCGGGAATGTTTCGCTGTCTGGCGAGGTTACGTAATTTTACACGCGGTCAACGGCGTTAAAGCTTCGGCCCTGCTCGAATAAATTACCCTTCTTATCCGTCCGAAACATTTCATTGCCGATACTAATTGTAAGGGCTATCTTAATGGTCGAGTTTTCTACAGGTAGCTTACACGAAAGTTCTTACAATTTCACCGAGATTTATACTCGTCCGTAAGTGGCTCTTGAAAGTCCGTTTACGTGTCGCCGTCCCACGCGACATTGTCGACTAAAGAGACGGGTGTATATGCGTGTGCGTGCTTTACAGAGGGTGGAGGTGTCGGGGATGGTAGGTAAATGTAAGCAGTAAGCCATTTTCCAGACGATGAGGCGCGAAGCCCCGCTCCGCCTCTTAGCGCGGGTAATCCGTGCTTTACCAACCGAGCCAGGGGAAGAAGCCACCCGCAGGTGCGACCCCGGGGCTTCTTCCCCCCGAAGCGCAGCCTATATTTAATATCGCTCGTCCTCGTTACACCCCGAGAGCTTCGACAACGACCAACTTGCTCGGAGAACTCGTTTCCCTCGAGCAACCGTATACAGTAGCCCACCCTGAAAATTCTCCAGTTCCTAAGAATCTTAAGAGCAGAAAGAACACTGAATTTATAAATATTTGCAAAGAAATATTTGTAATTCGCATTCTACCTTATCTTTATCCTAGATGATAATAGACTGTAAAAGTTTTAATTTAGAAAACGAGCTACTTCATATGTCAATTTTTATATTCCCAGAAGTAACAGCAGAGATAAAATATTTCTACGCTGATTTCATTAAGGTTATACATCTCTATATTAAAATTTATGAACGAAGATAAAATGGGAAAGGTGGAGACGATTTTAAGTGTGACCCACTGTGCGTTACATCGCCGTCCAGTTTTTATACGTCCCCCTTCGTTTAATATCGCTCACGGCCCAGCCAATATTCCACGGCGATCGCCGTTAATTACTCTTAATGCGTCGCGATAAGCGACTAGTATCAATTAAAATTAGCGCCGCGATAAATTGCCGGGCGACGGCGAGGAAGAAGGAGAACGGACGGACCGGTGCTGATTATGACGCACGGCCACGCGTAAGTTAATAAAACTAATTATTATTTAGCGTTACTCACGCGCTGTAATTATCCAGTCGGCTTTGTAATCGTGGAACCGGGCGCGGCAAGATGATATCCTCCCCGATTTCTCGCCGTTTCTAGAGCATCGCGTCGCCGATCGTTGGCCAAACATCGCCGCGTCAACTTTCACGCGCTGCGCGACTTCAAGGCCTGTACTTGACTGCGGCCAGACAGGTCGAGCCACGTCCATGACACGAATCCACGCTCGGTTTCCTGTTTCCAAGTCAAGTTCAGTTGTTCCTGACGAGATCGAGCGATCGTGCACCGCCGTGGACGCGATCAGAGGGCTGAAACATGTAAAACACAATGTCATTCGAGCGTTCTACTCCTTCTTGCACGCACCATCTAAGAAGTTAATCGATGACGATATTTGCATTGCAAATAAAAATTATGCAGCTCTCTGATCAGGAGCGAGACGCAGGTGGAGACAACCGCGCGACCTCGTTAATAATATCGTCCTGGAGCGAGGAGAAGCGGGAAGGAGCGCGAAGGAAACGGTAGAAGAAGTTTTGCCACCCAATTGCCCACGACGCGACGCACGCGATAAGAACTCAATTACGGTTTTATCCAATTGCGCGCACCTCTTCTTGGCGCTGCGTCCTCTTCCCGTCCGCGACTTTTTTCCCCCTGCACCTGCGATGGGAACGGAAAACATTCCGCGTCTCCCCACGCTAGAGCCGTGCCCGGGGGGCTTTTTGCTCCGCGGCGGTTCTTTTTTTTTTCCTTGCTCGCGCGGGTGAACGTCTCTGCACGCAGGCGGACACCGGGAAAACCTTTCCGGCGCGCTGGCCATTCGAAAGTCGGCCGACAGTGAAATCTCAACGTCGAACGGCTTTTCCCCGCTCGTAATCGATGGTAATTTAATTAAAACTTCGAACCGGCCTGCTTTGGGAATGGAAATCACATCTGGTTATTTATTATTTTGTCAGGCCCGCTAATTTATGCGGCCGCGGCCGCGTGTAATCCAAGTCCAATTACTCCGAATCAGGAAATTTCGCGATAATGAATATTTACAGGCTCCACGCTGACTGACCAAACGAAATAAATCAAGAGCGGAGCCGGGTCTCGTACGGTTTGCGGAGCGCAGAAAACGGCGCCGGGTTTAAACAATGCGGGTAACGCCGAGCAGTTGCACTCGGACTGCATCGTTTAACGTGGCAGCCGAACAATACCATATCTTATTCAATCTCGTCGGCCGGCTAACGTTGCCAACGTTTCTAAGAGGCATTGTTCGGCATCAACAGTTAGCCTGATTCAAGCAGATGTTGCTCGGCCATCGAGTGCGTTGCCACGTAATTAGCGGCGCGTAATCTGGCCGCGTGGCAACGGCAACGACGCCATTACGGCTCCGACGGCCGCGGAACAATGAGAGATACAATACCAGCGAGACACGATTGTAAACGGCGAGAGAGAAGCCGCGGTATCGAATCAATGTTCAACTCGTGAAAGCCAACGCGAGCAACCCAGCCACGACAATGTGTATCCTCGCCACGCCCTCGCCCAAGTTCTTTTTTCGGGCCTTCTTTTAGACCGAAAGCACCCAGACGGTAGAGTCAGGCCGCCACCTGCTCCCTAGAACGGACAGCTGAATAGTCGATGCATCGCGATTCGTTCTGGCAATCTTTCCTTTTTTTCCCCTGAATAGAGGCTCTATTTAAATGGGGCCCTAACGATATCTTTGTGCGCGGGGCAACGGTGCTTCCTTTCGGGCGACTTTTAACGTGTTAAGCCACTTGTCATTGATACACGGTGGTTCCACCCTCCGCATTCCTTGATCCCACGACTCTTTGACTTTCTGGGGAGAGCGTATCGTCCAGATAGCGTTTCAAGAAGACAGTATCGACAGTGGGGAAAGACACACATTTCTCTAATTTCAACTTCCTCCCTCTCGAAAAATCTCACCACCCGCCAGATGCATTAGGGTGACGCAGCCTTTCAGCAAGACGCATCTGTGTATGCGAGCCAGGACTTTTGCGCTTTCGGTATTGACGGCCCTTTCGCGGAAAGGCAATTTTTCGCCGAGGATACACGACTATCGCGTTAACGTTGCTCCCGCGGGAGTCTGTTGTCGAAGGGGCGCGCCACTATCCGCGTATTTCACCCCCGTCCACGGCCCGAGGCCTGCGGGGGCTGAAAGCGCCACGTTCCACTATCTCGCGGACAAACAGATTTTAATGAGTAAAACGGTGCGGCCGAATTGCATCATGGCGCGTTCCCCGCGAATTTTACGGGCGTCAAACCTTTCGGTTCCCCTCAACCCCCTTTTCCATTCTCTTCCCTCTTCCACCCTCTCTCTCTCTCTCTCTCTCTCTCTTTCTCTTTCTACCGTGCCAGCTCGACGTTACACACCCGCCATAGTCATCCATAGTTTATATCACACGAACACGCGGCCCCCGCGTAATGGCCGTCCGTAAAATATTTATCGCGGAAATTAGTCGCACGATGATGTATGCCGCCGAGTCTACGCACACAGGGGGACACTAGCGTGTGCGCGCACCTGCCGACACGGGCGCGCAAGTCTGCACGCGCCGCGCAGGTAGGATGGAAGCGTATTTGCGCGAAATCGGCGCGACCGCACACGCTGCCGGGGGGAGGGCATCCCCCTAGCCGCCCCCGCGCGAAGGGTGGGAGGGACAATAAGCGTCGTCGTCGGGGTGTCGCAACGTCGAAATCGATCGATTCGCCGTTTCGACGATCGATCTCCGCGCTGCCGAACGACCCGCGCGCATTACGGGCACCGCAGCCGAAACGAGTTTTAAACTAACGAAACTCGAAACCACGCAGCCAATCGCTCGTTTTTCCTAATCTCTGTTTTCCTTTCTGTTGCAGGTAAGTGCTGGTGACTCGATTCTTTCTCCGGACTTGGTACGCCAATGTAGTAAGTTTCGAGGATTAAGTAGCTTGGCTTATTGCCCTTCGGGAGGGTCCTTAGCGCCGTCGTTTTGCGTAAAACTTTAGATATTCCTTCGCGAGCTTGGGGGTGGGAAACGTCGATGGTGACGCTTGAAAGCTCGCCTGAGATACTTGGGAAAAATAACGTTAGATTCTGTGGAAAGTTCCAGCGAGGATAGATCCAACACCCTCGGGCATCGAAATGTTACCCTCGGAATTCCTGGTCTCTTCCGTTCTCAAGGAATCTGTTCGAGGCATTCCGTTGCCATTTGCACTATTTCTCAGACCGAGAGGCTTCTCGTTACTTGCCTCGTTAGGCCTTTGGTGAACTCCAGCGAAATCAGTCGTCAGCCAGGTGCGCTTGGAGACCAGGGAACAAGAGCGAACATTAGCGAGCGAGAGGGAACGAGAGCAGCCTATTCGGAACGAGAAATACGAGACCCCCGTTACGGGATATGACTGACGAGGACATAGATGTGCTCGAGTGGCTGTATAATGAAATCGCGGGTCACGCGACCGGAACATTAGATCGAATCCGCAGTCATTTCCCCGGGCCGGGGTGATTCATCGATGCGGAGAGTCCAACTGCTCGGTGAATAGGTGTCGAGCGTCTTACTAATTCGGCCGCGCGGTCTGCCAGGGCCGTTCCGTTTCTACTGCCAGGGTAGATCACCGATAAATCCACTTCTCAGGGGAGCGTGACGGTTGCCACGGTCCTATGAAGTTTTCCACGGCATTGTGCTCGCCCGTAACACGCTGTTAAACGTAATGACGTGTGTTTACGCTTCTAAAAGCTTTCCTTCGATCCGGGTTATTCCGTGGCCAGACCTCGCGAGCCCGTCGGTCATTATCTAATGGTAAAAGTTGTTATTAGTGGAGCCGCAGCGAGGATAGAGTCGTGACGCGACCGCGGTAATGTCAGGGTTGGTCGAACGTAGGAAATTACGACGGAAGACACGGTATTAATTAGAGATCGGACGTTGTTTACTAGTCACGGCGACGGGAGCGGTATTGTGGGCCGCGTTTCTTAGCCCGCGTTTCCTGCTACATGCCATTTAGCTAACGGTTGGCGTGCACCGAGTTCCATTATTTTTATGACTTTCTGCCAAAGCCAAGCCCCGCGAACAACCGGGAGAACTGGCTCTTCGGCCTACCTCGCCCTCGTCCAGATCCCTCGGCCTCTCTTTATTGGATCCTACCACTGTATCAATCTCCCATGCCGTCTTTGGAATAACTGGAGCGAGCGCGACTCATTCGAGCGTCGTTTAACTTTCATCCCGCGCCCTGTTTGCCGATGATTCGGAATCACGCTGGGTGCCGTTCAGCCCCGGTTAATTAGAAGCCAGGAACCCGTCGAATCGAGTGAAATTCGACCGGGCAGTTTTTCCAAATTACGCGTCGGCGCGGATTTCGTTCATAACGCTGGCCGGAATGAAATTCGCGTCGTCGGATTTCCGCTAATCCCGGGTTCGTTTCGCGGCGGAACGAAACGAAATTAAATCGTGCGTCGACCCGGCGTTAATTAATACGCATTGCCCGGCGTGTCGATTCGCGCGCGCGTTCGCCCGGCGATAGGTAATACGCGGGCCCGATTCCACAATATGTAGTAGTTTCTAATTAACGGTAGGCATTGCGATCGATCCAATAAAAGTAGGCAAATAAATCGTTGATACCCTGTCAATACGCCCGACACGATAAATCAGTGCTTTCCAGCAATTATACGGGAGCGGTTGCTCGCACGCGCGCGCCGTTGCGGGCAGGAAAAACAAATTTTGAGTAACAAGCATCGATTTTCATCTCGAATTTATTTAACGCCGATTAAGCTGTATCGGGATATATTCGCCGTTTATACTGTTCGGATAGTACGTTATAAATAACTGTCTATTACACGGGACTCTAAATATTAATCCCCCCTCGGCGCTATTAATGTCAGATTAAGGGGAAACAGAAAAAGCTGAAAAACGGATGCAGGAAGGATTGTACGAGCTTTCACGGCCGATACATGCCGAGCAGAGGAATACAATTTGAATAACTGAGAGCAGCTGAGGCTGCGCCGTTGCGGAATCCACAGGGGACATCAACTTTTCCCGGAGTCCCGACGTTCCCCGTGCTTATGGATGCAGCATTAGCATCCAGAAGTGCCAGAAGTTAAGCTCGCCGTGTCATTTCGATGTCTCTTTAAAGTCGCCCCTACCCCGCTGTCGCTTCCATTTCTCGTGCCTCCATCGGTTCTCCGCGCACAGCCAGATATCGGTACAGATCTCTGGTGCTGGATGCACTTTAAACTTGCATCGCGCGATTACGGCTCTGCCAGCGACCTTCCTTCGTCGCCAATGATGCATAAAACTTGATGAATTAATCAGGATTCCGCAGCGAGGTCGAGAATGGCGCTTTAAAAAGCTCGCGATCTGAATATCAGGGCCAAACGTGGTTTGACGATTTTAGTATCGCATTAAAGAAGCATTAGCTTCAACCCACCAACACGATACCGTGGTTATTGCATAATTATTGTTACCATGAATCTTTCTACAGATTTTAATTATTTGACAGTATTTAAAAAATAGATATCCCGAGTTGATTTTAAAATTGCAAAGGCTCAGTAGTGCATCAGTCGAACGATCCTAACGTCCTGCTTTAAACCTCCCTCACCCATTCACGCGGTAATTTGCATCTCCGGCGTTACGCGGACGTCCGCGGAACAACCCCGTGACAATTTGCGGGACGAAGTTGCAGCCACTTCGAACTGCAGTCCTCTGGCGAAGCAACGAAACGAGTGTTGAAGGTGGTGTAAGACGGAAGGGGGTTGGGAATCGTAGGCGGTAGGTGAGACGGGGTGCTAAAGTTGGACGTACCACGACGAGGAAGAGAGGCTTCGGTCGTCGAGGTGCAATGACGTAGGGCGTCGGAGGCGTTGGTGGCGCTGGGCTCCCACCAGCGTATCGATTCCTCGATGCCAGGCAAGGAAACCAACCCCCACAACCCCTCCCTTCGGTTTCCTCTACCTTTAACCACCCCCGGACGGCCGTGGCGGCTAACTCAGCCCTCTCTTTCCCTCTTTCCGCCCATCTACGCGGCCCAACCACTCACCCATCCACCCCTGCCCCTCTCCTGCCCACCTACAGCCCCCTGCGAGAGCAGAGCCGTTCCTTCCCCCGGTGTCGTTCCTCTTCCGAGCGACGGCCAACTTTCCAGATATGAATTAACAGAGTTACGGAGCTTCTGCGGCGACCAGGATTCGAGCGATGCAGCTTACCACCTTGAGGCCTTACCGTCTTCCAGGCTCGCGGTGTCCCCCATATCCGTGTGCATCCGCGTTCCTCCCGGCGCAATCGTGCAACGGCGTTGATCTCTGCCCGACTGTTACGTCGATACCTCGATTGTCTCCCTCCCGATTTATGAGCCCCTCGCTCGAGTACACACGGAACGGGCTGGCGTTGTTCTTTTTTCCTCTCTCTCTCTCTCTGCAAGCCTGGCACGCGTGGGACTAATAGGGTAATTAAGTCGGACAGCGTGGGAGTGGTAACTCGTCACGAACGCTGATCGTCGACGATGTATAATCTGTCACGAGATCTGTATTCGATGGAATCCCGGTCGTGTCGGATGCGCTGTGCCTCGCATTACCTTTTTCCATTGTTCGAACCGTTCCTCGACATGCCCGGCTCGCGGTTCTCTACCATTTCTTCCCACCCACGCGTTCCTTTCGTCATCAACGTTGCCCTTTGTTTTTCTACGCTGTCCACCGTGAATTATCGAGCTCCTCCGTCGTTAGGACGCCCGCGCCCGTGAGTTCAGCGGCAACGCTAGGTCGCTCGACGAAATTCATGCGTCCTTCGAGCCCTTTCTATTCGGGCCCCGTTTGACCCTTGCACGGTCATAGAAGCATCCGGCTGATAATGCCATTCCGCGGCACTGGGTTAGTGCAAGCACGCGGGTGCAATGCCGAGGAGGGGAGGGAATGGGAGAGAATATGAGAGTGAGAGCAGAGAAACGAGAGGCGGTTGAGGGGGGCAGAGGCTGCCGGTAGTCGACCACGAGGAGGGGGCGGTCGTAAGGGGTGCGGAGAGGGAAGGGTTTGGGGTATTAAATCATAGAGCCGGAGCGCCTGCCGCCCGGTTTACTGCCGGATAAAACGCAGTGACTGTTATGTTATGGACCACCTGTATGCCTCGACCCTGAACTCTCCCTGTCTCTCTCTCTTTCCGTCGCTTTGCCGGCTGCTCTCGAGCCGACTGAAATCTATATGTGCTCGAAAACAGCCCTCTCGCCCCCGCATGCAGACGTGACATTGCTCTAGATTGCTTGATTCCTCGAAAACCTTCGAATTCAATCCGTATTTCGAACCTCGCCCTATCACGCGGGATTAGATTCTAGATACGAAACAATTCCTCGTGGAAATATTGGCAATTAGTAGTCCAAGAAGGACGCATCCGGGAAGGGGCGAATCACGAATGAGGGGGCGGTAGATAGTGCCAAGTGCGTCGCATTCTCGTAGACGTTCGCGGATGTTAGAACGATCCCTTTCGATGCCAGGCGGATAAAAATTTGTCAGGGCGTGAGGCGCGAGTGAAAAATAGCGCGGCATCACGCGAGCCGCGATGCTAACAGACGTTTACTCGGCGAGCCAGCTCCGCGGCGAGTAATTAACGCGTCGCCCCTCGACAGGTCTGACGTGAGCGCGCGCTTCGGAAAGGAATTCGCGACGGGAAGCAGCCGCTTCGCACCTAGCCCGGACGTAGGGCGCAAAAACCGTCCCCGCAGCTCGCTGGAAAAGAGGAGCAGGTCGGCCACACGCTGAAAGAAAAGCGGGCTCGCGTCGTCCCGCAGTCTTCCGTCGTTCCTATCTTGGAGCCCTCGCCGCCCCTCCTCGTCCTTGGGGCCGAGTTTTTCGTTTCTCCGCGGAGATCGGTATCCGCGATTATATTATAAATATACATGTAACTCCGCCGAGAGACAGTCCCCCTCGGCCGGGACGGACGCGCACACGAGCACACGAGCAGCACACGAGCACCGGTCTCACGTGCGCGAGATACCTGCCGGCGCGGCGCAACTGCACCGGTGCATTCGGTGCACAGTCACGTGTATTGTATATGGCCGGCACCATATCTGCCTTCGTACGAACCCGGTGCGCGCAACCTTCGTCTTATCTCCCTCCTCGTCCTTCTCTGCCGCAACGTTCGCCTCCTTTCCGCCCGTCTCTTTCTTCGCGCTCTGTCTCCCCGTCGCACGGGGCCCCAGCGAGGCGGTATTAAATACAATAAAGACATTCAATGGGAATTAATCGGATATCTACGTATCTACCGTCCACTCTGGGTGCATTGTTGCGCCGGTGCCGTGACGGCGCGCGCTCGGCCGCCTCTTTTCTTCTCGTTCCATCTCCTTTTTCTCCCTTTCTCCGCCTCCTCCTCCTCCTCCTCCTCCGACTATCCCGCTCGTTCTTCGTATTTCACCTTTTTTGCCGGCCGAGCCTCCGCGCCGCGCCGGGTCGAATGGAGATATTCCGCGGCGGAATAATATCGGGGCACGTTTTTAGAGAGCGCAACGCTCCGATGCACCGGCTCTCCCGGCCCCTGCCCGCCGCTCGCCGATCGGACGGAGACGGCCACCGACACGAAGCCACCCTCGTTCGCTCGCATTCTCACGTGAACCAGCCCACGGTGCACCGGGCGGATACTTAACGAACCCGTCCATGCACCGCGGCCGGGTTTTTCGGTTTTTCTGACCGCCGGGAAAGAAGCAACAGCCAGCAGCTTTACCGGCCCGATGCGCAACGTCGACGGGGAGATTTTAATCTCGATCGAGAGGAATTAATTCGGCGCCTTGTAGGGAATTGCGCTCGAGGAATCGTAGCTGTCTTTAATTCGATTACAGGCCGTTCCCTATCTCTCCACCGTCGCATTGAAATACCTTAATGTTTTAATTATCCCGGTAACGAGGCCGCGCGCGTACGTTCGTGTTTATGCGGCATTGTTTCTTAATTCCGCCGCTCGGCCGAGGGAAACGGTCGTTATTGTTCGCGACGTCGTTAGGAACACTTTCACAAACCAGTCGAAGCATACTTGTTAGACAGCACTGACGTAATCTACACCCCCGAGGAGGCTACTCCGTCTAACGTATGTGACTCTAATCGCTTTCCCACTCATGAGCGTCTGATGAATCGCGAGAGGGGGGCACAAGAACCCTGGCATTCCTTGCGTAAAGGCCGCTCTGATCGCGAGTTCCTTTGTGAAAACAACTGCCGCGATGGTTTCTGCACAGGGCACACCAGATCGTGTGGCATTTTGAATGAGTGTAATTAGCAGCGAAACCAGGACAGTCGAATCTAGATGAATCCTAAATGGACGCTAATTAATTGAATCTCAAGTTACTATTACTCACGGTTCTTCATTCACTCGACTGGTATATTTTAGAATCTCTTCCCCGAATCTGACCTTCCAAAATCAGTTTCTACTTTCTTGCGTTCTGTCGTCGGAAAAGTTTCCCGCAACAGCGATCCGGCAATCGAAGGCTCTTCTATGTTACAAGTTTTGCGTGTATCGAGGCGCGTTGCGCGCAACAGCTCGGGTAACACGGTCGAGCCACGGATAACGTAAGTTCGTCAAAACTGTCAGACTCTTCTCGGATCTGGAGTTGCGCGGCGCATTAAACTTTGAGCCCGCTCCAATTCTTGCGTGGTGTTTATAGTTAGACCCCGTATCGATTGTTCATTACTGTCAGAACTTCGCCCGCGGGAACTTTGCCGAGTCAATCGACGTCGCGTTGTAACGCTACCGCCGCGCGAGGAAAGCCGACCGCGTCTAATAGAGCTATAGCAGGAAACAACGATTCAAGGCAACGCTATGAATGATGAATGCAACCCTGAATCGATCAATGAAGGCGGTTGCATCGAAACACAGCAACCAGCCGACGATTTCACTATCGAATCGCGCGGCGAGCATGAGAAAGAACCGTGGCTGTTTGCTGAGTTTCTGGAAGCAACGACGCGGTCTAGATAGAATCTCCGTGCTCCTTGTACGACTAACTAGCAGACACTGTATCCCCCAGTATCTTCGTTTAGATCGAGCCACTTCCGAGCTTTTTGCAGACCAGCGAAATGAATTCGTCCGCGCGTACATAGCGCTGCTACCGAACGTTCTGGTAATTGCAAAGTTGCGCTCGGCTTATCGACGCCGGAGCGTCTTTCTTCCCCGCCCCTGCCGTTACAATTATTATTCATCTTATCTCGCGCGATTTGCATTATATTTAAATTTAAATACACAGCTCGGTTGTTCTCGCCGCCTTCTCCTCCCTCCACCTGTCAACCCCCCACCCTCTACGGTTGGTCCCACCTCCTCGCATTCTTGTCTTGCTCGAAGGGGGCTACCTTGCCACCCACGGCTCGTAACTCCCGTGGCGTAATTGCAGGCCACGCGAAAACAATGCCGTAGTCGATACGATCACGTGACCAGCCCGAAATAATTCGTGTCTGTTTTCGGCGCGGTCTGGCCGAATCGCGTGGAACCCCGTGAGAGTTCCGTCGGGACCAGCCGGAGATCGGATGCCTCTTTGTTACGACTCCGGGGGGTGGAGGGAGAGTGGTGCTTAATTAAACGAGGAGCAGTGTAATGAACTCTCGTGTGTGCATATAATTTCGACTTGTCGTGATCCACCGTTTCCGTTTTTCCTTTTGTGGCGTACGAGGGAGTGTATTTGTATAGTTGCGTGATTCCTCGGGATCATAGTTACAGGGTGTACTCTTTTTTTTGCATTCTTCGCGAGTTGGATCAATTTTATTGACTAACCACCACGGTCGCGTGAATTTTGTCTTCGTTTGTTCCGCTTCAATCGGCATCGGCGCCAGGAATGATCCCGCGGCGCGGGGGGATTTCCCTCCGATTTCCTTCCTCGCCCTTCTTTGATCAACGTCCGATCCGGTAATATTCCCCAGAACCCTCCGTCGGCTGTGATCGTCATAAACATATCGAGCAGGGACTATCGCGGCCCGACCTGCCTCAACTGAAACGTTAGCGGCGAAACGGCGTCGTAAATAACGTCTTAAGTGTAGCGTCATGGCGTCGACCCTCTGCCGGGAGCGTGACCGACCTACGGGAAGTCCTTGCACCTAGAGTAACGAGCTATAAAAGAATTCGTACACCGTTCTCGACATTGTGACCGTAATTCCCGGCGGTGGCGCGTCAAGAGGCACTCCGGCAAAGCCCCGCGCTGCCTTTCACCCTTCCGTTGCACGCGTAGGTAAATCGTCGACGCTCTTTCTTTTACGATAATTCCGAGCGCTGTAACGCGAAGCGCTCGGGAGAGAGCGGAGCGTCGCTTTACTCCAATCTAACCCAATAAAAAAGCACGGCATCGCTTCTTTCTGCCATTCAGAGGGAGCAAAGCGAAATAAGAAGGTGGCGTAGAAGGGCGTCGGCGATAAAGGTGACGTAGGGCGTCGCGACGTCCGTCATGCTGCGCCGGTTGGTCCAACAACCGGGCTCGTTTGCTCTCTTCCTCTTTCACCCTTGTTCCTCGGCTCCCGTGTCTAGCCCTCTCGCTCCTGCTCCCACGCTCCACGGGCTTCGTCGAAGAGGATCTTCCACCGCCACCCCCTCGCGCCTCCTCCTCCCCCACGATTCCGTCCTCTTTCCCCGTGTCTCTCGGTTGAAACGAGCGAAATGCTTCTCTCAGGATCAAGGAAGAGCGCAGACTCCAAACGGCACCGGCGACCCCCGTGAATGGCGACCCTCACAAACCAATCGTATTCCCGTTTCCATCCCTCTTCGCTGCCGGAGGAGACTCCGACGGGAGTTTCCCTCCGCGCAACCCTGTCGACGTCGTTACTGTTACCCGGCCGGCCCCTCTTTGTCTTCCCCTCGACCCGTCTCCACCCTTTCCCGACGGCCTAGCGTCGGCGACCATCCAACGTTCCCAACTCGACGCTGGTATTTTCGCGTTTTAATCGCGATCCAGATTACGCGGATCAAAGGAAAGTGCCGCTATTAGGTATACTTACGTTTCATCGTTGAAGGGTTTTAACGAAACCTGAGGCATCCTTCCAGTGATCCAAATCAACATTTCAATCGGAGAGAGAAATACCAATAATGTTAGGTTTCGATCTCGTAAGATAGCTCGTTGCAGAGACGTCGATGTCAGGTCTCGTCAATCTTTTACACGAGTGGCTTTTGTATTTCCCGCAGCGTGAGTAGGTACTAATAGCTCGTATACCTGCAATTTAAATTGCACCCGCTGCATAATCGCTGGAGGTATCGCTTGGATTAAGTCCTCCAATCGACATCTTCCTTCTCCCGGACCGTGCGCGGCGCGTTAACTTCCGTGGAAGGGATTCGAATATACGAGCACCTACGTGGGAAGAGGGATCCTCGCGCTTAACGCGATCGTTTATCGTCCGTTACATAATGGAAACGCTGCCGCGTCGCCCGACCATATTATTCGGATCTTGATCGACACGACGGGCACGGTCACCGGCTACGATTTGCAATTATTGTCGACGCCGTTATCGACGCGCACCTGTCGTGTCGCTTCGCTGATAGTCGACGCGCGACTTAACGCGCTGTGTCAGTCACGTGATGGGCCTGTGCACGCGCGTATCCGGAGACACGCGTCTATTTATCGAAACTGGTTCAAGTCGGACGTATGTACAATGCCATGTAACACGGATCCGCAGTTTTCCCGGCTGCCTTTTACCGACCGGCAGATTTTTCACCGCGCCGAAATTCCCAGCGACGGGTAGGTAATAATCGAAACTGCTGAATCCGACTGTTTCGCGGTAATGCCCCCGATATAATTTTCTATCGATAATTGCGCCCCGTAGAATTTATTAGCCAGAAACGGCTGATCGTAAAACGCTCCAGTCGTTATATCCGGTCGGGTGTAGTTCCCGCGGTATTTCTTGGAAAATTGTTCCACGAATCGCGCTTTTCGTTTCGATAAACGTCTACACCATAATGGATATAGAATCGCGCTATTTCACAATAGAGTTGTGGTTTTGAGGATGAACGATAAGGAGAAAGCTAAGTAAAATGACTCGTGTTTCAGCAAGTTAAAAAATAATGGGAAGTATGTGGGAGTGTATGTACAGTGAGTTGCCGCGCCCTGTATAAAAATATCAACTCCGACGTTGCTTTTGGCCTCTACTGTATGCACGCCCCTGTGTGGATAGGTATTGGAGTATAGAAAAGACGCGCGAGCGTTGTATCGGGGGCGATATCGGAACACGGCGGCTTCCGGGCAAAGAAACATAAAGAAACGGGGTGGGGGCGCCTCCGGGACAAAACAGCTGACGCCATGGCTGCCGCCAACCTCGTTCCTCCACCTCCCTTTCCTTCATCCTCCCCTTCTCTTCTTTCTTTTTCCTCCACCGCGCCGCGTTTTCCTCCTCTTCCGACGTCGTGCCGCCCGAGGGATTTAAAAACAATTCGGTAAATTGCATCCCGCCGAGAGAAACGGAGAAATCGGACCAAAAGAAGCGGAGAACTGTGGGTGGATGTGTGGGTGCAGACGGAACGGTGGGGAGAGAGTGCAAGTCGTTTGGTATCGCCGTTGCAGCGGCCGCGATATCGCTCCGCGGATCCTTTCCGCCGCGAAAGTAATTAATGCTGGCGGAGGATACGCGAGCAGAGCTGGATTCTTTCTCACGAAAGACGGAAGAACGCTGAAAATCCCGCGCAACGGTTTTTAGATCAGGGAAATGGACGGCGGAAGGATATCCCGCGAGTTCCGTTGCGTCACGATCACCGCTGACGATACCGCGGAGCATTGATAAAGCTCCCATGCTGTTTGCGCCCGGGCGCTGTCGGGGATAAATAGACTTCGAGGTTTTCTCGCCGGGGGGAAAGAAACGGCACGATAGTTGAAAATGGTTGAATTCCAGCTGGCGAAATAATTGAGGTCTATTTACGACGGGCTATCTATTTTCCACTTGTGGTGACAAGAAAGACACGGTCGCGTCGGTGCCGGCAAGCTACATACCTACATGTGTCTACATAGTCGTCCCTTAATCGATTTCGCTGGGGAACGCGAGGCGTTGCTTGAGGAAGTTGTTTGCTGGGAAACTCGATATCGAGTACTCTTCTAGCGCAATGCACGGCTTCAACTTTTAATGCAGTTTGCAAGAACCCGGGGGCCCGGTAATGTCTCGCGGTATCGCGGGTCTGATCTGTTGTCGTTCCGCGTTAATATCAACGGTTCTTTTCATAATTTTGATACAAAGAAGTGGTCAGCCCGGACGTAATTTCATTACGGGAAGCATGAACGCTATTACGCGCGAATAAATACACGAAAGCAGGGCCGGGGCGAATTGATTGGCGGGTGGACCTAAGGTGAGCCGTAAGAATGCAGCGTCGGCGAAGCCTTTGTGTCTCGCGTTTTAACAAGCCACGGTGCATAAATTAATCCAGAAGCCCGATATCGTTTGATTCGCCGCTGTGCCGCCATGTCCGTCGAGGTGCACCCACCTCTCTCTCCCTCTATCTCTCTCTCCTTCTTCCTCTTCCTGGCCTCCGTATTTACCCTCCCCACCGGTTCTGCTGCTTACCTGCCAATGCACGGTGCACTTCGTGTGTAATACCTTGCGGAGCGTGCACGCACCTTATGCACCCGCCTCGATATACACTCTTTTTATGGCCGCCGTGCTACCTTGAATGGTAGCCTCTCCCTTTGACGACGCGCTCCGCCGTCCTTACGAAGGGCTGACCGCTTTTTTTTATAATATCTGCTCTATGACATTAAAGCCTGTACCGAGGCTTTTGAACTGCTGGTTAGAAGTTTATCTATATTGCATAGAAAAATCGGTGTGAATATTACTTTCGTAAGTTTGGATTTTACGAAAATCAAGAATCTAGATTGCAGTACCTACATATAGGTTTTGTAGGAACCTAGAAAATACTTCAAAGTGGAATATTTCAATTATAGGAAGTGCGACGTGCACATGGCAGG
Organism: Andrena minutula; assembly: GCA_929113495.1. NCBI lineage: Eukaryota > Metazoa > Arthropoda > Insecta > Hymenoptera > Andrenidae > Andrena > Andrena minutula. The sequence goes on along the minus strand of OV815995.1, from coordinate 5,357,529 downwards.
GTCAATACGATAGTTTAAAGTTTAAAGTTTACCCGTGATTTTCCCATTTTCTACACTCCGGGACAAAAAGATAGCACATCTCGTATTTTTTAATATTCTGTACTATAAACTGAAAAAGATATATACTTTTTTGTAACTGAAACTTTGAGCATGTTGGAAGTGTAACGTATTGAATGTCGTCCACAATACACTCTTCGATAAAGTTATACGAATGTAAACGTAAACATCGTAGGTCGCGAGTCGGACACAGTGATAACACAAACAACAAATCCATGCTCCCTCCTCAGTTGTAAGTAAGCTATTGAATGACTAACATTCATTGTGAAAGAAGGTTAGCGAAGTGTGCAGTAACAGTCAGTGGTGTTTATTTATTAAGAAAATACATTAAAATATTAAAATGGGCCCTACAAAGAGACTGAATGCAAATGAAATGCATACCACATTAAAATTAAAAGAAGAACAGTATTCAATTGCACAAATATACAACGTTATTAATGGAAATTGGATGGCAGTTATGAATTTATTAAAAATCCTGACAACTGGGGGAAAAAAGGAGTTGTGGACATCCACAAAATTTAACAGCCCGAGAAAAACGTGCAATATTAAGAGCTGCATCCAATTCACAGATGATTGCAAGGCAAATTGCTGAAAATGTTGGAGTAAATACTAATGTTAAGAACGTTCAACGTGTTTTACAAAACTGTAAACATTTAATAAAAAGGAAAATGCAAAAGAAACCGTGTATAACAGAGCTGGATAAACTTCACCGTTTACAATTTGCAGAAAACGATATACATATGAAAAAAGGCGTAGAGTGATATTCACGGACGAAAAGAGATTTAATTTGGACGGATTTGAGGAAGAACAATTTTTGAGTTGTTGTCATATGGGAGGCGGTAATCTTGCCAGAGCAGTATACCAAAATGCCAAACAGTTTCAAAATGTGAATGATTTAAAACAATGTATTCAGGATGAGTGGGAACAAATAAAACAAAAAAACATTAAAAAACTATATAAATCGTTGCCAAAAAGAATGATTGCTGTAATTAAATGTAAAGGAGGTGCCACTAAATATTGATCATTTAATATCACCAATTACTTTGTTCATATCTCCAGTTTTATAACAAATGTGCTATCTTTTTGCCCCGGAGTGTATACTCTAAAACTAATATTTTACATACCTACAATATACCTAACCTCACGTTCGCAAATATCACTTTGCTCGAACGTCTCTAAGATCGAAATAACTGACCGCCACTGTTAATCGATTTCCCCACTAGATGGCTAACGAAGAGTAAATGACATTCAGATACGCCGAAAATATTTACCACGGTGGTATTCACTCAATGTTTTACAATTTACTCAATATCGGTTTCAAGAACTTAGTTAAATATACATAAAGACAGTGAAGCTTAAATGATTTGGAGAATTCTTTAATCGACGAACACTGCTAAGTCTCAGTCCGAGTGAAACATTGTCGCTGTAGCTTTATGCTAGGCGTTCTCGTTCCCCTGTTCGTCTTTCTTTCCTCTTTTTCCCGCCCTCCACCCACTAACCGACCATTCCCTTCTACTACTAGCGTCGTGGATCAATACACCGGTGGCAAAACGGCAGCCTCGTAAACGTGATTGTTGCTCGATTCCTTGCGTCTTAATTGCCCCCGCCTCTAACGACGCAATTACCCAGGAAAAAAGTGAACCCGTTCCCGGGGTTACCTGCGATCCTATCGTCCTTCCACTGCTCCCGCCCTTCCCCTGTCCACCGGTCATCTTTTTCCTGGCTTAAACAATTTATTACAAAGTCCCGGATTAAACATTCACAACACAACGATCACGTAATCACTGCGAGAAACGAAGACCGTCGCCAAGGAAACACGATAGTTGGATAACTCGCCGACACGCGGCGCTCAGGTTGGATCAGCGGATAGTTACCGCGCCGGCCAGTAGTTGGCAGCACGAGTAAGGCGCGATCGACTCTCTTTACGAATAGCTATCACGAAAAATTCAGTGCTTTTACTTAATGGTGAATACGGTGTTTGTCGTGTGGTTACGAGTGCTCGAGACTTCCATGAATATCTGGAATTAGCAGTCTGATGGATGTTCGTCCGTGTTCTCGTCGACTTCTGTAGGTAATCATCACATATGCTACTTAACATTAAAGACTCGTAAGAGCCCGAAGATAGAGAAATAATCGGGCGAGAAGTGTGACTCGTTTCCCGCGCGAATTAACTCTGACAAGCAATACGCCATGTTTCTTGATGCATAGAGTCTTAGAATGTAGTTTATAAATTCTTTATTGTTTCTCGAATTGGTCCTGCCGGCAGGATTATCACCTCGACCCAGGGCTGGGAATAATGCCATTAATAGAGCGTAATCGTGTTTTATGCATTTTTATGGGCAATTCGTAATCGAATCCCTTGGGCAGTCCCGACCCTTCTACCCCGCTCCACCTCTTCCGTCATGCATGCGTTTGTACGCAGCGCGATTGCTCGTCCCTTTGAAATATAAACACCGGTGCATTTGCATGTTTTCCGGATTTAATTAGCTCCGATGCGATTATTAATTGCCCGCGGCCGCGGGAGTGGTCGCGCGTCGATACGCCCGCCGGACCGCTCGTATTTACAATTTTCGTTCGTAAATAACAAACCGTGGCGACGCCGCGGGTCGGATTTTAACGAGGGAATTAATAATCCGGGAGAAACGGGGGGGGCGACGGGTGGCCGAGGGGGTTACTGAATTCGAGCGAGCGTACAGAGAGAGAAAAGTAACGGCCATGATCGCGCGAGAGAAGCTTTATGGCGATGTATCGACCACGTTCGATGCAGGCTATCGATATTTCGAGTTACTTTGTAAGAGGCCATTTTTCCTGTACTCTATTCAATACAGCAACATGTAGAACGCAGGAAGGTGCAAATGGGTTTTAAGTAATTTGTGTTTTTAATTACTGGCCTGCTTTCTGCATCGCTTGCTCCAAATTTATAGTGGGCGTTCCGCCAAATACAATATTTGGGTTATAAGCGTTTCTCTTGTGGTTTTTGTAAGTTTAACTTAATGAATCACGAGTTTATTGCACTCTGCTCTGTTTCAGATACATACATGTATTGTCTATTAACACTTCTCATTAATTATCGTTGTATATTTTTCGTGGAACAATTCGTCCAACAAATTATGTATCAAATGCTCGCTTCCTCCTACATGAAGATTCACTAATTTCTGAGTTAACCACTGGTCTTCTAACACGCCCAACATTCCCACAAATTATTATAAATAGCGAAGAGTTTCTAAGTTCAAGATTTCGCTCCAGGGATACATAGTAGCGTCTTCAGTCCTTTTCACGGTCGGTTGATCGATGCCTCGGAAGAAAGTACGGTAACAGAAAATCCGTGGAAACGATCGACCAGAGTTTCCAGTTGTTTTGCGTCTTGGTCAGCTCCGGCGCTGATGTGTTTTACTTGTTCCCGCCGGAGCTGCGGCCAGCGACGAGAGCGGTTTTGTTTTGTTTCTCGGCTGTAATTCAAGCCGGTGCGCAGGGTCAGTCTACCGGGACCCGGCGAGATAGTTTATCATCATTTAGTCCTCCCGACCTGCCGCAACATTTTAAATCTCTCCTATCTCGGCCGTGTGTCGCGCTGGCCGAGGACATATGCTCGCCTGTGCACGCAGCCACGTCAGCCTGCGAGCCCTCCGCGTGTTCGAGAAAAAACCCTTGTCCCCCCGCGTCCTTTGTATCTTTCGACTATCGAGAATTAGTTTCTGCACTCGAGACAAAACCTCTTCCCTAGAAATGGCTGTCAATGATTGAGATGCCTCACTGTATCGCGATACTTAATTAATGTTTAATCTCACAATGGGAGAGACCTGCTGCTTCAGTTGTCAGCGCGTGTTATATGTTTCTTTTGAGGTCAAGTTTCTTTCTCTCATTGTCAGGTACTTCTGCACTGATACCTACCTATATCACATAAAGCTGTTTTGAAACGTCGAAGCAAAGAACCCGACATTCCCCGCGACAACCGCGCGTAAAAGCGTTCCGTTCTAAAAGTATCGAGGCTAGCCCCGTGTGTCCATCGCGACCAGGCCGCCTCGTTTCTCCACGTAACATTAATTCCGGCGCAGGGAGGGAGGAGGAAAGCGTCTCGACGATCGGTATATAAACGAGATATAGACGCGATCTGCCGCTTGCCAGGGAAGGAGGGCCGGGGCCGACGCGACGGGGGAGGAAATTGAGGGGTCTGGGAAAGGGGACGTCAAGCGCCGTCGATTCGCCCTGAATTTACGCTAAGTGCACCGCTGTTGCAGCGACGGGACCGGTAATTCGGAGAACGTGGTCCCGGGGTCCCGGGGGCGGGTCGTAGGTCGGCAGGCAGAGTGCCAGAAAGAGAGGAAGAGAGAATCGTGGCCGGGAACAGGGCACACGGTGGTGGTTTGCTCCGGCTTTGCGTCCTCTCCGCCGCGCCGTCCGATTTCAACGTTCTCCATCTCCTCCTCTCCGCCTCCTCCTCTCTTTCCACCGTCGGGTTTCCACCTTCTGGCTGCACATGCACACGGATTCGGCATTGTAGCGCTAATTAAACCAGCGCGTGTCACGAGTCACGGGGGCTGACGTCACACCGTGATTCCTGACCACCTCCGACCGCCCAGCCACCTACTCGCCCACCTTCTGTGTTCCGTTTCGACCTCCCTCGTTCATGTTTCCCTCTTCCTACCTCCCGGCCTCCACGGCTCTTCTCTTCGTCCCTCCTCTCCTCCTCCTCCTCCTCCTCCTCCTCCTCCTCCGGTTGCGCCGACTGGCTTTTGGCTGCCATCGATCAAACGGCCTCCGCTGCGGGCTACGTTTATAACTCGGCGAACAATCGGACGTGGATACGGATAGGGAACCGACGCGCGGATCCGAGGAGAATTTCCCTCGGCCCCGTTTTCTTCCGTCGACGCGACGATAATTCACCCTTCGTTTGTTGTTACAATGGAAACCGACCGTGGTTTCGATGGTATTCGCCTCGCGAATCCGGAATAGATGTTGCACGTACGCCTACGAGCAGTTGGGTGAGTTGGGCATTTCTAGCATAGCTCCTTTCGAAAAAGGATTAAGGAGGCATTGAAAGCTCGGGAGCTTAGGTAGCTCTCTTTATCCGGAATACTTTCAAGAATTTCCAAACCGAATATCGTGCGAGTTTCCTTGGTTTCGCTTCGGCGCCCTCGCCTTAGTCTCTCCCCTCGTCTAGCGCATAAAAGTTGAGCGAATGAGCTGCCTTGGCGCTGCTAAGTGCCAGTGTAAATTCGACTGTCGCCGCTGGAAAGAGTGTTAATTGTGGAATTGCGTTTTATGGAGGAAGTCGCGGAGCACTGTGGGCCGGATGCTCTCACCTGTCCCCGTTGAATTACGTTAACACCTTTGTTCGATGTTATCATCGGCGACCAGGTTCCTTTGGGGTCCGTTTTCATTACTCGTTTAATGGTAATCGCGCGGCCGCTCGTCAGCCGCGTCTTCCGCGTGTTTACGTTGGCCGCGATACGCTCAGAAGCGGATCGGCTTGTTCCGCGCCCTTATCTTTATTCCTGTTAATAACGTTCGTCTGGTTGTGCGCGCGTGTCGCGGTTATCGCCGTCGTATCGACCCCGTTGCGTTTTCATTTCCCGCTAGTTAACCGCCTCGTTTACGCCAGCCTCTCCGCCTCCACCGCCTCTTTCGATGCTCCATCCAGCGTGCTATTATGCCAGATCACCGCGATTACTCTTTTACGACTCGAAGCTGAGAGCCACGGCAGAAGGACGGGCACGGTCCGCAGGCTCGGGACGCGCCGAGCTTTCGACGCGGATAAATCGTTCGGCAGCGAGAGTCGCGGGCACACGCCTCGTAATTGAATTATCACGCCACGCTGCGCGGATAGAAAGAAAGGAAAGGACAGGGGCAATCGCGCCGCGGCGAGGGTGTCCCTGTTACGGCCAGCTGGAGAACGGAAGGTGGCGAGATAGCGAAAATCGCGCGGCCTGCTGCTTAAAATTAATTACTATGCCGGTCGGTCAGTGAAGTCGTCCGGCTCATCCGACAGCCGGCCATTACAAACTGCGCGTTCTGTTTATCAATTTGAATTCGAAAGACGAAGGCGGCGGACGACGAGTCCTCCGCGGCTCGCAACAAATTACGTTTATCGGCCGTCATTAATCACCTGGCGTCTCGAACATCTGCGAACGGCCGCCCGGCACCCCCCGCCGAGAAAGACACCGTTTCTGGCCGCGAACAGAAAACACGAGCGATACCGAGAACCTCGCAACAGACGCACGTGGAAACGTGGGATCTTTTTGTTAGGTTACTTGGTCCTTTCTGGTGCAGGAATCGCTGGGTTCAATAGGAACTTCTAAGTACAATTAGAAATACTTCAAAGCTCGAAAATAACTGATACCAAAGTGAAGGAACCCATCGTCAAGCATTCTTTGTCCTCCCCGCTGAACAAAGGAACCAGCACAAGGTTCATCTCCCTCGACGCTGTATAATAATTGAGACGATCGACCGCGAGGTGCCGACGTAAAGGATTATTCGAAAATAATTTCGGCCGGCGTACATGCGACACGCCCGGTTTATCCGCTGATCTACGGATTACCTTGGACCGAAGGCGCAACGAAGAGGCGAGAAAGATCGAGGATACCCATCTCGAATAAATTTTCTTCTGGCAACGCCGGTGGGTGGTATGGACCGACGTGTTAAGGTTAGGCGGAGGTTACGAGGGAAAGGAGGAGGGGTGGTGGAGGAGCAGGGAAGGACGGGCGAGGAAACGGGTGGAGAGAGATACAAGCGGCGTGGCGGCAGAAGGAGAGCAGGTGCAAACTTGGCCTGTCAGGAAGTCGCTTACAGCTCGAGGACAAAAGCTTCCCGAGGGACTCGTGCGCGCTTGGTAGCGGGACTAGGGACGGAGGTCGGGTCTGGATAGAGAAGACTCCAGCGTGGAAGAAGGTTGAAGGTGGCGCGAGGAGGGGTAGGACGAGCCTAACTGTGAAATAACAGGGTGGCCTCCTCAACCCTCGTTCCGTGGATACGAGTCTCATACGTCACTTCCTTACGGCGAAAGAGGGCGGCGTCTGAGAGTAGCAGCAGGTTATATTGATTTATTTATACCGAGGACGCAAGCCCAATACGATGGGGTTATTGGGAATGTATCTATATCCGGCCTGCAATCTCGTCTATGCCTCCAGCGGCTGATGGATCCCGCGTTACGCCCACGCCTAGATCCTTATCTCCACTCTCGCGCGCATTCCTCGGACGCTGAAGAGCGGTCGCGAGCAAGTTCGCCGCGTAAACTCGTCCCGCGGATGCGCGCAGACAGGCAAGGCAGTTTAATAAAATGGAAAGCTGCGGTCTCGCCTGATAAGTCCGCGTTAGAAACTTCGAAACTACGATGCACAAGAGCTGGTCTCCGTGGATCGTGGCGGGGTCAAGTAATCCCTAGTTAAGCAAGATTCCGAACGAATTACGAAGCCGATGACAGACTGGCAAAACGAAGAAGCAGGATTGTAATTGAGAATATCCGAGGGATTGGCCGACGAAAAGGTTCAACGAACCGCCCGCGAAATGGACGCACGACAGTTGTTAACACAGATGAATCAGTGGCGGCACACGGGGGCCAGATATCGCGCCGATGAGGGATCCGTGGCTGGCCGAATTACGGTCCAATTTACAATCGTGCATGCGCGCGGCCCGTAAAAATAAACTCGCAGCGGGGCTCGGGCCTGTATCGGCTCGGGCTCTCCTCCGTCTCGGATCACGCCGAATCGTCCACCTCTCGTCCTCCTCGCTACGGTCTCATCCGCTACATGACTCGACCGCGTGGCATGACTGTCGCTAACACGCGAACCCCGAAGTTAACCCGCAATTTAGCCAGAGCGATCGTTCAAAAGAGACGTCTCACTTGATGCCACTTAAACGAGCCTCCCCGCGCTCGCGGGACGAGCTCGTGCTCGTTTCCAGATGCGACGATTGCTCTCCTCAGAACCACGGAATCGGCCGTGATTAAAGTTTCAGGGGGCCGGAATAATTCATGACGCGGTTTCCAGCGCCTCGATGAATTCAGATCGTCGCTCTCGTATCTGCCACGCCGCCATGAACTTTCCTCGAATTCAATTACACGGCCAAGGCTCGCCTGTAACGCGCAAACGTTCAATCGACGGTTCGGTAACTCGGTATGATAATAGCAGCGTAATGGGATATCCCGCGACGGCTAACGACAACAATGGAATAGTGAAGGGGAGTTTCGCGTTGGTGGAAAAATAGCAGTGTAGGTATCGCAAGCTTCTGGCTATACAGAGATCGCTACGCTGTAGTAAAATATGAAAAATTATACGTTGACGCGTGCGTGTGTTCGTAGAGCAGAATGTGGTCGCAGGATGGGAATTCATGGCATTTGACCATAAGCATTGCAGGAATTCCGGGACGTCTTTCAGAATTCCCACGATAAATCACGGTTATAGGGTTGACGGGGTGACGCGTATGATTACACCCTGTCTCTTAGCGGCTATAAATTTCTTGCTGGCCGCTCCACCTCCGCTCTAGGATTCTACAGGTATCCCCGAGTCCCGTTTCATCGAGGACTCCGGGCGTAATTGTGACGGGACCGTTTGCCGGCGTCTAATGGGTCGGCAACGAAACCGACCGACTTCGAATAATCCTGATCTATCGTTCACTCGCTCGTACCCGATTCGTTCCTGAGCATAGAAAGGCTTGGATTCCATCGACGAAATCATCATCGCTTTCTCCGATGACGGGTCTCGTGATTTTACCCAGTCTCGCTTTCGCCGTTCCGCTATCTTTTCTCGCGACCATCTCTGATTTACCGAAATATCGCCGAGGGTGTGTCACACGGTCCATCCCTAGGAATTCATTCGTCTCTGGGTAGATCGTGAGTTAGGCGTTTTCGGGTCTCTAACCTCCTCGCCATTAACGCGAATAATCCAGCTGTCCCTCGAGCTCCAGGGATAACCATCACTTTCGAATCACTGGCTCGGCCCTGTCATTTGGCCAGGCCACAAATTAACGCGACTAACCATAACCGTAGCGTTAAACGCGCCTGCTCGTCGGGCCCTGGAATTAGAATCTTGGCCGTCTTTTTAAATCCATTAGCCTCTTGGGCTGTGCCGCGCTATTAAATCGTCGTTCCAGCATGTTTCTCGAGCAAACACGCTTTCCCATCGATACCACCAGCAAGATGGTCCCTGGTAATTAATTAAGATCTCTGCAGAGAGAGAAATCTTTTTGTGATCGTCGCGCGCGAATGGAATATGGAAGCCAGAGAGACACACACCTGCTATCACGGCGAAGCGTCGAAGCAATCTTCAGCTTTCCAGGAATATCATTTTCGCCAGGGGGATGGTCGCCATATTTCCAAGATAAGACTATAGAGCTTGGATCCGTCGCTGGCCCGGCAAGACCCTTCTCTCTCGTGTGAAATTACTTCGCTCCGCGGCTTACTCTTATCCCCCGGCGCCCACCCTTTCTTACCGTGTATCCTCATTCAGCCGGGATCTCCGTGGAAATAAAGTAGATACCTTTCCTATTTTCGCATCCGGAAAATTGCAATACCTCGGCTACGAGTCCCGTACTTTCTGCCCGCCTTATAAATCAGTCTCTCGGCTGCCGCGTTAATCGCGTCGCTGGCCCCAGCGTCTCAATTACGTTCCTCCGCTGTCCCTGAACCACTGTCGCGTCAATTCTCGTCGCGGCTGCGGCTCGGAGATTCCGCAGCAATATATGCAACAGTAACGAGAAGCCACATGCAATTGGTACCTACTAGCGAGAGAATTGTCTACTCGAAAATCACCCCTCTCGGAGAATATCCTGCTGGTGAAGAAGCTTACGGTTAGAGTGTTGATCGGCGACGTTTAATTGGGAATCCGATCGGGCCTCATCGACGAACACGCCACGGGGTTCATATTCTCTCGCGTCGTGTCGCCGCGAGTTCATTATGCAGGTTACGGTAGGCGGCGAACGCGAGTTTGAGCGAGTGGCTGCTCTTAGCGCAACAAGCTCCTCGCGCGTTTATCTAATTATTATAATTGCACGATCATTCTTGGGCCGGGGGAGCCGCGGCAGGGGTGAGATCGCATGCCAGGGAACCTGGCAGGAACCTGGTCAGCCGGGAAAAAGAAGGAAAGAAATAACGGGATATATATGGAGCAGCACGCGATAGGATCTCCCGCTCGAAGTCGTGATGCAAACGATCACGAATTCTTTGGCTCCTTTGTATCGGTCGATTTTGCATTCTTTCGGTCGCACACGTAGCCCATGCCCGCGTAATAACTGTTCCGCGGGGAATTCTGCGCGGTACTGTTTATTTTTGCACGGGAACACTCGGTGGCTTTCTGTCACCAATTTATGCATTTCATTAGCCCTCGAGTGGCGACCCACGAACTCGCTCCTCGTTCACTCGGGACTCGTTTTCTGGGCCATCGTTCACCCCGTTACGATGCAAATTCGATCGTCTCCCCTCTCCGACCTGCCCCGCGTTCTTTGTACGAATCTGGTGTTTGATGTGTGGCAGTGATTTTAAGTGTCGTTGTTTTTTTCTTTGCTTCAGGTAAATGGTGTCCGCGTAGGGAATGGAGTTCGCCGCCGGACGCGCAGCGAGCGGCGAGCGACGCGCGTCGTGGCGTTCTTTACTCTTCCGTCTTCCTCGGTAGTCCCGGTAAGTCTAACGAAACTCTCTGTCTTCTCTGACTTCCCTCTCTGTCGGAACTTTCAGCCCTTCCTAAATTGAATATCTTCGCGAAATATGGCCCGGGGTCGGGCGTGCTCTTTGCCCGCGCGCATTCCACGACGCTCGAGCCGATCTCCCGTTGAATTTCGCCCCGCTCCTCGTACGTTATCCTTAATTAAACGGGACGCCTCGCCTTGTTCAACGGGCCTAGGTACCGCTCGCATTAATCGCGAGCCGTGGTTCGCGAGTCGGCGCGTGTAGATGCGTTGCCTCGCGTTTAGCGACCTTCGATCGGCGCGGATTAATCGACGGTGACCGGTGGACGCTGGATCGCGCGAGAAAATCGAAGTATCGAAGGGTGAGGGGACACGGGTAGTGGGGGGGAGCGGGATACACGCACTCTTGGCTCGGCGTGTGTGCGCACACACTCGCGATACGAGGCCCCCGGTGGGAGGAGCGCAATCGTTCGCGGCATAAACAAGTTTTAATCGTGCCTCGGGCATTCGCCGCGTTGAATAAATATTGATATCGGGTGACGCGACGGCCAATCAGAATCGGGGCTTATAAAACAAGCCGCTTACACCTCCGCCTGTCTATCGCGGCGCGTACACGCCCGCCATCTATCCCGCTATCGCGCGTTATGCTGTGATTATTCTCTGTTTTGAAATACGCGACGGGGATGGATTTGTAGGAGACACTGGAAAGGGGTAGATTTCTTCCACAGAACGTTCGATGATGTAGGATCCAATTGTGAATGCGTGTAGGTGAGAATGCTCGTTCTTTTTTTCTCGCGAGCAGCCGAAGTCAGCCGCCGGATACTCGTCGCCTGTGCCCGTCTAATTCCCGCGGAAACGATCGCGAGATGCTGTCTATCTTCGATTTCTCCTTTAATTAAATTACGCGGCCGCCAAGGAGCTCGCCGATAAGAGGACGTAAATCACTTTCAGTCGATAACTAATCGAACGATTCCGAGGGACGTCGGGAGTCCCTCGTCCACGACGTGGAAGACAGGAGTATCGCGCATGCCCGCCTCTTCCCTCCTTTCTCCCTATCGCGGTGTTCCGCTTTCTCTCTGCGCCTCTTCCTCTTCGCTGGAAGGAACGGAGGGAATATGAGCGAATGCCGGAGGTAGAGAGAAGCTTGGCGAGCTGACTCGCGCTGGTGAGCCGGGTCAGAGGGCCAGAGGGGGAGGGCGAAAGAGAGAGGGGAATCGGCGTGGCGCTCGGAGGGAAAGGGACGCCAGTGCTGGGAGGACGAAGGAGACGAACAGAGGGCAAATGAAGGTGAAAGAGAGATGAGAGGCGTCTCCATGGCAACGAGGCGAGGCGGGAATGCGACGGTAACCATGGCAGCCGCGAGTTACTCTCTCCAACCTGTCTCTCCCTCTCTTCGTTCTCTCCTCTCTCATCTGGACCTCTTCCTTCCGCCCACGTACCGAGCCACGAGAACACCGGCAGATCCGCGAGGAGAGAAGGTGGAGCGGACAAGGAGCTGCGCTCTGAAGAAAGCCTTCCTTTTCTCCTCTTTTCCCCCCACCTTCTGCCCTTTCTTTCAATAATAATAACGCGTCTTTGTTGCGCCGAACACAGTCGGATACGACGCCGGGTAAATAAATAAAGGGAGAGGATAATTCTGGACTTCGGAGCGATCGCGAGTTTAATCTCGAGTACAGTAAGGGTTGCTAGGCGGAGAGTGTAGGTAGTAACAGTAATGATGCAATGATACGGTCGAGCAAGACAGTCTGAAGCACGGAAAGGGCAATGTTGAACCACTTATGTAGTTGGCAGGGTGTTGCATTCGTGAGAAGAGGGTCAGAAGTGGAAACACGTTTCGTTAATGAGTAGTCGCGCGTAACGGTCTCTCATTCCTTACGCGTGCAATTAGGTCATTGATCTTTCAAAGAAAAATGCAGTTGAATCTTGAAATTTTGTGATCCTCGCGTCGACCAGGCGTTGTTGAAAGGAACCAGAGAGCGTTTCACGTGATTCTTCTCTACCTGAATATCCAGCGTATTCTCCTCCCGTTTTGCCCCTTCGTTCTGATACAGTTTCCATTTGTTAAATCGTCAGTCGGTTCCGCGTGGCGGCGCGTTAATACTGCTTTTAAAAACGGCCGTGAACCGCATTAATTAATCGAAATACGGAAACCGGGGTGGATAAATTTTATCTCGACCGCGCAGCCCGACTGTTAATAATGAATCGTTAATGCTAATTTTTGATTTATGCATTCATAATCTTTCCCCTCGACGGGTCTCTCTGCGGCCGCGTCTGCCCCCACCGCCGGCGCAACACGTTTTTGAATGTAACACCGATATCGGTGACTGAATTAAACGACCGGCAGGAAGCGCGGGATAAATTTTGTTGCAGGATGCGTCCAGTTATTAATAATGACTATTTCCTAGCAGTTCGTTAATAGGACCACCCCCGCAACGATCCCGTTCTCGATTTACGCGCTCCTCCTTTTGTCCGGAATTTTCCCGCCGAAACTTTAATCTCCATAATTCCACGGGATTCCCTACAAAGGTATTTAAACTCTGAAAAGAACTGCTAAGAATAGAACAGTGGAATAGACTTACCGCGGACGAAACTAATGGAAAAGTTCCACGGTAAAGTCTCGCTGAAACTTCGCGCACACTTCGAGTCCTCGCTCCGGGAGCGAGAAGAACGTCGTTGGCTGTTGAAAAACCGTGACGACGTCGGTGCACGCGTGCGTTCAGTGCGCGTAGTTTAAGAGCTATCGACATTCTTCAAACGAGAAAACGTGGTTCGTCGTTTGAACAGAGATCCTAGACGAAACAGCTCGTGTGGCTGATTATGGATGAGTGTGAAGGAGCCCCTAAATTGATTACAGCCGTCGTTTAACTCTCGATACATGGACTGTCGCCACCGAGAATCGAGTTTCCGCGTCGACGAGGACATTAACGCGTGTACGTTTCCCTCTGACGATATATTCTCGTCCATCCATTAGGGGTAGTCCGTGTTTTCAATTCGGTGCAAGTTGCGCGGTGTTCAAACATCCACTTTCCTTCCATTCCGCTAACAGATCTCGATGAATTCTCGGTTCGTCGAGCAAGAATGTTCAGACACCGACAATCTCGTCCCGTGACCTCGTTCTGATTCGTTTCCTGCCCCTCCCACGGTCGAAGATTTTTTCCTCGCCACTTTGGCGGGAACCAGATCCCTGACGTCAATCCTGGTCGTTCTGTTTATCTCCGCGGTGATAGGAATTCCACGATCTCCGGGTTCGTGTCGTTCTGGACCGCGAGAAAATAGACTCCGCGAGGGATTTTCGACGGTGGACGAGGTTGCGCGATCGCGCCCGTCTCTCCTTTCGTTTTTCTTTCCTGCTGTTTATCCAAACAGACGTTTATCGAGTTGCCGGGGATAGTGGAATTGGGTCACGCGTCGCCGGGGAACTTAAGTGTCGCTTAAATTTTGCCGGGCTCCGAAATAAATTCGGCAACGGCCGTGGAGGAACGGAATCGCGTGGCCCCTCGTCCGTGGAATTTCGGCGTCGAGTGGTGCGCGGGGTGCGACGAAATAAATTACCAACGCGACCGCCGAGCAAATTCGTCGAAATTCCGGCGAAAAGCTACTTGACCGCTCACTCGCGGCAGATCTCGTTATGGTTTCGACGCCGGGAGGGCGTCGGGGAGGCACGTATAAGGGGCTCGAGGGAGGAACGTCCGGGGCGAAAGGGGTGAGCTAGTGGGATTTCTCTCCGTTTGGTTTTTCGTGGGTCGCATATCACCCCACACCCTTCTTCTCGCGCGGAACCACTGCTCTAGGCTAACCCTCTCCTCCTTCGCCACCCTCCGTGCCGCCACGCTGCAATGGCACACGGCATGGCTCCCTTTTCCGGCGAGTGTAGCGTAATGTAAGGGTTGCGCCCGCGTCGGTGGTGTTCGGGGGGGGGTGAGAGAGTTTAAAACCCCTCGGGGCTTGAGGTCCAGGCCGGTTAGATTTATCGGATGTTTTGGTTGGCGGCCATTGTTAGCCGCCCTCTCTCCACCCTCTTTCCCTCTTTCAGTGTGTTCTCCACGGCCAGTGGCGTAGTCGTTTCCGTCCGATAGCAAGAGGGGTTTTTTTACTCCTTTTTGCACGCTCCCGAGTGCCTGTCGAATCGCGCGAAGTAATAACGTTAAGAACATGGCCACTGTTTCGTGACTCCCTTCGAATAGACGTTTACCCACCTTCTTCCCCTTTGTTCAGCGTCTTTGAACTCCCGTTCAATGAACGAACCGCGTCCAGGGGAACGCGAATAAATGAAATCTGTTTCACTCACAGGGCGTAGAGTTCGTCGAAGCTTTTCGGAGCTACGCTACTGCATCCCAGCCCTGGTTTCGCGTGCAAACACTCGTTCCGCTTCCAGGCGAATCTCTTCGCAACGCGGTACCCCTCCGCTATTGTGCACAGTGGTTTGAACGATGTTCAAGCTCACGGGCCGCGACCCCTTCGGTTCAACCCTCCCGACCGCAGTTCTCTCCACCCGTTCTAACAGGCACGTCGCGATTCGTCGTGGAAACCGTGGAGCGCTGTCTCGTTTCGCGATCGATGCGACCCTGGGTAATTGGCTGACCTTAAAAGGGGACTTCCACTGTTCTAATTGCGGGCTGAAAACGCGGCGATGTTTCTGCGCCTCCGCGAGCGGTGGAAGCTGCAGAATATTCCCGGAGCGGTTTCCAACCCTCTAAGACTGATACTTTCTATCAAGATGTAACTTTTCTCATAGTAAATGCACTAGTACCTACACCTACACACGTGTCTATATACATCGCGGGTTGATCGTCGCAGGCGTCGTTGTCGCGGAAGGGAAACTCGCCGGGTTATACAATAGTTGTGTTTCTGGCGTGCAGCGAAGAAGCGAAGGAGAGGACGGAGGAGGCAGGGTTCCTCTGGTGAGGCCGCACAGGGCCACCTCGTGTTCTTCGATTAGCAGGAGACCGACCCGACCATGACCTCTCTCCTCTCCTCTCTTCGTCCGCGCCGCACCATGCCATAGGTGGAGAAGATTCTCTCCCTCTTTCGTTCCCTCTTCTTCCCTTTCCGTTTCTCTCGTGCTCCATCTCGCGGCACTGATTGGACGATCCATCACCGGTGCTCGTCTCTCTCGGCTTCGTCCACTCTCCCCTGGCCCTCTTTCTTCCTCTCCCCCCCCCCCCCCCTGTCTCGCCTTCCTCTCGTTTCCTGCGGAGCCTGGCTCGCGGAGCAGCCGGACACACGTCTATACGCGTATACACACGTAGGTAGGTATGCGCCAATGTTCATGGGCGAATACGCGGGAAGAATTCGCAGCCCGAAGTATCCTGATGCGAGATTTTCGGAGCTCCTCTCCGAGACCGTACCCAATTCTCCGGAATTTCGTTCGATAACCCACGTAGCCCCATCCGTAGCTTTCATAATTCGCACGTTTCGAAGACGCTGCTCGCCCGCCCACACGTCCACGGTCGCACGGAGCATAAGAATGGGTCGCGACGCGTGCACTCACGTAGTCACGCGTGCACGCAGTCACTCAGCAACAGGAACACCGGCGAGTCGCATACCGACGACCATCGCCCAGAGGGGCGGCCATTCCCGCGAGAGGGTGGGAGGGTAATTGGTTCCCATGGAGGCAGAAAACGCCTCGGTCGAGAACGTCTCGAAACTGCATGGCGAACACAGTCACGATGGTAATATACACTCTCAGCGAGCAAGGTGTACCTATACAGAGGAAGCGAGCAGGCAGAGGGGCATGTGGAAAAGTGATGGAAGCGACGAATATTTACGCGATGCCGGAAAGGAGTCGGGCGCATGTCGCATAAAAAGAAGGGATACAGACATGAATCTTCTTTTCACGCAAGACACACCCTTGCGTCTCACGTACACGTTGCACGACTGACGAGCCAAGGGAGGCATCGAAGCGAGAACCGAAATTGTAGAAGGATTAAAGACCCAGGAAAAGAGATAGGGAACAACGGTGGACGTCGGAACAATCGAGGTGTCACGTGAACGAAACGGCGAGTTAAAACCGGGAAAAGAAGGGGGTTGCGGAGGGAAGTAAGGAGACGAAGAAGGAAGGCGACAGGCCGATAAACGTGATACACGTCGCGGGATATACAGAGGCGTGCCGCGCTATCCGCGGTCCGTATTCATTAGTTCCTTACTCAAAGGCACGGAAATAGTTCCGGAGTTGCGGGAGGCACAAAGCACAAAGCTCTGTCGCGGAACAATGAGAGATAGCGGTGGAGCGAGAGAGGGGGCGAGTGGTGGAGTCATACATAACACAGTGATAGCCAGGAGAGCAGGAGAGAGAGAGAGAGAGAGGTGGAACTGCAGATTTCATGAAGTCGAAGATAGGCACAATGGTTTAGCTCGCGAGAGTACACCGTTCCTCCCTCTCCCTCTGTCCTCCGCCTTTCGGTATCTACCTTGTTTCTTCCGTTCCTCCTGCGCTCTGCAATATTCATATGTGTTGAATATATTAATGCGCCGAGAGATATGTAAAGCGTGTGTGACTGGGAGTCGCGCGACTCCGCTCTCGCTTCGGTGGCTGGCGCTGGCTGCAATATTACTGAAATGTGTCTCGGAGCGTGCCCATGTGCGGCTCCGATATTAAACAGCAGCCGTCGTTGCATCTGCGTTCCCCGTGTCTGTTCCATACGTGTTTCTCTGGCTATACTGCTCCGTATCCCGCTGCCTCGCCGAATTTCGGCTCTTCCTTCCGCTCCCACGCCCGCGTTATCGACTGCCTCTCTCGGCCTCTTTATTTCCTCAGACGCGACAGAGGTATTGCCTCTCTCACCGCGCGATATTTCCCGAAATATGAAAATCCGTGCGACGATAGTTCGTCACGCCGGGTGCGCGCAATGGCCAGGTAACCTTGCCTCTTCCCACGACGTCGAGCTCCTTTTAGCGGGCCGTATTTCTTTTAAATCGTTCCGCGACCTTCGATATTCGTCCTCGAGATTGCTACTCGGCCACTTCGGAGGCTGTTCCCCGCGATCGGCTGCGTTCCATACACCTCGGAAGGTTGCTCGAGCGACGCTGCTCAAAGGACAAAGAAGACGCGGTGGAATAATTAAAACAGAGAATTTCGCGAAGGGGTAGGGTCCGCCGGCTGCGTCATCGGGGGACAAAGAGGAGGAACGGGGAAATATACACGGAGAAGCGGATGAGACGGGAAAAAAAGATCGTGGAAGAGACGAATATAGCTTGAAAGTGTGCTAGCGGAGGGTGAGTCGGAGCTATATGGAATAGAGGGAAGGTGGAGAGGGGGCAGGATGAGGGAGAAGGGTGGTTTCTCTCGATGTAGCACGGTACAATCGTTGGTACCGGCACATGGGCACACGCCAACTTCCTCTCTCTGTCCCGTCTTCTCTCTCTCCTTCGCTCTCTTTCTCATTCTCTGGCTCCTCCACATCCACATCCACCTCGAGCGTGCCCCTGCACGGAGTTCTCCCAACCTACGGCCCAGCCCCGGCAGCGGCAGCGGCAGCAGCAGCAGCACCCAACCCAGACCCTGGGGCTGTCAAACGCAGGCCGAATCTTCTTCTGCTCGTGACAGCCTGGAAATGAAGAGAGTGCCCCCGCGTGGCGTATCCTACCCGCTTTCCTATGTACGTTAACGCGCGCCCGTCCTAGGAATGTACGTTCTCACACGCGTGTCCACGTTATCCCTTTAACGTGTACGCGGCCCCGTCCGGTCTGTGTTCAACGGGCACGAGTTCAACGGAGGTCGCTGCCTCTCTCCTGCCTCCGTCTCTTTCATTTCGCCCCGTTCTTTCATTAACCCCTCCCCCGCCCCCTTTTAATTTCGTCTGCGTCTGGATTGATTCGTTCTTTTTTGTTTGCTCGGTAATTCGTCCTCTAATTGTTCTCCCTGTCGAACTGCGAGTCGGCGGAATTGATCGACAGAGGTGGATCAGCTTTTTTTTCTCTCTCTCTCTCCTCTCCTCTCCCCTCCTTTCGGGCATTGTAGTTTGATGGTTCACGAGTGCCTGCCCCGACGGTGGCGCGGCGCAGAGTTCCTTGGTACAGAGACGGTGCACCGAGGCGCTGGTGCGCGCTCCCAGTCGTTTATTACGGATTGCAACTTGCACTTTTTCAACCGATCCGAGACCGCGGCGCGCAACTTCTAGCGCGCTCTCTCGCGGGTACTTTAAAGGATGACTAAAGAGGCTGAAAGGGCCCTACCCACCGATTACGAAGCGCTTTTCGAGCGCGATCATTAGCGCAATTATTATTGTGTCGGAGCACAATGCGCGCACCGCCGTCCTCGACTACAATGGACGGCGAAGGTGAAGAGGCGAAGGATAGAGTATGCGCGCTGCGGAGCGAGCTGGAAAAACCCGGGTCGGGTGGATCCTCGAGACAAACTGAAAATAGAGCGAAACTGCGGGGCCTTTAAACGAGCCGTCAACCCACGCGGATAATTACCGCGTTTCTCTTTCAAAATCTTTGGCAAAGCGGTGTAGCCGCACGCCGGGCGAGTAACAGTTCCCTGGACGTTGCCTCTCGGCCGCACAATCCCTGCGTGGAGATTCTAAAGGGATTCCAGCGTATTCTTCAAACGCGCAACAGACAGGAACAACGTTTTCAAGAAGTAAGTGCCTGCGGGGTCTTTCAGCGTGTATACAACGGGAGACTCGCCGCGCGAGTACCGGGCACAGACATCGAATAGTCATTCGAGTCCTGTTCGACGTTCGGCTAAAGTATGTTCGATGCTCATTGCTAAGGGGAATGCCGGAGTGGAGTTACCTATATCTATTAGAACGTACCCGCGGCACTTGATGCGTTTACATCGTCGTACAAGAGGCCCTGGCGTATACCACCGCCGATATTACCGGTACGCTCGCCGTGTTATTACGGCGTTACATTCCATCGTACACGGAATCCGTCGCGTTCGATCCACGGGTACAATGATCCCCGTTGTTCCGTATTTTTTTTCTACCCCTCCCCTCGTTCGTGCCAGTGGTTTCCTTTCTTCGCTCGCGAGGCACCGCGGAAACTCCACGGACAATCGTGTTCCCCCGAGCCCGGACACTCCCTGGAAAAATATTATCGACGGTCGCCGTTCCTTTTCAGAAATAACGGTGCGCGGCTCTGTCCGCTTTCCATCCGTTTTATTATTATTTTACTGCGCCGTATTGTACGAATGCACGCCCCGGCCGACGCTGAAGCCTCGCCCATATCGATAAATCGAGTATCTTATTAGAAACGGTACCTGCGGTCGTAATTTGCAATTCGATACAGGTGACTTCGCGCCAACATCTATAGCGTCCTTCTCTCTTCGGTTCTATCGCGGCCGCGTCGCCTTGTCGGTGGGGACTCTTTCGGTAATTGAGACTTCCAGCCCCGGATACTTCTTCCTTCTTCCACGGTGTCCATCGGCGACGAGGAGTCGCGCACAAATTATTATGCCAGGTTGGATGGCTCTCGCCTCTCCGCTTATCTGCTCCCCGGCGTGTTTCTCACCCCGCCCTATTAGTTCCCCGTGTCCGAGGAGTCCGTACGGACGAGTGGCGTCCGTTTTTTCTCGCCGTGGCTCGTTTCGCCGCCTTTAGCGACACGCTCGCCAAGCTTCAGGTGAAATACTGCGACTCGATTTCAACACCTCGCCGCCGTTAATTAGCCGAGCCACTCGACTTTTATTCCGGCAGCATCCGTGCCGTTTAATTGCAACCGGTGTGCAACAGAAGCCACGGGGTGGAAAGGGGGTGAGCGTGTGCTACAGGCTGCCTGTCTGACACACCGGAGTCTCACTAACACGCTGGTATCCGCTGGCATCGCTGCTAACGCCACATCCGCGAGCTCCGCTCTTGGACTACAGTTTAGTTCTTTGTAATTTCATCAGAATCTAAGTCTTATAAATTCCAACCTGCTGTAAAGGCACGCGTGACCCCATCCCAATAGTTACACGTATCGATAATGTAATAAAGTCCTCTTTCAAGCCAAGCGTAGATGAATGCTTTGAGCCCACCACGAGTGTTATTCCGACGTTGTAACCTAACGTGCGCAAACTCTCACGCGCTCCTCGCCAGTGTTTCGCCCAAACATCGCTCCCCCAACGAGTAATCGCTCTTCTGTTTGTTTGTTGTTCTGGTTTAATTCTTTCGCGAGGCCGTGAAGGGGTCCGCGGTATAGGTCAATGGGAAACTAATTGTCGGAGTTTCGAGGGTGCGTGCACGACCTGGGGGGTTTCCGCTGCTACTCCGAGGGTCGATTCGAGGGTGGTTGAGAGAAGTCCAAGCACTCGACGAGACCCGACGTGGAGGAGAGGAGGAGCCGGACGATGGGGCCAGACGCGGTAGAAGGGCGAATGAGAAGGCTCGAGTGGAGGGCTCCAGCAGATTGCCACGGCGAGAGAAACAATGCGATTTCTTCCTTTTATCTGTCTTGCACGCGTCTACCCGGTGAAACAATCTCGATGGTACGCGCAGCCTCGCCTTTGCACCGCTAGGATATCTAATAATAAAGATTCGAATATCGGTGAAATATCGCCGCGCTCTACTTTTATCCAGCTTTGGTATTATTATACAGTGTTAAAGTAATCCAGAATATCGGGGGGCGTGGTGATGGAAGAAAGCCGCCATCTGGGGCACTCAATATTTATATCTGCGAGCGTTGTGCATCGTAGGCGGCGTAAAAAAATTTCAAAATTGCAGGGACCTCGCTCGGGGCCACCACTTACCGCGTTCCTCGAGCCTCTGGCCGCGCGCAACATGTAAAGTACCGATATTATGTATTTATTATAATGCGATCCAGTCTCCGGCCGATCGAGCAGCCGCGCGCTGTTCGATGGCCCTCGAGCGGCACCGAGGGGCGAGGAAGGGTTCGAGGAGAGGGATAATCAATTTATCACTGCAGGTGCCTCCGCGCATTTACATACACGGGCAGGAGGACGAGACGGAGTCGTCGTTGCCTTCGCCCGTCGCTCTTTTCGCATTCTCCGCGCAGTTATTCGCGACGGTACAAATTGCCGCGCTGAAACTCGATGCAAATTCCCTTCGATCGCTTTACACGGTCCATCATCTCGCGCGAACTCCGGGGAAATGTGTCGAGCACGCCTCGATACCCTTGGAATATTCATTTCGTACCGGCAGTCCCGCCACTGTGGCCACCATCCAACGATTTTTCCACGATCGTTCGTTCGGTCGCGGTTGGGCCTCGAAGCCAATAGGAAGCAGACGAGCTAATGATATCGCCTGCCCGAAATCGGCACGTGTATGAATTCCTGGTGTTCATTAATCACGGTAAGGATAGAGGTCGCGGGCCGGAAATATGCTTCGCGTAACCTTTTGGAGCGTTGACACGCCAAGGATCAACGTCCCGAATCGACGGTGAATCTGAACAGTTCCTCGCGGATCTCGCTCTCGTTACGCGGCAACGGCCATTAATTCTTAACGACCGCGAGCAACACTTCGGGATCGCGTCGATCGAAGGTCGCCGGCGCTCTATAGTTAATCCACGCCACTCCAAGTGCGCCGTAAAACCGGCGCTAATGCGGGCGCAATCTGAGAACCCATTGATTTACGAGGTCGCGCGATCGTCTGTCCACGCGCTACGATCCCATTCTCGACCTACTTCGTTGGTCCTTCTAACCGATATTACGTGTCCCGCTGTAATCGTCCGTGGAACCTGAAACGCCTCGTTATTTCGATTCCCATTCAAGTGACTCGATCCGAAAACAGTAGTGGGCTATTGGATACGTAAAATCGTTAGTTTCTTTGATACGAAATTACTTTGATATCAAATAATCGTTATAGTTGTGCTTTTGACAATTTATTGTGGGCACGGTTTCGAGTATTTACAAAAAAAAAATCGTCGGAATGTATAAATTGTCGATGTTATTAATCGATGAAGATAGTCTGGTGAAGATAGTAATCGGTGAAGATAGATGAACGAATCATCTGAAAGCAAAATGCTTTAAGGTGATTATTCTATACACAATAATCTACAGTGTGCAAAATTGCCGATGAATCTGAACAAAAATTGTGGAAGTTACACATGAATCACTTTTTTCCACGTTTTTACGGGAAAAAATCGTATTTGATCAGTTACAAAATGTTTTACAAACATTTAATGTTGATGTGGAATTTCTACACGATAGAGAATGGAATTCTACAGATCCAGTTAAAGTTTTAAGTGAAAATATTCTTTGGTTCAAGAATTATGATGTATACCGTTTCTGAAAATGGTGTTTTGAGAAAACCGGCTTCTAAATTAAGCGCCCTATGCCAATACCGCTCTGCGAGGCCTTCGACAATCATTGGAATTCCTTCATGAAATTTTGTTTAAAATTTTCATAAAGGATAAAACTTTCAAAATTAATAAAAAAAGTAATCGTTTTTTTGAAGCTGTAATACTCCACTACCCCCTTAAACATGATCACCTCTATAGCACATTGAGTTTAAATTTCTGTCTCGGAGAACCGTACAAGTTCAGAGCAACTCCCTTGAATAACACTTTGCGCATTTCCCGAGCTTAGCTTACCCAAGGAAACATCTTGTCCCCGTTAGCCCCGTTAGAACGAATCTTACCACGCCGCGATATCGATTGTCCAGCGGAACGTCCAATCCGTCGTAAACGATGATCCTCGGCGCGCTTCCCGCGGCGACGGGCGAATCCTCGGCATTTTTTCGCCGCGATCCCGGCGACATCGAGCCGAGGCAGCGCGGTAAAATAATCGTAAAGTAACGGAAGGTCTCGCCCACGCGAACGGCTCTCTCGAGCGACGTTACATACCCTACACCTACTTCTTCTATCTGCATATCGGCCAGCCACGGGTCTTCCCTCCCCCCATCCGCGCGGTTCACTCGTTTCGGCCTCTCGTGAGATAGCGAACGTGCCGTGCGAGCCGTACTCCACCGCCATAAGGGGTTAGGTTTACGAGCGGGGGCCCGGTGTCGATATGGTCGTCGTGTCCCTGCGACTGTGCCTGACCTCGGGTCTTCTAGTTCCGTGGACTGGCATGTACTCGGCCACGGCTCCGACGACTGTAGAGATCTGTCCTCCTTCGAGCCACGATTCGCCAATCGGCCATTGGAGCCACTTGGGTGACGATAACCGAGCACAGCTAATGGAAAAAGTGTATAGTGGTAGCGTATCAGGGTAATTGCAATGCTCCTCACTTTAGCTCGCTTTCATCGTCGACGCTTAATAGCCGAGGCGTTTTGGAGCCACGCGCCAGCCAGTCGTCTTCCTAGGGCCACTTTGAATCTCAGGCCTCGGAGTGAAACACCGAGGAAAGAAGGGAACGAATTTCGGTGCTCCTTGTCGTCGTGGCCGTTTACATCGTTGTCGTTTTCGTCGCAGCTGCTGCTGTTTTGTCTGCGATGAGCCTTCTCTTGCTCTCCCCGCGGCTACACGGAGCCGAATGCCGCGTTTTTGCCGCTATTTTCGTGCCGTTAAAAGTGCATCCATCGGGACACGTCAACGCGCCCATTCGCCCTCCCGTCGTCGACTTTCTCGTCCTCGAAGAGTGACGCTCTCATTGTTCATCGCTCTTCGGGCATCGCTAAAAGCTCCTAGATACACAGCTCTCTATTCTCTGATCCTCTCCCCGAAAGGTGTATTAATTACATCGCCGACGATTTCATTAGCGTGCTCCTTGACAATAGCAGGCTAATTTCCGCGAGTCGAGTGTCTTCGCCACTCTCCATCGGCGTCCCTTGATCTAGCCCGCGGATCTTGCACGGTGCTCCTAAAAAACTCGACGGCGCTCGCGTATGAGGCCGCGTTCGATCTCGAATTGAGCCGGGTGGGAGAAGGAGGGACGGTCGGGGGAAGGGAAGGAGGGAAAGAGATAGAGAGGAGATACACGGTTGCCCGGGGGTTAGACGTACGTAAGATGGAGTCTGGTTTGATGGAATGCTGCCTCCATCCCAGCCGCGCCAGCAGCCCTCCCCTAGCTTCTTTCCTCCCCGTCCTCCCCGCCGATGTTCAGCACCTCTCTCCCACCTTCGCGGAGGTGAACACGTATGCCAGGCCGGCGTGCTAAGGCGGCTCTCCTCGCGCTTTCGAAGCGGCCTGCTCGGCCGGGAGACGCGGCAACGAACGATCTGTATCCACCTAAGGCAGCCAATGAGACGGACCGCCATATTAGGCGCTTGTATATGGCCTCCTGTATGCGCCGCGGCGCGCCGAGCCGCGGCCCGTTGCGCGTCCGCTTAAAATGGAGATAATAATCGCGCCGCGCTGATTAGACGGCTGTCGCGGATTCCAGGTAGCTTTCGAATCGCGCCGTTCGAACGGGGCCCTTATGCGCTCTCCGCCGCCGCGACACGCTGATTGTCGGTGTTTCCGCTTGCTCGTATTAGGGCATGCCACTGGGAACCGTCGGTGTCAGTGGATAGATCATCGTCCTCTGCGTCTGATGGACACCGTTTCTTCCACTCGAAAACTCTCGTATACCTAAAGTCGCGACGGTATACTATGAGGGTTCGCTGTTATTTATCTCTGTATCATTATTTTGTCTCTAACGCCGTTGGATTTTCACGCTCCACGCTGCTGTGATATAATTGAGGCTCCAAGCGTACTTCCCCGTGTTAGATTCCTTCGGGAACTTCTTTGAACGCACCTCCGGTCTACACGTCTATGAAAACTCCTCTTTTTCTCGTCGATGCGAAGGATAGCTCTTTTTGTTCGAGTCCTTTCCTCCGTGGGCAACCACGAATCGCGTGTGTCGCAAAAATTTTAATGGCAGAAAACGGGTGGCGGTTAGTCGCGATCGCCAGCGATCGCCGGCGAGCCAAGTGTGTATCGTGCGAGGCATTGTTCGATGGTTACGGGGGTCCAACGAGATAGCCAGATCCGGGAGAGATAAGCGCCCTCCGGATGATGTATCGCCAGCGATGCTTCGCTGCGCCGGTTGATCGTAAGTACCCGCCCGGAGTCGGTACTGTGCTGTTTTCTGACCAAGCACCCTTGAGATTCGAGGCAGCGCACTCGACACCGCTCCGCGCTGTTCCGTACGGCGTACGTAGGTATATACTTCGCTGGTAGAGGCTAGATGTATAGTGAAGTCGTCAATTCAGCAGTTAAGTGGCTGCAGCGATAGAGCAGAAAGGCCCGGGCTCGCGTGTGTGGCGTCTCGCTTTAGGATCGTCGACGCTCCTCCGTGGCATCAATGGGGAAGTGAGCGAGAGGTGAGATATACTCTGTACGACCCTAAGCCGAGGCTTCTTGTTTTCCCACGTTTTTTTCCATGGCCTTGCCTCGAACGCTCGAAACTTGCTTACCTTGACACCTGCATCTTCTGACCCACTTCCCTATTTCTGTTCCACTCGCTCTACATGCATGGTCAGCGAAATCGGAGAAGTAGGTCAGCTCAGCCAGGTGTTAAAGTAAACACGCCCCGAGCGCACGGACAGGGGCGTTGAAAAAAACGTGGGAAAGTAAACACGCCAGTCTCGTCTAGGGTCATAGAGCGTATATGTATACACATATGTCACCACTCGCTCGCTTCCCGATTCTACTCTTATTGACGAATGCAGGGATCTAGAGCGGAACGCCGTAGCTCTGCGAATAAGGTTCTGATCAAGCTTTCGAACATAGGTATGCCGTCAAGTGGCTCATATTGATGTCCGAAATTTGTTTATTTTGGCAGCTTTAATACGTCTGCGGACTTGTTTCTACGGTCTGTAATAATTCCATCAATTAGGCAATTTAATCATTTAATAATTACTTATAAAATTCATCGTATGGTTTCTAGTCGGTTAAGAGAGGTCCAGAGATGCTTTCCTTGAAGCAAAATGTTTAACCAGACAGTGAGGGTTTATAACTGACCATTCCACCTGCGTATTTTTGTTCGTTTCTTAAACGAGGGTACTAATCCCAAGAATCTTCTGCGAGCAGTAGGTATCTCTGCTTTCACCGGACCGAGGAAATTTATTCGTTATTCCATCGGATGGACGCGAGCCCGAACCGCCCTTTCTCGTTTTCGACAAACTTTCCATTGTATGCCGGAGCCCTGACGGGATAGCACACGGTCACGCCCCCTTAGCGCGCCCTTGCCCCAGAGGGATGTAAGTCACCGGAGCACTTAAGCGAGTTCAGACGAGACTCGCCACTAAATAACGCGGCGCGTCCAAAAGGCGAGCGGCAACTGGCTTTTTGTGCGTTGCCCTCTTTGGCTTAAAGCCTCCCCTCGCTTCAGCTCCGTACTCCAAACTTTTTTCCTTGCTGTATCATCGATCCTCGCTGCTCGATGGGATCAATATTGGAGGTTGGCTTGGTAGGGATCCGAAAGTCCTACTTGGAATCCCTCTTCCCTCCGCTCGGACCTCTACTGGCGTTACAAAACACGCGCTGCCTCGTGATTAGGAGAGTGTCCGGCGATGGAAACGGCCGGCGTAAATCATACTCGCGGCCGCGGCTGGAATCATCGACGGTTTTATGGGAAATTAATGCCGGCCAGCGACGCGTGGACCACGAAGTCGCGTCGTCATCGTCGCTGGCCGCTCTCGGGCGCGGCGGGGTTTCTGACTGCCTGGCCGCTCGGTTTCGATCGTGATTGCCGGGCGGCGAATTTGTCGCCGCGTGTTTTATTGTACGATGAAATTGGACGGGGAGCCACGGCCAGGGGATATCGCGAGGAGGGGGGGGGGGGCGCGTAATAAAACGGACGCGCGCTAAACGTGTCACTCAATGTCACAGATAGATGCGACGGCCACGGGGGCGAATTCGACTCTAGCCGCGAGTGCAACGCGCTGGCAAGAGTTCTGCTTCTGGCCAGGGCGGAAATTGCATCGCGACAGTTGCAGCCGGGCTGCAGGTCGCGTAACGTTCTACTTCGCGAGTCGGCTGGCAATTGTTTTTTCGCTGTTGACTTCCGAGGGGCTGCTGTTTTCCCATTATTTTTGTTCGGCTCGTGACACCGGCTTAAAAGGGATAAATAATAGAGTGACGCGTGTTAACATGCGAGAGGCATTTGTATACTTAAGGGGGTGTTCTCGTCTAAAGGGCCAATTTTTTTGTCTTTCTTTAAGGACGATGCATAAAAAATCTACACAGTTTTTACCGATGAGCATTATCCACGCATATTTATTAGCATTTCAATTAGGTATAAAAAAATTTCACCCATATATAATAATAATTAATGGTGACATGGGTCGTCTTGTAAAGCGTAAGCAAAACAAAAGTTGCCTAATGCACACACGATTCCGGCTGTTCCGCGAATCCAAAACGAAAAATATAAAAGGATTCTTAATCAGTAAGAGTGTGGCAACAGCCAGTAGCAGATTTACAAAAAAAAAATTCACACAGAAGACAATTCACAGAGAAGATGCATCGAACCCCTGCTTGACCGAGCAGAGACAATCCTTGATCCTCGTGACTACGCGACATTACCCAACAGCCACGCTCTCCTTCCGTGATGCCAGATAATTTACGATCCCGCGTACCCGCTGATACGAAAAGTCGCAAGGCGGTCCCTATCGACCAAACGTCGGCGACGCATCCGTCCCCTTGTGCCGCTGGTCGAATTCCAGTTGATCCGGCCTAAGCGTCCGCCTAATATCGTCCAGGCCGGGTTCCCCCGATGCCCTAATGGCGACGCGTCGAAACCACCGACGAAAGGAGCGCGAGGAAGAAAGAGGGCCATAGAGTATAGAGTGGACCGGTCGAGCGACGACGCTGACGGTTCGGCATGAATAATGTCGACTCATTATTCTTTCTGGGGGATTTATCAGGTCGGGGCACCGATAACGCGCTCTTTTCGTTCGGTCGTTCCGCCGGGGAAGATGCGCCCGGAGATAGCTATGCATTTATGCGCGTTGGCGGAGGCAGAGGATCCAACTCCTTCCTCCCGTGGCTCTCTTCCCCTTGGATCTAACCCCGTCTTTGTGCGTCCTATCTCCTTCTCTGCCCCTCTGTTTCTCTCGCCCCTTGCCGCCTCTACGCCTCCTTTTTTCCTCTGTTGTTCTCCTGATCGGCGGAGTCGTCCTTCGAGCGGTCCGCGTATATCGGCGGAGCGGACGGTATGATAGTTAGGAGAGGTCCTCAGAGGGTTCGGTTTCTGCGGGGCGCTAACAAGACGGGCCTGCGGGCCAGCCCCGGTGAATTATGGGCCCGCGCGTGCACGGCACACAGCCGTCCGCGAGCACGCGTGCGTGCACACCGCGCGCGAGATTGTGCGCGAGAGTTAGATGCGAGGAGAACGTCGCACAATATCGCGCCTCGTCTCGTTGGGATAGGATATAGGGGGCATAGCGAAGCTGTCGCCAGTTTTCTGGCTCATTACTGGCCACCGGCGCCCATTTCTCTTCAGCATCTCCGTTTCCCTTGCTCTTTCCCCGGCCGCTCTCTCTCTCTCTCCCTCTCGGCCGTCAAGAACCGCGTCGCTATTGGTCCGGATTTCGCGTTTGCACAGCGACGCCGCGGTACGCGGACGCTGCATGGCGAGTGGATATGTCACGGGCAAATTTCTAGCCGACTTGATAGATCGTCGATATTAAGACTCGCGGCTCCGCGGCTGACGTTTCATTAGATCCACGCCGGCGGACGCTCGTCGCGATAATTAGCTGGTTAATGGACCGCTTTGTCGATACGACCGCTTTGGCCCCAGGAATTTCGCGGTAGGTTTCACGAAACCTTTGAGGTCTGTTCGATGACTGTTGTTCCGTCGGCGCTTCTTCTGACTATCTGCCATTAGTTAGCGCGATAGAGCTCCGTTGAAATGATGCGTGTGACGTACGCGCGTGAAAACTCGAACCTGTCTATGTAGGATAAATTGGCACTCTAAGCGAAAAAAATCCCAATTGGAATGTCTATATTTTTTTGTGAAGTTTTTATACGGTCTTAATTTTCAGTTATTATTAATGCTTGTGGATTTCTCATTAAAATAAAACATCTCAAAATATCTTAAAAATAAAACGTTTGAAAAATATTCAATGAAATACAAAAATAGGCATAAAAGTACAATCATTGGCACCCTAAAATTTGAAGTTAAATGGGAAAACATATGTAGTTAAAAATGAAGTTTAAAGTGTTTAAACAGACTATGTCATCCACTATTAAATACCTACAACACTTAGTAAATCTGTATTTCAATCCATTACTTAGTTACAAAGCGACAAAATATCCTTGCGTACCCCTTATCAAAATTTTAAGAAAACGCCTAAAACTCGGCACTTTCTTCCACTTTGTGGTGTTGCCAGATGTAAAATATGCAAGTCCCCTACTGGGCTTTGCAGTGTTGTAGTGAAAAAAAAATTAAGAAATTGCAAAACAGTACTTTCTAAGCTTGTACTTTTTAATATTTGACTTTTTAATCAGGAGTGCCAATGATTAGTACAGTGTCATCAATAGTACAGTTTACCCTACGTGTTTTTCGTCGGTATTTTAATCCTACGGTAGTTGGAGTATCATGCTCCTGGCGTAAGGCGACTCTCGAAGCCCGCCTAGACTCGTGGCACGAACTGTCCGCGAAGCAATCATCGAATTCCTAGTTGAACCCCTAGCTGCGTAAATATAGCGTTCATTTAGGGGGAGTGTTTCGACGCGTTCGCACCCGATTAGGTTATAAATATGTGGCAGAGAGGGGCCCACTCGAAATAAACGAGAGTTAATGCATCGTGATGCATGACGAAAAGTTTAAACGCGTCGCGACGCCGCACACGGTGACAAAAAGTAAAAGGCCGCGCGCGGCCCCTTCCGTCGGGCCTCGCTGCCGCACGAAAGTTCTCTCTCTCTCTCTCTCTCCTCTCCGCTTACTAATTCCAAGACGAAAGCCGATATGTACCAGTTCGAGACACGTGCTCGTCACATGTACCGAAACCCATCCAGCGGGCACGTCAACCTAGGGAGAAGCAGGGCCAGAGGGAGGTGGAGGAGGAGAAGAAGAAGATCACGAGGAGCGCCACGACGTCGGCCAACGTATCCAACCGGTGGCGCATTGCCATTAACGCTTTTATTTCTACGATGCGTTAAGACGACGGCCGCTCGAGAACGACCGATTTTACTGTCGCTTCCGCGAATAAACGTACCCAGACGGGAGAGAGGATATCGCGCGAACGTTTACACCAACGACTCCAGAATTACCGTGCTCCCAGCCTCGCGGCTCCGTATTACCCCGAATTGCGTCGTACTCGGTTTTTGCGTCACGATCAAAGCGTCATCCCCCTTTTGATGGAGCGTTAGAATCTCAGTCCACTTAACGGGCGTTCGACCGGCCGGGGTCGGCTGGTGGCTGCGTCCTATCCACCAGGTGCTGGAGGTGTCGCGAAACGGGTCATCGTTAGTGTCGCGTTATTAATTCGCCCTGGCAGTCCCAATTAAGACAGAGCCTCACGTTCTACCGGTAATTATCATAGTAACGGCGTCGTTCCTAGCGGCGGCACATCAGCGAGCCCGCAGCGCCGGCCTCTCGGGCTCCCGTGGCATTAATTAGTACAATCTCCGTACGTGCCTCGCTACTGGCATCGACCTGCCCCGATATCCCCCCGCGTTTCTATGTTTCGCGTCATTACTCGCCGGCGATCGTTATTTACGCGCTGCTCAGAAATCTGCACCGCGAATGTCTACGTTAATGATCCCCGTCACCCTTTCGCCCGGACGCCGCGCGTCGAATTCGTGTTACAGGAACGATGAGTTGCTGGCCCGCTCGTGTATCCATCACGCGCCGAGTCTCTCCGCTGATCTCTGCCCTTCCTCGACGTTCTTCGACTTTCCCTTCGATCCGAGCACTTTCTAGTTTGCCGCCTGTCGATCGGGCTCTCCTCCGCAGAGCCTCGGAAGCGTAATCGTAATCTTAAACGCGGGAGAAGGCACAGTAGCCATCGGGGACACGATTTACGCTACCGCGGCTGCGTATCGTGCGACACGAGGCGTCGATACAAATCGGCGATTTATCACGTAGAGATCGTTAACGGATAAGTATCTCCGCGGATCCTCGCGGAACTGGTATCCTGGACGCCTGATGAATCGTAATGCGATGTTCCCCGCCGAGCCAGCGGTGCCTCCGACGCGCTCGCTCGCTCGTTCGCTCGTTCGCCAGACCGCGTCGCTTCTTCCTGCACGTACGTGTTGCGCCGCTTCGCGTACGCGCGTAATTGATATATCCATATACGAGGAGGCACCTATGATCTCCTCGGGCCAGTGGAGCCGCCAACGGCCGCTGTCCCGCGTCCGATCGATCTGTATTCATAGGTCGTACGGCATAAAATATACTCGGCATGTCCATGAATCAGATAACTGTCACAGCTGCTCCGCCGATGTCTCAATCAACCGCGCGCGCTCCGTTCCTCGCCTTTCCCGCGCGTTCTCGCGGCTCGCCTGTCCCCGCTCGCTTTCTTTTATCGTTCCACGTCTTTCGCCCTGGCACACCGATCCTCTTCCCGCTTGGCCAGTTTAGATTTCATCCCGGCGACATTCAGATTTCTATTTGTTTTAATAGACAGAGCCGTTGAGACGATGCGGAGCGTAAGATAGAATTGATATTCAAACCACGCACGGAGCAATGAATGCACGCAGGGAAAGAGGTCTTAAAAGAGACACTGGCAAAGAACGAGGATCCTCTTTCTTGCGCTCCGTTCGAGAAATGCATTCTCATAACGGTTGTAGAATAAATTGACTGCTTACTTGCGTCGATTTCTGTAACACGAACCAAGAGTAGGGTAGTGGGGTGCATCGTCTTAAGAATTCACATATGAGAGGTTGGTACATTTATTACTCGAATATTCAGTGTCCATATACGAATTTTTGGGCACTTTTTTTGACAATTCTGGCTGGTCTTGAGGATATATGGCTAATATTCGATACGGGACACGGGGGCAGTTGATGAGTTTCATTGCGGGGTTGGGGAAATTTTTCAAAATTATCCCACAATTTATGGTACCCCGTGGGATAGGGATTTACGAGCAATTCCGAGCGTTCAGACGTTCTCCCTCGCATTTACATTTTGTATGATTTTACGTAGACCCGTTTACGCTCGGTCGCATAGCTGGTTTGTTTTGAAAGAGTCGCCGGTAAACGATAAATTTCTCCCGCGTCGTCGACTTCGCGGTGAACGCGTTCGACGGCGTGTCCCGGCCGCGCGAAATGCCAAATAATTTCAAGGATTGAACGTGCACTCCCTATTTTACGGGATCTATTAATAGTTTATATTTTGACTTGGTAAATAAGTGGCGGCCGTCGGACGTTTATCGTTGACGAGCAGCGTCAGGTGTCGAAATACGTGTTTCTCTTTCGGCCACTTCGACGCGGTTCACGCAAGTTCGTGTAAACAATCGCCAAGATCGCGGCACCCCTCTGCGATCCCCGCCCCTCCGGCGTTTCTACAATTTTAAACACTCCCGGCAAGTTTCACACAAAAAGCAAGATGTCCTCGGGCTTGTACGAAACGAGAGTTCGAGGAATCCACCCGTTAATCCGTACAAACCCGACGCGGTCGTCTCTTTTTTCGGTCCCTTCGACTCGTATCCCCGTCTCGTTTGACGATAGGCCGGTATTTTCGTCTGCTCTGTTGGTCCGGATCTCGGGCGGACGCATCTTGCGTCACCATCGGCTACAAGAATCCCACGAAAGCCACGAATCTACGCGACGCATCGACGCATCCCTACCACCGTTGCGCAATCCCTGTGTATCGCGTGACCGCGAGAAAAATCCTCCAGTAGCGATTCCGTGTCCGTGAGGAACACCATCGCCAACCTTCGATCCCTTCATCCGGGGTTTATCGAGCCGCGAGATCTGTTCCGCGTGTCCGCCCGAATAAGGGATACCCCGCGCGAATAAGCAAAGCGTAACGAGCGCATCTAAGTGTCGCTCAGCGAAAGGTTAACGCGCCTCGGCCGTGGCATACTAAATTATCCCCGTCGCTCGGCTCATTTGTAAGACAAACTCCTACAAAGTGCGCTCTCTCGCGCCGACTGCCGGCGCGAACGACCACGCTGCTCGATTTCGTTGCCCGGAGGGGACACACCGTCGCCGTTCTCGCGACAGGACAAACTCCTCATCGCGCCTCATCTCTCCCACAATCGCCAATTAATCTTTCGGTTAAGCAGATTCTCGGATTAAGCGGCTGTCGCGGCCGCTGGGAGATGCTGAGATACGCGCGCGCCACGGGAAATCGAGCGAGGCGATCTTCGCGCGCGACACACGACCGCCGCGCCGGAAGGGGGCTGGCTCGGCAACGGAGGATGAGCAAAAAGGAAAAGGGGGAGCAAAAAATGGGGGGAGCCCACACGGGGGTGGGGCACGATCCGTCGAGCCGCATTTCATCGCCGAAAATAGTTTCGGAATCGGCGAAGAGAGCAGCCTCTGCCAGTGGTAACTGGTCGAGGCCGACACCGCCGACGCTCTCCAACGAGAACTCGAGCCAGAACCGAGTGTTTTGGTGCGTTGACCCCTTCCGTGATTTCCAGCCACGCGAAAAACCGCTTTCCTCCTGTCGGTACTCCAAAATGCACCAGTTTTTGATATTCCGAGGAGGAACCCCAGTGGATATGTGCGATGGTTATGCTTCTGCGGTCGTGTTTACTGGATAGGTAATCAGGGCATTGCCCCAGGCTGAAGAATTTCATATTTTTCCTCACACATCGCGATTAGTATTCATTCAGAATAACAATGTTTGTGTAATAACGTAGTTGATGAATAATAGCTAAAGTTTGTTCTCCCAAAGCATACTTTTGCAATGGTTGAACGGTAAAATACACACGCGAATAACTTTATTTTATAGTTTCAGTAACGCGTGTAAAAATCCTGCAAAACGTTTATTGCAAATATTATATCATATACAAACGCGGGACATTAAATTTTCCACTTTAACGGGATTCCCGCTTTATCGTTTGTTATTGCGTGACGTTCACGGTGTGTTTTGAAAAATGAAATATATTTTTGGGGCTTGATTTAACACCATTCATATTTCACACTCTCTAATACCGATAAATAAATCCAGAGCTTTAACGGGCCGATGTTTTGTCGACCTTTTACGCCAGTGCTCGCAATTAACCCACAAATAATGTACAAACCAACCTTCGCTTTTGACTGAATTATTGCCGAAAATAATCGTGTTGTAGGGCACCGCTTTGAAAATTTCCAGCCACCGATTTCAATTCATTATTTCAACGCTCGCGCTAAGCGTAATCTATCAACGTAGGAATCAAACCACCTATCAAATATGCAGCCAAGAAAAATCGACGCAGACCCGAATCTCCAAGAAGGCACCTCAATTACGCATCCATAAGTCCCCTCGTGAAACGTGATACCCGTAAAGGTGTGTAGGATGATTCCTTTTCCCCTTACTTTCCCTCTTCCACCGTCATTCTTCCGCGCGTGGTGGCAAATGCATAAATGTCTCTGTATCCGGCGCGTTCTCTGCCTACACGCTCGAAGGAAGGTCGTCTCGAGGCGATTTTACGCAGTCCTCGCGGCAAAAGGCGGCCCCGCGTTCGGAGCGGATCCGCGCGGATGGAAGAAGCCACCGTGAGAGGACGAGGGAACGGCGAAAGGGGAGAAGGTGGA
The DNA here is from genome assembly GCA_929113495.1 of Andrena minutula. Taxonomy (NCBI): domain Eukaryota; kingdom Metazoa; phylum Arthropoda; class Insecta; order Hymenoptera; family Andrenidae; genus Andrena; species Andrena minutula. The sequence goes on along the minus strand of OV815995.1, from coordinate 5,322,414 downwards.
GAGGACACGGTCCTCGGCTGGTTCGACGGGATGGGAATAAGGAGTTTATTTTTGGCGGCCATATGCGCGGTTTATTTCGATGGACCGCCGCGGCCACCCTAAGTAGAGGTAGAGGTCTCGTCCCCCGAGGAAGACGTTTTCGGTGGTCGCTGTGCCTCTATCCCGTTGTCATCCGCCTCCCGAGTTCTTTTCTTCGCGGTTGCATGCGCGCGGATCGGTGAAAAGACGCCTCGCGGCGCGTGACATTAATTGCTACCTGTTCCCCTTGGAATTATTGCGTTATCGTGGCGTTTAGGCCTGGCGGAGGTCTCTCGTTACTCTTTCATAGTCGTCCCGACGGTTTGCTAATGATCACGTACGTCCGCCTCATTGCTCCTCGATTATCATTATTACTACTTTCGCTGCTTATTACTTTCACGGCGAGTCAACGCGCGCGGGATGCCCGTTCCGGCTGGGATGCTGCGGGGCTTCGAATCCTTCGATCGCTTGATTGTATCCTGCAGACAGTCGACCGTAGCAACCGAGGTTTATGCATATTTATGGAGGCAGGCACGAATCACTTCGTATTATTAACCGCTCTTCCATTCTTCCCGTGGCATTCATTTCTGTCCGGAGGACAGTTCTAATTGGAAGTCCAACGAACCATGCCGGTAAATAACAGACTTGGAATCTATCGAATGTTCGGATCTTCCTCCTTTCGGGTAGATATAGCTCGAGATGCTGAAAGAAGGTGTCCGGTGTGAGTGAAACTCGCTCGCTCTGAGACACTCTGGATACAGTGGGTCGTTTGGTAACTATTAGCACCGGAGCTTGTAAAAGTCGCATTCATCAGTTACGGTTGGAATCGAGGCAGAAGCACGCGACCGCTTCCCAAGCTCTTCGACGTAGGGCCGCGTGTTTCGGCTGTCCGTTCGCCCTCCCGAAATAGCATATAGTCAGGCCGACGTGAGACTTCGCTTATTCTTGACCCATCGGCTAAGTATAGCCCGCGACAGCTCGAAAGAAAGAAGCACGGAGAGAGCGGAGGATGGCGTGGTGTTCACCGCGACGCGACGTTCGTCTCGCGTTGGTCGTCAGGACCGCGAACCTTCGTCTGAGTCGGGCGAGGAGGACGGCGTCTAAACGTATAATTGGCCGCGCTTAAATCTCTATAACGCGGCAGTAAAAATGCGCGGTGCGCCGCGTAAATCAACACGAGGACGATATGGCTCGGGGTGCAGCCTGGCCCTCGTAAACGCGCGTGCACGCGCGAACCAACGGCGCATCCCGTCGACAATTTTCGCGACTTTCCCCCTCTGCCCCCGGCGGGATTTATGGCGACGGTAAATTCGAGCTTGATTCGTGGACCGTTTAATTTTCGTCGGGCTGGAGGGCGAAAGCTAGAGACACTTGTTTTTTGCTTGACCATAGGTCCTTTCGAAACGGCAGGATGCTGGATCTAGGAGGCTAGAGAATCCAATTCCAGAGTCACTGTATGATCAAGTCGTTGAACTTAATCTAATCCCACGAGAAACGGCTTTGCTTTGTTAGCGGCAGGACGTGGGCTGTCGGTCACGCTTGGATAAGAATGCAATTGCATTATCCATGAAGCTGTGTATCGATGCTTCGGGGGTTAAACGCAGAGAGCAGGGGGTGTTTTGATTGTACTTTTTCAGCTGTGATGAATAAAAGAGGTTGTAACCGGCGTCAGGTGTGTGTGATTTTGGCAATTTGCTGGTGGCACGCGTGTGTTCTTCTGCCCCTCGTAACTCGGAGAACGGGGGCTGAAAAGCATCCCCGCGATGTAACATTTTTCCCCTGTTTTGCCCGGTAGATTTACTCCTCGTTCTATGGGAACGTATCTCCTAGTAGTACAGCCAGTTCACGGTGTTCATCTTGGGTTTCTTGCTGGCCGGCGAGGTTTTTCGGTGGGATTAGTTTCTCCTCGCGGAAATGAGAAATTCCTGACGAGCAGAAGCAAGCACGCTTCTTCGGCCGATACGTCGGGGCGCGGGGGAACGGCGGCGCAGGATCGGCACGCTACATTAACTCGATTCACCGAGTAAATTAACTGCAATCAGGGGGACGGTCCGCTGGCCATTCCGTTATTCCGCTAGCCGCCTGCTGGCCGTTCCGCGCGCCTCTAGACCGCTCTATTCGCTTGCACGGCGGTCGCCATTACCGGGAGGGTTGCAGGAAGGGAGGGCGAGGATCCTCTCTAACGTCGTTTTTGTTGGGAAGGCTGAAGGACCAAACGGCTCTTGTCCGATGGACGAAAACAAGCCTGCCGCCTCGAGAGAGGGAAACGGGTCGACGCCAAGACTCCTGGCTCCTTGTGAATCCGAGCGTAAGGATTCGCGGGTGATGATGTGATTTCTCGGCGACTATTGCTCTCGTGTATCCTCGTTGCAGGAGTCATGGAGCCGTTTTTGCTCTTATAACTTTGTATAGCCTCGTTGTACAGTCTACGGTAGAATAATACAGTTATCCTTCATTAAATGATAATGCAGGGGATGCACAGAATTGGTTGCGGAAAAAAGTTCCTGCTACTTGGAACGTCAACGATAACTGAACATTGTGACCCTCAACCCTCGACCATTATTCTCTTCGGTGTCCCGCGGTATCGCGTCGAATCTCCGTCTTGAATCTCGTCGTCGAATCGAATGGCAGGTGGTCGTCGGGCCTGATCGAAGTCGATCGCTTTCCCTCCGGCTCTCTCCACCTCTGAGTCGGTTTCGTAAAGGGGGCGAGCGCGAGAATACGTCCGATTTCCATCGATCTCCCGTCGTTCCGGCCCGTCCGCTCCTACGGCGGACAAATTTTTCTCGTCCCCATCCCCTGGGCGATCCTCGGCCACCCCTTCCTCGCTGGACGGGCCCGGTTGGACGAATTCAAAGTTAATCTCGGCCACGAGGCCGTTCCCTGGGCCAAGAAGAGGGGTTGAGAGTAGGTGGCGGTGGGCTGGCGCCCCCGGGCGACCTGTCATCGTGAAACCCCTGGGAGCACCGGGCTCACCCTGATCTCTCTGTTACGATAGAAGCTTGGGAACCGGAGCCTTGGGCAGCACGATAAGGCTCGGTCATTTATAATCCGTCGGCGTAAGTAGCCTGCCGGTCTCCTTCCGCGCTGATTGAGAGAGAAAGGAATAAAGGGAGGCCTCGAACTTCCGTTTCTAGCCGTAGATGGATCGGCGAGGGATGTCAGGTGAATTCTGATGATGGGGTCTCCCGCCGTCGACCGGTTAGACACTCGCGCGTCGCTTTTCCCTCCCCCTGGGATAAATCATCTTACAATCGTCCTCTTAAACGCACAATTAATGGGATTTATATCGCACAGACCGGCAACTCTGAGATTTCAACTGTTTCGAAAGTTTCTCTTCTTGCTCCCGTGGAGGCGTCGGGAGAGTTCATCAGCTTCCGTCTTAATTAATGCGAGGAATGGATGTGACAGGGAGAGGGGGACGTGGGAGGGTTACCTGGGAACGGGTCTGATAATTTATAAAAATGATATTTGCCCCGGCGAAGCGTGACCGTAAGCGGTCTTAATATCTCTCATTACCGTCTCGCCGCTCGAGTCCCCGGTGACCGTGCAATTAAAAAGCTAAGATTGATAAATGACGGGGAATTAATGCGCCAGTGGGGATGAAAAAGAGGGGCGGGCGAGGGGCTGGAACGTTTAGGGGGCCAGCCAGCGAAAGAGGGACAGGGTGATTGCGGGTGGCTTAATGGTGTTTGTATGCATGGGAACCGGCTGCAGGGGTGGAGGTAGTTATCGCTCGGTATAGTTTGCGCCGAAAATCGGGACGCGGTTTCAACTGCTTCGAGACCTTACCCCTTGATAATATATTCTCAACACAGACGAGGGGGTAGGAGAGAAGTTGTGGGATTATGTAATTGGGATAATTTCACCGTTCGCACTTAGGGCTGGAAACCCTTCGACTTGGAGAAAAATTTGATTGCCCCGGAGCTAGACGATGCTGATTCGGGTTTACGATCTGTTGCAGGTGACGCGAGTAACGCGAGTATCGGCAGCGGCGAGGGCACCGGCGAGGAAGACGACGATTCGACGGGTAAGAAGAACCAGAAGAAGAGAGGCATCTTTCCCAAGGTCGCGACCAACATCCTCAGGGCGTGGCTGTTTCAACACCTCACGGTAAGTGTCTACAGACGTCTTTCGTTCGCCTTTCATTCGTCCACGTTCGTCTGCCGCGCGTCGGCGACGTTCCTGTCCGCGACTCGCGCGGACGTCTCGTCGAGCGACGAGCGTTCCTCGTCGTTCGTCGTCTTCATCAAGCGGGCCCTCCCCCCGTTTCTCTTCGCGCTCTCGCGTCTTACAATGTCCACAAAGAGCACGCTGAACCGGAGGAGCCAGCGACCGTCGCTCGTCGGGTCGCCGAGAACAGCGTGAATCCTCGAACGTGTTCCCACGAGGTCCCCAATCATTCACTTATCAAAGCGCGCTTAAGCGGTGGGCGAAGATAAACGACACAGCCGGGGCGGTGCGGCAAAAAGAAACATTTCCTAAATTGCTTTCATCCCGGGGGGAAAGCCTTGGCCGTAACGAAAAGAAACGAAGACGGAAAAACGCGCTCGGTGGAGGGACACTAATCTCCTAATGCCAAGATAAGGAGGAACGGTGGCCCCGCGCCACGGAGCGGCGCTTCTCGATCCTAGCGGGGCATCTAATGATTCACGGGTAATCTGAGCCGCAAAAAGCGCAACGCGATTAAAGGGGCGAGGTGTAGGGGTGGGGCGAGATCTAGGGGGGAAAGAGAAAGAGGAAAGAGGAAGAGAGATGTGGCGGGTTGGTCGGTGGGTGCTGGTGGCCGCGGTTGCGTAACGTTGCGCAGCAATTCGGAGCACGGTACATTGTCCCTCATACTACGGACACCCCATAGATTTCGGGTGTGATCAGGTTACCTTGCGAGAGCGGTAATCATATTGCAGCTCGGTTAATGCCATTACCGCACGTAGGGCCCGGGGCTTCGGGGGGCAGGGGGGGTTGGCAGCCACCCTCAAAACCACCCTGCAACCAAGCCCGCTCTCTGCCTGCTCCCCTCTTGCCCAGGCTTCCTCGTCGATCCTCTCCACAGCTCGGCTTCGGCAACCCCCCCTAACAACGTGTATTGGATATGACGTCGGGGATAGTGGGTTCATGGTTTAATGCATATACGCTGTTTGCGCGATGACGATATCGCGCTCGTGAAAAGACGAGTCTGCTGTGCCGTTGCGCCGATACCGCTGCGTCGCGGCTCGTTCCTCTTCCTCGGTTAATCGCGTCCTCGAGAGCTTCTAGTCTGTCCACGGCTTCGCGCGTCATGTTCGACTTGAAAGGATTTTAATGTAAGTCCAGGGCACGGGAATCGCGCACCGTGTGCGGTGCTTGAGCTCGCTCAGACTTTACCTATTATCACGCTCTTTGGTAAGAGCAGGTAATATTAATATCATTTCTTTAATTATTATTTATGCAGGGACCGAAACCAGAGTAGCTATTTTAACTCGTAATAGGAACTAAAAACTCAACAGTTAAACTTATGTAACTAAACCATCTTAATAGCTATAAATAATGAATTGTCAAAAGAAGTTAAAAACACCCTTTACACCACACGTTTCGTGTACCCATTTGTCACCAATTTTTCACTGTTACCTTCAGCCTATAGTCCGCTAAAGAATTTAGAAATTAAAATCGAATCCTTCCGTTCAGCCGCCTCCATCCCAGTTTCAGCCGCCGCTAAATTAGGAAGAATTATCAACTGAAAATAAGTGCTTCAGGGCTCGTATGTACGATTCATGGTTCTCGCCCCGTGGTCCGCTATTACTGCTCGGCATCCACTGCCAGAAATTACAGCGGTTTTTCGCGACGGTCGTCTCGCGGGCATTCGTCTCTGCGTTATTACGAGCGATTAAGCGACTATACCGTGAACCGGGATTCATTCGTGGCTCGCGCTGGATACATATTACGCCTTAAAAGAGTAAGTGACTCGAGCCAAGTGTGTATTCACTCGGCTACCAGCCTCTTAAAGAGCTCCTTCCGACGTTCCCCCTTTTTCCGGCAAACGAATTACGGCCCCAACAGCCTTGATTTAGCGTCCTAATCTTTCTCCCGCGATGACTTACTGCCGCGACAAGGGCTAACGTTCGCGCTGCTCACCCTGACCGGCTCACCGTTTCTTCGGTAATGCTTTCCACCTAAGCAAACAAGCTGAAGAGAGCAGCCGCGTTACCAGCTTGTCCTCGGCCCGAGCAATTTTACAATTACACATCGACTTACTTCCAACCTCGCTCGCCCGTGTAGAAATCAATTTCCTCGCGAAACAATGACTCGGACAGGATTAGACCCCGAGTAAATCAGAGGGACGCGGTCGAACTTCTCCGCCAGTAAATTTATCACCGTGAAAGCAAGCGCGTCCGTTCCTCTGTCATCGTGATCGAGAATTCCAGATCGCCGGGCGACCACGTCGTTTCACCCCGGCCGGTGAAACATTTCGGAATCGCGGCGGCTCGCGCCAAGGAATTCACCAGCTCGCGCCAATAACCTGTCCCCGTTCGCGGCGGCGAACGCCAATCCGCGAGCCACGTTCCACATCGACGCAGGGCGGCCGGGAAAGCGGACATAGTTTACATACGCTCATAGATAGATAGCCGTCGGCTTCGAATAAGGAGCGGAGAGAACGCTCGAGCCCTGTGAACGCGCGCGCGCCACGGTCGCAGACGGGCAAAAGAGAAGAGAGACGCGCAGGTTTCGCCCGACGTTAGATCAAAGGAGACGGATACGCTGCAAAGAAGCCAGCACGACGGTCAAACGGAGGGAAGAACGCGCGGAGAACGGCATCTCGGACGGCTCGGTATAAATTAAATTAATTTGATGGAGGCGTAGTGCATCTGCTGGCCAGCGAGCATCGTGACTGCGGCTCGACTTCTTTTCGGTCATGGTGAGCCTCCGGGGCCATTCGGGGATATCTGCTGATACTCGTCGCGGAGGTCCGTGAAACAGTGAACTGCGAGAAACCAGTCGGCGTTCAGGGTGGGAGATTTTCATCGGTACGTTAATCCTGATGAAAGTCACGTTAAGCTGGCTGTACCTATGTAGACCACGCATTGTTGACTTTTACGTCCACTGGCGATCAATCATTCATTTTTCTACTACTGGCCCCGTGAACATGAATAATTTAGACCTCGCTGCCAGGGGAAAGGGGTCGTTAATTCGATACAAGGATGTTCTAAGAGGGACGCGATGCCGTCGGCGTACGAAATCGTTTCGGTTGCTCGACGTCTTTCTCTGCTGGCCCCCCTTGTTCGCCTGTTCTCACCGGCTTCCTGGCCGCTTCCTCTCTCTCTCTCTTGCTCCTTGGTTGTCATTTTGAAAGCCATCCCGACGACCGCCCCTCACCGTACGTCTGTCCGACCAGCCAGCGTACCAACCAGCCGACCGACCAACCAACTCTGCGACCCTCCCCAAGTTTAATTAGACGGAAGAGGAGCATACATCATGGTCGACTCCGTGTCCCGACCTTCCACGCCAGCCAACTTGGGCTTTCCAGAATTGTGGCCACCGACCTACTACTATTCCTGCTGGCTCTTTCCTCGCGCACACCTTCGTGAATGATGTCTGAAACGCCGTATCTCTTCTGGGGTTTGTCCTCGGGGGAGGATTCTCTGTCTTGGAATAAAAGAACCGCGTGCACGTTTTGCTCACCGAAACATGCAATTTTTGGTTAAGAATAGGCTTCATCAAACTTGTAGTTTCCTTAGAAAACTCGTGTAACTTTAAAGGAAATTTATAGATGAATAGTGAAGGTCGATTTTTTGCCCAAGGCTCTTGATAATTAAACAGCGAATTTCAGGTTCGCGGCGAGCGGATGAATCTCGAATTTCCATCTAAATAGATCGAGTTTAGCCGGAGAATTTCATTTCAGAAATTTCCAGTGGATAGTAACAATTACGCGCGACCGGGCGCCCGAGCAATAATCCAATGGCGCGGTGTGCGCCGGGGGGAGAAAAGAAGAAAGATTGAAGATGGAGTCGACATATATAATCCATTTTAATTTACTCGGAAGATATATCCGTCTAGCTTGCAGTTTCCCGCGACTTTGCTCCTCCCCCCGTCGCTCCTCTCGCTCTTCCATTTTCTACCTCCGCCGTTTCCCCGATCTTTCTTCCTCCGTCGGCGTCGCCCTTATCCCTAGACACCGTAGTCTTCTTATATCAGTGGAAGCATTTCGCGAAATTACATTTGCCAGTTCCGCGCTGTATGCTGCTCCGTTTCACGTATCGAGTGGCGCCTCGGAATCCCTCCCCTTTATCCTTCCAGCAAATAAATTTCATCCCGGCCAGGAGGGAACTAATTCCATATCAAATCTCTACCCCCGCGTAGTCTACGAATTTTTTGACGCCAGCTAGAATCGAAAATTCTCAATTAAATCTCGCACCGAGTGCCGGGACTTTTTCCGCTGCGGGTATGATCGAGCTTCGAGCAGCGAAAGAAATTTAATTCGAGTTACGGTAACGCAAGCGGTGCGCGCCAGAACGAACCGATTCTTATTCGATATTCCGTGTTGTAACACGAGAACGGAGCATAGTCGAGGCAATCAATAAGCCATCTAAGGCAGGTAATGCCACTACGGTACAAACCGCAAACCGGCAATGCCATTATCTGCGCGCACACACGTACACACATACGCAGGCACACTTCCGTGCACGCGCACACCGGGCTGCAAGCTGAGATGCAACCGCAGTCCCATCGAGATCGATAATGAAACGCGTTTCATTTAGCGTATTGCGCGTTGCCGTTCCAATATATCTTGCCGCGATCTTTAATTCATCCGTATCTCGCGAGGCGATCGGGGAGCCAGGGCGCAGCGTGAAGCTGCGAACAAAAACCGGCAGATCGATCTGACGCGTGGCGGCATTCTTCCACATTCCGTTTCTCCCTGTAAACGTCGTAACCGCGGACCTTTTTCTCCGGCCGATAGAATTGCAGATCCATTATATCCCCTCGCCGATGAGCTTTTAATCTGCTGGTTATCGGCAAACATCTTTGCGCACGCGTGCTTCTTTTAATATGCAAAAAATTCCTCTGGAAACGATCGTGGTCCCCTTAAATCGGGAGGAACACCGATCGTCGTCCGCAGGATTCCCCCTCGACAGCGGCGGCGGGCACGAGACACCCCATATTGCAGTTCTCGAGGTGGCACGGCGGGTTTTCACGAAACGACGCCCGCAAGAGACGGGGAACGGCCTTAGCCTGGATATTTTAAACAATTTGCATAGACAATCATAGCGGCAGTTTTTTCGGCCATAAAGGGGCTCTCTCCGGCACTCTCGAGTCGACTGCCGCCACGACCCATTCGCCAGCTGGCTGACTGGTTGGCTCTGCCCGCGCCGCCCTCTCCGCACCAGCTACTACTACCTACGGAGGAGCGTTTTATGCCGCCATAACCGTAGCGCGGCATGGCCCACTTAGATCTGCTATCTCGGCCCCTGCGTGGTGTCCGCGTACCGGCTGATATCTATTGTCCCCTTGCCACCCCTGGACCAGCCGTTTAACCGCCTCGCTTCCGGTACCGGCTGCTCCGTCCTTGCCCGTCGCTGGGTCAAGGTCTACCAGGCATGGCTGTCGCGTCCCCTCGTGCGCTACCGTCCCGACCACTGTTTGATGAGTTCGTTAGCTCGCCGTAACCGGCTCCAGGACAGAGGACAATTGTTCCCCGGCTTCTCCGGGGCGACACGACGCGCCCCCGTTGTCACCCTATCGGCATCGAAAGGACGTGGAAGAGACGTTTGCATACATCGACCGGCAGTTTTCCGCTCGAACAAATCCTCGTGCCTCGTCTCTCGCCCCCTTCCTCCACCGGCCCAGTCAATGCTTTTGCTCTCTTCCATTGCTGTCTCCCACCGGAGACCTCGTTCATCCCCGTCGCCGTTCCTCTCCCGTGTACTTTTCCTTTTTATTCGACCGTGTTTCTTGATCTTACGATCTGCCTACGCAGGGATTTTCGTGGCTGAGCAGGAGCGGAAGATGGGGCCCGTGTCGGATGGGACGCGTTTTAGGGTGACGCGGTGCTGAATCAAGGATCAGCGCGGGGTCGATTGAATTTTGGCTGATGTTCGCTCTTGCAATTTTCGGCAGGTGTTAGAGAGAAATGGGGAAAGTATTGATCTCTGGGAGCGTGTAGTTTTAATCATCCTTAACGAATTTATTCCTGTACCTATCAGAATCGTACTGTGAAGAAACACGCGTCGTATAAAAGTCACAAGAATTGAAGAAGGCCCGGGTGGAATTGAATGCCAGTGATCTGAAATCTTCCACCCCTGCGAGGGGTTTTCGAATTTCCTGCAGCCCAGATGGATTCCGAATTTCTCCGTTTCTCCTGAAGGCGGGAGAAAACACCGCGGAAGCGCCGGAGGGGTCAGTCCAGACGACGTAATTTCCTCTCCAGGGGGTGATCCCGCTCGAAGCGACGTTTCTCTGTCCTCCTGGTTGTCCTTCTGGCATCGGTGAAAGGTACTCCCATCCGTGGCGTGTCCCTACGGTCAACCTACAACCTTCAACCTACTCCGGTTGGCCCGGAGCTACGGCAACCCCTTCTGCCTTTGGTCGGTGCCCACTGGCGCCGCCTCGGCTCGCATTTGAATATAATACTTGGCCCTCGCCGGACGAGCGTCCCCGGCAACCGAAGCGAACTGTAATTATGTTGATGCGCGGCCATTGTTGCGTCCATCCTGGTCGCCCGGCTGAATGCCGAATCTCCTTCTTTCCCTCTTTGGAAAGGCCTCTTCACTCGCCCACGCCGCCGCTATGGCGAGAGAAACCGAGACGATTATTCGTTGCGTCCTTGATGCGCTTTGCCGAAACCGGACAATGAGTAGAAAGGCACTTTCGGGAGGCAGTCTGTTGCGGGGCGAATTCGTGGGCCACGAACAGTTTTAAATCATTCTACTGCTGGCAACGATACAGCCAGCAAATGCTGTGCACGGAAAATGAATTCATAGCGCAGCTGGGAATACCTTGAGTCGATAGTTACTCGCGATCATTTACAGAGTGCAAATAAAAAGAAGAAAAGAAAAAGAAGAGCGGATAGGAGTCCCATTTGAAGCTAAAACTACCGATCCCCGTGTGAAATTAATTGCTAGCTCCCGTTTCCCGAAGATTAACCCCCGGGGAGAACGATAGCGAGCCCCGCGATGAGGTGATTAAAAAAAGGAACAGGAATTCTTAAGAGCCGGGTAGATAATTGCAAAAACTGCGCGCGGTTACCGTCACCACTACTATCGGCCGTTGTACAGGAACGTTGCAACGTGCAGCGGGTTCAGCGTCGAGAGCCACCCCCGTAGACGGGGGTGGCGCGCGGACCCAGGATTAGACTGTCGCCCCACGACAGGGTAAGCCCCTATTTTTGCGAAATTTATCGCCGTTAATCCCTCACCCTCCTCACCCCCGTCGTTCCCTCCGTCGTGCGCGTTGTTCTCGTTGTCCTCTCCGGGTTTCCCTGCTCTCTCCCGCTCTTTCCCGTACACTTCCCGACACCACCGCCACCCACTCTCCCCGTTGTCGATATGGAAAATAATAAAATGCCGCGTCTTTATAGTCACCAACGCCCTTTACCCCGTCCCGTGGCCTTTTCGTCCGCGCCACTGGGCTACTCGTCGACGAGTAATCCCGCCTGGATTTAAAACATTCGTATCTTGAATATGCATTCATAGGTTTAAACCAGGGGCTGGCTCGCGTATATCCCTCGGCACAGGCCGGGCCGTGCACGGCAGAGGAGAAAACGTGTGCGCTCGTCCTTGCCCGCGCTAAGCGGAGACCAGAGCCCCGGTATTAGCTCGGCCACTCATTAGCCTTTCTGGTGCTACTTGTCGCTTGACGTAATCTCGCGTCCGTCCCAGCCGACCAGGCTTAACTTTGAACGCCGCGACGTCGCTGCTTCTGCAGCCTCGTCACCTTCGCCGTCCAGGTTTCCTACTTCGTCGATGCTAGCGGGAGCCACTCGACCGTACACCGCCGTGTGCACTTCTCGCGACACCGGATTCCTCGCGTTTTATCAGGCGTAGGACGGAAATGTAGCAGCCTATTGAAATGAGTTAGGTACTTGATCAAGTAATATAGAACCGGGAATTCGGGTAATCTGTTCCTATGTAAATAGTCGCGTTAGTGATTACACTCGAGGCTCGACTAGACAGCACGTATCCCGATCGTATTATTTTTCAATGACCGCGACGATGACATATCCGGTGGATGTTCCCGGGTGCGAAACACATCGCGGATTCGTCAGGGACCGGTGCTTTCGTTACAGTTTAAATTAATCCAATTATGCATGCCGCGCGAAGCGAAGACCGGCCGTGCTCCCTCTCCTTTCTCTTCCCCCTCCCGCTTGGGACTTTAAAGGTTTAAGCCGAATAATGGACACAAGGTCCGCGCCGCGTCATCCATATGCAAAGCGTCGTCGCGGCGGCAAGGATTAGTCACGGCGGTTTCGAAAGGATCCGCGGCGGTAAAATTTACGTCGCGGCTCTCCGACGAGCACCTAGCCGGCCTGATCTGTTGTATTTAAATCGCTCCTCTGCCGATCCAATTACTTTGCTGCCAGAGACGTGTCCGGAATCATGCCCTCGACTTACTCGACCATTCAACTCCAGCGAAACCGCAGGGGACTATGAGCGCAAACTTCTATTGAATCTCACATTCTATCGCGTCAAAGGGATCTACTTTCGCTGAAGAAGCTACCCTAGACCTGGCGTTCTATCAGTATTCATCAGAGGACTCGGTTAATAACCGCTAAACGTCTTCTTAGTTATCTTGACTCCGAAAGCGCGCAACGGCGACCAGTCCCCCAGAGGGAGGGAGGCAGGCCGCGGATTTATGGGGCAGAGATGCCCGTGAACTAGGCTGAGTTCCGCGGGCAAAACGTGGCTCCTCCTCGGCCACCGACTCCTCTCCCGTCCGTCGACGTTAATGATCGTTCCGCGAACGGCAATCCCATTAAGGTGCGTTATCCGCGATTCCCAGTAGACCTCTAAATTCCTTCCAGGCGTCTAGCTAGCGTTCGCTCCGTACAAAAATGAGAAACGGAGCATGGGGCCGCGGTAGGGAGACACGGATGCTCCTTGGTACGGCTATAGCCTCCCTGATGTGTCCTCCCTGCCTCTGTGTTCGAGAGCGTTTCAGCGTTGGAGGAGGATATCGGTGGCACCCCATTAAGGAGAGTGCTGGACATTCAGTGTATGTACCCGGCGAGTATTAGAGTGCGCTGTTCATACGAGAGGACCTCTGTGTGCAAGCCTGTCCCCGTGTTGGTCAGGCATTGACGCGTACCTGTGCCTGGTGCTCGCCGAAGTCGCATCAATACTTGATGTCTCCTCGTCTTCCGGATCTATCTATCTTGTTCCCCGTTTTTGCTGTCTCTTTCTCGGCTAAGGTCAGAATACGAGATGACTGCTGCGGCGTGGTATGGCGGGCCTGTCATACTTAACAGAACTCTACAAAACTTAACAGAATCCATAAAAATCGAAGTTAATTTCAACTAAATTTACTTAAATACAGCTCCTCCATCTAAAGAACTTAATAAAATAAGAAAAAAATCGAAATTGATTTCAAATAAATTTATTAAAATTTTACTCCTCCAACTATAAATTATCACAATCCAAAAAAAATCAAGTTAATATCAACTAACTTGGCTCAAATTCAGCTCCTCTATCTAAAAAACTTAATAGGCTGCAAAAAATCGAAGTTAATTGCAACTAAATTTACTCAAATTGAGACCCGCCAACTAAAAACCTTAACAAAATCAAAAAAAATCAAGTACAAAACGAAAAGTAGAATCTTGTCGTACGACGTCACGTTTTCAAAGAAATTCATATCGAAGATTTTCTGCGTAATCGCGCGGTATACTACTTGGCTGGTGTGTCTGTCTATTACTAGTTATTTCTACTTGCGCGCTGACTCTTCCGGCCCTCAAAGTCGGTCTAGTTCGAATAATAACACAGCTTTGTCTTGCAACTACCTATACCTCGCTTTTCGATTTGTATTTACTCAAAGGATCATTCTATTTCAAAATCACAGCACGAGTCACATTCAACCCAGCATTATTCCCCGTTTCTCTTCGCGAGGTGGACGATCGATAGCCCGGTTCCGCGTAATTGTTTTTCGCGATCTCGGCAAGCGCGCTCTTTCCCATCGAGGGGGCACAATGGCGGGTCGATGTATGCGCGGCGCCCTGGACATTAATTACCGAGCCGTTAACAAAATATCATCGAGCGTTTTCAATCGATAATAAAGGCGGAGGCACAAAACAGCGGAACTACGAGTATAAATTATTTACGGCCGACTAGCGGGGCTCGCCGGGCGAATTATGCCGGAAGAGCGGACAAACGGCCGCGCCCTCGTGAATTTCTATCGCGCCAGTAATTAACGAAATGTTAATTAATAATTGCTACCGCCTCTGGGCCCGGCTGCGTTGCCTCGCAACTGTCCGACGCACGATTACAAGCGAAATCGGCATGCACCGCGATCGTTAGACGTCCGCAGCGCGTGGCCAAGTTCGAGCGGGGTGGAACGCGCCAGCATCCTCGCGATTTTTGCGGCACCTTTGCAGTCATGTACACCGGTCAGCGTCATCGCGATCGGACGGTTAACGAACCAGCGAGGCGAACGAACCGCCGCCGCGGCGATTCGCCACGCGGCTCTCTTCGCGCTTCTCGCGCATCCTCCTTTTATCGGATTGGCCATCCAGAAGACAGAGAAAAGAGAGTCGCTTTACCGGCTTGAACGGGGCTTAGAGTGGATCCGGATTTCACGGTCTTCAGCCGGTATCGTTCCTCGTCCCCTGCCCTCCTTCTCGCCCTCTTCCACCGTCGCCACTTTCGCAGTTCTTACAACGGCGACTTCTGAGAGCCAGGTCGTCCCGCAGTTCGACCTTCCCGCTAGGTATTTTATATAAATGCCTTTCAGAAATATCGACGAGGAAAGAAGTGGATGGTAGACACCTCGATGGTCCCGCTCCGTTTCTGCAGGCTTACCGTGATACGTTTGTTGCTTGCTGGAGAATGCTTAAGGATTGTTGGATAGTTTTAATACCAAGCAGAAGCAGCCAGTCACTCATGTAGTCAATTCAAAGTCAGCTTGTACAGCAAGCACAACTAACTACAACCCTAAGCCTCAGCTACTAGCTCAAAATTAATTTAACGCGCGAGAGACGCCTAGGGCTGTCTCCAGATTTACATACATGCAACGGAATGGATTCTCCGGCACGTTTCGTTAACGTGGCAGGGAAGTCGTCAAGGATTTGGCTGGATCCCGCGCGGTACGAGCCTCGGGGGTGATTTCACGCGGTCGAAACACGGGTATCCTCTCCACGAATCCACGGAATGGGAGTTAGCCGGTCCACAAGACGCTTCAATTGCGAGAAACAAGCTCGAGAGTGGGTCTCTCACGCGCGTCCGATCCGACCATCCTTTAATTCAGGCTGACAGGTGAATTCCCCTCCTCGTCCGCCTCGCGGCACCGCTATCCCTCGGGGTAAGATAGATCCGTTCCCGGGATTTCCTGCGGGATCCGGTGGATCTTATATCACCGACGGCCATCTCTATATAAGCAATCCCGCCCTTCGTCCGGGCTCGTCCGAATTGCCGGTAGCGGTGGCATTCGATCTGCTGGGAATCCAGAAACATTTCTTCTCGGTTAATGCGCCCGGAATTACGCAACTCGAGCGGGCTGCCTACCTCTTTTATCCATCGCAGAGACACCCAGAAAATGGAGATTGCAACGTATCGGATCGCGGCTTTCTTCTCACTGTTTTTCTCGTCATTGTAGTAACATTAACTCAGAGAAGTCTCAGCTGATCAACAAGAGTCTCCTCAAAGTACCTACTACACATCCCAACGCGCCATTTGGCTGTCCTCGCAGTGGAAACGGAACGTACGTCGTTAGCCACTAGCGGCAGTAGTCGCGGCGGGCATAGATCAGACCCGTCCTGCGTCTAATCGTCAACACGTGCTCGATCAAAACGGACAAACACTCGACGAATCATAGCGGTCATCGTGCAACTCTTCTTCTGGAACCCCATCAATTATTCATCCCCTATCCACGACAGTGGACTACGCGTGATCGGCACATTTATCCGCGGTATGTCCTCACCGCGAAACTCACGTGCCGGCAAACGAACGGGCCTTATCCTCCTATCTGCCGGAGCCCGGGATCGGGGAAGATCGAGACAGATAGCCGGATCGAAGCTCGTCGCGCGCGATATCGCTCGGAATACCGACGTCAAATCGCATTAATCGTAATATCGCGGGACGCCGGGCCGGGCTCGCGGTGGAGATCGCATCGGTAAAAGATTCCGCGACGCGGTGCATGCTAATTGGACAAAAATCTACCGGGGCCCCCGCTCCCTCCGCGGGACTTTCTCGGCCCCTCTGAACGATCGCGCGCGGACCGTCGGGCGTAGAGAGAACACGACGAGATAGGGATCGACTTTCGCTCCTCGTGAGCGTCACTGTAGGTAAGGTACGCGTATACAAGCCGTGGCTAACCGCCGGGGAAACGAGGAGTAACGATTTTACAAAGTGCCTATCTCGACGTCGCGGTCCCGTCCCCCCCCCTCTCGACGTCGCCGCCCCCTCGGGGCCCCGCTGCGCCGTCTCATTCGCTTTTTCTCTCCGCACGCGCGATTATGCCGGCGCATTACCCGCGTACGTGCGCCCCGAGTACGTGTGGCCGTGCCACTAGGTGTGCGTTACTTGACTTCTTGCACAAAGTGCTCGTCCGCCCGCTCTGCGCTCTGCCCGTGGTCTCGCCGGCTCCCCCGAAGACGCGGCGAGGGGGCAGGAACGAAACGGCCAGAGAGAGAGCGGCCAGGCAAAGAACCATTAGTCATGATTAGGCCGTTGACATTGACGCCGCGGCTGGACGGACGCGAGCTTGTAGCTTCGGGCAGATGGAGTCCTTTGATACACGCGAGCCGAGCCGAGTCCGCGTTCTCTCCACGATCTTCCCTCTTATCTTCCAGCTATCTGCCGGCACCGGTCGAAGCCCCTATGATTTAACGGCGTTATTCGGCGCGTTAGCCGTCGCGGAACTGAAACGCGGTGTTAAGCCTGATGCCATCCAGGAAGGGACGCTGAACGCTATCGCGGATCGGAGATGCGATCTATCGGGTGAATCACGGAAACCACTGCGGATTCGTGCCTCAGTGGTTCCGTGATCGAGGCAACTCGCAGCGCACGCGTTTTCCACTCGTGATTACGTGAATCCCTCGGAGACGCGCGTCTCGCTCGTACCTTCTTCCGCCAGAGATCATCGCTGTAGTATAAGCAGGCAGAGGAGCCGGGGTGTAGCGTCATGTATGCCGTAACCTTATACAGCCGAGTGGCAAAACCGAGATAGCTCCGGGCCCCTTACGCAGCCTCTCTACATTATATTACACGGACCGTGTCGGATTACGGCTGGAAGTGACTCCGACGTGTCGTCTATCGTTCGCATCGAAGATCCGCGCGCCGGTGTGCCAGCATCGATCGCGGTCAAACTCGTCAGGGACGCCCTCTCCGTCACGCGTCATCTCCGAGGACTCCTAGCCTCTCGTCCGCGGCTGCTCTCCATCCCCCGTTCGCTCTAAAATCTCGCGTCGTTGGCGTTTGCATGGCCCCTGGCGGCGGACGCTCGCAGACGTTCCTGCGATCGAATGCAACAAGAGAAGCAGAGCGCCCCTCGAGTGAGGCTCGAGCGTCGAAACGACGCCGAGGGCCGAGTTTTTGCGGTCGCGTATAGAGCGATAGTTGGGTCGGAGAGAGGACTCAGCGAATCGCATTCCGCTGTCTTTCACGGGGCGAGAATGAGCATCGGGCCCGGGGAACCGGGAGAGCCGAGAGAACGCGAGACCGTAGAAAACATCCGTGGCCCGCGCCGACTCATCAACGCCTTCGGCTCCGACGCGAAACCCATTGGCGCCCCGGGACAATGCCATCTGCATTCCGATCCTGAGGGCGAGAAAGCCGACCGTGCTGGCCCGCGATCGTTGGCTTTCTTACTTCTTGCCCTCTCGCGCTGCCCCGAAATCGCCCGATCTTCTTGGTATCGTCACCTCGCCGGGGATCGTCGTGCTTCTTCTTCATCCGGAGTTAGCGTTGAACCGTGTAACGCGGTGTGTTTACGGGGGGCAAGGGAAGCCTCGCGCGAGCAGAGAGGCATTCTGGGAACCGCGGCTTCCACGGTTCGCAGTGCGATGAATTATCATCCTGTGCATGTGAAATACACACAGAGTGACGTCTGTCGCACGGGGGGAGAACGCTATCGCCTAATTCCAACGCGAGTCCCGACCATGACTATATGGAGCAGCCGGTGGCCGCTATCAAGGCTGATTCGCAGAGGTGGTTCTGGGGCTGGTTCAGACACTAAGCCTGTAGACGCGGAGAAGCACCTGTGTCCCTGCTCCGCCCCCGGCCGAACCGACGACTAGATCGATGCCAGAGCTCTGTTCTCCCTTCTCCCTTTCTCCCTGGCTCCTCTCTCTCTCTCGCCTCTCTTTCTCCCCTGCCTGGCCGCTGTCTCCTCGTTCTCTCTCCATCTCTTCGCAATATCTCTCTGCGCATCTCCGCGGCGGGGTTCTCACGGCAAACAATGCACCGCGCGACGCCCTCGAAAACATCCACTTCTCTTGTCGCGGACGAGCCAGAGCCGCGTCGCTTTCGAAATTTATTTCCCGCAAAAGCTCCCGATGCATCGAATACCTCGGGGATGGACCTATCCGCCGACGCTCCGCCGACCACCGTAGGACACTTCGTGCCTCGAAACTTGTTCACCTGCGCGCTCGCCCTGGGCCTCTCCGATCGGGGACACACGATTAATGCAACACTCGCGCGAAAATAACGGAGGTGTTTTATCATTTGAATTCAGCTGCTCTAGCTGACGTTGAAGGGAAGGGAGAGACAGTGATGTGGGGTGTAACAGTGACTGGAATGGAGATTAGGGGCATAACACGGGTCTCCTAACCCGGTTTTAATTCGACATCCACTCTATTGACGGGGAATTACTCGCGTGAAAGGATAGCTGGAATCGTGATCGCGCAATGTATTTATCCAACGTCATCCAGCGACTTGGTCGAATGGAGTTTGATTGGCCGTTTGCCATAACCATCGCGTAGTTGGCTGGCTGAACGTTGCGTCTGGCCCTCGATGTCTGCGTCCCTACGCCGTATCCATTCTCCTCCGTTCCTCCATTTTCTCCCTGTTCCGTTCTAACGCGCACGCACGTGCGTGACACGGCCGCTAGGAAATTTCGCGTTGCAAAAACAGAAATGCAAATGAAGCCGATGGCTGCGCTGTTACCTGGCCCTTATCAGGCCGGCGCAATAAGCCGGAACATTAAATCGTGATAAGGCCGGCGTCAAATTAAAACGCGGGGCCGCTAACTCGCGCCTTTCCATCGACTTAGCTGTCCTTTACGGTGGCGAAATGTTTGAAATATTCATAGCAATATCGTACGGAGCTGCCCCTTGCTCCTTCCACCAATCACTGTGTAATTATCGTTGATTCTTTACGTCGTAGGTATTCCATCCCGCGATCCGAATCACGCGCAATTCTGACACAGAGTTATTATCATTCTTTGGTCCAATGTCACTGTGGGGAAATTTTGCGATTTTATGGCCTAAACCAGAAAAATGTAATTTTTGAATTTTACAAATTTAATACAATTGTCAATTGAAGAACTATCTATATCCATTTTCGTGGTCAAAACCTCAAAACTTATTTTTAATATATAAAATTCGGCACTTTTATGTTCTGATACATGAGAAACTAAATTATCCAAAAAACAGCACCTACAAAAATTATGAAATCGTTTAAAAAAGGATAAAAAGGTTTGTAATGCTTATCATGTAAACCAGTCTCGGTCACAGTTATGTCGTATGTTATACAAGACACGCTGGATCGTGTTTAAAAAATGCATATAATCACAAGACTAGCAACTATTAGCAATTAATAATTACATTTATAGAATTAAAATAATTCAACGTAAAATAGAAATGAAAATTATTGCAGGAATATTAGAGGATTTATAGGTATTTTATTGTATTGAAAATTGATTCTTATATGACAAGGTTATTTCCAATCCACTGCTTTAAAAATGGTATAAATTACGTATTAAGAACCGAAACATAATTATTTTAAGGTCAAAAAGATATCTTACGCACCACCAGGAATTGAATCCATGCCTTCAAATTATTTTCGGAGCTTTGGATAACACAATATAAGTGTTTGAAGCAACTTGAAAAATCTGGATTAATTCTTCGCGATCGGTATAACCTTACACGAACATAAACATTTGCGAGTCTACACAAACTTTCTATTAAAACATTTAACAGTAAAATTGGAGGCATTTCATGCTCATATTAGTTCTTCAATTGACATTAGCATTTATTTTATCGAATTCA
This sequence comes from Andrena minutula, assembly GCA_929113495.1. NCBI lineage: Eukaryota > Metazoa > Arthropoda > Insecta > Hymenoptera > Andrenidae > Andrena > Andrena minutula. The sequence goes on along the minus strand of OV815995.1, from coordinate 5,302,013 downwards.
AAAATTTATTTTTGTGGTATTGGCCATAAAATCGCAAAACTTCCCCACAGTGCCTCGAGCAGATAACCAAAACTGCCTGATTTTTCGCGACGCGTACCGAATGCCACAGTTTTCGCGCAGAGTGGACCGGTGCCAGGGATTCGAAGCGTATCCACGGTACAAGATCTATGGTCGAAGAACCTCCCCCGAGAGGCTGGTCTCCCTTCCCAGCCCCCTTCGATACCGTCTCCAGGCTCAGGATAAACCAGGATAAATGTCGCGGAAGTATAGTGGGCCAGCGTCAGCCGGGGACCGGAAATGGAAGCTTGTGGTCGGATGCGGATACGTATTTCGTTTGGCTCGGCGAATTTTTTTCCGACCGTTCTCGCCCTCATAACAGTTTTTGATATCCGGAGGGTAGCCCTTCCCGTCCGTCCCTCGCCTGGCATTCCTACGTCAAATCCAGCACCGTTCCACCCGCGTATTTCCTCGAGATCCGCCCCGAGTTACTCGCGAACGACACTCCGTGGCCAGGCTATTCCCCGCATTAAGTTTAAGCTTGCGCGGCAATTAACGTCGATGCTCGTCGCCCCACCCCCCTGGAAAACTGTCAGGGCGGTGGTTCTAGTTAAAGCCCATTCGGGCGCGTAGTTCGAGAGACGCTGTTGTAGTGGAGAACGTATTCCTGTGGCGTGTCCGCGACACCCACGTTCGCCCGCGGCCGAAGCGTGGCAGGCACAAAGGGTCCCCCTTTCGCGGATCAACGTCGCGAACAAAGGACCAGTTGTCCTGGCAAAAATTCGTGTCGTACGCACAAAAGTGAGACGATCCGGGGAAGCCGACAACGCCACATGACACTCCGACGCTCGGATCACGGAACAGGTGGTGCTCGAGCGACGATCACAGCGCGTCGGCGACTTCTCCTGGCCGCGTTGTCTCGCGGCAGTGCGCTTGCTTCTATGCCACCGGTGATCGATCGACCCGTTCCCGTGTCGAATTCCCTCCAGTACACGTTCTGGATACACTGGCTCGCTTCCGTAACCCGAACTCTCGGGCGATCAGTGAAAACGGAACCCACGTGGCTCTTCTACGTTGGACAAGCGTTATTGCATTGTAAACAAGCTTCGATCTTTTACATGCGCGTGGAGAAATGCAAAGGTGTTTTTTTAATGTTGATTAGAAGTTAAGAATAATTACCTACGCGTCTACAATTTTAAGAGGATCTAAGTTGCTACCGCTGACTCGTCTCGGCTTCACCGACAATACCAGTTTTCACGCGATCGTTTGCAAATAGTCGCCGAGTGGCGCGTTAATCGCGACCATCGTGCGGTCTCGATTCTCGCGAACAGCATAAAACTCTCGTTACACCTTCCCCCGCGGTAGATCGCCGACCTGTGCGGCAGCGCGAGCGGTGGATTTAGCGGGCGTTCCGTATCTTTACGACACGCGATAAACGACACAACGGCAAAGGAAGAAGTCGGAAGGGTGGCGCGATTAAAAGTCCTTCAGAGAATAGCGTGGATACACAGCTGGCGAGAGGTAATTGCGCCACGTGACTGTTCCTGTACGCTGCACCGACCAACCCTCTCCCCCCCCGCCCCCCCCCCCCCACAACCATTCCACCTTTCTCCATCACCACCACCACCACCCAGCCCGACTTCGTGCGCCTCCAACAACGTCGAACCCCCGTGTGGGTCCCACTCGGTTCCCATCCCTTCCACACCCCTCGAGGAACGAGCAACGAGCAATTTCATTACTGCTTAACGCCTGTCATAAATCTCCGCGAGCAACCCCGTGCCCCGCCTCGCCCCTCGTCCACCGTTTACACCTACCACCCGCTCCAGGCCCTCCCTTGATCCTTCTCTCTGCCTCTCCCCCTTTCATCCTCCCTCGCTCTCTTAACGTTTCCTCTTCGCGCTCTCCTCGCCACGGCTTTTCCCTCCTCATTACTCCGACGCGTTTCTACAGTTTCTTTTCTCCTCACCACGACCTTGTTGCTCCGTTCCCACTCGCAACCTCCCTCTTCCTTCGGTATGCCGTGTCCGCGTTCCACTCGCCACTCGATGTGAACGGAGAAGAAATTCGGGTTCACCGGGAGGGGGTCGAGGGAAAGGGACACGGAACGTCCATTTCTGTAGTATCGCTGTTTAAGGAGAAATAACGAGAGGGGCGGTGTATTTTCCGGCTTCCGGCGCGGCCACTTCGCTCGCTCGTGTTACTTCCAGCTCGCTCGCGACCGTAATCTTCGTTCCTGCTCGCTGAAATTGAGGGAGCCCTGGGGTGGAGCCGTCTGGGGGGATCTCGACGACGAAAAACGGCCGGAACGATGCAAACTCGCGGAGACGGAAGGAAAACGGCGAGGTCCTGATGCTCCCCGAGCGACCTCCACCCCTGGCTCTGCCTTTTGTCGCAGCTTTCTTCGCGGGCGAGATTGTCGTTAGACGCTTCATTTACGCTTGCTCGGTGAAATTCAACGGCTGAGACGCCTACGTCTCGCCGATAAATCACGGGGCGAGGTTTAAGCGCTCCTCGCGGCGGGGAACGCTCTCGCGTTTCCCTGTCCCTTTTTCATCCTTGGATCTTAACCTTCCCTTGATGCGTGGCTTGTTCGACTTCGAGAAATTCCAGTCAGTGCGCGACGAGGGAATTTTCCCTCTTTTGAAAACTGTTTCAAATCTACTTTGTAATATCTCGCGAGACAAAGTCGCCCAGGCAGCAAGGAGAATCCCGCGACGATCCCGCTGGTAGCAGCGTCTTAAAAATCTCTTTTTTCGTCGGCTCTGGAGGAGCCCCTCGGAGCGAGGATCGCGACAATTACGGGACGCCCGAGAGATTTATAGGGCACGATGGAGGGAGAAAAAGAGCGTAGAAACGCGAGAAGAGAAGCTGAGGATCGAAGCGGATGAAACTTTCGTCCCGGAGAGTCGTCCCGTGAATAAATTAGAATTCGAGTATCCGCGGTGATGTATAATGTAATGGATACCAGGGGGGGTGGGGGCGGAAAGAGAGGTGGCTATAAGAAGAGAAGAAGGCGGGAGGAAGACGACGACGTGCCGCCGGCGAAACGGACGGGCCGAGCTGATTAATTATTTTTGTTTAAACCCGAAACTAACAACCATCGCGGGCCTGGCCAGATTCTCGGAACAGAAGAAACTTCCTTCACGATATTTGATGCCTCCCCGGCCGGGACGACGACGCCTTCTGGTGATCGCTCGAACCCGCAGTCCCTGGGGCCTCCACGATCCCACGATCCGTGTCTCCGATTGGTGATGGAACGATGATGAGATTTGGAATCGAGTTCCACGCCGCTGCTTTCTGAGGACCCGATAGAGATCGTAGATTTCTACCTTTTGTTTCTTCGCTTTGCCGGGGACGCCCTCGTGCCTGCCCTTTTGGGCCCATGCGTCTTGCGAGCTGCTGGATCTTTGGAGACCGGCAAGTCGAACATTGGAAGTTTGAAAGATTATATTTATACCTACTTGAACGTCCACTTGATATAAGTGCACTAGTCACAAAGATTAATCATGGGTGATTTTATTTCTTCTGCCTCCCTTCTTTACACCTCCGATGATTATTCCAGGCCTACCTGATTTGGTTACGTAGCGCTGTGTACTACAGAGTTTTTCATTCACTTTTCTGGCTGACTCAAGTCGCCCACACCTCCTCCCGCAGTACACCTCTTTTTCTTCGACCCGCGGAGCTCGATTCTCGTTCTTTCGGTACGCGTACACGGCTATACATGCCCGACGATATTATCCCTCGGAGGGGAACAAAAGTGGCGCGTTTTTACGATCAGATGGAGGCACGGAGCACGGGCCTCTGAGAAATGATGGAGTCGCCTCGGTCGCCTTCTCCGACGCGCGGAGAAAATAAGGAGTCGAAATAAAAGGAACGGAGGGAACCGAGAGAGGACCAGGAGAAAAGGGAAGAAGAAGAAGAACGACGACCACGACGACGACGAAGGAGAAGAAGAAGATGATGAAGAAAGAGAAGAAGGAGATGGTGGAAGGGCGAGGAGGGCGAGGTGGGGTTGAGGAGAACTCGACTCGGAGATCATCTGCCGCTATAACAGGCTGCCAGCTGGCAAAAAAGTCAAACGCGAGGCTCCCTTCGCTATGCGATGCTATGTTGATGGCGTGTCGCTGCTTATTTTCAACCCGCTGCCTGCATACCTGGTTAGATCCGAGAGGGATCTCTGAAATGTTCTTGGCTCCGATCCGAAATCATATACCACTGCTTTCATCCCTCTCTCTGTCCTCCCCTGCCCTCTCTATCGCTCCGTCTCCGCTTCTTCCGTCTTCCCTCGCACGTGTCGCGTTTGTCGTCCCCGACCAGTCGCCGTTGACACCGACGACACCGCGACCCGCGTTTTCTGCTCTTTTCCGCGAGCCACTCGTTGCCCGGGCCGACAAATTTGTCTCGCGTTTCGTTTATTTGCCCGGCTGCCGCGCGCCAGTCGAATCTCTCGCTATCGGCGCGCCCCGACTCGCGTAAACCCTCACCAAAACGCTAATTATAATCCTCGATGGGCGCGATTAATCACGAGCGCCTGGTCGCGGCTCCGATTACAGCCTCGATCGCTGTATCGCGCTCCGACACCGTGTGCAAAGATTTTTTGCACAAGCTCGTCAATGGGCTGTTGCCCCTGCGAGCAACACTTTCATGCTTCGCACGTTTCGGCAGAGAACAGATATTTATCGTCACTTCTTCAAGTGCACGGACTTGCAGTCGTTCATTCCGGAGAATATTTACAACCATACGTGAGAAATACGGCGGAGATCTATCGATTGGGTATCCGCTGGATCGCAGGCCAGCGGGTGGGGAACAGGTGCCCCGGCGTAGCTGGGGTAAGCGAGCGTTTAGAATGCAAAAACGTTTCCCGCGCGTTTCACAGTGAAATTCTAACCCCTTCGGCCCGTTACACAATCTTATCGCGGCTCTGCTCGTGGCTTTCCTCCCGCCTCGTACCGAGAGGGTTCGTGGTCTTACGCTTGGAGAGGGAACGCCGAGAGAAATCGGGGGAGGAAGATAAAGAGAAAGAGAGAGAAGGTACGGCAGCCAGTCAGGCAACCCCTGGCTTGATCCACGTTGTACCCGTGGCTCGTGGGGGGGCTCAGGAAGGAGGAGGGGGGCCGTGGATGGAAAGGGGTGCGGGGCACCCCCTGGCTAGGTAGTAGAAGGGGTGTCGTGATAACGTCACGCTCTGACAGAGTGCCGCTGCTATCGCGCCGCCACACGCCGGCAGAGAAACAAAATGGAACCTCCGACCGACCGACCCTTCTCCCACTACCACCCGTTCACCCTCTACGGTTCGCCTTCCCATTTCATCCCTCTCGACGAGCCACGATTTCGACCTCTCCGACCAACTTTTCTCCGCTCGCCTCTCCTTCCACAGCCACGACCGCCGTCAGGACATCGAGAAAGGTGTACGGGCTTTATAAGACTGGGTAAGAGCCGTCGACATAGAAAAACTCGCGCGGCGGCCCGAGGAAAAGCCCGAGCGTGCGAGCCGTAAGAGCCGCGCTCGGCGTATCCACCTTTCCCAATCGTCCCGAGGCACTCGAGATTCGATTCGGGAGATTAATGATCGGGGCCGTCGAGGATCCGGGCAATCCTCTCGAGCCTTTCCTCGAGCGCCCTCGGGCGACGAGAAGACCGGGCCTCGCCGCTTCTATCGTCCTCGTGGCTCCCGGAACGAAGGGCACGAAAAGGAGATCTTGTCTTGGCCCGGTGAGCCGGGAACGCCGGTGATATACAGCCCTGCTCGATTTGATTCCCCCGATCGCCAGAAAATGATAGTCTTTCGGGAAGATGCCGTTTCATCGATCACCCCGGTCAACGAGCTTCGATACCATCCAACCGATCGATTCCCTGATTCAAGACTCGCGGCAGGTGCCGACGAAAGTGTCACTCTGCCCTGTCGTTCGTCACTGAAGTTTACGGAGCAACAGCAAGCAGGTTAACCAATAACGGACAATCGGATCGCTGCAGATAGAAACGATACTGTTGCCGTTCCAGTACCGCCGGGGTCTTTGGCACGCCTCTGTCCTCGCAGTCACAAGCGTGGAATTGTAACCGAGTCTCGACGTAACAGAGGCAACGCGCGTTCTAACGCGTTTAATCGCCCGACTACAAAGGAGCAGCGACGCAGGGGGTGACGGGATCGATATGACAAGAGCACACGTCCCGGTCAAATGCACACAAGGTCGCGCGCGTGTGCCCGCGCGCCGGAAATCCGGATCGCATCCGGCGTGCAGGTCGCGCGCCAAACGCTCGCGCTGAATATCATTTTGTTCTTTCTGGCTTGCAGCCGACGCAACGCGTGACGAGGCTCGCATCAAAAGTTGCGCGATAAATGGAAAGTGGCCGATATTAATTTCGTTAATTGCAGGGCTGTTGCCGCGGGCCGCGAGAATGCAGGCTGCCCTCCTAGCGAATAACAGGTGCGCGAGCGCGCGTGAAAAGCTTGATTTTTCGAGCGTGGAAACGGTGTGTTGGCTGCGCAGACCACCGACGTCGGCAAATGGCACAGAAAGGGTGGTGAAAATAAAGAGGGTGGCTGGTAGCGAGGGTGGCGGAGGCTGTAATTAAAACAGGAATGTTAATTACTCTTTGCATTACCGAAAAGCCTGTTATTGCAGGCGGGACTGGCTGGCTCGCTGGCTGGCCTGGCGCGAGGAACGAGCGCGGGGGCGTACAGCCGCGTCACGTGGAACGTTTTAACCGAGCTTTTCTCGTTCCTTTTCGCGTCGATGATAATCGTCGCGTAACGCTCGCCCCGGCGAATTAATTGCCGCTATCGGGAATTGATCGCGAAGGGGGAGGTCTCGATGAATCGACGATAACAGGGAACACCTTATGCAATCGTAATTGGTACTCTATCGTGCCGACGATTACCAATCGGAAACGTCTTATTTTCTGTAATGATAGGATCCTAGCTGGCACTTTGTTGCGCGCGAACAGCGACGATGTGCCGTTCGCTCTTCCGTTGGGTAAATCCGGGAGACGCGGTCGGGATGGTCGAGTCGCTATATTTCAGACTCTATACGTAAGAACGTGTTAAAGTGTAGACCAATTACTTCTTTGGAAGCCAAATAGTTGAATGAATAGCGTCATTTCACTTCCTTCTATGTTTTTCTGGATTTATAGGCTATAAAATGTAAATTGAGGTTACATTTAACCTGCGTTGTCAAGCAGAGGTGAATAGAATCGAAGTTAAAATATACTTCCAAGTTTATTTTCATTTAATGTTTGGGGTAATAAGATAGTAGACATATTGAGGGACAATGCAGCCGAAGTATTTACTTATCTTAACTCTTCCTCTCAAAGCTGAGAGTTGGTCAAATTATGATTTACTTTATTATTTTTTTTATTTTTATTATTATTTTATTATTATTTTTATCTCCCGGATTTACCCAATAGCTCGAGTATAGGTGCATACCGTATCTACCCCTCGGGTCGGGAAGAGGATTTCTCGTTTTGGAATATTCGATGCTCGTTCCAGGAACCGGTAGTAAAGCGGTCCACGATGGATCGCGGCGGTGGTAATTTATGTCGACGACAGACGGCAGGTCCAGCGGCGCGCGAACCACAAATAGAGAAACTTAGTCGAAATCGACGGAATACTTTGTCGCGTCGTTAAACGGTTTCGCGTTTGAGTACAAAGAAGCCGGATGGGACGCGGCTGGCTAGGTCGGCCGGTTGGCTAAGGTCGAAGGGTCGTAAATACGGGGCCGAGTTTCGAGAGACCAAGATGATTTATAGAAACTTAAATCCCTGGGGCTCTCGTCTCACCGGGCAGCTCCCTTCCCATGGACGACGGAACGGTCCGCGTGTGTCTATCTATCTTTTCTCCATCAACGGGAGAACCGACAGAGTCCCTGCGTGGCCGTTCGGAGGCGGGTAGCAGCCGAATGAACACCGCGAGAGAGAGAGAGGAGAGTCTCTTCGGGACGCGCCACCCTTCTCCGGGAATATTTAATTACAGCCTTCGCGGAGAGCCGAGAGAGCGGGAAGAAAATAACGCGGCGGGGGCCCTTGGAATGGCTCCGTTCGAGGGCACGCTCCTCTGTGTTTACCTCGTACTTCTAATTGCTTCGGCCAGGTCCGAGTCTGCCATTACGGCTGAACGTAGATCGCGTATCTCTGTATGCAGCCCCCACGGATGCGGAGGTGCATCCGTGTATACGCGTTTATCGGCGCTCGTCGACGGACGGAACCAGAGCTCTGAGTAATAATTATCGGTGCTGGTGTTTGGACGGGGGTGAGGCTCCCCTTGGGCATTGCCGTCATCCGAACGTTTTGCGGATTCCACGAAGGACCGGGGCCAGAGTCGGTAACTTTGCTTGGTCAGAGCTAGAGCAGACGGCATGGGGTGTACTATTAGATTTTCAGGGGTGAAGGTTCACGACGCGATCCGTCTAATTCACGCTCTCACTTTCCATCGTCCTTAGACCTCCCTCGATTCGTAAGAGATCTCTGGAGGGCTCTAAAGTCCTTGCGAGTGGGATGTCCCCGCGAATAGCGAAGCGCAGTGTGTTTGATAGTACAAGCCCGATACCTTTGCTTAAACTGTGCAGACACCTCGGTAGGTTGCGTTAACGCCGTGTTTCGCCGTGGTGTTGGTGAGGAAAAGGGGTACGGCCATGTTGGTGAGGTGGCCAATGGCGCGCGGAGCACCTGCCTCCCGTCTCTCGCGTGTTTCGCTGGACGTGTGTGCTGGCACACCGTGTGGGCGTGCGTTTGCACGCGTGTGTGCGTGCACACCTCGTGGAAATGCGCGCGTGCGTACGTACATCGGCTGTACGTACATCGCTCCACGCACTGTAAACAACATTACGCATGTATTCCTTCGTGGGTGTTTCACTCTTGCTATTTCCACCGCTTGGGACAATCGAAACTCAACTATTCTTGCTTTCCGTTAAATTTTCAATTCGTGTTCATTCCTCAGATTTAGAATAAAAAGGTCGAGTAAAAAAATGTTAATCTATGCTTTTCTCAAAGATACTAAGATCAAAGCGGAATCAGATACCTCCATTATCTCTCATGGTATCTCTTTCATCCCCGTTATCAGTTCCTCGAGTATACGTAGAAGAAAAAGGATGAACGGCGCCCGTCACCTAGCGTAATCGTACCGCTCGCATCAGCGCTCGCCATCGCGGTCTCCTTGCGCGCCTCCAATTTGTACCTCGACCGAGTCCGAGGAAAAAAGGAAGCCAAGCCCTTTAATCTGGAATTCGAGCGCGATCGATACGATCGCCAGCTCGGGGCTGGGATCGAGCCGGAGCGGGCAGACACGTCGAGGGGCCGTGACACGTGCAATTATCCGCGCGATTTCATTCGTACGCGTAGATCGGCATGCACGGAGAGACGTGTATCCTCGAGACGTTCGTCCGCCGGCCGTGTCGTCATCGCGATAATTATGCGCGCGACCCTAAGGCGATGCCGAGCCGCAGATATCGTTTACCTTCGGCACGCACAAAAGCCCCTCTACCTCCCGGCTGAATTCCACGGGGATAAAGTCGATTCGGGACGGCGGGAGAGTAACGTCTGACAAGGTCGACCTCCACGATGACAATCTTCCCCGTCTCTCGATATCGCCGCGGCGCCAATTACGGTCACCGTTCGCGGAATTTATGCACGGGCCATGCATCGCGGCGAGACGCGCCAATCCGGCTTGATTAGAAGGGCGACCGATACGCCGAAGGAAGATCGATCGGTTGTCTTTGACCCACTTTTTGTCACGGCGAATGACGTAGAGAGATGGTCGATGCGGTGGATCTTTTAACGCAGCTCGGCGTGTCTCTTACTTGTGGGGGACCTCGTCCTCAAGTCTTACGCACCGATTTTAACGAGCCCTGCTCGGTGGACGCAGAAGTAACTCGCGTTTGACCCGCGCTCGGCTTATTCTACTTGCACGGTGAGCGAGTCGAAGCTGTCTGTCTCCTTGACGTACGTACGCATCACAGTGGTCCCAAATCTCTAAAAAGCGGCAAACTCCTCAAAACGTGCTTCAGTTTAGTCAGAAATTGCTGGTCGCGGGTTTTCGGGGTCGCTGATTACGAATGTGAAGTCAAAATTGCAAAAAAAAACAAATGGTGGATCTATTATCAGTGGTATAAATGTTGTTTTTAAGTGAATTTTTGGGAAAATTGATTATTTTCCGATTTTTGACAAAAATATATAATTAGGATGTCGAATTTAATATGACAACGTTCATTTCAATATTTTTTTTATAAAATTATTTTAAAAATTGTATTATTTCCGATTCTAATGAAAAAACTCAACATTTCTGCGGTTAGTAGGTTACGTAATTCAAATATATTGTCGAAAATAATAAAAGAAAATTATTGATTATAAGTGTTGTTCGAAATAACGAACGCTGTTTTATTCACATACTAAATACACTTGGTATTTTATATTTAAATATCTTAAAAACCGCAAATTTCCGCAATTGGATATCATACTTGACATGCTACTCTGTATCAAGAAACTTGTTACAGCGTGACACTCGGTGACACTCATCTTTGTTTTCCTTCCGTTTTATTAAAACATGACTTAGATTTATGACACATTGAGAAGGAAATTACAAGGGTAAATTCATAGATATTTTACTTTGTTTCTCTCAAAACTTTATGTTTATAACACCTACTGTAATGGTAAACCGTTGCACATCTGGATCTTTTCAGACAAACTTTCTCTGACACATTAAACATGCTCCCATTTTCAAACCATTAAGGACCATGAAATTTCGTGCGCCTGACCCAAGCCTTTCCACAATCGCTTCATCTAGCACTTACACTAACAGTGGCCCATTCATCCTGTATTTTTCAACAGATTCTACCCACCCTTCTCACGAATAGTCACCTATAGTCACCTCGTCCGAGTTGCAACCGGAGTTTTTAAACGGGAACACCACCAAACCCGGAGAGGAGGGAGGGTGGAAAAATTATCGTTCGACCGACGTAATTTGCTCGTTGCGAGCGGACTGCGCTCCCACTCGCGCTTTTAAATCATCCCCTGTATATTGGGAATAATTTCGCGCGTTCCGGTTATACCTTAACGACGCGGCAGATTTATCGTAATTACCGACGATTAATTGTTCCAAAATAGACACGATTCTTCCCCCTGCTCGCGCAGTTGCTTCCTATTTCGAGCCGCGGTTATCGCGATTACATAACCATTAAGCGGCCCGCGCGTGTTCGTGCCGGTGGTACGGACGCGCGAGCGCGCAACGCGCCCCAACACCTTGCCGTAATTTTCGTGAACGCTCGCCGGTATACAAATAACGCCGAGGATCGCAGCCTCGCCGGGAATGGCCTCGGTAAATCGTTTTCGAGGGGCAGCGGGGAGGGTTGGACGGTGGAATGATAGAGAAAAGGGAACCGGAGAGAAACAATAAGAAGGAGAGTCGGCCAAGCCAGTCGGCCAGCCAGCCCGAGAGGGTACCAGTTAAAATCTTCATTGCGGTCGGCCATTCTTCTCTCGGAGGCCTCGTTTCTCGTCTCCACCTGGTGGTTTCACGCGTCCCTTTTCTCTTCCTCTTTCGCGCTCGCCGCCCTCGCCCCGTCCGTCCTCCCTCCTTCGCTTCGGTCCTCCTCGATCATTCGACCGATACGACCTAAGGGCAACGATGCGTGTACGCGAAGGTCGGAACCTTGCCGGGGTACTCGTCGAGTCCGATCGGAGCCGAGGCTTCGACGCGGCCGGGCATCATCATGGATTTCCCACGGGGACGATGATTGCACGTTGGCGAAAACCTTGCGCGCGGCCACCTTTTATTCCTCGCCTTCGATGCGTGCCCCCCGGCCATTCTCTCTTCTCTCGCGTCCTTCGGTATCGCGTCTTCGGGGGGCCCGGGGATACGAATGGTAGTGTTTTCGGGGATTGGGTTGCAAACACTCGGACCACGAAAGCGACTTTCACAATTCAGGCACAGGTACTACGGTGAACGCGTTAAACGAGGAAGTACAAAATTCTTAACCTCGCAGATCTCGCATAAGTAATCGACTTTATTAATTCAGCGAACGGCTGGCATGTAATATGACAAATAACAGTATGAAATATTCTAATGGCTTTCGCTCCATATACTAGGTTAGACTTTGCTTATCGTAAAATCGCGGCACGGGTCGCAGGGAACGGTAGGTAAAGAGCTGCTTGCTCGTTAACGGTCCCGGGAGGAAACGAGCCGATCGTAGGACGTTGGCTATTAAAAATTAATAAGAGGGACGAGGGACAAGGATCGATTCGATTGCTCTAGCGTAATTGGGCCCGGGCAGCTTCTCGTAAAATCGTCAGAGCGGATGGAAAACTCCAGCGGCCAAAAGAGCCGACAGGCCGCGAAACTCGGCCGTGCGGCGCGCTTCTCCTGCCGCGCGTTAGCGACCACCATAATAATTCCCCCGTGATTTTTATTTGGTCCCGTTTCATTGCACGGGATGGCCTATGGGCAGCCAGTACGGTCTGTTATTAGCGTCTGGTGCTCGGCGTTATTGCCGCTCGGCTATACGCGGCTCTCGTCTTCCCTCCTGCTTCCACTCTCGCGTTCTCCACAGCGCTCCCTCCCCTGCTCTCTCACTCTCTCTCTCTCATCGCCGTTCCTCTCGTTCTCCAACGACGGAATGGTGGTGCAGAAGGTACGGGAAGAAGAGGGATTGGTCGGATGGGAATCCTTCTGCTGGAATCGACGCCATATTGGACGTCTATAGGGATACTCGAAGACCTTGCTGGGAAGCACTCCGTTCTGCTCCGTGAAAACTCTGCCGGCGAAATCGTTACTCGTCAATCGTCGAACGCCGGTTTCTAAGGCGCCGGCATCTCCCCCTTGACGTTCCGCTTTCTAATTACGCTCATCGGATTTGTATAGTGTACTCACGGGGCCCTCGTTGTTCTGTATCGAGCCAAGATCGCAGCTGCTTTGCCAGCAATTTACGAGCGACGAAAGGAGAAATATGGATCATAAAAGGAAGCGTCCGTGGTATGCGCTGCGCGAGTTCGTCGGTCAGATCGAATCCGGGCAGTGGCGCGCGGGCCAAAAAGGAGATCGACTCGCCGATCGAGCGCAAAGAGCGCGCTGAGTCGTTTGGTAGCTACCGCGTTCCCGCTACGAAAGACATCAGGTTTGTTTTACGGCGCAGTTAAATACGATTTAGGTTTTAATTAAACCTAACTCGGAGCGAGCGAGGGGGCGGATCCGGCGGACTCGGCCATACGAGACTGCCGGCGATAAAATATATACGTAGGTATACACGAGAACGTTCCCGGTACCCGTCCCTCTGTTTCTGTCTTTTTCTCTTTCATCGATTAAAAAAAAAATAAAAGGAGGAACGAGAGGAGGGAAGGAAACGAAAGGGAGAAAAAAAAAGAGAGCCCTCTGCCGTGCCGGTAAACAGGCAGGAAAGCTCGTAAAGACGGTTTACTGCCGGCGCTGGCCACCCTGTGAGAGCTTCCATCGCTTAGTTCGGCTCCATGCGATCGTGCCCGCCGCGCCGATAAGCGGTCGTATCTAGTGATCGATGTCGTGGCGTCGAACCATCATCGTAATTTGCTGCGCCGCAGAATCCGGCCCAGCTATCGCGTGATCCCTATAAAGAACTGAAATTACGATATAAGAGAAAAAACGTACGAGATCCTCGAGGCTATCGTGAGCCTGGAGGTGCTCCGTTGCGGTTAGATCTGTTGGAAGCTGCTCTCGCGTCCGGCTGACCATCAACCGAAGAAACTATCGACAGAATTACCCGCCTGATCGGGCGCGAGGGTTTCGCAGTTGGCGATCGGATCGTGGCGAAAGTCCTCCGAGCGGTCGTAGTTTAAAATTATATCTCCGGGCGAAACAAACGGTCTGGGGGGTTCGGGAGGGTGCGGGTGACGAGGGTGGTTAGTCCGAGGCGCGAGGTGACCGCAGCCACGGCGCAGGGTTTGGCGTAAATGCACGCGTATGACGTGTGCGGATAATTGCAGTAGTTGCAGCCACGACCGTGCAGCCGTGGTGGCGACGGCGCTGGCTGGCTGGTCGGGTCGGTTGGGGTTGCTGTGGCAAAGGGTGTCACCGGTCTACCCCTCGGCCACCCCTCCACCCCCGTCCCCATCCCACTCGGCACCACTAATCAAATTCAAATGCATATACCTAACAACCGCTGCACACAGTCGTGCCGTTGATGAAATTATGGTCGACTGCACTCTGCACACCGGCGCGATGCGGCGCGGCGCGGCTGCCAGCGTCTCACTCGGTGTTCCGCGCAACCGATCCTGCGAAAGATCTCCGCGGACGTGGCTCCGTGGATCGTTCGAGTTCTCTCAGCAACTTCAAAGGCAAAATAGCGTGGATTTCGTAATTTTCAGGGACAGTCCGCTTGGGCTCCGAGCTTATGAATTACACGATGCGTATGCTGCGACGATAAAAGGCGCTCGTGAAAAGAGTCCGTTTCATTCGCGGGTAATCGACAGAGGAGAACGCGTCCGAGGCGGAGGGACGAGCGAGAGAGGGAACGGGACAGGGAACAGGAGGGAAGTGCATCGTCGGCGATATCCTACCCGTCCGTGGTCCTGCATGGCAGTGCACGGTGCAGTGATGCACATAATGGGCGGGATGTGCACTTGCCGCAGGAGCCAATTATTCGATACGGCGGTCGGTCGCTATACGTGCCGCCGCTATCTCTTGCACGCATCGCGTATAGGCCTCTGGCTAACTCCTTCCTTTCCAGACCGATTTCGCCCCCTCGCATCCCCCTTTGTCCCGTCCGCGGTTCGTTGCGTTCCCCTTATTGACAACGGCGCGGCGAAGACAAAATGGGGATGGAAGGAATGATCGATCGCGGCCGCGAAATTTCAGAAACGCGTTCTTGGTCCCTTGGAGGACAGTTAAAAATGTCGCGCCGGCGAAGTTAATTGAAGCCAACGACGCGTATGGAGATCCGGAGGGTTGGACGCGTTTCTCAGGGAAGCGTACCTACGATAATTCAGCCTGACCGCGGAGGCAACGTTAATGGATATGGGAACTCGCGGTACGTGCGAATCCCGAGCCGTCGGGCCAGAAGAAATGCAGCCTGATGCCCGATCGACGGGGACGAGGTGCCATTACAATACCAAATGGCCATTCTCCCTCTCTTACAACCTCCCTGCCTGCCTCTCTCCTTCTCTCGTCTCCTTTTTCCGTGGCGGTGGACGCGCCGCGACGACGTCTCGCCGCGGGGGCAACAATGGCGAAACCCCTTCAATTGTATTGAAATCCCGGCGAACAAATGTGCGGCCAAATTCGTCAATAAATCTACAAGTCAACCAGGCCGCCGACGCCCCTGCTCCTCCTCCCCCTGGCCGGGCTTTCGAGAGCATCTTTCTACACCCTCTGGCGCGTCTCCCGGGCTCAGACAGCCGCGCGTATATATTCATGTCCGCGCGTATGCATATACACCTAGCCGCGCGTGCACGCGGGCTTGACGTATACACGGACGTGCTCAGGTGTACGGCCGGGAATAAGGAACACGCATTAAAATGCAGCCGCGTCTCTTTCGTGGCTGCGCATCCCCTCCACGGGGGTTTCTCACGCGAGCAGGGCGGCGACGATAAGCGCCATTTTGGTTGACGTCGATGCGCCAATTCTTATCCTAGCATCTGCTGCACCCCGGGCGCATGCATTATGCATCCTCTTCGCGGCTCGGGCCGCTGCATCTTTCAGTCTCGACACGTCCGTCCCGGGGATTATGAATACTCTGCTGCGTGAACGAATTAATTAAGGCGTGGGGTGAATCAGTCGCTCTACTCTCTCTCTTTCGACTGCGGCGGGTCCGACGACCGCCAGAAGAACGTTTAAAGTTAGCAGAACCGATCCTCGAGGAAGCTGGGAGAGTGCTCTGAAACGATAAACGGCTTACAGATCTTCGAGGGTCAACGAAAAACCGTCGGGCTGGCAGTCTGGTCTCATGAGTCACGTTCAGCCACTTAACGTAACAAGTTCGATACGTCCCGTGTGCCCGGCGATCTCTTCCCATCGGTTTATAAGCGGTCCATATCCACGAAAAAGTGGCGGCGATGCGCCCTGCAGGGACACGCGCGCCGCGGGCCACACGGTTCCCGCGGGATCCTGCGCTCGATCGTTTCCTAAGTGCTCCTTATGCAACTTTGATGACGCTCCGCCGATTCCTGCCACCGTTCTGGCGCCTCTCCGCATCTATGAAACCGTATAAACGCGACTGCGTGTATCCGTCCACTGGACCCCATTCCGTTCTTTCCCTTTCTCCACGGTTTCAGACGTTCGCTGTGCATTGGTCGAGTGTAAAAGTTTTGCCACCCGAGGGAATGGAAAAATTGAATTTTCTCAGTCCATTTATATTATAGGAGTGGTTTCTTCTCATTGATTCATTGATCGCGATGCCTGTTGTTGTCTCATGGGAAATGTCTATTATTTGGTATTCTAGCTTCGTCATTACGGTTAAGAATCTTTTGCTTTTAAAATTTACGTTAATGTATCGTTTCAAATCGATTTTAACACCTGTCACAGAACTACTTTGCATAAAGTAAAAAGTTAATCCAAAGTTCTCGGTACGTATGTATTAGGGTGGTCCTTATTTTTCAACTTTAAAATATATATTGTTTGACCCCCTTTAAAGCTTCTATTTGAAAAAAAATCACCGTGTCGTTATAACTTTGACATTATTACGTAAAAAACAAATTGCAATTGGGATTCATTAGAATAAACACTTTTTTTAAATAATAGTACATATCCAATTTGTTTAATACAAGGAAAAATACAAAAAAATAATGATATAAAATATGATCCGTTTTTACGATTTTACAAAACCGGGTACCATACTAAATACTGACCCTAGCACCTATAACAACCAAACTCATCCAATTCTTCAGTCCCCTAACCAGTTAGAACAAGTTGTAAGAGAAGAAACAAATTTCTATAAATTTATATCAAAATAGTAGTATTTCATTGTCATTGGGCGACTTTTAATCCTTAATATATTTTAACAAAATTTTAGACGATATTCTTTTAAACTATTTGTAAGCTTCCGAGAGGGTCAGAAGAAATTTTTAAAAAATTTAATTTTTTACCACACATATAAGGACCACCCTACTATGTATGTAGATAAGCTCGACAATAAAATCCGTCCCCGATTCGAATTCCCTACTCCCAGCCAAAAATGATCGGCCAAACACCAGCGGCATTCCGCAGAGTCGGTCAAAAGTTTCGCGTTGGGCGAGCACCCACACGTCGTGTATCTATTCGCGGCATTTCCAATCATTGTAAAACCCCGACAGAAACGTCGGCCCATAAACCGATCGGGGAAACGATACGGGGTCGGTGCGTGGTTATAGAGGAGGAAGAAGGAGGTCGTGCGTGGATATAGGTATGCATAATGTAGAACGTAAGAGAAGGCCGAGCGCGGTTCAGCGGTATAGGCATGTCCTGGGCGCGGAATGCGCGCGTCAGATCGTAATGGACGCGATGCGTTATCTGAAAATGGTTTTACAAGGGCGACGCATCGCCCCCGGCCTCCATAAACTTAGCATAGAGTAACTCGTTTCCCCGGTAGCGAGCTGCGAAAGGGAGGCGAAACGGCAGAAGGAAGAGGTCCCGTCGCGGGGGTAGCGAAATCTCCGAATATAATCTTCCACTCTTCCCACGATCTCCTCCCTTACCGCCACGCGATCCCGCGTTCCCTCTTTCACGGCTCCACGATCGGTCCTCGAGGACACGCAGCGGCTCTCGAGACGCTCGTACGATCCCGCGAAATTGGTTTCGTCGACGAATATGTAATTCTAAAACATCGCTGGAGCGAGTAGGTACTGGTGCGTGTAGCAGTCACTCGCCTCGCGCATTTCTCTAAACAGAACGTTATATTAAACAAGAATCTTAAGCGCGTAGGTAGAAGAAGCAGGAGGTGTAGTTATCAGGAAAGTTTTACGATCACGGAAACGCAGTAGGGCGTAATCACGGGAGATCGCGGCGAGCGATTGTCAATCGGTGGCGTGGTTCCCGCGATAAGGGAGCGTTTACACGCGCGAGTCCGCGGGGCGTCTCTAGAAAAAAAAGAGAATCTCCATGCGAGAGCATGGCTGGTGTACCTGTTTCTCGGAGGATATTAACGAACCGTACGTGTACTCGCAGCGATCGCGAAAAGGGCCAGGAGAGCTCAGCACGCCTCCGAATCCCTCCGCCTTCTCTTTTTGCTGAATTCGACCGGAGGCATCGTCGATCGATATCGTTGCCCGTTCTACCCCCGCGGATCCCTCTCCCTCTTTGTCTCAGATCTTAATTTACGGCTGGTTTATCGACTCGCAGAAGGATCACCGAATCCCCGTCGCCCGGGACCGGGGCTCGATCTCTGTCACCGAGACCTATCGGCGTCCGGTAATTATCTTCGTTTTGCAGCAGCGAGCTCGACGGATTCGCTTTTAATACGAGCCCGCGTCACTCATCCGCGTGTGGTCCACCACTCGGTGACCCGCACGGGCTTCCACCAGCCTCACGTTTCTCCTTTCGCTTATCAGTCGAACGATAAAGCCGACCGTTTCGAAACCAGTTATCCAACCGAGTAGCCGTGCTTTCGAGCCCACTCTGCCGATCCGTGGGATTTTCTGATGTACTTACCTGGCCACTTGGTTGTGACATCGCGCGAGCTTGTTGACGATCAAACCCTCCGCTATTTAGTCTTTACACAATACTGCTCTTTATTGTCTCTGTTTCAATGGGGACAATGTTATTCTCTTAGAAACCCGTACTATCGCTATAAACTCTTGAACCTCAAGTGTTTTTCACAATGCTTCATGCGTACAATGTGAAATCTACTTCCGCGGTCGAGCAAGTTTAAAAAGATACTCTCAAATGGATCTACTTAGATCGTCACGAGAATAGGCGGCATACCCTCGAGCACTTGACAGAAACCGATGAACGGAAAGGATCGTCACACCTGTCCCCTTTTGTCCCGGCGGAAGTCACCGTCGAAGTGTCAATTTAACGATAATTTCGTTAGATTTTGTTCGGCCAAGCCCGGATCATCCTCAGTTTGGCGTTCGACGGAACTTTCACGGACGTATATTCATTTTCCGCGGGGGAGGTGGTCGGGGCCCCGACGTTATCGCCCGGACACGAACTGGTTCGTAAAAGCACGACGTGTTTCGTGTCCTCCGTTTCCTTCGTTCTCCGCTTCCTGCGTATGAATAAGCCGGGGTTACACCCTCCGGCTGCCGTGAGAGAGACACCCTTTTCCGAGCAGCACAAAGCTCGGCCGCTTCTCGTCGCCGGAAAACTCGTCGTGTCCTCGACGTCTCTCTCTTTTCTCCCCGTCTTCCCATCTCTCCCCCGCGATTCGTTGACTCGCATCGGGAAGTCCTCTCTGGGTTTGATTTACTAGCGGCGCTCGTTGTTCCTCCGCACGCCTACACACCACTCTCGCTCGCTCTATTTCGCGCCGCCCCTCTTGCCCCGTGTAAATATTGCAGGCGTAAGTGGAAGAGGTAAATCATAATCCTGGGTGATAACGACGTTACTCCGAAGGTTGTTGCACTTGGAGCACCTATGTGTTTCTAACGCCGTTGAAGAATTGTGTGGGGGAGGGTTGAATGTAATGTTTGAGTGTCAGATTTATCAGGAAGGCATACTATCATTCGACTTCATCCCGAATTTACCCAGAAATTTGGAAACAGACTTCCCGTGTCCCCAAATGAAAAGGACCGCGCAGCCCCCCTGTTTAATCGTTTTAATAATTTAATTACACGAGCGTCCGGTTGTCGAGCGTGCCAGGAGGTCGATATTGAAGCACGAAGTTTAATTCGCCGCCACGATTTACATCTTTCTTGTCGATACCCGGGGACCACGCCGCGAGTCCTGTACAAGAGTACGCCGAACGTATCGGCCGGCAGAAAACACCGAGTTCTGTCCTCGCGAAATTAGCATACCGGTTTATTAATTACGCCGCCTCACCCCTCCCCGCGCACTCGAGCCGACCGGGTACAAGATTTCGTTCTGAATTCTCGGTACAAGCCGAGGGATGCTCCTTTTTCCTTCTTTTCTCGCGACATAAATCTCTCTTCGCCCCTTCGTTGAAGAGCCCGGCGTCGACGTCCCCGCTTTCTTTTTCCTCCCCTTTTTTTTCCACCGCTAGTACATGTACCCGCGCGTCCGCACCTGGTTATTACGGGGTAACAAGGCTGATAGCGAGTTATTATTTGCAAGGACGATGAGCGGAGAGTACGATCGGCGCATTTAAAAAACTGAAACGTAGAGTGGAGTCGGCGGCTGGCAGTAAACGACGTATAATGACAGAAAAACACATAGTAGAGGTTCGACTCGATTTCGATTGCAATTTATACCGAGTCGAACGAGACCGAGGGGGGGTAGTAATTCAACGGGGGGTAGAGGCTCGCTTAAAAGCGGCTTAGCCACCACCCCGAATATAAGGGACTCGTCTGCGCGACCCGTTACGAGTAATCCCCTTTTCTTTCTGTTTCAGGTGAGTACCAAAACATCCAATTTCCAAACTCTCGGTCCCCGTGGGAGGGCGAGGATCGAGTTTCGCATAGAAGGGACGTAAGTATGAGCACTGGCGCGCGCGCGATCCTGATCGGCGTCGTTCGATTCTTAGAATACGGTGGAATCACCGATGCGAAAAGTAATCGGGACGCCCTCGCAAATCCCAGCTCGATCTTTCCAGCAAGGATTGCCCCGGCCCTCTGTCTCCCTCCCGTCCGCGGCGCCGCCGTTCTTTCTGTTTCCTTCTGCCCGTGAATCTCCCTATATCCGAATGCAATCTAGAACGCATTTTGCGGCCGTCCTGCAGGACGTATACATCTCCCGGCGTATTATGGAATAGAATGGAAGGAAAACGGGATGTAGAAACCGAGTGGAAAGAGTAGGCCTCCGAGGCTCATAACCCCATCAGGGTTTGTCCCAGGGGCGGCATAACACCCCCCTACCCTTCATACTTTTTCCGCCCTCCGCTTGGCCCGCGTCTCGAAACCGCCTCTTGCGGTCTCCGCCAGCGGCAACCCGAAAGTCTTCTTCCTCCACGGCGAGCCTCTTCCCGGGAAAACCGCCCGGCCCCCCGACTCGTTCGCGGGGATTGAAAAGAGGCCTTAGTTACCCACCAGAGACCCGGCCGAATGTTCGCGAATGGAATGAATTTTCGTGCCTTCCGCGGGGGTACTAACCCTTAGGAACTCGTTATTAATTTCTCGTTCGCTGGCACCGCAGGGAGCTTGACTTTTTGCGTTGCGCGTCGATCGGGGGAACATGGAAGTTCGAGGAGGATTTTCCAAATTTCTGTTCACGGTAGTGTATTGAGATCTTTGAAAAATAGGAAATTTCCTCGGTTCCACTTTCTTCCTTAGGTCGTGATACCGTGCCTAAGATAGCTAGTCGGAATTTTCGCACGGTGGCAGGAAGAAGACCGCCTAGCGGTACATAAATTTATTTAGAAAGCGTCGAGGAGACCGCCATCGATACCACTCGGTCCTAGACATCTTCTGAAGTATTCACGAGCCCCGAAGCGAAAGAAAAGGCTGCTTCGTGGTGCCGGATAAAGACGCGAACACCTCTGCTACCCCACGTAGCCTGCCCTCCCTTTCCCCGTCCTCGCCGTTTCTTGGTAAAACGAAAGACGTGCAAGACGGTCTCCTTGGGGTCGGCAAAGCCCGATAATGGAGGCCGCTAATAAATTCACCCGTTAATATAAAATAATCGTTAAATGCACTTAGGACATACTTACGGCGCCGCTGGCAACGGCGCGCGCTGTCCTCTTTTTATCGAGACCACTTCGTTCCGGCGTCTTCGATCTCTCCCTCAAGCCCCTTTGGCCAATGATGGGAACGGGGCGAAAGTTCCAGCGGCGGGGATTCGTTCGGCTCCGTCCTTCCGCGATGTTTTATCAAAAATACGTGTGTATCGGATCTGGTAAACCCTGTTTCTCAACAACGCGGTGTAGAATTTCCCTGAAATTTCCTCAAACACCCCCATCGCGGCGACACGTAGGTAACCGAGCGTCGCGGGATGAAGTTGTAACTCTGGGAGTCTATAAAGCCATTCAACTCCAGTACACGTGCAACAGTTTAAATTACGGCTACAAGGGGCTAGGATGGGACCGGTAGTCGGAGGAAAAGCTTCTCGCCAGAAAGCACGGGGCGTAATTCAACCGCAGAATTCCGCGTACCCATAAGCGAACCGTCCGACCGCTCTTTTATTTGCCTGGCTGCGCGAGTAGTTAGCCGCGGAAGCGGACACGGGCGTCTATTTCCGTTTCGGTGGCGGTTTCTGCGCCGTCGCCGTCGGGCGGACCCGCGTATCGCGTCGCCGACATGATTAGCGGTCGTGTAAACTGAAATGTTAAGACATGACGGGGCTCGACGGTGACACCGCAGTACTACCGACTCGTCGCAATGTATCAAGCCGTACACGCATCGCTGGCATTAGACGCCGACGCGTTTCGCGCCCCTGCGCCCATTACCACGCGGCTTTAGGGCACCACGCGCTCGTCTCGAACGTTTCCTGCCCCCCTTCTTTTCCGTCCTTTTCTTTTCGCCGTGAGGCATAGCTTCGACGATCTGCATCGAGTATCCCATGGCCCTTCTTCGAGAAAATGGGAATTTTACCTTCGTGCTTTGGGGTGGTTCGATAGATTCGTTCTTTTTTTTTTTTAAAGTAATATACAACGCGCTATGTTTAAGTAAATCGCGAAAGCTTCCCTGAAAGAAAGTCTGTTACAGGGACACAAAGGAGGGTGCGCATTGCATTGAATTCGTGTTTCTCTGACGCGGTAATTTCCTCTGGCGAACAGTGCGCGCTGCAAAATAGCGTCGCGCCGGTCCAGGGGCGCGGGTTCGACGCTCAAAAGGAAGCGTCGCCCCTCCGTCAAAGTTAATCCCTGCCGTGTCTCGGATCGGTCGACGACGCTTCCAGAGCCGAGAGCATAATTCAGGGATTCGTAACTTTACCCCTTTCACGTGTTCCCTACCGTCGAGGAAGCTCCGCGGGGCAAGTAATTTCCGGATATGACGGTGATATATAGGATGACTCTGGCACAGAAAGTTTTCGCGCGTGCAAAGTCCGCGCCGGGAAAAAGCGGTCTCCCTTTAATTATGATCGAGCAGGATGCCGAGCACTGTTATGGACGAGCTCAGGAACTCTTTGAAACGTCGGAGATTCAGGGAGATTTAAATGGTTTCGGTGATCATTCATGTAGTAAGATCCGGATCTGAAATGTTCGGTTGAACTGGTGAAACGAGACTTCCTATCTATGGGGTAGCTATTAACCTGTTATGCGGGGGCGCGTTCAAACAACGAGGTAGCTTGTCTTCGATGCAAGAAAATCGATACGGGTGAATGCAGTAGGGATACCTATAGGGTAAACTTGGGTAAATTCGTGATAGTTTTAGAATTTGTCTAATAACTGCTAATATTTACATATTCTGAGAGTGAGTCTAGGATATAATGATAGGTCAGACACCAGAGAAACAAATTATAGTTTAACAGAAATTTATTAAGTATATTTAATTGAAAATATACAAACTTAATTTGTCGTGACATACTCTGGTTACTCTGTGATAGTATTCGCTGGCTATATATGTTCACCAGCTACTTGTTTATATTATTTTATATTATTTTATATAATTTTACATTATTTTAACTGATTTTATATTATTTTACATTATTTTAAATTGTTTTACATTATTTTATATTATTTCCTGTTATTTTTTATTATTGTTATTTTGTGCATAATCAATCGTTTAATAAATTGTGTCAGACAATTTCTAGGTAGTTACAGATAAATGAAAAAGTATCACGGAGTAACCTGTACCACGAACTTACCCCAGTTTACCCTATTTCTCAACCATTCACACTGCGTATTCGGTCCCACGTGCCGCGGAAAAAATCCCGCCCGTGCACGACACCCGCGTCGCGGAATCGAGAGCTCTTAATTAGCC
The DNA here is from genome assembly GCA_929113495.1 of Andrena minutula. NCBI lineage: Eukaryota > Metazoa > Arthropoda > Insecta > Hymenoptera > Andrenidae > Andrena > Andrena minutula. The sequence goes on along the minus strand of OV815995.1, from coordinate 5,278,112 downwards.
ACGGGGATACATACACCGAGGAGAGGCCCTCGTCGCGGCCGCTCATTATTCGCGGGTAATCAAACGGAACAAGTGGTGCCCCGGTAATATACCGAAGGTCCACGAGCAGAAGGGGGCGCAGAGGCAAGCTAAACGGCGGGACAGGGAGTGGAAGAGCGAGAGAAAACCGCGTACAAGCCGGACAGGGACAGAGGGGGTGGGAAAGGGACGAGGAGGAGAGAGCGAGAGAGGCTCGATTCGCGCCTCATTGCCGTCTAAGCGAGAGCCATATCTCTTTGTGGAAACACGAGCCCATGCATCTCCCGCCTTCACCCTGTTCATCTTCCGCGATCTCCTGGAAGGGCCCCTCTAACGAACTCGACGTCCACTTAGGGGCCCTGAAAGGAGCCTCGTAACGAGCACCCCACCCCCGCGGGACCCAAGCTCTTGGCGGCCTGTGACTCGCGCCTTTAGGGCCGCGTCGCGATCGCTGCGACGCGCGTATGCGCCACGCTCTGCCGAGCTGACCCAATATTTTAATAAAGCGCTCGGCCACCACCCGTAACTAACCGACTAACCTGCGGTGAACCAGCAGGGTGATCGCGCCAGAAGCAACGGAGAGGGCGAAAGAGGAGGAAAGAGAGCGATGGAGAGGGAAAGAGAGCGGGGAGAGAACCCGCGCAGCGCGGCGCATCGTGATGTACGGGCAATCAGCCGCATTAATGCACCGCGTGCGCGCTCCACGCTCCTATAAACCATATTTATAACACTTCGTACCGCAATATATCCCGAAGCGTTGCGCGGGGTGGTCGCCGCGGAGGGACGAAGAGGGGGAGCGACCAAGGGGGAGAGACGCGGTTGAATGTTGACCGATCGACGGGGTGCGCTGATTACGCGAAAAGTCCCAGGGATCGCTACAAGGTAGATTCTGCCTGGCCGATTATCGATGAGCGGAGGACGACTCGCGGCGCGGTTGGCGCGCATTCGTTAGCGCAGACTTGTTCCGTCGTTTAAAAGTAATGAAATATTAGCGAGTAATGCGCGGCTCGGCCTTACGCCGCCTTCCAGCATATTTATGAAGCGGTTATCGCGGCCACGGATCGACCCGAACCGTACGAACCGCCCGTCTGGCATTGAATTCAGTTTCTATATCACGCGCCGATCCAATTACACCGTTGGTAGCCCCCGCTGAAAGGGGCTTCCATTCGCGATGCACGGGATACTCGAGCGCTCTAGCCGCGGAAAAATAACGCAGCCCCCTCCCGAACCTCTGACTAGCACTGCCACCAAGCACCACTATCGCGTGCATCGATAATATCGAGTAGTATGCTGCCTCGCTGTTTCACCCGCAACGCGATCGTATTGCTCGTTGGAAGAGGAGAAGGGGTGTTAAACCAAACGGGGGTCCTGAGTCTTCCAACGATCGGAGAAATATTGCAAATGTAACCCCCCAGAAACTTTCGCACTATCTTTTCAACCCTCCACTTCACAACCCCCTCGGTTCTAACTTCTTCACTTTTTATGTCCGACGAAACTCAAAGCGATCCAAAGAAATCTACATGGCGAACGCTTACGTAACCGGCACCAAACCAATTCAAATCCCGATGATGATTAGAATATTTACTCTAACTGACTCGGCCGTCGCCCGATTACAATGGGACCATGGGGTGACTATCGTTACAGATACCGCTAATCAGAGCGAATCATGCCGTATCGCGGTCTCGCACTACATCATGCTCGCGGGTACGCGGAGGGAATGACGGGGAGGGGGGTGGTTGTCGGGAGGGTTGACGACTGTGGAACGACCGGCGGAGGTGGTGGATTTCGCGTTACGGCCGAGCCATTATTATTCATATATTCCGTATCACGTCTGTTCGTACAAACCTACAGCGAGCGTCCGCGAGCCATAACAGCTCGTCGTGCCACCCCCCCTCCCGTAAATAGCCTCAGGTATATGTGTATCTACATAGCAACCACTTTGCGTCCTCCTGCGAGATCGCGCGTTCCGCTCGCGGTCTTGTATACCCTGTCGGGGGTTGTTTCCTCGAGCCAGGCAATGCGGAAATCGCGGCGAATTTTCCATTTGCATTTGTATCAGCAGCCGACTCATAAAAAGCTCGGCGTTTCGTCGAGGGGTAGGTGGAGATACGTAGTTACAGGAATCAGGTCTTTGAAGCTCGATTAAAAGTGAATCTGAAACTGAATAATTCGTGAACTTTGTAACAAGCGGAATCGAATTACGATCCCAGTTCAGCTGCTTGCCTATTCAGTCCTCCGCTCTCGCCTTTGGCTTGTCACGCGTGTCGCCATGCCAGGCCCTGGTGTCGCAACCGCGGCGCAGCGTATTCGCACGGCGTACGTGCACGAGTGCAGCGAGAGGTCGAGTGTGCAGTTCAGGATGCAGGAGGAGGCCGTGCCCAGCGGTAATTGCCGTAGAGACTGGCCAGAGCCGCGATTTGCCGGACTCCAGACCGCCCGCACGACTCACCTTCTTCTCTTTTCACCCGCGTTATTCTCTTCCTCTCTCGCTCCACCCTTTCGCTCGTCCCTCTCTCTCCTCCTCCTCCCTCTCTGCCACAGTATAGTTACTAATTACAGATCCCTGGCCCGATCTCGATGGACGGCTGTCCAACTACCAAAATTGAGCTTCGCGCGCAACGCTTCCTTCGACCAGCCGTCCCCTCGCCTCGCCTCCAGCGCTTAAGTGTTGGTTTTACCGTGCTTCGAGCGCGATTACTTCGATCCTCGGTGATATAATTATTAATTGCAGATTGCTGGTTCCGTCTCGATAGGCGGTTCCTCGTCCCTTGGAGCTTACTACGTTTAAAGACGATTGCGATGACTCGAAGCTCTTTCCGTTGACCTTCGATGGTGTGACTATTAATTACGAATTACTGGTTCCGTTTCTACTGTTGATTCGTCTCTTCTTCCTCTTCCTTGAGTACTTGGTGAGATTTTCTTACACGCAAGAACAGTTTCGATGATTCCAAGCTCCCCTGTTTCGCGATAGTTTGTTTCGAAGGAACGTTTCGCTAACGAACACCTGCTCCCAGCGAATTTCTTCATCCAGCTGCGCGTCTATAAATCGAGGTAGACGACCTGTGTCTTAGATTACCTACGTATAGAAGCCCTCACCATTTCGTGACTCAACCAAATCACCGCTACAGTAGATACGATTGCATATATTGCATATACCGCGGCACACCCTCCATAAAACGCGCGAGCAATTTTATTAAATTCCTCTGTCTACCTGCACGAGGTAATTAGTACACTGTCTGTCAGGAAATGAAAGAGAAGTCTCTCTCTACTCTGTACCGCGCGCGGTTTTTAATTATCCGCGTAAAGCGACGTACTTTACGCCGCCAATGATTCCACTGCTTCGAACGCATTAATGGCCTCGCGAGTTCCATCCGCTGAATTTACAACCCGTCAAAATGTAATTTACGATCATTTCCCCGTCATTTCCTGGAGCCCGTACTCTCCTCCGCGGGCCGAGGAGCCCGGCGCTTCGGAAACTAACCTGCTCCGCGGCCAGGCTGGTCGGCCCCGAGCTTTCCTAGGAACGTTCTCACGCGGTGGCCGCTCGTAAGTTACGCGACTCGAATCCGATCTTCATCAACGCGAGACGCCCGCTCCCACCAGGGGTGGCGGGTACGCGCGTAAAACGTCCGCGGAGCCATGCAAATTTCTGCGTGGGGGTCTTTGTTGGCCGGAGGATACGTGTTAGGTGGATACCCTTCTTTCCGGCCCCGCAGCCAGATAAATAATGGTAACGCGACTCCGCGCGATTCTGTCTACCTTGCGTCCGTCTTGTTTGCATAACCGGCCATATTGGTGTGGGCTGTTGCCGTGGTGGCAAGCTCGACGGAATCAAAGCTCTCGTTGCCTCGATTCACCTCCGGTACTCCCTTTCTTGTCGTCTGCGCTGTAATCGAGCAGTGGCGTTTTTATTCTGCTGCTCCAGGCGACCGCCGTGCGAGTGACTTGTCCCGCGAGTAATTCACACATGCGGGCTAGATCTTCCGGTCTAGAGCCCCAAAAAACCGGTGATCTTTAGGAATTAATTAAAGGAAAACTATTATATATAATTTAATGGGACTAGTTGCATTGTACTAGGGATGTCTTAGATTATAGAAATATATTTTTTGTTTTATAATTAATAATTGTAGACGGCACTGGGGAGTCGTTAAAGTGAAGGTGTCAAAAAATTCATCCAAATCTGCGGAACCTGTATCTTTAAAAGTTGTTATCAGATTCGACTGAAACTTTTTTATTTTAAGAATATACTTCTGGCTACGGGGAAACCAGAAAAAATTATAAAAATGACATTTTTGGAAAATAACGACACTTGAAGTTTGAAATCACTTTGTCCCTATATTTTTCATCCTGTCAACGCCTTTGAAAATTATAAATTTTCAATTTTTGTAATTTTTCTGGTATTCGATCAGATTGTTAATACAGATGCAAGTGACTTCTCTCAGAGAAAAATTCCCCGGTGCCTGAAACCGAAAATCGTATGCAGCGATTATTGGCTTATAAATACCTTCAGGGACCACGCGAGGCCATTTTAAGTGGGGTGTTGTCGGTGTTTATGACCGCGACGCGGTAAACCGCCGAGAGGTTGGTGCCTGTATCGCGATCAGGGGAAAGCATCATCTGTCAATAACCAGGCCGATAAAAAATGAGAGAAAGTGCAAGGGAGAGGTAGGGCGAGCGTGCGAGCGAGGACAGGGCGCGTTATGGGTGGTCACAGGCTCGCTGAATTTTACCGAATCGCGTGCACACTCTTCTGCCGATTGGCCGACCATCACGCACCGTTCGGCGAGCCTGTGGAACCGTGCATGTACACGTGCACGCATTACAGATTCTCGTGGAAACTTGTTCTACGATCTGGTGGACTAGCGCGGAGGGTAGTGCACCGAGTGATAGCAGGAAAATTCATGCATTACGCGTGACGTCACCACAGGCCGCAGCCATAAAACAGCCCGCGGATTATCGAATGGGGCTTCGCATTAAAATATCCGGCTGTCAATCTACGCCCGCGGTTACCGGCCTGTGTCGTCCTATTCTTCGCCCTAGGGCAATGCAATTTAGAAATTTTTCATCTATGCATCGCGCTCTTCCGTTAAAGAAAACAAATGCGCGATTAGGTCACTTCTGTTTCTCTTAAACGTGTCACCTTATATTGAGAAATATTAGCGACTGAAGGCAACCTGTTCCGGCGACGGTGTCGAATAAAACTAAGACTTTAATGTTTCGAAATTACCCCTGACAGAATTCGTACATATAAATCCACGCAAGGGCCGCAGCTGCCCGCTGCGAACCGCATAGCCGGCCCCGGTCATCGAAATAACACTGATCCAATACCCGCGACGCACGAAAAACCGCGTGGGAGCAAGAATCGGTCGATGGGTGCCGCGACGGTTTCTCCGGCCGTTCCACGTACGCGGCGTAACAATTCCGCTTCCCATCGGTGGGACAGGCTCCTTATTACCGGTGTCTGTGTAACGATCGCTTTTTCCAGCCTGCGTTTTTGCTTTCTTAAATCCCGTGCTCGACGCCCACCTTCCTCCCCCAGCCACGGTTTCTTCGTGCTGGATACGATCGCTTCTTCCCGAGCTAACGATTCCCAGCCAGCATACCGGTAGTAGATATATAACCGCTGCCTCTCGTGGAACCATCCCTCCCTCCCTCCTCCACCCCGAGGGCAATTCCACCCGATGATAATTAAACCATCGTCCTCGCCGTGTATCGTTGCCACGGATATTTAACGGGTACAAAAGCTCGCGCGTATCCGCCTCGACGATCGGCTGAAAGAGAGACTTCAAAGCTCGCTGGAGCCTCTGAACGCGCGCGCAAAAACCGCCGGGGAGCGATCCTCGCGGCGTGGCCTGAAAGCCGGGATCAGTACATAAACAACACTCCCGAGTGGCATAGCGGGACGCGCTAATGACCGGGATATTAAATAACGATAATGACGCCGTCAACGGGGGCGGTTTTTTGCCTCGGTTTGTCGCCCACGATGACGACGGGGGCCAGGATGCGATCATCGGGACGACGGGCACGCGAAATTTTGCAAATTCAACACGCTCGCTACTTTTCCTCGCAGCAGGGGACACGAGATACTCGTAGCAGTAAATAGAGCGCTGTTTTATGCGCAGCTCTTTATTTATCATCCCTTCTTTTTAATAGAGCCGTGAATGATCGAAAGTAATTTACTTCGTACGTGACACAATTTTTAGCAGCGCAAGGCCACTTCGATTTCGTGAGATGATACTTGCCGGTTTTCATCGAGTAGTCTTGTATTTGCTGTAAAGATGAATTCAATGATGTCCATCCAAACAAATCGATTCTGTTGCAACAGGAAACACCACACGACACGCAAGATTGCCTCGTTCCTCTGTGACCAAAACCAGCCACGATAATCGAATATGGTCTCGGTTTATTTTTAGCAATTATTCCGGCGTTCGCCGATAAGACAAGATGATCGATCGATCCGAGCGCAGCGTCCGCGCGTCAGCCTCTCGGACGACGATAATCATTACTCGCGGGCGCATCTCGCGTTGCTCTAAGGACGTTTGAGTTATGGATCGCGGGTAATTAAGCCATCTTCTGGACGACGCGGACATGGTGTTGCAGCTTTCATATCAGTATCGCCCTGGGCACTAGAGGATATCGCGATCAGGACGATAGTGGATCGCTGTCAAGGAAACTTGCACCTCCTTTTTCGTTATATACGCATCCTCTGGACGTTTAATAGCGCGTCGATCGCGCGTGACGCGAGACTTCTCTCAAAGTTGCAGCGTTGAACTCGAACGTTCTTTTTCCTCGAAATTTACAATTTCCTGCAGTGAACTCCTCTGGTATATTTTTATTATACAATCCTTTCTATTATCTCTGTTTTTAAAAACCTTCTAAGGGGCAGCCGCGATTCCCCGGACCCCACGAAATCCTCCTCGGCTCGCAGGAAACGCGTACAAGTTCGGCCTCGCGATGAAATGTTATTCATTTCCGCGAAAGTTGGCGCGCGGTCCGCGACGCGGAGTGGCGATAAACGCGCGATTACCGCGATGGGAACGACCGGACGCAACGGGACGTTCGTGTTAGCCGAGGCAGAGCGTGTAACGTGCCGGCGTGGCCAGTCCGTAAAATCCAATGGACTGTCGTTTTTATATCCAGGCGGTACTCGCGTCGTCGAGAGCGTTTAATTTTCCGCGTTATGAAGTCCCGGCGTCGTTGAGTCCGGCGATTGCCAGATCACGCTCGCCACTTCGATCTCTCTTTACGCGCCGTTTCTTAAATACGTTAATTCGGCCCCCGACGATTATCGCCGCTGTTATACTTTAAATTATTACTACTTGCCGTTTATTATCATCGATATTGCCGGCAATATCGTGCCCCGTTGGATTCTCCCGCGAGAGTGCCACGATTATCGGTAATCGCGACCGTTTGTGACTCAATCTTATTGATTGTTCATTGCCCCGCCGTATATTCCTGCTCCTGTCAACTCCACTCGATAGCTTCCATACATTTTCTCGTTTCTTCCTTTCGTTCCTTCGGAATACTCAATGGTCACTCGGCCGATATCTTCTTGATGGGTACTCGGTGGGTTTTACGATAATTGAATACTGCAGGGATAACATCGCTGGTGTTAACACAAACTTATAACTAAGAGGAAATGAGGTCTGCTTCGGATCGAATTATTCCACTTTATTACATCGTTCTGCAACAGATTTCTGAATATATATCGAGGTTTCATGGCCTCCAGTAGCTAATTCACGGTGCAACGATATCTAAACAACGATTCCGGCCGTATGATCGCTGCCACTCGCACGGATGTCGCTATTTTTTATTAATTCGATTGCCACGCCTCGGGGATCCCGTGGAGCCCGCTCGTCAGCGTTTAATTCCCATTGACAGCGAATTTTCGTTGTTCCCCCGCGCTGCGCCAGCTCTATGAAGATCTCGAGGCGTCGCCCAGAGCACTGACAGTCACCTGTCCGAGCTTGGCTCGCGTTGCATCCACTGGCACGTTGCACAGGTGCGCGCTTCGTACCTGGCCGCGATGGATCAATTCAGTACGGTTGCTCGTATAACTTTGCTCGCTGGACGAGAGCCCTGCGACCTGGCCCGGAACTTGCCATTCGTCACAGACGCGACGTGTTGTTGCTGTCGATGGGAACGGAGATCGCCGACAGAGCGGTGATCATCGATGAAAACAAACCATCACGGTCGTCCAGCGGGAGGAAAATAAAATCGATTGCTTGTGAACACAGAGCGATGACCTGAATATCGATTCTGAGAATAGGATTCTCAGTATTAAGTTAACGAATTCTTGGAGAAACTTCTTTCATTTCAGAAGTGACGTGTATCCAGAATGGTAATATTTTTTCTGATAATAAATGCGTCTAATTTCGAAATTGACTAACCTTGGTTTTCACAAATTATCAAAGGGTGAATCATTTTGGCGAGTGTTGAACGAACGAAAAGCCTACCTCTGCTCCCGAAATTATCCTTGGAATCCACTCTTTGGACGTGGAATATTAACTCGTTGACACCCGTCATTATAACGCGCGCCATCCCACGCGAGTGTCTTAAAAAACTCACGTGTCGTTGATCGGGAGGGAGCACTCGTTGCTCGTGATATTTATTGCCATGCACCGGGCGAGTTTTAAAAATGCATTCCGCGCGAAAGAGAAGGGGCGACGGCCAAGAGGAAAGGGAGACAGAGGAATTTGTTCCTATTTGTTTGAAAGCGTTATGCAGCTGTCAATGGGTCGACCTGCGCGCGTATGCTCGTCCGGAACGAGCGGTCAACACTTTTCTCCGCGTGCATCACGATCTGTTCCATCCGATCGCGTCAATCACTCAAACTCTTCGACGCGCGGGTTATCGATGCACCGCCGCCCCCGCGATGCAAAGCGCGTTGCAACTGCCTACCTGCAGCGTCGTTTCGAGCTGTGAGCGACGTCCTCATTATGAATATTGTATTTTATGGTCGTTTGTTTCTCTTCTCGCACCCATTCAGTTACATCCTGGGTTGATCGCTAATGAGGGGTAATTCTTCGGGTTTGATTGCCCGTTTCCAAATTAAAATCGTGGATCTCCTATTGTGGTTGGCACTTGAAATATTTGAGTTCGCAATTTTCGGAAACAATGCTCGCAGTTCACTGCACGATTTCTCGTCGTCGATGGAGACGTTAGACCGGTATTCGACCACGAAGAGAGGAAACGTCGGGGCTCGGGAATTAAGGCAGAGGGAAAAAGGAGCGAAAAAATTATCGGGCCGTGCAAGCTATGAAACGGTGCGCGGCTAAATATTCAAATTAATACGGCACGCTCGTGATACGGCCGATAACGGGGCCGTCCGACTTTAGCGATTCGGCTTATCGAGCACGGCCGCTCCTCGCGATGAATACGAATGTTTGCGTGCTTATTCATGAAAGGAACGAGCGATAACGGCCGCCTCCTGTCATTCTTTATCGCTGGAGCCACGCCGTTGCCTCGGCTTCAATAATTCCGGCCGCTGTCGTGGCCGGCAACATTAACATTGTCAGGTAGGTGTTTTCTCAAGTACGTTTTCAACGTTCCGCCGCGTCACTGTGGATAGGGAAAGAAATATTCCACGCGCGACGGCTGCTTGTCGCGTTTAGAACATTGCTCCGGTTACTTCATCATTCCCGGCTCGCGTCACTCCGGATACCTTGGGCAACCTCTGCGCAGACAACGTTCCATTTAGGATACCACGAGCGGATACGCGAGAGGGACGTAGTTGTAGAGCGCCGAAGGGATCACCGGGGAAAATGAAAATCTGGCTGGGCGATCGGGTATTACACGAGGCAAATTGCCCTTCTGAACACGAGCTAATAAAAAGAGGGGGCACCGGTTACACGGGCAGGAAGGATGCAAAGAGAAAGGGTCGGGGGTGGTCTGGTGGATCTCCTTGTAACCCGTATAGCCCATTTCGGGGGTCGCGTATATGACGCCATTCGCACGATACCCGACGACTAAACGAAGTCACACCCCCTGCCAGGGGCTGCGGAAAGGGGTTGGATGCTCCGCACACGAGGTTACAAGACGGAATAAATACAATATTATGCAAACGGGCGGGGCTGATCGCGCTCGGCAAAGCCTCGGGAATCTCGGGAATCCCGAATAAATTGACACTAAACGTGGGAAGGGTCTGTCCCCCCGCCACGCCGCGTGTCTCGTCCTCGGAGCATCCTCCTACGCCTACGCGCTCGGATCGCTCAGAGCGACGGGGAACGCCGCGCCGGAAATATATATCGATGCCCCCGCAACACGCCGTATCCCAATATCACCTAACAGCTATTTCGTTTATACGGGCCTTTGCGCGGGGTTAGGGTGGAAAAGGGAAGGACGAGGGGTGCCCGGACGGGAGCGTGTTTTTCCGGAATCTATGCATTACTCGCGTGGAATGACGGAGGGTTGATCGCTCTCCCCTCGCCTCGCCTCCTCGAAAAAAGCGCGCTTTCTTTCGCCCCGTAATTTCTGAAGTTTTCTCGTCCGTTCGCCTTGGCGCGGCTCCGGCGTAAATACCGGAGGTATCGTATAATCATCGAAATTACGATCTCAGCGCAGCGCTCGCGCCGAGCCAGGGAGGAGGAACGCTTCGCGATCCGCGTCGATTCTAATCTACCTCCCTCTTTATCTTGCCACCGCGTCGAACCTTCGCACAGGACAGTAAACCTCGCAACGAAATGGCCCTCAGCGCGAGCCGTATCCTTGTTACCGATACCGGTAACGACGAGGACGGCCATTCCCGCGCTGCCAGCAACCACGCGCATATACCCCCAACTCCCACGCTTCCTGTTCCCGTCTATATCCCGCCATCTCCGTCGTAGTCCAATTATTTCTCCTCTTTTCCTCTCACCCCGTGGGGCAAAAAGATGCCTCGACGGGATCGACGCGGGAGGAAAGCAAATGTTATTAGGTGAACGCCACAGTAACAGAAACATGTGCTCAGAAACTAGTTTTGACATCGGTGGACGTGTTTCTTCATTTACAAGTGTAGTTATGAAAATATAACGCCCCGTGTCGTTACGAATATCTACCCAAATAGATACTTGTATCTAGTGTCGTTGCAAAACGAGGCGCCTGTAATCAGAACGTCAAAATAAATCAACCTTCGCGAAGACGACGACGTATCACGCGACCGCGGCCTGGAAAACGGGGACGTTTCGCAACAACGTTGCTGGTGGTTCTTATCTCCGAGCCGCTCACGTTTACCGATACCGATGCACCGATGCCGCCGCGCCGTTTCGCTCGCGTGCACGCGCGATCCCACGTTCCACCGACGCGCGCGGCCTGAAAACTCACGGTTTCCCGGCTGTTACTGTCGTACGGCCGAGAGTTGGGCCCGGGCGCGAGCGAGAGAATCGCTGCCCCGTAGCAGAAGATTATACGCTTTAAATGGATAATTAAATAGCAACGAAACTGACTGAAAGACTGACTGGGGATGATTGCTGGGTAGCGGCGCGAGCATGACCGTGGAATTGCCGCCCGGGGGCCCCTTTCAAGAGGAGGAGGTTTCGTTATTACGCTCCCCCCTCCCCCGGTTCCCGTGTCTAAACTGAACGGAAACGTTATAATTATCCTGATTCCCACAAGTCACGAGAGGAGCCCGGTACCGATTCACGTGGCGAGGAAAAAGGGGCGAGTGCAGTGAAGGAAAAGGATTTTGCTGGTGTCGATGATGTTGTACGGACCCCGTGTTCGATGGCTGGATGTTTCGGTGGGGCTGGTCCGTCAGGTCGATCGATGCCATGGAAGTGTTCCGATCGCCACTGACGTTTGCAAGCAAGCCTGGAAACGGAGGCACGGGAAAATCGCAGGAGCGCAGTTTCCCGTGACCATTAGCTAGCCAGTTAATCGCGGCGAGTGGCGTGGATCCACGTCTCCCTTCCCGCGCGAGATTAGGCCAGAGTAACCGTCAGTCGTTTCATTAGCACGGTCCAATCAGCCCGATACGGCCTCTGGACGATCCTTGCGGCGCTGAGCGAGGCCTAATCAATGAAATTGGGAGACAAAGCCGGGTCAGTAGCCGGGGTCAACGGTCATCGGTCCTGGCGACGATTGAACCTACCGTCGAAGAACCTCCTCCTCCTCCTCCTCCTCCTACTCCTCCTGCTCTTCGTCCTCGAACCTAACGCGAGCTCGAAGGACAGAATGAGGTAGGTGTGTCGCGTCGCCACGCTCCTGGATCCTCCTTACGCACCCTTCCAGCCTTGTGTCACGATGATCGCGCGTCCGGATCGTGGGAGATCTCGGGCGCACGTGCACACGTGCACAAGGCGGTCCACCCAAACACAACGCGGACAGACACGCTCGATGTTCCTCTGGGTGTATGGGCGCGAGCAGACCCCATGGTAGACAGGGTCGCGTGATAATGACAGGCCTGGGCGTCGCACGGTGATTGAGGTGGCCGTGTCACAGAGACCCGGTTCGACCACGCCCTGCAGGTCGGCCGTACCAATTCGCATCGATTCCTAAGTCGCCCCGTGGAATCGCTCGATCTGGCGGCCCTTCGCCGTGCTAGGGAGTCGCCTGGCATTCGAGGAGAATTCGAGTCTTCGTGGCTAAAAGCACTTCAGTGAAAGGACAGTTAGCTGGGCTGTGATAGTTCCTCGTCTAGCTTCAGAGATTATATAAGTCGGAGTTGGTTATATACCAAAGTCCGAAATACTTTAGTGTCACCCTCAAATATTAGTTATAGGAATGTTTGCGATGGCCAAGGGTAGTCGCGAGTTTGATTTTTCCCGGTACCCAGGCGGGAATGCAGCCCAGGGAATAGCCGATTATCGAACGCTAGCGAGTGAGCCCGGTGCAGTGACGAGGCAGATTCAGCAAACGATATCTATCTGGCAGACGGGGGTCCGCGTTTGCTCGGTTCCCGTCGTCGTCGTGCTGTTCCACCAGCGAGTCGACATCGCGGCGGCATACCATCTTTGGGCTTGGCTTATCTCGTATCGTCGGAGCTTGCCACGGATAGCTGCAGGCGCGTCCTCGCGCATACCTCCATACATTCCATTGTGTTTCGCCTGTAATTACACCGAAAGGGACGTGGCGCGTCTTCGGCGCAGTTCGTCGCAGTTCCTCGCGCGGGGAATGGCATCCACGGGGCCGATTCTAATCAGTGCCACACATCCCTGAGACATGTCGCTGCGACAGCGCGGCTGGAACGCTCGAATACCACGAGCTGGTCCTCCGCCTTCCACGCTCCGATCGAGTCGGTCGATTTATTAACGTGTCCCGATGGGGAGATCGAACGTTTCGCCGCGTCCTTGGGCGAGATCGACGGGAAGGATACGCGATAATTCGATCAACCAGCGTGCATTTCCCTGCTCGTTATTCCTGTTACCCGCGGTTCAGAGGTCACGGACGAGACGCGGCGGTTCTATTGTGAGAACGGGACGCTCCGTAATATCCAGCCGGCTCGAATCTTCGCTCAGACGATCCTCTCCTCTTAAAGGAAATCCCGTGGAAGTCCTTTCGACGTGCCGCAGCCATTACCTCCGCGCGGCCTCCCCGCGCCCCCGATCCCTCCTCAGGCTGCAATAACGGCACATTAAAGGATTTTAACGCCGAAATTGAATAACCCCCGGAGGCGGTAACGAAGTTTATGCCCGCTCATGGAAATGCCTTATGTAGCTATATCCAGCCGATGGTGGGAGACAGTCGGAATGAAGGTATTAGGGATGACTGACGCGCTGACGTCGCCCATTTTGTCGCTCCTGCTCCTCGGCCCTTCTCGCCGTTTCCTCGTCCTCGTTTTCGCATCAGCAAAGTGCAGCCCTCGCTCCTCCGTCAAAGCTGGTCGATCCAGGCAATCGTTCACCGGCACATTTCTAAACCGTTCGCCTGATCAGCACGTCCCTTGCAGTCAAGTAGGCTATGCAGTGCTAGGCCCTGGCGAGCTTCATTCGATAGTACCCAAACCCCTTCATCCTCAGCATCAGCATCGGGCAATACCAGAATGTCCGCGAAATCGACACCGTGCGAACAGATCAGAGGACATAGAATCCTCGTGTCGGGATCGTTGCACAGCTTTCCAACCTGTCCTTTCGCAGCGAGTCCTGCGGGCGAGGGCGAAGGCGAGGGTTACGAGGGCGGGATCCGGCCGCGTGATGACGAGGCGCGATTTCTGGCGGCTCCCACGCCCCAAACGCCCCGCTCGTTAGTCGGAGTCAGCAGCGGTCGTCATCGACGTGTCATTCGGCACCGGAGAAGCCCGGTACATCGAGGGTGATCCCGGAACGAGTCCTGGGACCCTCGCCGAGGACACGAAGAGAGGAAGCGAGGTCCGACGCGAGACCGCCCATTCGACATCGACGTTCCTGACGCAGCATCGAAGCCAGCAAATTGCCGTGCTCGTCGAGGCCACGTAGCGAGGATCGTCGATCGTTGGCGCGGGTAGTGTTGAGACGCAGGGGGACGGGCCCGTCTTCCTCTCCCTGACAGCCGCTATCTGTATCGTACCGTTGGATCGTAACGAGAGTACGTGCGCAATTGGCCCGATCAAGAGGAGCCGGTCGCGTCTCCGCGCCAGCGGGGGTGTCGTTATCGTCGACTTTGCCGATTCCGCGGCAACCGGTCGGTTGCTTATCGAGCGCCGATTAATAACGGGCTTGCTTCGGCCGTCGGGTTTTCCTATGATTTACCGACCAGGACACCCGGCTCTTCGCGCTCAAAACAGGTTACAAGTTGAAACATTGCGCGATGCTAATGCACGTACATTGAATATTAATGGTCATTGAAATTCATTTTATTCTTCATGGAACATGGCGTTCAGCCGGGGCTGACGTTCGGTCAAGGTGAACGCGAAAGTCTATCGATATTGCTTGGTTCGCGCTTCCGAGCTTTATGATGTAATCCTTCAATTACTCTGACGCGGGAATCGATTTGCCCCGACACGTCTAGCGTTTCCTCATCTTTTCCAGTACTTGTTGCTTTAATCCATCATCCGCGGCGTGATCAGGCTTTGACATCGGTAGCGGGGTCTTTAAATTTCACTTGGTCTGCCTCGAAGTATAATCGAAGGGGCATGGAGATTGCGTAAGGCACAGCACACCTGTGGATGCTGGGTGGCTTCTCTTTTGTTACAGTTCTTTCCTAGAGGAAAAAGATGTCTGGCGGGGCCCTCCAGTTTGTACTGATTTGAATTTGGGTCACGAACGAGCTCATTGTCTCGAGAATTGTCTTAGGGAGCAGTTCCCTCCCCGAAAGGGCCACGGTTATTTCAGCTACGCCCGTCGCCCGCTATCAAGGTAGCGGCTCGTGGATGAGGTTAGCGTACCACGAAAAGGGGTCGTCTCGAGGCAATCGGGCTAAACTACGGACTCATTTACACACTTAGCCGGGCTTCCGGCTGGCTCGTTTCTACCCCAGCCGTCGGCCGAGCTCAAATGGTTTTCATATTGTCTTTTTATCGCTCGTTTTCATTCTATCGCTTGTTTGGCTGCCGACTCGAGTCCTCCGCCTCGACGATTCCGCGCCTCTGCTTCTTTTATTCCAATTCAGTCCTACTGTAGTTCTCTGGATCGACTTCCATCAGCTCTTCCATTTACCTTCCCGTGTTTCGGGCAAGGAACCACGGTATTTCGTGCTGTGTTTGGACAATGTAGGTGACATTGTTGTCTGTGATATCAAGCCCGGTTGTTAAGAGGGTTTGCGAATAATTACAAGCAAAAATTGTCGGTATTCGGACAGAAATTGTGGTAGTGATGCACAAAACAACCTTTTTTTACGCGTTTTCGGGGGACAAAAACATTTTTAATTATTTATAAAAAATGTTATCACTATCCAATGTTGATGGGGAAATTCCACATCATAAAGAAAGGAGTTCTACATATCTACTTAAAATTTCAAGGGATAATAGTCATTCGTTCGGAAGTTATGATGTACACGGTTTTTAAAAGAATAGTTTCGAGACAAACTGCTTCAAAGTTAAGTCCTCTATATCGACGATGCAGTGAATTACGTTTAGCACTAGAAATTCCGTAATAATTCGAATTTCCTCATGAATCTTACTTAGTTGTAAATATTTACAAAATACGACACTGTCGGAATTAATAATAATAATAATAATAATAATAAAAATCGATTGTTCGAGATTTCAATAGCACTATACCCCCTTAAAACCCGAAAAGGCACATCCACGCGCATCTTCAACGCCCTCTCCTCGTAATCACACTGTAAACGTTTCATTTCTTAATCGAGAGATCGCCTGCAAGATTCATTCAATTCCCAGAGTGTTACCTGCAACTTTCTCGCGATAATACTTTTACCGAGTCAAACTTGTGCATCGTCACGGGTGGCCCGAGGGGGTGGACGACCCTCGTGGAAAAGCACGGGAGGGGAGCAGCCCGGAACGGACCGCCGCGAGCACTTAAGACTATTGTTTTCAATGTAATTGGATAGCTGCTGTTCTCTCTCTCTTTCTCTCTTTCCCTCTTTGTCCCTTTTACTTGCGTTCCCGCAGCCACCTCGATCCCAGAAGAGGGTGGAAAGCAGTCAGCCAGCCGGGTCCCCGTTGTAGCTTCAACAATTATCTTGATTGTTTTATGCATACACCGACGATCCGGCTGCGCGGTGGAAAAGGGACGATCCTTGAATTTTGTGACAAAACACTAGCCAGTACAGCGTTTCGTGCAATCTCTTGCTACTCGAAGAATTTTCGCCAACAACTACTCATTAACCACCACTTCTAATCGAATCATTTCCCCCACACTACCCTCCCTAGTGAGACCTCCAGATCCCAGCAGAATTTCGAGGCTGAGAAATCCAGGAATCCGTTGTCCCCGTCATAGCGACACGGCCATGGAGATCCAGATCGACGATCGATCCGCGTCAAATCCGCCCAGTACGTAGTCGGCCGCGTCTCGATCCCCCGTCTACCAACCCTCGATATGACGTTACACGCAGGGAACGCTAGGTAGCCAGTCGGGGCGAGATCCGATAGAAACTCTACGCCCAGACAATGCTCTCGGCCGATTTAATTAGGATAAGAATCGCTTGGATCGCGTATACACGGCCGGCACAATGGGCTTTCGCGTCGGCAGGGGGAAAGGTGGGGCGGGCAGGGTGCACGGGACGTGGGGGGTAGGACATGAAGCCACCGCTTCTGGTGTGCACGTATACCGTGGCTCGCCTCCAAGAAACATGATATAGGGGGAGAGGGACGGGGGACGGGGGAACGGGCGGAGAGGGATCTGCGGGCTACGGCGGTTTCCAAAAATACCGCAGGCTTCGGCAAAAAGTAACGACCAGGGGGGAGGTGATGCGGGGCGGCGTGGAGCGGGGACGTGTACGTGGAACGTAATACCGCGAGCGCCACGTGCTAATTATGTAAAAATATGATGCGGTCCGGCCGCTTGCGGTGCAGCCGCGGGAGCTTTTATGCGCTGCCGGATCCGCTCGCGTCGCTCGCGCGCCCGATCCCTCGGCTTGGCATCGGTTCTCGGGGCCCCGATTTTACGTTCAATTTAATGCTCGACGCGTACCGTGGCCGTGAATTATAATCGACCGTGTCGCGGCGGTCGGTCTCGCGTAACCGGCCTGATTTAATCGACCGCTGCGTGCGTATGGCCGAGAAAAGCCGCGGCGATAACTTTCTCGCTTATCGCCGAAGGAAACGGCGCATGGGGCTGCTCGCGTCATAATTATAATGTGCCTGTAACGCTGGGATTAATTGAGACGTGGCTGGCGCTCGATCGCGGCTCGATTGTGTGGGATAATGCTGGCAGGGAGAACGCGTAGGTGGTTGATCTTTCGGGGGTTGAATGATAGTGTCCTTCCCAGCGAGAACAGAGGGTTCCTCGGACGAAGTTCGTATCTGGTTTCAGAGGCATTAGCTCGTAGACTGTCTTAATTTTACACCCCGAACACGCGCAAGTCTAAGGCGTGACGAGAGATTTGTTTGCCCGGCTACGATTACGTGACTTTAATATCGCAATGGGAACTAATAAGAGATCGAAATTAAGATGCACCGCGCATTGCCCCCGCGGGATAGGCGTTTCGCGAAGCTCGTAATGGAATTAACGAGATTATCAATGGATCGCGTGCGTAACTTTTTTTTTAACGCTCCTCGGGGCCGGCAAGTTTGTCATCCATTAACGCGAAAAGAGATTGCAACCTGACAGCTTTTTACCTCGTAACTATGACTAAGTAGGTATTCGTTTATCGCTGCAAGTTTGTAATTCGTTGCTTCGAATCAATTAAATTAATAATTAAATCGCATGCCGAAGCATCGAGGCGTTATCGCGAAATATCAAAGTCTTATCGTCACGTAAGCCTATCCATTACAGGAGTCCGATATGAAACGGCGTGCGAGCAGTGATTAGGTGCAGCGCAACAAGTAGATTAACGCGATCCACAAACAAAGAAATTTCATACACGTGTTTTCATTCGTGCACGCGCGAAGCTTGCACACTGGCCGTTCGTCTTGCCGCCGCTTGGCACCCATCGGAGCGGAGGGATCCTCTTGCCACAAGTGCGAAATTAATGCGAGCAGTAACTTCCCTGGAAGAACGATGAGATTTATACACGAATTTATGGACTGGCGCGGCAAGACCGATGGAATAACCGAGGAGTGCATCATTTATGCATCTAGCTCTGGTTTCGCGGGCGCCGCGGCGGTAGCGCTCGACTTTGATCTGTTGCCAATGTCACCTAGACGTCTTCAAACGAAAGTGAGAGCAACGATTTTTGAAGGAACACTCCAAGCTCCTCTATCACCCTGTATCCTCCCGTTATCGCAATTCTTTCCCATCGAGAAATATCTTGCAATTCGAAAAGGTTGCCACCGCAGTGGACCAATGTTCCGTTAGACTTTAGAGGACACGTTTGTTCTTATAAAAGGAAACATTGAAACGTCGTCAGAAAATAATTTACAACGACACCCACTGCGGATTTACAGCTCGGCTGCGACTCTCCTCGCAGGGCATTAAATCTTCAGTATTCCATAGGCGACATTGTAAACGCGGCGTTTTAGCAATTTTATCGCGCGCCCGCCGATTTCCTTCAATAATTCGCGAGCCAAAAGATTATCTTGTAAACCGCTTATCCGAGGCTCGTTTCTCCGTCGCTGTCCACGGCTGACCTTTCTCTCGTATATCTTCGATGGCCCCTCGTAAAGTCTGTCTTTCGTGAAAGCCAATACGAGCATCGAGGACGGATCGCCGTCCCTGCAGAAGCGCATCTGCGCCGATGCGACAGCCCGATAAAACGCACTCGTCCCCAGCTATATAGAAGCGCTTTTTATCCTGCCCTGTCCTCCTTCCTCCCTTTCCCAGCCCTTCCCTCTTTTTGCTTGCTTTATTGTTGTTGTTATAGCGATAAATAATATTTCACAGGTGCGGCCAGGCGACGCGCGCCGCCTGTAATGCGCCTTGCTGCCGTCGCGCAGATAAAAGTTCCCCGATGCATCTATGCGCTCTGTGCACTTACCTGTTACGCAACGAATCGCCCGATAAATTGTTTAAAAGCACAGGCTGCGGGGAAACTAGGCTCTCCCCGTTCGAGCGGCTTTGTCGTAAATAACGCGAAAGTCGCGGCTCGATTTGATCGAGTGTTCGTGTAACGGTAGGAGATTTAGAGGAAAGATTGCTCGGTAGATAGATGAACAGATAGTGCAATTGATAGAGCAGCAATTCGATCGCCGGTTCTCTGCGTTAGCCGAAGACAGTTTGCTAAAGCTGTGTTCTTCTCTGTTGCAGCATCCGTACCCTTCGGAAGACCAGAAGAAGCAGCTGGCTCAGGACACGGGGTTGACGATCCTTCAAGTGAACAACTGGTGAGTGCTACTTCTCCGATCAAATGACTTTGCGTGTAGACTGATAAGCGGGTATCAACCAGAGACACTTGCGAGCCATCTCCCCCTTAGAATTCGCTACACCATTTCTTTCGAAGCTTGTCCGAAGATCACCAATTATCCAAAATACCCGCGGGCAAACTAGAGCACGCAGTACCGAGTCATTTAATTCTCACGCGCGACACGATATTATCAGGCAGCGATCGATTTCGCGCGACAACGGGAAATTCGACGTCAGAGTCGCGTCAGAGGATTGATGAAAGCCAGTCGGACGTTCTCCCAGCGACAGGTTCTCCAGCCTGTTATCTCTTCGGGTGGTGCGTGCGCTGGCTGGGACTTTTTTCCACCTCGCCTCGGCCACGAGGAGCGCGAGCCCGCGCGGATTCCGGACACGCTGAAATTACTCTCGTCCGTCAAACGAAACGAGCCGTGCCGCGGCCCCGTCGACGTTGCGACAAGCTGATTATTTCAGCGCGCCGATCACGCGAAACACGGGGAACAACGGCGGAACGGTCGCCTCGAGGCACGCACCGCTGCGCTGGATTTCGAAATTCCCGCGACACCTGTCCCCTCCCCGCTGCCGAGACACGAGGGGGCATTGTCGGGCCCGCGAGATTCCTGGCGTGCCCCTTGTCGAAGATAAAATTGCCGTTTCAATGGGTTTTCGCGACGCGTTCCAGGGAGCAAAGAGATCGATAGCAATGGCATCGAACCGAGTGGACAAGAATTCGATGGATGTGAGCCCGGTAGAAGGCGCTTAGGAATCCAGACATTGGAGTTATAGTAGGAAGGAGTTATCTATCATTATGAATTTTCCCAATTACTTTCTCGTTAACCGTGGAATGCGGGCGAATCTATCATCCAACCTGCAGAGAAACATTGTGGACAAGTAGCACGAGTATTTACGAGCATACATTTCATATCCAACGACCCACTAACACCACCCACGCTCGTTGCCCAATTTTCTGCGTTCCTTTGTAAACACGTTTCCCACGTTACACATTCGATAGTTATTGGCATTCGACTTTCTCCCGATCGTAAACCCTAACGATCCACGCATCGTCCAACCCGCCGGGTGTTGTTCGAGCGAGAAGGAACGCGATCTACCCGAGCCTGCGACTCGGGTGGAAAAGAAGGCCCTCCGTCGACCACACGCGCGGCAATAATTCCCCCGCGAGGCGACGGAATAAAACCGTAACACCGTCGAATGCTGGCTGGCAGCGGCGTAACGAGACGTTTAAAATAATATCTGGTCCGCGGCGTGGCACGCTTGGCAGCCAGGTAAGCGAGTGCAGCTTGTAAAACGTTTACGCCAGCCCGCTTTATGCACCTTTAATCTCGGCGCGAAGTGCCATACCGGATTCTACTAGTCGCTATTATGTACCGACTTTACGATTTTCGTATCTGGGCCGTCCACCAAGCGGGAAAGAGCGCGCTGGCTCTCGTCTCGCGTTCACTCGGCCGATTTCCAGAATCGCAACCTTTGTCCACCGTCTCCTCCTCTTCTCGCGTTCGCCCCCGTCGTTCCTCTACAGTTTTCCCGAGCCTCCTCGAGGCTCGAGCGTATCGGGCCCTCGCGCGGCCGTAAATTCCGCGGAGTTTTGACGCTACCGATAAACGCACTCACGGAGCGCGTGTAACCGAGCGGGATTTTCGGTTCGGTTCGCCATAAACGCGATAGCGGGTAATGCGAGACACCGCGAGCCCATTGGCATGCGTACCGAGGCGCACACGTGCCTTGACCAGGATTTTTCTTCGGCTCGACAACGCGAATGGGCTCGATCGACGAGGAACAGGTTAAAGCGGGCTCGTAGGTGGTTGCATTCGCTTAGAACGCGGTTGCAGGTGCGCCGGATAAAGCGCGGATACGGCTCGCGCTGTTGCGCTGCTGGAGAAATTTAAAGTGGGCTCGCGATGGAAGTGGGTTCTACGTAAGATAGGAATGTAATCTTCGGATGCGAATAAACGAAAATTCAACGTCAGCGGGTTTGAAGGAATAGGGGAACGGAAATTCTATTCTGGCAAGCACCTGCACTGCGGTGCGCGGATTTACGATTGCCGAGGCGGTATGTAGTCATTAGCGTAGCCGGTACACCAGCGTAGTTCCACCGTACGAAACTCTCGAATAAAAGAGTAATACAGGCAAGATGCCTGCTTGATAGCCGTCTTACATTTTACGACCGTCCGCGTTACGTTGTGGCAATTTGCCGGTCGAAACGATTGCAATTAATAAGTTGCTGCCTCTGCTCTTATGATTCATAATGATACGGTTAATCGTTCGACTGCTATTTATGGGGGAGGGGCAGGATTAAATTCACGGCATGCACTACCTTTCGTTCTCTGGGAAACTCTGGTGTAATTAGAGTTCCTATTTTGTGGGATTATCTGGCTCGATCTTCAAATTCTTATTCAATGAGATCAACAGTAGGGTGGAGCGAAATTTTTTTTTAACAATTTCGCCAACATTGTATGTTTAATTTAAATTTAATAAGTTATTACGTCATCCTCGGGTAGCGCATGGTAAATTAAAAAAAAAGTTATAGAGATTTTATAAATTGTTTGCCAATTTTTCGTATAAATAATGCTTTAGTATAGGGTCAAAAATTAAACATACAGTGTTGGCGAAATTGTCAAAAAATATTTTCACTCCACCCTAATCAACTGCCCTGATATCAATGAGCTTCCATTTTTTCACACATTTATCGAAGGAGCCTCATCGGTGTCTCCTTCGAAAATGTTTTCCAAAGGCGATTCCCGAAGAGTCGCACGTCGTAGAGAAAAGTTAATCCCCACCATCCAAGCTGGAAAGGGTTAAGACGAGGCAGAGAGGGAAGCTTAGTGCGACCTGTCCCATGAAATCCCCCGTTTCTTCGAGTTGATCCACCATTCCACCCCCTCGTCCGCTTTCTCTTTACAGAGGATGCTCCCCTTGCTCGTATCTCGCTATCTTGATAGATGTTTCCGCGCAGCACCTGCGCCAGCATCCGAATTACAGCGGCCCCTGTTTACCGTGATGTTTAAGCGTCGAGAGTGGAGCTACCCCTTTCTTCCCTTCCGCTTTGGAGCAACATCTTGGGAATCCATGTCGACGAAATTTCCTCCGCTCACTCCCCATCTGTTTCCAGACATTTCGAACTGATTCGCACCAAATGCCCACGTCTACTTTCACGCTGTTCCTCCAAAAAGTATATTTAACCACATTCCAACGCCTCCTGGAATATTCGACGTGTACTTGGAATTCCTCGGTAGCTTCGAGAGAACTCAGCCTATGCTCAATTTCAAGATCACCCTGCTTGAACGGTGATCGAAATAATCCGGGTTTGTCGTTCGCGGGGGTGAATCAGCAACCTTCCCGCGGCCGGATATAAAATGCGAAACGAATTGCTCGCCTGTTAACCCCCGCTCGTCGCGGTTGGTCGTCTGCTCGCGTTCTCGTTGCATCGCGACGCCACGGAGACGCGGGTGGTTTGCGGCGCTTATAAATAAAATCGTCGCGACGTTCGCGAACGTCTGTTCGCCGGGCATGCTTATAATAAGAGAGCAGATCGGGGCTGCGGCCCGCTGTAGGAAGGGGTAGAAGGCCCGAAGAAGAGCGCGGTAATTGAGCACAAATCAAGTTTAAGGAGGCCTCCAGCGACCAGGATTTTTTGATTGCCCTCGCGTAATATTTATTTCGTTCGGTGTGCTCCAGCGACGCCCACGCGATGCCACGGTAATTGCGCGGCCCTGTCCCGCGCGTCCTCCGAACGGTGTTAATTGCGTCGTCGCGGACGCAACCCGACGAACGCATGCGTCTCCTCGTCGCGGAATTTTTGGCAAGGCAACGTGTTTACGCGCCACCCCGCGCCGCCAATATTTCCTCCGGCATCTGTCCATACCGCTGACACGTATCCCTCGCGTACGGGCCTCGTAATTAACCGGCCGTAACCTGTGCCCACGCGCAAATTAGTACCGCATAACTTTTCCTCGCCGAGACTGATCCTTTCCAGATAGCGTCGTCTCTCGCTTTCGTCTGTTTCTTGCATTCCGCTCCGACTAGCGTCGGATTAATTAAGTCGATCGGGTCACTTTTCCGGGGTAGTGAAATCTTAAGAAGAACATAATTCAGAATTTAAAGAAATCCTAATTTCACCAAGTAGATATTCTTACGGAGCCAGGATATCAGGTACCGAAGGATCCAGGAGATCCGAATTTTCGTGAAATTTTCGCGGAGCAGGCCCCAAGGAGGGTAGGAAAGAAGCAGTTTTTTTTTCGCGTGTACCGAAAGTGCAGGTCGTGATGTATGCCTGGCGTGGGCGGGCAGGTATAAGGGCGCGCGTAGGCGGGCCCCGGAGCTTACGAGGCTTGCACTTGCGCCCAAGTGCATGCGAGAGCCACGGCAATTTCTTCGTGGCGCGATAAGTTTCGTGATATATTTCGCCGGGGGAAACTCATGTTTCCGTAATGCAATTAGAGCGTGGCCGTTGCACCGCTCGGTGGAACGCTACCTCGGACGAGGTCTGCGTTCAGGGACGACGTCGGCGACGGCGACGAGGAGGACGTCGCGCTTAGAAATAGCCGGTCTAATTAGAATACTCGAGACAAATGAAATAATTCGTAAATAAAATAGCTTCTCCCCTGTACGTGCGCGTTGGAAGAAGTCTGTCTCTGCTACGACCATCCCCCCCCGTCCCCCTTCTTTATTCCCTCCCTTTTGCTCGCTTTCTCCGCCGGCTGCTTCTGTTTCGTTCGGTCCCTCGCAGCGTCCTCTTTCTCCCTCGCTTCGCCTACAATTTTCCGTCACATATATCAGCCTGGACAGTAGTTAGAACCGTTGCCAGCTTGTTACCGTGTGTAACCCTTCGCAGAAACTGTGTACACTGGTGCGCGCCGGTAACTTACTGCGGGGATGAAACCGCTCTCGAACGAGTTCAAGATAGAACTCGCCCGTTTGATGAGGAAATCTTCCCGCAGCCTCGATCAATTTAGCAGGCGAAACTGATATTTCTTTCTCGGAGGGAATGTTCGGTGGTAGGGAGTCGAGGATTGACGAGCAGTCGAAGCTTTTTTTTAAAGCAAGTCACTTGCATATTCACTGTACTGCCTCCAGCTTCTTTAAATCATCACCATCTCTGCCAAGGGAAATACCCCGGGCTCCCTCGGAGAGACGCGACGCGGGATCTACAGTTCGCGGAACAAGACCGTCGCTACTTCCCTCGAACACCCCCGCGTCTTGGAGCACGCGCCAGCGAGTGGCGCAAATGTGTACTAATATTCCCGCTAATTTAGCCGCTCTCTCCCCACCAGGGGGATCTCTCGCTAATAAACCAGAGGTTATTTATCGACTCGCCCACCTCCCCCGACCGAGCCCCTTCCGCCCCACGTGTGACGGGTGGTCGTGGTGCTTGCCACTTGGGCCGTTTATTTCAACGTCGCGTCCAGCGCGTTTTTCCTCGGTCGCGAACCCGCGATTTACTCTATTTGAGCCGCGGTCGAAATAATTTTATCGCTCAGGCCGTTCATTTCGTCGACGCCTCCCCGCGCTGACGCTGTTTTTCGCCAGCGCCATCCGGCGCGCAACTATTCGAGCCGCGTTCTCGAAATAATTTTATCAGTCGGGCCCGTTCATCCCCGGCGACGCGTGTCCCGCGCGAGTATTCGAGACATTGCGCAATTCTGGACACGGGGAATCGTTAGGAGGGACTTCTCGCGTACGTGGGTGTTGGTACGCGGTCGCTGGTGGTTCGTAAAGGAAGTCTCGAGTTCGATTTCAACTTAGAAGAAATAGATCAAAATCGTAGTCTCCTCGATTCATCTTAACCACGTGGTATCGGGAGATTTCCCCTCCCCCATCGCGTTCAAAATAATTTCATCGACCAGCCCATTTATCGCCGCGATGCCTCCACCCAAAGTCGCCGGAGTCGTTGGTCCCCGCGGTATTTTTCTTCGCGTCCGCAAGCGTGCGAGCGCTTATACACTCGCGCGGCCCGATTTGCTCTATTTGAGCGGAGGTCGAAATAATTTTATCACTTACAGCTGCACCGCTGCCGCGGCGGCAGACCGGTGTCTTAAGAGGATTTCGATGTTAACGGAGACGAAGAGCGATTTCGCTTAAGCCCCCGAGACGACGCTTAATCACCGGACGAAATTTACCGTCCTCCGACCCGACTCCGTTCTCCAAGAAGGGGAAAAAGAGAGAGAGAGAGAGAGAGCTTGGCACTCGCCGCCTCAACGGTCTCCCCTTTCGCCTTGAAACACCGTCGCTGACGGAGGACCCGGTCCTTCCCGACGATATTGATTTTTTATTTACCCGCGACCGCTTCTTTGGCGAAACCGCGCGATTTTCTTTCGTAAGTCGACGGAGGAACGGAGTGGGTGCGGGACGAGTGTATACAACGGCCCGTCACCGATCGACGTTAACGACATTATGGATGACACTAATGAACCCGATGCGATTATTATCGACACGTCGGTAACTTCGTGCTTGTCAGCGGGTACGATAGTCCTTGCACTCGCTAGCCTACGATACTTCTTTCCTCGAGCGTCCTACGCGAGGTGTTTCAACAGTGTCTTTTTTTTTTAAATCAGCCTGTACAGGCCGACTGACCAACGGTGCACGACCCACCCTCCTCCTCCCCGAGCAGATCGTTAACATCATAACTGTACGTCGCTTGGGTAATTTAGACCGCTGTAAAACCGCGGAGCAGTCCACGGGGTCCGCCGTCGCGTACGTTATAAACGTATATACACGCACGCATACACACGCGCCCGGCTGTAACAGACTTGCTAACGAGACATTTCGTTTTACAAAATCGTCCGAGACCCGGGAGCCACGCGAATGGGGCCGTAAATCCTCGGGACCGGATGTTAATATCCCCACCCCCTCCGTTCGCCTCGACCCACCGCCACCTTCGCAAATATTGTTGCACCGCGCGGATGTCGCAGTTTTGAGCGCAACGGCCGTTAAACGTCACTTGTGCGGCCGAACTAATCTCTTTTACGCGTTCCGCGAAAACGCGGCACGGGACGCGCGCGATCCCAGTCGGTGGGGTCGAAATGATGGCCGCTAAATCATGCTGCCGCGCGGAGGTGGCAACGTGTTTCGTTGAGGAAGACGTGGCAATTGAATACGGATCTCCCTTCGGCTTCGATCCGAGGGCATCGAGATTGTATTCGGTGTGCTCCCCATCCGGATCGCAGAAGGGATGTGTTCCTTTCTCTTCTGCACCGAGGTGAGGTGGGTCAGCAGTGGCGAGGGGTGGCTCGTGACGGTGGGACCGCGGGCAGAGTCGTTTGCATTCCGAGTAAGGAGCGATTGGATTCGAATCCAATGAAGATTAGGGCGTTCGATTAGCCGTGAGCGAGAGAACAGTCGACTTGCCGCAAATGAGCTCGTTCCGGGGGAACGAGAGCCGTTGTTACGGGGAATAGGAGCTTCCCAGCCTCGTCGGTTTCAGTAATGGCGATGGAGCTGGGGGTGTTGGCTTCTTCCATGGAACACCTACTCTAATCAACAATTCATCTCCGGTCTTCGATAATCCGGCTGATTATTCTTGCAAACACCCCTAGCAGCAAATAAAAATGAATCGCGAAGACAAGGGAGGAGGTCTATAGTACTGCAGCGAGTATAATACTTCGGAAGCTTGTGTACTCGAGGGACACGCGTGCCGCGTTCGCTTTTCGGGAGATCACGAAAGATTTGGATCGGTGACGATGATACCAGGGGGCAGGCGGGATCGTTGCACCGCCGCTTCTGAAATTCTGGAGGGTAACCGAAGCCCGGGGAGCTCACGCTCGGCCGAGTCGAAAATCTTGAAACAGCCGCATAAGGCGCAAGAAAGGGCCGCGAGAGGTGTGATGGAGTGACGCGATACGAGCACAGCACACCGGTGACACCGAACACCCGGCTGACTTACGATCCCGGGAATCACCTGCTCTCTCACTACGTACAAACGAGCCTGCGCAGCGTCGAGCATGATCCTCGCCGAGGCATCCGCGCTCCGGTCGCTCGCGGAAGTCACGCGCGTCAGCGAAAGGCAATTTCGTTCCAATTCTCCAAGTCCATAGTGTAACTAACTGACGAGCTACCTAAAAATTTCAACACAGCTGTGGCTAATAGCCAGCGAGTTAAAGCGACGAGGTAATCCGAGAGTTGAACGTGACGTCTGGTTAACGACAGAAAGCAACGCGCCCCCAACGAGCATTCATTTCTCTCCACGAAATCCGAAATCGTGTAGTACACGTTGGTGATTCGGACTCATTGGCTGGCTTCGTGTAACAATCTCATTTAGCCCGCTCCCACCCTCTGTCCCTCCCCCGGCGGCGTCTCTGTCTCTCCCTCATCAACCCCGTCGGCCGCCTGGAAAGTCCCCTCGGCGGCAGGACCACCGCCATCGCCAGCGCCGCGTCCCGTAGCGAAGCAGGAAACCCTCTGGGGGCCGTGGGGTGGCCAGGAGTCGGATATCTAATTAGCGGGGGCTGATCGGTAATTACTACGATTAATCAATCCGTTTTCCATTTGTGCGCGTTGCGCGCGCTCGGCTGTGCGAAAGGGAGAAGATCCGAGGGCCGCCAAGGGATGTGAGGGGGAGGAGGGGGCGGAAGGGTGCAGGGGCGAGGTGAACGCGAGAAGAATAGGCATTCGCGAGGGCGGGAGGGTGGAAAGCGGTGTACACGAGTGAAAGGGGTACGGCGAAGTCGAGGGAGAAGGGGTGTGCTCGTGGATCGACGTTGTTCCACAATTCCCGGGCCTGTCGTAGTTTCGAGATTGGGATTGTCGAGCTTCCGGTCAATTAAATCCTCACAATGAACCTGCCGTTCCGTAGACCTAGCTACCACGAGCTTCTCTCGAATTCTTCGCGAGAACGAGCACCGACTCTTGGGCGCAGGACTCGTTCGCAGCAACTACTCGATTTGCGGTATACAGGGTGGCTTTCCCTTCGCGAAATCACGATTCTCTCTAGCGCCCATCGTTATCCACGAATTTGTAAAACGGCAAAATCCTTCAACTCCCTTCTGAACAAGGGAGAGGACAATACGGTACTATCACTTGCAGCGTGTCATCCGATCGAGGTGTCGCGTATGGTAGCTGGTTGTATGGAAACAAGATCGTTACGTGTCTCGAAATTGAAATAGCGATACACGAGTACGTTTTGCATGCGAAAGAGAGACGGGACGATAAAGAACTCTGCTTCGACACGCGCGCAGTCGGTCCTGGAAATCGAGTTAAATGCGTTCCAATGAACGGATCGCACCTACGCACTGGCAAGTCGAGGTTAAGGGGAGGGGAGAAAAGTGGAGGAGGAAGATCGGTAGCGTTACGAGATTGACCGGGTCAATATGCATACGTTTCGACCCACTCGACAAACTTTTATTGCGTTAGGCTCTCTACACGTGCATTTGTCCCTTCCACCATCGTTCACGTTGGTCCGGTTCGGTTTACGCTTGTTGAGGAGAAGCATTGTCACTGGCGTAACGCGGGAGGGACATCCTTGACGAACGGTCTTCTTTATACTGCGGTAATAATAATGAAATTGGTTTATGTAGTAGGAGATGCAAGCTTCTCTATTATTCGTGTAATTTATGAGTATTGGGTATAATTTTTAGAATTTTTCATTTCCATCTTTAATAACTTCTAAATTCTCACTCAAACCAACCCCATTTCACAGTATCGTTTCACGCAACCCTTAGAATTTACTTAAAAATTTGTTTAATTTCCTGGAAAGTGACTTAAAGAAGTACACGCGGATCATAGAGGAAACGCGACAGTACGCCACTGCGATCAGAATGGATCCGGTTAGGAACAGTACGCTAATGTCATATCGAGGAGAAAGAGAGGCTCGGTAACGAGCGAAACTCTGTTGCAGAGGGGGCATATGGAACGAAATCTCTTGATGCCATTAGCCCCGACTTTGTAAATAGTTTTCGCTCGAAGAATAACAACGTCGCCACGCTACGCGGAGGGGTTGTAACCCTAAACCCCTGGTATAACCTCGCTTCTATTCTCTGCCGAGCGGCGACGTTGCAAAGAACGCCCTCGAACGAAAGGAGTCGATTGTGATCGATCATCGGGGATTGCTCTCTGTTTCGATGAAAGGGTTGGAGTAACCGAGGGGCGTCGAGCCCCCTGTTATTTGTTTTGCGCGAGAAGATTATCGCGTTATTACGCGGGACGAGTCAAGGGTCCTCTGATCGGCTCGAAGACACGCAAACACTTGCCTTCTCGAATTACATTCCCGGATTGGGGCTGCGAGTCGCTCCTAATCTTCGTGGAAGCTCGGTTGGAATCGACACGTGGCCGAACATCCTCGAAAGCAGAGATAATATTTTGCCATTTTCTATGCTGAATAGTGGAATACATAATACATACTTCGAGTCGGCCGTAGATCCGCGAATTCCATCGGTCTTACCACAGACTGACACATTCCCCTTGCAAGGAGCAAAATCTTAAAACGGTCAGGCAGTAAAGGAGCTGGTGCCTCGAAATTCCCTGTGATTGTTTCTCGTGCTTCTACGGCGGTGTTTGAATAATCTTGAACGTCATCTGAGCGGTAACGTGGAAACGAGAAATCGTACGTAAAGAAGCGAAGCAGCGGTCGGCGAGCTGGCGAAGGCGGAGAGGAGACGGGCCGCCACGAAGGCTCGCGGTGAAGAGCCGTTGAACAGGGACAATGCTTTCATCATTGCCGCTCTTTCTTTCATTCCCCGGCGTCGCGGAGGTGGACCGCTCTCTTTTGCCCTCTCCCGCCCCACCCCGCCGCCCCGCCCCCTCTTTGCCCCTCTTACCCCTTTCTTTTTTACGCTTTTTTGCCCGCAAAGGATCCATTGTCGTCGGGTTGTAGGTGGGTACCGTCAGCCGGTAGGTATCAGTGTCTCTACGCGGCAAAAGGGTCGGGGGATGGATGAGTTTTGTAAAAGTCCCTTCTTCCTTTCCGTCCTTTGCCGGTTCCTCCTTCCATCGGCCAACCAGCGAGCTCGTTCCCCGGCGCTTTTAAAAGGCAGAAACGGCCCTCCGCTCTTTTCGGCCGGGGCCTCGATTATGTGTGCTTCAGGTGGATGACGCGCACGAGCGACCAGGCCGTGGAATGAGCGCCAGAGGTCCGCAGAAAGTCGTCAAGCGGACAAAGTCGTATCGGCTGAAAGGCACAGAGGGTTGGGTCGCTTTTCATTCTAATTCGTTGTCACAATACCACCGTTTCTGGCCCGGGCGTGACGGGACTCTCGACTACCTTCTTCATGGTGCACGGCACTCTTGATGGTCACTTCGCGATCAGCTGTAGATATCTGAATAGGAGTTTCATGTTTTAGGTACCTAAATGTTCTAAGGTACCTATTATCTAAAACTACTTAGTAGCAACAGTTTCCATTTCTTCTCCCCGCCACTTTCATTCAACCATTCGCGGTAATGTGACGTCGGAATCGAGCTAATAGCGGTTTGCTCGTTTATCAAATGACGCCCACCCTAAATCGACTTCTCCGTCTCGATCCGACGAATCCACCGTTTTCATTCGACGCGAACCCCCGAATGAAGACATCTTTCGGCGTATTACCTCGCGATCGTGGGATGATTGTCGTCGTGGAGCCCCGCGGGAGGCCGGCAGATGTTTCGCGGCGACCCAATCAGACGACCCCCGAAGCGGTGCGCGACAATCAACCATCAAACAATCTGCCACCCTCTGGAGGGGTTGGTTGCTTGGATGGCGAACCAAAACACACGGAGCCCTTCAGCCCTTTCGTGATCCGTCTCAAGTGAGCATATGCCTGCGTGGGTGGAGTGATTATTCTGCGCGGACTGCACGTGTTTACGGGGCCCCCGCACGTGAACGCCGACGCGATCGCCACCTTTTGTGCTTTGGGTGTTGCACGGGGTGCGACTTTGGGGGAGAGAAAAAAAGGGGAATGGAAATACTTGTAACGGGGACGTACAGAAATTCTGTGTTCCGCGTTGGTATAGCGCATCTCTGCGTTATGGTGTTTATAGATTTATTAATTCTCGGAGTAACTGAGCACCTCGCGAGCTCAGAATATTGCAAAAGTTTTCTATCGCAGCGGCAGTCTCGGGTAATACATTTTCTATCTTAAATTCCACATTCTTTCGAATCCTATCTAGAGTTGCTCGTTCCATCTGCCCTCGTTTCTCCCGTTCCTCCTCCTTGCTACCTTAATCTTCCCTGGTTGGAAGAGCGCGAGCGTTCTATCGCCTCAGCTCCATTTCGCTCGGACGGGGACGCGGAGTTCTCGCGCCTAAGCCGCTTCGTAACTCTTCCTTTCCCGCGGAGTAACTTTTAATTTCCTTCGGAGAAAGGTGATTCTAATTTCCGACCCTCGCCGTGCCCCGTATATATTGCGGAAGTTTTACCGCCTCGGACTTCATATTGCTTCGCCGTAGCCAGACTTCGCTGACTTAACTCTCGTCTGCCTAGTTTAGCGTCATCCCGCGTTATTAAAGACTTCGCCTAGGAGTGTTATTATTACGCATCGGGAGCTGGTTATTACGATGTTATTCACGAACTTCGCGATTCTCGTTCGATGGTGAATTATTCCTTCTTCCTTTAAATCAGTCGACGGCTTCTTCCTTATCCATTAAAAAGAAGAGCCGTTTTTTTCTACCGAATAAACCTACATAAATCCTTCTGCAACAGCCTATGCCACTTCTTGAATATCTCGAGTATTCAAATGCCTGTCCCACCACGTGACAGCAACAACACAGTGATTCAACAACAATCTAAATGTCGACAAGTCCTCGAAAGACAGTGTCTTTCAGTTTTGCGCTGAAAATGGAATAACATCCACGGCGTTTCAACCCCTATAAAGGACACCAAGACAAGAGCTTCTGGTTAAGGATACACGTCCCTGTATCCAGCGCGATAGTAGGGAAGAAGGAGCCGCGTTACGGCGCTGGTGAAGTCCTTGCTACGCCATTCGGAAGCTCGTTTGATGGCCCATGTAGCCGTTATTGTCTCGAGACGGCATCTCGTATCGTTAGCCGGGTTCTTACAGCGCCGTTGACCACAGCTCCGATAACGACACACCGGGAAATTGTTAAAAACCTCCGTCCACTGTTCTCTCCGCTCGCCTTTACGGATTCCATTCAATCTCGTCTGGTTTCGATTCCGCGTCAGGCTGTTCCCCTCTGCTCGGAAGCGTACCATTTGCGAGCGAGCTCTCCAGCAACAGATAACTAAGTTTTTATTGCACTCTATATTACGCGAGCCAGCGACGGCTTCCGTCTCGACGGTGTCTAAGTTAAGCGGATAACAGTATATTTTCGAGGGAGGATCACGCACCTGCGTACCGGATGCTTAAACGGTCCCTTCCCCTTAACTTCTTAACCTGCTCGTGGGAGCATTTGGTTGCACGAGCTGGCTTCAGGTTCTTGGGAATAAGGGTTGTTCTAGCTACTTAAGGGCCGAAAGCCCTCAAGCTTTTGTCGGATGCGGAGGATTTAAAGATGCTTTGAACGAAGCCTCTTCGTGATTCCAATGGGTTTTATCGTAAATTGCAAAATGGAAGCTCGCACGTACTGTGTACTCCGTTAATCCCACGAACACCAAAGTTCACTTCGTAAAGAACAGCGTCAGCTTCAGTTCTACGAAATTAATTCTTTTCAAGTTTCAAAGAAACGCTCCCGCGCATCAGTTACATCACGCTAGCACGCAGCCTCTTGAACCTTTCGCCCGCGTTCCACGCCTCTCCGCCTTTATTAATTAACCCCCCACCTCGGGGGCCGACCGGGAGCGGCGTAACTGGATTGCGTTATATTAAATTTATCATAGTTTTCACCTCCCGCTCGGCGTTAGATCCTCGAGCCCTCTTACCGGGAAACAATTTACGCTAATTACAAACGCTGCCTAATTATACATCCGACCTATCCTTCCTTCAGCCCCAAATCTCTCGGTCTCCGCACCCCCTCCCGCGATCCTCCTGCGCCCGGCTCCGCGCTCGCCAAGTTCGCGAAAGGAATAGCCCTCTCTCGCGGCGGGAGGGGCGCGGAGGGACGCCATTTATAATGAAACGCGTTCCACGAGAGTACGCGCGCACACCTGGGCTTGCACTGGGTCTTCGGGGTCCCTCGGTGGATGCTGAAATTTGCGCCGCACGCGGCGCTCCAACATCGCGAGCCAGCTCGGCCGTGCCCAAAGTGCCCTGGACAGCTCGACCCAGTTCCCATCGATTCCATCCCCCCACTTCCCCCGAGTTTTCGAGCAAAGTTGCTCCCTGGCCACTCTGCATACGGATATTCCACCGTCGGATGACGAAGTCGCGGCAAGTCGAGCGGGATTCGAACTTTCCACGGAACTTTTTAATGGATTGCCGAGTTGGTCGCGGCCGAGCGCGGCCTTCGTTGCTTCCCCGGAACGCGGCGCTACGTTCACAATCGCGACGACTTACGTTCACCCCATTACTCATCAGAAATTTAGATCTGCGCTGAGAATAATACCGCCTTGGCACATACGAAGACGGTATTAGCTGATCTTTGTATTTCTGCAGATTGGAATGCCAAGCTACCGCAGTGTCTATTATCCTCTCTAATTTCTAACTATCGGATAATCACGGACGCGACTGTCCGTGGGATTGTAACAGCGTTCCTAGATCATCGAATACTTATTTATGCAAATTGATTCCACCGTGATATCCCCGCGAAAACGAGAGGCTTCGCAGTCAGGAGCGCGGTGGCGTAGCTCGGTGGAAGATATAGCGTCGGGTATCTTGGGCTCCCGCGGGACTTTGCATGCGAATATTTTCAGATTCGGGAATATGCAAAGTCTTCCCAATGCCGGGGGGGATTTTCACGGAGGGCTGCAGGGGGAGGGGGACAAGCCCGTTTATAATAAAGCGCAATATCCGAGGATTTCCTTAAGTTGCATATTCAATGATTTCCTCGGAGACTTCGGTCGTTCGCCGGTTCCGAGGAGAAGGGAAGGGGAGGAAAAACCCGGAACGGGAACCCGGCGAAATTGGAATCGTTAAAACCGAATTATTCCAGTGCCTTTGCGAAGTTTACGCGTTGCTCCTGAGCTGTGATATATATGTCATACCCAACCAATTTAAACTCTGTTGTTGCCGAATTTTCGGTTATGGAAGATACTTCTACTCTACCGTGCTTATACCCACTTTTCAATGACACCACTCTCCCTACAACGGTGCAACAAAGTGTAATGACTCAGACTTATAAATGAAAATTCAGGTTTTCCAAAGCTCGAACGTCTACCCACGTTGACATCATGAATTCACTCTACCGACGCGAGAATACGCGCATCTCGCCTATACCGAATCGTGTCCATCCATTAATCCCCGCGCAACGAAGCGCACGGCAACAGAGGGGACAGCGTCTCGTCTCAGACGTCGCATTAAAGATTACCAAACAATGAGCCCACGACCGTAAGGCTGTACATCATCGGAGGGACAGGAGGGGGCGAAGGGGAGGTGCGAGGGAGAGTTGCCGTCGAATCGACGCGGTCGAATCTCGTTCAAGAATGATTATGCATAGGCTGGCGGGGTGACCGGGTACGGTCTGCCGTGGGTGGCACCGGAACTCCAATTCACCGTGGCCAACGGGCCCCACTTCTACATGATAAATATTGTTTAGCCTTGTCCGACGTGAACGAAGGGCCCGGGGTTCGTCGTGGTCCTCTCACACCGAAGCTCACGTTGGACCGGGTGAGTGATGTCCAGGCGCGCGCCTCCCGTCAACGGGGATAGGTCGGCGCGAAGGAGAATGATGATGACATAATGACGTCCCGGTGGGCGAGCAATAGCTGACATCCGCCACCGAATATTCTAAATCACTTGCTCGTCGTCGCCGCGGCCGTCTTCTCCTCGTCGGGGCCCCGTCGTTCGTTCGTTCGTTCCCGCTGTCGTCAGTGTCATGTTCGCGTCCTTGTTCCACGTCATTCCTTGTTTACGAGTTCACGACTGCCGGTGGCCGACTCGGTTCCCTCGCCATCGTGTTCGGTTCTGTTCTTGCGCTCCCGTCGCCTGCCGCGAGTGAATATTTCATCGCGAATCCGCCGGATTGCTTCGGGTGCGTCTCGCGGCGAGGGTTTCGAGAGGTTTTTCTTTTCTGGGGGCGAGGATGCGGTAGAGTTTCAAGATTATAATCGCCAATTTTTAATAATCGCCACCTCTTTCGTTTGGGAAGTCGAAGCTTTTGGAAGAAATAAATACATGGAGTAGCTACTTAGTACAAAGAATTCTTTTCTAGTAAAAAGAAAAGACTGTTTCAAAAGTAATTCTTTCTTCGGAAGGAATGCACGGAATCAGGCCGTTACCGGCGATGACGGGGCGTTATTAGTTCGACTCGCTTAAAAAGTGCCAACGCGGTTCACGGTGGCAAAGAATAAGGGCATTACTCCTCTCCAGCCATTTCCTCTCTCTTATCCCGCAGAAGGGCTACGGGGCGCAGGGCGTGCACAGTTGCCGGTGCGAAATGCGACGAGGGGTGAGCCGACGGTGGTGGTATCGCGAAAACTCCGTCTCCCTTATTCGTGGAGGGGGCTGGCGGAGCGGGGTCTATGAAAAATGATGACGCGGCGCTTGTAAAAGAAATGAAATCGGGCCTCCGCTGGAGGAACAGGGCGAGGGTTGAAAAACCGAAGGAGATCGGGGCCACGGGGATGAGGGCGTGTGTATTGCTTACGTTGGAAGGTAGAACAAAGGGTCGGGGGCTAATTCGAAACGGCAGCGAAATAACGGTCGACTGCTTTGAGAAATGATTCTTGCTTTCGAGTTTCATCGATTTCCACGGCGCTGCGAATCCTCCAGCCGGAGTGAAGCGAGTCGTAGCACTCGGTTAATCGGTTTCCGGTTGAAGATTCAGGTCGCCTAGCGGTCTCTGGCCCTTCGTGGGGCTTTACATTTCCAGCACGTTCGGTTTTCGATGCGGCGGCGGCGCGTAGACTTTAAGGGGAAACCTATTTCCCGTAAAACGATCACCTAACCGGACGAGCGGGCTGTAATCGGCCTTCGTGGACTCGTAAACACCGCGGGCTACAGCCATAATCCAAACCCTTACAGCTGACCAGAAACCACCAGGTCCAAGTCACCCCTTAATGGGTCAGGTGGCCGACGTTTCGATTCCCACGGGGGTAGTTCACCCGCGCGTCCTCCGTAACGTCATCGAACTTTACCAACCTACGCTCTCCGATTCCAACACCGTCGCCTTGCAAAATGCAACGAGACCGTTCCACCGCCAACCTCCTTCGCCCTTCTTCAAGAAATCATTGAATACGTCCAACGAAACACGCGACAAGTTTCCATTCTGGCGTAACAGGGAATCGCACCACGAGCGCTCGGCGATTTTCTATTCATATAGAAGCGAATTTCAGTCTTCGGGGCTCGTTCCACGAGCCACCGTCTACGATCGTGCTTAGCATAACAATGAGAGAGAAAGAGCAAACAGGCCATAAGGGTGGCGGTGGGAAGAGGAGCCGCGCGTTTTGACAAATCGCCCCCGTCTTCCTCGTCTTCGTCCTCGGGGCTCCCTTTTTTTTTTCTCCATCTCCTGCCGGGGCTCCGCGTCTAATTCCCCGGAATGTTTTCGGCCGACGTCTCGCTGCGCTCAGCTTGCCTCCGTCCACGCCACAGTTTTCTTTCCCGCGTTTTGCCCTCTTCTCTCCCCCCTGCGCCGAATTTATCTGCGATCCCGCGGATAGATACGTCGGACGACGCCCTCCTGTACAGGCAAATTCCTTCGTGTTTCTCCAACTCCTTCACCTTCGAGACGATCCGCGAGGGGCGATCGTTTCGCGACGAAATTTCTCGCATATCGCTGAGCTCGGTAATGGACATTTCGCTCGCTGAGAACTGCTTGCGTTTGTATCGTTGAAATTGTGAAGGAATTCCAGCCAAGTGTTGCTAATTGCAAGATAAAGTTACAAATGCTACATTATCGAGCCTCGAATCGGACAGCTCGCTGTTGCCGGCGAGCAAGTAACGCGCTCAATTACGAAGAACAATAGAGGCGGCCCGCGAGTTTATCCGGGAAAGTTTTCAGCTGGAGGTCTTGTCGTCTCCCCCATTTTCATTTCCCGTAGCAATAGTTCATTAAAAAGGTGTTTCAGGGGCAATTCCGTGAGCTATTAGGTAGCCTCTATCACTCCTCCGGGGGCCATTTCTTTCCTCCCTCGCTGCTGTCCTGGCCGCGATCCCCCATCCCCAACCCCCGCCTGCGGGACTACGGATTCAGCACGGGCATTACGATGGCGTAGGACACCCTGTTCCAACGGAAACGAGAAAAAGAGGAGGTCGTGTCGCGAGGATGACTCGTGTGTCGCTTCTGACTTCTTTGACGAAATCAAGGGAGAAGAAACATCGTACTTTGTGATACCACTGTAGGAACGGAGATTAGAACTTGCTTTATCCGAGGTCATTGCTTATTTTCTAAGTCTCCACGTTATGGGATGAAATTCCCTCGCCTCAGTCTCTCCGTGCAGCGGGTTCAGAAACGAGTTAAAGTCTAGAGTAGAAATACCGAAGAAAATGCAATCGCAGGAACTTGGAGAAGGAGTTGGGAGCCGATATTCGAGCCAGCTCGAAGTGGATGGAAGCGAATTTTCAGAGTGAAATGGGGTTCTGCGTAGGAAGGGTGGTTCAGAGAGGGGGTTGGGGGAGAGAACGAGGAGAGTAGGTGCGCGTCCGAGTTGATAAGACCTTCTCGAAGGACGAAGGCGAGGGTGGATGGAACAAGGCCATTTATCACACGGTGGGACCAGGTGGAGGGAACGAGAGAGAGAGAGAGCGAGAGGAGAGGGAGAGTCGGCATGAACGAACCAGCCGAAGCAATAAAGCCTGGAGGGACTCGTTCAAAGAATGGGGCATAGAAGGTGCGACTCGGAGAATGTAGATCGTTCGTTTGTGGACCACTGGATTCGCTCGGATATTACTTTGTGCAAATCGGGCTATTCGAGACGTTTCCACATTGAAGAATTGCGTCGCGTACTATGCCCGTAGCTCTACTTCCCTGTAATTTCAATGCATATCCAAGGAGACAAGTGTAATGTGAATTAAAACCTGCAGAGATTCGCGAGCAGTGCCTGGCAGGCACGATCTTCGCTCCGGTTTTTCAGGAAATCCCTCGAAAGGTGTCAGGAGTCGGCATAACGAGGCGATTACGCGAATCCTGCTATCCCCCACGGGTCCCTCCTCCTCGGAGGGTCCACCTCGGAGGATTTCGGCTTGGGCCACACGAGGAAGTCGCCCCGGGGCAATAACGCGTCATCTCCGGAAGGGGCGTTCGTGTAATTATACGGTAGCTAGCAACTGCCTCTCTTTACCTCGTCTCCTCGCCCTCTCGCCTTTCCTAAACCGTAAACTCGTTGGTCCCACCGGCTACCGGTCTTCCCTATAATACGCCCTATCCCTCATAACGTAATAACCGCGCGGGGGGAGCAAACGAGTGGCCGTAACTTGGTCCTCCCGCCGCGAATTTGGGTAATTACTCAAATTCACCGGCCATTTTGACCGGGGCTTTGATGGCGCTGCTCTGCACACCGAATCGTTTGCTTCGACTCGTCAAAATTATCCTCGAGTTAAGAAGACCCCTCTCCTTTAACCCGAAGCTAAATACACGCCTCACTCGGTGCCAATGAATTATCAAAAATGCATGTCCAATGCCAAGAGTATCTACCCCGCGTCAATGTAGCAGGGAAAATAAATTGGCCCCCGAAGTATCCACTTCCTGTATTGTTCGCTTTCTACTTGCCCACTCTCGCAACAGGCAACGTCTGTTATTCTTGGCCGTTCTTTCCGTGCTCTTCGCTGAACTTCTTTGTCCCGAAATTGCCTTCTGTTTTCTTTAAGGGGTTGGGGGTTGATTCCCCCGGAATAGTACATAACGGGGCACCGTGGCTTCGCGACTATGCCAATAAATTTCCGCGCGTATCAAGGGTAGGATTAGACGGCGAAGGACTAAGTACCGTCGAAAAAAAGAGATCGTCCGCCGCGCAGACTAAACAGATGGTATAAATTTTAACTTCGGCCGAGAGCCCCGGGGCGATGAATCAGACTAATCGTCCGCCTCTTAAACGCACTTTCGCGCGTTTCTATTTACGGCTGTCCCCCGTCGCTGCCGGCACGTCGGTTTTCAATTATTCCTCATTTATATAGAAATTCCTCCGTTTCGCTGGGGCCGATGCTTTATCAATCTTAACGCAACCGGGCAGCCATCTCCGAGCTAATAATTTCTGCAACCTCCTCGAGGACATTCTTCCCTCGCGGAAGCCGCCGGCTTTCGAGAAACATCTAATTTGGAGATTGAAGCTCGGAGGAGACGGGGCATGGTAGTTTCACTAGCTATTAATCCTGACCTGAGCTTGGTGTGTTCGAATCGACTTAGAACTCGAAGAATGTATCAGGTTGATTCGTACGTGTGTTAAATTCGCACTCCTTTTGCCGCCGGTTCCCATTGCTTGGCGAATCTTTACCTCTTCGGGAAATGCAAACTGTTCAGAATACATTTTAGTCAGTATTCTTTTCGTTTTGTTACAGACTACATAGTGTTTGATAAGACAAATGTACGTATTATTCCTAACGAGCGCAGCCAAAATGTTTGGGTAACAAGATACCATCGAATTCATCATTCTACAGCTCAATTAATTACCAGGGGTACATGCTCGTTAATGCGGCTGGCCATTTACCGTGTTTAATAGGATTTTATTTAACTAATTTACATATATTATATCACAATGAATATTCAGTGAAATGCTGCCTCATTATCGTTTCATAGAGGTATCCGGTCATTATACAAACCAGGCCGCTTAATAAAGAGTGTAAAACCACGTGTTTAAGTTTCATACACGGTGGAGCAGTGGCCGGTTTCGTAACATCCTTTCTGGAGTTGGGGTATATTCTATCGAGCAATCAAGTAGACTAAATTACCATCAGATGTTAGACGTATATCACCTTTTACCGCGTCCTTCTCAACGAATCAGAATTAAAGTCTTTTTTAAATCTGCATTTTTCGGGTATCACAGGAATTACTATTATTTGATGGTGAGAAATCCTCCCAGCAATCCCCTCGGCTACCCAAGTACCGTCAATTAGTTATCGATACCTCTCGCGAGGACTGGGCCTTGTCGTGGCACGCAGAACTCGATACCTCGCAATTATTCTCTGCGACTAAAGATAACCCAGAGGCTGGCGGTCAGGTATCGACCTTTGGGCGTTGCGGAATGGCTCGGGTGGTTCGTTAAATCGACGGAGCCAGGGCAACGTGTCCGCCCGGAGGCAACCCCGGGCCTGGTATTGTTGCAAACTATTTCGAGATCGTGTGATCTCGCGCGCAACAGCTGCGCTATCTATCACCAACAATGATTCAGTGATCGTGGTAACGGCGCCCGCTTCTGCCTGCTCCGTTTATAGAGTGTAAACCGAGAAAGGACGAAGAGGGAGGCTGGGGGAACGGGAGAAAGAGAGAATGGAGAGGCTCGTGCCAGGCCTGTGATCTTCAAAGTATAGGCGAGAAGCTTTTATCCTGTGCGCGCTTGGCTAACCTGTCGCGCTGACACCTCTTCGGGGCGACGGGAGCGCGACACGCCGTTTGAGAGACCGTATCCGGATCTGATTTCGTGGATCGTCGCGGTACCACGAGGAGAGATCTGTCCCTCCCGCTGCTTTCTTCTCAGCCTTCTTCCTAGTAGCCTCTTTGACTTCTCAACTACCTCAACACGAATCGTAGATGTGGATGTAAATTTGCGGAGGTTGGATATCGGGTGGCGGACTACAAACCGCCCATTTCCCATGATCCTGGAACCCCACTCGATCATGCGTTCTACGTATGACCAATCTTCTTGTCAAACTACGAAACATCTCCAAGACCAGGCAGAAAACAACGCAGTCCCGTATTTTCCACTTTATTAACCCTCTCACGAACCTCGCCTCCCCTCCCTCCTCTCTATCCTCCGTTCGCGAGCCGGTCTGAAATCTCTCTGTCGCAAGGGTTGAAATACCGTCGGATCGAGGCGTTTCCTCTTATCGAGTGGAACGAGACTCCGCGCCAGGAAAGAAAATGTAAATCAGACCTTGGGGTTTGGGAGGGACGGCGGAGCCTGTTCGCGCCCCCGACACGAAGAGGAAGGACCCTTTGGGGGGGAGAGGGGGTGAGAGTGCCGATCGGTGGCCCCGGTGAACGTGTGCACGCGTTCGCCGTTCTGTGCGCGCGCGCCTGTGTGTCTGTCTGGTTGGTTCAGGATGGTCGTGTCTGTGAGGGAACCGTCGGTCCGTCGATGCAAATGCAACTCTCGTCGGGGGTTGGTTGTTTCGTCGCCCGGTGATATATCGCCCCTCTTGCGCACAAAACTCTCTCTCTTTCTCCTCTCTTCCCGCTTCTTCCGCCTCTCGCCGGCGAACTCGACGTATTTTCGAGCCCCGGGGGCCGACGCTGCCGGCTCTGCGCTTCGGACTCGTCTATTTTTTTCTCCCTACCCTCCTTTTTCCTTTTTATACGTCCCTCGGCTGGGAGCAGGCTTTAGGCGGAGCCGGGGCCGACGTCGCTCCTGTATTAGTTTTTACGAGGATAATACACAACGCTTAAAGGGATAAGGGATTAAACGAGGCTGGCCAGCTGACCAGCAATCCCTTCGCGCGTATATCCGCGACGCCTGGCGCGATCTGCTCGCACCCCTTCGTCTGCGGCCGCAGATACCGGCGAGAATTCTGAAGCCGAGGCTACCGACAGACATTTCCACGGTGATTGAGGGAGTTGTGGGTGAATTCGAACGTCTCCAGCACTTGTTTTCTTCCATAGCTGACTTTTCTGTTGTTTGAAAATCTCTTTATGATGGAGTCTGTCTTGAAATTCAATTATTATCAAGCATAGTAGAGAATGTATCTACTAATATCCACGAAATATTCTCCCTTCCCCAACTTCCCCCTGAAAATTCCATGAATTTGACCAAGACCGATGGGAGACGCGACGAAAAACTAAAAGGGAACCTGCCGGAAGGGTGATCGCGCTTTTGCGAAAGCCGCGGTCTCTCGGGCTCAGCCGCTTCGGGAGAAAGCGTCATAAATAACATCCGAACTTCGGATCCACTCTTGTTCTCTCTTTCAACGCCCTTCCCTGACCACCCCCTTTTTTGCCTGCGCCGTGTCCCGCTTGTATCCGCCGCCGCGCGGCTTCTCATCCCGCGGCGCTTCGAGGGGCGTAGCTCGATCTCAGGGCCGACGGAGGCCCGCGGAATATGAGCAAAAGCTACGAATAAGAGGGTGGACGGTGCGGTACATTCATAAATAACCGGGCACGTGACAATGTCGCCGCGTTACGCCGTGTTTTCGCGTCTGGGAAATAAAGGGTGGCAGCTAGGGGGTCCGGGTTTCCCTCGCGTGCAGGGAACTCGCGGTATGTGCCTGACAGAAGACCTTGTCCTCGTTTTGTCGGAAATTCGGCGACGATATTTCATGCATCCGCGACGCCCGTGGTAGCTGGATGCTTCTTGCCGGTGAAGCGAGACTTTTACCAGTGCGCAGACAGGCGAGAGGGTGCTCGTGTGCGAGCGTGCAAATCTATAGAAGTCACCGGTAACTTCCGCATGCTTCCATTCGTACCTAACACTTGAACACACGTCCACCCTCGCATCGGAGAGTTCCGTTCCGAGCGAAAGCAGTACCACGCGTGCCGTGTACGTATTTCGGTATCACGTGAGGAGAGCGATGCACGAACAAGCGCGAAACAACGCGGGCTTCGGATATGCCCAGCGTGCACGCCAGGCCGCGAAATAATATATGTATGCGGATGCTAATGCATAGACGTTGGCCCGTGCCAGATAGAGGCGGCTTCGGCCCGCTGGTGTACCCTGTCTCCGCGTTGAGTGCATACTGCAATATTTACCCTCCCTCCCCCTCGATTCGGCGGGACGCGGCTCCTGGTGCACGGGGAACGATAAAGTAGCGGGCGAAGTTGTCAGACACCTTGATGCCCGCTTGCACCGTGGCCCTGGGAATAATTTAGCTCGTCTCTGGAAATGTATCGCGGAATTGACTCCGAGCGGATGTTCCGCGGTGATGTTTTTCAGGCTCGCGGAACTCAGCCTGATCGCCGCGACATATATCTCCTGGCTAATTTCCCGCAGATTGACGCGCGCGATGGGAGCTCGCTGGCGGGAATAAAGTTGATAATAAGTAGAGATGAAACGACAAGAGACGAGTGGAAAGGAGATTACTGATATTCCCAAGTTTCTAAGTACATAGTAGGCAGCTTCCACTGGTATGAAATAGCGGGACAGGAGATCAGTAGATTCAGCAGTGTGTATACAGACAGTAACTGTGTAAAATATTCTTGCTACGTTAGGC
Source organism: Andrena minutula (assembly GCA_929113495.1). NCBI lineage: Eukaryota > Metazoa > Arthropoda > Insecta > Hymenoptera > Andrenidae > Andrena > Andrena minutula. The sequence continues at coordinate 5,234,035 of OV815995.1, read as the reverse complement.
TTCAGAGTTTGTAATTCGCGGTTGTAGCAGTGAGCAGGTACAACTGAGGACAGACGTATCGCGACGATGGACACTACGAAGTTTAATCTCTCACTTTTATCTTCATGACTTTTGCTACACGTTCGAGATCTTCAGGACTAGGATGTCACGAAACTTGGTGCTGTATATCTTCCAACAAATCGATCATTGCATCACGAGTGCCCTCTCTTAAGTGGCAATCTCGGTCGGTTTTTCTCGATTGCAATCGATGTGTGCGCGTTCGCGGAACTGTAGGACAGAGAGGGGGGAGGCTAGACCGGAGATAGGAACAATGAGGAAGGAATTCGTACGGAGAAATCTGCGGTGGACGGGTGATTAGTCTCGTCAGTTCGTTTGTTGGCTGATCGTCGCCCAGATAAAGAGGCTAGGGGGAGGGGGGATAGGGCCGCGGTACAAGCGCGATGCAAAACGCTCGTGCACTTCTATGTACCCCGTTCCCTGTGGGTGCACGCGCGCGCGAACTCGCGCAACAGCGTGTGCGCGCCGCGTTCAGGTCCCCCGCGTGTATAATACCAGCGTCGATGTAAGACAATGCCGCGATTATCTATCCCGACTGCCTTGTAAGGGGGATTGTACCACGGAGAGAGTATCCATGGCTTGTCGACACGGCCGCGGCCACCTAAGACATTATATTAACATGCAGGATAGGCTTAAGTGTCCTGGCGTGGATGTTGCTACGGCCAGACCTCGGCTGTCGTTGTTGGATGACGAAAAAAAGAGGCAAGGGGAAGAGGGAATAAAGCAGAGGCTCGTCCGCTTGGAATAGATTGTCTGAGATGTACATATCTTGCGAAATGGAGTCGATGATGGGGTGAATAGTGCCGGTCAAAGGTCTTTAGTGTCTCACCGCGTCAGAGTAATGTTGAGTTGGCAGAGGATGATGAGCTGGATTAAGGGGGTATAGGATTATTGAAACTTGAAAAATCGATTTTTTTATTATTATTCATTCTGAAAGTGTTATCTTTTGTGAATATTTATAACAAAGTTGTATGAAGAAATTTGAATAATTACAGAAAATATTCGATTATATGTCGAGTAACGACTTCACAAAGCGGTATTAGCAAAGGGAACTTAATTTTTAAGCTGTTTATCTCGAAATTACATTTTCAAACACCGTGTACATCATAATTCTTGACCGAATGAATATTTACACTTGAAATTGTAACTGGAGTTGTAGAATTTCTTTTCTCTATCGCGTGGAATTTCCGCATCAACATTGGATGTTTGCAAAACATTTTGTAACTAATTAATGACGATTTTTTTGCATAAAAATGTGAGGACAAAATTGATTCGTGTGTAACTTTCACAATTTTTGTTTAAATTCGCCAACAAAATTCCACACTATTGGTTTTAGCGTAAAAATTACTCACTCCAAAGTATTTTGCTTTTAGATCATTACTTAGTTCACCTGGGACCATTAGCGTCAAATAACTGCAATAATTTTCAACATTCTGACAATTCTTTTTCTTCAAATTACTTGTAAGAGCATGCATAAAAACCTGTGAAAAGTGTCGGTATGGTGATAATTCGCTATCTAATCAATCCAACCAAAAAGAATAAAGACTTATAGAAAAGAAATATAAACAGTTCCCAGGCAAGTAAATCATTCCCCAATAAATCAGTTTCCACGGACATCGGGGAAACGAAGTCGAATATCGATGTACATGACGTGAAATTACGCGAATGACAGGGGGAGGGGGTGAACGGGAGGGGCAGGAGGAAATAGAAAGACACCGGGGTCCCGACCCCAGCATCCACTTTCGCGGCTTTCTTTGTCGGCCTTTTGTCAGGCTGTGAATTAGATCGCGTAATCCCGTTTGTATACGAAATGACACCGTCGCTTCGTACGGCTGACATTTAGGCAGCGCGCTAGTCCCGGGCCATTGTCAGCCTGTAATTGACTCCGATTGGAAGATTGGATTTGGATCGTCGCTACTCCTCGGTGGGGGTGCGAGCGCGAGCGACGACTCGGTTCGACGACGAATTCGTTTCGACGCTGCCAGCCACTTCGTTAAGTTCAATTATCCGGGGAGGGGTTATCGATATGACTGGCATCGGCCGCAGGGGGGTGAATTCCAACTTTGCTTCGCTTATCCTCGGAAACATTCCCGGCAAGGCGGACCCCACCGACGTTCCCTGCTCTGTAGACTGTTCAAACTTTTAATTACCCGGTTTTGATAAATATCGACACACCGTCGAGCCACAGACAGAAATACAGACAATTTAAACAGCCGAGCGAACTTTGAATTTTATTGGAGAGCGATTGGCTGTTGCGAGGTGATCTTGAATTATAACTAGCAGAAATTGTAAGTCGCAAAATTCATCTACGTAAAGCTTGCGGTAGAGTAACAAAACTCTAAATCAAGAACATAGTTTCGGGATGTAGCTACAGTGCACGCTCGTCGCTGTTTCGTAAATTTCACTCACTCGCCCCGTCCCATTCCGTGCACTTTGCTACCAGCGGAATGAAATCGCGGAGATCGATACCCTTTCCGTCTCGAAACGCGGCCAACTTCCTGCGCGGGGAACATCGCCCCCCTTAAATATTCACGATGCCGCTCGCGTTATTCAGAATCCCGCCGCGGAACCGGCACGCAATTAGACAGTTTCGCGGAAAGCAACGCGCGGCTGGCAGGCAACGAGGCTCGGAACAACGATCTAGAGCCTAGCAGAGGAATGCATGGGATTCCAGGGCTGCCCGCGATCGTGTTTCATAAGACCGTAAAACGGTCTGTCATTAAACGCGAACGTGGCCGGCGGCGGTGCCTCTTGCGGTCGCCCTCTCTTTTCTAAGTAAAAAAAAAAGAACGCCGCCTCGAGAGGCGTACCTTCGTCACGGACGTTTTTCGCGTGTTTGCGGTTTCCCTCGCCGACGGGGAGGACTCGTTCCGTGCGGAACGCGCGCGCGATTCATTCCGCGTCTTCCGTAACCGGGGCTCGAATATCCCATGGAATAAGACCTCCCCAGAATTACGGCCCCGATGCTTCGGATTATCGATGTGTACGCGTTGCGGTTTGCGGACTTTCCACGCGGTTTCGTGTATTTGCGAGTGCGGTCGCGGTCGCGGCCCTTTGCTGTTTTACAGGCGATCGTGATTTTTGGCGGTATCGTACAGGAGGGACCGATGATCGGGTAATTAATTCGCTGGAAATTGTTGGCTAAGTGGACGCGGGGGTTTGATTAGAATTTAAAGCGTTTCTTGAATCGACCTTCTTTCTTCTCGACACAATCTTCAGCGTTCATGAAACTCAGCAATTTGGTAAATGGCTTTGTGATCAATGGATTCGTTAGCGTCTAGCCGCCATTAAAGGAAAGCCCTTTCCTCGCGACCTGGATAACGAACCTACCATCGATTTTTCCCATACGTTCTCGGGAACGCTCGCCCGGAGCGTTCGCCATTAAATCACGCAAAAACGAACGCCATTAGAGGAACGACCGGCTAAAGAGTTCAGATAAGAAAGTAATTAAAGCTGCCGTGGCAGTGTCCTTAGCGGCCGCTGGGTTTCATAGCGCATTGTGCGCCATCCACGATTCTTTCGCCGCGGTTAATCGACTCGATCGAGCCGCCATTAGCGTTTCTTTCGCGGGCTCGCGGCCACGGAGTCGATTATGCACGGCACCTACGCGAAACGTTCCGACATAATTAGCGTTCTAGGGAGCCGGACAATAGTGGGACTTACTAATGTCCCTCTCTTTCGCCTTAAAGCCTGGCAATTCGAGCGCCAGCTTCTGCTCACTACCTGTGCTCCCTCGGGCCGATTTTGTCGCGTCACGGCCTGACGATCAGCCTGGTCATGGGGCACCACAGTGGGTCTGCTACTACGAAAATAATACAGTGACCCAGTGACCGATCTCTGCCAGCCACGGTTGATCCAAGCTTAATCATCAAAGTCTCAAAATATCCATCTCCTAATCAAGAGTCAACAATCGTAGGAAATCAAACGCAGCGCAACGCAGTCCCCAGCGATTAATTCATCTCCGCGTGGCTCGTTCACCGGCCAAGAACAAGTCTCCGATTCCGCCCAGCGATAGGCGTTCCTCCTGCTTTCTTGCGGGGCCAGGTAGGTTTTTATTGGGGCTCGTGGATCGCCTATGAGATCGGTTCGAGCAAAAAGGAAGCAGGGTGTGCAGCCTCGTTGCACCGAGCGTCAGTGGCCCCGTGGTGAATCAAGTTGTGTTCATCGGTGGTGCGGCAGGGGGTCGCTGGCCGGCGGTATCGCTCCCGTAGCATCGTTCTGGTATGACGTCGGGTCGCGTTACCTTAAAGCAACCGGAATAACCATAACGCAATTATAATCGCGTTGCTCGAGCGAGTCTGGGCGATAGTAATCGACGAGACCGAGGAAGTTACAGCGATGCCACTTGCGGAAAGGTGGCGGTCGTAGAAGGGGCGGACAATCGATGCCGACGTGTTAATAAAACGCGGAGGAATCGAAGGGGAAGGTCCGCGCGTCGGGCTCCTCTCGCCTGTTGTTGCGACCGGCATTTATCTTGTCGTCGGTGCATACAGCAACGGGGACGCGGCCTCAAATGAAAATTTATGAAGCGCGGATTGGAAGCTGTGGAGGAGGCGACGCCACGCTCCGGAATTAAGTCGCTTTCCACGTGAATTATGACGTCTTGTAGCGGACGCGGCCGGTGCAGCCGATCCCTCCTGCAATAAACTAGACGCGTCTTTGATTTTGCGCGTGCCGCATTGCATTGACACGGATAACGTTTCCCTGCGTTGATTGCGCCGCGACGTATCGACGCCAGGATAACGACGACGAGCTCCTGATTTGTTTATCCGGAGTTAACTGGAGCGCTGATTTCCGTGTGTTCGGCGCAAGAGAAGGGGACACCGCATTCTTACAACTTTTCTGCGCAACGTGGCTCGCTGTTCCCCGGCAATTAATTCGCTTATCATCGCCGTAATCTCTGCGCCGCGTCCGCATCGCGGAGTCACCTGCGCTCTAAGAAAAGAGTATTATTCCAGCGGCGTGGCGCACGCGTAAGAAACTTGCCAATCTCTTTTTCTTCCTGCCTGTTCTGGCTTCATCTCGAGTTCCAAGCTCCATCTAGCCGTCGCTGGAGTCTCCGGGTTGGCGTCAGGTGAATTTTTTGGTAGGACGATCCCGGCCGGGGAACGGTGGTGCATCGTTAATAAAGAATACGCCTTGGGCACGCATACCATTGGCGCTCGCGAGCCCAGCATCTCGTTATTCGATATTAATAACGAGCCAGCCAGCCAGCCAAGCGGAGATGCCCCCTTCGCGACCGTCCCTCCCCTCCCCCGACAAGGCAGATTCGAATCATTATAATGATCCCGCTCGCTACCGGTTAAAACTTAAAACATTCCTGCGGCGGGGGAGAGGACGAAAGAAAAGGAGAAGACAGGAACGCGCTTGTTCTTTCTGATGCTACACTCGCTGGCTGAGGGTCATTTGGTACTTCTAATCACGTGCCTCTCCGCCCCGGATTATAAATGACCCTTTGCTTTCGTCTCGTGCTCCATCTTGCGTCCCCTGGCTGCCCTGTTTTTTCGCCGGCTACGCCACTCTGGCCGGCGACATACGTAGACGTTCCCCTTCGCCAGACAGCTGATTCGGACGTGGAACTGCAGATATCCGGGAAATCTCTTGCATCGACTACGAAGTTACGTTCACCCACATCTGCTGTTCAAAGAGCATTCATCGTGAGTCACCTTGCGGGTCCACCCCGAGGAAAACGGTAACGGTTCCCTCGAGGTCCGCGAGCATCAGGACTCGAGCACGTTGATCCACACACGGTCCGCCGGGGCGAGGTGCACGGGTCACATTCCATCCAGCATTATTTCCTCGCTAGCACCGACCGAGACCAACAAAAGGCAGCTCCTTTCAAAAGGAACTCACCCCGTGCTCCTTCACCCTTCCCCTCCCCGCCCCCTTTGGTTGGTTCGCCGTCTTTTCTCTGCCTTCCTCGTTTCTTCTGCTCCTCGTTCACGGACCGGGCCTCATTAATAGTATTCACCGGAGAAGATTCCAGCTTGATCGCGTTGCGCGCTCGCTTCTCGGATACGATATCCCCCCTCCCCCTCCTCCTCCTCCTCTCCTTGCTCGAGCCGCATATTTAAAGTTTCTAACGAACTTCGGATGATACATGGGTTTGCCGGATTAGGCGGCCGCCCTGGGGCACACGGCCTCTTCGGGATCCTCGGGCCGCGTGGTCTTCGTCATCGGACCATGTTCATGGTATTTTCGGCCTCTTGGTATTTTCTTTGTAGACTCTGTGCTTTTCCTCGGCATGGAGAGTAAACGGCGTGGCTGCAACACTGATCATCCGTGGGAGCATTCGTGCAGTTTGACCCCTCGTCGAATTATGGACCCTGGCGACAAGTGGAGTCTAAACTCTGTCGCAATCGTGCAATCCTGTTATTTAATTCTTGTAGCTGGCAGTCTGTTTTTCTTTTGGCAGAAGAACGTAGAAAATATAACTTCGAATTTGTTCCTTGTAATAAATGAAAGCAATAGATGTCGCCTTGTAATCGTTTCAAACGCAGGAAAAAGTCAAGATTTACTGACTCAGTTCTCCTCGAAGATAGAATACAGGGGCGCATCTCTCTAATTCTACAACCCCTACATCTTGTCTACCAGTTCCATGCGAGCTTCCCTTTAAAAATTGATACCACGAGCCAGAAGAAGAAGCTCGCAAAAGATGAAGAGGACCTCCCCTCGCAACCCTCCGTTTTCCTATCAACTTCTCCGTCACGGAAATTCCTTATCGCGGGAGCACTGTAAACCTCGACGAGCCACCTCGATTATCATTCCCATCGCGAGCATCCAGCAGCCGGAGCTGTTGGCCGCTGAGGATGAAGCCACCCGGAGGCCAGCGTTCGCCGAAAGAATCCCACGAATGTGTATCCAATCAAACGTTGACCCGAGGCAAGAAAACATCCTCGCCCGGCAGCCAGCACCACCTCCTCCTCGGAAGGTGCACTCGTTGCAGCGTGTACGCGCGCGAGGAAGGGTGAGGCGGGGTGGTACACCCACATCGTGCGCGGCAGGAAGCGACGGGGGGTCGCGTGATTTGTGGCTGCCCCGAGAAGTCACACAGCGGCTGATATATTTTACGGGCGGTCGTCCTCTCCACCCTCCTCCAGCCTCTTCGCCTCCTCCTTCTCGAGCATCTCGGCCGCAACGGGCATATTCTTGCTTCCCTCTTCGTTCGCCGTTCGGGGCATCCACGGTGTCTCGTCGCTGGCCCGCGAGGGGCCAGCAGCCCGACATTGTGCCACATACACGGCCGGTCAGCCGCCTTTACACGCGGCTACATCGTATTTACATGAGAAAGGAGTCGCCTCCAACCTCCTCCACCCTCCCCCCGTCCGCCCCGTGGACCGGCATCCCTCCCGCCCCCGCGATGCCTGACGAGGCGCCCCTCGAAGCTCCCTCCAGTGTAAACACGGTTCATCATTATCGCCGGGGGAGCCTATATTTCAAAGGCCACGGCGCTCGCCTCTTTACGCTTGTCCCCCGTCACTTTGGACACGGCCAACCCCCGCTCCCTCTCGCTATTTATAAGCATCGCCCTGGAACGGTGTCGCGACTAATTCCTCGCGTTTCATACGTTCTCCCTCCGAGGGAAAATCGTTGCGGTGGACCGCGCCGCGGGCGGTGAGAATCGAAGGAAGGCAGGGCGAACGAGGGGCGGGAAATTAACAGTGTGATTGGGAGTGCGAGTGGGTGGATGGTACTTAACCCACGGAGGCACTGGATTCACGTTGCAGTGACGTACAAAGCTACCACGTTTGTTATTTACTTATCACAAGACTGTGTCGTCATCTTGACGCGGGGGTGAGACTCGCGTCTTATCGTCACCAGGATCGTAACTCAAATCACCGATGAATCAAGGATTATACCGCTGGAAATCCGGCGAGCAGGGTTAAAAAGCTGGCGGTGGCGTTATCGGCGCGCGGTAATCGCGAGGAATACAATCAAAGGCGTGCATCGGGGTAATCCAACGCGAGAACGGAACGGACGGTTGTGGTCCGGCCGGGCTTCACGCTCGTCGATTATCGTTATCGCGCTCGATGCGTGCTCCCTCGGCTCGAGAGAGAGGGAGAGAGGGGGGGTTATAAAAGAATTTAGACGCGGCGGAGTATTATCGGGATATCCACGGCGAGATAGCGGGGGGAACGGTGTTGGAAAGACAGGTTGGTCGCCGCGGGGGTCTACCGCGAGGAACGCATGCAACCAACGAGCAGAAGAAGAAGAAGAGGAAGGAGGAGGAAGAGAAAGAAGTGGAAGAAATGGAAGAAGCAGAGGAAGAAGGAGTGGAGGAAGAAGAGAAGAATAAGACAGGCCAGCGGCTGAGTGCTCGCGCGAGCTCGGATATATACCTGTAAAAGCGGTCTCACCCATACGACTGCGACGCACAGGGGCCACGTGTAGAGACGGGGCGCGCGTACGCGACCACTATGTGTATATGCACTCGCGTTTTTGCCTCGCCGCTTTTTAATGCTTTTATGCCCACCGCGGACGAGCTATCGGGGATCTCGCGTCGTAAGTCTGGAACTTTATGTTTGCGCCGGCTAACCTTCCTCCTTTGCCGTCCCACCTTAACTTACGATTCCCTCGCACGACCGTTCGCTGCTTGCTTTCGCCTTGCTTGAGACGTCTCCCGTCGCCGTCGTCGTCGTCGTCGTCGTCCTCCTCCTCTCTCGTCCTCCTCCTCTCCGTCGTCATCGTCGTCGTCGTACTCCTGCTTTCTTCTTTTCCACTCTCGGCTGCCGGTGCTGTCGTTGGCGATAGCGGCGCCGGCGGCGATGGCGCTCACGGTTTACCTGCGCCTCGTAGATTATCCCCCGGTCCGTTCGTTCGGCGGCGAAATTTCCTGCAGAACATAAATTCCGCGATTGAGTCACCGCCGGGGACGGATTTCACGCGATTGGATCCCTGGTCGATGCACTCTTCGATCCTCAACGGAACCTCGAGGTTGGATGGCGACAGGGTGCCGCGGACTAATGATTCGTGTGATCAGTGCAACCAGCTGAAAGTCGTTTGCCAGTTTCTTCCGCCGGCGGACCTAATCTGAGCTTGTATATTACAGTCAATGAGACTAAGGCAAAAAGATCCTTGTCCTCTGTTAATCACAGCGGTGAAAACTGTGTGGTATCACTTCAGACGCCGTTAGATTGTGCCCCAGGTACGTCACTATACTTCTTCCACCCACTGTCCATTGAAAATCATTAAATCTCGGACCTCTGGCGTGCGTCTCGCAGGAGTATCAATAATAAAGCTTCATTGCACCGCGGGAGACGTCCGGTGAACCTACGCGCGCACCGTAGAGCCAACGGCCAGTTAAAGTTCGTGCTCGTGCCTCGGCATCGATGCTACCTTGAGATATCGATACCCCGCCAGGACAAGAGATAGAGCGAGTGCGGGCCAGGGGAAGACGGGGAGACAGAGGGAAAGCTTATAGACACTCTCAGCCATCCGCGGAGCCACTAATGTATGTAATTGATCTATTGTGCGATGCATTAGCCCTACGGGCACCAGATAGGTTATCCTCGAGCCCGGAGGGTGGAGGTTCCCCGAAGGTGGTGGAGTGCGAGCAACGGGAAAGGACCTTGATGGAGCGAGGCGAATACGGAGGATGGGGATCCCTGAATGGGAAACGGATTCAGCCGGCTCGCTTATTAGTTCTTTGCGTCATTAGATTAGGCTAATGCACCCTGGCTACGGGCTCCAGCTATTTTCTCCAGTACCAAGCCTTCTCTCCCGGCTCCTCGTCAACGACGCTCAATGGCATTGTCAGCAGGCCCCTTCGCGCAGTTCCCCACGAGCCCGTGAGAAACAGCAAAACAGGGGATTCTGATTGTTTCATTCCGCTGAATCGCAATTCAGGAAACTGGAAAATGCTGAGAGGAGAGCTCTCTTTGGGCGTGTCGAGGTTAAATTAAGATTACCTACTCAAGATCGATTGAGTAAGAGAAGTAAAACTACTATAGAAAAGCCTACGAACGAGTATATACTGTGCTCGTACAGGATTTTAAAGTTCGACCACTGATTGCACGTCCCCCGGTTCGTCCTTCCAATTTGCATCCATCAGTTAGACCGCAATTTGCGGTTTCCCAGTTTCTAGCGTCTCAACGAGGCTGCTCGCGAAGTCGTCGCATCCGGGCAGGCGGTACTTTTTTCCAATTTCAAAGCTAACCACCGCTTGTTATTCCCTCTTTAAGCGAGACGGTCGATGACACCGCGGTGGTGCTGCCGGGCCTTGTCGACACGTCACCTCGCATGACTCAAAGCAACCCCTCCTCTTTTCTTCGGGGTTAGAACCCGGCGTAACTGTTTATGCGGTCTACCGCAGCCAGGCTATTGACATATTTTGACTTTGTCGCTGGTTTCCAAGCACCCTTTTCCTATTCCACCGCGTTCGTTAGCCTGCGGTCGTCCACTTGGAAGGGAATCGTGCGCTTAGCCGGCAGATGCTCGTAATTGCAACAGGATATCGCGTATTACACAGCTATCTTAGAACGAGCCGGCGTAATCTCGATGACGTCGCGGCCAATCGGTCACAGCAAATCGCCGGAAGCTCTGCTTTTGTTTTCACTCGTCCTGCTTTCCCAGGGCATTTAGATTCAGCAGGAATTCGCGATCCGATGAGCAGCGAAATCGATGGCCTTGTTAAGCTCACGCAACGAGCGGTCGTCCGACGTCGATTCCGACTCTATCTGCGTTCTGAAATCGTATTAAGGTTCGAGGAGTCGAGGCTCTTAACCCTAGAATGAGCGAAAAGTCCAGTGGACTTAAAAAAGACCTGGGTCCGTCGACAAAGAAACCATCGCAAGGGAGGGCAAACTTGGTGGCGGATTACGAGAAAAGTGAAAATTTTCTGTTACACCGAAGAAGAGATGAGCTCCAGCACCGGAAGTCCTCGAGCGTCCCGCAGTGGCCGCGGGGCGGTATCGGGTCGGGCCGAGAAAACTATTATCTCGAGTTGATTATGATTGCATGACTGTGAAATTGCTCGCGGCGCTGCGCGGCGCGGCGCGGGCGGGTGCGGCCACGAAGGAAGCAGAAGAAAAAGGCGAGGATGGGGGGTTGGGGGAGACGGGCTTGCATGACTCCGAGTTTCTCGACAACAATCGTAACTAGCTTTCGGTAGCAGGCGTTCCGGGGTGGAACCACGCGGCGTCTTCCCACGTCAGCGTGACGGACAGACAGGCCTGACGGACTGACAGACAACGCGACCGGTAGCTTGTATTTTATTCAATGGCCCCGACGACCGAACAATTACGAGTGTTCCGCGTTTCGGCCCGACGTGGCACGCATCGCACAGGATGCGGACAACACAGGACTCGATGCAGGATACTTCGATTGTGTGCGACCGGTAATTATCGTCCAACGATTCCACCGTCGGGAGACACGAATCCACCGGTGCGCGACTCGCTCACCGGGCAATCTAGCCGAGCTTATCCGAGGCCCGTGGTTCGATGGGATTGCTCGAGTTCTGTTTTTTTTGCGGGATTAGAGACACTGGCAGGCTGAGTTGCCGGCGAGGAATGGAAAAATCATTTCTGCAGATGGAATTCAACTGCCTGCCTGTCTCCCAACCCTCTGCACCACGAGCAGAACCCCACTTCACCACGTTCCCCGCTACGGGAATGAAATCTCGTCACCGTCCTCTTAATTACGCTTCCAAAAACGCCCTCAAGAGAGGCAGACATATTCCTGCCACGGACGTATGAGTCTGAAACGGCTCATTTTCCTCCGCGATACGTCGCTCCTCCATCCGCCCCTCCGCCATTGTGATCCACCGCGGGGCGACAGGGCTAAAGAAAGGAAAAATTCGAGCAGGGGGCCCGTCACCGCGAATAATCGGGCCGCTAAACGGATCCTCCAGGAAACTCGCCCGCCCGCGTTCACGCTCCGCTCCGTTTTCCATGGATTAACGAGTCGGCCCTTTTGTTCCCGAAATTAGGACGCGGAAGTGGATTTCTCAGTTCCTCGTGACGTTTAGTGGCATCGTCGCCGTCGTCGTCGTCGTCGCGGGCGTCTTTTTCCGCGTGGCGCCGGGACAATGGGCGGTTTCCGCTCCGTTCCGTCGACGATGAAATTTCCATGAATGGAAGATCTGCTCGGCGACGTGTTCCCCCAGTTTAATAAAACCGTGGCGCGGGAATCGGCCTCGCACCTAGCGGCAATTACTTTCGTACCGATGGACAAGGGACCGCGGAGGAACGGCGCTCATCCTCCGCCTCTCGACTCGTCCCCGCTTTTCCCCGCCCCGCTCCGTCTTCCTGGCGGCCTCGTCGCGCATCGCATTCTTCTATTTCAGCGTCGAGAAAACCAATTTCCTGGTACCTAAATTACGCGCGCTTCCGCGCTCGGGACCCCGGCGGGGCGGGAGGAGGGCGGCGGAGGATGGGGCGCGAGGGACGGGGGACGAAAAAAGCCCAGCGTAATATCGCAAGTTTCTCCGCCTCTCTCCGCCTCGTCTAGCGCGCGAGCTTCACGAGTTGAAGCGCCGCAGGGACGGCGAGAGCCCGGGCAAAAACGTTAATTTGAAAACGTCACAGTTTAATTTAAAATTACGTAAGTAGGGGGCTGCGAGCCCTTCGCCTCCCCTCTATCCTCCAACCCTCGTTTCCACTGCGTTCCTAATCTCTTTCCACTCTTTTCTCCTCCCTTCCACACCGCCCTCCTCGCGAGATTTCCGCGCCCCTCATCCTCCGCGCCAGCCATCGCATTCTTGCGATCGTGGTAATAATAGACGCGAAGTTTCGCCCGCGATTCCCGCCTTCTCGAGCACCTCTTCCGTCTACCACTGGCTGCAATTATTCAGGGAACGAGCGGAATTCTCCTCTCCCGCGGAAGCCCGATCATCGAGCGGCACCTTCTACGCACCCCTTGGGAGGCGAAGGTATTGGAAGTCGGAGGGAATTGGAAGTTAGAGGGCGAGAGTTGGGTACTTGGAATTTTTTCGTGTCTCAAAGGAACTTGGCGTACCTACCTACCCTTTTCTTTGTTCGAGTTTCTTTTTGTTTCGTTCTTTAACTGCGACATGTCCCTGTTCACAAGCTCTTATCTCCCACGTGCATAATATAGAAGCAGGTGAAAGGTCCCGTCCTTATTTCCACTATGATCCCATCGACGTATCCGAGTGGAGGAGGAACGATGGCAGCCATAGTCTCACAGCTGCCCCTTGCCTCCAATTTACCAAACGTTTCGTTGGAATCTTCTGCGAGGTCCGCTCAGCCGGCCAGAAATATTAATGCTTCGAGGAACGCGGAGAGGGTTCCGCTCGCCACCCGTGTATACGTTCGAGATTATCGGGACGTTGCAGGCTGCGTTCCGCCAGAGTTATAACGCTCGTTGCGATAATTTAATGCGGGCTTCGAAGGTTGTAAATTCGAACTGGCAGCCATAGGTGAGTCTATGAATCGCAGGAAACGCGCGCAGTCCCCCTCGGTTCTGCGATACGTGATCTCGAGCTTCGCGACTTTCTGTCTCGGGGATGGACTGCTCTCAGGTGTCGCCGGGAGGGTGTAACGGATAAATAATGTATGACTCGGCAGGTAGACAGCGTTGTATTTTCGAACCCTGACAATAGTCACCTGAAGGAATATAGAAACTACCACCATGTAATCGAATTAATTCACAGTAAAAATATATTTTAATTGATTACATTGTGCCAGTGAAGAATATTCCTCGAACTATTAACGCTTAGAATTCTCGTTTCCTGTTGGATTCTTGCAATAAACTAGATAAGTCAGTGTGAAAAGAAGAGTAGTCTTCACCACGGACCAGGTACAGGATAGATTTATCACCTTATAGATGTTCGTGCCGCCACCCAAACTGTATTACCGACCCATAATTTAAAAATGACATTATTATTAGTACTTTTCGTGTAGTAGAGCCCTTTCAGAGCACTAATATAGTGTTAAGATAAAAGTATAAGTGCAAACCGTTGACAGAAAAATGCATTGGTCGATAGGTCTATCCTACACCTCGTCTGTGTCTTCACCTTCATCCCCAGCGATAAAGGAAGAAACCTCACGGTGTACAGCCAAGCACGACAATCATCCCCCGAGCAGCGGCGGCCCTCGGGCCCCTCGTCGGTGCGCCCACGACGACAAAAACGAGCTCGCGGCGGTGTTTTATTCGCGGTTCCCGAATAATTCCGGAATAACAACCGTGGCCGTCCGCCGTCGGTGGTTTCGAACGTAGCCTCGGCTACGCCTCGTGGAAGACGAACACATCGGCCTGCGCAGATGGAATGTCGAAGATCGCGATAGGCCGGTGTACCTACCGCGCCGTGGAACCTGATACGAGAATCCAGCGGAGGGGCCAGGCATCTCGCGAATTTGCCGAAGTACAACCTCCGGAACAAACTTTTCGTTTTTCCCCTGCCTCCCCCCGGCCGACCACTATCCCCCGTTCGCTCATTTAAGCGTCGCCGGCTGGACGCGACCGCCGCTGGCCCGACACGCTCGACGAGGCACTCGTAAAACTTCACCAGCCTCCATCAACGGGGACCGCGCGTGGATCACCGGGGCCCCTCTCGGGAGATCGACGAAGATCCCCCGGGTGTCCTTGACCCCCCCTCGCGGACTCCTACCTACACACCACCGCGAGAGCAATCTCGCGAGGCCGTGTAATCCAGCTGGTTGCATTCCCGCCGATCGCGAGCTTTCGCTCCTCCTCGCTTATTTTTACGGCTCCCGCGTCACCCTGCAGCCATCTCGTTTCGCGTTTCCAGCTAGCGTCCCGCGAACGGAACTCGAGGCGAGATCACATCTTCGCAGCTGGCCGTGTCGGCTGAACGTAATAATACGGGCTCGAGCGTATCTGCCGTGATCACTGGCGTCGCTCGCGCCCTTTCCTCCCCCTGTTCCCGGTTCAGGTTGCCCCTTTTTAACGCCAAGCCGTACAACTCATTCCCTTGCCCCCCTTCTACCCCTCTCACCCTCCCCCCACGCTTCCTCTGTATGTCGCCACGGTAAGAAAGTGTCTCTCGGTTGTCGTAAAAAGGGATCGAGATTTCATCTCGGACATCGGGAACCAGCTGGCCTGTCGGCTGGTTTTATGCCCCTCGGAATCGCGATAAATTCGCGGCGAGCCCCGCGGAAACTGATAACGCTCGTTAGGCGCGCTCATTCGAAAGCATAATCGACGCCGCGTCGCGCCGGCCCCGCGGATGTTGAACGAACCCTGCTCATTTCAATGTTCTCGGGTCGCTAACCATACTGTTTTTTCTGTTTCAGGTGAGTACCTCGCAAGTTCCTAGTGTCTGGTGTTGCCTGTCGGGTAAGGTTTTCCGTTCAACAAACTTCCCTGTCGGCTTTGCTTTGAATCCTCGTGGTTCGAGGCAAGCTGACCGAAAGCTTTCAACGTCCACACCTAGAATCCGTGAAACGTGTGGCCAGTAGTGGTTGAAGGTTTTCCATGTAACTATCTTTTGAGCATCACTCGATGTACGATGCACTTGCTGGTGGTCGGACATGAATCTACCTAGTTGCAAGGCAGAAACAACCGTTTATATCTCCGTTCTCTTGTATGCTCGTCTATGCAGACCTCCGAATACACCCGAGCGGTAGAGAAACTTCATTCACGAGCGGAGCCCACGCGCGGATGAAAGCGTATCCGCCACGGAGCATCTCCGTGGAATATTCCCGCGGAATCGTGTCACAATGATCGTTTAATCGGGCGTGCCGGGGAACAATCGCGCGATACGCCGATCCCTGGAACGGGGCCGAGCAACCCGCAACCGGCGTCCGCTCGTCTTCCGCGCAAACGAGCACAACACGCGCGCAATGCTCCGGCGAGCATTTGATTGCCCGTGCTGCCTGCCGCGTGTTCCGCAATACGCGACCCGTTCTATCGACAGGAAGCGCGAGATCGGGAAATCGGCCTGGCGAGCGCGTCCGTTTCGCTCGGAACGCCGACTGAAAACTGTATCGCGGACAAATGGCGGCGAGGGCGAGGGCGAGGGGAGGACGATTGATCGCGGCAGCTCGCTGGAAAGCTGGCCTATATTTTCCACGATACTGTCGACGGGGTTTGGCGGCACAGGGGAGTGGAAATTGCAATGTTGAGACGGGGACCCTCGTTCGAAAGCGGTTCGAAGAGGAATGGTATCCGCGAGTGATGGTCCACCAGTGTTATTAGAAGGTATCGGTAGAAAAGTATCGATTAATCCGAATGATCCTGGATGAACAACGCAAACAACGCGGCAGAAATCGTTGCACGTGGCCACGCGCCGTATTTCTTGGCGGTTCCACGGGAGACACCATCCAGCATAAGGTCGCGACCAGCGTATCCGCGTTTCCGGCGATGTGTTCGAGCAGCGGAAGAACAACGAAGGGCGCCGGCGATGATTCAGTGATATTTATGGGGTGCAGAGTGCTCGCCGCGCGAGTCGGGGCCGAGGCGAGACAGAAGAGGGCATATCGCGTACGCTCGAGCAGAATTACACGATGTCGGCGATGATATAACGCGCTCCCCCCCTCTTTCTCTCTGCCCTGCCGCGCGTTTCCCGCGGAAAGAGGAGCACCGAGGAGGATTCGGCGCGTTTCACCTTCGCGATACGTTCGCGAGCGCGTTAAATCACGCGCCGCTCTGCCTCGCTCGTTTCTTCGATCCTCCCACGATCGCCGTTTCGAGGCTGAAGGACGAGTCGCGGGGATGAAGGAATTGGAAAAATTCGCTGGTTCCCGTGGACGAGAGGTCCGGGCAGCGCGCGAATAAATCTCCTAGGTGAACGTCCGTTCCGGTGCCTCGACGCTCTCCGTGGAATGCTCTCAGCTACGCTTCCGACGGAGGAACTCCAATAACTTCGGCCCGAATTCCAGCCGACCCCCCCTCCATCCAACCCCGGAACGAGGCTGCCGTCGGTAGATTTGATCTAGGAAATTCGAACGGGGTTGAAACGCGCTGAACCGCTGGATTAAATTAATCTCGCCCCGGCAACGATCGACGCCGCGACGATCGCCTCTGCGAACGCTGCTCCTCCGCGTTCCACCAGCCTGCAGGTCCCGGGGGACAACAATAGCGAACTAATAAATGACTAATGGAAGTCTCTCTCGTCGGCTCGGGGGCTCTATTTCAGCTGGCGCGAGCGCTTGACGAACGGTGATTAGGTCGCGTGGGCGGTGGAGATGTATGATGCTCGAGTTTATAAAAATCGCGACAGGGTTTACAACGTTACTTCTTCCTTCTTCGAGGCTCGAAGAATAGATACTCGTAGACCGAGTTTATTTACCATTTGTTGCAGGGTGTGGGTGAGAGGTAACGTCGTTTATCGGGCTCGCGTGGGACCTCAGCTGACAAGGCAAGATCCCGAACCCGGAAAATTGAAAAAATTCTGAAACTTTGTGAATATGTAGGGGATTTCTTCCTGATTACAATGCAATTTTTGTTTGTTACCCAAATTCACTCGAGGGGGGTGAAATTAACCCTTGAAAATTCGGTTATTTTCGAATTTTGTTATAACTCGTGAACTGTAAGAGATAGAAAAAAAGTTTCAAAACGAAAGTTACGTCTTTTAATTAGATCTATCGTTTGGAAAAAGATTATTTTACAGTTTACTAGTTATAACACAAAATCGGAAAATAACTGGATTTTCAGAACTCAATTACACCCTCTTAGGGTGAATTTGGACTGCAAACAAAAATTGCGTTATAATCAAGTTTCAGAATTTTTTGAATTTCCGGGGTCGGGATGTTCCCTTGTGAGCTCGGAATATAGCCCTTTTCCGCAGAATAGTAATTTACGTCAGATATCGCGGTTTTTCGGTGGAAACGTGAAATGTCTTGGCGCAGAGAGTGAACGATCAAAGAGACCATGGGCCTCGTGGGTATCCCAGGGAAGCGTACACGGGCGCAGGGGTCGACCACTGACTTCCTTTATCGACATTTTGATACAAAATGGCTGCTCACCGCGGGGAGTCCCCGCGTAATCTCTCTCGATTCAAATTAACACACGCAGCGCTCGCCGGGGGGCCACACGGCCGTGCCACGGGGAACTTGCGCCGCGGCATGGAGGAGATAATATCGCGGTAGATCCTGTCCTTCTTTGTCTTTCTTTTGGGAGACCCCTTGGTCCATCCTCGTTTTTTTCTTTCCCCCTCCTTCGTTCCAGCCTCCCCTACCCCCGTTTCCGTTAACGATCGCGCAGTAAAGAGACGAATGACAGGCGCCACGCCGGTTTTGACAAATCGCCGCGACGTGGGTTGCCAGTCGGTGGAGATCCGAGGGGCCCGTCGAGAAAATACATACGTCTTGTTCCGTGAGTCGATCCACTCGAATCTTCAGAGAATTTGTCCGTCGTTACGTTATCTCGATCACTCTTTGGTAAATCTGGACGATATCATCGGACTCGTTCAGCTTCGTCAAAGTGTCTTAACTTGTATTTAGTTTCCGTTCACTTGAGGATTCATAGAAGCAATGTATAGTCGAGCTAGAATAACATTCACTTCGATAGACCCTGTCAAAATCATTTCTCAAACTCCACATCTCTGCTATCTGTTACCTCCCGTCGTTCGCTTGTATACACATTTTTTGTGTAAAACACCATGAAAGAAATAGAAGTGACAGGCGGTGGGAAATGTTGGTGGAAGCGTTTTGGGCAAAAATTTCAATTCCCCCGCGCGGTTTGCACGGCGCCGTGGGTAGGGGGAGCACGTGTTACTCGTGTGTTTGCGAATCGTGTAAATAAGATCGACGCGGGTAAGGATAAATCACGTTTCATAAACTGCACCTGCGATCGCCGAGCGCGCCACGGCCCGTGTACACGCGGGTGATAGATCGTTGCCTGGGAAGAACTGTCCGGGAATAAACCGCGGCGTCAGCGTGATTCGGCTGATTTCAGTAAGCAAGTTTCTTCTGGCTGATTCCGATCTGATTCACGCGCGGTAAAGGATCCCCCGGGCTAGAATTGATTGCGACTGTCCGGACACCCTGTAAGTCAGCGCGGATTAATTTTCAATCCTAGCCCCGTCGCAATTAATTCTTTTCCCGCCTCTGTTCGCTGCCTTGTATCAAATAAAATTCCCATAGCTCTTCCGTTGCGTCGCAACTGCAGCAGACGTTACTGCAGGGATATTTCTGTGCGAGAGGGGGTGGAATTACAAGGATCGTGTGCGAAGGCTACCTGCCTAGATTTATTGTTCATTAAACTGATTGGACTTAGATTTGGTGTACGAAGTGAAAACGGTACTCCGGCTTTATGAACAACCTTTGTTAATCCAATGACGAGTGTATACGCTGACAGGGCGAAAAGGATGGCGCTTGTTGTTTCGTTTTCAAGAAAAGGGCGGGGCGGTACGAGACAACGGAAGAGATTTCCGCGAACAATGGAACAGAAATGTTTTACATCCACGCGGCTGATAACGGTTCCCTGATATCTGTTTAATTATCTAAATTGTACTGTCCCTTGTTCAGGGCCCGAAAGCACGCGAATGGCCGCCGCCTTTGTTTCAGCCAATTGAAACGATATACGTCATTCTTTTGTGTTCGTTGCGTCCTCTGCTTTTTCTACCAGCTCTCGGGATTAATTATCAAGAATTAAGAAATTCCTCGCGGCTCTCCGGTTTCGGTGAACCAGCAGTCCATCAAGAGAACGTTATCATCTTCCCGTTTGCCGAGTTACGCACCCCGCCCCCAAGGTTCCTCCGATCTTTCCGTGTCGGCAGCTCGGGCTCGTAGCAGAAAATCGGATCCACCCTCGAGGGGTGGCGCGCGGTATCGAGACGGGGATTCCTCCCACGCTCGCTTATAGGACGGTCGGATTTGTAATAAGAATGTCGGCGTATAAAACTGTCAATAAGCGCGCTGACCCCAAACGTAATTTCGGATCGCGTCTCGGTCGCAACGGCGCGGCAGCTGGCCATGGTGGAGTCTGGTTCGAAATAGTAGAAACGAGAAGGACGTGGATAGGACGGAGGAGGACGGAGGGACGCGGAGAAAGAGGGAGATACGCGGGTGAGAGAAGAGGGTTGACCGTACGAAATGGAGGAAGGTGGTGTCGCGTCGGGGGCGAAAGGGTGGAACGAATCGGGGGTAGAAGAGGCAACGAATCGAACAAATCGAAAGAGAGGAGAGCCGAAGAGAGAGGGATGGTCGGCCGGGGCGAAGGGAACAGGAAGAGGAGGGTGAGCTGGGAGCGGGGAGGAGAGAAAGAGGGGAGAAGACGGGATCCGCAAAAAGGGAAGAAATGAAAGGAGGGAGGAAGGAGAAGAATCCGAGAGTAAGAGAGCGGAGTGATGCGCGAGAGCGCCTCTGCCGGGGTTATATGGAAATGTTGGTCAAATATATCATTCCGGCTTGACAGTGCAATTCTCTTATCTGCCTCGTGCCGCCTGCCGCTCTACCCCAAACCATCCCGTGCTCCAGGGGCGGATGAAGCCGGCGCTGGTGGAGGCGAAGCCGGGCTACCGGGAATGGGGATGCTGGATCGGGGGCTGAAGCGGCCGATAGAGGATCTGCAAACACGCTGCCCTCCTCCCTCACCCTCGCCACCCTCTTCTACCGCCCCCCTGCCCCTCCGTTCAACCTACGCTATCCACGGATCTTCCCCACCTACCCACCGCCATCCTGCTTCCCTCTCGTCCTCCGTCGTCTCGTCCTTCTCCCTTCGTCAACGCTCACCCTGGACCTCCAGCTCACTCTGGATCCAACCAGATGACGAACTGCTCGGGAAAACGGGACGGAACGCGGAACACTGAGAGTACATGGATTAGAGTGGCGGCCGCTGGGGGCGGCCCTTGGAGAACGCTCGTGAGCACAGTCCAAAGTTTCGATTTCGATCGCTCTTTCCTTTTTCCACTCTCCTACCCTCTTTTATTGTCCTCTCCACTGCGTTGCCGGGGTGATTTGATACTTTCCCTCGATTCCTTCTTCGCCTCGCGCCGGTTTTCTGGCATGCCCGACGTACGACTGCGAAATTGCGCCTCGTTAGCCGAGGAATTAATCCTCATTATTCGGTGACAGCCCACGGCGCGAAATTAAACGGGGGTTAATTTTCAGACAAAGCCACTGTCATTTGTCTTTTTTATTTCTTCGAGAACGCCGGGTCCGTTGAATTCTCGTTGACGGGCGCCTTCCATTGTCCCTCCAATTGATCGTCTTCCTAAGATCCATTCTCCCCTTAACGATCCGGGCAGCTTGCAGTCGCAGAATTCCTGACCGAAAGTGGCCACACGCGACTTATACATAAACATGCTCGCACGCGGCGCGCACGACGAGGGTGCGCGCACCGTGGCTGATGTATCGCCGACACTTCATCTCCTCGCGGGTAAACACGAAAAATCGGTCGACGCCGATAAGAAGCGGGGTGCCGGCTGAATTTCACCGTTGCCTCCTCGCATTTCCACCGAGGGCAGATGGGGGAGGAGGGCTAAAAGCCCGCCGCTCGTTTCGGGGCCGTGGAAATGTATGCACGTGGCCGTGTTTGCCGGGGTGGAACGTGACGGTGACGTGATCGATCACCACCGCTCCTGAAAATTAGGCCCGAAATGCTGGCGAATTCGGGGATTCGCTGACGCGTTTCCCTGGAAGAACGAGAGGGTTGCAGTTTCGTCGTAGATCCCTGTATAAATAGAACGGTAGAAGGGAATGAATTTCGTTGGGTCAGAGGGATCGAAATGCCTTGGGGGGTTGGTGTACAACGACACTTTGGTACTCGATACGGGGTGAAATTCGTAGAATTTTGATTCAAAAGTCACCCTATTGAAAGCACCTCTCTCTTTCTCTTTCTCTCTCCATTCTACCAGACGTCTTATGTTACCTAAGAGCGATCAAAACGCCGTCTCACTTGCAGCCGCGAACGCCCCCGGACACAAATCGCGCGTTACTTTCGATTTCCCGCGTAATTACCTCTCGAGCACGGTCCCGCGACAGTCTTGTTATCTCCCTCGTGATAGATAGCGCAAATAAACATCTCAAGACGAAGCCAGAAGTCTCGGCGCGCACCGAAGATGGCTAACGGCAGCCTGGCCAAGAATAGAAACGTCTATTATTGCCGGAGAGAGGCCGGGACGAGAGAAGCCGGGGTGAACACCGAGAAAAGAGCCCTTTGTCGTGGTCGCAACTTCGTCTCGACGGGTGCTTCGCACAAAAGTTTGCCGTTTAAGTTTCTCTCGGCCAGAGGTAAAAGAGCACGGGATGCTTTTACCGCTTCGGAGACTGTTCCTATTTTCCAGCCGGCGGACGGAGGCGGGAAAAAGTGGGGGAGGGCGGCGGAAAGGAAGAATCGAGGGGTTGGAGGGAAGAGAGTGGGAGCGTTCGAGGGAAGCGCAGAGGGAAAGCGATCAGTTTCCCTTATCGGTCCACTCGTATCTCCTTGTAGTCCGCTCTATAATTGCCTCTTTTAACTAAGATTACCGGATTTAACTTTTGGACGGATTCGTGCCTCGCTACGCGAATAAGAGAGAGAAACAGAGCGAGAGAGTTACTGCCCGTAGCCGGATTTTTAAATTGGTTCTTATAAGTTTGAATACGGGGACAAGGTTCGCGCGGAATCAAATAAGAGGCGTCTTAAAAGTTTCGCTTTATCTTGTTCCTTCCCTGTTTCCTCTGCTCTCGTATTCACCCTTTTTATCGTATACGGCAGACAATTTGGTCGAGTGGGGAGTCTGATCTTTTAATTAAAATCAAACTCACCTTTGCATTGGAAATTGAATTGTAAAATTCGGCTACCACAATATTGCTAATCTGGTGACGGTTTAATGCAACGTCAAAGTAGGTACTTACATCATAGGTTATGTAAATACCATTTCACTCGATCCCTGTGCGATTTAGAATCTCGCGAATGCCCAACGAGAGCCGTTCCCGTGCTCCCGATCGTCCTCGTCCTTTACCGAGGATCACCCGACGTCGTCGCCGATCCGACAGACCGCTGACGCTCACGAAAGGGTTTCGTGACAGCGGCGTTATCGCGGCACTCGATTCTACGAAATCGCGTCGACCCAACGTGCCCCGGTTGTTTCGAGAATCCTTCGAGTCTCGTCCGCGCCCGCTATCTCACGGCAGGATGAATTACCTTCCTACCAATTTCCTCCTGGCTGCGCTCGAACGCCGATCGAGCTCGAGGCGCAATTAGAGGGATGCACTCCCCGTGCATGGTAATTCGGTGGATCCCTTGGATCGACTATAGGGTACTGGGAGGGCGTTGGGGGGAGGGGGAGTTACGAACCGGAGGCACGAAAGAGAATCGCGGGATGGGGGAGGGAGTGGGCAGCGGGAACCAGCAGGTTCAAAGAGAAAAGAGAAGAACAAAGAGAGGAGAATGAAGCGCAACGAACGAAGCGCCATCCTTTCACGATCGAAGGTATATCGGGCCATTATTTTCTGCAGTATTTTAACGTAAAACCCTCCGGATTCCTGGAGCCATCGTATCGATTCCCGCAGAAGGAACCGAGCGGCAAGGGTGCACGGGGATCGGCGGTGGTAGCACGGGTGGGGGGGTGCAGGAAGGGAGGCAGCTTCGCGCGGAGCTTTTCCTGCGATGCAATCTTTGAAAGGAGAGCCGCGTCATTACGTCGTGGCGGTGGTTCACGGGCCATTGCCCCACCTCCCCTTTCGACTACCCCGACCCCACCGAACAGGCTTTTCCTTTTCTTCTTTTCGTTGATCGCGGGACCTCCGTTGCTCGATTCCATCAGGGAGCGAAGGGGAAGCGTACTTACCTCGGTTCCACGATTCTCAGCGGCCCAATGACACATGACTCGATGCGCGGCTACCCCATGCATCAAACGCCTCTGCGCTCTCCTCCAATAACTCCTGCGCGACCTTCTTTCGCTTTCCCAAGCAGATTCGGGAGCCTCCTTTGAGCTAGACACTCTTCCTCCGTTCAACCATCCAACGATCTCAGACCGCAGTTTCCACCTTCCTCCCCGATCGAACGAACCTGCCTATCCCTCGAAGGCGTGGGGCTCACAATAGACCCGTTCACCGTTCACCGTACCGCCGCGGAACCGCAGCTTTATCTCGATAATGAAGCCACAAAGGAGAGTCTCTATTTACTCGCGAGCCCCGTACTCCCTGCCTCCCTCCTCCTCCTCCTCCTCCTCCTCGTTACTCTACGCGTCGGGTGTGCACGCTCCTCCGGTTTCTGGGTGGTGCGTCTCGGGGATATCCGTGCTAACAAGGTCCACTTGGGTGGCGCGGCCACGGCTTACCTGGTCGTTTGCTTCGGGTAATATTACCGCGAGACGTTTTGCAAGCCGACGGAGAGATGTTTAGTCCGCGGTGGGTGGAACGAGCTGGCCGAACAACGCGCGCGCATACTTACACACACACACACACACGGATAACGCCTCGGATATTGCCGCGCTGTGTACAAAGTTGCTGCGCCACGACTCTCAACCGCGCGTCTCCTTCGCCGCGGAGTTTCCACCTCGCCTGGCCGGCCAGTGCCGCGACAAAGATATTGCGGGTATTAGTAAGTATGCGATGATGTCTCGAGACTCGCCGCTCGTCCACGTCGTCCTTCTCCCTTCTATATTTTTTCCCCCTTTTTCGCGCTGCGCGAGAGTACCTCGAAGTAACGAGCGCATGCAAATCGCCCGGCCACGACCCTATCAGTTATTTTTAATACCCGCTTGATGCCGCGCCGCCAGCGAGAGAACGGATTTATTCGCTCCCCTCCGCTCGCTGCGCTGACCACCCCGCTCCGTCGTCGTTGCGAAACTTTATGGAATAACGTTGCCGATGTTAACGATTCCTATTGAAAAGGACCGGCGCCGATTTATGGAACGCGGCCCGCTTCCACCGACCGCGTCATTGTTGCTACGTGGAACCGCGGGATCCTCGAGGTCCGCGCTCTCGCTGCAACTATGATGTATGGAAATGCGAGCTTCGACGTCGTCACCGAGGATTATTCGACGGCGGCGCGTTGTTCGGTGAATTTTATCGCCGGGAGGGGCGGCAGGGAGATCGTGTCGCGGTGAGGTCTGCGATGAGGGGAAGTGGTTGTTTTGCGTTATAAGGATCCAGAGTGAATTTGTGGTTTCCAGGGGAATTGATGTGCGCGAATCGCGGGGATGCTGCAGGGTAATATGGATTGCTTAAGTGTAGGTTCAATAGAAGTGCAGAGATACTAACTTGAATGGGGTAGATATGGACGGGGCAGTAGTGTAAAGGCAGGTAATATGGAACATCGGATTTTAAAAGCTTCTCAGAAGTAGGGAATTTCTTTTTTTTAATAAAACTGACATGAGGGGATAAGGAACTAATGCATAATCATATTTGTATAGCTAAATGTACAAAAACTCCAATTGTTTTGCAATGTTAGTAAAAAAACTAAAATGAGTGAAAATCAGCCAAAAATGGGTCCCAATAATGAACACCTAAGAAATTTGTAAAGAAAATTCCAAAATCTTTACTTTTTTTTTTACTAAAAATGAAGATTTATTGAGTAGAAGATACAAATAAATAAATATACATCATTTTTGGAACTTATTCCTGCTTTCTGCGTCTCGAAAGCAGCGATACATTGAGTTTACTTTTCATTGTCATTATTTTTTATAATTTCCATCGCAAAATAAGCATTTCATTATCAACTTCGTCTATGTTACTAAGAAGAAACCAACTTTATTGGTAAACTATTATTGAATAATCAAGAACACACATATTTAATGACAAATTATATCAAAATAATACTTTGTAACATATCTTCACTATAATATTTAACTGTTTGATGCACTTTCCAAAAAATTTTACACCCCACGAAAAATTTAAACGTTTCTCTTTCAATGATGGCTGCCGGACTGATGTTCAATTGTCAGTATCAGCATCTATTGTATCTAACGATCTAGTATACACGATTGCCTGAAGAGTTCGTTATTTCTTTATCGAAATTTTACAAACTTCCATATTACCTGTCTTTACCTTACTGGTTCCTCCGCGCGAATCCTGTCTGTCAAGTAGAATCATACCGCCTCGGGTCAGACAGAGAATATCACTAAATAGTAAGCCACATTTGTGACACTTCTTTTCCCAAAGTAACCACCTCAGATCGCCATTTGAAGTAGCACAAACACCAAGAGCTTCCATCATCTCCTCCTCTCAAATCCATAAAAAACGTCACCTATCTCGTCTCGCAAGCGACGCGCGGGTACTGTTTCAAACACCCAGATTTCGCGGTCACCCCGGGGGTGAGGATGCACAGGGAATCAAGGTCACAGTCGTAAAAGCGAACGACACTGAGTGAGCGAGCGGGCGAGCGAGGGTAAACCGGTGGCCGATCGATGCAATCGTCTGCAAAGACGCGGCGCAGCGGCTCTGCCTCTCTCTCCGCTGGCTCGGATGCCATAAACGCAGTAGTGGGCCCCGGGTGCAAGCTCCAGGGTTTATTATCAGGCCAGGCTCCCAATTAAGCGGCAGCAGCTGTGAAAATTAATGGAGCACAGCTTTTAAGATGTAATTGGGCACATTCATAACTCAGGGTGGAAGGAGACCGGGAGAGAAAAACCGGCGGCCCCCGGCTGGGGGGTGGGGAGGGAAAGAGAAACGGGAGAAGGCCAATCTCCCCAGCTAGCGGGAATACAGCGTTGTAATTGATACAGCTATATACACGTCGCCTTTTTTCCACGAATAAAATGCAGCCCCGTGGCCGCGCGATAGCGTTTCCAGCCGACAATTCACTCCACCTCGGTTCTCCGCGAATGAATACAGCCCGAGGTAAAGACTAATCGATCGCGCTAATCAGAAGAAAGATCTCGATCATTTCGAGGCCCTGTGCCCTTAATTTCGACCGTAACTTCGGTATCAGCGCTCGGACGCGGGGGTTTTATTCGAGGGAGCGGTGGTTGAAACCGCCATCTTGACAGAAGCACAGGGATAGAAGGAGCGCGGCAGATAGGGAAAGAGTGGATTCGGGCTGTCCCTGTTGCTTCCGCGAGACGGTGATAGCGGCGATGTAATAATGCCGAATGACGCGGCGGTATTGTGCTCCCGAAGGGTACCGTGCGCGGGGGTGGCGAGGGCGCGCGGGGTCGGACGCCCCTTCAGACGCTCGTAAACATTTCGTAAATTTGCTCCACAGGTGTGCCATCGCGGCAACTAAGCCA
Source organism: Andrena minutula (assembly GCA_929113495.1). Classification (NCBI taxonomy): domain Eukaryota; kingdom Metazoa; phylum Arthropoda; class Insecta; order Hymenoptera; family Andrenidae; genus Andrena; species Andrena minutula. Next base: position 5,206,962 of record OV815995.1, on the reverse strand, counting down.
TCCACGCCCGACCGAATTCGCCTATTTACTTGCGCGACGTACACACACCCTACACGCAACTACCCCTTTCTGGAGCTCGTTATCCCTTCCGGCGGGCTGATCTTCGTTCCGTAATTGCGGTGTCTGGAGTTTTTCTTCTCCTCGCCCGCTCTTCTAGTGTCTGAAACGCTCGGTTTCTAGGGGAGGGTGAAATTGCGATTGCGTCTCGGTGTTGTTTCTTTTTTTCGGGCTGGCTCCTGGGTTGTTCGAGCAGAAGTTCTTTGGTAGAATGAATCTTCCGTGAAGCTGCTTCTATTCGGTAGTATACGCGCATGATTTGCAAGTATACTCGAACCTCTTTGCCGCGACGCGGGTGTGTGTCAGCCTGCAGAAGCTGAAAGTCAAGTCGGTGTTCGACTCCAAGACGTGTTTCGCTGGTGTACGCATCGGATGGGACCGAAGGTGGTTGTAGGAGGAGTGGGCGTCGGTGGAGGTGGTAGAAGAGGTGGAGAAGGACGTGGCGAAGGGCACCGTTCCGGAAACTGCGCGCGGATGTTTGCTACGTACACGTCGGTGCGAGCAATGGCGGCGTAACCCGCTCCACGTAGAGTGATGGAGGAGCTTCGTGCCCGGTATACTGGTTTCCGGTTCGGTTCTTCGACGATAATCTCGATCCTGCCGCACCTGCGTCTCTCTCTCTCTCTTCCTTCTTCTCTCTTCGCTGCTCTCCCACGTTCCGCGTGAATCGCGTAAAAATAGAGTCCACCTCCAGCAGTGGAAGTGGGTATGTAAAACACGAAACCTGGACGCGCGTGGCACGTACCTACGTCGCTGCATCTCTCGTTTTCTGCTTCCTAACTTTAACCCTTTTAAACGAGACGACAGGGGAAGTTGCGATTCAAAGAATGCTGCGTCTGAAATTTATTGTAAAGTACAGAAATCTTTTTATATCTTTTCGGCAGAGTCATTTATTCATCCCCGAGTGACTGCTAATTCGTAAAGGGACCCGAGTGTTTAAGCAATAATGCCTTGTCCTCGCGAGAGAATCGCGACTGCCATCTCCATTATCAATACGTGTCCTCCATTACGCGACCCCGGACGCTGACTCGTCTGTACGAGCACGTACACAACGCTGACGGAAATGTAACGTCGAAGCTTGTGCAGGCGGCATAAAGGCCACGTCCGAACAGCCATTCGGCCAGCCTGTTCCCTCGTGGCCTCTATTAGGAAAGTGTGATGGAGTTTTGCTAGCGCGATTACACCCAAATGAGAATTACCCCCCTGACCGTGACTCTGACTATCTCCCTTCCTCCCTGCTCCCACGCGGAGACGGGCAACAGAGGGGTTGACTGTTCGAGCTCAACCCTTTCGCAGCCGTTACGCGTCTCCGCTCGTGTGTGGGATAGGTGTCGGGCGTCGCGTCCTCGGATAATGGTCCACGAAGGGGAACAATGGATAGAAAATTGCTTTATGCTCCGGTTCTTAATACGTCCGGGGTTGGGTGGCTCCATTCTGTAGGAAATCGTGTCAGCACGGCAAAGGATCTGCTCGGAATTCTCGTTACGCTGTGACACATTAGTTTCTTTTCTTCGTCGTGCGAGGGTTCCACTTCTGCCACGAAAATGGAATCTGCTAATAAACTGGAAGTTGAATCATTTTGGGAAGTTTCGCAAGTCCTTGACAACGTCATTGCTATGCTGCATGAACATAAATGCAGTTAAGAACGCTAATATCTACACTGAATCCAATTAGTTACTGTAAACTGGGGGAACATTGGCATCTACTTAACATCTATTAAAAACGAAACGGAAAAAAATTTTATGCATTTTCACAATTGTAGTACAATTACAAACGATGCAATGTTATAATAGGATACCTAAACCAACTTTAAAAATATTAATTAAAAAAAATAGAGTGCATTGAACATAAAAAGAAACAAATTTAAGTGTTAATATAAGTTCAGTTGTGGTAAAACTAACTTTTTAGTGCTACTTATATATGATGTGTAGAGGGGGGCATACTTAACATGTATTAAAGAAGGTTAAGGACAACAATTTTATGCATTTTGATACTTGTAGTGCATTCACAAAAGATGCAATATTATGATAGGACACTTAAAGCAAATGTAAACATGTTAATTTTTACATTATACAGCAAAATGTTCCAAACACATGCCAATGATCCAGTTCACTGTATCTCGCAGATATTTATAACGTAGATACACTGAGATTCAATTAGTCATTTCAGTCCTAGCTGTATCGCCGCGAGAACCACGCAGAATTTCGTGTCAAATTCCATTCATGTTCATTCTCAGCGTGTGCGCAACGTCTTGGTTGCTTCGGGGCCCGAAGCAGAGGAGTATATTAGATTTATGGTCGACCGATGCAAATGCCAACCTCCGCAATTCTTTCTCCGGCGTTCACCTAATCCCTTTACGACGTTCCTCTCTTCTCCCTTGGTGATCGAAAAGGGGGAGAGGAAGAAGCTGGTCATCGACGCGTACGTTCCAATCGCCTCCGTCGAATCTCAAAGGCTTTGGCCCGCATATTGGCCGACTCGTATCTCCCCATGGAAGCTTCGGAGCTTTTGTTGTCTCGCGTGTGTACGCCCGTGGAGCCATGTGTGGAACATCACGTACACGTTGGCAAGGAACGCTCGTGGAAGTGGAGGGTGCAAAGAGGAGGGGGTGGCTCTCTCGCGCGTTATTTAGCGACAATGTGTCGCGCATAGAAACTGCCTTAAAGCAGCCAATAAACGCCGTTACGCGGCCGTGCTGGGCCGCCTGTTCCCTCCCCACGGCCTTTGGGGCCAATTTCGTCAGATTTCAGGAAATTGTTGTTACGTCCAGAAACGGCGTCTGGTGTCGCGCCCTGAATCAACAAACGGGGGGCCATCGAGAGTCACGAGAGCGGCTCGATGGCTGACTAATGGCTGACTCGGCGAGCTGGCCCGAGAATTCCACGCCTCTCAGACTAAGGAGAAATTCTCACGCCGGAAATTTACAAGAATAAGCAACATTATTCTTATTTCACGTTCTCACTTCCTCAGTGATATTTCGACTTCCCGTCGCTTGCACCTAATACCGCAGAATTTCCAGCGCACGTTCCAGTCGCGCAGTTTGCACAGATGATACTAGGCGTGTTTCCCACGTCAGCGACAAGAACGTCTGATAAATCCCCCGCATGCCGGTAAAACCAATCGCAGCGTTTCCCAAGGAAGCCCCATGCATCACGGCTGGTCGAATTATCAAAACAGGATACTATCGATCTTCGAGGCAGGAAGATGTATAACGAGCCCCAGTTGGCCGTGATTCCTCTGCCGCGTGCAGAATCACCTGACCGACCTAGGAGAGGAGGAAACGGAGGCGAGGCGAGCCAAAAACGAAGGCGCACCCCCAAGGGCCGGTTCCCCTATTAACTCCCTACGTGCCGCGACGGCTAAATGTTCCCCTTTACGCGGAGATAATGAAAATTACAAATAGCCCAGCGGCGAACGTGCGTGCACGGATGTATGCGCGGCACCGTGTGGCCAGCCCTAGCAGAATTCAACGTCGAAAGTTTCCTCTCCCCGTCAGAGAACGGACCGTGAACGCCCTGGACTTATAGGAAATTGTCGGCCGTTATATTCGCCACGGACAGGGGGTGGAAGGGATGGCAGGAAGCGAACCATCGCGTGGAATACATTCCAAGTGCCGATAAGTAGATTGGCTGCGGACCGGCCACCACCCTCCGGGCTTGATACCGTCGAATTGCGAGCTTCTCGAGCTCCACGCCGCGCCGTTCTGTTTCGTTATCTCGAGACAAATGTCTGGTGTCCCGATGGTCGGAGGGACCGGTGCCCTCTCTGTATATAGAGGTCAGTGGGAGGAATCACGGGCCAAGTTTGGTCCGTGAAGTTAGCCCCCGATCCCTGACGCATTTTGCTTCGTTATAGGGATTTCGGATACTTCCACTCGTGGAACGTTCTGTCACGGTTTCATTGAAGTTTATGGAGTGGCCAGCTGCGGGGGGTTAAGCTTGAAACGCAAAGATCTTTCTCCGGAATAAGAATCTACTATACCGATGGGAACTACCAGAGAAAGGGGAAATGTAATTTCATCCGACATTCCCTTTCTTTAATTCACACGGGGCGCTGGATACAGCGTAAAGCATCCACCGTAACGTGGTGAAATTTGCTACAGCCGCCTGGTCCGCAGCTAATAATTTCTTTCCCGGAGTGCAACGAAACACCTTTGCCCCTCGCTCCGCCGCCTTCAGCGTGCACAGAGCCAGCGGGGGCGAAGGGGGCGGTAGGAGGTATGAAGAGCAATGCATGGCGGGGGGTGGCAACAGCAATAACACGCGCCCGCGTCGGTGAAATTAGTTTTCCAGATAATCATCTCACGGTATTGTGTGCTGCGTCTCGTAGTTTCCTGCGGGGGTGGGCGGCGAAGGTGGAGCTGGAGGTCGAGATGGGGTGCAGCTGCTTCGCGAGCGCGGCCAGTGCACGGGGCTTAAAATATAAACGCGGATTAATGCGGAGTTACGAGCGCGTGCCCGATAAGGAAGGCAATTTTCGCGCACAGTGCGGAGTTCTTTTCCCTTTTTCTTCGCTGGCGTCGACTTTCGCCGCGACCACCCTTCCTTCTCACCCTTTTCCCCACTTTCGAAAGAACTTTCGAGTATTCTGAACGAGATTTATTCGATACCGGTTGATGCAGTTTTATCGAAATCTTCGCTTAGCTACCCTTCTTTACTTCTTTCAATCAGATTCCCTGTAACACGTTCCCCTCGCGGAGCAAGGGGATGAAGCTCGTGGTCGCTGGAATCAAGCTACGGACAATTCGTCCCCAGTAGGCGTTGCATTCTTCCACGAGAGCGAGGATGAAAGGGGCAGGAAGCATGACGTCCTCCGTGCATCGACCCTCGTTCGGCCGTGTCCCCCCCTTCGTATTTCGTGGTGTTCCCGGTGATTAATGTTGCCGAACAAATTGTCTAGAAAAACATGTCGTAGCCGCGGCATTTCCCGCGCGTGCACTGCACCCTTTATCTACCCATGCCCGGGCCACCCTTATTTCCCTCGAGCGTGGAGGAAGCGCGCACACCACTTGCCGCCGCCCCACTCCCCCTCCTGCCTCTGACGCACCACACCGTGTACACGGGGGCCGTGTATACATGCCTGCATACATACATTACGCAGATGATATCCGAGTAATCCGATTTACTTCGATTTCGCTATCAACGTCAGAGCCTCCGCCCCGTTTCGGGGTAATTATACACTGGCCCCGGGTCGCCGCGCACCCCCCAGGCTCACGCTTAACGGGAGATTAGGTGATCCGATTTCGTCGAGGATCGCTCGCGACGATCGATTGACTTTGTACCGGACGCGGTGAATACGCTTTGGGAGCCGCAAGCGGACGAATGCGGCGGTCTTTGGATACTAGAATTTTATCAAGCTTCACTCAGGATTCGATGAAAATGAAATTCCTCCGGTAACGATTCATCCCCTCGAGCAAGGGACTGCAAATTCCCCGCGATTGTAAGACCAATGTGCACAATTCTTCTAATTGGTCGTTAAAATTAATTTATTGTATTCAGTGTCCCGTGTATTTACCTCGGAGCTAGATGGCTGCGATAAAAGTGGAATTTTGATGGGTTCGGGTATCAGATCGCGCGCGATTTTCCTGGAGGGTATCGCGCGGGAAACGGGCCGGAAAAAATTGCGCCGTTGGATTCTAAATGTCATCTCGTTAAAGTCACGCACGACACATCGGTACATCGTTTGCAAAAACCCTCGACAAGCCACGGCATGTCTGTGCTCGTTCGCCGCGCTCCTCTCCACTAAATCTTCCCGGTATCTCGCATCTCTCCGCTTCCCACCTGCGAATTACAAATTACCGGAGGACTCGCAGGACTGCACCGGCCCCGTTCGTTCCCGCTGTCTCCCATCTGCCCCTCCACTCCCCTATCCCTTTCCCCCACACCCCCCTCCTCCCTCTGCTCCGACCGGACACCCTCGTCTTTTCGCTGTAAGCATTGCAGACATACCGTGACCGAAACTCAGTCTACTAATGAGGGAACCGATTTTGCATTTCCCACGATTCCGCGCGTCTCGCGTCTATCCTTGGCGAGTACCGAGTGGAAAAGTGCAGGAAATTTACGATGGCGTCGAGCGCGAGGGGAAGGGAGAGGCATACGTTACGTGATGGCGTCTCGAAGCGTGCGAGTATGCATAATAATTCGCCGGTTGCGTCACTTTTGCTCGTGCAGGATTTTAGCACAGTGGTATCCGAATGATTTGTTGCGATTGCTGCTGGAAATTAACGAAGCCGAATCGCGTGGATCGATCACGGCGACGCGGTATCGCGGCAGGCGGACTCGGCGATTCGGGAGGAAGAAATAAGGCGGACGGAAAAAGAAGAATTGCGACTAAAGGAAAGTAGAAGATGAGAAGAGAGAGAGGGAAGAGAACGGAGGCTGGTAGCAATTTCGTGGTATTATTTACATCTTCCGTGCGGTGGTCAAGCTCGCGGTCACCGACGCTTTTATACCTGATCAGCGACACGGCTGTATAGGCGGAACGTACCTGTATACATTTCACCTTTTCGTAGGTAAATGCGCGGGCTACCCGGCCGTCGCATAAAGCCCGGATTTTATTACAAGGGGATTCAAATTCCGCGCACACGGCGAGCCCCTACGGCGAGGAGCGCGCGGAGAAACGAGAGAAAAGGCCGTAGGAATATAAAAAATGCTGACCGGACCCCGTGAATCGTCCCGCGGCGTAAACCCATAAACCACTCGCGTATTCTATTTCTCGCGGATAAAAATTTCGCTCTCCCTCTCTGCTGTTTCTTTTCCTTTCCTTTTACCTCTCGTTCTCGTTCCCATTCAACCATTGCGACGAGAGCGCACATCTTTGCTTAAATATTCTTGGACTTATCTATCGTGCACACTGATATTTTTACACTGCGTCAATATTCGCGAACGCTTTTTGCGCAAAATTATGACAGTTACTTATAAAGCTTTCAAGTTTACCCAATCGCGCTCGACATGTTTTTCCTACTCTCCACATTCACGTCCTCCGATGTGGAAATCGTGGCCAGAATCCTGCCCGAGGTGCCGCGGGGCACGCGTGTTCCCTTCGAGACGTCGTTTCACGCGGGCCAAGGAGGAACGTCAGAATGAGAAACAAGCGGAGCTGGGGACGTGTAACGTTTCCACGTGCACAGGCTTGGCGGAGATGTAGGGAAAAGATTTGATGGCGCGGAGATGGTAAACGGGACGCTTTAGGGCCATCCAGAGGACGAGCGGTCAATCTAAACGACCCCTTTATCTGCTCCGCGGAGCGAGCCTCTACGACAGCCTGCTCCTTTTCCTTCCGTGAAATCTGAATAAAAAGCGGTTACGCCGAGTGAAACACAGAGATCGCCGAGATCGGGAGTAAATGGGGTTCCTTTTCCTCGGGCCACCGGTCGGGGACGGATGGCACGACAGTGGTTTTAGATGCCTAAACAGCCGCATTTGCGTCGGGGAACGGTGTGGTTAGTGGCCCTGTGCTTTATTGCCGCCACGTGGCCCTAAATTCGTGACGAGTGGTGCGAGTCGACGCCTGCTCCGACAGTCTTGCCCCATCTAATTGCCTTTATTTAATATCGCGACTTGAGAAATGGGAATAATACTCGGTGGGTAAACCGTGAAAGGTATTCTTCTCTGAGTTGTCGTTCCAGCTTCTGTGTCTCTGCTAGTATTAAGATATTCTTCGTGTAGCCTCTAAGTGGGTAGGAGTATGTTAAACGGTGTTTATGAATACGATATATTGCAAGCGCTGTGGATTTTCTCTGCAAAACACAGGCAAGTAGAAACGTCCAGTTGATGATCAGCCACCGGATTCAGACAGTCTATCGTCAGACTTCAAGTGAAACTACAAATTTCCTCCTTCCAAAAATGTTCCCCGTATTTTGTAATACTCCCTCGAAGGAAGATGATGTTACTGCAGCGTTTAGCAGAAAAATGAACCGCCTAACGGAGACGATACTGTTGCCACGCGAGGAGAGGCGCGTTAACGGGGGAAGGATCGTTATTCCGGCGTTTGCCAAGGTGGTGCGCCAGGTCCCCAGGATTGCGAGGGCCACGAAGAAGAGGGTGGTGGGTCGGCAGTTTATAACGGCGTCAGCAGTTGCTACATATAGTGGCTCCACGAGTTTAAGAGACTGTTACAAGCTGACGCCTTCGCCGGGGCCGACGGAGATGGGGTGAAAATCAGGCTATAAGGGGGCCAGACGTGGAACGTAGAAAGGGGGTGGAAAGTAGACGGGGACAGGCGCGACCGGGTATCAACCCTCGACCCGGCGACGAGATGAGTCTGACCCCGACGGCGAGGTAGCCGGTGACAATCGGCTCGAGTACCCACTACCCCCATAACGGGGGAGGGTCTGCGACAGCTGCGGACCCAATAACTTCCCTTGGCGAGGCCAGCGGCGAGGCCTTGAAAGGGCTCGAAATGGCGACAGCGTGGCTCGGTGTCCACCACCCGCCTTCCTCCATTACGACACCACTGGCTCCACAATTTTCTGCTCACTCTCTCCCTCCCGCAATTAGTTGACTAGACGTAATCGACATCCCGACGTTACCACCTCCTCGCGACCTTCCACTGCTTCATGCCACCTCCAGTGTCATATCCTCGCCTTCGCGATACCTTCGGTATTCCATTTCACTCCGAATCACGAATCCCAAAACACTCACCCACCTAAAAAAACACTGTTTTCAATCTCCCAGAATTCACTCCAGTTCCAGCAAGTCCCAATTTTGGCAAACCATACCCGAAACATCGGGAACACCGGGAATGGAGAGAAACGATCGCGGGGGAAAAAACGGCCGTGGCGGTGCGCGGTAAAAGTCAGAGGGAAGCGGCGAAAATCGGTGGGGACGCACCGAGCTGCGTCGGACGTCGAACATTTTTCCGGATCCCTTTATTGGCGGGATCGGTCGATCCGCCCATCAACATCAACGCGAAACGACGCGCCGGCGCTATCGCGCTACGGAACACGATTTAGTGGCGACCCCGGCAAAACAATTATATAAATTCCAGCGGCGAAGGGGGCAGGGGGGGGAGGGGGAGTGGGAGGGCGCCGCGGCGCTCTCGGGCCGGGCAGGTCGGAATTTTCCGAAAAACCGTTGCACCGGGGCCATAGATTAAACGCAGCCGAGCTGCACACGTCGAGGCGAGGGTGGGCCAACGTCGATGCGACGCAGCCGTGCGGCTGCGGCGGGAGCTATCAGTGACACGTCGCGTGTTAAATCGCTTTGTTGACACACATAACCTGTCTACGCGTATCCGATACGCGCGATCGCAGCGACCGCTCGGGCATTCGTTGTTCGGTGCACGCTTGTAGATCGGGGCTACGAGAAATTCCCTGCGATCCAGCAAGGACGCCCTTTTACCCTCGGCATTCCTCGCGCCTCCTCGAAAGGGTCTCTTATTTTCATTCCCAGGGTTCGAATAATTGGGGTCTATTAGTGTCTTCTTCTTCCTCGTGATAATTGAAAATGAATTCTGATTTTTGGCTTTATTGCTCGTCGAGTGGATGGAAATAATTTTGCTCGGTGTTGCGATTATATTATTGAACGTGGGATGTAATATAAAATAAGTAGGAGGGGTTCTAATTGAGGAAATGGGGCATCCGGTGCATGTAGGTTTCATAAAGAGGAAACTTATAATTTGAAGAAGAAGGAGGCACGGTGAGGTCGATTGCAATGGTGAGAACATTCCATCGATTGAGTTTAAATAGAAGGGAGAGGGAGTGTAGCGGGAGAAAACGGGGGGCGGGGAGTTTTTCAATATCTGCGAGCGAGTATCGGCGCTAAACAGATCATAAAGTATCGATAGAATCGCGTGCGCGGATACAAATTTTCGGTCTCGCCGCGCGGGCCAACCCCTAAATTCGACTGAGGCGAGGGTGGCGGTGGCCGCGCTTTTGCCCGCAACGCCAGCAGGAAACCCGATTACCCGCTGGAAGGATGCTCACGGTCTACAATGCTCATTGAATTTGTCGAACTGGAATTATGTGTCGCGAGAGAGGAGCACGAGGGGCGAAACGGGAGAAAGAGGAGAGGAGGGAGTGCGGGATAGGGAAGATTCGGGGTCCCGTTTCGGACCGATCGCTCGGGTACATTACAATGAAATCGCGATCGCGATCAGAAAGAGCATGCGGAGGGAAGAAGGGCGAGACGTGGGCCGAGGACGAACGCGAAGGAGAGAGGAAAGGAAAGGTCTAAAAGCAAAATGAGAAGGGTTGAAGGCGGACGGTGGGGAGAGAGAGAGGCGCGCGAATCGAGCGGGCATTATATTCGGATAAAATGATTTTATCGATCGTAAATGCAGCGGTGAGTATCGTTGGCTTATGAGCGTCTAGATTTATAACCGTGGCCGCGCTGTCTTCGGTGCTAGGTTCGCTTGGAGCGGTTCTTCTCTCTTTGTTGCAACAAAATTCTTCTGAAAGTTGAATGATTTGAATACTGGCATAAAAACTTGACACGGTAAACGGTGTTTTATGACTCTATCGATTGGAGGCTCTATTTTCCGCCTTTTCAAGGACGATGATACGGATTCAACGGTGAATGACTGATTCTCCAGAAGACCACCGACACGTTCTCGTAGAATGTCTGCTCGATACTCGATCCGATTCATTCTGTAATGGGCAATGATCACGGGGACGGCTCTTCGATCCTCGCTAATGCGGAAGCTCGCCGTTCGCGTCGCATTAGTCCGCGGTTCTCTCTACACCAGCGAAATTGATTACCAATACCAAAGCGGGGGCGTGCGCGACCGATCATGGCCTGGCCCTCGCGTTCTCGCGTTCTCGTGTCCGTGCAGTAATGATGTTTTGATGCGAGGACCCCGGTGCACCGCGCGTATCGACTGCAGTTAACTAATGGAAGCTCTCCGATAATTGCGAGCGCCGCCGGAGAGTAAATGTTGCCAGCGCGACAGTAATCATCGTTACTGCTGTTCTGGTACGCGCGGAACGAATCTGCCTGCTACCGAGCCTCCATTTTGGCAAGTTCTCTATGGTCAAGCTTGAATGGGTGACGAGCTTGTGGGGGTCCTTCTTCAATTGTGGCAGAGACAATCATTTCTCATCCTCCTTTCAGAATATTTTACATTTTATTACTGTTTAGTAATTGCAATTGTGAGACGAGTAAAATTAATACCCTAAAGATATGATAGAGAGTCAGAATAAGATCTATGCGAGTGAGAAATCTTGCGATTTAATTCTTTATTATTTGCTCCATATAAGTTCCTTTATTTCCCCAAAAGTTCCTGGTCACTAACCACTCAGCTAGAAGTGTTCCCCATAACCGTATAAATCGAATCCACGCAGCGCGCGTGTATAAGCAAATTCCGGCATTATTCATGTATGCGCTCGGAGCGCACTAAATTTCGTCACGGCGCAGGAAGGTCATGCGGGAGACACCCCCTCGTAACTCCGGCTTTTATGCCTTTTTTCGCGGCAGAAGCGTGTCATATGTTCTTGCCCCTCTGCCTCTCCGCCATAAAAAGTAACGACGAGCCTCGAACCCGAGCCATCGAGCATCAGCGATTTGTCAATCGGGCCCGATCGTTTCCGGTCCTCTCCTCTCGAGCCAGACCGTGGTCGCATTAAGTCGGCCACGTGACCGCAATTTGGGCAGATCCTTACGTCTGACCTGGCAAGTGGAATCGAGGAATCGGAACGAAATAAGAGTGGAAAAGCTGTATGTGCAGTGAAGGAGATAAAGATCGTAATATCCTTTGGAATATAAGAATCAGGAAGAATGGAGGGTTGCGCATGGAGCTTAATTACATTCAGTTCAATTATTTTCCCTTCTCCTCGAATAAGCATTAAAACTTGACAGGCTACAACTGAATTCTCGTAACTTTTAATTCTTCCATCTCGACTGCCCTCTCTCCCAGATACTGATATTACCCTTTCACTGTTCTCCGTTGAAAAAGAGGGAGGGTTCATTAAACGCGTTTATTTAATCGTCTTCCCGATCGATGTAGAAAGAGCGTCGGGTTCCATGAAAAATTCAAATTCGAGTCCCAAGCGATGACGAGGCGACGAGGGCCGGTGCTTTTCAACCCCTCGCGTGACGGGGCGCGTTCAGCGGGTTTGTTTCACGCCGAGAAACCGAGACGCCCCCCTCGAGCTTCATAATCAAAACTGCATTAAAATCCTGAAAGCACGACCTGGAGGGCTCGGGCGAAAAGTGTTTTGTCATCCAGGGGATGGTTTCTGCGTAACAATATGCTTCGCCACCCTGTTCGACGCGGACGAATGGGGAGGGGGGAGAGAGAAGGTGACGCCGGATCCGCGTTGCATCGTAAACCGATAATTTTAGTGGGCCATTACGATAGCAGGCGATAATAAAGCCGTGAAAAGCGCGTCTCCGTCGGGCGATCCTTTCAACCCCGTGGAAATAGAGCCTTGCGTTTAATTGCACTTTGTCTGAGCTTTTTTCTTCGCCCCCTTTTAATCGCGATAATAACCGTAAAGACTAATTTCCCGTTGGCCACTCGATCGGCTAGGTGAAATACATCTGAGAAGGGGGGATGCACCCTTGGGAATTTATGATTGGAACTTGCACGTGCGCCTCCGGGAAAAGGAGGACGATGAAGTAGCCCGCACTGTCAAGTGGCTTCTTAATTAAGGGGCAGTTGGCGGTGGTTTCGCGGCTTTTAGTGGCGGTTACATTAGTCTTCACTGACAGCATCAATTTCGTACTAAAGCCTCAAACGTTTCAGCCCCGTTGTGAAACGGGCACTTGAAAAACGTTTTACACGCAGATATTCCAGCGGAGCGTTCAGCGACGAAGAATTAATACGCTGCCCGCGAAACCACCCTCGCGAAAGGGCGGGCAACGGCGGCGTGGGACTTTGGGTCGTTTGCCAGCCGCTACCTCGACTGTAAAATTTTATCCTGTCCGTTTTCTGCGCGCCGGGCTTAAGTTTTCCGGGTGGCGAGGATATTTTTGCTTTTCACAGAGAGTCGAGGCTTGCCGAGGAAAGGAGAGAGAGAGAGAGAGAAAAGGTTGGGCAGTTGCCACAGCCGCTTCTGCCTCTCCTTCCTCCTTTCTCTCCTTTCTCCCTTTTCTCTTCTGCCGTGTTCCTTTTCTCCTTTGGCCAGGGGCTGCGCGCCATTGTTCGGGCGATATTTCAGCCACGGGGGCGGCTGGCAGGGGGAAGCGTGCGCGGGGGTGGGCGACGGTAGTCAGCTGGCTGTGACACGCTGCCTACGCCGCCAAAGGGGAACCAGAGGCGTTTAGGAGTATTTCGGGGGCTGGGAAGGGGCCCTCGGTTTATACAAGCAGGGGATACTCTTTCATCCAACGATAGCCGGGGCCTTGACTTTGAAGGGTGGTGTGTGCTGCGATCCTCCTGCCGTTTATGTACTGGCCGGACGCGTTTCTGCATGGCCTGTATGTTCTATCGGCGATCTGTGCGCTGTGAATTCTCTCGTCTTTTCAACAGGGGGGTGTAAAAGTGTCTGCTTTAAAAATTTCTTGAACTCTAGAACGCGAAACGTTTAACGAAAGACTTTATAGCTGGTAATAGAGAAGTTCTCGTTCGAAATTTGAAACCATAAACCATCCTTCATTTCCCAACCCTCAGACGCCACCCTCGCGAGCATTACCATCAATATCGACACGCGAGACTACCCGTTCGACCGTGACTCCGTCGCGTTAATCGAACGCGAAGTCCCGCCGTCGTCGCCGGAGTCGAACGACATCCACGACTTCCGGCCGACTTCTGCCCCCGTGGTCCGGCCAATCGCTACCGACTGAACGCACCCAGCGAGACTTTGATAATTATTATTCATAAGACTCTCCCTGGGTGCCGGCCAGGCGTGATACTAAGCAAGAAAGATGCGCCGCAAAACAGGAGGGGCCACAGCTGCCGGGAGCTTCCTCTTTCGTGGCTGCGCGCCCTCTTCATCCCTCGTAGCGCCATGGTTTTCCCGCGATGAGAAGGGGGTGTGCTCTCGAGTCAGTCGAGCAGAAACCCAATCACTTCCGGCGTCTGCGCCCATTAGGGCGCCGCGACGCTGACGTCGGCTGACGTACGCCCTTTCGCTTGTCCTCCTTCCTCCCTCGCCTTCTCTTTCGCCGTTTCCCCACCCCGCGTCTCCGTGAACTTCGTGCCGCCAAGCCCCCGTGCCCCTCCGTTGGACCTCACCCAACCTCGAAATAGACCGTAGATCTATTGTTTGGAAAGCGCTCGCACGGAAGCTCCTTCAGCGCGGCTAATGACGTATCGAGGATGCTGGCTTCTGCTTCTTGCGTTTCGCCTCCGCAACCTCGCTCCTCCCGACGACATGCCGCCCCCTCTTTTTCCTCGTTGTTAGCGGGATAATAGGTCGCGTCGTACTTGGATTCCCGCGCAAGGGTTCAGGGGAGACAAAGGCCGAGGGCTGGTTCGTGAAAAATTTATACACAGCGCTGACGCTTTTATAACGGAACCATTGAATAGCTCTACATTGACTGGTTCTATTGAGTGGAAGAACTATTGTACCAGTGTGTAAACGCGAGTGATAATAAAAGGCGGGACAGTTCGCAGGCTCATCTTCTGTCTGTCGATTCAGTAGAGTAAGCCTGTAATTGGTCAGACCAAACGAGGTACAGGAACTGAAGCTACTCGTATTGCATATATTATTGTAACCAGCAGTTTCTCACGAAATACAAAAGTGTCCTTCGATTGCCTACTGTTTCTTAAGATCATTAATCATCGACTCACGAATCCCACAAGCGGCAGACACATTAAGTCACAATTCACTGATTACAAATCAGCCGTTGCATACGCAACAAAACTCGACACGCCAAGCATTCTGTGTATTTTATGCCAACAGTACGCATACCCTGGTGCACCTGAAATTCTCATTGAATCAAAAAGTAGCAACAATTCCGATCCCATCGTACCCCCATTAATGACTGAGTATGATCGATCGAGCGAAGTTACGATGCACCTGTAACCCTCTTTCACTGGCGCATTTCGCTCGGCCACTTCGTCAAATTAACATACACGATTCGGCCGGAAATTACGTCCGACAATTACCGACCTTACCACCGATGAAATATCGACGGTGCCGCCCAGGCCGGCCAAATTGAGATGAACGATACATCGACGTTACGTACGCGCATCCTGACCGAGCTTTCGACCTTATCGCGACGGATCGCCTAATACCCGCTACCCATGATCCACTGATCTACATAATGAGTCATGAATACGTCTGGCTACCTGACTGCAATCGTTATCTCTGATTACCCGACTAGATTCCTTGCTAGGAGCGCTCGACCGTTGGTTAGAGACGCCCGTAGCTTGTGGGTGGAAATGACTGATGATTCAGGCGTGGATTACGTTACGATAATCAACCCTGCGATGTATAATGTAATATTTTAAAATAGGTGTTAAATGAAATGGACCTTAGTTGACTTTGCGATCTGGTATACTTTCAGGAAGAGTATCTACACTTTCAAGTGAGGAGAGAAGCATTATTCAGAGTGAAGATATTTCTCATTTTTTCGTTATTTAAAAATGCAGCTATTAGTTTGGCAAAGCTTTACTTGAAAGAGCGAGAATTGAACGGAAGATCTTTCGAAACTAATCGTTCTTTGCTTCTGATCTAATTCTACCATTGTCCTTTCGTTTGTTGCAGGTTCATCAACGCGAGGCGTAGAATCGTCCAGCCTATGATCGACCAGAGCAATCGAGCCGGTAAGACGAGCCCCATTCTGTCAACAGACCCTTACACACACACATACAACACCGAAGGCGCGTATAATTTCATGTCACCTGTGCCGGGTATGCATCACGGATACGTTTATCCGGCTTATCACGAGGGCTACACGCCCGGTCCTTATCGCTTGACGTAGATCGATGCGTCGAAACGAAGGAATCTTAGCGTTCCAATAGGGTGCTCCCCTGAATCGGGCCAGCGTCTAATTAAGCTAAGTTTGTCCACTAGAAACGTTCTCTCGGGTGTACGTTCAGCCGAGCGTAGACTTTGATAGGCTCTAGGAATAACAATTTATATCCCTATAGATGTAGGTAGGTACGTTTCATAGAACGTAGACTTTTAGAAACATTACTTTATAGATAGCAAATTATATTCTTTATATTTTGTAACCTTCACGCGATCAGATGAAACAATTATAGCAATTTTTTCTTTTACTCGTTAATTTTTAAAGATATTTTCTATTTTTAGGAAGAATTCTTTATATTTCTAGAAACTTTATTCTACTTTAATGATATTTTATCGATTATAGAACTGTTCGTTTATAGAATGAATTGTGTAGTTTAGCTTCTTTATTGTATCCCCCATTTTAATAGTCTAGACATTTATTATTGTTCGTTGATGCACTTTGTTAGCTGTCAGTTAGTTGTTAGATGTTATATTCGATGTATCCAGTTAACCTTCCCTTAGATGTAAGATCGATCCTCGCGGGATGCAGGCGAGAGTTGAATTTTGAAAACTGGCAATCACGTCGCCAGTTAATTCGCTCGTTTAAACGCGTAATTCGACGAAGAATTGACCGCGACGTGTTGCCCGTGCGATTCGTGTAACGGGTGCTCGGAATTCCTCGCACGTTTCCAAGCGCCGCCTCTACTTTCATCATTTATCAATAAACGAAACCATCTGAACCGTATTAAAACGTTCCTCGTTTTTGTTTCTTTTGGCGGAAGCCAATTATCCCCCGTGATTCGTTTACCCGCTGATCGTAATCGGTGATAACATTCGACCTCCCCATTTTCTCTCTCGTTTACGTGGAGTCGAACGACTCCTGTCGCTTGGATTCGGTCGCCGGCTGTATTCGCAATAATTGAAGGGTCGATGCTCAAGGAACGGGAAAATTTGCTCGCGAAATAAATTCAAAGCTCGGTAAATGAAAGTGGCAGAAATTCAGAGGTGTGTTCTAAAAAAATACTAAGTAGTATAACGCACGCCGTAGCTTTGACAAACATTTTGTACGATGAATTAATCCTTCCCTTAATAAAAGAAGAATGGCCTCGTCATAGTAGGCACAAGACTCCAACGTGCAATTTCACACGAGGCGACGTCGAAGGACCATCTTACACCGTCGTTCACCTACCGAAAAAAGCAAACAGAAGGGGAAGAAAACCACCGACCCCCCGAGTTTCCGTCCCGTGTAATCTGTAAAGACGCCGCGTTTACGAGGAGGGAATCACTTCGTTTGCAGTAAAAGGCGACAACAACGGTTACCTAGCCGGATCAGGGGTTGGAAGCAGCGTGACTCTCTCTCCTCTGGGGCTCAAGGGTTCGCTTGTGATTCGGATGATGGCGGGAGAGGGCTGTTTCGTGAAGGCCCAGGGTGGATAACGTTCCGGATAACGTTCGGATAACGGCGGGATAATTGGTAGCGGTGATCAGACCGAGTTTTACGAGCCGGCAGCATGCCCCACGCCACCCCCTTCTCGATCCCTGTAGCTGCTGTCTTTCCCGACCTTTCTTTGTTTCGTCTGAGAGCAGGAGGCTGTTCGCGAGGGGGTGGTCCGGTTAAACGGTCGAAAAAGAGATCTCGATACGGCCCGTATTTTTACGACTGACTCCCTCATAAACACTCACTGAGTTACGGGTTGTTTGCTTCGAGGAAACTGGGCTTTAGGGGCTGTTCGGTGGACGTTCCGTGCCACGAACGTGACCGTAGAAGACTTTCTTCGGGACTCCGTTGAAGAATCACCTCTTTTCTCTCCTCTTGGAAATGTTGAACACCTCTGAGGGAAGTGTATTTGTACCTACAGAACATCTGTAAGGAGAAATCGCGAATTCTTCGTTTTTGGAAGGTGTTCGAGTATCTTTTCCCATACCCAGTCCTGCCCTCCCAAAACCCAAAGCTGCGTTCATAGATCGCCGATACCCTCGGCGGTGCAAGTGACAAGTCGCGTGAGTTCGTGAACGAGCATGCGTGCGGGCGAGCAGAGCGGGGTAATTTCGGGAAGAGGAAGAGAGAGGGCGGACTAACGAGCTGAAATGTCGTCGCCCGTACCGAGAGTAAAGTGGAAACCCGTGTACGTTAGATTGTCATCCCCGAGTCAATTCTGATCACGGCTCGCAAACCCCCCGCCAATCCCTTCCCCCTCGGTGCCCTCGATTCGCCCTTTCGCAGTAGTCCCTCGGCCTCTTCGCGGGACTTTGCCTCTCGATTGAAATCGATGGCGTTACGTGAGGATTTCGCCGACGTCCTGACCAAGGTGTTTTCGCTGGCGATCGCCTAACTGCGGGGAGAAATTCGCGGCAGCTCCGAGAGTTTACCGAGCCTCCCTCGTTCCCGGCCATTTTTCCAATTCCTCCGAGACCGCGTCCCCTTCGCCCTTCCGCCTTCCTCTCGGACGATCAGCAGTCCATTAAAGCTTAATAGCCGAAGCATTAGGCCCCAGGGCAGATTTTGTTCGAACGGAAGCGAGATAAATGTGTCTTTCGAATACTCACGGTCCCCCGTGGACCACCGAGACCGATGTTCTCCTCGCCAGGTTTTACTGTCCTGGTGAGACGTTTTATTTTTAGCAAGAGGTCAGTTGTTATCTCTCTGCGGACTGTGTTTGCAAATTGCTGGGCGACTATTGCATCGGAGTCTATAAAACACAAGTGTATTTTAAACTTGCGTCGTTCGACGTTTAATAATGCCCTTTTTCTTTGTTCGATATGGTGTTCTATAATAATTCTTTGATTTCTCTCTTTGGCAATCGCAAAAGGTGTCTTCGCAGTCTCTTATATTCTTTTGTCGAAAGTCCCACGCATGTGCGCAAAAGGCGGAGGAGGGGCCAGAGGACGAAGAGGATCCGCTGAAATTATATCAGACGGCGGTGCCGGTAATTCGGAACATGTTCGGAGGCGACTGTGCCGCAACATCGAGTGGCGCATCCTTCTCGTTGCGCTTCTTCGTGTCGGGCTAATGACGCGCGTCGGCTCGATCATCAATCACACTTTCATTACGCGGGATCGCAGCTGCTCCGCATTGACTTCGCGTGGCCCGCGGCCCATTGTTATTATTCCCAGGTTCCACAAGCCTCCCCACACCCCTCCCCGTCCACCGACAACCAGGATGTTCTTGCTACATGTCCACGATAACGACAGAACCGCTGCAATCAGTGATTTCATGCTCGCCTTCTGCCTGATAACCGTTAGCACGACTATGTTGCCAGGTAGCGCGTCAGATCTAGATTGCAACTACATGATTTGTGTCTCGAGCTGTAATTCATTGAACCCTGTAAGCTTCTCATTGGACGAAAGAATGATAATGGCGTTAATGATCAGGGGTGTTCGGAAAGTTTGCTTGGTGGTGGCTTCGGGTTTCGCTGGAAGGAAATTGGTCCTGGAATAGTTTCAAGTCCAAAGTACCTACTGTTACATTTTGTCCACAGAGCACAGCGTGCTGCTATGAATTAATTATCGCAGATTATGCCCATCAACAAGCACTTGCTCTGTTCCAGAATTGTATGACATTCGTGATTTCTGCTCCCCTCATTTCCCCTCAGAGTTTTTCGGTTATTAAAACTGGTGACTACGAGGTTTATTCGTGGAGGATGGGGGAGCCAGGTTTATTCGTTGCTCGAAATTAGTGTAAAATTAGCTGCACGCACGCACCACGGAGGCAGTAAACCGCTGCCACTCCTAATACTGCCAGTAAAACCGCGATCCCTTTTAAATCCTTACCCCCATTCAATCGCTGCTATACCACGTACAACCGGCTAGGCACACGGAACTATAAAGTATAAAGCCACGGCGCATCATTTTACGACATTCAAGCTGCCCTCGCATCTCTCTGGCCCCAGATTCTATTAGGCTTATACAGCGAGCGGGAAAATCTGCCCCTTTTCACGATCAAAAGGACACGAGCTCAAGCTCCTTTCCTCTCGAATAAAAACACTTCGGTGTTTATGATGCAGAAACATTAATATAAGTGTTTATGATTTGGGAAATTATTTTCCAGCTAACTTAAACGATGTGAAAATATTCTACTGAAACTACGGTGTGAATATATTTTATTGGAACCACGGTGTGACTGCGGGCGGTTCGTTTACTAGAAATTCCGTCGTGTTTTTGTATCCCCGTGCATTTCAATCGGTAGATTGCGGGGTGTTGATACCAGCAGCGACTCGTAACTTAATTTAACTTACACCGGCTGACCACTCCAATTTGAAAGTGTAATGTAATATTTTAAGGGTCTGTTTTTGAACGGTAGAATCATCTAATGGGAATTGGCGGAACGTTCCAAAAATATCCGGGCCAGATCATAAAGCAACGTCGAAACCCAGAAATTCTACATTGTGGCTACGTACAAATTGGATGGATTCTGAGAAACGCCCGCGGCGGTGAGCGTCGCTGGTGAATTTGACAGAGTATGTATCGCGGGGTACTAAATGGCGCGATGCTAAACAGAAGTCCCAGAGACGAGGCTCCCTTCGAAGGCTACGCGGAAATCATATAACTTTGTCACTTACTATGTAAATGTTTGACTACTGCTGTTTCGCACTCGTTGGATTTCCAAGTAGACGCATTGCACGGATGTAAGTCAATGTATTTTAATCGACATTAGTTGTCTAAAATAGAAAAGATTGTTGCTCCTTAGCAGATGATGAAAATCTTCCTTCTTCGTCAAAACTCTGCCGCGGTCTACTAGCTTGAACCGGTGCTGAGAGTTGCCACGCCAAGACGCGGACGCTACACAGTTACTATCGCGTCTGTAACACCGCTAGAATCGTCGTCCCTTCGCGTGTTCCACGGAACGAGGCAGTAAAAACGTAACAGCAGCCCCGAAGTACCGTAAAGCTGTGACCGTACGGTGCATTTCGTAACGATGCCGCGATAAAAGGCGTCAGCCAACCCCTACGGTCGAGCGTACCAACGGTCCTGGCCTTTCTTGACTGCAATATTCACGGGAAACAAGTTGCCATCGATAGCGCGAGTTCGGCGGAGTGTTCTCGAGAAACGCCGCTCACGAGAGCCGCAACTTTCCCTTGGAGAACGTGTCGGTAATTAATTCTTTAATTCCACGCGACAGCAAGAGCTTCCGTCGTTCCTAAAGGCATTCAGAAGCATTCTAATTTCAGACCAAACACCCATTCGCAATAAACGATCTTCCGCGAATCCCTCGGAGCTACAGACCCTAATAAACATGCGATCGATTTACGCGTACGCAGAAACGACGGGTAGGAAAATGGGGAATTGAAGAAAGAAGCCGCGAGGTCCGTGGAAGATATCTTAATTGCCAGTTTTGCTTATTATTCCCGGCATTCGTTGGTAGGCGTGGGTCAACGCGAGCTATGGGAGTTCAGAGTCATAGATCACGAGGGAAGGTCGGGTTCGCGTCGGCTCCTCTTTCTCCATTCCTCCTTATTTCCCTCGCATTTCTACTGTTTTTCCTCTGACGGTCCTTGACTCCCTCTATGCCTCACATTCTTCACGGGAGCTTGGTTGTCATTTACGATCGCCTGTTCGGTTTCCCATGCTGTCAGAGACCCCCGCGGATACCCATGAACGTTTACAGTGATTGCTTCTTGGTGCAGTTGCTGGCTGCTGATTCATACGGGATTAAACTCGATGAACTTGAAGTCTGGCTAGAAAGTTAGGCATCCGAGGCAACAGCAAACTGACCGCAACTTGCTACCCCAATCTCAACAATCCCAAGGTCCAGGAGAATCGTCCGGGATCAAAGATCCTTCTGTGTCACTCATCGAATATTCCAAATGGAGGGCAGAAGCGGACCCTTGCGGGTCTACTCGCGGACCATTCGTCACGCACTTGCTGAGAGGTCTCGGTTGATAACGCGAAATCTCCCCTGCTCCTCTCGCTATCGTTGGCCATTAGACAGAGAGGAGAGAACGCGGAGCGCTATCTGGCCGTGGTGGGTCCCTCGAAGCGAAGCTCCGGGTCCAGTTTAGCCAGCGCCCGGTATATACATCCACTCCATCTCACTTGGCCGTCTCATCCCCCTGCTCCGTGGCCCGTCGGCAACCCCCTCGGTCACTCCTGGCACATCCCGATTCCCCTTTTCTCCTCGTTCTTCCCCGGCGATCCTTCGTCCTCTTCTGGCCGGGCGTCGTCCCTTCCGCGCTGGCCATCAATCAAGCTTGTCAATTTGTAATGGCGATTCTCTGTGTCCATCTCGGGAGAGGTCCAGACACCCCACCCTCCGTTCTTCCGCCACCATCCCCGTCGTGTGCGGTTCGATCTCCGCGCCACTCTATATCTGGCTAACTCGCCAGGGCCGCGAGGAGGCGGAGGAAGGAGACTCCTCTCCCCGGTAGCCGGACACCAGGCTGCCGGTAAACGTTCCTGCCGCCGCTGATGGGATATCGGTAGATGGAGAAAAAGAGGAGAGCCCCTCTCCGAGTCGAGTTTAACGTCCCCCCGACGCCACCCCGCGGTCCATCGGTGCGCTAAATAAAATGGATGTCCCGGGGGTCGGGAATCGGGAGAAATTGCGAACACACAGCCACCCTTCTACCATTCCTGACCCGGGAAACGTCATCGAAAGCGTCCACGACCATTTACTCCACGCTCATTCTGACACGTTTCGCTTTCGTTTTGAATCGTCTGGGCGGATCGATAGATTTGTTGATCTGGGAGAAAGTCCCTTAAGGATATAAGTAACAATAGTATGCGTTAGCAGCGGAGCGTGGACAGTGACAGCGGAATCGGTAATTAAGCAGGCTCCGTTAAGCAGAATGATCCCGTCACTGATACTGACACTCGTATCACTGCGATAGATTATTAAGCAGAATAATCGGTTTCGATGAGTTTGATACACCTGTTACTCTGCGCTGTATTGCTCGCCGCCTCGCGTGAGGTGTCCTCGACAAATGAGAGCGATATCTCACAGTGCTCTGCTCGGAACGATGGGAACAGAGGGGCCACAGTTAAAAGAGAGGACGATTTCTGCCCTATGCCGCCTTCCATGGCCGTAGGAGATTCTTTCTCCGCGTTTCGTGTCACGTAGACGTGATATAGAGTTACTTAGAGGACCGATCCCCCGCGCATTACGGCCCTAACGTTTGAAAGGTGCCGGATACGGGTCCTTATACGACATAGATCATACGTTAATTGAAATGGGGCGCATGCACGGCAGTCGTCGAATACAAACGACCGACTTATAGATATGTTATTATTTGACGGAGGGTGAGTGGGATCGAGCCGCGATCAGCTTACTCGAGGAAATTGCATTTCGTCCTGTTACCGCCGCGCCTTTTCGGAGCTCAGTGATGAAACGTGAAATGGGTCAGGCGAAAGTCCGACCGCTTCGAGTCCATTCCTGGCGAATGAATTTTCCAATCTTTCCGATCTGATCTACCAATCTGCATAATCTTCATCTGCAGTTCAGTGCCGTCTTATATCTGCCGGGCTTACAGTAATCTCAGTAGTACAGTCAACATCCAGTCAGTCCTGATTCAGACCTCATCGTTACTCTCCTGCCATTCATGTCGCGCTTAAATTAAGTCGATTATCGAATGAATCTTTGCCGTATTTGGGATAGTTTCAATTGGATCGAAGTGGTAATAATATCAAAGCCGACCGTGAACATCATTACAGTTCAACGACACGGG
The DNA here is from genome assembly GCA_929113495.1 of Andrena minutula. Lineage (NCBI taxonomy): Eukaryota > Metazoa > Arthropoda > Insecta > Hymenoptera > Andrenidae > Andrena > Andrena minutula. Next base: position 5,183,406 of record OV815995.1, on the reverse strand, counting down.
GCGATACAAAATGCATAACTTCCTCGTCAAACGTACTACGTCAACTAATTCCCCCCAGCGGTTCCCCGACTCTCCGGCGAAATCCATTCCATGTAAACGAGCCAAGAGGTCCATTTCGTTACTCGTAGGTGCACGTATAAACCGACGCGACGGTTGGGGTGGTTTCTCGAGCACGGAAATGAAGTCTTGGACGGTCACGATCGGTATGAAAAGATAAGGGCCGAGTTCTCGGAGGGCGCTGGACAGTGCCCTCCCTCCCGTTCCACCCTTCCCATTGCCGTCAACCCCTCCGACTCCTCTCCTCCGCCTTTTCCCCCCTTCGCTCCGCTCTCGTCTCCGCCAGTTAGATTTTTCATGCCGTGGATCGCGTCCGGTGTATCAAACCGTAGCCAGAAGGCTGCGCGGTGGCCACCACGTATCACGGAGGGGTGGACCTATCTTATCGGCGTGGCCATAATGGCCTGTTCTATCTCATCTCGAGTCTCGTTGACCGTTTGCCCCCTAGACCACTTTCGCCATCAAGCCTCCGCCGCGGTAATGGCGACCAGGAAGAAACCTGGCTCGAGCTGGCCAGGGGGTGGCGAGAGCCGGTATCGTGGAAACGCATCGACGCCGTTGCCCCGGCTGTTAAGTCGCTTTATCGTACATCTGACCGGGGGCCCGTTCGATTCTCGACGCGCACGTCCAACGAACGTCGCGAAATATACGCTCAGCCTCTCTCCCCCCGCCGCTATGTATTCCCCTCTGAAATCAATGCTCCCCGCCGTATCCAAAAACCGAACGAGCTTATCTAAGTCCGCAGACGAAACTGCGTTCCCCGTTTTCAATGCCATTCTCCTCGCGAAATCTCCCTGGAAACACACCTGCGTATTCCGTCCACGCGTCACCGTCGTAAATTCCGACGAATTTCGAGCAGCGTCGCCCCGAAAGAACCCCTCGGAAATTTATCGAGGGTACGCAGCTCTCTGGTTCCGAAATAAAGTCGTTCGATCGGCGACCGGGCGGCGGAGGGCGGGTGGAGGCGGTCTTCGATTAAGAAATTGAACGTTAAGTGATTACCGTCCAGCAATATCGACTGATCGCGAGCGATGTACGTGAGTCGGTGGTGAGCCACGGGGAAGAGCAAGAAGAACGAGCTCTGCGGAGCGAGCCGTGCTCGCACGGACCGAGCTGCCTCGCGACATTTAAACGACCAGCCAGCCGGTGCGCGGCTTATTTATGCCCGTCGTAAGGAGAGACACTTCCGACGTTTGTGGCGCTCATAACCGCCGTTTATTGACACTGTTAAGAGTGCTTTCTGTAATCCATTGACGGGGTCCTCCGGGGGCTGTTGCATCCGCTCGCCTCGTTAAAACTCGTTATTGCGCGCGTGTGACGGTCAAGAAGTGGAGTTCGCGCTGCCGAGCGAGTAGATATTGCTGGGTAGGTTTCACGATCGGGCCGCGGAAATTCCGCAAACGCTTCTAATATTAGAATTCCAGACGAAATCCGACTGTTTAGCGTCTAGACGGCTCGCGTCGCACACATGTCGCCGGTGACATTTCGCTGGCCGACAAAACAACGCGTGGGCAGACCGTCGAGGTGAGCCTCGGCCTTAGGCCCCTTAATTATCATAATTTATAGCCAATCGGTTAATTAAAATATCTAAATAGCGTATTGGCTGCATGAGATCCGATAATGTATATCTGAGTGGTGGCTTCCCCTCTCCATGGCCCGTCTGCGCTTCGTACCTTATAAATATTAAATGTTTTATGGACCGCGAGGACCCCGGCGATATACGCTCTTCTCGTCGTCCCTTCGTCTGTCTCGCTCCTCGTCTCCCGTCCTTCGATCATTAATTATTTATCGCGTCAACTAAGGAGCCAGTCAGCCGCGAGCGATCCTCGGGTTTTATCGAATCGCTGGGCAGATTTAGCGAATCCCGATCCGTCCGTCCGTCTGTCTGGTCGCTAGAAATTTATGTGAAGCTGGAGTGGGGGGCTAGGAGTCGATCGGTTGAAAAAAAACTGGGTTAAAATATGCCAACGCCGCCGCCGCGGCGCGGGGGAGGGGGGTAAATTAATTTCGGCTTGTCACGGGGAGGACATCCATAAATGCAGTAGCTTCTTTGCTACCCTCTCTTTGCTTCGTATGCTTGCTCTTCCTCCTTCCGCCCCTTCTGTCCTCTCTGCCTATCCCTTCGGCGCACTCTTCTTCGCTGTTCTGCATCTTATACGACAAAAATCTGCGTTGCAATGCTCGTTGCTTATGCATTCGTAAATAAGTGCTTCGGTGAGCGCGCTCACCGGCTAATCGATAGGGTAAATCCGGGAGATGCGGTCGACCTAACATAAAATGGCTATTAAAACTAATATAGATATTATTTGTTTTATCAGAACAAACCTATATGTTCAAAATTGTATGCTGATTCAGAAAAACTAGTCGATTTTTGCTTTAAAACAATATTTACTGTAAATCGGGTTGAAAACTGAAGTCGTTACATCTGACCATTTCTCCCGAGGTGCCGGGAGAAATGGTTTTCGTCGTTGACAGAGACCACTCGCATAATTATTCATGGAAAATTAACAGAGGATAATGCAAAATTATTTATGAGTGAATGCAACTGCAGTAAACAAGCAAACAAGTAAAGAACACACCAAAGAAAAAGTGAACTAACTACTTGCGATTAGCAAGGCAAACGAATACAAAAGTGAATAAATAAACTAAATAAAAAAAAATAATAAAAAATAAAAAAATAAACAACGAGTAAGATAAGTACAACTTGCTTCGCAATTGTTTCCTAAAATCCAACTCCAATCACCCAGCTTTAATGTACATAACAGCTCTTTCATCATCTTCCACAGTTCCGAGAGTCAAGAGGCCTGCACGTCTCCTCGCGATATGCGAAACCATCGCGTTCACAACTACGAAACATCGCGGTAGCTCCGCCCAAGAATGCGATCGAAGCCGCTGCTCGATTCTTATTCCTAGCTGCGAGCCGAACAAAAGGCCGCGCTCGCCCACCGCCTCGAGCTCGATTTCCCGGAGATCCCGAGAACGTTCCCGGAACGTTCCGCGTTCCTGGATATCCAGCCGGCCCCGATCGATGATGTCCGCTGCTGGATATCCCGGAGGCCAGGAGCGTAGGAAAGAACCGAAACGGCCGGGCGGGGGTGCACGTTAGGAAAGGGGAAGTTGCTTGCTGGAGACAGCGGAAGAAAAATAGCGGAAGTCATCGACCTCCAAGGGGCTATATATCAGAGGGTTGCAGGGGGTGAGCGGGGGGCGTGTGTGGGAGGGGGCGGCTTTGTGTGTGCCGGTTTCCACGTCCCGTGTACACGATCCTAGACACTCTCGCGCGAAGGTCCGTGCACGTACGCGGCCCTCGCCACGTACACCCTTGTAAAGTGGAAAAAGTAAGGGAGAGAGCGAGGGTTTCCTGTTCTAACGACTGCAAGAAGAGTAGACGAGGCTCGAACAAGGCGGAACGAGGAGGAAGAGACTCGGCGGCAGGGAATCTAGGATAGTAGTCCTGGCGTTTCATCATTCGCCAGGAGGACAAGGTAGTCGACGGTGGTTACCGCGCCGGAGATTCGGTCCAGGCCGGGTTTATCTTAAATGAGACTCCCCGAGGGCTTAACTCAGCTTGGCAAGCCTGTCCTTGCACTCCCGCTACGATATATCTCTGATTGATTAAATTCCTGCAATTACGTCGCGCCGTATATCACACCAGCCAGCAATCCCGCGGAGAGGGGTCGTTTTAAGGGTTGCAGTCTCTGGGACGCATTGTTTTCTCACCGAGCCCCTTGAGTTCCTGTCTGGAAATTTGTGTCTTCGCTTGGGGGAGACGCTCTGGGACGTTGATCTTTTAATAAACGCCCGATTCACGGACTCTGTGGTCGATCTTGGATATTCTGGAAGCTGTGGCGATGGCTGGACCGTCTAACAAAGTCAGTAAGGGGTGTTGCGTCGCGATTGAACCTTCGTTCGCCGTTCGAACTCAATGATCGTTGCGAATTCGACCCCGCGACGATCCAGGTCCGCGAAAAACGGCAGCACCGGTACCATGCACGCACCGGCCAAGCGTAAATCACCCAACTAGACACCGCGTTTTGACAATACGATATAAAGCCAGGGCAAGCGGCGCGTGACGACGTCAACCGGTTTCCGCAATTGTTTCCATTAGCCGTTTTAATCATACCATTTACGATTGGAACGTGCCGACAATGGCGCGGCCGCGAACGATTCGGCAGAAATTCATTGTAGATCGTGACAATACACACCGGCCTCCGTTACACCGATATTATTATTATTCCCTTGGCCACGACGACCATTATCTCGGATCGCCGTCGGAACGGAACAATGCTAGGAAACGCACGATGAGACGGAGAGAGTGGGGGCGACGGGATGGGACGACGTTCTACGCGGAATAGAGAGAAAAAAATACAGGAGACAGAGGGAAAGGGTGTGAGAGAGAGTGGGAGAGACAAGGCAGCAGGCGGATGAGTTATTAGATCCGGCGTATCCGGTATTGCGTCGCGGATGACCAATAGTTTCATCGAGGGATTGTTGAAGGTTCCGGAGCACATTTCCGGTTTCCGCTCGACGGATCACCCTTCCCCCGCCCTTGCCGCTGCTTCGTCTTCTTCCCCGTGTCTCGACGACCTCTCGGAATTTGCCTGCTCGTGAACCGAGGGCCATGGACAACGGAATGGGTGGAGGTTTGGCTCCCTCTGCTACCCACTAACCGTGACGATCTTCCGCGACCCTCTTTGTCCCTCCGACTCTTGGACTCGAGGGTAGTTTGGCTCTCGATGGATATTACCGGCATCCTGCTGGCTCCTCGAGAGAGATCAGTTTCTGGAAGCCTTGCTCGGGTTTCATGGCGTTCAAGGTTCAGACTTTCTCCAGTCGCTTTCGATGATCTACGTAGGTACGTGTTGATGTCGTCACTGACAACAGTGTCGATACAGTACAAGTACCTACAGTATTTCTTAATAGACGAAGTACATATGTATATACATCGAGGTGTTCAGAATACGTTTACTGAATGCTGAACTACGCGCACCAAACCGATCCAACGACGCCAAAGTAATTTTCCCCAAGAAACGGATCTCTCCGTGAGCGTTCACAGTGCCTGCCCATCGCTAATTAAGTCGTCAATTCCGCCCGAGGTCACGGCGGGTGGACAGAGGGGGGCGGTAGCGGGGCCGAACTTGCAGCCACCCTTAAATCTTGCCGGAAGTTCGTTACTACAGTCGGCCACGCTGTGAACTCCGTGGGGGGAACTGATGGTTGTTACTTAGACTGCTCATATTTATCACGTTCTCGGTCTTTCTCCGACTCTCAGCTCTCCTTCTGGCGCCCCTTCTTCCGCGGTTTTCGCACCGTTCCGCCGGTGAAAGCCTCTGGCAAACTCGGCGACCGGTTGGCTCGGGTTATGCCCGAACGGCGAGAAACGGGCAACTCCGCGCGAACTCCGCACGGAACTACGGCAGAAACTCGCCGTGTCGCCTGCAACTAACTTCAGAAGCTGGCTCCTTCCACCCCACGCAAGGATTCCACGGCCTCGTCTAGGCGCTGCGCCGACCTTACACGCTTCCGTACCTCCGGATCTGCTGGTCTGAAACGCAGCCAGACATCCGTAGCTAGGCCGCAACCATAAGTTACTAATGTTGTTCCCGTGTTGGCGTTCGCGCGGAGAGAACGCCGCCTCTCGCTCGCCACCACCCGCCGCCACCTCGGAACCCCCCGTGCAAAACGGATTTCGAAGTTTTACCTCGTTTCCGAGGGGAGGGATTATCTTCCTCGGCGTAATAGATACGCTTTAGGCGGCTGCTCGAACGTGTCTTTCCGTGTTTTGCGGTCCGCCCGAGCACGCTGATTAAAGGTAACCGCGAATGCGGCTGGGGAGCTGGAGGGGCGTTTGGGGAATAATTGCGTTATATCGGCGATGCAGCTGCCGGTGGAAGTGTCGCGTGGATTCGCTGCGACGGAGGATCTGCCGCAGGTGCTTCGTTCTTTTCGATGGTGTAGAAAGTGGAGCGATGTTCAGTGACCTACAAAATAATTGTCTCGGGGCGTATAAGTGTTAGAAAGCTTCTCTTCTCGACGAGCACTTTCGGGATAGAGATTATCGCAGAGCAGTTCGATTTTATTGATTCGATACGTACACTTGGAGAACCGCTTCTGAACACTGTCATAAATTGCAGCGGTGACCTCCGCGCGGCCAGTGGCTCGCATAATTTATCATCGATTATAATGATGCGCAGTTTAACGCTCCCTTATTAATCAGTTCGCCGGCTATTTATTACACGCGCCTGCAATTTGTAATCGTTTGTAATTCGACCATTATTCAATTCCACGTATAATGCGCGAACGTTGGAGAGAACCGAGCATAGAAGCTTCTCCGACGCGCAACAATGAAGCTCGCAGCGAATAATGCAGTGACAGTGTTGTAGGAATAATAGACTGAGTTTTTAATTCGCTGAGAAAGTAAGAATGACACTGTTCATTCCTACAACGAAACGGAGTATGTAATTCCATGGAAGTCTAAGGAGACCCCAGTCGCCAGCAAATTACACGACCCTTCGAACTCGTTCCTCCAGTCCTCGATTCAAATTCCTCTCGGTCCCCATCAGCCCCCGAAACGACGTCCTGGAAGTTGGTCTCCGGTGCATCCTCGACATACTTTCCCGTAACTTGGCGCGTCCGCAATTAACGCGAGCCTCTTCCAGCGGTGGTAAACGGCTGTGAATAAATCACCGGCCACGACGGTACTGGCTGTAGTTTGGGGGCCAGGGTCGGGAAGGGTCCAGAACGTGCGGAGGCGAGGAACCAGCAGCTTTGCGGATTTACTAGGTGTCGAAACACACGGATCTTGGGGCGGCTTTATTGCGTTACGCAGCGAGTTCTTCCCGTGGCTTCTCGTTACGCCGTGAGCCCCGGCTGTGTCGCTGCTGGATGGATCTCGCCCCTGCGCGGCGTCGACCCTGAGGAAACGTAACGTCGCTCGGTGATGGAGGAAGCGGCTAACGAACTCCCCGTACGACTCTGAAGTGCTATCTCCACGAGACTCAAAGGCGCCGTAAGAACTGGCCATTAAGCTGGCGATCATATCTCCCGATGGTTCGTCTTCGTTTATTAAAGGGTGATGAGAACGAGACGGGAGAGCCTGGGGGCTTTTTGCGGCAGGACCGTGGCCGGCGAGGTCGATAGCGAATCACTGCGGGGCTCGATAAGAATCTGATGACCGACGGAGATACCATCGATTCTTTTGTTCCTGTCGATAGTGGGGGCATGGGGGATGTAGTCATGTTTAATCGTTGGCCGTGTAATGTGGGCTGCGAGTAGCGATGGGTGCAAGTACACTCTAAGACAATTTATTGGTAAGTATTCGGTAGTTATAAAGTGTCCTACTATCCGCTCGAAGAGTAGAAGCTCCCTGATCACCAAACGAAAGACCGCAACCTGGTCGACGACAACTCGAGTCCCGACGAAGAAACTCTGGCGTCCTCCTCTCTCCAGGAATGAAACGGCTGCCGCCCAGGCGCGTAACTTTCGATTCGCGGGGCAATCTCGCAGGGAATAATCGGCGGGCCCGAGATGAAGCGAAGAGGGAGCCGCCTTGCGAGGCTTAACGACGCAATTTGCACGTACAGAAAGAGACAAGTAAGCGACTCGTCCTGGAAAGAGTATCTTATCCTCGGTTCGATTCCTCGGATCGCCTCCCGCGCGGCCGATTCCTTAATTTCCCATATTGTGGCCGGTCCTGGCCATCCCAGGACGCCCCGCTGCGTTATAGCGCGGTTTAATCACACTACAAGCGCGCATCCCTCGTTAGCGGGATATCGTACCGGCCATAATGCGAGACTACATTCCACCGGATAGGCCGCGAGAACGAGAGACGCTCGTTTCTTTCCCGAGGATCGTTCCCCCGTCGGTTTTATTGGATCCGCGATAATCGTTCGGGCTCCCGTGATTGGTGGAAAACGGTCTGTCGATCCTTTACGCCGCGGGATCTTTGGCGCATGCAGGAAAACGAATCGAGCCTCGAATCGCTCCTTTTTCCTTCTTCCCTCGCGCGCTTCTCTCGTGCTTCTACTTCCCCCTCTATTCGTCGATGAGTTTTGGTAGAAGAAATAGGATTCGTTTGTGCTACGGTGCATGGAGAAGTATTCAATGGTTGGTGAAGTCTGGAATTATCCTCCGCTATTCTCGTGCTTGAAATCCTCAAATTTTCCACCACACCGAAGTTCGCACATGTTTTCGGGACGAATTCAATTTCCACTTCGTGCTGAGTGGTAGTTCTACATACATGCTTTCTGTTCGCACAAGTACTCTTTGTTTTCCTTCGTTTTTCGGTTGCATTTTGGCGAATATTGGTGAATCGAGGTTGGAGGGCTTGCGAATACTTTGTTGAAGTTATTGGAGATTGTAGACAGACGGTAGTGCTGGTAGTGGGTGAAGTTTTGTGTCGTCGGTCAATGTGCCATTCGGCTTGAAATCCAATGTGGGGCTGGAGCTTTGTTCCGGTGAAAGAGGAAATAACATTGCAGCAGAATTTTCCTTTTTAGACAGAACTCTGTGATACTCGTGAATTTTATCAGTTCTCCTGAAAAATATCCCTTTAAATACCCCCGTTTATGTTACAAATACACGGGGACTTTGTTTGTTACAAATAAAACCTACAACCAATATTACCCGAAGTCCAACGAACGCCATGGAGCAGTCTGAAAAAAGATAATTTGCATACCATTGCACCCCATCGGCGAGCTTCTCCTCTCCAGGGGGGAAGGACGGGAAAAGATCCGTCGGGGTGGATGGAATTCGCGGGTCGCGGCAGAAAAACACTTCGAAGGAAGCGGGAGAAACGGATAAAGAGAGGAAGGTAAAGAACATTCGCAATAATTGTGATTTACGGCTCGGTGGCGGGCGAAGTAAAGCGCCGGCGAGTTTGCTTGAAACGGCGATGGCGTCACGGCGAGGAAGAACTCGGTGCTGCTCGTCGAACAGAGAAGAGGGGACCGATCGTTACGGGGAGAAAAGGAAAGAATCGAGATCCCTCTGGCTTTCTGACAAATGGCTGATGAGAAATTTGTTGAGCTATGGAAAACGAGAGGGAGGGTGGGGGAAGCCATTTATCGGTTTAGGGGAAGAGATCTTGGCACGGAGGAGAACGAGCGATTAGCCAAGTTTATCTTCGCATTAGTTTGGTATCTCCTACGTACCCTGGATGCTTTTTCGCCTGGTCTTTAGTGGCGATCGCGCGTTTTAATAAGAGGACGGAAAAACAAGAGAAGTGTAGGTGATATATATTATAATTTTACCCAATTTACCAATGTGCGCAATAATCACACCCTCGGCGAAGCAGAAATTGTGAAACGGGATCGAATTGGGCAGGTTAATAATAATCGGCGTCGCGTGTAATGTTCAGATTTAGCATAAGAAAGGCTTAGAAGAGTGTGCCCGACAATGGCTGGCTCTCGGGGCTCTCGTTCGAGATTTCGATGACGCGTTCCGACTCCTCCACTTCCCCTACGTCCCGCGTGGCGGCATGTATTGGTGCCGGAGGGTAGGACGCAATCAGTGCCCTTGATTTATCGCGGCAATATACATTAAGATACCGACATTAAAACTAGGGGAGCCTCCCGTGGATTCCGGGCTCCATTACCGCTTACGAAAAGAGAGAGGAGCTGTCGTCGCGTTCGACCGAGCCGCTTCGGAGCTTCGGAGCCGAAGATTCAATCCCTATATGCCCTACGCGAGTGTCTCCAGTCTGAGTGAATTACCGATGTTGCGCGTGCTTCTGATCCCGTTTAGCGATATTACAGGCTTCTTGGTTCAATATATTCGACGCATCGACGATCCTTTCGTTGGTCTTAAACATTGATCACCTACTCTCTCATTTCGTAATTAGAAATTCGACGTTCGATCGTTCCATGGGAGACATGAAAGCGTCCATCTGATCGATGTCACGTTTAGATTGATAATTTAGCATGAAAGAACTAAGTAATGATTATCTTCTCTCAAAACAAACTCGACAATGGTATTATATAAGGAATAAACGTGACTTCGATCAATCACACTACACAGCTCGCCAGAGTCCCACGATCGACTGACCATCCTCCACTGCCACTGTCTATCGGCCGTCCGCGCTCGCAATTTTCCAAGAGAACACCAACAGAGAGCTGGAGGATGACGCTGTCGAGGGTACTGGCGAGCTTTTCCAATAGCCGCTTGCCAATTACGGAACAGAGATCTAACCGTAGTAACGTGTAGTGTTTCCACCATTGTCCGCAGGTCCGAGCGGGGCGTACAGTCCGGATGCGACGATGGGCTACATGATGGACGGACAGGCGGCGAGCATGATGCACCGGCCGCCCGGTGATCCCACCTTCCACAATCAGTACCATTACCCGCCAGAGTACTATGGACATCACTTATAAAGGTACGTGGCAAAGTAGCCAGCTCGATTCTGGGTTGCTCACAAACGAGAGGAAGGGGCACTGACGTGAATAGTATGCCAAGTTCGATTCAGTAGCTTAAAACTAATTGATAATTGGTCATATAATATGGAAAGTGGAGTGGAGAAATACCAACAATCAAAATTAACGATTCACTCAAGTGTTCGCTTTAATAGATGCAGTATAAAATTGAAAAAAAAAATTGTAGTGCAGTGAGGAAATCTGGGGTTGACGTTAGTGCCCATTTCCAATACTTACTTGTATTGCTTTACAATTGTGTTAATGCCTGCTTGTTTGTCACGTTGCAGCAGTAGTCGCGAGTCAAGGTAGACGGTCGAATGACGGTTCTTGCGGAACGGGGAACGTAGAAGCGTGACGGAAGCAGCGTGCTCCGGCCGGCGTGAAGCGAGCTGGGCAACGAAGGAGCGTCTCGCCGCGTCCAGGGCGAGCAGCGGGAAAGGGATTTCTTGCCGCTTGCCGTGCGTCGAAGCTCGCGGGTACCGGATACTCCGAGTCAGGGGCAGGCACACGACGCAGATGGTCGAGCAGAGGGGAACGGTCGTCGGTCCTACGCTGAAGAAAGAAAAAAAATACAGGGTGCGCTCGTTCGAGTCGGAGGGCACGTTCCCCGAGGAAGGTGGAACGTTACACCGGGCGATCTCCGCGGTTGCAAGAAGAAGGACCAGCCCAGTGGCATCGTACGCGGGACACCGGTGGCCAGGGACGTACGGAAGGAAAAAGGGGGGTGGTGCGGCTCGGCGACGTGGGAGCCGCGTTGGAAATTCATGTGATTGTTCTGTGTACAAATGTCGCGGTGTAATATTGTAGTGATCGAAGAATTTAAATGTTAAATTTTAATACGGTCGCGATCGAGCTATTATTAACGATATAATAGGAGACAGGGGGACGAAGTAACGAAGAGTGATACTATAGGCAATTTAGCGTGTACAATTAAGGGGCGGGAGGGGGGGGGGGAGAGAAAAGATGGGGGCGGCGAACCCGGTGCTCGCAACGGAGTAGATAGGAACAACGTACACGCGCGAAGGCGACGATCGAAACGGGGCAAGGATGCAAGGGCGGAGCTTTAGCGAAACGGAGGAAGAGGGAAAGAACCAAGTGAGGGACTGAAGCGGAAAAATAGAGTACGAGTTCTCGAGGAGCATGTATATGTATATACACACACACTCGCAACGCAGAGACGCATCCATGTGTATATATCTGTACGGGTATATAAATAAATATAAATAGGGAAAAGAATTATACGAGGCGCGATGGATGGTGTTTGAAAGAAGCGGAAGAACGATTTTAAAAAAACCGGGGGGACACTCCCGCGCGCGTACGAGGGTACACAAAAAGGTAAACGTTTCAGCGAAACGAAGGGTGCAACGGTGGCGAATAGCGTCGGGAGAGAACTGTACCGGAGAGCGACGGATAAGGGAAATGCTGGGACGGGGATAAGGAAGGATGGGAATCGACGCGTGTGCCGGACTCGAGCGTCGACCACATTCGCATTGCATATATAAAATATAGGTGACATTGAAATTTGTACAGTTATTAATTATAAATGAATTTACTAATTAAAGGAAGAAGTAATTATATGTATATTATAAATATATACATAACTGAAGTAACACGTGGCTCCGGTTGTAATATAATATACTAAGCGAGAGCGTTTTAATTGGACTGGGACGATTATATCTCGTGTGTGTCGCTGTGATTCGGTGTGCGTAAGAAGAAGATCGAGATCGCGTAGCGGGGAAAAGTGGAAAATCCCGCTCGCAGGAGGACGAGGAACACGGCACAGGTAGAAGAGACCCCCAACGCGTGTGGTGCGAGTGGATGAGCGCGAGAAAGTGGATATTTCACGCGAGCGACTACGGTGAGGGATTATATATGAAAGAAATATATATATATATAAATATATAAATACAAAAGTATAGATACCTGCGAGAGGATCGGACGTTTCATCATCGATTAGCTCGATGACGCGGTCTGATCCCTCCCACCCCACCTGATCCGACTCCACACTGAGAGAAGGGCAGCACACGTACAAGTCACAGAGACAGGCTATACGAGACGTACACGTACAGAAATACACATGACTCACACACACACACATATACATACATAGACAAGCCAGGCATATGCACGCGTGAAAGGAGCGTTAATTACCCCAGCCCCGTCTCCCCACACCGTAAGGATAATTAAAAGAACCTAAAAGGGCGAACGAGTACACGATTACAGTTTATTATATAATATATTGTGTATAAATAGTTAATTGAGTCGCGCCGCGAACGTGAAAGGGGAAGAAAGGGCGGAATTCGATTGGGAGGGCCCACGGTGTTTGCGAGTGCGCGGACACCTCTCGCTCGTCTTTCCATTTTTCCTGTCCTGAAAGGGCTAGGTAATAAATGGAGAAACTGCGGACCAGTGAGATCCTCGGCACGGTGGTTGAAGGATGAATCAGGAAAGACGAGCGTTAACGAGCAGGATCGAGAGGGACGATTGTTCCCCTTCTTTCTTTCTCGATCTTCGTTGCTTTTCTTCTTCTTGTTTTTAAGATTGTTGTTCTTTTATGGTGTTTGGGAGTCATGCCAATAATACTGGATTCATTTATTTTCGTGGTAAAGGGAAATCGGATCGAACTTCATCCTCTGATGCAAACGAACCGGCTTTGCGCGACTTAAGTTTTTATTTTCTTCCCGGTGGAAGGAAAAGTAACCAATTTGGCATTTGACCTCACGCCCAGAGGAGTTTCTAGGAAGAGCTTCCACCAGTTCACGATGAAATTTCACGAAAATTGTAAACGCAAGAGGGAAAGATTGGAATCTAACGAAATTCCGTTCGAATTTTTCCAGTTACGCGGTATCGACATTGTGGTTCGTTGAAATTCCATCGATTTCCAGGATCACCCTTGGAAATGAGATGAAATTTCGTATATTCCAAGGATCTCGCGATGAAATGGTCGTTAGGCACTTCGGGACCAAACGAAATTTCGTCGGGATCTTGAAACAATGTCAATGGCGAAGGGAACAAAGAGACATTCAAAAGACAATTCAATTTCAATTCATTTCTAATGATATTATAACGTCAATTATAATATTATTCAATTGATCTCCATGCAGTGATTAATTTCCAACCCAAAAACATTATTGCTTCTCTATTTGATCCCAGTGAATACCATTTGACAAATCTTTATAATATTCACCGTAGAATTCTGTTTTACTTTTCTAAAACTCTCCGACATACGCGAAACACAGGAAAGAAACGAAGAGAGAAAGAAAGAAGGGAGCGAAACACGCGAGGATACAGAGGCGTTGACGGTTTTTCGTGGGAACGAATTTTCGCGACACCCTTTGTAACGATACTCCACGGAACAGAGCCTGTTTATTAAGCGAGGGTGGGAGAGTGTGTGAGAGTGAGAGAAAGGGAGCGAGCGAGCGAGGAAGAGAGAGAGCGAAAGAGAGAGAGAGAGAGTCAAAATTTAATTAAATTAAACGTCGATTATACGTCAGCAGCGGATTTACGACGATGTAACGACACGGATCCTCCGTCGAGGCGGATCGCGCGAAATTTGAAAGCGCGCGACCGGATCTTTCGCCGATCGAATCGCGCTACGACGATGATGGATCATCGTTCCGAACTATCGTGCATTCGAATCGACGAAAGGCGGCCGCGACGGGGAGATCTGAGAGAGGCCGTGAGGCAGGCTGCAAGAAAGAGGACGCGAACGAACGAGAGAGACGCAGAGCATACGAGACAAATTTTATCGATATTTTCAATACGCCCGCATACACGCAAATCTTGTATAAAAATTTTAAATGTAAACACACTGCTCTTGCCGCTATCCCGCGGCCATCGGGGGCGAACCGATCGTATCGTTTCTTGTCCATCGAAATCACCTTGCATCAACGATCCTCCAGATCGTCTAGTAGTACTTACACACTTACAGCATCTACGAACAACGACGGGAAACGATCACTTCCGGTTCTCCCCTAGCCCGGTCACGGCGGCGTATTAGTATACTGAAAGAAAAAAAAAACAAAAGTTAACCCACGTATACCGAAAGACTCAGGTGCGAGAGAAGTCAGTTTAGGTCCTGGCGTTAATTGGAGAGAGATTTCTCTGACGCTCGTCGAGACGCGTCGCAATCGATCGTGCGATCCTCCGCGCGAAATTCGAAATTCCACTCGAAGACGATCCGGAAGAATCCCACCCAACGGTCGCCCGGTTGAAATTTATCGCCGACGAACGAGAACCCACCAGGATACACGTGATGGTATACGCAACGAGACGATGGGGGAAAGGAAAATAATAGAATCGCGAGGCTTGATGGAAATCGTCCAGCAGCGCCGGCAACGCAACTTTTTTAAACCTTTTAACGGGCAAATCGAGTTTGCCCGTCGTTTTTAGTGGACGGACGCTTTTTACCACGGGGACCCATGGAGTTTTAATCGCTTACCGAACCAGACGCGTCGTTCTGACTACTGAAACGATTTTTATCGTAGGACTTGCGGCGCTCCTGGACGAGAGCCCCCTCTTGCACGCGAGCCGCGCACGAGAACAATCGTATTCATAAATGATTATCAAGTACGAGACAATCATGGACGCGTACGCGGGTTGACGCGGTCCCGCAGCGCCGCCGGCGGCCATCAACGGGGCGTCGCGTTTTTTACGAATTCTATTTGTTGAACGATATATTGTTTAATTTTGTTGAGGCACGCGCCGTTGGCCGTCGGCGACGAGGCGGCGGATCGAACGTCGCGCTCGCGAGAAATTTCAACCAGACCCTTGAACCAGAGTAGAGTACACAGAGTTTCCAAACGGTACGTGGCTGCGCATTGGGGGACTATTCTACTTGTCTACTGGGATCAGGAATAATCTACTTCCTTCACGAGTATCAGACACCCACAGTAAAATTGAAAATACAAGAATTATCACCTTTCTTTTTATATTAGTAGTAATGCATATTGTCATCGAAATAGTTAATAATGGATAATGAATCTCTGTGTCGAAGTTAAGGTGATGGCCATAAGAAACTTCCTAAGTTACGTGAATTCTTCCTACCCCCAAGATGCTTAGAATGATCCTTCAAAGTTCGACCACCTATTTTAGGAGGGTCTGTACGAACCCAAAAGAATCTACAATTGATCGTTTTCCCAAGGTGTACGCTCGAGGGAAGCTCGAGAATTGAAATTACACGAATGCGAGAGCACAGTACATATATCGGCAACTGAATTATTTTTTCACCGACGGAGATGGACGGTCTGGCCGCAGGAGCGTCACGAGGCGCGGGTCTAGGCGTTCTCGTTTCGTACCGCAGGGTGCACAGAGAGGCGAAGTCCAGCGGCGCGGACGTTTTTCTCCGTCTTTTTACCCCGCTCGCTGACACAACCACCCCCCCTCGCGGCCCCGGACGGTCGGAGAACGCGATCAATATTTTCGTAGAAATGCCCGGCGACGAGGAATACGGACAGGATCGCACGAACGATTAACGGAGAGTCGGCGGCGGCGCTACCCTCTGCAGGAGGCGGAGGGTGGACGGCCGCCCCGGCGGATAAGGGATTCGAAGACGGCGGCGGCGAACGGACGACGTTTATTGGCTGTTCGTGTTTTCTAAATGAGTTCACCCGATTGAATCATCGCCTTAAAAATGTATACGAAGTAACAGTAAGGTATCTAAGTAATAATCATGTTAGAGGGTAAAGAAACTTAAAACAAAGATTTTATGAGCGGCGACACGAGCGGTTATATAGGGGCAGCGTGAGACAGAGAGCGTGATGCAGCGTGAGTGAAGGGTGGTGAGTCTGTGCGCGTGGCAGGGAACCGGGGGAGGAGAGTGTAAGTATGCGTGAACGAGAGAGAGAGAAACAGAATCTACGCGTGTGCGTGGCGAAAGAGAGAGAGGGAAAGTAATGTATAATTATCGTGTAATTACGGAGAAAACGATGATGTTAGCAAGCGTGTCGTCCGATTGGCGATGGCGAACGGCGATGATCATAATGACGCGGACGATAACGACGGCAGGCCGATACGTCGGACCCGGAAGATCGCGACCGTCATTATGATCGCGGAGCGGTAAAACGATTGCGATACACGCTGACGATGATGCTGATAACCACGACGATGATGACGGCGATACGATGGTAATGATGATGATTATGATTACGCTGATGGTGACGATGATGTGTATAGTAAGCTAAAAATTTATTATATCGGTATGGAATCAGATTTTTTCAACTGTTTGCGTATTGACGACCTATTGACACCCTTAAGTAAAAAAGAAAAAAAAACAAGAGGAACGGCAAATAAATTAAAAAAAAAAAACGAATGAAATCGAACTGTGTTCTGTAAATCTGTGAAATCGTAACCGCTATATTCGATACATTTTCATCCACGATTGTGATACCGCGGTCGCGCGGAAACGATGATACGCGATTAGGGGCGAGAAATTTAGTTTTTTCCTATTTGTCGAGCCTTCGTTCGATGCTTGGGAGGGGGTGAGGAGGGTGGTTTCATTCTGAGCCGCGAGCAAAAGGAGAGGATTCGTAAGAAATGAAGGATGTGGTGGAGCAAAGCACGGCGAAAACGATACCTGTCGATGTAAAGTATTAGTATTACAAACGGGATCACGTGGACTCGCGCGTCCACCTGTAAGAAGAGCGTCGGGACGCGCGCGTCCACGCATCCTCTGGACGGAAGCGGCGACGAACGAGGACGGAAGTAAGTTCGACCCCGGAGGACGTCTCGGGACACGAGAAGGGAACAGCGTCGATCGTTTTGCGTAATCGGCCGCGGTCGATTCTGTTCGGGGAGCACTCACGGATCGCAGGCGTGATGACGGTGAAAGGAAGGACGATGTCGAAGGTGGTCTATGTTAGAGAGTGTCCATTGTATAGTGTTTTTTGAAACGTGAGCATTAAATGCTACATCTTGTGTACGTCTCCTGTGTGCTGTTCTTTCATTTCACGATCGCTCGCGAGAAAATCTGTCGACGCGGCTGATGCTCGTAGCTCTCAGTTCGGCTCCGCTTGTTTCTTTGCTTTTTAACTGCTTTCTTTTTGTTTCATTTGCGTTGTTCCGATGTAAGAGCACGCGAGAGAAATCGTCCTTCAATTCTATTGGAGCATCACGCCGTGCATCGCGTTTTATCACGAGTGACAAGCCGATCCAATTCCTTCCGTCCCTTCTACGTTAGATCGGGCAAACTCGGGTAATTTTCCGGAATTTCCGAAATGCATTTTGCGGCGGGTACGCTCCGGCGAAGTCGAAATTGGAGATTGTTCCGCGGGATATAGAAATTTTAATTTCATTTAACTGCAACTTCCATTTCCCAATTGGGAAGCGTTACGCTTGGGGGTAGATTGCACTTTACTCGATAGTTCTACTTCGCTCGGGATGAAACAGTAAATCTCGTTTAGTAGAAATTAGTGGGAGATCAAAATGCATCGGAACGTGAAGAAATATGGCCTGCTAAATCATTATGTAACACTGGTTTCCCTGAACTTGTTAACTGAGCCGTTTCTCCACCAAGAACGTCCCTTGGGTACTAAAGAATGATTAAAGGCAAATGAGCTCGCCTTGCCTAATGTGCAGGCATTTTTAAATCAATTTAAATCTTCAAACTAATCACAGAATGGGCGTTACAGAGTTTTCGTTACAGAGAAAACCACGATTTAAAAATTCACGTTCACTTCCCTTCAATACAGGTAAGTTAAAGAATTACTTTCTATTTACTACCCCCACTTAAACATCTCTATCCTCTAATTATGCCTACATAACTGGCTATCTCAATTTTGCCCTTAAACTCCACGGAACACCTTCAACCAATTTGTACTTCTCCCCAACAGTAAAATTTCCGATTCAAAGTCCTTCGAACGACTTTATCCGATGTCTGTTGCCATCGTAAACGACGATACGTAAGATTGTACCAGCAAAGACAGTTCAGACCACATACCAACGCTACTTTATATGTCTGTGGGTCTTGGCAAGGTGGACGGAGAGGGGTTGTTAGCGAGCTGTCGATGGCTGCGCTTTGTTATCCGCAAAAGGTCACCCCCTCGGTCAGACTGAAAAACGAAAGGGTGCCGTCGCTGTATAAAACACACATTTGCGATCCGCGACGCATCCCCTGGACCGAAGTTCCTCTTCCTGCCTCTCTTCCACCCCTGTCCTCCGCCTGACGCCCCCTCCAACCCCCGGCCACGTTCTGAAATATGATAGGGGCCGCGTATCTACTGTAGGTGCCAATTACCGCTGATGGTTATTCCATGGAAATGGACCTTGTTACGCGAGCGTCGAGAATCAAGGGGAAGGCGCCAATTATTTTTGCTAGCGTCGATGCTTTCTGGCGTCAGCGACGGAAAAGCGCCGACTCGGCGCTCCGTCGACATTTTCCAGCTTCTAACGAGACAAATCGTGATCCCGTGGAACCCGCTGCCAGGGATTTCCCTCTTTTTTCCCGTAGACGTCGCCCTGCCGCGCGACGCTTTGTTTCGTCCACGTCGATTGTTTTTCCCTTTTTCAGAGACCTTCCGTTTTTATGCGTTGAATCATCGGGACGGATTGGAATAACTGGACTCTTCACGGGTGTTTTTGCGAGAGGATCGACTGCGGTGTTAGAGAGCAGAGACTTCTGAAATCTTCAAAGTGATCGGTTTCTTCTTTGGAGAAAATCAATCGACGAATCACAAGGAGCGTCCACGCATTTTTAGATAAATCAATGAGTCATCGATTGAAGCTTGTCTAAGGGTTGATTCTCCCAGTGTCAGTCATTTACCTGGAGTATGCGATCTGTAAAAAGTTCGAAAGTCCCTCGAACGAATACGTCCCCACGGTCGTGCACGGTCGAACGGCATTAGGAAGCTGGCAATACATTAGATGGAAGACCCCGCGAGCAAACAATCTCGTAATGGCAGCGCGGCACGGCTGACTGGTGGCGCGGTAATGAGATATTAGACTCGAGCTTGGCCTGCCAGAAGGGAGTGGCCACTTCGAGGGTAGTAATGCGCGATAGGCGACCGTTTACGCCGTACAAGCTCGAGGGTCATTATTAGGGAGTACCGACCAAGGGGCTGGTATCGTTTTTTCTCCTGGGACGTGATTGGGACGTTGTTTTCTTCTTGTGTCTCTGCGCGGCGAACGGCGACACGAGAGTCGAGAAGTCGCCGCAATTCCGCGTTCAATTTTTCCTCGAACGGATGATTTATCGTTTCTCGAGGACGGTAAAAATGGGGAACTTTAGCGAGGGAGCTACTGTGCCTTTCCTCCTTCAATGAAAATAGAACGAACATCTATATACCGTCCTGATAACTTGAAACCCAGACCCACTGCGTCAGTCATCCACATTTACCATACCAAACATCGCATAGTAATAGGAATTCGGGACACAAATGTACCGAATGCGTATATCCTGCCATACCACCCCCTCGGTCCAAAAATAACGAGGTAAACAAACTCGGCGCGGCCTGGCAGACCGGCCAGCCATTCCAAGATTAAATTCATCCCCTAATTCATTACTCGACTCGCTCGCGACCGCATCAACATTTTCCGCAGGGCAGCGCACCGTATCAATTACAAAAGATTAACAGTTAACCAAGCGGCTGCGTATCGGTGTTGACGATCGCGTCGACGAGCAGCCGTTTCACGGTCTCATCGTCCTCCTCGTCGTCGTTGTCGTCGCTGACGGGGGTGGTCGCTGAGGGAGAGTAGGCCAGAAGAGTGTCGCGGCGGTCGTAGGTGGCGGTCGTCCCTGGTTCTTCCTACCCCCTCGGCTAATCCCCCCCCCTCCCCCGTTCGCCACCCCCTATTGCACCCTCCCCTCAGCCCCGCGCGGACAAATGGGTGTCCCTGCATATGTAAAAGCGGCGCTGTGTTCGGCTCACCCTCGGTCAGCCATTTGTCAATGTCAAGGCGCGAGCGCCGTATCCATGGAAACACCCCCGGCCAGCCGGCGAGCGGGCACGAGCGTGCACGAGCGAGTGTGAGCCGAGCTGGAGCCGTGGGCGACCCTCGGTTTTGCGCGACTACCACCCCCGCCGGCGCGGCGGAACGCAACCCCTGGGCTTCCACCACTACTCCACAGACCGAGCTACCACCCTTTCGTCGTTCCTCCGTCGCCCTCCGTGGCTTCCACCCCCCGGAAGCCACGTCGGCGCATGCCCACGAGCCCTGCTCGAGGGTTCAGCGTATCGCCACCGCCGACGCTGGTGGCGCCCGAGGACGCGGCGCGCTTGATTCCATCGGGGTGTTGTGAACACGGATTTTAGTTTGGTGGATGACGTTCAAGGTAAAAGGGTTGCTCCTATGAAGAGAGAGTTCAAGTTTCTATTTTAGACTATGATCGGCTAAGAAATATAATACAAAACGCATGTCGGTATCAGTTTATTCAGACTCCTCACGAGTCTAGGTAGATTATTGGTGAAAAGGTAGAATAACCTTCTGTAAAAGTAGGAGGGCGTAGATTACTGGTGAAATGGTAGAATAAACTTCTGTAAATGTAGGAGGGTGTAGATTACACCTAAGTAGGAAACCGCAAACTCTAACAAAATGTTTCAAAGACGTACGATTCTCAAGAGTCCTAAAGACCGCTATCAAGTATACATTCCACGCGAACCCTCCCTTAAACGGTTTCCTCGAAAAGAATTCCTCGAAGCCCGCGCAGATTCTCCGGCAAAGGGGCGACAAAAGGGGAACGCGCGACTGGGCCAGCGCACAAAGATGAAGCAGCAAAGCGTGCAGAGAGGAGGATACCGTCGAGAGTGAGGGGGGGATAGTGAATCGGCGATGGTGGAGAACGGTCGTCGGTCGGTCGGCGTAGGTGGTGCGGGTGGTAACGGCTGCATAGCAAGACAGCTCGCTTAAATATGCAGGATGGGCGGCGGCGGGCAGCATTGTAGCGTGCTTGTAGCACAGAGCAACGGGGTGAACTCGCTACTGAGGGAAATGAAGGGGATGAACGAGCCGTAGAGAAGGCGACAGAGAGGGGTGGTGGAGAAACGAGAGGCCGAGGGCGAAAGGGGGAAGGAGAGGCGAGACGCGGGCGTACAGAGGGAAACGGTGGGAGAAAGAGACGAAGTAAAGGGGTTGAAGGGCGGAGGGAGGTCGAAGGGTAGGTGGAGGAGAAGGAAGGTGGTTCGCAGGCGCTTGCGCAGCCCGTAATGATTGACTGGCTCGCTGGCAGCCAACAGACAGACGTTCGCCCACCAGACCGACCGACTCACCCCTTCTACCCCCGGCGCTCACTCCACCCCCGTGCCCTCGCCCTCTTGACACAGCCTCTGCCGGCGCTAGCACGGCTGTGCCGTCGTCCCTGGAGCGGGCTCGCTCAAAAAGCTCCGCGATACAATGCGCGACTACCACCCTCCGCGCCCCCCTCTTGGCCAGCCACCCCATCCTCCTCGCGTGGCTTCCTCTTTTCTTCTTTCGCCGGCCGAGGCACTCCGGCTGGCTATCCTCTCTTATCGCTACCCTTTCAACCCTTTTTCCAGCGAGCCGCCGTACCCATCCGTGTGCACGTCTCCGTGTCTGTGCGCGAGTGTGCGCCGCGAGCACCACTCGTGTGCTGGCTTTCGTACAAAAGCCAGGTACCGGCAGATAGCTCGGCCATTGAATCTTTAAAGGTCGACTCACCGGGCCACTGTATCGAGGCGCGTACCTGTCGAGATGAGATTGGTCGAGATCAGCCGGGACGCTTTCCTTTTTTCGTATTTCTTGACGGGAGCGAGAGGATCGGACGGGATTATTGGAATTGCTCGACAACGCGGAAACACGGGGCCACTTGACGTTCATTCTCCTTTTTATTCGGGCATCGGGAGCGATGTAAATTCCAAGCTTTTTCGAGGCTGACTTTCCAGGCTCCTTCCAGCCCTTCGTTCGAACAATCCCTCTTCCATGTCTCCTCGCCCCTGCTTCACGCTACTTTGAAAATAATCAAATGTACTCAACCTTCGCTTTTTCTCCCCCGCAGGTCAAATTAAGAATTCGTAAAAAAATACTGTTCGCTAAAAGCGCGGTCCCGCGGCTCCACGTTTAAACCAGCGCTAAAGCTTAATGAAAAATCGCCGCGGATTTACTATGTACGATTTTTCGCCGGAAAGAATAGCACCGCCCGGGGGCCCGAAATTAAAATTTAAAATAACTCGAGCGCCCGCGAAAGGAGCGCCGAATTTATCGCTGGATTAGCATGTAAATATAAAAACGGTTATTCGCAACTTTTCAATGCGATTTCGCGCAATACCGACCCTCCCTCTACCCCACTGTTGTCGTTCGCCAAACATTACCGAAATTTACGCACGTTTAACCGTGTACGTGCTCACATAATAAAATCGACAAACGCACCGTTGTAACGCGGTTTGCAAAAAAGATTAATATCGCCCGTTCGAAAATTGCACGCGTTATTATCCATACTTTCCCCCACCTCCGCGATTCACGCTTGTTAGTTTCGATGCAGCTCGCGCAGTCGAATGAACATCAAACAGCGATATCTTCTACGCAAACACGACACCTGATTTCCTATGACAATCGAATTTGCTCACGAAAGATCATTCATTAATTGAGATTATTCCCACAGCTTTGCCTTTCGTAACAAAAATATGGAATCTAATCGCCAATAATACGAACACCTGCAGAAGATACGGTAGACAAAAGAACGAGAGCAAGACAGTATCGCACACAATTAGTTATTCCTCTGAATTTATATGAACAAGCCCCGTGAGTCATTGTGTGTAGTCGATCGTGGTTGCGGGGGAAAAAAAAGGGACGAGTTCGATAAAGCGTTTCGACCGCTTTTATCTGCACCATTCTCGTGGCGGGCGAGGCGAGTATCGCTCGGAAAGTCTTGCAGGACGGACGGGAGAGAAAAAGCGGCTGGCTGCTCTCTCGCCGGCGCTGGTCGTTATTTCCTTTCCTCTTTTTTCGAGGCGTTTAATCCAATACCGGCCAGGCGTCCATCAAGCGTTCCGGGCGCAAAGGTTTTGTCCCCGTGGCGGGCGGTGCGCGCCGCGGCCTGGCCTCCCCGTAAATTCGCGCGGCCGCGCGCAATGTTCCGCGTGTCGCATAAAGCGTAAAACCAACGTGAATTACGGTAGGATCGCGTTACAGCGCGGGGATCGCGCGAGCGCGTGCGCGCTCGCGCTCGCTTCGAGCCGGTGTGTACACGGGACGCGAGCGGTTCGACAATTCCCCGTGTCCTTTGCCCTTTAGAAATTCATGTAATTTTTTGCCGCTGCCCGGCCCCGACACGCCAATTTTCCCACGGACCACCGTCGCGACGCGATCGCGAGATTTAAGGGCGAAAGGGACGCGGCGCGGTGTCGCGTTGTAAAACACGAGCCTGTAATGTTGTAACGCGGCGACCCCGAGATCGCCGCCGCTTCGATCGTTACCGAGCGTACGCGCGATTCTCTTGGCTCCTCTTCTTCGTTCTTTCTCTTCTGCGCCCGACGTTCTTCCCTTCGCCCTTTCCCATTGTGTTGGGTATACAAGGTGAAACACGGCACCGTGGTGCATAATGGAAAACGGAATCGATGGGCTGATATGCTTCTGCGATATAGGAGAGGGTTAATAAGGGCGAGTGAAAATTGCAAGGATGTTGGAATATTCATCTTTCTTCGGAGCTGTGGGAAAGCTGATTCTAACTGGGAAATGCCTCCGACTCTAATTGACCAACCCCCGGATGCTGGGGTTTGTCCACTTCTCAAGGGTCCCTCAATTCAGGAATAGTTGGACTCTTAACAGAAACTCCATTCGAAACACTTGGAGAACTCGGCGAAACGTATGACCACGAGGTCCACGTGGACCAAGGTTCATCCACCGCGAAAAAGAATCGCTCCTCCGTCCCGGGGGTCGTCCCATTTGATTACGGTATCCCGTATCCAGCCAGTCCGGCAAGCCCCTTAATCCGCAGCTTATACGGGGGCCAGGGCAATTCCTTGCGTCGCCAGACACGGAATCAGGCAATGCTCTCACGGAGTAAATGCAATTCAAATGCCGTTTCCGTGCCGGTTCGCGGTGCCCGGAGTCAAGGAGAGAGGTCGTTGCTAATTGCGCCGATCCTCGAACACGAGCGGACGGAAATGGAGAAGAGTTGTCGCGGGGGACGTTGCCGCCGCGTGTCCCCGTTGCTTCTGGGCTCGGGTTACGTGGCCGTTTCACCTTGGTTCGTGTCCGAGACACGTCCGCGATCGAGTTCCAGGGGACGATCGGTCGGATAGGCGCGCGGAACGCTTAGAGGAAGGCCTGTTTCCGTGGTTCCTCCGCCTCGGAAGGCCGATAAATCCGGCCGCGCGGGGCCGATGGAATTCAAGTGCGAACGAATTTGTAGGCACTCGGTTACACGGGCCCCAGCCACGGCCGTAAATGGCCTTACAACCTCTCGGCAAGTAGCGGCCGGCAATTAATCGCGCAGCATTAAGCGCAAATGAACTCTCTCGCCCCTCGTGGCGCCGCGCCGCGCTGAAAATCGACGGCAAGATTGGCGTCGGCTCGGGGGTAATCGACCGTCAAGTATATCCACCAGCTCTCGCTGCTTCCAACCATTTTTTCACATTTCTCCTTGGGGCTTTCTTTCGCCCTCCATTACCATGAATTGTGTTTCTAGTGGACGATCGTGTTTCGACTTGGTCTCGTTGTACTTGAATGGCGTTTGATTAATGCGTCGAGAAATTTCAGTCGACAGAAGGGCTAGAATTCTTTATAAGAACTCTCGTAACCGTTGCCGTGCGCGAGTGGGAATTTCGCGAGAGCGAGAGGTGAGTAATGGCAGACCAAAAAGTGAATTGATTCGTAGTTTGAGTAGCCGTTCCCCTGTGTTTGATTATTAAGACTGCCATGTAAGGAGATATTAATATTGCTTGCATAGTTTCTTAATTATACTTGGAGGAAATGAAGTATTGCTACGTCAGGGCCTTGGAGGTTTAAGTTATGGAAGTACTTAGCACTGCCTTAATGGTGACTAGCTTTTAAAAACAAGAAAACCTAGCAATACATCATCCAAAGTGTCACTGATGGAACAGAGGGAATTTTTTAATCTTTCAAACCATAAATAAAGGTGAGAAGCTTTTCTAAAGGAGGACCCAAGTCTCTAATACTATCACAACTAATAGACTTAACTCGCCAGAAATCCAGAGGAAACTAATCTGTTGAGCGAAGATTTGAATAAGAGCGTGTCCTCCTTATCTTTGGGATATGGAATTTTGACTCTCGAATGATAGATCGTGTTGCTTCTGTATTTTCGATGTAAACGCCGTTCGACTCTCCGATGTAAACAGACAACAAATAGTCCAGGAAGCTCGGATAAGCCGCTAACATCGTGCGGTCTGTGTTCAATGCGGTAATTAACGGTACGATGTCACACAGGGCCTTTAATCTCCCGGTAACGATTCCCGTGGCCGCGAAGTTCCTTGAAAATTAGCATAATAATATATCGTCGTCTATCTCGGCCAATTAAACGGCCATAAAGCCGGTCGGGCTTTGGCGACCGTCCGGACTGCCACGACGTCGTGCTAGCCTGACTCGAGGTGGAGCTATTAATGAACGCTGCTGCCTCGTCGAGGGTGATGGAGAACCATAAACTTGTCCTTCCGTGGCTGGGCTGAACCTTCGATACTCGAATTTCCGACTTGCGAGAGGAACATTCCCAACGGATCCATTGTTACACGTCGATGGAAAACGAGATCTAGCTCCGTTGTACTTAATAGTTTCTAATTTTAGTAGGTGCTACCAGTCTTTCTTTTGACAGATCAAAGCTCCAGATGTTCCAGGGAGCAAAACAAGGAGAGAGGAAGAATTTTACACACTCTAAGACACATGCAACATAATATTTCGTTGCTAACGATCCATTTTCTGCTCTTATCTGTAACGGGACAAGATGACAAAGTGGAGAGTCCTCTTTTTCAGATCCATCAAAGTAACCGATAACTATCCTGCTACCACTGTCCATACTCGTGGGACATCGCGGTGCTCTTGGCCACCGCTGCAGAAACGCTCCAACATTTAGACCCGTGGCATCGTTAAACGATCGTTAACCGGTTGCTCTCGAGACGAAGACGGGCGAAGCGGGACGATTTGTCAAGATCCTTGACACGGGTCCTGGGAGGACTGTTTTTAGACAGGGAAAAGTATCTGGAACATTGAACAATTCTGTAGAACATAGGGTAGGATAAATACTTGTAATCAATAATGATATGATAATCGATGCTGAAGTTGTTTTTTATTTACAATAAGAAAAGTTTATAATTGTCTTCCTAAATATTGCCTATGCTTGTGCATTATGCTCACTCGAATCCATTAAATTCGATGAATTCATGGACCATGATTCTCACTCAAAAAATTCCCATCCACCGGGCACATCGAGGCGCACTTCTTCCAATAAAACCCACCTGCATCTTACACCCTCGTACCATTAAATTACTATTAGCCCCCGGTAATGGTAATTTGTAAGAGCCATTTTTCTTCGGACCATTTTACACTAACTCATAATTGATGCTGTAACTCACAAGTCCAGTTGCCCAGAGAGTCGTTATCGGTTTACTTTCGACCTACTTGTGTCTTAATAACAAAGGAACTTTGGTAACACGAAAATGGGGAAGCATGCATTATTCTTCAAGACTTGAGTTCACCCTCTACAGATAAATTTGCCTGGGACCTAACTGTTCCAACACCTTGCTGATGTATTTCAAGTTCCATCTGCACTGAGAACGTAAGACTGGACGGGGGACGGAATATTTCTTTAAGATGCGAGGACAGGTAAAATTGTTAGAATATTTCAGTAAGTTGAGTGCACGATACTCAGAACATTTTTAAAGTAGGTAACATCTACCTTTCCCACGACTTTACTGAAATATTTTCTTGTATCTATTTTTCTGTGTTAATAAAATACTCCAACGTTCTTGCATTTCCCCGTATATCTCAAAAACTATATACATTATTAATCGCCGTAACGAATGTTCGCTTCCATCGAGGTCAACGATTCACCGTCGTTTTTCTTATCCGTGGAGTCGTTTCGGGAAGGAAATCTCGCTCGAGGCGATCGAGACATTTTTCGCTGCAGGGGGCGGGGCTCGATTCTCCTTCTCGAACGATTTCGTCGTCGGTGTTAGAAAGTTGCTTTCCATCCACGCTGGTATTCCTGTTGGATCCAGGCGAAAAACTCCCGGCTAACTCGCATCCGTATCAATTTATGCCGCCGACAGCGTGGCTGGCGATAGCGGAAGCACCTTCGCTACCGGAAGGGAGATAAACCGGCTGAGAAGTTCCACTGTATGATAGGGATGTTTGTGTCGTTCGACACATTGTGTTTCCGAGTGCATACGAGGAGAATTATTTATCGACGCCAGGCGGTACACCAGAAACTGGCACTTTCCAAACCGTGGGTTGTTTAGTGTAAGGGCGGATCTGAAGGGATCCAGAGGGGAATATTGGATTCCTCCAGCATTCCTTAGCCAATAAAGAAGAGACAGAGAGAACGTGATCGTCGCGTGTCACGTTACAGTTTCGATTGCATTACAGGAACGACCCCGAAATTCTGTGATGACAGACGGACCCGCCAGATTCCACCGATTAATTCCACGATTTCGTCGTCACTTCCGTGCGACTTGTAGCAACGACCGCGAGAGACACCCTCCCCTGAAACAAATTGTTTGCGCGGTCTAGGGTGGCGTGTATCCGCGTCCCTGGAATGAGTAATGGCGGACTGGCGGCCGACCGACCGACTGAATCTACGACTCTAAAACCCTTTGGAAACGACCGTACTGGAACTGCCAACTGGAAACTGGCTGAGGGGCTTTAACGCAACGGAGTAACCGCGATTGGCGCAGATGGCGTGGCCCTACACCACGCGACACCAGATACACACGTACACACTCCGCCGGCGTACGCACGGAAATGACATCCACAGTGGAGCACACCCTTCCGCAGGCTTCACGAAAACTACGGCCCGGGTGTAATTCACTGGAACTCTTTCCCTGATCGGGAGCAGCAGGTGTTTCTCCAAAGCTGCGACTGATATATTTTTCGTTCCTTCTGATCAACAGGATCAGCAGCGGGGCTTTTTATTGCTGGATTATGAAATTAGCATAGTGAGACTGGGTGGATAGGTTCGTTCAACCCATTGTGGATGGGAATACTGATGGACATGTGTGGTGGATATTTGAGTGATTCATGTCCGCTGTGTTTAATTAATGGCAGAAGAAGGCGAGGGTGAATTGGGGCTGAGTAAATATTATTATGGAGGAGCTGATCGTGATGGAGATTGTCAAGGAACATCTGATGCTACTGGTGTCTAGTTTTGCCTCGATTTAGGAAATTTTAGTGGAGAAGTAAATTTCTTTAGATAAAGAGTTCGAAATAGAAAGTTGTAATTTTTTTTCTAATTGCTATTATCTCGCAAGAGTTGAGGACCGACGCAGACTGACAGAAGCAGAGGCATACGGAGAAGGACAAGTGATGGTCGGTGAAATTAATGGACGGGTATCACGTGTAATCCTGTATAGGACAGTAAACAGTACTAGGACTCCCTTTCGCATTCTTATACAACCATAAATTATGATCAAAGCCTGTAGGGGTTGCGCGTACTCCCCTCAGGGATTACCGACTGCAAAACGAAAGCGTCGTCGCGCGTACTGTCATGAACCACGTATTTGCTTTGTTTTTTGCAATTTCCTAATTGCCTGGAGAATGAATAATTAAGTAATTACATAGAGTTTGATCGAGAGTCATTGATGATTTTAACCAAAGTGTCCATCAAGATTATCGTTGATGGTAGAGCCAGTTTCATTCAGTATTTAAGTAGTGCATCACCATTTCAATCTGTCCTCTATTTCGTATCCCGCTGATTTGCGAATAAGAATAATCAGAATAAAGGATCCTAATAGTCTTTTGCACCGTCCAAAGAAACTTTACTCTGAAAAACCGACGCACCTCAGGACGTTCTCTCAACTATCACAGATTCTGCTTCCAACCTCTCATCTACCCGCCACCATCAGTCAATTCCACCATCGAAAACGTCACAGTGCGTTGATTTTCGCTGAATATCGAAACGTGCGCGCGTGGCTGGAACAATAACCAGCTCGTAGCGGCCAGCCAGCCAGTTGCAAGTAGCCAACTTGCGTATCTTTAGGCCAGGACAGGCCAGTATCTCTCGGCTAATGAACGCTCGGCGACCGACAGGGGTCCTGATAGACAGAGACGGCGATAGCGGATTATTAAACGCTGTTACGTCATTGCGTGACGTCGGTCTCGTGCCACGGATCCGCGCCCAGCCAGGCCCTGATACGCGTAGGACACGCGCGTTACTGACGATTATGTCACTTCGATAACGAGGATGGAAGACGGGCCCCGGCAGTCATTTGTAACGTGACTCCGCGGAAATCACGGGAACGAGAGAAACCGTTCCCGCTGCTTTCTCTCCCCCGCGGCCCATCCGCCCCGTTCCAACGATCCTTCCTCCCTTTTCTCCCCCCGTGGTCGTCTTCCGTCCGCGGAACACGATCCATCCGCGTGCTGCGTCAGGTCCCGGCTAATGGTATTAGTGTCATTGATAGTCGATGCCCTGTGTGTCGAGCAAATATGTATTTATTGATTTCGAGGGCCGTGGACGGGAGAAAGGGTGGGCAGAGTGCGAGGCAGAGGAAAGGGTGGGACACAGGCGACGGGCACCAGGGAATGGAAGAGCGCGCGACGAGCGATCAAGAAAGGGAGGAGACTTTTCGTAGGAACTTCCAAGTCCTTCGGTGGCGTACCATTCAGTCCCTGGTAAAGGGTTGGCTGTCTTGCTTGCCCGGCGAGCCAGAAGCCCGAGAGTGGCTTTCACGCTCGCCGATATTAATGGCTTACAGCTGATTCGAGCCAAATGGAATGGCCAACGTGTAAATCGAGAATGTTTGCGCTGTCCTGCCGTGAGAGAGTGCTCCTACATGGGCATACCGTGCGAGTTGTCACCGAGCGCGAAAGGGATGTTCGTCTTGCTATCGTGTGTCGCGGCGGAAAGGGCTCTGCGGAAATGTTCGCCTCTGTCTTCTGCGCGATATCCATGGCAGGTCCATCCTGGCCATATATCGTGGCCATTGATGCTGTAGCTTCTACATCGGAGATAAACCGGAGTCTCATACTTTCCTCCTTTTCAATTCTCCCTGTTTGAATGGGAAGAGTGAAAAGGTTAGACCCCATTAACTAAAATGCAATGGGAACTCGTGCTTAACATCCCGGGGCACGCAATCCGTGACATTTCGCGTTCAACGCGAGACGAGCAAAGCTATTATATCAGACCTATTTCGAAAGTGAGCCGTCATTTCCATGCTTGCGTACCTTCAATCAGAACCTTGGAACTCGTTACAGCTCGCACGATTTCTAACTCGCGATGTTACCCTGAAATTGCTCGTCAAATGGGGCGAGAGTTCAAGAGACATCAGAGGTGTCCTCGTGGAGAACAGGGTTTCGAGAAAAGTAGTTTGTCGGACGGAGAGAGCGAGAGAAAGAAGGGAGAAAACGGCGATAGTGGGTGAAGGAGCACTTTCTTGTTCCGGCTGTAGCAAGAGTATCAGAATGGTAAACGACTCGTGTCCATTAATCACGTTTATAGCGGCCCACTGTCGCAAGTCACTCTTGTACACTGTGTAAGCGCACGCGTGTCCTCTTCGCATATCCCTCTCCACCCTCCCCGCCGGATTCTTCTCCTTCACTCTCGCTTTCCGTGCTCGAAGAGGGCTCCGATCGAACCCGTTAATGGGAGTATCGGGGTTTAGATCCATTCAAAGAAGCGAAATGCCGCGGATGGTTGGCGGATGACGCGGCAGGTAAGGCTTCTGTGGGATCCACTCTCAAATGCCGCAGAGTGTCGCGGCACGTGTTCAAGAAGCAAAAATTGGAGGTTTGAAATTTTGTATTTCGTTTCATGGAATTGATAGTACACAGTATAATACGAATGAATAATTTAAAATTTATTGTCAATACGAATTATTTAAAAAATTAGTATTTATTTTTTATAATTGTTTCATATGTTTGTTATTAATGTATGTTTGAATGTATTTAAAAAATATATATTTTATTTGATTTCCTTTTGATTATGTTCAGAAATATATTTTAATGAATTATTTTATATTAAAAATTAATTTTTTGTCTATAAATATGACTAACATATCAATTATGTACATGTAAATAACTGTATCTTAATGGAAAATTGATTTTTTCCTATATACACTGTGCGCCGGGGGTTCCTCGAAGTTCGCGTGGTTGGGCATCGCTTTTTTAAAGCGATTCTCCGAAAATCCAAAAATAACAAGGAACATCAGAAGCTTATCGTTCTCCTCGCCTCTTTCTCGCACTTACATAATCGAAGCAAAATAAAAGCATTCGAAGCTCGAGCCGACACCCTCTCCCGAACCTGAGAATCGCTCGAACGTCCAACGAAAAACGCTATTCTCTCCCTTAGCCGGAAGAAGTCACCCCCGACAGCCCCCCGAATGTCATCCAGCTTCTGCGTCGCCGCGGCTGCTCTTTGGTCACGCGCTATCTGCGACGAGTTAACCGAGCGGAGCCGCGACGCGCACGACAATGCGTTCTTGAAGCCGAGACACAAAGCTACCCTCCGCTCTCCGCGGCGATAAGTAGAGCGCGGTGCCTTTGCGCGCCCCGCTTTAGAAAACCGGAATACGCCGCTTCCTTTCCCTCGCGGAGGGTTGGGTCGCGCTCGAATTTTCCACGCTCGTCCGCCCCGAGGCGAGATACACGCCGTAAGAGCGGCTACGGGCTGTCAGTCCGGGCTTTGTTGGACCATTCCTCGCCGATGTTGTTTTATTAATAAAATTCATAGAGATCCAGCGGCGGCCGGTTTCACCCCCTGGACCCCGGGCTTGGTCTGGCAGCCGTGAAACGGACGGGTCCCGGGGCGGGGGGCGCGACCGACGAGGGGTGAGGGGGCGCGAAGGCAACAATAACAGTGACAACTCTGATTCAATAAAGCATAATATCTGGACGGGAGGGTGAGTGGAGCGTCCTTCGGCACACGGGAAAGGGGCGAGGGAGGGCGAGAGAGGGCGAGACGGGACGACACCGAGGGGTTGCCATTGATATCAACATAAATCACAATAGGAATTTGTATTACAGTTACAGAGGCTGGTGGATAGGAAATAAGGAATGTAATAAAGAAAATGGACGTGGGTGGGGGTGGCTGACTCGGATACAGGGAGGAGAGAAGCGGAGGGATGTCGCGCGAAAGAAAAGCACAGTTCCGTCTCGATTACACTTATATACATCCATAATATTTCGCTCGTGATAAATATCCCAAAGACAATCTTGCTTCCACATAATAATCCACCATAGTGACTGTGTCCACTGCAAAATTCCCTCGCGCGAGCCTCTCACCCCCAGTGGAGAAGGCTTTCGTCACCTCGTTAAACTCTTATTCGATTCCCCAGGCCGGATGGAAGGCAATTAAACGGAGAATTAAAAATTAATATTTTTATTAGCCCGGTCTTCTTGCTCCGCGGACGCGTCGCGGGGGGTGGTAAAATAGGTTGCGTTTGCGCATAAACGGGCGGAGGGATGCGAGAGAAGGGTGGTAGGCGAGGATAGGAAAAGACGGAGAGAGAAACCGTGGAAGCAGAAACGCCAGAACCCTTCGCTGCTCCCGCTGCAGGAACGAGACGTTCGAGGGCTGGGCGGCGAGGGGGTTGGAGCCGCGCGCGCGGGAGGGGTTGGTTCAGAGGCGAGGAATGGGGAATTGTAATGAGCAGCCCGACAGTTACAAATGACAGGACGGAATTCGCGAACTGCGATAGAACCCAGCTTCTGCCTAAAGGCCGCTTTACACGCTCGGACGGAAATGTTTCGTCCGCTGCAGAGGGCAATTCGACCTAACCCAAGGTCGTAACTTCATCCTCTTCAGCACGTTCCGTCGTTAATATTTTCAACCTTCTTCTCACCCTTCTGTTCCTATTTCTTTTTTCCTCGCCTCTTGGCATCACTCGCCGCGCAGAGGGAACACGCAGCGACGTATCGCGCGGCTGTTTCCCTTATCATTTGGCAAGGAACCCGACCACGGAATAATTTGCGACCGAAACGCAGCAGCGCTTGTCCAAGCCTGCGGATGATTCATGCGCTCCCCCATTGTCAATCTCCTCGTGTAAACTCGACTTAACGACAGCCATTCCACACAGAAGGGCACGGGAATCACCCCCGAAGTAACGGACTCGTGTTTGCGCATTCCAAACGGGGCCCTGGACGCCCCCGAAACGATAAGGTATGCCGCTAACGATGCCGTGGCCGTCGCGCGAGTTAATGCGGCGACGAGCGACGCCGCTTCTTCCAAAATGCCATGGGCCCCCGTACCTACGAGGAATTCACGATTCGACTGGCAGCCAGGGCTCTAGGAACCACTTTCCACCGACCGAGACATTCCTGAAGCTGTCTGAACGCGCGCGCCTACGCGATTAAACGGGATGATGGAATCTCCGGTGGATTATTTCGTTTAATCGCGCGAACGATCCTACTGGGATGAATGGGTGCCGGCGATAAGGAATTGGGATCGAGAATTTATTCACACGAGTGCGTGGGAATTCGTTGACTATGAGATAGCTTAGTCTCTATAGGAACCTGCGTCAAAAGCAAGAGAGGCTGGAACAAGCATATCGCTAAAAATCTCTGATAAAATCCTTCCAGAGTCTCCCACGTTGCTTAGGAACAAATCTAAGACATCCTCCCTTCCATCCGTTAGATCGCAGCTCTAATCTCCCAACACAATCGTCACCCAAAAACCTACATCCTGGGAGCATCCCTCATCCCCGTTGCGAGACGTTCATCGTACCGAAACAGCGGAAAATTCTCGATAACGTACCCTATTTCTCCGCCCGAGGTCTGAGTTAGGTTCCCAAGGTTCCTCCTTCTAATAGGTTCCTCGAGGTTCCTCCTCGCCGAAGGAGAGCGCGAATAAGCGAGCTTGAAGAGGGCAGCAGGCCTCCGGGAAGAAGGAGGCGAAACGTCCTAATCCCCTCGAGGGAAAGGAAGCAACGTCACACGAGTGGATTCAGGATCTGATTGGGAATAAACGGCACGAGGAGATATCTTCACGGCGTGGGCTCGCGAAGGTAAAAGAAGACTGACATCAGACACATTCCGTGCATCCCCGTGCAGGCACTACCATGTAGCAACCGCCTACACGAAAAGGTCGTGGTCACCCGTAAGGGGTTTTATCGAGCAGGGATTGCGGCGAGCCCTAATGCGCTCACTTCGCGGTTTCCGAATAACTTTATTTTCCCAATTGGATGTGTCCTGTTCTGCGGATCCTGGAAGCATATTACGTGGACGAGGGGGTGTCTTTGCCGGCGATTACGAGGGTCCTTTTCAATCCTTCTAATCCGCACTGGTTTGTGATCTATTTCAGTCACCAGGAGAATTTCCTCCGCTCCTGTACTTCTTACCGAAGAATCACGATTACGAAGGATGAATTTTTCATTAACCAGTCCGAACCTTATCAGCGAGCAACACGCTCTACAACGACGCCACCCTCACGAGATTACCAAGACCCATCAAGCAGAGATCACAGAGGAAAGCCCGAGCGTGACCCTCAGATGTAGGCCTCTCATTTGTTTTCTATTTCTAGCGACGGCGTTGCTGCTCCACGTAGCAACGTAGTGACTTTTCTGTCCGCCGGTATAGCTCGAGCAGAGAGGTATAAGGGTAATCCCGTGGGGTGCTCCGGAGGGAGTTTCATATAGAGGGACGCCGCGGTGCGGCCTCATATATAAGGATTTATCACGGCTAAGTCTCCCGTATATTGCTACCTACCGAACCTTCCTCTTTCCCTCCACGAGCTTCATTCTCACTCTATCCCTTTCCTTCGTCCTTTATTCCATCTACGGCTCTCCCTTCGGCCAATCTAGCTGCTTGCTCTCCTGGCCTGGTCCTGGAACCCCGTTCATGCACGGCGACGCCTTCTGGCTCGTTTCTGGGCCGACCATCTCGTATTTACTGTTTGCATCCAATTAGACGGATTCGAGGGTATTCGATCTCCGATACGGTGCAGTGCTTGTTACGTAACTGGTGGGGAAGAACCAGTTTGACCTAAATTGGGAAATTTCTTGGGACTGTATAGGGTAAATGACCTAATTAATGACACATTAAGCGTTGACGCTGAGATTATCTTATAGGTTTGTACTTATAGACTGAAAGTATATGGTGTTCTTGTTATTTAGTATTTTTTAATACGTTTTCTTGATGAAAAAAATTTGGTGGATCTTGAAATTTCGATTTTTTGGTATAAATTCATCAATTTCAAAAATATATTACGGGATTTATTACTGACACCCTTCAGATGTATTTGTGTCATTTTAAAGTTACGTCGTGTCATGTACATGAGCAACTACTGCTATGACAGTAATACCAAAATGTTTGAAACGCTTGTACAAATCACTGTTACCTAATTAATTAGTAAAAAGACTTAATGAATCGTTGGATTCGGATCTTTCCTACTTTCTATGATTAAAATATTATATTTTGTTATGTTAACAGCTTAAAAATTACAATTACAGCATTTTCTTTAACGCCTTGTTTTCTCTTCCGCTAGTAAGGAATTCATCGTTTCCATTCCCTTAATATCCGCTTACAATTTTTTATCGTTTTATTCAAATTAACGAAGAAAAAATTAAGTACTGTTTTTTATATCGTATAAATAACAGTTTGAATTGTATGCTATTTTTTTTATGTACCATTTTATAAGATATATTCGTCAATTCCAGATTTATTCGTAACAACTTCTTTCTCTTGGATGTCTGAAGCGTTTGGAGTTGTCAATGCTTCAGGGAAAGCTCTATTTTGTACATAAATAAAGATCGATTGCAAAACCGTATAACTGAATTAGTGGGTTATGAAATTACTTATGTAGTTTGCGAATTTAAAGTAATTTCGAACGTCGCAACGCCCAATGCAGAAAAAAGGGGTGAAACGCGAAGCATTGCCGTTTGATTCTCGGCTTAATGGCAGCGAAGCGCGGAAAGTGACAGACTCTCCCGACGTTTTTGCCATGAACCGCGCCGCGGTGCTTCTGGGGGAGCGTGTTTTCCGGTGCGTTTGAAGATATAAAGATTCGTATCGGCGGCGATAGTGATTATCCGGGATGGCGACATAATCGTTACGTCGTTAACTCTTAACGGCCGCGTAACCCCGTAGTATCCCTCCGGTATTTTGTTTTATTGCCACGCAACGGAAGCAGCCTCGATGCCAGCATCCTGAAGAGCGTTTTCCTTTCTCCCGCCGTCAATTACGCGTCGACGTTTACGCACCCCGCGACCAATGCCGCGTTTCCCTCAAATGGCAGGAGAAATAAAACGCGGAGGCTTTAATCAGCAGTTACACCGTTCGGCGCGCAGAACAGAATGCCGAAACGACAATGAAGTTTTTCATGCGAATTGACTCATTCGCTGTTACTCGATGCCCGGCTATTGGCGGGGCGCAAAACAGAAAATGCCCATCGAAAAATTTGCACGATAATGCAGGACGGTGCAAGGATTACGAACGCGGCAGGGCAAAGAATTGCATAAATATTTAAATAAAATCGGTGGCGCGCGATTTCGACGTTACAGAAATTCATTGTCCCGCGCGTTCAACGGGCCACCGGTTATATTCCGAAATGCTGGCGAAAATGCAGTGCGGCGCGCGATTAAAAATTAGCTGGAAAATCCGATATCGTTCATTACATCATCCCCCTGGCGTGCGCGATTGTTTTTATTTGACGCTTCAACGCTCACGTAGCCGTTTTAAATTATAGAGGATGCATTCGACGCGGCCGCGTGTGTGAATTCGACGTTTTTATTTGAAAGCTGATTCGCTTTTCCAACCGCCCGCACCTCCGCCCTTCCCCCCCGGGCCGAGCCCTCGGGGTGGCTCGGCGAAATTTCCGTGCTCGCTGGTGCGTATGACGTATGTAGAATATAAAATGCGCAACGTATTACCGAACAATTGCCAGTCGATAATGCGCTCGCATAGACGTCAGTGCGTGTCATTAATGGCTTCACCGTTTCCGCGAGTTTTCCAAGCACGACCACTCGCGAGTTCCACCGTCCAGCGCTTCGTCGCGACGTAAAAAGTCATCGATGCCTCGCGTACACTCCGCCCATCGGGGAATCGCGAAAAAAAAAGCCGTGGAAACGGTCCCCTTTTCCGCCGTGGGGACTTTCGAAACGCGACGCAGGAATAGCCCCGCGGATGGGGGAGAGAAAGGGGAAACGCGAAATTAATCGTCGAGCATTATCAGAAAAATTACCGAGCTGTAAAATTCACTCCGCGTCCGCGTTCGAAACACTTACGGCTCGTAAAAACGCTCCGAACGGGGGAAAAAAAGAGGGAGACCGAGGGAGAACGGGATGGGCGAAGGGTGTGGGCGAGGGGGAGGAATCGAAAAGCTGCGTGCTCCGACGGAACGAAAAAAAAACGAAAACAAAATGAAACAAGCTAAAAAAAAAAGAGGAAAGGGTGGAGAACATCAACGCGTAAAATGTTTGCCGTTGCGACGGACGAACGGTTATCGCGCGTTGCTGCGATTTTTGGTACACGGATCTGGCCGGTAGGAGGGCGGAAAATCGGGGGTGGACGGGGAGGGGGTGGCGGGCAGGGTTGGAGGAGCGGTGGGTGGGAGGCGAGAGGAAGAGGAACGGAATCAGAGAGAAATCGAACGACAATAATTATCGTGAAAACGGAATATCTCGCTGGGCAACGAAGGGATGCACTGGGCCGGCGGAGGGGCGAGAGGGGGGAGGGGGTGAGAGAGCCCAGCCGGATGTCATTCCCGGTCGCATCGTTCGTGTGCACAGCGATAGAGGAGGGGGCCAGAGAGGGGGATGGAATGGGAAGAATCGAAAGAGAGAACGATGGAAGGTAAAAGTGAGAGACAGCCGCGGGCCGCGAGGGCGAGTGGGGGGGAGGCAGAAATCGGTGGTAGGCGACGCGGAGGGGGTTCGGTGGCCGGCTGCCATTGTGTTCGTTATAATTAAAAACGCGATTCGCAATTGCAAATTGGAAAATGGGAGAGAGAGAGCCGTACACCGGCCGGCGTTGTTTATGGGCTGTTCATTGATTTTTATGCGCCGAAATTAATGACCGACCCGCGATTTTGGGGCGTCGCCGTGTAATCGGCGACGTGTGCGTACCTATGGGTGCCGTTACGCGCTCGTCCTATCCCGCCTCGGGTCCGTAAAAAGGCCGGAAGGGATTTGGACAAACGCGAAATTTGCAGCGCGTCCGACGCGGCAGAGCAGCGCCGCGCTGCCATCGATACCTTATTTGTAGATACACGGGGCTCCCCTCGGGAGGGTTAAATGATTGCGGACTTGTTCCTGAAAAACGCGTACCGGGCCATTTCCGATCGCATAGATAGGTACCTATTCTTTCTACTCGGGCACTTGGGTTCTGAGAACCTTGGATTCTGTTTAATTAAGGACTGCGAACTAAACGCAGAGTGTCGAGACGCAGGGACGATGAACCAGTGTAACCGGGAATCTTGAGGTTCGGAAATAAGTCCTCGCAAATAAGGAACAACGATGTCAACTAATTTAATAATAGTTTTATCGGGGATGGTGGTTTGTCAACGTTCGGTATCTCTCGTATTGTACGATTCGCGACAGATATCGGATGGCCAGACTGCTCGGGGCCTATCAATTCTATCAGCTTCCTCTATCTGGGCTCACGGCATCGGCCGATGAATGTTTACTGCGCGCGGATTGCGTTTGGCACAGCCGGGGAAATATTACGCGGCGCGCATTGTGCCGCACGCTGCTCGCGGATATCACTTAACAAACGTTACGCGCTGGCCGATAAGTTTTTATGGAAAACGAGCGGGACCGGGGCCGGGCGTGACCGTGTTGATTAATAGAACGGAATTTGGCGGAGTTTTTATTGGCTGAAGATGAGCGCGTCGATGCGTCGATAAAAACGCGATAACGCCGTCGTTATTATACCGCGGCATGGTGCCCGGTGTTGGTCCGGCTGAGAGAACGATCAATTCTCGGATCGGCGTGAAATAATGTCCTTCTTCTACAACGGTGGCGTTTTGTGTATCGAATGGCTTTGAGAGCATCCTGTTGGCACCTTGGGATATACAAAGAACGGCGGAGACCAGTACACCTTCGGCTTGAACTTGAATATATAAAAATTGAAACTAAACATAAAAAACGAAAAAGTGAGAAATATCTGATTCGCCTCGAAACTTCGGGCGAATTGGATCACCCAGAAACTTCTGAAAAACTGAAATTTTCATAACAAAATGTTTAGAATCAACTTAATAGTCTAAAATACATTAAATACTAGGTCTATCCTATATATAAAGTCAGGATATCTAGTTTCCTAAGTATGTAATGATCTCTGTCATCAATGCGAATAATTTGCAAAATATCTTCATTACTTCCGCAAGTAAGACATAAAAGGAACGGCACGAATACCTTGCCGTCCCCCGTGTGTCTACCAAAGTGAAATGCCTGCGATTTTACGGTAAAAGTCCTGAACCCTGACCTACCTACATTTCCCTCGCCACGCCACTGCACCCCGAAGAAATGCCCCTCGCAATAAAAAAGGGGTAAATCATAATCGTTACGACGAGGAAGGGCCTCGCCGCGGAGCGTGGATGGGCGTCGTTTAAGATCTCCATTCCGTACGGTAGCGCTTCCTAAGTAAGTACAAATCCGGATGATGCGCTCGTAAAAGAGACCCACGGCGTTCCCATACGGTGTTTCCAGCAGAGGGAGGGTGTCCGACGTGCTCGGAGCCTAAAAATGTCCCGAAGGGGCTCAGGACCACGAGAAGCCTGCACCGTCGTCGTGGAGGACCCGCGATTCGCGTTCACGTGTCACGTTACACCGCGAACTTATGTCGCTCGGATGGCCGAGTTTTACGACTCGCCCCTTACCCTGGGCCTGCGGTCGAGCGCGTGTGTCTCGTACGCGCGGATACACGCCGAGGAATCACGTATAAATACGATGCGGACTCACTCGAGGCCCGGCTGGATGGCTCGTTTTATTGTATCGTAACCCGTGGCGGCGACCTTACAGCTTTCTGATTGATAAGACTGCCGGCGGGACTGGTCGTTTCGCGGCCTATGGCCCTTTTCAACCGATGGACGATGTTACGGCGAACGTTCTTCAGGATGGACGGGCCGTGACTGCGTTTGTCAAGGAATCGTGAGGACTAGAGAGTTGGTCGATTTGATGGCTGAGATTTTTATTAATCCAGAGGTGAATGCGATCTGAGGCTGAGTGTGTAGCGTCGGGGACTCGGGGATAACGTAGAGGATGATGGATACTGATTTCCCAGGCAAATCAAAGTTAGGTAGGAACATATAGCTGCTACAACGTTTCTTATTAAATTAAAAAAGGTAGAATAGGGAACGTGTGAATTTATGTCGGTATACTTTCATAGCTGACGTGATGTTTCGCCATGAATATTCGTATCTCGAAACTCTACTCGATCGAGCTCAAGTTCAGTGAAAAATATCGCGGAACTATGTGCGGAGGACGCACGAGCTCTCCCCCTTTGGCGTGACGTCGCTGAAATTCAGGGATCACCGGAAGTGAAAGGAAACCCGAAGACGCGGCTACTGTGAAAGCACTTTTCGCGGCAAATGTTCCGTGACGGTGAACGGTCGCCACTACTCGTCCCTTACATGTCCACCCCTAAACAAATTTACGTTCGGCTGGCAAATAAATGTTCGCCAATAGCCAAGCCCTTAACGTATTCCTTCGCCGGGACGCTCGAAAGTCGCCTACGTTGTATTTTCCTGCGATACGAGGGCATTATGCTTTCCGCCCCGTTAACTGTACCTGGTCTCCATCTACACTTCGCTTCGTATTCTGATTTTCACGAAGTAGCTTCTTTGGTTAACGGGGGGAAGTTTCGCGGGTGTAACTTATGTCTAGAGGAAAGTGGAGATAGAAGGGTGAACGGGTAACCTTTTTCTACAAAGTTACCATTTGGGAGCTGATAGCCACCGCATACCGAAGTGGTCAATTAATTGTTGATGTGACAAGAGGGAATGTGGAGTACGATGGAGCAGGTGGCAGGGAAGCAACGAACTCGCAATAGGATTGTGTCACCTGATTAAGAAGGCTGATACAGGAGTTTTAGGAGATCGTCGATTTCGTAACTTCTGACAAGCCGGCATTCCGGTTCCAATGTGTAGATTTAAAGCCTGCAGGTTGGAGGAACCCAATCCCCGTGAGACAGCATCCTCCGAGACGAAGGTGATTCATCTAATCTTAAATCTCGTCGTCCATATAGGATTTCCTCGGATGTATCGAATAATTTCTACCTGCCCGTTGGAGAACCCGTGTTTCTCTGCGTGATCACACTAAACTATCGTCTTTGTACCATTCAACGATGCCTGGTGTTCAGTATAAATCGAGGGGATCTTAAAATTTACGGGCTCCTGGGCTAATTACGACATTCCAAACCCAAATGTGATGCTAGCAAGTTATTCCACGCTTCAATCGGAATATTAGACGATAATTCTGTCATTCGGGATTACGTGACAAAATATTAGAGAAAGATTGTAATTTTCTTGGATAAATACCGAAGGAGAGTTTGTGTTTAGAAACTTGGTGAATGTGGCCACTGACTGTGCTGCAAATGCCTGAAGGCTGTCCTTAAAAATTTCACAAAAGGTCAACGACTTTTCTACATCCATTTCTAACATTGCGCAGATGTGATTAATAATGTCCTCGCATTCGGACGAACGGTCACGTCAACGTCACCGTCGACTGCGGGCACAACGGAGAAAAGACTCATGGTCAGATATCTGTTGCAATTAATATATAATACACCTATCTAGAGGGAATAGAATGGCACAGAGATTCACGCGGGTATAACCACCCACGAAGACAATATATATTCTTGAAAGAACGTCGAGAATGTTTCCAAAGCAATTATACGCTTCGACATCCTGTTCCATCGATTCTAATATGGAACGAAGTCAATTCTATTATTCTGGTGCACACCATGCAAATTGAATTAAATCCCTTGAGTGAGGTTTTATAGAATCTTAAACTGACGTTAACAGTGAAATAGATGGGGAGCAAAGTCAGCTGCAGTATTTCCAGCGGAATCTATGAATTCTATAATATTCCATTCAACGAACATACCACAGTGAAATACAGTAAACGATGGACAGTAGAACGTTCTAGAGAACACAGTCTACAAGTTTTCCCACCATCTCCTTTCCTCTAAAGTCTAAGAGGATCAAACAGAAATATTCGCGAAAAAATCGAGAAGAAGAGCCGTCCACCCGGAAAACGAGAAATACCAGCACGAAGCCATAAAAAACAGGACGTCTGCTAAAAAATGTACAAAGGGTCGTGGGACAGGGTGACAACCAATCACAAGTGTCGTCGGTGTAACGCAATCGGCCCGTGAAATATCGGGGAAACCGTGGCCAATAGCGATTTTAATTTGCCTGCCTACCTGGGAAACACACCGGTACGCACCGCCGCCGCAAAGAATCGGCGAACGGGGGACGTGATAATTATTATATCCTCGAGACAAAGAACGCTCCCCATCGACACCGATCGGCGA
Organism: Andrena minutula; assembly: GCA_929113495.1. Taxonomy (NCBI): domain Eukaryota; kingdom Metazoa; phylum Arthropoda; class Insecta; order Hymenoptera; family Andrenidae; genus Andrena; species Andrena minutula. The sequence goes on along the minus strand of OV815995.1, from coordinate 5,140,417 downwards.
GCAGGGTCACACACGTCCACCCACACCGCGGCCGATCCCACGAACACAGGGCAGAGGAGTTTCGACGAACGGGGCCGGACTTCTTTTGATGTTACACGCAGCGATGCTAGGCTCCTGGCAAACTAATTTTCTGAAGCCTGTCCTCGGCTGTCCGCGGACCGTCGGCCCGCGATTACGTATTTTCCATTTGCCGAATCGACTGGCCTTTCCTCCCTGTCTAGCGATTCAGCCGCTTGACGTACGTACGTTCGGTTACTTTCATAAGCGGACAAAAACGATCCCAGACACGAGGCACGAATGAACGGGGAGGCTGGTGGACGGGTCCCTTGTCAGGAACTAATTAAAGGCAGACGTCGACGTTCTCTATCGGCGGGAAGGAAAATGTCACGGTTTATATTCGATCCGCTAACGGGTCCAGCCGGCTGGAAGATTCCTATCGCCGGTATAGATTTATCGAGGCAATTGTTGTGTCTCTCATAAACGCTGACGGGAACGAATTCCGCCGCTTTGGATTGCCCTTACTTTGTCGTTCGCCTCGTAGAGGACGTGATGCGGAGACCCGAGGACGCATCCGATGGAAACAGGAACTCTGGTCCAGGCACGTTAGCGTGATACGTGGATCGAGGGTGAGTATGATTCGCGATGCATTCAATCTAAGATCAGTTCCAGCTTACTGTCAGGTGCAGCTCCGAAGTTTCTACTTCCTCTAGTTTACGATATAATAGGGTAAACCAAGCAGTAATTGACCGCATACTAGTGAATGACCATTAGACAAAGAAATGTTTATTAATGGAGTGTAGTTGCACTTTTAATATCCCATATTTTTATTTACGCGTATTAAGCAAACATTAATAAGTACAATTCTTATTCAAAGTAAGCGGCCATTTACTGGGCTTCTACACGTTTTACATTTTATAATCGTTTTTTTCTTAAATTACGACAAGAATAAGTAATTATTTTGATAGAAATTCCAAGAAAAATAAATTTATATGCAATTTCAATCAGTTGGTTTGTTGTTATACATAAATACATTCAAGTATTAATCTCAAAAGTCTATAAATTCAACAATCCTATCATTCACTGGTTGGTTTACCCTACATACTCTATTTTTCACCATCGCATTAGGATTCCTGCTCGAGCGAGTCCACGAAACATGGACGCAGGTGGACCCACAGCGTTCGACAAAAGACTAAATGGCCCCAGGTCCAGCTCAATCACGGTCCCCCTTTCTTGCACGGTGAAACTCACCGAGGATATCGAATGATATTCGCCTCGCGTCCGGCCGTTTTTCCCACCGCATCGATTAACGCCTATTTATAGTAATTTGGCGCGGAGCCTCGGGGTTCCTGGAAAAGGAGCCATCCGAAGATAAGGGATCGTCCTTGCCTCGGCGCAGACGAACCGTCCACGCATTCTCAATCGTCGCGAATTCGCGATCCTCTTCTCTCGTTCTTCGACCCTCCTCGTTGCACTCTCCACCCACGACGCCCGTCTCTCCTCCACTCGCCGGCACATCTTTCTCCCCCTCTCTCTCCTCTCGCCACGCACAGACGCAGCAAAACTTGCGGATTCGCGTCATGCGGCTACCGGGAAGCCAGGCGACGTCCTGCATTGCGATGCGACGTGGTGCACCGTCGTCCGTCAATCATCCAGAGACACGTCCCCGTCATCGCGCACTCTGCATGTAATATAACCAAACACCGGCGATACGCTCGATCGTGTAAACAATCCGTGTTCCGCTGCTCTTTCGGAGTTTTGTATTTTATTGGGGAGAAGGGCGCACGGTTCTGTCAGTGGTTCGCAAACTGGCTGTCGTCGTGGGTGGTTGAAGGGTTGGTCCAGGAAATTCGGATTTCATCCTCCAATGATTCCATTCTCTTGGAGTGTCTGAGAATTTTTTATACCACGAGAATTCTTAGACGCAGTGTGGAATTATAATTTGATAAATATCTAGGTAAAAACCGACGAGTCTGGTGGATTAAAGTGACCGTATATTTTCTCGTTAATTCTTTCATCGATGGCACTTGCACGACAAACGAAACTGGTGAAAGCAGAAAATTGGAATGAGTTTTGAGAACACGCGAGAGTCTATTGGACGTACAGATCCGGTTTGGCGCGAATGGAAAAAGGACGAGGCGGGTGATGTACCTACGTACAACGCTCCCAGGTAATTTTCCATCGCGACGGGGGAAACGGCATTCGGCGAACGACACCACGTGCAGCCAAATATTGTGCCATGAACGATCGAGCCCGGCCCGGGGAGGCGTTTCACCCTTTTCATCATCCGCTAGTCTTTTTCCGCTCGCGCTTCTGGGATACGTAACCGTCGCGCGCCGAGAAATCGAAGACTGTCGAGCCGATTGGAACACGGGTGACATGAATCGCTGCAGGCAACCGTACGTTAAATTCGTGCAACGTTGCTTGAACAGGCATCATGGCTGACACGATCGACGCGCATTTAATTCGCTACCTGTCGCATTTGTACGCGTGTAATCGGATATTATCCCACGTAGGGAACGCGACGCTCGGTAAGCTTCGATGTTCTGTCAATCTTATTTAGGTGCTCCGTGTTTTATATTGTACGGCTGGTTAAGTATTGTTCCAGCCTTACTTTTACACCGGTCCTGCGCGAGTGTCCCCCGCGGTCTTTAGAAATCAGCATGCATAGATTCCATTCAATTCATTAAAGCTGAATGTACTTTCTGCGAAGCACAAAAAAAAACTGGCTCTTCAACGACATCATTTCTTACAAAAAACAATAACTTCCATTTTCTAGCTTCTAAATGCCTTCCAAAAACTGAAGCCTCAAACGTTGAACTTTCAAGAGCGGATTAGTCAGTTCGCCTGGGGATTTGAGGGGATCGAGACAGTCACTGGTCAGACGTCGAACTCCACGCTCTTCCCCGTTGCGAAACTAATTTCTTAGCTGTATACGATATTTAATATACGCGACAACACCTGCAAAAGTGTTATTCTCAACTTATCCTCTCCTCCCACCGATGAATTTCAACAGAGATCATCCCCAAGCAACCTCCGCGACACGGCCGGGAGGAAACAATCGCCGTGTTCGGTATCGAGAGCTCCTAGCCGCAGGATCATCGCTCCAGTAATGATACCCTTTGTCCAAGATCCTGGCGGCAACGGCAAGAAGGGGACACAACCGCGATCGAGGGGTTGCAGAGGGGAAAGAAACGCGGCAGAGGAACGGGGCTCTCTCGACGAGAGAGAGAGAGGGAGCTCGGAGATGGTATCGGGTTGCGGGCGAACGGAACGTTGTTACATTCAAATTAGAGTGGAGGACGGTATGCGTGGCGGAGAGTCGCGTCGGGTCGTTGTCGTCTTCTCCGCTGGCCAGAGGACGGACCCGGTGTGTATACGGGCGGTTTCGTTTCTACACACCGCGGCGAACACGAGGACTTACGGACGGTGGATCGTATTCAAAACAGCGGGAGGCTCCCAAGCCCTCGAGCCGTCATGCGATCTTGTCCTTCCACAACGACCGGGTCCCATCGCGCTCCGTCTCCAGGCGGAATTTCAATACACTCGTATATTTAACGAACGTTCCCCTCCCTCGACCCCCTTCCCGCCCCCGTTTGGCCCCGTTCTCCAGCATGTTCCTTATCCCCGATGGCCTGGGTCCTCTCTTCCCTCCTCCCGTCCACCGCGCTGTCCCCTTTCTGATCGTCTTCCCCCCTCCTCTTCCTCCCGCCGCCCTCTCCAGTCCTCTCTTCACCGTCGCCGCCACCACGGTCTCCTCCTTTTTCCTCGCTCACGGGGTTTCTACGGGCTGGCTCCCCCGATACCAGGAGAACTCGTTCGCTCCGCCGCGGAATCGGCTTTTTATATTTCCCCGCCGCGAATCGGCCGCTCGAGGGTGTGCTCGAGAGCTGGACACGGGAATTTATCGCCGGTTAAACGGCCCTGGCCCTTGGCCACCTTATCCCCCGCTGGAGCTTTCGACGTCCACCACTGTCGAAGATCGCTCGCGGGAAGACGTACTGGCGATCGAGTTTCAGACGGCTTCGGGGGAGCCTCGCTCCACGGGGGTGGCTTTAAGAGCGTGACGATACTTCTGCAGGAATAATTGGTCCTCGATCGTGGAAGCCAGTGGTCCTGTCGGCTGCCACGATGTTCCGCGATCTTATTATATTTATAGTCCTGAGATATATATCTCCGAAGCTCGTGTTTAGCGCAAGTGTATCGTGGACTTGTCCGTAATCGTGCGTAGACCCTCGACGCTGCTTCCAAGAAAGGACGTTACATAATACCCCCGCAGAATTCTCCCATTCTGAGATGAAAATCTATTCGAGGCACGGGAGGGACGTGATCGCAATGCGAAGCCGCCCTCGGCGAGTGTTCCGTCGCGCTGCTGCGTCCTGCTATTCGGCCATTATCCGTGCATTGCCCTTATCGGCAATTAACCTGCGCGCGTTACATCGTCCGTCTCGTAAAATCCGTCTCCTCGCGTGCCAGAAGTTTCCGCGAAAGGTAGAACGCGGTCTGCATGTCGCCGATCGACAAGGTCGTCCCTACGATCGACAGTCTCGTCTGGCTCGCGACGTGTTCGCGATGTCTCGCCGTCTGCGAAACTTCCGTTCCGTGGCATATTTCTCCGTTTCCGCGCGTACTACGTCACCCGACGGCGCGTGCTCCTCCGTGTACGCGACTTACGCGGAATTTTTGCCGTTCTCTCGGACAAAGGGGGAGATTCTTAATTGAACGTTGAGAATGGAAAGTCTCGAGGATCCGAGCTATGGATCAGGGGGTGGTAAGGTTAGCAAGCTAGATGCACCGCTAAGTATCGTTAAGAAATATCGTGGGATACTGCGAAATTCAGGCTGATGCAGTGTAAGCTGATCCAGATCGAATTTGTGGCAATTAAAATGGAATTATATTGCAAAGTAGTAATCTCTATTCGGGCTTGATATTCCAAATCAATTTCCTTTGTATTAATTACCAGGATAGACGAATAGCTCTCGTCTTGTTACCACGGCGGAACGATCTACAATCTACGCCCAGAAACAGAACAACGAGGAATTGACGTGGCTTCAATCTTCTACCCCTCCGCAGCGGCGAGGCAACCCCTCGCACGGATGACGTTAATTGGCCCACTTGGGGATTTTCTGGTGTTACACGTGGCGCTTTCTCTTCTCGTGGATTCGCGCCACGCGCCACCTTTCTCGCATTACATTTTCCTTAATAAAACACGATCGCTCCTCATTTTATCCCTCGAAATGGCGCTCTCCGCGGTTCGGAAGTGGATCGAAGAGCAAGCCTAAATTGCACTGGTCGCAAGAAGAGTAAACGCGGCGAGGAATGAATGTTCGATCGGAGAAGAGGAGAGATATATCTTGGCGGATGATAGAGAGGAACGGGAACGAGGATTTTTTGCGCTCGAACGCGAAAACGAACACCGCGGCCGTTCCGACCTCGAACGTATTTCTGACAGAGAACATTACGAGTTTCGGGGGGCAAAAAGGAGCGGAACCCCGTTGGAGGAAGAGTGACGCCCCTCGAATAAAGTATGGCTCTGTTTACCCGGAGCTAATGGCCGTCGGATCGACCATCGTCTACCACGTAACTCGACTCGCTGCTGCGGTTCCTGCACATTTTATACGTCTGCCCTGTAACGAACAGCGGGAGAACAACATTTCTCGAAATCGATGGAAAATTCCTAGCGGAATCTTCCATGGGAAGACTAAGGGTGATTAAAAGAATTGTCTGTCTGTGATGCTCAGCGGTGAAAGGAAAACAAGACGCCTTAAAAAATTGGTCCTCAATGAAAGGACAATGACAGCCACAATTCAGAGATTTTTAAACACTTTCCCCTTTTTTCTTTAAGGCTTATTTAACTACTTAGGCATCTCTTTTTTTGCAATCATTTTATAGACATGTGGCATTTCGAGTAATATCTTTATTTGCATCTTCGAATTCATAGAATAACGAAAAATAACGGGAAAGGGAAGTACCTATGTATTTCTTACAGAAGATGCCACTATTGTCATTGCGGTGTCGCGAGTAGTATTGGATCACGTCCTCGTCGGGTACAATAAATTGTGATTGACAAAGGCATCTCGAGGGCCGGAATCCTCCGCAAAAGGAAACTCACGTTCTGGGCGTTGTGATGTCTCTGTCCAGCGGCGCCAGGGACGTACATTGTCTTCGCGTTCATCTGGTCACCTCTTGACCCACGTTTCCATACGATCACGTTCGTATTTCGCTGGTAGCTAGCGAAGGCTACGAGCGGAAGTGCGGTCGGAAATAATAAAAAATTGACGTGCGATGACCGGAGACAGCAAGCTTCTTGAATCTATCTATTCTAATACGTCTACGAATGATGAATTACAGAAGGAAATGACAGATATAAATTAAGGTCTACAGTCTTGACTCAAACACAACTTCTTAAGCATAATTTATCAACCAAGAAATATATAAAAAGATTCTAGAATTAGATATCACTGAAGGCACAAGCTACCACGGTCTCCGCGTTAGATCTTCCCGTATAAATCCCCAGAAGCACAAAAAATTTCTCCAGTATCCAAGCTTCTGCGGAATGAAAGTTGACCTTGCTTTATACTTCACCCCGCCAGCCGCGAGAAGGGAAACGGAGGAGCGCAGTTTGTTTATAACTTTCACTACCAACACGGAGCGAGTCACCGAACAGGCAGAAAGCTCTTTGCATAACACCGGCCGGGAGGAGACAAATGGCGATCGTTTGGACGCGAAACGTCGGAAGTAATGGCTGCCCTTCTGGCCCTCTTTTTCAGCTTTTCCAGGCCAGCATTATTGCGCGCGGCCCGCCAGCCTTCCCTCCCCCTTCTTCCGTCGTGCTACCGGCATTTTCCAAGTACGAAATAACGAGTGTATACGCGACCCTCTCCCCCAACCCCGGAGCCAACCGACCACCAAACAAACCATTTGTTATCTATAATTGCGAAGGCAACGTTTTTCTCGTTACACCGGCGGGAGAATTAAAAATATGGAAATACGGTGTAGGATGTAACGCGACGTAATGCTGGCCGCGTAATTTCTGCGTTCAACGAGCCCGCCAGCGTGCACCGTTGGCAATTAATTTCGTCGCGGTAAGAGGGAAATTCTCCCGTGCTTCAATCTTCGTGTTCATCATCGACACGTGGAGCCGTTTACAGTTGAATTCAAGTGTCCGAATGACCCATCACTCTTGCCCATCGGGAATCGGGAGGCGACGACAGGGCGATTAGAATCGGCGTGCGTCTCGAAATCGTCGTAGCCTGACGAGACTCACGATTTTCGGAGGGTCAGTTTTCTGGGAATTCTTTCGATTTTGGCAGTTCGATCAGGCCTGCCCCCGAGGCGGCGCGAACAAATCGTTATAATCGGCGCGTTAAGTACGTCGGCTCTGTGACAAGATGCGGCAGGATAAGGATGATACGTGTCTCATTGTGCGACGACGCCGGCGCAGGGGGCCGGATGAACGGGCGATCGGCAGCATCAGAATGCACGCCACCTCTTCAGCTGGCCGATTCCCACCGCGGACAGCCAGGGCTGTTTGAAGCGCGTGATACCTGGCCAGGTCCAGCGCGGACACCTGCACGTCGTTGCATTAAATCACCACCGAAACACGCTCGAGAGTTTCGAGCACGCCTGGCCGTGGAGGTGGTCCTCATCTCCATGCTCCCTCGCCGCGAAAAACGGAGGGACACGCGCGCTCCGTAAGATTTATCGCGATACCGATGGGACCGATCCCCGTGGGGATGAATTCGAGGAGGAAGCATTTGCGTCCACCGGTTCCCGGGGTTGGATCGCGTTACCATCGAGAGCTTGCTGCTCGGTGGGCGGCGCAGTTTCTTGGGGGATGGGATCGCACAGTTTTTGTTGGGAGATTATAGTTGGGGTAGCTACTGGAGCTATATTCCAGAAGCTCCTTGCGTTTTCGAGGACTATATTGTAATTAGTGCTTCGTCGAACAGCGACTGGCAGCTGATCAGTAATCTTCTGATGTAACGTGAGAACAGTAGGCACTGTTATATCTAATATAATAAAGAAGTGGGGTTACGTATTACGGTCGGTAGCCCTCTAATATAACGTCGACAGGGCGTGTGCGATCGAGATATCGGAGTCGCAAAGGCGGGTTTCCAGAGCGGGCCCGGTCTCCCACAAGGTGGGGAGGGAGTGGGAGTAACGTCGGACCGAAGGGAAGCGTGGAAGAGTTAAGGAGATGCGGTGCATGTAAGACGTGGCCGTTATCTTGTCGATCAAACAATTAACAATGCCAGTCGGTGGAGGCGAAGCGGCAAGGAAGAAGGACCGGCACGCAGGAGGTGCACCTTGATCAAGGGGATCCTCCGAGTCGGGAGATACCGGCACAAAGAGATGGAGGGGACACAGAGCGGCCTGACCAGGCTACAGGGGAGCCAGACCTCTCCCGTCGACGTCTCCTTCTCGCAGTGTTACCGTTAATTACCCATTAATTAGCCGTCCCTTAATTGCCACTGGCCGTGCACGGCCGCGTACTAGTCGAAGGACGAGGTCGGGCCTATGTCTGCTCCTCTTTGTGATCGGCCGTCGTGGTTGCAGATAGCGTGTTGCGGGCCTCTCGATGCCGCGAGCCGATCGGGAAGCTCCACCTGCGGGCTGAATTTTGGGAACATGGGATCTCCTTAGCGGAGGAATCCCACCGCTGTCTCCAGAAGCAACGAATTTCCATTGATATGATCTATCACGACGAAGCATCATCCCTTCGAAGTTCAAGCAGAACACTCTCGTCTAAGCAAGAAACCAGCGAACGCAAGGATCTATGGTAGAATGGAACACCAACACGTGACCGTGGAGAATATCCTGAGCGCGATCATCGTCCCACGATACTCCGGAGAGAGGCCGCGGGCGCACCGGTGCGGACTCAAACGGCGAAAAGCGATCGCTTCATAAGTCAACGCCAATCAGGGAAACGGTTGCAGCCTCGGCTGGACGCCGCGCTGGTTCGGCTCGGTGGCGCGGATAGAGGAGGCCGAAGGAACAGAAACGGGAACGCAACAAGAAATATAGCACGGGGCCGCTATTTCACTCGCTAAAAGAGAACTGGCAGGACGCCCGGTTGTCGAAAGTGGCGGAGGGAGGAGGTGCGGGGTGGTGGGGGGAGGGGAATCGGATATAATGGCACAAAGCTTCTTTGAATCTTAGAGGCACGCCGCCCAAGCGCTGGGCTTCGCTATCGGCGATCTGCTGCATCGTATGCAAATCCTCCTCCTTATAAATACATCAGCCTCCGCGGATCTTAGGTGCCCCCGAGGCAACCTCCTTTCTCTGGATCGGTTCTGTCCACCTAACCCGCCTTCCCGCTGTCCGCGCATTGACAGTTGACTGGGGGACCTTCGGTGGCGACGAGAATGAATATTCGGATGGGACATTGCGGTCGGAGAACGGGGCGAGATTGATGGTCCTCCGGAAAATTGCACGGTGGCTTGGAAGAAGAGCAAGTTTCAAAAAGAAACGCCTCCGCTAGTGGTTGCCGGTTGGTAAGGGAGTAGTTGAAGTATGAGAACTCCTGCCACCCCCTGAGTTCTTGGGTATCAGTCACCCAAACAGGAATTCAAACAAACCTCTGCATCGCTAGATTCAGGTTCCCGTTCTTTACCACGCCATCAACTCCACTATAAACTATATTTACACCCCACCACTTGGACCGAACAGCGCCACATCTTCCTCCACCATCACAAGCCACTCTTCTCCAGCATCCATTCACAATTCACGAACGCGTCAACCCTTTTCCATCATTAAACGCCGCGCCTCGTGGAAACGAGCAGCGCCGTCCGTCCATCTTCGACCGATTGTCGCTCGATTTCTAGATCAATTAACACGCGACCGCCTTTAATTGTCAATCGCTACAGTCCGTTCTCCGTCAGACGCTTCGGTCCGGTTGCCGTTTTCACCGGTGGCAAAAAGGAGTCCGCGCGACGTACGATAAGAGACGCCGAGAGCGGTGAACGGGAAAGATCGATTGGCCAGCGTTAATTGGCAGTATCTCCGTCACTGGCGGTGACGTTAGTCTGCGACGTCAATCGGGAGACCGATACCCTGCGGTGTAAATAGATCCTTGGCCGGTTAATTAGCCGCGTAAAACGCACGAGCCCCGTTCGCCGGAGTCGGCCGAGCTTCTCTACGGGGAGGACTCTCATTAAGATATTCGCCGACCCGTTTCTTATCGGGCCGGTGACAGCGGTCAATCAAAGAATCAGGCCGGGCCCGGCCTCTGGCAGCCTCGTTGTCAATCACCATCGGGCAGGGACCCCTCCTCGCCGCGAGGGTCCTCCTGTCTCTGGGCGCCGGGCTTCTTCTCACAGCAGCCGGTGACGTTCCCCGGCATACGTATCTTCATCCATCTAATCGCAGAGTAATTGATATGGATGAAGATATCCCGATCTTCCTTCCCGTCTCGTCGACCGTCGTTGGCTTTGTTCGCCGCGCCGCCCGCCGGCAGATTAGCCGCGACGTTTCCTTCTTTATGCGAGATCGCGTGGAAAGGGCGGAACGGTCTAAAGCGTTAAGGGAATGGATCCGGCCGATTGATAGGTCTCATGTGGTAATTAGGTGGTTGGATTGATCGGTGAATCGCGTGCGACGCGTGGAAGGTTTTATGTATGTTCCCTGGGCTTTGGGAATTGCACGACGGTCGACTGGGTTTGCGATACGAACGCGGGCTTGCCCGTTACTCTGTAGATTGCGATTTCAATGCCTCTATGCTGCACTGCAGAGATGACAATATAACAGACCCGCTTCGTAATTATTTACGCGCTAACTTATTTCGAGAGCGGCATAATAGGTACATTGGCCGGAGCAAGTTTCTGAATTATTGGAGAATGAATAACGGGGGGATTAAGTGGATGTCTTGTTAATTATTAAACAGTTCTAAGAACTTTTTAACGGAGCTGACATTCGATGAGAAAAAAGTATGAGATAGGTACTGCTTTTGAAATATTTGTAACATCCTCCTCCACGATGCAGCATTAATAATCCGAGGAGATGAATAATAAGAAGAAACGTGTCACTGATTATCAGTAGAAATAAAATCGCCGGGCGGAAGTTTGCCAGATATTTCTAGAACGGCAATAAGGGGTCGACCGAGACGCGATCACAGCCCCCGCCACTGCGGGACTCGTTAATTAGACGAAATTTAATTTCGGCCTTTGCAATCCCTTAGCTTCCTCCCCGTAACGAAGGACTGAAAGTTATAGAGGCGAGTTAGGGGGAGGGGCGTGGGGTGGGCGGAAGGCTTGTTAAACAAATTTAATATTCCTGCCCCGCGTTAAAATTTTCCCCGTTCCACGCTGCCAGGAGGAAAACTTCCCGGAAACTTGCGTCAGCCCGGAAGGCACATCAAGTCCGTCGGCTTCCCGACGACCGGGCATGCAGGTGCTCCGACTTGGCGAGTCAGCCCCGAAGTCGTACAAGTCGTCTCGCCTCTGCAACCCCGTAGGCTCAATGGAGGCCTAGCGGAGACGCGACAGCAACGGCGGAGTAGCTTTAACCAGTTGGAAAGCAACACCTGGGCCTCGAACAGGGTCTGAGGGGGCGGGCTGAGAACTGAAAGGGGATAGCTGGAGGCAGAGAGCCACGGAGGCCGGGATGCCGGGTTAGACACGGTAAGGTAATACTGGAGAGCAGACTTAGGAAGTGGCGTCGTCGAGACGCCGTAACTTCTGCCACCCTTGTGCCAACCTGACGCCGCTCCGCGGCCTCCCTCAGGATATGCATGTAAGTTTCCCCGCGGCGACATGTACCTTCCCCGCCGCTTCCCCCTCTGCACCGACCCTGTCCTATCCTATCATATCCTTATCCCACTCCCCCCCAGGTCCTTCCCAACCTTTGAATCCCGGCCGCGGCAAAGTTGCGCGTCTCACTTCGAGCGCCGAGGGAGGACCTTTGCCACGACGCCCGGGCCCTTGAACAAAGTACTGGAATTCCGATGGCCAGCGAGATACCCGACAAGTTATTACGCCTGGAAACGGAATTTTGTGGGACCAGTCCGTGATAAGGGAGAATTCTTTCGGGGACACGAATTGTTGCACGGTGGGGGCGAATGAAGGTGAGAAATGCGCGCTGGTGTGGGCTGATCATTTCTGTTTGGAGACTGATTATAATGCGTGGTGTGTGAGTTAGACAAGAGAGTCCGTGAATATGTGTGGAAGAGATGGGATAATGTATAGAAGGCTTCCTGTTGTGAAGAGACTTTTTGAACGGGCTGTGTATGGCTATAGAGGTTTAAGTAGAATAGGTCGACCGGAGCGTTAGGAGTCAGACCACAGTAGTTTCCGTCGTTGCTTCGACGCCGCGTATCTATGCTGCCTTCCTTAGTTAAACTGTCTTATTTAGCATTATTTTATTTTTTACGTAAAGTTAAAAAACTCTACGTGCTTCATAAAGATTTATAAACAGTCTAATGTATTTAACCTAACTTCTTTCAAAATAGTTAAAATATTTTATCTAAAACAATTAATTAATTGGTACGTTAATAATACATTCCCTACCGGTACACCTATTACAAAAAATTATATTAGATTATTACAAAATAATGACATGCTTTAATTTGAATGAAGGAAAATAAGGATGGTACAAAGTAAATGATAAAACTTCAATTTTCTTGGTTGTTTTAAAATGCTAACTAGGACATTTTAACTAAAGAGGGTAGTATGTATATAGTTCATATTATGCGAGGAGAGTGATCAACTACTATACATCTGAAACAGAAACTACAAGCCTCCGCTTGAAAATTCCTCTCTGCAACCTCCTCTTTTACAAGATTCCTCCGAAAATCTTGTTTCGAAGATGAACCTCCATCAAGCCCGCCTCGCGTTTCCTCCGCCACCCGCTTAAATATCATCCGCGGACAGCTTAAATAAACACTGAATCGTTAAGGAATCATTAATTTTCCCGCCGACGTTGGCGAAGAGGAGGAGGGGAGCACGGATTCACGGTCGGTCGGAAGAAGCCGCGCGAAAAGGAGCAGGTCTCTCGCGGCGCGATCGTGCTTCCGTGCCGTCGACCGATCCAATTCGTAAATAAAGTTGGCAACCGGCGAATTGCGATCGTGCACGCCCACATAACTTCCATAATGGCGCAACGATTCCGTTGGCGTGGCCGTCGGCGAGGGTATCGCGGGGGCCAGGTTGTAATGATTGCGTGCCGAGCGGTAGTGAGGTGTTTCCGTGGATGACGATGCCGAGTGGATAAGGGAACGGTGCGGAGGGACGAAAAGAGGCGCTTCGGTGTGAGACGGTGACTCGGTGTTGACGTGGGGGCGGCGAGGGGTGGCGCCCAACGCGAGCGACCTCGCGACCCCCCAGGTAATTCTGGCAGCGGGATCGCCCTATCGTGCTTGTAACTCACCCCGCTCGGGCTAAAGCAATCGTGGCTATCATCTAGGTGGTAAAAATATACACGGGAGATTAATGAATCTAGGGGATAGATTTAAGTGCTTTCCGCGCTAAATGTTTTCAGCAACTTGGTCAATTAGGAGCATATGCTTCAGCATACACATTTGTTCAACCACCGTGTCTGACAACTGTCGCTTCGCCCACCCACCACCCCCGTTTACCGTTTATCCCGAGAACCAGGTCAATGAATCTCGCAAGCAGTAACGCGCACCAAGTAGAAGAGCACTTAACTACGCCAGCCTGTTGGCTGCGTTCAGAATATCTATATAGTAGGTCGGACTAGGTCTGACTATGCGAGGCACGCAAGGGGGCGGCTTGTAAATTCTGTCCGAAATGAGAGTGTCACCGCGCTAGACCTCCCTCTGCACAGCCCCTTCACCCTGCCCCGCCGTACATCCTCGTTCCCTTCTTCTCCCGCACCGAGGATCTTTCCCCGACACCGGAAAACCACCCCCTCCGCGCCCAATAGGACGATCCTCCTCGAGACGTGGTTGTATGTACTGCATGAATTCTCAATGAGATTCCTGCATCTGCCTGAGCTTCTTTCTCGCCGCTCCGTTCACACGGCCCCGCGAAATCTTCGGTGCGCTTCACGCGCAATAAATTCGTCAGTCGTCCAGCATGGAGCAGCTCGGTGGAAACGAGAGATCCGTCGATGAATGCAGAACGGACCGTCGAGATGGTCGGCGGACGACAGAAAATCGAGAGAATGTAAAGTGCTTTCAGAGACGTTCCGTGCATTGGTAAGAACATTGTTGCGGGTCGTTGAAAGCACGTTCGAAGATTCTTTCGCGAGTTTAATCGCGGTGTTTGGATTAGATATTAGAAGAATATTCTAAAGCAAACTCGTTCCAACAGTGGATAAAATATGCCATTGACTTTTGATTGACCAACCCCTGAAAGGGGGCTCGAAGAGAATGAAACTGCTCTGGACTCGAGAGCTGAAGATCCTCCCACGCAATTTCACCACCTCCTGTTTCGTGATTCCGTATTCCCACCAAGAAGCCGGACGCTCTGGGACGGAGCAAACAAGTTCCCAAACCTATTTCCCTAACTCCGGCTCTCCGTTGCTCCGCGATGCTCTCGGAGGAGTCATGGATCACCGTTGGTGGCACTCGGTGCCGTATGATAAACGTCTCGTAGCCCCTCTTTCCTGCGAGAAACGTCTCCCCGTAGACGCTGGCCCGCTCGTTGACTCTTGACACTGGCGCTGGCCGTAGCCACCGTGCACGCTGCCATGCATAATTGTGTATCAACACGCAGCGTGTGCGGTCGACTTGATAACGTGATGAATGCTGGTCCGCTCTCCGCTGTGGTGAACAAGCCCCTTCCAACCCCCCCTCCGCGCCCCTTTCGATCCGTTCTATCATCGAGGCAGACGATGAACGACGGTATCGAGTATCGAGTAACCGTGTCGCGAGATTGACGAGGAATGATCGATTGCCGAACTCGAGGGACACGAGACTCGCTGCGGTGGTTCGGGAACAAAAAAAAGAATTCCAGTGGAATGACCTCTTTTCTGTAGGTTAGTGTGTTATGGATCGTTGGCTGGGAGTGAATCGAGGTGAAGATGATTGTATGGAGACGAAAGAAGTCGCTTGGAAATTGCGAGGTCTTTTTGCTTCTCGGTGATTGATGCAGAAAACTCGCAGACGTGCCAATAAAACGTGCCGCGACGCCGGCCTAGCGTATTTTCGTGAAAATCAGGCGGAGAAATGAAACGAGTATCAAACACCATTAAATCATCAGCAACATAAATTATCATCCACCTGCCTATATCATTATCGCAACCCCTTTGACGCTCGCCATTATTTAGAATATCTCACGCCGCGAAACAATAATTTCACCTCGCCTCATTAACATTACGCCGGCTAATAATACGATACGCCCGATAACAAAACGCGACAATAATTCACCCCCGGTCAAACGATAACGAATCCCGCCTGCCCTCTCCCTCCTCCTCCTCCTCCTCTTCTGCCTCGCGGAATCGTTCCGCCGCCGACTCCTCCGGAATTCCCACGATAAATCCCGTCGAATAACCTAAACAATTTAGCGCGATATCGAAAAGAGCACGTAACGGCGTCGCCATAAGGGTGCTCGAGAGTACGCATACGTGATAGGTCGAGGGTCGGGATCGAGTGGTTCCCATTTTCGATCCTTCGTTTCTTAAGGGATCCGGAGAGCCCCGAAGAAAGCCTCGACGACGCCTCGTCGGGGGTTGCCGCCTACCCCCGTCGCCGAGAGACGAGGTCGCAAGGGGAGAACTAGGGGGGAGAGAGATGGGGGCGAGAGGGGCGAGCACGTTTTCCATCCGTGCACGGTTTCTGCGGGGAACGTGGCGCGGCATGCGGCCCACGTTTCCCTTATTTATCGTTTCCCGATGCTTATGTTTTACTAGGCCGGTCCGTGGCGCGGTACACGATAAGGCTGGCAAGGGTGGAATCACTGAGAGAACCAATAACGTGATGTATTATACATAATGCATGGACCCGCTACCTGTGTACACGCGCGCCAGCACCGCTTTTCCTCCTGGCGAGGGGTGGCTCGAGAAGAAGGGCGAAGGGGCGGCTCGATAATGGATCGTCGCGAGAGATAAATTCGATTTCGGTACTGACTGCTTCCTCCTGCCGCGACGTGTTGCGTTCCTCGGGACCATCGCAACCGGCGACGATCGGACAAACGAGCCTGGATGTCCGCCTCTCTGTTCTCGTCATCCGGGCTTGATTGATTTTCGTCGATGAGCCTTCGACGCGCGAAGAACCGTCAGAGGCGAGGAGCGTGTATCAGCGTAGATGTGCTGGTCGAGTGACAACGAAGGGTTTTACGGGAGACCGGTTGGATCGCGGTGTAGATATTAACATTTCTAGAGAAGAAATGTGAAAGCGATATTCTTCGTTCGTGTGAAGGGTGTCATTGATCCTTTCTGGGATGAAGGCGGAGGCTTTAATTGGACGCTGCACATGTTTTCATTATCTCGCAGTCTTGCAATATTTAATACACCTGCCAAAGTAGATATCTAACCTGAAAAACGGCGAATCAACGAAGAAGCTTCAAGCATCGCGTTCCCTCCACTTTGTCCTACATTATAAATCAGAATTCTCTGTACGATCAGTTTTCATTTGGCCGATCAGGTGCGAGTGTTTTAGACTCAGAAACGGGAGATGACCGAAATTGACGTGTTCTGAATCATTGATGGATCTCTATCGATTACCGTGTTCGATACATTAATATTCTCAGACGTCCCCTGAAAAATTCACGCGGTGACGTGGTCCAAATTCGATCCGCGAAGATCGCCGTGATTTTTGCCGCTCGAGTGGACGGCGGTTCTTAATAATTCACGCGAAACATTCTCGAGAAGCGTGTCAAGGAATAGCGTCGAATAGCCGTTTTACCAAAAAAGAATAAAGAAACGACGGAAACCGGAAGCGATGGCGTTACGAAGGGCAGCGCGGCGAAATAGCTTTGCATTCGAAATACTTTAATATAGGAGAACGCATAACTCAAAACCGTTCCCTAAATCATGGCCTCGGTTCGCCTCGAGGCGGTGGATGTTTCAATTTCCTTGAGGCGCAATCTGATGGTCCCTATACCGACCACGGGGAACGCGGCGGGCGGGAAGGGGGTTTGGGAAAACAGAGCAGGGAAAAGAAGACGCGGATCGTTGGAGAGGCGAGGAAAATGGCAAGGTTAATTTCTATCTGCCGCTGTAACGCCTTTCAGCAGGGTTGTCCCAAAGCAGCGAGTGAAGAATGTGGAATAAATGTCTTTTTAATTGGTCACGTTTCGAGCAGAAGCACTATTCTTCATTAATTATCACGCGGCGAATTGATTTCTAACAGCGATTAGCAAAGCGTGACTCCCTCGACGGTCTATCCTGCAGGTAAGACCAGGTGAAGCAATCGCGATGGCAGACTCGTTATCACGGAGGCAGGCGGGTTTCATTTGCGTTATTTATTCGAAAGCGTGGCGGCGGCGCCCGCGAGTGCTCAGTCGCTGCGTAATTATGGTAGGCGATGGGGGCGAGGGCAGCAGAAACAAAAAGAGTTCGCAACAGTAGGAACGAGGGAGAGACGTGCCTTCCATTAGCGCACCCTTGATTACTTTTTCTCATCTCGGCATCTAAATAAATAAAATATCGGGCTAGCGCCTCGGTCGGGCGTCGCGGCGGCATCACGACGGCTAGATAAGAGATAATGGAAAACGGAAGAAAGTGACTTTATTTAATTACAGCTCGTTCCAACCTTCGCCCACGTGTCGCCCAAAGCAACAGACGTGCAGTCATTCCGTTTCTCTTCATTATTTAACATCGAATTCGACGATGGTGGTTCAGGGTGGTTGACTCGAAACACCTACTTAGGCGAAATATGCATTAACGACACGGAAATCGTGCTCGCGTTTAGGATTATATTCGTTTATGAAATTTCGTTCTTATTCGATTATGGGGAGTGACGCGAAGATACACCAACCCCCGTTCCTTTCGCGCCGCATGAGCAATATCTATATCCTCGAGAGGTGCACGAAATAGGGAAAAAGTTCTATCGATCCTTCGTTTAATTGGCGCCGAAATTATCTACGATCAGGCTCTCTAAGAGTGTGCAATTTTTTACACGTAATACATGAATCATCGAGGCCTCTCATTGGCCGTCCAGTAATGGCCGGGCGCGATTTCGTCGATCGGTATGCAAAGTAGCGCGAGCCTACCCCGTAAATCACCAACCGTTGGCCATACCGATTCAGCATTCTTTCGGTCCGCCTTTTCCCGCCTGCCCCTCTCACCCCCAGCAACCCCCATTATCACGCCTGGCAAAAATAAGGCGGCGAGAGCCTTTTCCTCTGCCCGGTTTTAACGAGGCCCGGGCGATCAGTGTAGACTCTTAAACACCCCGATTAGCTGGCTGTCACGAGCAGCCCACCCTCGGCCCCACCTCATTCTTTTCTTTAATTCGTTTTTTTTTATCGAGCCAGAGGTAATTAGGGTGGCATCCCTGCAGTCAGTGCTCCCTCGGAACGTCGTCAACCACCCCGTGAATATTCTCTCTCTCCTTCCTCCCTCTTCCTTCCAATGTATATACCCCATCGACCACCCCCCGAGAGGCGAGCTCCGCGTTTTAATGAGATTTAAGACTCTCTGTTGCTAGAAAAATTTTCATAAGGTCCCGCGGGAACGACCGATCTTTTCCTCTCGCCGTTCACCATTTCGTCCGCTCGGCACGCCTCTGTGTTCGTTTAACGGCAGCAGGTCTACCTGATTGTGGATGAAATTAATGTCCACGTGAAGTTGCGATATCAGTATCTCCAAGCTTCAGTATCTGTGGATAGCGAAGTTCCAGTTGAATATCTGTTTCATCCCAACACCAATCACTCGCTCACAACTATTTCCTTCTCGCACCCCTGATTAACATCTCCCAAATGTTAGTACCTATCAAACCTATGGAAAGCCTGATTCAAGTGTACTCAATCAAGTACCCCTCCAAACCTGAAACAGAGACCGCAGGTGTTCGGCACTCAATCCAAAATTCGAAATTTCAAGGCGACAGGCTCGCAAGCTCCCCGGAACAGCCAGTAAGTGGCGCGGATAGTGAGTGGCTGCTCCATGCTAATGCACGGAAAGAGCTTTTCGCCGTACGCCGACTAAGGAGACCGAACGAGCTGTGCAGCGGGAATGGATGAAGGAAAGGCGAAAGGCAGATTAGGTACGGCGTTGGCATTAGCAAGAAACGCTGCCGTCCAGGGGAATTCGTCTCGCGGCTTAACAACCGGGAGACTTAAGGCAACCACGGCCGAGGCAACGGAATTCTCTCCCTCTCGGCTCGTCTCTCTTTCACTCGGCCGAGCGTACAACGGCTATAGCGCCTCCTTCTCTCCCCGAACGTTCGCCGAAACACAGAGAGCCATGACAATCGGCTGCAAATGCATCTCCCTCGCCGTCTCCGCGTCCCTCCAGGCGGCGGCGGCGGCGGCGCGGCGTTCAGCTCGATGCATCGGCGATGTGTCACGCCGGATTACCGGGAGGACGAAGCTCAGCGCGACTGCTTCGAGAACCACAGCATTACTCCGGCTCCCGCGTGTTTATCCCAGAAAATCTCCCGATGAAAATGTCACTGGGCGCCGCAGACGCGGCTAAGTGGCCCCGCCGTGCTTTAATGTCCATTAGGAAAATTAAGGGGCGATGGAATCGACGCGTGCATCGCGCTTAATTCCGCTTACCGCGAGCGCGAGGCACTCGAATGAGACCTTCGACTGGGCACGACGGGAATAGAACTGCGGTTCGTCGACTTTCATAACCGAGGGGACTTTGCGAGATTCCACCACTTGCCATTGCATCTTGACGAGAATCATTTTTACCAGTTACACCGAAAACGGTTCGACGCCTCGGCAGCACAGCTATTTTCGACTTTCCGTCTGCTACAGCCTGCCCCGTATCACCGTTAACCTATCTCAAGAACGTAGCGCGGCAGCAACGTGAAACAATGCTCATCGATAGCCGATGTCGAATCGAAATGGAACAGGGCTGCGGCAGAGGCAGGCGGCAGCCAGAGCTTGCGCTATCGGAATTTACTGCGTCGAATTTCACGGTGCATCGCTCGCCGGAATCGTCGGGGAAAGCTTTCCTTTCCTTGGTCCTCGGTGTTTCCCCATTCTACACCGCCTCCACCCTCCTCCCGGCCCGTGTATTCCTTTTTCGCAGGAAGAGTTTCGCGGGGCCGACAGTTTAAAGTGCAAAGTAGAACCGTGGCGCTGTACATTAGCATTCCGCAGCTGCGACGACGTTTTTCACCGGGGGGCTTGACAAAAAGGGAAAGGCACGCTCATCCGCGACGATCAGCCGCGCGAAACTGTTGCTGGAAAAGAGGGATAACGGCGGGTGCTGAGGGCGGCTCGGGGTACGAAAGGCGCCATCGCTGGAACCCGTGGAATTCTACACTTTCCAAAGAGTGCTCGTGTTCCGATTCCGTACGGGTTTTCCTAGTGTTTTATTTCGGCTCCGGAGGCGAAGATTTGACGCATGGAATTTATTCGGACCACACTGCGAGCGGGTGTCGCGTCAATCTGTATATTTCTACTTTTAACGCGATCTTCTGAACGTTCGTGGTCCCGACTCTGCGACTAATTTAGACCCGATTGGTGAGGTTTTACCATCCCTCAAGTCCCAAAAGATGAGGTCTTAGTTTCTTTTCATAAAGAATAACAGTTTTCATTAACTATAATTTAACTCTGGTCAGAAACTTCACATTTCATGAAAATGCTCGAATTTGTTTTGAATTAATTGGAACTTTCGTTTTTCAGTTATCACTGCAAAACCAAAAGAAATTTTTTTTAAAAAGCTTCTTTAATAATCTATCTGTAGCGTTATATATAATGCATATTTTTTACTTCTTAAAGCTTATGATGTTAATAAACTTCATGCCAAAGATCAAGTCTCAGTTTCAATTTGTTTCTTTGTAATTAATTAAAACAGAAATCCCTTGTTTTAGACAAGAATGACTGCCTAGTACCCTTAAGTGGAAGCTCTAGCGAGCAAGTGGAAGAGAAACGAGCTCGCGAGAAAAGACCGGAGCTGGGCCGAATTTAAATTCGAATTTCAGCTACGATCAGGCGACCGTGGGACCGTCAGTTTCCCCGGGCGTCATACGTGCACCGTCGGCCTCAAGAATCGGAATCGCGTACCGCAAACAATACACGTTGTAGGCAACCCGTGTCCATGCATAATTCAAATAGTCGCACAGCCGTCGGTGGAGCCGCGGAACCAAGCGAATTTTCCCTTCCGTTTCTGCCTCCGTTCCTAGTAAATACGTAATCAGACCTCGCTATCATCCCTCGCCCTCCCCTCGGCCCCGTTCCACCCTGCCAGCAACCCGTCGTGTTTCTCGTTTCAGGTTGTCCCCGTAGCATCGCGGGAGCGCGGGCTCGCTCCATCGTCGTAGACGCGGTTTCATCCCCCGTCGGCCCACCCGCGCCCTCGCTACGCGAAAGGCGCGCTCATACCGATACACGGGGGTTTACACAACGACCACCATAAAACACGTATGAGATCTTCTGTACCGCATTGCGACACTTTGACGCCAATGGATGGGGATGCTCGAGTGGCGTTTTGCAACGGTTCCGTCTGACGTTTCGGCGTGAAATGGAAAAGTTTAGGGGTCGGCGATATGCAGAATCGTACGGCAGCATTGGAAGCGCTTCACTCGCGATTCGAGGTAATTAGGGGTGAGCTTGAGGCATTGGGAAAAATTGGAGATTGGTAGAAGAACGCCAGCAATACGCTTCTGCTTACATTTCTATTATCAACACAGATCTTTTCGTCTGAAATGCGTTCTCCAAGGATTACATTACATCGATAGAATCGTCGGCAAGATTATTGCTTCCCCCGGGATAGCATCGTCAAGCCATCAGTTAAATTTCCGAAACTGGTATTCCCTGCTTCCCTCGAACAATTTCATTTCAATCGCTCGTTAGTAGAGGGTCCTGCGCATCGTTCTGCTGTCGTTACCGGGACGCTTGATCGTTTGAGGGATCGGCGAACACCGCGAGAGATCCACGCGGCGCGGCTACCGGATCCATAACTCGTGGCCTCGCATCGGGACGTTTATCCGGTCTGCCGGTTTCGATGCAGAGGTATTAAAGTGCCGGTAGGTGGTCTCCTGGCACGGGGAGGATAAAAATATAGACGGTCTTCAGGGTTATTGGCAAACGTATATCTGAATGAGTGAACGTCTTTTGACGCGGGGGCTTGGCGAGTCGATGCGTGGCACCATCCAATAGATTCTCAAGATGAAAAGGACTCCGAAGAAAGACTCAATCTACTGAACAACGCACGGACTCGTCCTTTGAAGCTTTTAGGATCAGGTGGCTAAGTCGTGACACAAATCTAACGCATAAATTATTGACACAGACTTATCTGTACTGTTGTAAAATTATCAAGGCTTAGAATTGGCTTGATATTGCTGATAATATTAAATAGATACGAATGATATGTCCTATAGGAACGCTCATCGATGCTCAGTTTCTTCAAGTAGGTACTGGAAGGATCACCGCTGATCCACTTACGTAAACTATTGCAAACGCGAATGAATGATGCGCGGACAGCAAAAGAAACAGAGAGCCGAGCCATCGAAGAAGACCAAGAGGATAAAGAGCGAAGATTCCCGCCCCCGCGGGCTTATCATCGGGGGTTAATGGTACGGGCTCGCGTATTTCACGAGCACCTTTCCTGCCGCGCCAGGAAGGCTCCGCGTGGAAGGTTATCCAGGCGTATATATGCGCCGCGAGTATCTGGACTTATGATGGAAACAATTTAGAGGCTTTGGCTGCGAGGCGGACGTGTGCGGCCAGGTCTGTGCGCCCGTGGTCGGGGATGTGTTCAGGGTGAGACCAGGCGACCACAGGGACGAACACACGACGCCGTGTGTGCCACCGTTGGAGGGAGCTAAGCCGCAATAAGTCGAGGGATGAGCGCGAGATGTGGCCGAATCGTAGCTCGCATACTGATACCGTTTTCCCGTGGATGCCGCGCCAAGAGAAACGGATATCCAGGAGACCCTTTCGCTGCTCCCTCCCCCCCCCCCCGCACACCGCCCGCCCTCCCCAACGGGCGTTCCGCGGTCAGAATTTTCAAGTAATTTCAGCCCGACCATCCTGAGTGTCAACGGTCCCGTTGTAACCCTCCCCGTTCAAGAGGAATCCTCGCTTTCGAGGAGGCGGCGAGTAATGCGCGCTGAAAGCAAACGTTTTCGCCGAGCGAAGAGCTACGATACGGCCTCCTTAAATCCTCGGAGCGCATTCCTGAGGAATTTTCGAGTAATTTCGCGATTGACCGTGTTCGGTGTCGACGACGCGGCTTATCCTGCTCGGAGTGAGCCTTCTCACGGCGAAAGGAGCCAATGCCTACCCGCGCGAATCAAATGGCTGTTCGCAAAGCTTTAGGGTGCTTTTTCGAAGCTTGATCGTGAACAAATGCGCGAGTTGCCGTATGAAATCACGGCATTAAAGAACGCAACACGCGATGGAGGCTGTTTCTCCCTTATTAAGCGGAAGGCCGCAAGCAGGAGTAACGCCAGTTCGCGCGTTGTTTACGTGTATCCTTCCAGGACACGTTATCCCCATTCCGCGTAGGAAGGGAGCCGAAGTAGAAAGACGTTGGCGGTAGCCGTTTCCCGTGGTGCTCTCGCCTTGGACTTTTCGAGTGGTGGAAGGGCGTCACGGCGAGTGAAGACGGACGTCGCGACGCTACCATAAATCCTGAGCTTACCCGCCGACGGAGAGCGTCCTTCGTTCTCCTCGGGGCTCCCTTACTCCTCCCGGCCGTTCCTCTATCTCCTCGTCACCCTGGAACGACTGCTGCTCTGTCTGCCCGCTTTTCCTCGGGACCACGACGAAACTACGAGCGGGCAACTCTCTGCTCGTCGCGGGAGGTTAACTCCTGGTCAGCCAGAAAGTTCGACCTCGCTGTCGGGATTTTACGAGGCTGCGTTCGCGCGTCCATCTACCGAGACAGACCTTCCTTTTTTGTGCCATTGTCTGAGGTTCTTTAGGAGTATTGCGCCGATAGAGGGGCAGAGGAAGATGAAATTGTGAAGAGCTTAACCAGCAACCTACTTTCGAAACTGTCTTAAAAATGGGCAGTGGAGTGTAAGTAATTTCATAAGTGTTTAAAGTTCTGCTTGAGGCGAAATGTTTGTGAATTTTGTTTTGAAAAAGTGGAAGCATATATTTTTACAGAACTTTTTGCGGTTACAAGAGGTAGATTTAAAGAACATTTGGTAATTTTTTCGTAGGAAAGTGTATTCGTTTATAATAAAGTAACAACCGATATGCAAGCAAAGTTTTTCGTGTTCCGAATGGCAGTGCTCAAAGCAAAACCAAACTTTTAAAAAGGCTTCTTGGATGCCCGTTGTTACTTTATTTTAACCGTACATATTTTGCCACGAAAAAGTTACCACTGTTCTTTGAATGTTGCTCTTCTAAGCGTATTTTTTTTTTAAAAATATATGCTTCCGCTTCTTCAAAAAAATCACAAACATTCGCCTCTTTTTGGCCGCCCCTTAAAGTTTGGAATCGACATTTTTCAGAATATTCGATCACAAATGTAATTCCACGATAATTCCCGATAAAATCAGTTTTTATCGGTGATTTTATTATCCTCGAATAACCGCCCCGATATAATTTACCTACCATTATTGCGATCGAAAAACTTCATCGACGCGATTCGACGGAAAATTTAAACCAGAAACGCAACAATTAAAATCACGGCCACTTTTTATCGACGATCGTTCCCCCACAATAAAAGCCACCACTTCCTGCCCACCGTTCGCGCGGAAAATTCATTTTGCTATCTAACTTATTACAACCCCGTGCGCGATTAAATCGTACCGTTGCCCGGCACATCGCTTTCGAAATTTAAGGGGTCGCAAATAAGGGTAGCCGGGGAGGATAGCCCGGGCACGTCGACGGACGCGTTAAAAAACGAGTAAATTTAATCAACCCCCACTTGTTTCTTTTTTAACCGCGAGCACGAGATAAGTAGCCGGAGGGATGAACAGCGGTGGCAATGCAGAGGATAAGGATGCGTTTTTAAGTGTAAAGTAATTCTCTCTGGTTAGCGGGCCACCACCCCTCTTTGCAGAAACTTCTCGGTGATCTACTCGTCCCTGGAGCCCTGAAGCCGAGCGACCGTTCGCGGTCTGAATATTATTCAGGGCGAGCACAGATACGGGCGCGAACCGGCCACGGTGAAAAGGGGGTGGTGCTCCCGGTAAAAATGCCTCGAGTTATGAAGGCACGCCCAGCCATTACGAAACAAATTAAAAACTAATTAAAACAACTGCGGCCTCTTCGACCGCGCTGGTCCGCGAATACGAGGGTGCAATGATCTTTCTTCCATCGCGAGACGGATGAATGGTCCAGAAACGAAAATTGGGGGTGCAAAAGCTTGATGTCCAGTAAAAGGGTACTAGGCCGTGAAAAAATCACTCGGAGGTTTGCTGGTGATACGCGCGTGATAATTGATACATAACTATTTGGATACCTCGCGTTACTAAAAAATGTATTATAACTGAATTCCCTTCTCGCGAAACAGTTAAAAGTGATACGTATAGACGGCTGGAACATAAATGTAATTTTATCGCCTCTTTGCATATTACACACCGAAGCGTTTCCATTTGATCGTCCATAAATCCCGTCCACACTTTTACTCTCCCCCTGACGTTTCGAATGCCTCCGTGCAATGGCCGCAATTCCCGTGATAATAATTCCTGAAGCGAAACAACAGAACGTCACCTCGGAAAGCGATGAAGAGTGACCAGAAAAATAATCTACATATATATACGTCTATCGAGCCTAACTTTCGCAACCCTCCCCGCTTATCGGGGGGTCGCGGGCGGAGGGGTAAGAGGCGAGTGTTTTCCCTACAGCGCGCAGTCTGTGGCGAGTGTTCCTCGCGTGGGGTAGGGACGATTTAATAACGACGCGGTAAATTAAAATGATAGACGTCATCCCCCGACTGGCGGCCACTGAGAGCCCATCAATTAATGGGAGCCTCTACTTCATTTGCCTATAAATAAATAATCGTCGAGTGCCTCCGCTCGTACGAGAGGTGTCACTCGTCATCGGGGCGGAGGGGCGGGGGCGGAGAACGTGGAGGGAAGAGATGGGGGAGTAGGGTGAGGAGCCACCAGGAAGATGGCTTTCAAATATTAACGTCGTCTCGTGGACGTCACATACGTTACCCTTGCCCTGACGTTCCCCGTTCGAGCAGTTGCGTGTTGCGTTTTTCCTGGGGTGTGTATGTGTGCGGAGATCCTCGCGACACGTCCAACAAGTCATCGAGTGAAATTGATGGAATAGAAACGATACCTGTTTCCAGTGAATAACGAATCAAGCGGAGCTTGCAGATTCCTAGCGGATGCTTGCGATAGACTCAACTAAATATAGACCGCAGATCAACGCTCCTACCCCTCCGATGACCAGCTCAATTCTATCCCGAAAAAAAGAAAGCCTGCCCGGTGCGCCGGGAAATCGCAGAAATTCCAACTAATTTACTAAATTCGTCACCGTGGAGGAGTGGAGAGTTAGTACGGTTAAAGGGGTGGCGGTGGATAGGCGCACGGGGGTGGAGAGGCATCCAATGACACGCCGGAAATATTTGGCAGCTGATGGCGAGTAGTTGGCGCGAGGGAGGCCGGTACCTCCGGCTTGTAATTAAAAATGTCTCCCTTCCGCCTCTCCTTTCACCCTCTCGCCCCCCTCTCCAACTCCGCGGAACGGCCTTGTGCGTCGAGGCGGCAGCGCGAGCCTGTCTAACAGGAATGCATCGCGAGGGGACTAATGAAAAACCTCATCGGCGTGTGTGACGCTAATGAGAAAGACTGCCAGCTAGAGCGACAGTGGCGATTGGAATTCGCGAAGAAACGCTGCCGCGGATAAATATCGGCACATAGACGGCTCGCTTTTCACGGGGGACAGTTTTCATGGCGCAGCCGGCGAGCGCGTCACGGGATTTTCTTTCCTCTCCCATTCGCGAACTAGCAATGATTCAGCTACGAATATTTATCGCGGGCTCGCGTCGCGACGGGGACATTGGGATTTGTAAGATCGAGACGAGAGGGATGGGATCGTAAATCCCGTTCGCCTCGATGCGTGCGTGACAATCGAGCTTTGTTCGACCGGTGAACTTTTCCTTTGTTTCGAGACGACGGGGCTGGGCTACTTCGGGACATTAATCTGTTAATTTCAGAGCGGCGCGACGGACTTTGGTGGGGATTTATGAAGTTGCATAAAGCAAGGATCTTTGTTCCGCGGAATTTAGGGAAACAGGAAAGGATATCGACTCTTTTCATCGCCAGCGAGCTGTGTTTTGGTTACTGTTATCACTCGTACTCTATATAGATATGTACATACCAAGATTTTACTAACACAAACCGTCGTGCTTCAATACACTTTCCCACTCTCATCTTCTCGCGCCCCAAGTCAAGTCATCTTTTACCCACCCACGCCCACCTTCCAGCCACCAAAATCCCGTCCCAACGCGGGGCGACTTGGCCTCGCTTCGTGCTTCGGTGAATGATGCGGAGAGGAGGTAGTGACGTCATTAGCAATTCCGATCTCGTCGAGCGGAAATTATGTCCAGCGCGATGCGAGTCGCTCTCAATATCCTCCTGCTCTGGCGCACGTTTGCGCGGGGGAGGCAGAAGCCAGGCGAAACAGCCTCGCAGCCGGCCGCGTACGTACGTACGCGTTCGTCGCCACGTACACCGCGTCAACCGAGATTCCTTCGCTTCCGGTTTCCGGCACGAGAACGGCTCTGCTGTGATTGGCTCTCTGACGGACCCTGCGAAGCAGCCCAGGAACCATCGGCGATATCGTTGCCCCGATATAGACGCGCGATTGTCACCTCGCGGCCCCCGTTCCCTCGCGAACACTATCTCAGGATAATTGGATCGGTTCTATGTAGGTATACGGAGCACGGATCGATGGATAGAACGATCGAGGCGTAGAAATTGTAGCGCTGACGATGACGTCCAAGCGATATAGAATTCTTGTGATATTAGTTTCGGTGATCTACTTGCGTTCTTTATTTATTATGTGAGTGTAGAGTCGAAGGTGCTTCATTATTTTTTTGCAGTTATTAAAGATATCCTCGGTTCTATATCTATTCAAACCTTCATGCTCATTACTCGCAGTATTTTCATCAAGCGCGATACCCGCGAAGCATAGTGAAGCATAGAATTGAAAGCGCGTGCAATTCGATCGGAACCGATGAGGCAAAGGCAACGTCCACGTCGCCGTTCCCAGATAGAAACGTGATTGTCAGCCCGTGTTCCGCCTACAGGATGCGGCGCGAGACATTGTCGCTAGATAATTGGATCGGCGAATCGTAGCCATCGGGCCACTTCCAAGCTGGACAATGGTGCAACAAAAGAGCTAGTTTCAGGCTCGTGTGTCACCAAGGGAAAGATGAGGGACGTTCTATCAGTTTTCAGACGCCCGATTGTCCGAGCGCGAAAGGAAAGTCATTAAATCTTCGTCCACCGCTTCCGGCGCAGCGGATTGTTTAACCAAGCGTTCTATTTTACAAATAACACGATATTATCAGTTGTAGTTCGGCGCACTATCATTAATAGCTGTTTTCAGTTCTCGTTAATGACCGCGATTGAACTAGCTAAAATTTTAATAGCTTTCTCGATATGTTGTATCACAATTCGCATTATCGGGAGAATTACAGCGCAGGAAGCAACTTGGAGCGTAAATCATGCAAAGCCGGGTACACGCGTGCATCGGGGCCCATCGATAGTTACAGGGTCGATGTCGAACTGTCGATCCCTCCTATCGTGATCGTACATCCCTTGGGAGGGGACTCGGGATTTCGCGGGGAATATCTTTTCCTCTTTGCATCCTACGATTTTAGAACGTCGGACATATATTACATTCGGCATTCAGGTTTTCGCGCGAAAATATCATTCCTCCCTCGAGTCCAATACGATAACTCACCCGTGCCACTGAAACAATGTTACACTCGCCAGTCGGTCCCTAACAACCACGCAACGCGGCACGACAAATCAAACGTCCGTTACGCATCTATCATCCTCGGAGGGGTGTCTTCCAATTTTGCATTAAAATCGAATCCTGGGGAACCGGAAATCTTACGAACTCCTCGCCAACTAATCGCAGTATCTAATATTTCAATATCCTCTCAGAAATCTGGATCCCATCGCTCTTCCACGTCATTTCTTCAAACTACCCCCTCCCTCTCTAAAGTAGGTACACACAGCTCGCAGGTCGTAATCGCACGACAGCCATCAATGTTCCTACGTTTGAACACCTTCGGCCGCATAAATTACACCGAGCAATGTATCTGATCCATCGAATTTTGCTGCCGATAGGGGCGCGCTCCTCGTTAACAGCTCTCCGTACGTGTGCCCGGTTGCTTGAAAAAAAAAGTGGAACTCGAGCAGAGAGCAAAGGTGCGTTCACCGGTCCTCGATCCGGTCAGATAAGGATTCCGAGTTTTAACGACCCCTGGCCACTCCTCGAGGGCCCCGGCTCGGCGGCCGTGCAACTCGCACGAACGACTCGGGTTTTCGCACCTTGCGAGGCCGGGTTATTTCCGGTAATGACGTAAGAGCGAGGACGAGAGTCGTATGGGGAGAACGGCGATGGAGGAGAAAAGGGGGGTGGCGGCTCGGCGGTTCGCACAGGGCACGATGCTAATTTTCACGCGGCTCGAGCATTAATTCTAATTAAATATGTGCGCACGAGGGGCCACGGCGAGATAAGCGGGACGAAAGGCAATTTGTACGGGGACGCGGTCGGTTCCCGAGATAAAAATAAAGGAGCGCGAGAGAAGAAAAAGTTTCGGAGAGGAATACCCCGGCCTTTCTGGCTGTCTCATCCCGGCCATCCCCAACCCCCTCGACCGTTCCCTGCCCCTCGCTGTTTCTCTCTTGTTCCATCCCGCTCGCCCCGCGTTGCTCTGTTTCCGTTTTTCTCCGCGCGGGTCTGGCACGCCGCGCTCGGGGCTGATCTCCAGAGTGAGATGTTTAATCATTCGGTAGATTGAATTCATGGATCTCGCCCGGCCACAGCTCTCCCGACGGTGAATATTTTTGCATACGGTGTTCCAGAAACACGAGCGATGTCTCGGCGCCTCCTCGATAACGCCTGATATCTTCCTTCCCTCCAACGGCCGGCCGCGGGGATAAAAAATCGCCCTCCGCGGTGCGCGGTTATCGCTGTCATCGATTCTCGTCGCCCTTAACCGGCTGCGGAGCGCCGGGGCCGGCGCATTTAATCGCGCGAGCGAAGATTTACGAGACGACCGGGCCGCTAATTCGGGGACTTAAATTCGCGATTAAACGCGACAATCGCCGCGACCGCGGCCAAGATGGAGAGGGGGCGGGCTGCTGGCGGTCGATTAACCGGCAACGAAACCGGAGAATTCGAATTAACGTTCTTAATAAATATTCAGACTCCATTAACGCGCGGGCGCACGCGGTCACCGTTCCTTTCGTCGGGGCTGCGTGGAAATACTCGCCCATCCCGAAGGTATTTCCTCTGCTTCGCCAGCACCGGGGACACTTAAGCTTCTTTTCATTGCAGGCAATTTTCGGAGACCTTCGATTCGCCGTTTAATTTCGCTCACCTCTCGACAACCGGTGGTCACTTCTGCATACCCGATATCATTGCGTTCGGGGATTAAGAAATTTTGAGGGTGGGGGTGCGTCGCTATGTGCTTCATAAATTTTATATAAGGGAGAGTGGGGTAAACAAGAATGCGATGTTACGGCGTTTTAATAAATAGAAACGATGTTCCCTCTCCACTAGATAACACCAATATATGTTTTTGCTTTTTCACTATAAAGTTGATTTTTATTATAATTTTTAAAAAAATCGTCACAGTACTTTATATTTATACATGAATAGTTTAAGTATGTTTATAAATAATAAACAAATTAATTTCTCATATAGTTTTCATTTTGTTTGCTTTTTGTTTAGGCGTTCGCAATTACCCCACTCTCCCTCAAACCTAGAGTTATTGGTGCTTTCTGGAAGATGAAAGAATTGCGGAGCTTCACAAACCCAAAGCGCCAGCTTCTACTTCCTAGCTTTCCAGAACGACCGGAGTCACTAAAAGAGCAAAAACTTGGACGAGGTATCGATCGTCCGGGGGAAAGCAATATCCGAGGGAACCAGACGAGAGCGATATATTAATCCGTGGCTCGTTATCGCGCGGATTTCGTTTTCCAGAGGCCGGCGGGCCGAGTGGCCACACTGTTTACCAGAGAACCACATCCGCCTAGACGCTAAAATATATATATTTGTTGGCGTGGGGCAGTTAGTTCACGGTCGGTAGGTCGACAGACCATTGAGTTACAACTTCAGCTCGTACAGCCACCGTGTACTTGGTCTCTTCAGCAACGCGAAGCAATAACAGCCTCCCCAGTTACGCTGCAACGTTCGGCCAGCAGATTGTTGACCCTCCAGCTCCTTTCTTTCAGGAAAAACCGCGAGCAACGGAGTGGATTATTCGTTCCATTCTGGGAGCACCTAATAGCGAAAAGGAAACGTGGATCGGCGTACGTTTCTTGTTCCCTCGAGGAAAAACACTGCCCGTTCGGGCCAGAAGGCGGGAAATTTGTTTGAAACGCTGTTTCTGGCAATTCTTTTAATTCGCATTCCTCGGTGGTCGGAATTTCTTCATTCTCGCGGTCTTCTATGTCGGGGTAGGTTTAATTAAGATCGTGGGTTATTCACTCTTATGCTTCTCCCTGTCATTTATACCTGTTTAATCGAAATCTATCACGATATGATCCGAGATACAAGATCCCGAATAAAGTCCCAGCGAAAGCAACCTCTTAATTGACACGCGTCCACGTTGAATCTTCGACAAGTTTAAATGAAACTGCTCGACGTTGTCCGTCGGAGCGTTAAATAGTAAATCGATAAATCACCGGGGGAGATCACCGGCGCGGATCACCTTAATCCAGAGGTCCCGCAGCGCGCTTCATTTTCGAGCGGCTGGTACACGATAAGGGACAAGATAAGACGCTAGATTTCGCCGCTCGGAAATTTATGGACCGCGGATTTTATCGATCCCGGCGGCTCGTAACTTTTAAATCCGTCGAGGCACGAAGCATTTCGAGTATTTAAAGCGTTCTGTAATTACATGGTGGGGTGGCAGAGGAGGAGAGGAGGGGGAGAGAAGCAGGGGCAGGCGAAACGAGGAGAGAATTCAGACGCGATGGGAGCAGAGCGGAGTTAATTTACCGGGATGTCGCGAATACCCCCCTCCGGCCCGTCCCCCCCCTTTTCCACCCTTTCCTTTTCCTTTTTATCTTTCTACTACGTCGAACCGGCTGCGTTTCCCGCGATAAGATCGCCGAGCTCTTTCTCTCCGGAGATCGAGTTGCAGGAGGTCGGGGCAACGAATGCACCGAACTGCAGCGACGGGATGCAGCTTGCTCTCTCTCCCCTTCCACCTTGAACCACGTCGCGGCGAGCAGCAGGAACTCCTGCGGTAGCCGAAACGCGGGTTCATTCCGAGGATGCTTCCCATTTTCTCAAAGTCCGCGGGGAGCGTGCCGTTCGATCTTGAGCACGTTGCTCGGTCCAAATGGAAGTCCGTTCCGCGTGGTATGATTACTTTTTCGAACGACGGCTTCAGATGGCTGTGGAGATTGGGCTAAAGGAGAGCCTTGTTTCTTTGAAAGATGACGTCGAATCACCTGGGCATCCATCAATTTTCAAGTCAATGACACTCAGTGCTGAACATACCCCCAAAACTTACGCACCCCTCGCTCTTATTTACCTCGTTCGACCTCACAGGGCCGCGGAGATATTCGCGGCATTCGTCCGAAGCGCGTTTCACACGATTCCCGAGTATCGCACGCGTATCCGTACTCCATCCAGGGATTGTATCGCTACTCAAGCTTCGACGATTACCATTTAAATGTATTCACGTTTAGTTGGCTGCCGAGGCCTGCCCGCGGCGTCAAGAGTTCGAGGGAGGAGCGAAACTCGGCGACTTTTGCGGAGGAGTCCTCTCCACAGCCTCGCCGGGACGCTCTATCTCTTTACTTTATTTTTCTCCCCGTGGCCTCCCCTCGCCACCCCACACTCGCCAGCCCCCGTCTCCTTCTCATTCGGTCGGCATCGTTACGCTGACTTATGAAGACCGTGGAATACGATTCTTATACAGACCCTTACTGGCTTTTATTTCTCCTGTTCGGCGACCTTCTCCACGGTCGCGCCACTCCACGATGACGACGACGTACCCGTTTCTCCGTCGATATCACGTCCGCGGTTGTAATACGAGGGATTTGTCGACAGGGATGCTGATTCCCGCATGCTCACGCCGAGCAATCATTTCCCCTTTGTGTCCTCGTCAGTCCAACTCCTCTTTCTACGATCTGAAAGAGTTCTTTGAAATTTGAAGAGAAGAGCAGGAAAATTGGAAATAGGCGGCGAAGCGCGTGGATGTAACAGTCGTTCCACCTTGGTGGTAGATCCCCTCCAAGAGAGCCCGTTCCGTCAGTCTCCCCGCGGTTTTGAAACTCTAAAAATATTTCATCCCCTGGAAAGCTAGGTGAGGTAGGAGTGGGCACGGAGTTAGAAGAGTTGAGAAAGAATTCTTCGGGAATGTATTTCTTATGAATAAAATTCAACGAAGTGGATGTAGCGAAGCGGAGAATACGACGGGCGCAGGGAGGGTGTTTTAAGAATGAGAAGAGAGGGGAATATCACCTTCGTTTTCTCTGACACACGTGCGTCAAGCATATGTAAAGCTTGGTATCGCTGTATTGAATCGGTAGCAATATGAAAGCCCACGATTTTTAAGTAAAATCTAATTTCCCACTTGACGCTAAGAAGACACATCCTCCGACGATACTCGATTCATGCCACAGGCTTAATCAGTGGATAATACAGTGAGGCTTGAAGAGATCCGCGTGGAAAGGTCGTGGCGAATTCCTCGGCGGTGGAAAAACGAAGAAACATCTCGTCCCTCCGCGATACGCGCTACCGTAAATTCGAATCATCTCATCGCGGATCCGGCTGCTGCTTTATAATGAGGTGCACGCACCTCTCGAACGTCCGACGGACTACCTAGTTGGTATTTGTTTCTCGTCAGAACTTTGCATACGGCCGTGTGTGTCACCGGCGCTGCGGTATGCAAATAACGGTGTGGTGCATCGAGAAGTCAGCGCCGGTCTTTCTGTCGTCCTTCTGCCAAGATACACCCAGGATTACCGATCCAAGGCGCGTCAACTTATAAGGATTTCTCCCTCCGTTGAATCGAAAATCCTTCTTTATACGACTGCCCGCCGAGCTTTTCATTCTTCAATGTCTTCTTCCCTCCTCCCTGGCTGGGACGCTCGGCCAGAGAATAAGGCGGTTAATTATCGCGCCAAGCTTCTGCCAGATCCGCCATCGTGATCGACGAACCGGCGGGATTTCTGTATCGTGCGCGGCATCGATTCGCATATTCCATTACAGGAATTATTCCGTAGGTATTTTGTATGGAAATCGTGAAGCGTGTGCTTCGAGACACTGGACTCCGCGAATGTCTTCTGTAATCGCGTATCAGCTGATGGATCAAGAAATCTGGAGGACAACTTCCGAGAGAATTGAAGGGGGGAGTTTTAAAGCTTCGTATAAATCACGTTCAACGGTTAAACTTTGTGCTGTCACGTGTAGGATGAATAAACTTCACACTCCTGCAGGACGTAATGTTATTCAGTGAAATTCTCAAGAACAATTTAAAGGTAAGTATAGTACCCAAAATTGAAAACACATGGAACAAAGTTTATCGAGAGTAATGACCGCAGCCAAGCCACTTAATTCAAGCTTACCAGAATCTAAATCCATAATTAAAAGAACCTCAGACGTAAACTTGTAGCAGGCAATCCACGAGGCCCAAAGGGAAAGCATGAGATACCAGGCAGCGGGTCGCTTATGACGCGTCTTCGTCGTCGCAGAAAGAAGAATGGAGGTGGGTTGGATCGGTGGGACCGCGTGCAACATCTATCAACCGTTAAATGTCTGCGGTACACCTCGTGGGCCAGCGGCGTGCAAGAGAACGGCGAACAGGGGCCGGTGTCGCGTGAGATTTACAGCGATTAATTCAGGCACGCCAGCTGTGTTTCCTGATCGCGTTGACGCCACCTTTGGCGCGGCGGTGGCTCGTCGCCCCGTGAAGATCGGGGCCAACTTCAATATTTGAGGAAAGCCTGGAATCCCGGGCGCACACGTTATCGTGTTCTCGTGGCAGCGGGCACACGGAAACCGAGTCCGCGTGCCGTCCTCGTTCGCTCCTCCTCGCTGACTACCGAGATTTACAATGAGTTTCCGGTACAACCTGGAAGGAAGTTTGCTCGCGCCAGACCGCTCGTACCAACCTCGCTACATAAACGTTATCGCCGACGTATCGCGCATTCGGATCTCAAACAGCCATTCCGCCAATGCGGAGACGGTGCCTCGTCTGCGGTTGCACGCGAGAGACGCGAACCTTTCCACGTCGGGAAAAACACAGGGTGTCCCTGAGGATACATGGTGGAAGATTTTGGGAAGGTTATCCAACTTGGGGCTGAAAATGGGTCACAGGAGTCACTCTTCCAAAAATGCCTCCTCTACGTATTTCGAGAATCTTTCGCCTGAATATACTACGCTCTTGCATATTGCAACGCGACGGACGTAACCTTCGGTGGTATCAAACGTTGCTACTTGCAATTCTGAGAAACGTTGGCGGGGGTCAGGTGAAATGTCAGATCGGAAGGTTAAACGTGGATGTCGTTAAGAATGTAACATCGGATGATTCCGCTTCCATCGCACGAAAGGTTGCATGCGGGCAGCAATGTTGCAGCGATCAATCCTTCCGCCCCGTGTCTGTTAACCCGAAGTGACACCTGTTCTGATGGTTTATCGCAGAAGTAAAAACTGCAATCCAGTCGGTGAAGTTCCGTAGGTGAAAGGTAGTTGATGGCGAAGCTTTCGTTGCGTCGTGGTGTTCTCCGTGCTGCACGGCGTTTGGGACACTTTGTTATCGGAATATAAGGAAGAGCAGTTTATCATCTACTTCCACCAGTTTCTACGGTGCAGCAGGAAAAAGGAATCGCGGGACAGCGTAAACAGAGGTTGCGAACAAGTAGAAATCAAACGCATCGAAAAGAAAGCTTGTCGCGTTTATGCGTGTAGATTTATCACGGAGCGGGAACAATGATCGCGCAGAAGGAATAAATCTCGGCCAGCTGTCGGCTAGCTAGTCAACGTTTGTCATTGACACAGTACTTACGCTCCGCGACCCGATATCCTTGCCGGTTTTATTTATCGCGCCAGTGAAAGCGAACGTCTACGCGTCGCGGCGGGAGTCAGTGAATTATGAATTCTGGAAATAAGCAGGCTGTCCAGGAAATATACAGATCGATCACTGTCGAATCCCTCAGGGTCAATGCTCAAACCGTGCCTCTTAATCCGCGGACACGCGTTTCCACTTGCACCCCGGAATTAATCCAGTCTCTCTCCCGTTTCCTTGACTCGTCCGTTCTCTCTTCGCCTTCGTTCTTCGCCGACTTCGCGCCCTCCCGTCCCCGGGCGTATCCACCGTCGTAGAATTCGCAGAAACACGATCCACTAGCGCGAGCAGTTCGAGGGCCGCTCGAAATCGCGGAAGAGTTAATTAAAGCCTGCCAAGGCGAGCAACGTATCCGCGCCGATCTCGGCCGCGTATCTAATCTAGAAATCTCGAAATAAGCTCCGACGACGAAACCTCGGGATTAGCGGCCCAGGCAGACGCGGGGTCGACAGTAAAGAAGAATAACGACCCGGCCGGTGTCCTCTCGCGAGCCAGTCAACGTCGTCGCGAGTATCGGTTCGCGGAACAGGGCCGGGGGGAAAATCGCGGCCGAATGTCACGGTGCAGGGTAAACGAAGGGCGCGTGTCGTCGATGAGAGCAGGATGAACACGGTAAGAAGGGAGCGGGACGAGCTTTTTACGAGTCATAAAGCCGCTCGGGCTTCTCACGAGTCGCTTCCGAGCAGCAAGACCCTCTTCTATTCTTTCGTCTCGTGGCCCTCGACCTTGCGCCGGCTAACTGATAATAATGCCGCTTTTATTGTACAATAACCCTTAAACGCGCCGATAAAACGTCTCTTTATGACGTCAAAAATGAAGGAGGCCGCGATATGCGCGGCTGGTTTGCGGGAAGACGCTGGGAAAGCTGGGAAGGCGAGGACTTCGTGGTGACGAGTCTTGTCGTGATACATTGATAAAGTCCGGAGCTCTGATTAACTCTCACGAAGATCCGTGATTTATTCGCAGGTTTGTTCTCTGGCATTGATGTTGTGGGTGTGGACCTGTGGAAGGGTTGTTCTATCAGCTGGATTTTCTGTAATTATGAAGACAGGAAATGGGGTTTACTGTGGCTTTTTGCGAGCAGAATTTGTAGAGATTTAAATCAGAGGACTTACGAGGGAAGATCCTGAACCCGAAAATTCAAAAAATTGTGAAACTTTGTGGATATGTAGGGTATTTCCTTCTGATTACAACGCAAGTTTTGTTTGCTGCCCAAATTCACTCCAAGGGGATATAATTGACTCCTAAAAATCCGGTTATTTTCCGATTTTGTGTTATAACTCATAAACTGTAAAATATTTTTTACCAAATGATAGATCTAATTAAAAGAAGTAACTTTTGTCTTGAAACTTTTTTTCTATTTCTTACAGTTCGCGAGTTATAACACAAAATCGGAAAATAACAGGAATTAATTTCACCCCCTTCGAGTGAATTTAGGCAGCAAACAAAAATTGCGTTGTAATCAGGAAGAAATATTCTACATATTCCCAAAGTTTCAGAATTTCATGAATTTTCGGGTTCGGGATCTTCCCTTGTTAGAGTTTGTGTGTTTTAACTGAAAGTTCAATACACGGCAATACACTTTGCAATACACGGCCACCGAGGATTTTCAATATGTATCGATTTTCTAAAAAAAGGAGCCTTGTTTGTAAAGAAGTTATTCTCGACTTCTCAGCTTCTCCAATATTAAAGGAAATACCAACCGAAAAATTGGGGAAATCAAGGTCGAAACTTCTCATTTTCGGGTTTCTCTTCATCGCCCTCTTCAGAGCGATACTGCTCGCTACATCTCCCGGCATGCAATGGAACTATGCCGTTCGTTCTCCATCGAAACGCTCGCCCGGCTATCCATGCCAGGATTTTTGCCGCTGACGCCGCGATTTATGCGGTAGCTTCGTTAATACGTAATGAATATTAATTATTTGCCAACGGAGACGACCGGGACGACGACACGGGGGGAGGGGGTAGGAGGAAGCATGCAGGTATCGTAATTTGTAATCTACCGGCGTGAAGCCGTCCGCGTGTCCACGGGGTCCGCAGGCGTGCTTTTCGCATCGATATGAGCCATCCCTTCGTTATGTGTAACGAACCAGCGTGCCATCAGCACGATAGTGACGATGAAAATTTTTTTGATCAGGCATAAAGCGCCATTGGCTACTTCATTCCCACTCTTTGCTCTTCTTCAGCTTCTACGAAGGAGTTAGCTGACTTACCAGAAGAAACGCCGTGCCCAACGAGTAATTCCAAGGTTCTCCATGATTAAATTTGATTATAAATGTTCTTCTAAACAAAATACCAGTACTTAACCTTTTTTTGTTCCAACAGACTACTCCAAATCGAAAGCAAATTACTCCAAACGAAGCGTGCTGCATGGAACGGATAGTACAACACTTACAACCGCGAGCTGAGGCAAGAAATTCACGAAAGAGGATGGCGAGGAACAGAAGAGGAAAATGAAGCCCAAGGAACGGCAGGGGAGGAGAGGAAAGCGAGATGACGGAGGAGGAGGAGAAGAGAAGGCTGCAACAACAGCAGCAGCACGGGGCCAGCAGTTGGTGCTCGGCTGTATTTTAATTATACCGCAGGCTGCGCGAGAGCCTCGTCCAATCTCGTTGGCCCTCTCTTTCTATCGTTCTCCACCTCTGCGCTTCTTCTGGTTCACGCAGGCCAGCGGTGGTGCACCACCAAAACGCGGAGCAACAAAAGCAGAAGGAACCGAGGACAGCCCACCGCTTCAGCCCCGTTGAAACGAACTTCGCTTTACCGCGGTGTCCGATCATTTCTACCGTTTCCCTGGTTTCCCTTCCCTGGGAAATCCCTTTTTCTGTGAGAAAAAGAACTTAGAGGTGAACGTGGGAACGTCAAGGAGGGAAGGAAAAATTTCGTATTGATAATTGTGGAGAAACGAAGCTTCGTTGCTGAGCTAGCTGTCTGACATTTAAGATTTATTTATTGATTAAAAATTGTTTTTAGGCATAGCATTCAGTGACCAAGAAAATGGATTAAGAAAGAGTAGCTAAAATGTATTCAGCTCTAAGGAAATTCTTTACAGAACATCACTTGCCACTAATCCCCAAACGAAAGCAGAATCGATTATGATAATTCGAGGAGCCAGCAACGAAAATGCAAATAAGACAGCGAAGTAGTCGAGACGTCGGTGAAACGTGTCCCAGGCAACCGGAAATCGAAGAAATTGGACGTGTACCGAGAGATAGTATCGAGCTCCATAATCGCGTCACGTTCATCGTTCCGTTTTGATCGCCGATCGGAACCGGAGATCGATGTAAGTGAAGGCCTGTTAAGCAAACGTACCAAGTCGATGGATTATTAATCGCATTGGATAATTAGACCGGGTGGATGAATGATCCGGCCGCTACACCGAGATTCTACAACGAATCCCCGTTTATTTCCGTACCACATAGAAGGCGCGACCTCCATTAGCCTCTTCCATGCTCGAATTTGTCTTGGCTGACATCTGTGGCCTTGGCTTAGACGAAATTGCACCCGACTGACTTATCAAGCTCCTCTTTCGAAGCGAACGTCGGATGTTCTAATTTGGACCGCTTCTCCTTTGACGAATCCGACCCCTTTCTCCTTCTATCCCGCGACGAAGTTTAGCTCGCACCGATTACTGTTCCACAGCCTTTCATTCTTACCCATAATTAATTCGTATGGTGAAAGATGAATCGCAGTTGGAAACTGTTCAACTTCCCAAAGTTTCGTTTGCGTTCTTAGGAACGCAACAACCGTCCGCGGTCCACTTCCGCTTCCGCCAAGTACTCATTCGCGAGCCTCCCCCTTGCTTCTTCAATTTCCTTCGAGCGAAGACGTACAGCCCGGCGGAATGATTTAGCTGCGCTCGCGATCCACCTCGCTGTTAATCTTTCATCCGGTTTACAAGTTCCTCCGGGCAGAAAACTGGCCAGGAACGCGCGAACATAGCCCTCGATCAGGGATCCAATGATCCAATTGATAGGCGAGTCGATCCAAATCCAGTTTCGCCACCGCCGTTCCTCTTCTACGCCCAGAGTGAGCCGTGTTACCGCGGAGGCCATCGTCGATGAAGCGTTTCGATGCAAGATCCAGGAGCCGCTGGCCAAACCAGCCACTCGCTCCTGCGCAAGTTCCCGTGATTTATCGTTTTTTCATGAGCCTGGCGGTCTGATACGACCGCCCGATCGAAATCCGGATCGAGACATCCCTGCCGAGGCGTTTGCTACCGTCGGGTATGAATCTTCGTTGAATTCCGGCGACGTTCGCGCGGCGTAAAAGTTAACGTGCACACGCGGGAACGTCGCGTTCC
The DNA here is from genome assembly GCA_929113495.1 of Andrena minutula. Taxonomy (NCBI): domain Eukaryota; kingdom Metazoa; phylum Arthropoda; class Insecta; order Hymenoptera; family Andrenidae; genus Andrena; species Andrena minutula. Next base: position 5,099,862 of record OV815995.1, on the reverse strand, counting down.
TCCCGGTGTGTTTGACCGTGTGTACGACGGGCTTATTATTTCACGGACCGTGCATACTCATTATACACGCTTTACATGGGGGCCCCGTTACGTTTACTGGCCAATTTGGCGGCGAGTGGCCTCGTCTTCTGCCATCTGTTCCTAGCCGTGCAGACAGTTTCGTCCGCGGCGCGATGCTTTAATCCGCGGAACGAGCTCGTTTCGGATAAACTCCTCGTTTAAGTGAAACTCTAGCCGTGCCCGCCTTAAGTACTTACCCCGGATTTCTCTGTGCGCCGCCTCGAGAACGGTATTATCGTCTATGGATCGGAATTTCGCGTCTTTCCTCGTTGCCCCTCGGATTAGTCGATTGCCAATCGAAGGATTGTTGCGGGAAAAGTTCGTCCGATGGCAGCTGGGCGAGTTTGCGGTTAAAAAGTTGAGTGGTTTTGTGGAGGATGGTGGATTTCAACCGTGATTCGCGGAGTTTCAGTGTTCAAGTGCTTAGCTAAGTCTGGAGAAGTTAGTTTTCCTGTTGAAATTAGTTACTTTGGAGACCTCCAAGTGGAGGTAGTTAAAGTGGAAGGCAGGCCTACGCGAATTAGTACGGAAACAGTCAATCTTTTTTCTTCCCCTGTCTGAAAGTGATATACAGCTGTTTGGCAAGGCAATAGGAGGATTCCTTTTCAGCTTGTCGTCGCTGGTTGTCGTGGAGGTCTCTTTATAACGCTTCTATAACATGGGCGACATCAATCTCGTCATTAGTCTTCCCCTTTTCACCTCCTCTTCGCCGCCGGAGAGCGTCTTGCTAGATTCAGGCTCAAGTTATTGATAATTTGTCACGGAATCTCCAACTGCGAGCCATCCATCGTTATTTCAGGATAACTTCTGCTGAATGGACGTTTACTTTTCGGTGACCTATTATGATGAACGATCGAGCCATCCGTGAATGATCGATTCCGATCCTCTGCAATTTCTCTTTCCATGGAAATTTCAATGATCCCAGCGTTTCTCTCATCGTAAACACATGGTTCGTTGATCTATTGATATGGAATCATAATGAAAAGAAGAGAATATAAATCACCAATTTGAGACTCCTTTTCACGACCCTGCACGGAATAGAATTTCCGATGTAATAGCCCTCAAAGGAACCGTCACTTTGACTACACCATTTAGACAGTATAATTCGGCCTTCTATTCCTCGTTCACCAGCCATTAATTACTCCCTTTCTTCACGGAAAGTCGAGTTCGAGGTGTTCCCGATAAATTAAGAAAAAATGAAGCAGAACAACAGCCGGTGAACGAGCGAACACCAGGGGATAACGCCATCTCCGCCCTGAGACGCCTCCTGTCCGTCATGCCTTCATCCCCCTTCTTCCCATTCGATTTCCCAGCGTGAACCCCAAAGTCTTTCCTTTCGTTCTCTTCTAGCCACCTACCTGGACATAATTACAATTGACGAAATTCAAGAATTCTGAAGATGAATATCTTCGAGTTGATGCTATATATATTCTTTTGCTTTGAACACTTTCTTCCTTTCAGTATCATCGGCCGCCATTTTAATCTGTCCTACAGGGCTAAGGAAAAGAAATAACAGGCGATCTGGTTTCACGATAAACTGGTTGCTCTGCTCCCCTCTCGAGATTCCATGATTTAGGGGATCGTCTCGAAAGTACCACTTTTCTGCCATTCCGTTGCCAGCCGATCCCACAAGTCATTTCCACACCTAGGCATTAGGAGGCAGTAGGAGAAACGGACCGATGTAGAAGGAAGAGAAGAGAGGGACGGAGGCAGGCACGAGCAGTCTGTCCGTGAACGGATCACAGCTGCGCCCCACGAAATTGCAGCTTACGAGCAGCCACGAACGGTTTCCGACCATTTAATCGCGATAATGGTAGGCCACGCGACGGAACAAATTTTCCGGCAGCGAAGATTACGATGCTCTCAGGCCAGATGAAAAGTTACCGATCGGTTTCCACGCCGCCGGTGTCACTTGGAAACGCCCGGCTACGATTAGGGGGTTGCGACGAGGGCTCGTTTATCCCTCGTCGCTACTATCTGTTCATTCTTTAATATAATTTTAAGTTATCGACTATTCTCATATATTTCTGACAACCCTGACGAGACACAACCCCCGAGTACTCCACCCCGTAATTTTCCCAAAGCCACGATCACACACCCACACCCAAATTCTAACGTTGGATCGTTGACCGTGTAAACAGACCGGATAGAAAGTTGAGAAGTCGCCAAGCTTTCTGACGAAGCAGAATGCCCGACTAATGATCCGATGCCTCCATCGGGTTGCACGAGGGCCCACGGCGCAGCGGAGAGGAGGGCGAAGGAGAGGAGAAAAGGAAGAAATACGCGGCGAGGGATCGGTTTCTTTTCGACGCGAGACCGCGGATGATCAGGTCGCTCTCGATGGTCGGCGGGGTGATCAAAGATCCGGCGCTGCGCCCTTACGAACTGGTTGGGAGACGAGCCAGGGGAACGAAAAGAAAAAATATTGCGGGTGTCGGGCCTAGAAGAAGGAGGAAGAGACATGGAGGCGGGAAAGGAAGAAGAGAAACCGAGGATCGTGGGGTGAGGCGACAAACCGTGACCAATCTGACGCTAAATCAACTGACGCGCGCGCTTCGCGCTCGATCAGGCGCGCGCGTACGAGGCGTGGGCCTGTGTAAACGCTGGTAACACAGCCGACGTGTTACCATCGATAACAGGAATAATTTTGAAAGAATATCGGTTGAAGCAAGCGTAATAACCGGCTAATTGGGATTCATAACCGTCCGAGGCTGATATTTGGGTCGCCACGACACGAAACACGCCTCGTCACACGAATTTCCGAGCTGATCGCCTCGATTTTACTCAAACTTCAGCCGGCTACATCGCTAACGAGTGTGTATACAGATGTTCCCGACGGAGCCGCACGTCCCTTTTTGTTATTCATCCTGCGATTCCGGTGCGCGCGGAATATTACCGCGCTTTAAATATTTGCCCGCACGTTCTTGCGGAATTCGCGTTCCTCAGGCGGAATAATAACCGACCGTGCGACGCGAATGCTAGGCCGCAGATATCTCAGCTACTCTTCCATTCTCGCTCTTAACCGTCATTAATAGACACGTTAATTAATTCGTGGCGACTGGCGGTGGTTTAATGCCTCGAATAGTTATCGAGGAATTGTAAGAATCTAGAGTATAATACTCGGTCCTCATATGCATTTCCATTATTCTGTTACCGGACGTGACACGCTAATGCACCTGCAGCAGTTCGGCTGGTGAAAGACAGTGACAACGTCAATATTCGAGCAGAAAAGCTCTCGAGGGTATTCCGCCGAAGGATGATTACTTTTCATGAACCGCGGAGCGCAGCGTTTATTAACTAGCCCATATATGCATCATCGCGCGGAGGCAAACCGTGGCGCATTAAAGCTAAAGTTCGACGGTAAATCAAAGCCCGAGCGCGATGTATGCCGACAATCTCGAGCCCCGTATAAACCGTAATCGACGTTTATTAATCAGAGTCCCGGGGGTTATTAAAAATCGCTCGCGTTCGAGGGCACGGCGAGCGTTCCGCTCCGCGAGGCAGAATTTGTCCAGGACGCTAAACGCGACGCGACGCAGAATTATCACGGTGGCGACGCGCTTAAAAAATCGACACCGATCCCAAGGCAATCTAAAATGTAAATACGTTCCTCTCGATTCTCCTCCGCCGGTTTCGCGGCCTACTCTTTTTCTCGGGCTTCAGATCGGGAAATTATAAGCGTCTCCCGCGGCGCTGCGCGTCGACGCGTGGATTCGCCTCGGCCAAGAACCGTCGCGGATTATTACAGGGGGATGAAGGCGAGGATGAGGTACGGTGAACGCTTAAACGGCCAGACAGCGGTCATGGGTTACGCGCGAAATCGCGGAATTCGAGCGGGCAAGGAACGCAGAAGCGTTTCGCGTGATCGTTCGATAAATTAAGCTCCCCTGTGTCTTTATGGACTCCGGCGTTCCGAGTATCGCTGCGGGAGGAATTATCGTAATGCTGCCCGTTGCAATTTGTACTCGTCGTTAGCGGGCAAGAAGCTTCTTCGTTCATGTCGGAAGAAATGGAAACGGAAGATAAAGTTCTTTTACGTGGCACGGGTGGTGAAATCTGCTTGGCCTGGGCTTCGGGGAAGTTGGCGTTAACACGCTTGCGATCGCACAGTCGCAGAGTGCATAAGCTTGTAGTCTGGATGTATTCCTTCGGTTTCATAAGACGTTTCATTCAGCAGATGCTTGAGCCGAATTCGACTGACTCGCGGCTGATTTAGCGGAGTCTGAACGTGCTAAGAATAAGCATTAACCAAGTCATGACGCAGGGAATCAGATTAATCTTGTCTGGAATGGATTAGGCAAGGAGATTCGATTCAGGGGAGATAATGACGCGGGCGACGTGATCGCAGGTGTACGTTGGTTGATCACAGGAAGATCGAAGGTAGGAGGCTGGGAAGAAGGCGAGATTTGTCAAGCGAGCTCTCACTAATTTCAGGTGACGCGCAATAAAAGCGTCGTCGAGTGTATCTCGCGAAGTAAGGAGGGTTATTTATCGTTCTGGAAATTGCGAAGAGCTTCTGCGCGAAGTTAATATCGTCAGAGTATAATTCTATCTTTATAATGACGACGATCTTTTCTCGCGGGCGAGTCCCGGCATATTACCGGTAGTTTATTTTCTACCCGGGGAAATTTACGCGCCCCAGGGCCCCTGCGCTTCATCTTCGTTGGGAATTTTCGGTAAACAGCTTCTCGTTACGTTTTAATTACTCCTTTCTTTATCGCCGGGTCGTGTCCTACGTTGAACAAAAATCTGACGCTTTTCTTTTCACTAGAGTGAAATAACCATATTGTTCTTTGCTTGCATAAGCTTCAGGAAGAATTCTAGAAAAAGGACAAAGCTTCCAAGTTCCATCGACAATCTAAATTTACTGAAAAGGAACTCTATGAAGTATCGAGTAGCACCAACCACCCCTGCCAAATTAAAATAAACGTATACACGGGAGTAACTCTCGAGCATCCCCAAAGACAATGCCACCACCCAACAAACGAGCATCCTTCGACGCGGCTAAACAAGCATGTTAGCGGTTCTTTAACGAGAGGAACAAGTCCGAGTCTCATCCCTCCTGGCACACCCTTAGCCAGGCCAGACACGGTTCCACGATTTTATCTTCGAATTCCGTAACTCGATAAACAACGCCAAGACGTCACGGCAGGTCCCGTGCTTCCTCTCTTTGAGACCTGGAACCTCAGCAGCCCCGTGTCTCGTAAAGATCCCTCTTTATAGCCGCCCCTCTCGTTTCCAGTCCGCTTTTATAATTTCCTTTTTGAAAAATCTGCTCGAACGGAACGGAGCCACGGCGCCCCTCTTTCCTCTCGTTCTTTTTCGCCTGCCCACTCTCGATCCGCGATCGAGCATCTCCACCTTTCTTTCTCTCACCTTTTTTCGCCTCTTTCTCCCAACCCTCTCCCCACCGAGAAACAAGAAAGAGAAATCGTAGACGCGCTCTTTCATTCGAAGATTGCCCTCCATTCAGAAGATTCGCCCCGGATAGCCTGGCCCGACCGTGCACAGTGTTGCGATCGTATTAAGATGCGAGCTCGGAGACGACCAGCTTTAGAGACTGCAGCCACGTTGATCCGAATTTATCGCGACCGATGCGCGCGGATAAATTTCAGTCTTATCGGTCGTAGTTTCGATACCAGCAGCTGATTTCGGCCACGTCCTTTCCCCTTTTCTCTGAATTCTCGGGGCGAAATTTGCTTACTTCTTCACCTATGCCATTTCCTCGGTTGCTGATCATCGGTATCGTTATCTTCTTCCGCTTCTGCTTTCTTTGATGACGTTTGTGAAAATATTCTCTCATCTTTTGCTATGAATTTGGTACATCTTGGACACCTTCTGTTTCTTCCTTTTCTTCAAATCTTTTTCCTGTAGAGTATTTCTTCTAGAGCCATCTACTTCTTTTACTTCAGTAGCTGCACGTGTTGTTCCTTTCCCCGAAGGTTTCAGATTCTTAACATACGTTAATTTGTTACGAACTCTTTTTCCGCACATTCTGCGGCATAATTCTTCCCGCGTTTCGCCTTCCACTTTTCTCTTTCTACTGCCACCGGCTACTTCTGTTCATCCTTTTAGAAATTCCAAATACTTTTTCAGCTTTTTAATTGATCGCCTCTTCTCCCCCTGTCGCGGTTGCTCCCACTTTTTCATGCAGCAAGTCCCGAATTCTTCCCGTACTTTAATTTATTACAATCTTCCCCGTACTTCTTGCAATTCTTTCTGTACTGCATCTTCAACCTCCTCTCCATCCGATGCCCCTTTCACTTCTTTCGTTGCCCCTTTATCTTGATTTCAGTCTTCGGTACTTCCCCTTTATTTCGCTTTCCTTTTTCCCCCCTCTCGCGTCTTGGTCTCCCCCGTCCTCTTCTCGTATTCCTCCGCTCCCTCTTCCACTTTTTCTGATCGTCGCCTTCCGAGAGAAGGGAGGAATGGCGCAATTACATCGGGCACAATTTATCGCGATCGATGCGCGAAATGGCCAGATATCGCGAGTTTCGTTCTTGTTTAATCCCCGATTACGATCGTGAATGGGCAGAAGAACGCGCGGGAAATACTGCCGCTAATGGCGCACATTTAATTCGGTCCGGTTTCTTCTCGGATCTCTAGAAACCCGCTGTGATCTAAAGCTTCGTTTATGTCGCGGCGTATCGCTTAGCGTGTGGGAAACGACAATGCAGTTTAATAACACGTTCCACTTGGGAACAGATCAATAACCAGAGTATCTAAATTAAAATTTTTGCGAGGGAAATGTGGTGACATATAAGTAGCTCAAATCCAATAAAAACAACAACCGTTGATAATCTCAACTCCACAATTTTAATCAAAGATCTAAGTAGAGAAACGTATCCTCGCGTTTTCCAAATAAACCCGAGCAAACAGAGATCGCCAACCGCGAAGCAGGACCTTGCCAGGATTAACGAGGACGAAAGTTGGAGTTCCAGGCGATCGCGGGTCAGCAAAAAAGTCGAAGAGGACGTTATTTCCGTCCCGACGGTAATTCCGTGGAAGCATAGAGAATCCGCTAGAGCTGGGTCCCACGGCTGGCTAGTCGGAGAGCTCGTTCTCTCGTAAAATCGCCGAAAGGAAGATTTTTAATTGGCATAGCAGTCGAATGGAAGGCTGTGCAGCGAGGGGAGTGTTGCGGGAGGCAGAGAGGCTAAACGTTCGTTCCCCGGAACGAAAGGAGGTGGAGACGTTAGAAACGATCATCGTCGCCCTGGCGATTCGTAGCCGGACGAAACCGAGGATTCGTGGATCTGGGCTTCGATATTTCATATTTACGACGACGTGCGGGGGTATAACGCGCTCGTGGGACGAGGACAGGGCCGTCGGGAGCTTTAATAACCTCGGTCCCTCTTCGTATCGAGGGGATTATATTCCGTGGATTAACATATTGACGCGGTGTTCGTGGGGCCCCGGGCCCCCCGGTCCATCCGTGGAAAAAAAGAAACAAGTTAACAGTCGAGTTACTAAATCACCCGTGGGCCCGCCGTGGAACCGTTCCCCGAGAAGGAATTGTTATTAATACCGGTAACCCGGCCACTCTCGGAAAGCTGACAGCCGCGGCGACTCAGGTGCGTCTCTTCCTCGAGAAGGGGACCCTGGGCCTCGTTAAGAGAGCTAAGAGACTAGCTGTTGATTGGATCGATTCGGAGGGTCGGCTCGGAGGGCGTTAATTTTTCAGAATTCTGCTTCCACTGACATCGGAACACCAAGTGGCAACGCAGGTGCTTATGTGTCTGTTGATCGAGGTGAAAGGGGAAGATAACTAATATTAATCAGCAAGCCGCGAATTAGAATCCCAGATGCGTGCTCGCGGTTCCTCGATACCAAAGGGGCACCGCGAATCGAACGGAAGAATCCGCCACGACGCGTTTTTCCGCTCGCGAGATATGGTAGCGGCGTGACAGCGGAGAATTTCTTGCGATTCATTGCGGGCATCGCAATAAAAATACGAGACAAGCATATCCCGCCGCGACAGGCTACTTGCGGTAATAATGAATGATGCTCGAAATCCTCGTGTCATCCAGCCAGACAGTTTCTGACGTGTTCGCGATACCCCCGTCACTTCCGGGGGCCGGGTTACTCGGCTGTTATTGTAACATCGTTATCGGAATGTCGGTTATTGGATTCCTCGGAAGTTCGGCCCATTAAAAACAGGCGGGTAAGTACTTTTTATTTAACATGAAGCTCGTAGACCGATAATTCCTCTTCAGACTTATAGCCGTGGGGCAAATGAAGGGTAGATAAGTGGTGCACGGACATGAAATTTCGATTAGGACAGTCTCGATCTTGCAATTAAACACTGGTCAGTTCTACTGGCATCCATCTCAGATGCTTTTTATTTTACTCGTGTCAGGAAAGAGTAACCAGAAGCTGACGGTACTTGTTGCAACGCATTGTAATCGTTTCGCATGATGAGTTTAGCGATCCTCTCAGGAACCAGCATGGATTACCTGATCGGGAAGAAGAAGGCTGCTCGACATATGAGGGCTCTATCGCCGAAAATTAATACTCGTCGAGCAGCCCCGCCAACGAGAGTGTCCAACTCGAGAGGCTGGAATTCCAGGGCGGCGAGGGAGGAGTGAAGAGGGTAGACATCAGAGCGAAAGCGTCGCTCGTTTATTCGTATTCCAAAGCGGCCGAGTTGGTGACTAACGGTCCCTCTGTGGCGGGCAGCGAGGGAGGAGGGCAGGGCGAAAAGTGTGCGTGAAAGCCCGGTGATAAATGATAGGACGTACCGGGAGGCCCTAGACCCGCAGACCCAGAGACCCACTGAGCGCCCGGGACGAGCGGATAAAGGACCAAGCTGCCTTGTCTCGGCGCATATTAATGGACAAACATAATCGCCGCATCTCAGCAGGAGCCGGCAGCTGAAATATCCGCTCTTTGCCCGTTGCTCTGCCTGTTCTGGCTCACGCGGCCTGCGGGCCGCCGCAGTTCCTCGCACGATGCCAGGAGGCGACGTTCCTCGCCACGGAAGTGCCCGTCTCCCCGGTTTTCCTGGCTGACAGGGATCCGGAGGATTCGCGGGATGCCGCGCCTGAATTCACCGCGTGTGTTCTCCGAGTGAAAGTGAGGTGCTGCGTTTCTCGAGTTGTCAACTGTGAGGCTACCCGCGGTACATACACGCGTCGATGCCACGAAGAGAGAGGAGAAGCTTAGAAGCGAGGAGACATCGGAGGTAGCCGGAGAGAACCGTGTACACGTGCCCTACTTCCTTTCCGCGCCGAGAAGTTGCTGTGAAAGACATGCAAAAAGAAGTCACGCCCCGAAACGATCATCGAGATCGTAAAAGCCCGCGAACGCTCGATACGCCAATATCGCGCGTTTATCGCGCGATACGAGACGGAATTACGAGGTTCCCGTGCGCGGGGTAACTTAACGTCGTCCGTAAAACAGCGGTGAGCAGAGGCGCGCGATTCCGGCCGCAGTTTCGGCCATTATTATGCCCATTTTACACGTCGACGGGCCGGCGTTCGCCATCCAACGGGGTACGAGGCGCGTCACGATAACGCTCGACGTCGCGGCAAGTGCCGTTTGATTACGCTGCCCGCTATCAGCCGCTATAAAGTCGATGGAAGGCGGGCGTTAAAGCCGCCTCTCGGGTCCCGCCTCTACCTCCTGTTCACGATCCCCCACCGTTTTCGCCGTCTCTCTCACCGGGAGACGCTACCAGGCCTGCTGGCCGAGTGCTGGTTTCGCTTGGCCAGGACTGGCGAGCCACGGGCATTGAACGAGCTGGAACCGAGCACCATCCTTAACCGTCGCCCTAACGACGTGTCCTCCGCATTTCGGAGCCAATTTTTCCCCTTTTTCGGCGATCCATGGGACCTCCTTTATGGCTACTTTCGTTTCGAGTTACCTGTAGGTGGTCGGTCTTCGGGATCCTCTGATGCTAGGATTGACAGATCTTCAGAATTCTTTTTTAAGGACAGAGTCCTGGTAAGTCGGCTAGGTTCGGCTACTATCCAACCATATTGTTTCACTTCAGACACGAGCCTTCTGATCGTTGAAGCTTATTTCCTCGAGCTAGGATCTTCTTCTTCGCTTTGACTTCTTCTTTCACCACGCCACTTTCCCTCTCTTCCAGTTCCACCAGGTCTCCTCTTCCTCCTTCCTCCAGTTCCCTCTCTTCCTCTACCTCGTTTCTACCCTTTCAGCACCCCTCTGACCCCTCAATCCTTATTCCCCTCCTTCCAGCCGGTTTCAAACCCTTTCCTCTACGCTCAGCCCTTTCCCAACGTCCCTCTCACTCGCAGGTGCTGATCGTTGCTCCGTCTTCGTCCTTCCTCCTGGAAACCGCCTTCGTGGCCCGAGTCCTGGCCGCGTGCAAACGCGTACCCGCTCACGGAGTGCGTGAGTGCGTGCGTGCACGTCCGGGGGTTTAATGGGCCCAGCTAATGACTATTGGCCGACGGACCTGGGCGGGACCTGGAGAACTCGTCTGGTGCACACACTCGCGCGTATGTGGGGCAGCCACGGCTCTTCAGAGCGACGGTGTGCACACGTACGCTGCTCCGTTCCCTCCGGGCGAACTTTCTGGGGGATGAACGCGGAGGCTAGACGCGAGGCTAGATATAGGGACTCGATAGCCAGGCGTTTTCGTTCTGTTTCCTCGAGAGGAAACACGTGTCCTACCGAGACCGGAATGACGAACGGAGCTCGGTGTTGATTTTCTGGTAAACTCGGCCTTCGACATGATTTAGCTGCGCTCGTAGTCCTGACGCGGTAATGAGGATTACAGATGGATGCGATTGATGCGTGCAGTGGGAGGTCTTCCTTTTCTCTCTTCTAGACGACTAGGTGACGAGGGGTGTCTATTTAGAAAGGAGTATTGTAGGAATGTTATGCAGGATTGTTTCCTCATTCTCTTCGAAGCGCCTAGAAGTATCTACATCTTCACTCTCGCAAGACACAATCATTTGTAACGGCGGTATGTACCTCAGGTACCTAAATAGGTGATTGTGTAGGAAGCACTCGACCACCAGCAGTCATTCAACAAGTACCAATATTCCCTCCTCAAAATTCCGCGGCCGTTCGAGAGGCAACGAACCCCTTGACGCAACATTAATATCCAATTTCCATAAATCTTCCGGCGCGCTCGCCGGGCGAGCGCTCAGCCTTATCAATAACAGCCCGTTTTCACCTCGCGCTCATGCTCCGACTGCAATATCAATACCATCGAGCGGGCCCGACAATGCCGACGGGGAGGGACGGGGGCGAATAAAGCAAAGACAGAGAGGGAGTAAAAGCGGTGAGGACGGGAGCGGAGGAAAAAAGAATAGAAGAAGAAATCGATATTCAAAGTACACATCCCGGCATCGAACGGCGGCACTCTAATTTCCTCCGCGATCAAAGCGGTCGCCCGTTTTAATGTCGTGCCACGACGTCGTCCTTTGGAGGAGGACCGTAGGACGTGTAGGGCCTCCTCAAGGTCCGGCGGTGGTGTCGGGTCTTTTACGACGTGATTTACATAGAATGGCCGACTGCTGGGGCGTATATCGGCGGCATTAGAGTCCGTGAGGAAGGGACGGAGAAGCAGCGGCAGAAGAAGAAGAAGAAGAAGAGGAAGAAGCAGATGAAGGGGAATAAGAAGAAGAGGAGCAGCAAGAAGGTGGAGAAGGAGGAAAAGGACGACGTGTCTATAGTTGCGAGCTCGTAAGTCAGTAATGCGGAGCAGACGCGGAGCAGACGCTGAAAACATCCATCACGCTCGCGGGGCCTTATCTCCTCCCGTAGATCTCCGCTTCATAATTACATTCTCGCCGGCTGGAGGAGACCCACCCCCTCACGGCTCCTCTCGCGCCACCGGTATCAACGCCGAGATACGCTGGATCGCGACCCCATCGTGAACCCACTTCGCCCGCGTACGTGCCGCGATTAAGCGGAAAAATGTGACATACGTGCGCGTCCAGGCTTACTTTTCGTGGACGTTATTAGAGAACGGCCGCTTTTTTTCGCCCGGGAGAGGGATTCGCGACGGACGTGACTCTGCGCGCTTCTTCCTTCGTATTCTCTTCCACGGTGAAACGCGTCGACTACCCGTTGAATGGTCTTTCCGCTGATTCGGTAATATTCGGTATGGGGGAACGGAAGCGATTCGAGTTCGGTATAGTCGCCTGGTAAGGAGTCGAGAATATTTCACTCGATAAAGTTGTAACGAGTATAAACCAGGAATTAGAGACTCAAGTTTGTCCCTCGCTAGAGTAACTATTAATAACAGCATACCTAGAAAGGAAAGAAACATCGCAGAGACGATTGTCGAATAGCGAAGTCCATCCGCCGCGATAGAACCGCGCCGATAAGCGCCGCGGATGATTGCATCGCGCGTAGGTTCCTCGCCGATCGAGATAAATGATACCGCCGCGTTGTCTTATTATGCAGAAGGCTAATTTAAGCGCTACGTCTGAAACCTTGTCGATAAATTGACGATACCGCGGCCAGTAATTACCGGTTAATACGCGTGATTACTTAACGGGGAACGGGGAACGCCGCGCGATTGTCGACTGTCGGGTAATTGGATTGGAATGCGCGACATCCCGGCGAATAATTAGCGTTTCTGACGTGCGCTCCCTTAGATCCATTACTCGATTACCGGCGGAAGATTGAGAAACAAAGCGGACGTAACGGATCAGGGAATTGAAAGTTTAAAACGGTAAATGAAATTCAGCCGGGGCTTCCACGTCGGAAGATCTGATAACCGTAAGGCGCCTTTGAATCGGATCGCAATCTGCTGAGATTTTACAGGTAGTTTATGGGTCCATTGTGACTCCGAGCGAATTCGTAATGGCGGGGCAATATAATTTGAATAATGCACTCGGATCTTTTAATGCGCCGAAGATGCTCCGCGCGGTAGCTACTTCTTTCGGGAGCGTCTCCTTTAAACTGTAATTACGCGGAGGTGACTCCTGGAACGTGGAAGCTTTCAGGGAAATGAGAAGGCGGTTACAGCCAAGAACAGTAAGTCAAATGCAGTTCCTTTTGATTGCACAGCCAAGTGACTCTAGCGTGCTCCGTTTTAATAAGAGGAAGTGTAACGTAACTTGCGCGAGTCTGCTGTGAAATGCTGTCGCCCTAGGGGGGATCTTAAACCTCGGGAGTTGGGAAGAACATATGCCTATCGCCGCGAAGGAATTCATTGATGTGACTATCAAAGAAATGGGAAATCAATCTGACGGGAGGATCTATCAACCAATGTTCCCATCTGAAATATCTGTATTCCACTTTCGCCTATACCGAAAATAGGAAGCTACTATCCAGTAGCCGCGCTTCCTTCTACCAATATCACCTGAAACAAACATCGAAACATTAAGTTCCCATTTCTCGGAAGGAAATGGACGATGGGCAGCCAGGTGAAGAAGCCGATTAAAGTTTCAGCGACTCGCGACAATAACTGCAACGCGAGCACCAGGTGCCCCTGCGCTCGTCTAACATTAACATCGCTGGTCGATAACGGCCGGCGCGGCTCGGCGGCGAAAGAGGAAGCGAAAGAGAGCAGAGAAATCAAGGGACACGCACAGAGAGGGAGAGAAAGAGAGGCGAGTCGTGCCCACGGCGTGGGCGGGGACAATAATCGACTGGATAACTCGTTTGTCTTCCCGGTCGGCTGTTCGTTAGGGACTGTCTATCGCAAATATCGTGCGAGCACGAACGTGTTTACCGACGTCTCGGATTGGAGTCGTGAGCTCGAATCCGCCGGGGCGAAATGGGAAAGCGAAAATGACGATCGGTGCCTGGAACGAATGAAAGGAGAGGATTGCAATTTGCATTGCCCGCGCGCGAACCATTCGCCCCCTCCGCGCTCGTCCCTTTTTGATTAATTTAAGAGTCACGCGTCTGGCTACGGTCTGGATTACTGTCTGAACAGAATCGTTTCATTCCGAGGATTTCTGGCGGCGGAAGGGAAAATTGCACGGCGCTCCTTTGCAAATAATTGCTCGCGGAAAGTATTCGAACGCGAGAGCGTAAGAATATCGTGGAGCGGAGGCACGTCCAGCCTGAAATTTTATTCCCCGGGCAATGATACGATGTCACGAGACGCCCACGTGACGTAAGAATAGACGCGAGGAACTCTTAACAACTGCTTGTCGAAAATATATCACCGGCAGAGAAGCCCGCAGCCGCGCGTCTAGCAGCCGAGTTTCTTCGGGTTCGTTCTATTTTTTTTTTGTTTCCTTTGCCACCGTCCACAGGTGATTTCCGCTAGCGTGAGCGGCAGCCATCGTGGCGCGCGGGCGAGGGTTGCAATTTTTGTATTTGCAGGAATATTTATAGCGGCACCGGCGGATTACCATAAACAACGCGGCGAAGAAACTCAAAGATTACTGTATTTAAAGCGCAAGGGGGGGAATAATTACCGCTACCAGCAGGCCATCCGCGTCGACGGCGCAAGAGGCAGCCCCCTGAACGTCATAGAACGACTCACGATACCTGCGATTCTTTCGAATAAAACGGGCCTGCTTCGCTGCTGCGGTCGACCCAAGCGAACGCGGATAATTGCCGGATAACTGTACAAACTTGTGTTACAAAATAAGCAAGATATAATTGTTGTAATGCGGACGTGATGTTCAAGTCTCGAGGCTCGTCAGAGGGCTGCTTTCCGAGGAATAATAATAATTTGTCACATGCAAAAGACAGGTTGTCGTTAAAGTTGCTCGATGTTCTGGATACAATTTAATAAATCCCTGTCAGAGGGAATTCGAGAAGCATTACAGTTACTGCGAATCGATACATCAAAATTAGAGACGCCCAGATCGGTTCTTGTAATTCATTAATAGAGGTCTGCGAAGTATTAAATCCCTGCGACTTAAAAGTGCTAATAGAAGAGGCTTCTGCTTCGAAGGTAGTGTGAGTTTATAGAAGAAACAGGGGAGGAAAGGTCATTGAATCGCGAACCTAACGAGCGGTAGCCGTAAAAGGTATAAATTCGCTTTAGGTTCGAAAGCAGGCCCGGTCACGCAGCGCACTTTCGCGACTTGATGATGATGAACTTCCCTCGGCCCGCGGTTTGCCTCGTAAGCTCGCTCATAAAGTCGAGTTTAATCTGGCGACCGGCAAAAACCACGCCGGCCAATTGTTCCCGTTATTTTGTGTAGTTACGACCGGAATTTTCTAATAACGCTCCCTCGGGTAAGTAAAAGAAACATGCCGCACGGAATCTCATGGAATCTCTGTGAAATACCTCGTCTTAGAAAAGGTGGACTGAATTCTCCACGATTTTCTTCGTGTGCTCTCCGAAGGCAGAGTGTCTATTATCGAAAATCTGAATTCTAGCGAGCGAGCACGCGCGTGTGATTAATACAGTCGATGATATTTCCATGATTTAGTGCCGGGCGTATATTAACGACAGCAAATCTCCAGTAATGGTGTCACTGTCAGCTCGGGGGCCGCGGTTAACGACGGCCATACAACATTTTCCCCACGGGGGCCGGTGCCTAAAATTACGAAAGACGACGAAACAGCTTCACGATCGTGTACCCGTTCCGATCCCAATGAATTAACGTCAACCTTATCACCTCTCCGCTCTCAGTCAGCGGCCGCGTAGGGACACCGCGCGGCCATTGTTATTACCGCCACGATTATCCTCGCCTTCACTTCCGCCATTAGCATGATCGACAGCATTATTATTCCTGGCGTGCATTTTTCCAGCCAGTTCCTTTCTCGTTTGCATAATTAGTTGTTGCGTAAAACGGCCGGGACTGTTCGGCCGTCTCGCATGCAACCGATGGACTGTAACTTGCGCAACTGATTTTTACATTAATCGGTTTGCGAGAACTGAGACACGTGGATGTAGCGCTGCGAGTCTTGATCGAGGAAGATTCGGTGACTGTGCTTCTTCATTTGTAAAAGTATTATTTTTTTCAAGTTTGTAGACCTTGGACGGTGCCGTGATAGTAGGTAGTATAGTCTTCGATAATTTAAAGTCAGAGTTCTGAATTTGATTGAGACGTGAGGATGGACTGTCTTCGATGATTCGATAATTACCGGTTGCACGCGATGACAATGCGAGAATATGCCTTTCTCCGACGATATATGAACTGGAAGTAGTTAACGTATTAAGTGCTTTCGGGGTCGCTTCGCCTTGAACGGTACCAGCCAATGGTGAGGATGTAGCATGATGTAACGAATGCAGTGTAGAGTATATAAATACTTTTGTGAGTATCATTATTTGCAGAAATAGAGGAGCAAAAATAATGGCGCCTTAATTATTATTGGAATAAGAAATATCTGATTAAATATGTACGACACCTGCTAACTGCGGAATAATGGAGTTATGCAAATGTACCGTTGACATGATATTCATCGTTGCAGGTTGGAGCACTTCGATAAAATATATATTCTATAGCGAGGTGTGCAAAAACAAAGCCATAACGAAACTGACTTTCGCGTTTAATTGTAAAGGGAAAAGGCTGGAGCCGTGCATTCCGGTTTTAATTAAATTATGCGGACTCGATTTGTATTAAATTCTGAATATTACAGTTTCGATTCAGACGTTCATATATCTCGCCACGTACGAAAGTTTCGCTTCAAAGCAGATGACAAGCCGAACGAAGCGCATTGAGCGTTCAAAAGTTGTTAAAAGAGACGCAGAAGGGGCGCTCGAAGGAGGATCCTCGAGCCGATTCGAGATCGGGACCGGCCGATCGATAAATTTCGAGCCGCTTTCGACGGTTCCCGCTTTCGTTACGGGCCCAGCGTTATCGATGAATATTTATGAATGCAATTTGCAAAGTGGTGCGTCGATACGCGCGCGATTATAATGAGTAATGCTTTTTTTTTTTACTCGACCGCAGTTTTCCTTCCTCTGCTTTTTTAATCGATACGAAATATTTATGGCTGTGTTATCTGTTGAGTGAAATTGAAAAGCTTCATCATGCATGACATTTGCAGCGGCGAACCCGCGACACGGGGCGATATTTATTATTATATATGTAGAATTAAATATCGATGCTTTGAGCGCGGCTCCGAAACTTGCTGATCGAACGTCATCTTCTACCGCGAACCTCATTTCCGCGAAGTTATCGATAGAACTTCAGTGCTGAATAATTCACCGAACGCCGCCGGGAGCATCCTTAAACGACTGAAGAAGAAACCGTAGGATTGAGACGTCACTGTCACGATTTTAGGTAACTCGAATGTAACAGTCCATGAAAATATAAATAAACCGATAATTGAATCGTCGGACAGAGTTTCCAAGCGATTCCCATCGAAATGTAATTACCCTGTTGACGCGTAATTCCGAGCATCGAGTATATTTTTCCATTACAGATGTAATCGATCGGCTGCGTATAAACAACGTGCCGCTTTCGTGGATTTCGCCCGGCTGGGGAAAAAAAATCAGCGAGCCTGTCGATTCGAGGCTCGTTATTGACAGTTTATTAAATTAAATCTTACGCGGCGTGGAACCGGCGCGGTGTCAATAAAAGCGACATAGATTCGACTTAAATTATCTAACGACGGTGTTTCTTATGACGCGCGCTCGATGGAACATTGAAATCGATAACTTCGTTACGGGGAAAATAGGCACGCGACTGTCGAAGCACCCTATATGCAGTTTAATAAACTATTGCGCCGGCTTCGTACTTTACGTTGTTAAAGGGCTAATAATTTTCGGTCGATCGAATTGCTGCAACTATTTCCAGCGGCACGAAGAAAGCTGGCCGCGTGATAATTTTATGTTAACACACGATTATCGTTATCGCCCTCACGTGACCGCTTATCTATCCGTTCTCGCGATTACGTCGTTTTTAGAGTCGCGGGCATTCCGTCACTTGGGCAAATATATGAACTCGCGAGCCTAATTGCGGTCGCGTAACCATCGCGTTCAATAGCGCATGAAAATTTATCGCGCGGCCCTGAAGAGTTGTTAAGCGGTTGGGAGACAGCTTGCGAACGGACAAACCACTCGTCATCAATATTTTTCTCGTAGATAAAACTCTAAATTAAAGAAGTTTGTAATGCTTCGTAACATTAGAAATAAGAAGATTGCACATTACTCCTCTGCACGAAATTGCGCAACACTGCAGACTAAATAACTACATAGAAATCTCTACTGTGCATCGAGGCCATCATAAGTCCCCGCAGTCAACCGAGTCGAATCGTTTGGAAATTAAGAGGGGAACAGGATCGACGAGAGTCGCGGTGGAGTAAGGTGCAAGGGGATAAATTATTCCGTGCGCTGGTGTATATAACGTGGGACGGAAATGTCCAAATGATCGTAATGCCGCGATGATCGATGGATCCTTGAATACCAACACCGCCACGTACTTTGTTGCACGAGGTTTCTATCGCGAGCGCACGATCAGTCGCGAACAGCTGTGACAGTGCAATAATTCGATGTAACCGTAGAACGAAAGTGGGCCGTGGAACGGGCGAGCCGTATGGCGAAGGAAATATTACAAACAAAAAGATGCTTGGATTCTCGTAAATATTTGGAGAACACGTGGCCCGATGTTGCCGCGCGCGCCCGGCAGTTCGATCCCAAAAAGAAGACTCACCATCGTCTTGGGGATCGTGGAAGCGAGCAGCGCTCGTTGCTATCTAAAACCAGAAGTGGACCAAAATACGGAGCTACCCCGCTGAGAATGTGGTTGGCTCGCCGGTTCGTAAAATCACCACCCAACGTTATTAAATACCGCCCCTCAAAAGCGGAGTCGTTCGCCCGTCACTCGGGGATGTTCTAAAACTATTCAAGACACGCCGGAGGCTTCCTTGAAATAACGTAGCGAGGAGATCCGGCAGAAGGAGGGTGGTTCGAGCGAGGTGCTCGGCGAGAGCGGGACGGAGGCAGGAATGTAATCACAGGATTCCCTCGCGATCCTTCGGGATGCAGGTGGCCATGCTGGATTCTTAGCCGGCTGTTCTCCTCCTTATATATATTGTTCATTAGGCGTTGACAGTGACAGCAGCAGCGGCGGCGGTGGCGGCTTCTATTTCTCAGCGCTCACGCGGCCCCGTGGAGGCTGCCGCCCCCACGTATATACCTTCCGGTAGTCTCTCGAAATCGCCGGCTGTAGAGCCGGGGCCATGAAAACGGCTGCGGCCACGAAATAAGTGTGGCAGGGTGAAGAGGTTAAGGTAAGTTTCCTGTTACACGTGCCGGCTCGTATATGACCAGAGCGTAAACTTGCATCGTGTTCCGTGCAGCGGACGCGGCCGGATATTTAGTGGCCCTTAACCGTCTGCCGGACGTGGTCGGCTTTCGTCGCGAGGATTTTTCTGTATTTTTGTGGCCCCCTTCGGTAACGAGCTCCGAGGCTCTGTGTATCGATCTGGACCCGTACGGTCCGCGTTCTTATGGCCTGCCGCTATATCGATGCTTTCGAAAGCCGCCGCCGAAAACCTGAACTCGGGGCTCAGACTTGAGTAGTGTATTTCAGGCAGTTGATATTTGCCAATGGAGGTATCGGTGGTTACGATTCTGCAGAGGCAGGGTAAATGTACCGTTTGTGGCCATTGCACAGTTTTTGGCCATGTGCATAATTATCTTTTTTTTTAAATTGCTGGAAGATCATTATTACGTGGAGAATTTCACATTAAAAATATATTTTTTAGTACACCGCCCGAAATATAAGGTTACATGTTTTTTAAAAAAGTGGCAAAAATTGGTACAATACCTTAAAGTGGACACAAATGGTGCATCTACTCTAGGTGCTCATGTTTACTTCAAGTGTCTTATTCTCGAGATGCTTGCCTTTGAGACTTGTGTCTATTGTATAAGACTCTTCATCGTTGGCGGGTGTAGATTCAGAGAAGAATTTAATGCGGTATAATGACAAAAAGTCTGCTCCTCTCTTTATTCAATACGACCCAAGAAATACGGTCCATTTCGTTCCAACTGCTGCTCCATTTCCCCACAAACCTCTATCTGGAAAGTCGAATGGAAAGATCCCGCCGCTAAGGCGTGGCAATATCGCCGTACTGCATAATCGCGTTGTTTATTGCGTACACGACAAACCGTGCGGTTGTAAATGAGGTCCATTAACGTCTACACGAGTGCGATAATCATATCGAAAGTATAGACCGGCGACGTGGCAGCGAGTGAAAAATCAATGTCCACCTCGCCAGGCGTTTCCTCGTTTATACTGTCCGCAGCGCTGCTGAATTACTGGTCCGCGGGATCTCGGTTAATCCGTTTTTAATTAATCCCTTCCACGAGGCCGGATTACGGTGCAACCGTTCGATATATCTCGATAAAATTGTTTATTTCAATGGTCTCGCGATCCGTCGCCAACACGCCGCCGCACAGCCTCTTCCCTCTCTCCTCGCAGCAACGGACGTCGGCGATTCTCAACGGATCCGAGGGTTTTTATTAATTAAAGGGAGCAGGCAATCGGCAACAAATCGCGGCGATTAAAAGGCCGTTTCGCGCGGTAACGATCGTGGAAGCTCGGCCCGACCGAAGAATAATCGTTCCTTCGGTAGCGAACAGATTTGTTTATCAGCTTATCGACCGTTCGTTTCTACCGTCGTAAGTTATATTGTAAAGCGAAACCGGTTCGGAACGCGGCACGGAATGCCCGGCTGCCAGCCAGCCGCGGGATGAAGTTGCATTCTCGAGTTCATCGGTGCATAACGCTGACTGAACCTCGATCATCGTTACGTCGATCGAGGATCGCCTAAATGAAGAGGGTTTCCGGCCGGGCGAAACGGTCCCACGTCCTCGCTCGACCTGCATCTCTTGGGACGAAATTGTAATTAAATGGTGCACCATGCGCGAGATCTGTAGGTTTAGTGCTTCCCCGCGGAAACAAAACGAAGATTAGGGTTTTAGCGATGCCAATGATTAGTTTAAACGATTCAAATTCACCCTTTCGTCAAATGGAAAGTATGAAATTTCTTTTCTCGGCAAACCATTGCCTGACTACGTGAATAATTCTTTAATGATCATTGATAACCCTGAAATTCTGCGAAAGCACGATCAACGAGGCTTCGATCCTCCCCGAGTAGCCTACCACCAATTTCCGTGGCGGGGTGTGGAAGGCAGCGGGAGCAAGGTACGCCCCCCAGAGGTAGCGTAATCCTGGCCGAATATCCAGCAAGACGACGATGACAGGATGGGGAGAAATGTGCCTCGTAAAGAACCGCGCAAATATGCATGGGAATTGCATGCGCGTCGGAGGAAGAGCGGCCGCGGGAAAGGGGCAGAGAGTCCTGTAGGAAAAAGGGCGGCGCGGAATAGACAGGAACAAAGAGAAAGCGGGAGAAGCGGAGAGAATAGTCGGAGGGGAAGAACAACCCTCTCGAGCTTCCACGAACGGCTGAAAAAAAACGGGCTGCATGCTCGCACGTTAAAACGGTTCGGCCGTAACTCCGAGGATTTTTGTCGCCGGCTTTGCTCGCAACTTTATGGGGATGAGACGGGGAGATTCTGGAAATTTCTCGCCTAACGAACACCCGAAGGGGATGATCGGTAGCTGGCTAGACTACCAGCTCGCAATTTCACTCCGGCATTATCCGAAACGCGGGCGCGGAACCCTTAACGAATACAAGAAGAGGCCTGAAACCATCCCCCACCTTCCCTCGCCACCTTGGTACATCCACGACGACCTGTACCGGTCTCTGTATCGAGCAGACATCGCTCTATGAATATTTCAGCCGGATAAATTATTAACGCAATAATTGCCCCTCGTAAAGCCGTTCTTTTCTCCGCGTTAACGAACGCGCCGCGATACGCG
The DNA here is from genome assembly GCA_929113495.1 of Andrena minutula. Lineage (NCBI taxonomy): Eukaryota > Metazoa > Arthropoda > Insecta > Hymenoptera > Andrenidae > Andrena > Andrena minutula. The sequence continues at coordinate 5,078,122 of OV815995.1, read as the reverse complement.
AGCCAGGGCGCTCGGTTCATTATGTCTTCGTACAATTAGCGCGTGTCGTGTGGATCCTCAGACAAGGAAAATACGGCGCCGATCGCGATAAGAACGACAAAATCATTACGACTTTTTAAGCGCTGTAACGTTCCGGAGAAATGAGCTATGAGTCGGCAACTGGGTTCTTAAATGCTCCGGGTAGATGCTTTATTGTTTATCCACCTCAAAGGGCTTAGGTAAGAAAGAATTTGTGGAATCGAGCTATATATTCCAATCAACATAACACGCAATCAAAGGGAAAGTGAAATTAACAGCACTGTGAATTATAGTATCGCTTTTACTTAGGTCCACTCTGGCGATTTACCACAACTATTCTCAACCGAATGTATTATAGATTGCAGCATCGTAACGAAGACAGACATCGCTTTAACTGTCCAATCGCAGGTTATTCTATTCCCGTGCATATTAGATGATTTGAAGCACGTGTCACGGCTTCGAGAAGAAACGTGCCTCGAGAAGAAGCGTCAGAATCGAACTAATTAACGACTCGAGACCATCACGATTACACCCATCGCTCACTCCTGCTAATATTTCCGGGTGCAGGCAAACCCCGCATCACGATAACTGCGCACGTACGTGCACGGTCTCGTTGGAATCAGGAGAGCTGCATTGCTGGCCGATGCAATGTTGTGCAGTTCCCCGGGCACGAGCGGGCAACGAACACCGCCGGCTGCATCGGTGGCCCGTATCTTTATTTAATTAGCGTATTACACGCGTCCCGAAGCAATGGTAACAGTCATTTTTCGATCAGATAGCTGATATTTATTTGAAACGGATGCGACTGGTCGAAGGATTATGAAACGGGCGGGAGGGGTGGGCCGTTTCTCCCTGGGCCTTGGTGCTCCTCCCGTGGCCGCGCGCCGGAATAAATGTTTAACGATGATGCGCTTGCGAATGCATGCCTTATTGTTCACGGCCGCGGGCTTTTATTGGCCCGGCCTTGGAGCGGCGTGAAAACGTACCCGCAGGGCGTACCAGTCGAGTAATAACTGTATTGTTGGGAAAAATTTATGGGGTTTAATGTGTGACTACAGTTTACGGCGGCCGCCACTGCAATCGTGGGATTGCGCTCCGATGCTCGTAAACGTCTTCGTGGAAGTGAGAACAGGGTGATGGCGCTGGTTCTCGCTGAATTTTATCGAGCTTCAATTAATTTAGGGGAGATTAAAAGTCATGAGCTTTCGCGTTCGTGGATATTCGAGGAGTGATCCTGATGGTGGGTCGTAACTTTGTCAAAGTTAACAACTCTCCAAATCCCACGAATTAGGTGAATTATATGGACCTTGGTTTCTCGACATTTTTAGGTAACAACAGGACGAAACGCCGAGTCCACCGTCGTTTCTCTTAATTCATGACTCGATTCCAGGTCCGCGCAGGACAGCCAGGAGAGGAGACAGAGCGGGCGCGGCTGTGCGCCGAAGACAAAAGGAAGAGGCTCCTGGCGGAAGCAGGATAAGGAGGGAAGTGTAAACAATAAAAGCCGGACGGAGGGAGGGCTGAGCCCGGCTAATCTTGTTACGGTTATGAATCGCCGTGCTCAGGATAATGCTGTCTACTCAGACCGAGGAGGGGTTAATTTTATTCTCTCCTCGTCGTCGACACCGCAACCGATGAAGTCTTTCTAGCGCGTTGATACGTTCACGGATACCGCGAATCTCTTTGTCCGCCGGGAGGAGAATAATTAGCTGCTTCAGATAAGGGTATCAGCCGGTGGCCCATTGTTCTCGCCGGAGGATCCCCGATAGAAAAATCTGGATGCATGGTCGAGTGCCTGATACGCTAATTACGAGTGGCAACGTTTGTTTTTGTAGCTAATTGGATCGTCGAGCCGTGAGCTCGCTCGTCGTTACGTCGATTATCTAACTCATATCGGGAAGTAATAAAGAAGCACGCTGGAAATTAAGCCTGATGATGCTGGCGCTGAGGATTTTTATGTATTATACAATCTACAATGTGTGTGTGTTTCGCGGTGGATTTCAGTGGTGCCCCACCGAGCGGAACGCTAATCTTTTTATTATTCTTGGTTCCGCACGGGAATGTAAAATGGTGGATTTTGTTAGCTTATCGTTAGCACAGTGGTGGTGCAGTTAATAAACCTGGGCACATCCGTTTGAATATATTATCTATCAAACCTTTGCGTACCTCGAGTTTATAATCAACGCACACCGTCGCCCTAAACCCTAAACTAATCCAATCAAACTGTTTCCAACTGTTCCATTGACGACCGGCAACTAATAACCTTTACAAAATACAACAGCCAGTGAAGAGACGGCAAGTTTCGTTTACACCGCCTGTAACAAATTCCTCGCCCCTTCGAGGACCAGATACACCTCGCAAGGGTTCACCCTTGCCCTCGTTACCAGCCACTGTTTCAGTTTACAAACCGGCGGATCGATTCCTCCGCGAGGATAATCCCGTGAAGCATCCAACCGCGGGGAAAGCAGAAAAGAATGGTGGAGCAGACGAAGCAAGAAAGACTCGCGGCCGCAACGAGCCGAAGGGCTCGCCCTTCCACCGAACAGAAGAGAGGAGCCGTTCTCGGCCTAGCGTTAATTAGTTTCGCCTGAGTTAATGACTTTTTCCCTCCTAATCAGGTAATTCCGTATCTCTTTAAAATAATCTCGCCGCCCCGTCCGCTAATGAAATTCTGAACTCGTTACTTACACTCGCGACCCCCGTCACCCTTCCACCGTTCCCTCCCTTTCTCCGGACCTTGCTCTCTCTCTCTCTCTCTCTCTCTCATCTTACTCTTTCACCGTGTATCCCGCGAACGGAGGGGGCCCCCGGCTCGCCTGTTTCGCGAGCGTACGAACGGCCCGCGTCGAGCATCTGCCCCGAATTTTTCTTCTCGCCGGGTGCGCGCCCTTCCCGCGAAATTACGACGGCTGGATACCGATGAAAAAGCGGCGGATTTACGAAGCAACGCCAGGCCATTAAGGCGTTACTCTCCTCGGGCTACGCACGCGCCGCGATAATTCGCGAAACCCTGGTGATAAAGTTCGCTTAATGACTGGACACCGACTCTGCCCCGCTACTGATACTCCGGGGCTGATTAAGCGCTTTTAATCGGCACAGAAGCCCGCATAAACTCTACGAATTTGCAATCTGTCACACCTTGGACCGTGTGTAATTGGCTTCGTTATATCGAGCCTTATCGTCGCGGAGAAAACCGTTAAAAGTTGAGGGTACCTAAATATCCTGGAGGATTGAAGTATTCAATGTTTATGTTTGAACTCTATATTCCAGAGTTCAAGTTGTCAATTCCATTTTTAAGAAATCACCTCCCTAAGTACTCTGACTCGTCCAGTCAACGTTCCGATAAATTTCTATCGTACAGCATTTAAATAGACCGTCGTGATTTCTCGTAATCGACCGCGTGGGCGTCGAGGTACCACGAGTTCGTAGTTCTGCCTCCAACAGCCGCCATAATGATCGTGGCAACAATTCGAGGCACGGTAACGACGCGTTGGTCACAAAGGCCCGATACTTTTCTCGAGGACCCCACCCAGGGTTCGCGTGACCGTTCGTGTGATCGATATAGGTCTTGCCATTCTGCTCGTCGTCTTAAACGCGCTTAGAAGCTTCCCTGCGACTTGTTCATTGTTCTTCCGGTCGCACAAACAGCGAAGGTACCTCGGACGAATTCCTGATGAAAAGTAACGTCTGGCCTGTGCAGGCAAGTGTAGCTAGGAAGTAGTTACTTAGCTACTTTAAAGTGCAAAATGCCAGAGATTCGGGAGGCTTCTCTGTAGACTGCCTCAAGTAGTTTGTGTCAATAATTCCGACAACTGTGCAACTAACTCAACTAGAGGAATTGTACTCGGCCCTCCAGCTACCGCCACCACGAATTCATCGCATTCGAAAGGGGTTAAATTTAATTTAAGATACCGCGCAGACAACAAAACCGTCTTTTAATTAAAGTCCAAGGTGCAGCCCACTTTCGCGCGGGAACACGATAAATGATAGTTATTTGCGCGTTATTTTTCTCGTAACAAGACAGTTACACGCAGCTATAATGAACGCGATCGGAGCACGAGAGGCCTGACGATCGCCATCTTGACCGAACGCTGGCCACGCAGGTGGTGCGTGTATTATCCGTCACTCACACGAGTGGATGTAGGAACCATGTGAGTTCACCATGGCTTCCCGAGCCCCATAACGAGCCTATGATTGCTTCGGTTGGTCGCCACCAACCCCCTCGGGGTAAACGGAGTCTACGCTCACCCCTTGATTCGTGGACAGGTGCCCGTGGATCTAGCTCTGCTTGAAACGTTGCGTTGAATTTTCGGGAGAAGCCTTCGTGTCACTATCAGGTGTATGCTCCTGTTTGGTACGAATACTTCCTGATAATTTCCAAGTCTCCTTAATTACCAGAAATACAAGTATGGAAACTAGAGGTAGGTACATTTTTCCATGTTACACCGGCGACGTGGTATCAGTCGATGGCACCTTTTACGACGCGGTGAAAATTTACGAGGAACCATGCCGGTACATCGCCCGGATCCGGAATAAAGTCGCGGGACGTCTATCAGTGGCAAAAAAGGGGCTCAAGTTTTCCTAGCCACGAAGATTCACCGCACGGAGAGACTCGTCCGCCCGTCAATGTGAAACATCACCGTGGCACCCCGCAAATAGAACCGACGGGGATTTTGTTGCCGCGTGCTCGAAATACGCGTGTCACTCGCGACGACGTTTACAATTCTCCTCCCCGGCAACGACATCTCAGTCCTCGTCTTCGTTTCCCTTATGGTTGCCGGCGTGACCGCGAGACCAGCCCGATCTCGCCTAAACGCACGCGGCCGAATCAAAGATTATATTTCTGGTTCAAAGCGAGCGCGAGCGTATTATTCTGTGCTGAGCAGTGTTGAAGAACGGAAGGGTGAATTATTGTGGTTATTATTCAGCAACTAAAATAGAAGATTGTCTATCCAGAATGCGGTCTTTAAATCCTCCCTCTGGGACCACGAATCACTCGATCCGTGCCCCTCGCATCTCTAGAATTATACTCCCCCCAACTCCTCTCTATTCACGAGCCATCGGCTCGAGTTCCATCGCCGGCAAACCGTACACAATCTCCCAGAATCACGCCGTTCCATCGCCCGGCCAGTGACGCCCGCGCAAAATACCAGAACCGACTGTTCGAAATCCTTCTCACCGCGCTCGGGGGGAGAGCCAAAAATTCTTGTTCCGAGTACGTCAGCGTAGTTCCGTAACGCGACAGAACGGACAAAAGAGGATCGCCTTTCGGCCGCGGAAGACGGAGGGAACGCAGAGGGAATGGAATTTCGCCGGCGAATTCCGGAATTCCAGCCGGCGTCTTCGGCGTCACGGGATACGGTCGGCACTCTCCCGTACATGCACGTACGAGGAGGACGCGTCCCGAATAACCGTTTACCGTTCGGCTTAGGAATGTTACGAACCGTGCTCGGGACCGCCACGGGCTTGCAAATTGTTCCCACGTTGTGCACGCCGGCGGCAGCCGTTGTCAAGAAATTTCCCAGGGGCCTTCCACCGACGCGCACCGGCATACTGAGCGGCCAGATATCCGCGAACTTCCGTCTACGCCGCGTGCCCCAACAACTATGCTCTGTCCGGCGTATTGTGTTACCATTCGCGTCCGTGAAACCCCGCCCGGACGATCATTCGTATCTGGAGCGAAGGAACTTGCGCTTGGAATTGTGTCGACAATTCGTGGATCAGCTCCGTTTGGATGGGAGGGAGGGATTCGGGTGGAGCAATATCGGACTTGTTCCTTCCTTGACGCTATTGGTAGCTATGTGCAATAAAATTGAACCTTTCGACGCGTCAGTTAAATTCGGTGCAGGTAAAAATTAGTAGCTATACCGACGAATCAATCGAAAAGCAATCGACAGGGGAGAAGGCACGCTTCTAACGAAGCGCACCCCGAAAAACGAACATCCATCGCGGTGAAACGGAGCGGCCCCAGGCCCCATTGTGCACCTACGTATGTATGCGTGCGCGATATAACGGATTGTCCAGTCTCGTAGAAGTTAGTGGTAGCTGTCCGAACGGTTGAAAAGCTTATATAGGCACTCCGGATTGCCATTCGGTCGTCCGCGGCCAGCTAATCGGGGGGAATTAGATGAATATCTTACCTGGAAATCGGGACCGGGAGCCGTACGGTGAATGCGAGAGAGGAGGGCCGTGGATCGTCGGCCGGACAGAGACGGAAACGGTGAAAGAGAAATGGACGAAGGAGGAGAGGAGTCTTCGGCCAGTAATATAGTGGCCGTGGCGATCGCAATAACTTACTTTGAATAAATGAAACGCCGGCCCGACCGTTCCGAACGCGAGTCAGGTTTCGCTGGAGAGCGGCAGCAGTCCCTCAACAGGACAATGTTTTAAGCGTTCGCCAAAATAAACGACGACGACCGACGGGGCGATACGGCCTACCGTCCAGTCCTCCGACCGTTTCGCCTGTCAACGTCGCTCGATCTAGGATACCCCTAACGTCTTCCAAACGATCTGGAAATCGCCAAGGGTCGCGGTGACAGCAGTTCCTGTCTCGGGACTGGCGATTTCGGAATGGTCGATCTCTACGTAGGATAATTCACGGTTGCGTGAAGCAGCGGAAACGCATGGGAAAAAGGAGGATAGCGGGTTGGGTGCAACTGCGTTGCAAGTAAAATGCTAAGTTAATATTGGATAGTTGAGAATTGAATTGTTTCGATTTTTTTCAAGAGGAATTAAAGCTAAACAGAAGCAACATTGTTCGAGGGCGAATATTCTTATGAGCAAGTTGCGCGCGGTTCAGACAAGAGACCCGTAAGATTGAAACAATGGAACGCGATTCGTAATCGATTACCGTCCACCAACCCCTGTCGAAACATAATGGCGTCGAAGTTCTCAGCGCCAGATTTACGTATAGAGCAGACCTGGCTGTCAAAGTAGAAACAGACGGTGCGGGGTCCTCCGTGAATTTACGAGACAGCCGGGCCATCTTTTACGTACGGCAAGGATTTTCAGCCATTGTATCGGCCCAGGCCTGCCCTTTGATAAGTCACTGGCTGACTAACGAAGCCTGAAGGTACTTGAGCGGTTTTCACCCGTTCCCTCCTGCTCCCTCTTTGACATCTCCTCGTCCCCACTGTTCTCCCACTTCTTTCTCCTGTCTCCCACGTGTCTCCGTGGCGAGTTTCAATCGATTTTAATCAACCGATCCGGATTTGTGGGGGCGATAGGCGATGGACGAGCAGTGAATGAGTAATTAAGATTGCTCTCCGAGCTTAATCCCAGAAAACACTCTTTCTGCTCCTTTGTCACACCCTTGAGGTCTTTGATAAATCATGACAGTCAGAGGCCATTAATTAGAAAAGAAGAAATCGTCGTAAACATACCTAAACTACTACCCTCCTTTCGCTCATCAGGTATGTCTCTGAGAATCTTTTCAAGCATACCGCCATGAGCCATTACATCGGCGCGAAGAGACGCCCAGCAACCAGTTCCGATCCGTTATCGCGTTGTCTAGAACGGCGATATTAATTCGCGATTCCATTTAATTCCCCCCCTCGCGGACCACCGCGGCGCGATCCCGTCATCGCCAATCAATATGCTAACGAGCGATTTCGTGGTACGTGGACACGGGCCGAAGACGCGCAGTAAAACCGAGGTGGAGAAGCGAGAGGCAAGAGAGTCGATCGGTAATCGAAGAGGACTCTCGCAGCTGGGGGAGCCTTTCCTCCCGGCTATCTCTTTTGAATGTGCGCCGGCCAATTAAAATAATTAGCGACGAAACGAACGAGACCGGGCTTACCGTGCGATCATAGATACAGATACCGAGGGAAAGAGATCGATGAACGGATAGAGAGAGTGGCAGGGGGGAAGGAAAACGATGGGACGCGTTATTCCACGTGGAGCTATTTTAATATCCGCTCGAATGGAGTCTAGCTTGTTACTCGAGCGCGCCGAGGAAAAGTGCCACCACTCGCTGAAGTTAATGAAAATGGGGTCCTTCTCTGTTCCACCAGCCAGCCGCTGACAAACCTTTTAAGTACTGCAACGATCATTCCGTTTCATGAATCTCCATCGTGTGTTTATGGACTAGAATCGTTGGAGGTATCGAAAGAATCCGTTTTACCTTTAATCGAGAAAGAAACTTATCGCGGAGTATAACTCATCGTCGAATGGGGCATAATTTCTATCGAGGGATGGGAATCCTGAGACCGCAACCGGTCGGCTAGGTTCCGCAGTGCCGCAAAGAAACGAGACAAATCACCGTTATTAGGCGGGTCTCGGCGGAACAGTTTCATTTTCGTTATTGCCGGGCAATTTTACAGTAGTGAAGTGAAATTAAATAGAAACGTGTTATTTAGACGGCTCTGACGGACGCGGTGGGAACCGGTCGCCGAGGGCGATCATACATAATCCTTAAATATTTTCTAGTAGCCTGCGTCGGGAATGATGAAAACCTGAACGAACTCGGAACTGAAGCGTGCCGAGTTCCCGCTAAATGTTTCAGAGAGGCGATTCTATCTCAATTTACCACATACAGCGGAGTTTATCTTTCAGTGCATTTTAATGGCACGCTAGTCGTAGAAGATTGAATATTCCCTCGTTAAAGTAACGAACTTGAGACGCATGTTGTTTGAGGAAGCGCGTCGTGTAGGTACCTCAACGCCAAACAGCTCTACTCTATCTTTCAAACACCCTCGCGGTTAATAGACCCACTCCTTCCCGTTAAAAAGCCCCCGTGCATACGCATGCAAACAAAAAAGAACTCCGCCTGGACCGCCTACACTTTCATCACTACCCCCACACGGGACATCGAAACTCTGCGGGCTGCTTCGATTACAAAGCGTTACAGGTGTACAGGAGCTGGCACAGGGAACCCGTACATATTTCACCATCATCGTCCAGTTACCGGCGCGGTGTCTCCTCTGTGCACACGGCGTAGCAGCCTTCCCCTGTATCTCGTCCAATCTCTTCGCGCAAACGTCTCAACTGGCGGCAGGCATAAATCTTAGTTCAGCGGTGTAGGAGCTTGCCTGAGAAGCAACGGGGACGACGAGGACGACAACGACGACGGCGAAGATGGAGCAGAAGGAAAAAGAAGCAGCAGAAGACGGGGGGAGGGGAAGAAGCGGCGGTGGGTTTCAGGTGAAGCCAGGCCGAGGGGAACCTCGAGGAGGAAACAATCGACGATCACGTGGCTGACGGAAGACGATCTCGGAAGTCCGTACAGAAGAGGCGACCAATGCGAACGGGAGCGGCGAAACCGATCCACAAAGCTCGAGCTCCGCCTACGTTGGTCAAGAGAGAAAGAGAGAGATCTGTGGTTCCTCCTCGTCGTCTATCTTCCTTCTTCCTCGGCGTTGTTGTTGCTGTTGTTGCTGACTGTGGAGACGGCAGCGCGATCGGACAGCTAGCCGCCACCCGTTGTTTCCGTTCCTCTTCCCTGCCCCCGTGTCTCGTGGAAGAGGACAGGGGCCCCATTGCTGGGGCCCAGCGTGCGGGGCCCTGTGCTCGTCTCTCTCCTACTCCGCCTTCGGCTCGTGTCAATTAATGTCCCTCCGCGTACAACGTTGCGCGGCTACCTTCCCTCTTCTGCCGCCTCGTTCCACCCTTTCCTTGCTCGTATAGATTGATCGATGGCCGCGGAGACCGCGATGAATTGGGCCCCGTCGCCGCCGTATTTTTCGGCTCTGCTCCTCCAGCTACACACTCTGCACGCACCGCCTCGATGAAGCTTGTCCTGCTCGACGGGCTACCGGCCCCGTCGCCTTCCTCTCGCCTTCTAGATGGACGTTCGTTGTCGATGCTGGGGTAATTGGTGCCCCTTTCTCTATGAAACTTTCGTCTTGTCCCGACTCATACACTGTAGAAACTCCAAGAGAGTATGCTCTGGTTTTTCGAGATCACGGAGGAAAGCGATGGTGGCTACTTTTCCCTAGGTTTGCTAGCGTACATATAGTAACTGACACGTAATTGAGATTCCTGACTCCTGACTCTTTGTATCTTTCAAATTTCCGTTGTCTGGGCAGATTCGTTACAGCCGCAGGATTAGCTGGGCCGCTTGAGAACCAATGAAAACGGACCCAGCGCGACGTCCAGTTCAGCCCGTCCCAGAACGCTTTTGCGGGTAAAACCGGGCTAATGAGGCAGTTTGGCTGCGTCAGGGGCGCCGGTTATATTTTTCTTTGACGCATCGACCGCTTGTCCAACTGTCCGTCCATCCATCCGTCCGAGGCTTCGTGGTCCCGGCAGCCTCTAAAGACGAAGAAGGGAGGGACACACCGTGGCGAAGCGCAGCCGAGCAGGAGATTGACGTGGCACGCTGTCCCAGTTGACAAGAATGTGACAAGAACCAAACTGACTTTGCTGTCCCGCTCGTTTCGGGCACCGATGTAGGCGGCACCGGACGCCGAAATTGCTCGTTCCTCTTATTCCCCCGCTACGAACGTAAAACACATCCAACACGGTGTCCAGGATCACGAATTATTCGCGCGATCCTTGTCGTTATTCTGCGAACTGAGACACCTACCTCTGGGATGATTAGATTCATTTCGTCCAAATCCACGTGAAATAATCTGAGTAAATCAAATTGATTACAGCACGTGAAAACATTTTACAATCCTATAAATAGAATGTAAGAGTAGTTTCCAATTATCATCCCTGCAGGAAGATACACGGGGGAAGAATGATGAAGAAGAAACAGTCTGCACTCCCAAGGAGAGACGGTACAAACGAGCATGGCGGAACGAAGAGGAGCAAAAAGGACTAATTGCACGGCGAGGCTGATTTTCCCAAGTCGAAGCGCGCGACAGATCGCGACAGAAATGTACGTAGGAGGAGGAAATATCGGCCGGTGTCGGCGATGAAAAACCCTTGTCGTTGGGAGTGTAATGCGTATTGCGACCACCCGCGGTGGCCACGGTGCACGGCCGATCGTTTTGCCGGTTTTTCTCGGTTATTAAGAAACCATCAATCTTGCTGGCCGATTGGATCGAGCGGCGTTGCACCGCGGGGTTCTGACCGTGTTCCGCGCCGTCCGTTGCCCTTTCTCCTTGTTCCAGCATTATGCTTACGCGTACAGAAACACCGTCGGAAGCTCGCCGAGATTCGGCCACTCGCCGTTTTATCTTTCCAAAAGAGGCAGCCCGGCCCCGCGTTCACCCTTCCCCCTTTACCTTCCCCCATCGTCCTACTGGCCTTTCTCCTTTTTTCTCTACCCCCTACCCCCCTTTTTACCCGGCTGGATCTTCATCCACGAGCGATCAGGCCGTCGATCGGATCACCGCGAGACCGGTTAATCATTCCGAGGGAACGTTATGGCTTGTAAGCGCGTCTGACAGATCGACAACGAAACTGTAACGTCATCATTGTCCCGAGGCTTTTTGTCTCCTGTGTAAACATCCGTTCCTACCGTGCCGTGTCCTGTTCCCGGGGATCAACGGGGATTCGAAGGGCGAGCAGACGCTGGAGGTTGACTTTCGGAAGTGCAAGATCTTGACACGTTGGTTCCCGAGGGTTCTGCGAGCGCGGGGAGATGGTTGTGGAATGGTTGAACGCTGCGGGGGGTTCGTGGCTACAGGATCTTGGTGTGTCTGTGTTTTAATAGATTCAATATCGCAATGTCCAGGGAATGCGACGAATAATGAATAAATTTTAGAAGGTGGTCTTGAATACTCGCACGTAAACGCGAGTCTTGATATTTTAATGGCACCTCGATGCCTCGAAGGCATGGAACTGTGTACAGCTTACAAGCAAATCGCCTAATTGCTCGCAACAAAAGTACCCGTCTGCTGATCGATCGCGGGCCACCGGATCGTAATGGATAATTCACGTCGAATCATACTCGCAACGATTCGCCGAGGGATAACATAAAAGATTATCGATAATAACGCCGTTTATAGCGGCACGTACACGTGTAGCCGAGCGCACGGAGGGAATTTCTCCAGGGACAGTCGTGGAACGTTTAGCGATCGTGCTACGTGACGGGAATCCATCATCCTTGTCGGGGCCCTGCTCCACCGTCGGGCCCCAAACAGACCGAAAAAACGTCTCCCCGTTCTCTGTACGTGTGTTGCGTGCCCGTGTACAGAACGACGGGTGTCACTTTCAGTCGTGTCACCTGTCAAACGTGCCCACTTGCACCTTGAAATTAATCGATCTACGCTCGGACACGACGTCACGCGACGCGGAATCTCAGTTTCCCAGAAATTACACACCGTCTTGGGAGCCGCTCCGAATTATTCCCTCTTTTATATGCAACGAAACAAAGTGGGTAATCGAATCGATTCATAGAGGCCCATAGCCATGGAGCCGAGTCTTGGAATCGGGGCTTTCCTCCCGCTGGTGGAGGAAGAGTACGCGTGACGCGAATCCATCATCCGTGACGGCCCCGAAATCGCATCGTGGTCCCCTGACGGGGGCCTGACCACGGGCCTCGGAGTGTCCCGGGTGTTTCAAGACGCACGATTCCTGTCTTACACAAGGCGGCTGTCAGTTCGAGTCATGTCAAACGTCAAACGACTTTCGCCTGGATCCAGGGCCCCTGTCGCTCCGCCGCTACCGTCCAGGGACCCCGGATTCCATTCGGGGGCCCTTGGCACGGATTTCACCGGGCGCAAAAAAGCCACGGGGCCCGGCCGTGTAACGAACGGCGGAACGAATCCGCACACGGTCGACGGACGACTCAATCCGACGACGAGCCAGGAGGATCCGCGAGGCCCGCGACGCGTATTAATTGCGGGCCGCGGCGCGTGTAATTAGTTTCGTCGGACGATAATATCGGGCCGGGGCGATGCGCGAGCCCACGGGCCCTGTAATTATTGATATGTGTAATTAAATACGGACGATACGGATCGAATAGACGCGGTTAAGTTCGACCGTGATTAACGTTTAATTACGGGGGAACGAATACGAGGTATGAAGCGGGCCCCTGCGAGTGTCTGGCAATGTGGAAGCTTCAGGTACGACTGTCTGAAGGTATCTTCTCGGGAGGCCCTACTGTGGGTGGGAATTTGAAGGGAGGAAAAGGGTGTTGGGGACAATAGAGTTGAGCTGCTACTCGGGGAAATAATTCTGGTGGGATAGAAGTGCTATAGAGACAGATGGAGCAGTTTCCAAAGTCCGATTCGCAGAGTTGAGAAATAATTTTCAGGAAAATCCACTTGCATCAATTTTATTAAATATTTAGATCACTTAACAAATCGAGCGACAAACAAAAACTGCATCGAAAGCTGCCCCACCTGCCAACACTCTAAATCTATCCTCCCTCAGCCCTGCGCGACCAAGAGAGTCGCGAGTGTAATCCCCGCGAACGTCATCCCCTAATGAACGCGTTTAGTCACAAAACCCGAGTTGACCATTTCGCAGACGCATAGCTGCGGGGCGCAACCTTCGGCGCAGCTTCCATTGAGACATCGGAACTCTTAATTGCAAGCTGGGGTGTACCGCGAGGGGGGTGAACGAGAAAGATAGCGAAGGATCTTCTTCATCGACGAGGCAAAGACGTGTTCCAGGGGCAAAAGGATCGTAAATCGTGGCAGGCCAATGGGACGTGGCGAGGGCACCGTCTCGCGTCCGCGATTGGCGGCACTGGCCAAAGCATCCGGTTCCAACCGGCTTGTCCAATCCCGGCGTGGTGCCCTCGAAGCGATTACCTACTCGTAGGCCTCGGTCCCGATCGCTCATGCTAATTTCATAACAACTACCCTTGCGCCAATGGGCGAGCCGGGCTTAGAAAAGAGCGAAAACGACGGTGGCCAGGCCGCGAGGGGCCGAGGGACCGACGAAATAAAAAGAGAGGAAGGGTCCACCTCCGGACCCCGGGTGAAGAGGCAACGAAAGCCGCCTATTTCGCCGAGGCGCAGCGGCGGTGGCGGCGGCGGCCGCGCGTCCACCAGCGTACGCAGGCCAGTCGTAAAATGGAGAGCTCATCTCGAGGTGGTACCCGATCGTTAGATACGGCCGAGGGTGGTGGTGGAGGCGGTATGGCTGGTAGGGAAAGGTTGCCGGTATACGCGTTGTCATCGCGGCTGGGAGTCGTGAACGTTTAAAATTAACTCGCGTACCGAGGATTTATCGGGCCGGCCAGCACGCGGTGGTACACCGTCACGCGAGGTTATATCAGAGAGAAATGTTACTTTACGTGTACCACGAGCCCGTGTACGTGTTCCTCGCCAGCCGCGGTGTTTTACAATCGACTACACCGCTGGATAGGGATTGACCCCTTCGGGTTCTTTACTTGTACACACTTGAGCGGCGCATTGTTAGTGTAAGCGATTTTTAGAATTTTCTGAGTTCTTGCTGATTCCCAGAGGGTTCTGACACTTTTTGAGTAGTCACGAAACGTGGATAACAGAGCGTGAGAGAGTTAAACTGGAGTTTCGTTATGTACCCTCTGAGAACTCTCGTTCTCGGTTAAATCTTTTCAATGTTTAAGGTACCCATCCGATTTCTAATTAAATTACTACTTCGGGTGTTACTTGGGTATATTATTAAGAGAATGTGTATCTATATATTGACACAGCTACTGGAACAGTTTGTTTGCCAAATTAGATTTCAGGAAAATAAAATTATTATTATATAATATTGAGTTTACATCGGAGAATCAGCGATTTCAGAAATATGTGATGCGTCGCAATAATTAAATATTCGAATATTTAATAATAGGTACAAACACACTTTCCGCATTACCAGCATTTCCAGAGACAGTCATCATTACGTTACCATTGCTAATCTTGGTTAGTCGATATTTCCTTCCGTATTATTGTTACTTTTTAATATGCGATATAAACTCGAAGGAAAGAAAATTGGAAGGTGAGTAAGAGTAGCTAAGAAACGCAAAAATGGACGACTTCCGGGCGGGAGGAGGGAGCGGTCTTTCGGGCGAAATTAGCGAGAGGATCGCCACGGTGAAGGAATCATCGACGGTTGGCCCCGGCGAAGGGAAGAAGGCGGTCCCGGGCAATAATATTTCGCGTTCCGCAATTTTTTGCCCAGGCTCGGAGAAGAGAGTTCCATTCGGAGCTGGTCGGCGACTCGTGGTGCGCCGCGCCGGTGGCTCTGCCCGGTTCCGCCGTGGGTATTAATTCCGGGAGGGAAAGAGAAAAACGGAAAGCGAACAAGGAGCAAGAGATGGCTGAGGGGAGGGAGGGGCGGCGGGGAGGGGATCGGGGAGAGAACAAAACGATGCAGAAGACCATCTATGAGATGAGAAAATAATAATAAAGTGGAAATGAGCGAGCCGGTCCATAAATTGCTCCGCTCCTTGTTAATGGTCTGGGGGCCCGGGGCGACCTCAGCTAAACGTGGCCCGGTCTGACCCGGCTCTCTCCTTCTCTTATTCGCTCTTATTCTCTCCTCGTTCGCTCTCTAGCCTCTCCTCTCTTTCCCTCGCACCATGGTCGGGCCCCGACCGGAGGATCTGGTCCGACCCGTTCGAGACGCTCTTGGAAGGCTCATTTCTGTATTTAATGGACGTCCAGAGATGGCCACCGAGTCCCTGAGCTCCCGAGAGCCAGAAAGAGGGACTAAAAGGGTCCGGAGGACACAAAGGATGCACGTCGAACCTTGGTACCGGCTGTGATTGGCGACCGGGCGTGGCTCCACCGACAGATATCCTGCTTCTCTTTAAACGCGATACTCGCCGTTCCGATTCGAGGACATTTATATTTTACCTTTTACTTCTTCCCAGCGAGAGGCATCGGCGAGAGTCCGAGAAATTCGAGGAATCGCGTGTTTGGGGATTCGCTTCCTTTTCTTCGATTTTTCTGTAAACAGATTCTATAATTTATATGAGTATCTCTGGTAGTGGAATAGCGGAGGACTTTCAAGCAGTAGAAACAATTAATTTAGAGAGTACGTGCATTTGAAATATAAATATATGATATACGTAGACTTTTAATTATCGAGTACCATGAATAATAATCTTACATAGCTTAGATATTCTAGATTAAGAAATTTCTTAAATTTCTCCCAAATGTATTATAAAAAATTCCTCGGAACACAAAAATATACGCAATCCTTTTTCAAATCTGTACCTCTCCGGATCCAGTAGTAGTTCCACTACGGCCGCCAGGCGGCGGTAAAGAACAGGGGAATCGCAGTACCATCTCGTGGAAAGTGCTGCAAGCAGCTTGTACTTAACCCTACTTCTGTGATCTCTGTCAGCGTAGTTTCTACAATATTTGCAAACGGTACGAAGAAAAATTGGCAGTAATAATTCAGTGAAACTCTATCCGTAGAGTACAAAACGCATCTTTTCGATTACGCACGAAACGAAGAATATCCGGGTATGAAATAAAATAATATATCACTGGGGTTATGAAATAAAACACATATTTCGTTAAAACATCGAACAGTTATATTAGATTCGCGTACTTTTTTACAAGATTTCTGTAGAAATCGAATACATTTTGGCTAGCCTGTTTACACTTGTCCATTGTTTCAAAAAACTCATTTTCCGTAAAACGGCCGACAGTATGGCAGCATATGACATCTTTTTTCATGCTATCGAATGCATATGTGAATTCAGCTCTGGCACCCTGGACACAGAAAACGGGGAATCAGTTATTTATTTATCGACATACGGATCTCTGTATACATACCTGTAATTGAACGTTATCGGGATCTAGTATAATATTTCCAGTACTTTCCTCAATCATGCAGCTAACTGCAGCGATGGTAAATTTCATCGGCACTCCGGTATTAATAAGCGCCAGACATGCTGCGTTGAGCGTGCATGCCAATAACTGAAAAGATAATGTATATTCGTTATCGTAACACATATTTACAACATTGATATTTCAAAACATATTTTATAATTTTTATCTTTGCCCCAACGATACAAGTTTGTGGAAACCAGCTTTAGAATTTCATTATTTTTGCTGGTACTCTGTATTAGAAACGTAAAAACTCTGTCGTTCGCAAAGGTGTTGAGCTTCGAGTATCTTTGGAGCAGTGTGATATGTAAAAGCGAACCGTACCCCGCCAGAGTCCTCCAATTCTTGTATATTGATGCATATAGCTGTCGCTGGATGAAACGTAACAATTATCGCTGCTTCGCAGGTTTCTTTTATGTACATTTCTGTCATCCTATCATCCACCTCTTAAAGAGTCAATCAGAGGCTTAGATTATTAGATTCATAACGGATTAGTGGAGATCGAAGTTTGATGAGAAACTTTCTGCGACTTACTAGCTGGTCCTTTTATAGGAATGTACGAAACCTCAATGCACGCTTTGTCGTAAATCATTTTCTGTGGTTTTGATTCTACCGGTCCATAGATGCCCGCAAGTACAGCAGTATCCCCTAAGGTTCATCTATTAGTCAGAGTGAGAATGTTAACAATTGAAGTTAACTTGCCTTGCATTAACATTGATGATCCATCTGACATGGAGAGTTGATTTAACTCGCACTTAATTGGCCGCAATATAAATTCATTTTCGTCTGTTTCCTCAGCCTTGTCTACCATAGTTGGTTTAAAAATATATGTTTAATAATATTTGGCGGGAAATGTTTCTTTGAGGAGGTTGTGAGACTACAAACAATGAAGCACGTGCACAGAGTATACGAAGAATCGACAGTTGGCTGCACTATGGAAGAAAATCCCTAGGCAATATTGCACTGTTTTACCAGCAGAAGAGTGAGCCGAGTATTATCACGGACGAGTCAATATGGTTACAAGAAAACTGCATTGGTTGATAGGTGTATCCTATACTTCGACAGGTAAAAAAAATCTATATACTTCATCTGTGCTATCACGCAATGTAATTTGTGTCATACCTAGGGAATTCAATCCCGAGATCCCGGCTGTTTTTTAGATTCCATATTTTTCAGTTGTTCATAAAGTAATTTACGTTATTAAAAATTCTCGAAATTCTCGGGATAAGTTATAACTTGATATATCAAATCCCAGGAGTTTTAGAATCCAAAAACGAAACGATTGTAAGTTTTATTGAACTATTCTTAAAGTATTTGTTATATTAAAACGTAGCTTTTGTTGATACCTTCGCATAAATTTGTCTCAATAGGTTATTTATATATCTCCATAGATGACGCGTTCCTTAATATTAAAAATTTTCGCAAATAGACACTATAGCATATTGAATTGAGCAGGGATCTATAACTCGAGACAAGTAACAACTTCTTACATAAGCTACACAATAGATCTCAAGTGCCCTGGTCTGTTTCACCAACAGATATAAATCCTTTCTCTTTCGATAATACAGTTGCCTTGATCATTCCCTTTCTTCTTTCCCCCATCTTCTCCTTTATCCTTTCTTCAGATTTCTTTCTTCTATAGACGCCCAATTTACTTTCCACGCAATAGAATATAGATCAAATCTCAAGAGTACCAACAGCCAAATACTCGAATCTATTTTACCGACTGATCTAGATCTTTGCTCGTCCGATACTACAGTTTCCTCGATCAGTCGTCCTCATCGTCTTCTTCTTCCTCCTCTTCTTCTACCGCTTCTTCTTCTTCCTCCCCTACAAAATTCGGAGCAATTGATCATCATTAAATTTCAAAATAAAAGTTCCTGTCGACTATCCACGTAATATCGACTGTACCCATTGGTATAACCGGCGGTGGCGGCAAACGTGAGATTCGATAGGCTTCTTCCTGTTCGAAGGTCGGGTCCTGAATCTCCATGATCTCGGGACCTATTTTATACTGATCCTGCACAGGTGGCATGGGTGGCGGGCTATAGTTGTACGCCAGGTACTTGTGACCCCAGCCGATATACACGTTAGCAGAACGCCTACGAAGAAGCACCATTAAACTAACATTAGCGTAATTTCCCCCGCATTAATTTCCCGCTACCGCGCCATCATTTCTCTTTTCCCACTTGACTCGGCCAACGATAGTCGCCACTCGTGGTGATCGCCCTGATTCTTCGATATCCCGGGCAAATTTATATACAGACGGTCACATAAATATCACAGATACGTCTACTTAATGGAAAATCATTATCGAATACGAGGCACGCACTTTCCGCTGGCGAATGCGAACGCCCCTGGCCAAATATTCGATCTGACCAAGGCAACAGCCAAATCTGATTGCACGAGAGAGGACTGCCTGGCTGTCCAAGGGATTATCGAATCGACGATAGCGTCCTCTGATAAGGGAGTAAGAAGGGGTGGTCCAACTTCCCTCTGAACGTGGGTGGTTCCCACTTCTTCCTCTTCGTCCTCCAGTTCTTCTTCCTCTCCCAATTCTTCCTAAATGCGCGACAGAATATTCTTAGAATAGCATTTACTTTTAGTGGCACACAAAATGTATCTTTTTCTTTAACATTCTTTTAACTAACTTCGTCTTTTCTCTCTGGATTCCACCAAACGGTGCGACCTTGTTTCAATATATAGGGTGCATGATGGCACCAGTTCGACATAGAGGAGTCCACCAACTCTTTTATAGGCAAAGGGTCGTAATGTGGATTCTCCGATAGTGTTCCACCTGTGCGTACAACCAACGTATGTAACTTAAAACTCAGCGATATTATGATTTCGTCATCAGTCATGGTTGAGTAGGCGACTCAATTATTTTAGAGGGTAAATGATTTTAGAAAATCAGGTGTCTTCACGAATTCAGAATTAAAAATTAGAGATTCATCTTCAACAATCCCGATAAAGTGTCACGAAATATCACCTTCTTCTGGCTCCTCTCCCAACTCCTCCTCTTCGTCCTCGCCACCAAAAGTGAAAAAGCCAATTGGCGAGATCAGGGTGGCCGCGCTAATCCTGGCGATTTGCGCCCGTAGATAATTCTTTTCCGTGCCCGGGAACGGTGGGAAAGTGTGAACCTGCGAGGAAAGAGGTTCGTTTTTTCGCGAGGCATTACCGTGAAATTTAAGCCCGGACGGTATCACGGCCACGTACCGGTGTTTCCAAATTGCCTGTGCAGTAACGAACAATCTGTCGTGCAATTAGTATCTGCTGCGGTGTTGCTGGTGGAAGTTCGATCCACTGGTCCAAGCCGGGCTCGTTGCATACAAAATACACCTGGAACAAAGTCTACCCTCGAGAATCGCGAAAACTATGCTTCGTGTTTTGCATCCCATATCAATCTGACACTGCATGACTTTACATTTTGAAGCACAGGCATGCTATGACGTTCTCGTCGCGTGTAATTATGATTCTGCGCTTAAAAAATCTAACCCTGAGTTTTACTGCAGTTTGTAGTTTGATGAATTTTTTGATTTCTCGATTTCAACTGTTGATTTTTTATCGACTAATAAATTAGAGGGTTTAAATAAAATTATACCTTGACGTTCACTCCAGTTCCGATTCTTTCCGCGGGTATTTCCGGTGGCGGCTTCCACGAATGGGTAGGTAGGGGTGGAAAAACGAGTTTCAAACCTTCTTCCTCTTTTTCCTTGGTCGTTTCTGTTTCCTCCGCTGCCTCTTCCGTTGTTTGCTTTTCGACGGTTTCAGTAGCTTCTGCAGCGACAGCCGCAGCTTTTTCCGCTTTCGCTACTTCCTCTTGGCGTTTTCTTTCCTCCTCTTCCGCAATTTTCTGCGCGTAGATCAATTAAAAAGACCCAGTTGTGTTTCTAAATCCAAATTCTCCACGGACCTTACGAAATAGAGATAGAGAATCGAATTTCGTACCTCCAATCTTCTGTTCAGTTCTTCCGCTTGGAGATCAGCTTCTACTACGTAATAATTCTTTGGGTTTCCAAGGATTTTGCCCCAAAATCTTTGGTACAAAGAGAATCGCGAGGTTCGTCATTCCAAAAAGTTAAATTCTACAATCCACCAACAAAAATTTTAAAGTCAACTCGGTTCAGGTTACATCACCTCACGTTCTCTATAGGTGCTTCAGCCATGAGTTCTCGTATAGATAAATTCAACAACACCATTTCACTACGAGGCAATCCTACGCCAGTCTGCTCAAAGTAAAACAAAAGGTCCAGCATATTCGGCTTCTTCTTCCTCTCCTCGCCGCTCTCTTCCTCGTCCAAGTTCTCTTGCTCGCCGTCATCGATCTGCTGAACGTTCTGCGACCAAACTCCAATAAAAGTGCCAATAAAACGAAGGGAAAATATATTTTTTACGGGTCAGCTAAATCGCGGATCCCATTTTAATCGTTGATTGCCTCCGGTTCGTACCTTGAACAGTTTAATCAACTTCTTAGCGTCTTCGTACTGCTCTGGACCAACGTGCACGTCTCGAAGATGATTACTTTGAGTCTTGAACCTCTCTTCCTTCACCCTCCTGCTGTATTCTTCGAAAATATCCACCGCGTTTCTTGGCCTCTCCGCGAGTATCTTGGCCAACACCTCGGTCAAGTGATCGTATCTACAATACCAATCGGAATTCTGTAAATTTCATTCCGTGCACTGAGAAATTTACAATAACGTTTCGATTTCCCAAGGCAGAAGCGAATAATTAATTCGTTTAACGTTGCCGTATTGTTATACACAAAGCTTAACGTAGCAGACACAACTTTGAGCACTTTTTTCGCATTTAGTTGCTCACATTTGCCTTCCTTCCGGATCTAATTAAATCGAGTATCCGAGTAGAAGATTGTTACACAGGAAATATTTCTGCTTTGATAACACCGTTAACGATGCCTCGGAGTTACTGCAAATGATTTTCTAGTTCGCGAGGTGTTTCGAAGCGTTCACGCGTGACGCTCTTTGGAAATATGGGCAATGACCAATTTCCCAAGAAACGAGCAGGCGAATACTTCCTGTAATCTATGAACGTGTCTATTGAAAATTACGTTTCCACGTCAATACTCTAGTTGGAGAAATTTGTTTTAAATCAATTCTCAATTTTCCACTCAATTCTCTGAATCACCTGTCGATTATTTTCGCAACTTACAAGCTATCGCCTGATTCTGGACAATGTTTCTGTAAGAACTTTTTAGCACGTCGTATATCGTGCTCGACGCAGGGAACATCGTCAGGCGGTACTTCTTGGATATTATAGCTGCAAGCCATTTTAATGTCCGCCTATTCTCGTCGACGAATCTCGAGGAGTCCTCTTGGCGAGCAAAACTTAACGGGTCCCGCAAACGAATTTCCAATTTTTATTACGGGCCCTACATAACCAGTACACAGCGTGCTGTCATCGTTTTATAACGCCTATCGCACGACAGTCGGCCAGACGATCCCGATTCTCTCTTTTTTCCACATGTATAATCAGCGCAGGCGCCAATCCTTTACGGTGCCACTTCGAAGGCAGCCACCGCGTAACGAAAGTGTTATCTAATGACCCAATTACATTAACGAACCGAAAATTCGCCCCTAATCAACTCGAAATTAATTAAACCCGCCGATAAGGGTCCTCCGATGATGTCTCGTTGATTTCTGCTTCCTGGAGCGCCGGGAGTATATTTACTACGGAGATAGGAACTTTCCGAGCTGACTTTGATTGGAGCCGCGATCGGAGCCAGTGCTTTGCGAGTCAAGAGATCGAAAAAAGTCGCGTGGATAAAATTCATTGAAATACCGATCGGGGCGCGGTGCTCGAAAAGGAAAATTCGAATTATCCCTCGCATAGTTCCTTTGAAAGAGGCAAGGAGGGACTGTGTCGTGTGCATGAATGGCCGTCTATCTCAATGGAATTAAATCGCACGCGCCGCTTTCTATCAGGCCGCATCCTGGAGCATGGTTATCGTCTATCGAGTGTCCTAAATAGAAACGATGCCTCTCGAGGTCACTAGCTGCTTCCTTTGACGCCCACCCCTTTCGCTGCGCAACAGGACACGTGTCCTTCCTTTGGAAAAAGTGACCTACCGGACTGATAACGGACCGAGCAGCCCGATTTAGCGTTTCCAGAAGACATTTCTTCTCGCTATCGCGAGAAACGTTATATTGGACGAGTTAGAAAAATGGGAAAATAGTTTTAAAAACGGGTTGGAAATTGGTTGCCGCGGGAGAATATTGGAATTTTTGACAGAGCTAAGGAACGTTGAACTCAAAGCGAACACTTCACTCAAAATATCTACGGGCTATTTAAATAAATACAGCGTTTCACTGCTCCCACGAAATAGACGGGCAAGATCAGGTTTGTTTAGAGATTCCTCTTCAGATATGTTTGTTTATTTGGATACGACCGATTACTCTTTCGATGTATATACGAACTACCCTTACGACATCGTGGTTCTAAACATTTTTAACTTTGTTTCGAGAAATGAAGATTGAGATACGAGATGGAGAAGTGATATAAATATTCGTGACATTAATAGCTCTAAAATTTTTGGGCTCCAATGTCCAAAGACTACAATTCAAAAATAGTTTCATCGTTGCTAAAATCCAGCAGGAGCATTCACTTTCGTTCTGTTCCATCTTTTTATAAACACTGTCTAAATAGGAATGACAACTTGCATTTACCAAAATCTTCTTAATTTTCATATAAATTATCACGAGAGATGGTTTCAATTTCTGCAACACTCTGACAATTACATTATAGTAGCTGCACCAATTAACTGATCGCGACCACGCAAATATTCATTGTTAATACTAATTGGCCATCGGTGGCTTTGGGATTTCAGGGATTACATAAATTCGTACAGCTATCAGTTAGTCGCGTGCAGGATGTGATTTGTCATTGGACGTTGTCATCAACGAAATCCATCAACGATTCGAAATCCACCTAGCCAATCTCATAATCCAGGTCCCTGCAATTCCGTGATCATATATAACATCGAAGGCAACAAAGACATAACAGGTTAATGACACACAAGTGCTGCTGGCGGTTATCGATTAGACATTAATAATTGTTGAATTAGGAATGCTATCGTCGATTAAGAATAGATGGAATTAGTCACAGTGAAATTTTTAACGTGACCCTATTTATACATTGCTGCACAAATGTACCAACATACCCATGCACCAGACGCTTCGATGCACTGATACACCAATTTATTGATGCACGAATACATTGCTGGACCAATGCACAGATGCATCCATGCACTAACGCGCCAACGCTAGACTACATCAATAGTACAGCGTTTTAACATCCCAATATCGGTATCTATTGATAATGATTCGCTAACGTTAACTCTAATACGTCCGCGGCGAGACAGAATCATTCGTGTCGCAGCTGTACTCGACGTTATTGCGATTGTCCCGATCGCAGCGATTCGGTAATGAGGTGCAATTAACGGAACGGAACAGCGATTAATAAAAGGTACGCGTCGAAGCGGATCGCGCGCGTTCCCCGCTTCTGCCTAGACCCATTATCTGGCCTGTCGAAATCGAGTCGCGCATTTGACGCGCATTGTTCATACCACCGCACCGCGCGTTAATTATCAAACGGAGGTTAACGTTCGTCGCTAATCAGCTCCGGCCGATTTTCGGGCACATGGGCGACGCGTCACTGGACAACGAAATTTTCGCCTAACAGCACGATTATGGTGTTACATAGGGTATATATATATCCCACTGTTCTATACTTTATATTCCCATTTAAGCATCGTTTAAACCAGCAGCTCGTTTGACTGGCTTCCGTTAATTTCCCCAGGCTCTTCGCCGTAAATTAGTGCCCGTTGCGCCTTTAGTATTCATTACCGAGGATTTGTGTGACGAGCTTTACGATGAAAATTCTCGCGAGTCGCATTCGCGTTGCTCCGCATCAACGAAACGGCCAGGATCAAATCGAGTACGGCGAATTCGTTAATCAAGCGGCATTGGTCGCAATTCGAGCGTAGAAGAGGAACAGCGTAGACGGCGCATGCAATTTGCAGGGGCGTTTGAGTATGAATGAGTAAGAAGTCCCCACCACCTCCCTGTCCCTTCCATTCTCCCTGTTCTCGCTCTTCTCTTTCAGTTCTCCACCCTCTCGCCGCTTCGCGTCCCTCTTTCCTCTTCAGCCTTCCGTTCGTTCTGCCCCGTCTCTCTTCCTCAACGTTTCCCCCCTTCACCTTCTCCCTCTTCTCCACTCGACGACCGAAAGCAGCTCGCGTATCGGGGGTCGGTTCTCTCTTCGTGTCCCGCGCTCCTTTCGGTCAGTTTTCTCTCGTGAGTTGCACGCGCGCGTCCTTTCGCGAGGACCTCTCGAGCCAGTGTCGTTTCGCCCAAAACATTTTTTTTTCTTGTTTCCGTGAATTACGAGACAAACGAGGATTCCCGTCTTCCATCCAGGATTCCCGCTGGACGGGGGCTTGTCATCCGCAATCATGCGCCGTCGATACACACGGTTAGTGTTAAACGATCAATTCCCTCTCTTTTATTCGCGAATTTTCGCCAAAATCCGCTCCGACCCGGCTAGCTAAACTGTCACGTCCTTTGTAAACAACGCGTTGACCACTTCAGAAGGATATTTCCCGAGTAGGGAATTTATTCGAGGTCCTGATAGGTATTGCTAGATAGATTAACGCGCCAGTGAACCGTGTGGAACTGTCGCTTCCCGTCGCGATCATTGGAAACTAATAAGCATCAGAAACTATAACTCGTGTCGATGAAAGTGGCCAGACACTTTGTCGCAAACATAAGGAACCAAGTAGAGACGAGGAAACACAAAATCGAGTTTTTCTTGGAGGATCTCGAGCAGCGGGCAACTCCAAACTACCCTTCGGGGGGAGGGGGTCGTGGGAAAAAGAACGGCGGAAGGGAAAGAATCACAAGGAACAATTCGTCGGTGTTCATAGTTGTTAAAACGATTTACCGTCGGTCCCCGAGAGTTCTCGACCCCGTCGCTATTAAATCTCTTATCGTTAAAACTTCCAGCCTTACCTTCGAGATTCCACGAACCGTGTCCAGGGAGTTCGAGACGCGCTCCAACTTTCCTCCCCGCCCCCTCCCCCCCGGTAATCGAGAAAAGGTCGGGCAAAGAACGCGGGAGGGTGGTCCGCGGTGCACGCAAACGAGCGCTGGTAACGCAATAAGCGCCCTTCGAGATTTAATTAACCGTTCCACGGACGACTGTTTCGCGTCGTTGTGTGCCGCCCCCGCGCCCCCTGTCTCGTTTTTTCTTCGCCTGATCGTCGTCCGTGTACTCTCCGTCGCGAGGAGTAATGTAGCTCGTTACTATTAAGGGGCCATCCACCGAGCACGCTTTACATTATTCATCGGACGTTTCCACGCGGCGCGCATCGACCGATCGAACCGTAAATCGCCGGCTCACTTTTCATTAAGATGTCCCGCGAGCGGGTGAATGAGCGGCTGAATGAATTTTCTGGAGACATTGGTCTTCCTGCCTGGTCGCGTCCTTGAACGCGCGCGTCGCGATGCACACTGGGTCAGAAAGCGTCGCGGTTGCAAGATGATGATTCTGGGATAAATCGTTCTTAGGCTTCGTCGATTGGGTTACCAAGAGTCTATGAATTTTAAGAAAACCGCGCTTCATTTTTGAAATATTTCGACACTTCAGACTGAGGCTTTATATCGTTGTGGAGGTGGGACCAAGTAGTTTTCTGGTTTAAGAACAAGGGTATTAGTTCCTCAATAGCGCCTTTGTAAAGTGAAGATACTGTTTGGTTGCTTGCTCGAGCATCTCGAGTGACGCCTTCTGTAAGCATAATATTTTGTGATACGAATAGTGCATAGCTTGAGGCAGAGAGGTGTAGTAACCGAATTTCTGAATGCTGGTGGTTGAAGGAACGAAGGATCGAGTAGCTTGAATTTATTAGTGCTGTTCCCTCAAATTTTGTGTCTACTGTTATATGGCCCCTAGTGTCTAGGAAAAATCGTGGTCGCGTTCTGCATTTAATTAATCTTAATTAATAATTCATACAATTGAAGAAAAATTGAGCTTCTCAGTGTCAGAAACCATAATCCACAGATAATAAATAGAAAATTAAGTCTGTTATGAGGAAGAAGAATGAAAAAGTTCAATAACCATTTACGATACAGTTCAACGTTATCGCTAATAACTAAACATCGATACCATCACCCCCTACTACTGGTACCAAAGGAAAAAAAAGTCAAACCTGTCAAGAAAATCAAAACTTCCTGTGTGACAGGTCATTTGTTTATAAAAAAAGGGTATTGTCAACGAAACGGTGCGGCGGGAGAAAGAAAGAAAGAGAGAGAGAGAGAGAGAGGGAGAAATTGACGGTGACTTGAGTGTCAGAAGGCCGCAGGCTCGTGGTCCCTGACCGGTCGACGCAGCCTCCTCCCGGTTCCAGAGAATCAGAGTCACGTTCAGTCAGTGGCCGACTCCCGACCGCGAAGGTGGTGCGCGTTTGTCGTTCCTTCGACTTTCATACCAGTGCCAAGAGGGGTTTTCCGGTTTCAGCGTCCGGCCCGGGGTCATCCTCAATGAGAATGACGGCCACCAGGAGCACGTGGTTAGTGTAAAACATTATTTGCATTCGTTCCATCCCGAAATATCGAAGAAACAAATTTTTTAAAGCTTCACTTTGGAACTCTTACTATATACCTATTTTAAACATTTTATTTTTATTAGTGTCTATCGTTTCTTGTCATTTTTGTTTTTATACTGTTTTTTTTTATCGCAATTTAAAAAAAGTTTTACTAGTCCCCATGGAGGATTTCGGTTAGATCTCCCATAGAGTAGCTGTTCTTTAATGACGAAACTGGTAAAAACTCTAAAAATAGATGCCCGGCGCACTTTTATCGCCCTCATTACTCCGCTTATCCGACTGCGTTACGCCATATACGCGCGGCGTGTACAATTGTGTCATAATTACGAAGCCGCGGCTGTCGGGTTTGCTTTTGCCCGCTTCTTTCGCCGGTCGTTTGACTCTCGTTGCGCTCCGCTCGTGGCGGTACTTCTTTCAGTCGATTCGAAAAGATTCAGTCGCTCGAAGTTGAACTTCACCTCCTAGAATCAATCAACATGATATGGAGTGACTACAGTAGTGATAGTCCGCGATAAGAGTTAAAAATTCGTATCGCATTTACAATATGCACACGCCCGAGTATGAACTCTAGGAATAGGATTAACGCGATCATTATGGTATAATTCTATTCACCACGAAATACGTCAAAACTCATTCCCCCAAAGTGACCTAAAAACGTCACTTCTTCTTTTGGAGTAGATATCACACTCCAAAGAAGCATTCTTCGAATTCTCCGATTCAAGCGGCATAATTCTAAGGAACCCAGAAAACCAGAGCACAATCATTTAAAGGGCGTTGATATACACGAATTAAAAGCAATTTTTTCCCACAGTTTTCCGTTAAAAGAGCCACGAATTAAAAGTGGCAAAGTAGGTTCGCGTGTTTCCGCCGTCTGAAATTTAATCGAACGGCGTCGAGCCCGTTTCGAGAGACCTCCCCGTGTGAAAATTCACAGAAAAATCCCGGCGGTCCCTGCGGCTCTCGGATTTTTACGATCCTCCTGACACACAATTCGCATATGCCGTGAGAGGGTAGACCCTCTGGCGAGTTCCTCGAGGCTGCTTGGACCACGAACGAGACATATGTGCGCTTCTCTCCCCCAAGCTTCATGCTCGTCATTTGTCAAAACACTCGGGGCCCGTTCCTCGTGTTGCGTCATGTGCCCGCCGCGGACGAATCTTTTTCTTAACGCAAGACGCCTCGCCGCTTCTAATTAAACGAGGAGACCGCGAGCTGGAACATTAGTAGTTAGATAAGAAAAAAACACCCGCCACCACTTTCCCTTTCGCATATCGTGAATCATTCTCATGTTAGCCGAAACTCGTGTTCCAGCCTTACGAAACCGTCACCGAAATCTTCTATTTACGTTTTTTCCTCGTATCGAAGGTCGTGGGTGACGGGCAGTCAAGTAGAAATCGAACTTCTCTATGTGTCCTGCGGAGCAAATCGCGTTTCTTAGAAACAGAATTTGTATCCTCATTCCTCGAGGTTGGAAAGGTGACGCCTGGTAACCCAGATTTTTACTAGCAACTTCACACATCTGACCATTGGACCCGTTCTTTCCCATTACGACTTCTCCATTGATACAAATATCGCAAAAGTAAAATTTCTGGAGCGTGCTCGTGCTTCGAATACGATAAGCCTCTTACCATAACTGATTAAACATCTATTTTTAGCCATATTAATTGATTTCATTTTACGACGATTTCTTAAAAATTCCTCGCACAACGTAAACAACATTACTGCAAACCTACCTGTGTACTAAGCGACTCGGAAGGGTCACCAAGGTACAAGAATCACACTGCCCTTCGAATCTGCTGAAAATTTATTCGAAAAGACGCGAAACCGATCTTCCAACGCAATTACGGGAATTGTTTAAATGAATTTTCGTCGGGGGGGAAACGATTATCGCGCTTAGAACGTATTATCGGCACAATCCCTGGGATGTAATTAAGAGCCGGCAATATCTAGCCACCGATAATAATCGTTTAATTGGGGAGGGGGGGGAGTCGTAATTTCAGGAGCGGGCCGAATAGAATCACGAAATCGCGCGATAGGTTTTCATCCGATTTACGGTTATAACAGTACTCCACCTGCGGTTTATAAAGGGTTATTGTAGCGAGCTTTCGGATAGCCATTCCTCGTGGCCGGCTGGCTGGCAGGACAATGGCTTATGCTAATTCCTGCCCTCTATGTAGATGTCGTCCTTCCGACTAGCGTACACCGCCGGCTACGCGTGTAATGCGTCAGATTTTAAATTCAGACCGGGTCACGCTTGCGGCGAGCACGCGAGATTAACCGTCGAGCTTGCGGACAACGCGCCAGAAAGGGGGATAAAAAAAACGGGGAAAGAAGGAAGGGCGCGACAGGAGATGCGATTAATTCCACGTGCCTTATCGTGTGAGCGGCTGGAAAGTGGATCCGTGGGGCTTCGCTCGGCTCGCTCGAATCGCCGGTGGATGTTGCTTCGGCTCAGTGTATTGTTCAGCTATACGGTAACTGGCGATAGAAGGATCACGGCGCCGAGTCGAATCATTGGAGTCACGGTGTTTTATGCTCTTTCACATTTAAGCGGAGGATCCATTAAGGGCGGGCGAACGGCTGTGTAACTGTAGGATCAAACATTAGGTAGCGTCTTGAAAGATTCTTAACTTAAAATGGGACTATGCAGTGGTTACCGTTGTACTATAACACTTTGCACCTATTATCGTCGATATTTTATCGTAAATACTCCATCTTACCGAGGATGCGCTTATATCGCGCGATAGATCGAACGCAAACGAGGACGAGCAGGTCTGAGAGAGGCCCTTGATAACCGAACCGCTTCGGAGCCACTTAAAACGATTAGCCGAGGCCGCGCTTGCATTGGAAGAAGCGTGTCTGCCAAGGTTAATCGCCCCTCAAACCGACAAAGACCTCCGCGGTTCCGCTTCCTGCTGGAACCAACGGGGAGAGAGACGATTTCTTTTCTCGCGACAGGGTGCTCGGGAGAGGATTGAACGTCCGTCGAAATAAATAACGTCCACGCGTCGCGGAACGAACGGACGTCTGCGAATACGCGTCGACCAGCGGAATTCCCATGTCGGGAGGAGAGCTCTTCGAGGCAACCGGTCTCGCACGCCGCTGACAATCCCGTGTTTCGTGGGTTATTTCGGCTCTCCCGGGCGAAGGCTGTTATTTCGGTTCCATAAGTTAATACGCGCTGGAGCAGGCCATGCGTGGCTTCGTTCCGCGCGTTATTCCCGAAACGCTCGAAAGTATTGCGGTTTATTTATCGTTGCCCGTCTGTTTGCTGCGGCGAGTTTTCCGCGTGTGGTGAGCTTTGCTAGAGCGCCTGAGCGCCGCTATCGAAATACCTAGTTAGTAGCGAAACGCTTTGGCTCAAAGTCGAGAAGAATAAAGTCGCTTTTGATATGGATGAGGCCCCTTTTGGGAAGGCCGGCTTTCACAAGGGATCCGAGAAGCTGCAGCGAGATATAACGGTTGTAGTTTCAACAGCACAAGCTGCTAAATGATTGAGAACCGCTTTCAAAGTGTAGGGGATTAGCGTGAATTAATAACAGGGACTGCGTGTTTCTTTGATGCAGCCGACTAAACGTCCCTTCACCGGTCACGTGTGCACTGCCTTTAATTGCCACCTATATTCTGCACGCATTGTACACGAAACGAGCGTAAAGTGCATTACCATAATTCATCTTGCCTCGTAAACTCTTGATGGAATGACTAGACAGTTGCAAGGGTCGACGAAAGTGTGCAAGGGTAGTAGTGGTTCGATTAATGCTACCGAGAAATTTATGAAAATTGATAAAGAGTTCACAGTAGCACTTGCTGTAGGCGCATATCACGTATGAAATTACAAGCTCCCAGCTTTCATGCTCTTATCGGATGCTGTTAACTGAGACGTCGATGAGTCAATGACTCACCGGATCGATCCTCTCGAATCATCTACACCTTGCATTTTATCACACAGCATACTATACTTTGCTTCCGAACATCGCCTGTATTTTCACCTTCGATTCCTGTCTAACCAAATCGAGGTTACATTTCTGTCTCCTCGTGAAACGGCTCCTGGAAGCCTAATCCAATAAAGGAATGCATCGAAGGGTAAACTATAGTCGTGAGGGGGCGAGAGGCGCGAGCGACAAAGCGCAGTTTCGTGAATTAAGTAACACACGCGTTTCGGTACTTTGAGCCCCAACTTCCGCTGTTCGCGGAACAACTCCGATATCTCTGCGGGTCGGGCGTAGCCCAAGGGTCGGGTTCTTCCTGAATAATTCGGAAGGCCAGGTCAACGGTAGACGCTAAAGTTTCGGCCGCCCCTCTCACATGTGCGCTAGTGTCCTCGCGCCCGAAGAAGGGAAAGGTCAGCCGAAAAGGACTCGAGCGCGTTAGTTTCTGGACTTTCCGGGACACGACCTTTCCAGGCGTAGTCGGAAAGGGCCGCCGAGTGACTCTAAATTTCGGCGTCCTGGGAATACCGTTGTCCTTGCCTCTGGAGCTTCGCGACCGCGCACTGGCTGGTGTTAATAAACGATCGCCGGTGAGAATTCAATCCACGGAATTGTTCCGTGTAAACGGCAGCTGCATTTTTCAACCATAATTTGAATAAACAGGATCGAATATTCGAAACGATATTCCCACACTGTCTTCTATCATGTTTTTTATGACCTTCTTCCGAGTCCTAGGGAATTCTAGATCTTTCATTGATATATCCTCGTGACGTGACAAATATTGGCAACCCCAAGGGTCAATGTATCGAATTATTCAGTGATCAATACTCTCGGTTGAGGCGATGTTTCGACAATCCGCCTCGATCGTTTGCCTCCACAATTTGCGGAACAGGGAATCGCTGTGTTTTCATGCACAACGCTCACTGTTTTTCCACCGAAATTGCTGGATGCTACGCGGCGAATTAATTTGCATGGTTTTGTTACGGTATGGACCGAGCATTCCCAGCGCTTTGAGAATGTTTGATAGATATTCACACAGACAGATTGGGGTGGAATCGAGAATTGTTCATTTTCTCTAAAATTGCACCCCGCGCTATTCTTTCTAGACGGTGAATTAGATTTAGGTAGGAGCTTGGAGCGAATAAATTGGGGACGCGCGTATCCGTCCATCAAAAATACATACAAGGGGGAGTGTTCAGCAGGATCTGTGTTACTGTTCCACGTGGAAAAATACCAGGTTGCATCCTCGAATTCTCGAAGGTAGTAGCAGTCAATTCTTGTCAGTGGCAATACCCAGAGTAAGATTCCATTATTTATGAACTCGATGGACCGAGCTCCATTATTTATAGAACTGGATTGATATGGGTTGTGGGAAAACGGGATTGCCCTGTGGTATTTTAGCGTGCCCTTGAAACTTTACGGAGATGCCTGTAACATTAATCCTGTGGAGATATCAATTCGAGAAAGGACAAACTTCGGGGGTACAATTTGCTGGAAAACTTGAGGAATCTGACGGAAATTAATCTACGAGTTTCAAACACTATTTCCCAATGGAAATTTATTTAATACTCTCTTAACGTAGAGTCTAATAATAACACAAATCATATTCATGAAAAGTAGAAATTCCAATAATTCTTTCTATCCTCCTTCATCGCGTCTGTTTCCACCTGGAAGATTTGTGCACCGCGAGAATGATTCATTTTCGTTAACACTTCTCTATAATTACAGGATTGCAAGGTTGCTCGTTAGTCGTTCATTTTAATATTTCAATTCAGACTCGACTAGCAGGAAGACTGGGGAGAAACAACGTCGTAATAGAAAGTTCGAATCACAACTAACGAGTAATATCCTGTCCCCGATTCCTTCAAACAATGGCTCTTTCGATTGCGCTCGTCTGGTTCTTGCCCTCTTATCAAAGGGTTGCGGCATCGTTCGCTTCTTTTTTTCTCCTCTCCTCTCGTGCTCGCCGACCTTCCATTCGATTTCGTGCGTTCGCACGTCCGTGAGACGGGTAGAAGC
The DNA here is from genome assembly GCA_929113495.1 of Andrena minutula. NCBI lineage: Eukaryota > Metazoa > Arthropoda > Insecta > Hymenoptera > Andrenidae > Andrena > Andrena minutula. Next base: position 5,044,886 of record OV815995.1, on the reverse strand, counting down.
GGCAACTGGTTCGTGTCTTTCGGAGGATGTCGGCTGGAAAAGTTCGAGGCTGACTTCGCGCCTAAATATTTTGTCGGGTTTATACGAAGTGACGTGAAGCCGATAAGGCGGAGCGAAGGAAGACGGCAACGGTGCGAGGGTGCCCTTTCTGTCTCGTTAGGCCTCCACTTGTGCGAGCTTTCGCTGTTAGATCAGAAGTTTATGGCCAGGATAGTGCGAACCTTGGGCGAAGGCTTCTTTGAAACTTGAGATCCCAAGACTCTGACTTAATTTTTCAGGAAGAAACATTGGAAATTCTGAGTAAGAAAAGATTTGTCAGTGGGTAATGCTCTTCAACACTCCCTTTCCTCCTTCACAACGAGGAATTGTTTTTAAATTGCAACGCTGGTCAGCTTCTAGCCCTTCGTTCATTCAATGTCAAACCTTAAGAGAAACGGTAATTAATTCCTGGAACTTTTGACCGGATGATCGTTCAAAGTAATTCAATTATTCTCCATGGGTAACGGAGTCAATGTACTCGCGAATGTGTGCCGTTTAATTCGCAATGTTAATTAAAATCTCTTGCAGTATTATATTAATTGAAATTACACGGTAGACAATGTAACACACTAAACAAATTGATCAATCGAAGCTTGAATATTCCTATGTTTCCGAACGCATAGAACACTCCCCGTTTGAAATGGTCAAACTGCATACACGACGCGAGTAATCACAGCTGGTGAGCATTTTCCGTCCACACATGTGCCAGCGAGATGTTCCTCGTCATCCATCCCTCACATCCGTTTGTGCGTTAGAATTCTCCGCTCAAAGAGCATCGTGCAACCACAATGAATCTGAGGCTTCAACGGTGGTCGACCGTGGGATGTCTCATCGAACCCTTGGACCCACGCGTACTCAATATCAGCAGCACCACAAAACAGCGATACGTATGTACGAGCATCGTTGCCGCCATTACAAATACGTGATTCGCCGTAGCATTGTTTGATCATGGTAATTACGGGGCTCGCAAAATGCTCGGCAAAGGGGGGCAAGGGAGGAAAGGTCCGACGTGCATAATAGTCCCTCTGCAACCTTCTCTGTATACACATCGTGATCCTTCAGCTGGAAGGATGGTGATGCTTCCAGGAAGGGTAAACAGTGCGTACTATTTAGATTTGCACGAGAGGTGAAATACGACGACAGGGATGCCACCCTCCAACCTCGAGCTTGGAGAGGGATCGTGAACGGTATTGATCTGGAAGGCACTGGATCGTTTTCTTGGAAATGTGGCGAAACGTCAGCTCCGTAAATTTGTTTAAAAAATATCGGTAATATATACCGTGAAAACTCTGGGAGAGTTTAGATTTGGGATGAGCCTCACTTGCAAGCGATCGATACACTGGAAGAAGAGGGATAAAGGAACGCGAGGAGCGTCGTCGGATGAGCACTCTTGGGTCTTCGTTTATCGAGGGACCACGGCTCTACCGATCACGAACACCCAGATGACCGTGGAGAATTGCACTCTACGTGTTCCACTGGCGGCAAGCAAAAAATCCACAGTGCCTTGTGCTGGCCACCACGGTGGGCAGGGAGGTTTACGATCGCTTCTGATGCTCGCCGCCGTTGTTGCATTAAATATGATTCACGTGGCGACCGACCACGGCTGGTGGTGGCGAGGCAGACAGTCTGTCTGCGAGCTGGGCGCATCCACGTTGCTGGTATTCCAATTACCATTAGGCAGAAACGAGACTTTTTTCAGCATTGGAATTTGGAAGATGGTCTTTTTTGTCTAACGAAACATGGAGATTATTTCTTTCCTTCCACATAACGAGAGTCGTTTATTGAATATTATGTCCCCTCCAGGTATTTGAATAGTTTTCGTAGAAAGAACTCTCTCAAATGTACCCACAAATCTGGAAGATGATCGCCACAGATCTTAACCCATAAACTATTCAGAGTATTCTATGGGTACATTCTATACCACTCGATGCATTAGACTCCTTAATGGTGTGACAATCTCGACTCTCAGCTAACAGCAGACTTGAATTTCTCACGGATTTAATCTTTAAAACACCTTCTGCTTCGTACAACTGCTAAGGAGGAATCGCCAGCGAAACACATTAGTGACTCACGGCCAACAGTCGACCGATCATCCGCCACATCAGCTCCTCGGCAAGCCCCGAAGCGCGTGTCACGATGATCACGACCAACCGCGATAATCTGCGAGGCCATCCCGTCAGATCCTCCGATGTTTGCTAATTTCGTTGGACGTGTCGTGACGCGCAGTACCGTGTGCCTATCACCGCCGCATTTCTCCGGGGGGTTTCATCCCCCATTTCGGGGGGGTTGGCGGAGAGGAGGGGTGACTCTCCGATCCCCAGCAGGGACCTGTTGCTTCTAGCCAGAGTTCTTCTCGGTTCCGCTTTAAATCGACCGTCGGGGGCCGTCCGTCTCGCTCGTCCCAACGTCCGCGTCCTCGTCCGTCCACCGGCGGCGCTGCTCTCTTTCCCGCTCTTACAGGGTTCTTTCTTCCGCCAGGCGGCTCGGTTCCTCGTCTTTTTCCCTCTTTCCGGCAACGATAGAACGCCCTTCGTCTGCGACGACGCGACCAGGCTCTCCTCATGTTCTCCTGGTAGCACGGAGGCCTGTCTCGTCGCACTCTGTTGCTCCGTTCGCTCGCCCTGTCCTCGTCGCACCGTCGCCGACGCCTATGCCGCTTTCTCGTCGATCCTCTTTGCCTCGTCCCCGACGACGGTGCCTCTCTGTCGTGCGGAGGCGTGCGACACAGCGACGAGAAAAGCGCGCGTGGCAGCTTCCTCTTTCTCGGCTCCTCGCCACTTTCCCCGTTCTTCCCGCGACGCGTCGACGCTCTAGCGTCGCGGCGGCCGAAACACGCTCGCGTCTGCCTCCTCCACCGACTACTGCTGCCTTGATCCGACGTTCCTGCTCGTAGAAGAGCGCGGTCCGAGGAAACCTTCCCTTTTTTTCCCCTGCGCGGGTCCCCGGCAGATCCGGGAAGTTCGAGGATTCAGAAATGAGAAGTAGTGTTGAGATTGCCAGTGTGGATGGTACAGATGACGGTATTGTCGATAGTAGCTAGTGGATAGTGTCGAATTTCTCTATTCATATCGCTTCTTATCTTTCAATAAAATATACAGATCCGACCTCGAATTTAGTGATCGAAACAAAGGCCTCGAGACAGCTTCCCTTAACGATCGCCATGGATCAAGGTGCGCAGATTTATCCCTGACACCGGTTTACACTCGGTACTGGCAAATCGAGAATTCACCTTCGCCATAAAAGCGCGTGCAGCTGCCACGGCCCATTGTCTCGAATCGCTTTTTCCATCATGGGCGCGGCGTGCGTCCCGTCAGTCATAACTGTCGCTCAAAAATTATTATCGTCGCCGAACAACGAGGCGGGGGTCGAGCGTTTCGAGCGTCGAGACGCGTCTGCGTGACGGATAACGAGCGTCGAATGTGCCGAGACGCGTGGATTTTCTTTTTTTTTTTACTCTCTCTCTTTCTCCTGTTCCCTTTTTATCGTCGCGAACCAGCCCGCTCGCGCACTAATAACAGAGCAGACAGTTTGGAGCGATTTGCGGCACCGCGCGGGCGCTGTTCTTCTCGTTTTGCGGTCGAAAAACCGCAGGACACCCAGGACACGGAACTCGAGGACCTGAGCGGTCGCAGATTCAAAGGATCACGTTGAAACGATTTTCGCCGCCCTCGGTGATCAGTTTTTCGAAAACGTAACGAGATTCGCAGAGTTCCACGAACATTTGTTAAAAATTAGTGCGGTTTGGGTATAAAACATCTGTTCATTTGACGGAAGGATCCATTTTGAGTATTCCATGAAATGAAATTTTTATTAAATCTCGAGAACTCCGTGACATTTCGTGAATTCAAGTACTAAACGGATATAATAGTTGAGCAAGTACGAAAGAGGAGGCTGCGAATTCTGTATACTAGTGAAAAATGGTTGAAAACTTAGAAAAAATAGAGGTACGGCGCCCAGGTCCACGCTACACGAATGGTACTCGTCGTTCTCTTCAAAGGCAGCACTCATTACGCGGAACTTCCGGTGCATAGATCGCAATTGCAGCAGCGGCGCAGTCTCTAACGTTGTAAGATGAGAACGCAGCAGACTGGAACTTCCATCCTCGAACATGGCACCGCTCTCCTCAAGCTTCGAATCAAATTGTTGTCGCTTGACGGGGTCCGTGCAATGTGGCGATTTAGCCGAACATCCTTCAATTATTTTTTTTAACGGTAAGCTATCATCTTGTTGAGGGAAAAAGTAGAATAATTCTTTGAAGTAAAGGCGTCGATTGAATTCGAGAATCGTTGACAGATGATAATTCCAAATTTTTGAGTGCTAGTTTCTGTGTTTTATTTTTAAAGAACGTGGTTCAAAAGGGTGATGGCAGATTAATTAATCTTTGAAACGTTGCATTACGTTTGCAAAAGGACGTGAATAAATAATCCATACGAGGTAGAGGAAGAACTTACCTCGCACAGTCGTGCTCGTCGTCTATTTTAATTCATTCAATTCATTGCTCTCCTCAATCGCCACAGCCATGGTAGAGGGAAGGGGGGAGCAGTATTTACTCCAGAGAAAATTGATTAGAATGCATAATATCCATCTCGCTGCTTCAATTTAATTAACCTGAATTTTACTCTCGAAATGCCGGTTCCTTTGCAATTGCTGCAAGTTCGCTACAGACAGAGAAGTAGTTCAATAATTCATCGTCGATATCGCTATTACAATTATATTCCCGATTATTTATATTTCTTACGGTTGACTCAATATATCAACATTGACGTAACGTAGGCATCTATAGTATCAGAGATCATCTTCACATTTGACGTTCGGAGGACGAGTCTTCTTCGCTTCATCTCTGTCCAGGCCGAGAGCCCCGAAAAGTTGATTTTAATGCATTACAATGTGGCAATCAATTGTACGGGACAATATAGCGTGATAAATGAGACGGTATTTGTGTAACTGAAGGACGTCTCCGTTTTGAAAAACGATTTATCCCCTTTGCGATCGAGATATTCATCCTGGAGGGAGTGCAGGCGATGATCCGTAAGCTGATGGTATGACGAAGTCGTTCTCAGTGGTTCTCGGCGATGGACTTTATCGAGAAACTACGAATCTTTTCCTAAAACTGACTGTTGTACATCAGAACCCAAAGCTTCGGTACGCAAATGCTTTTTCGTTACTTGAATGATTAGTCAACGACACAGAACAAAAAGTCAATAATTCACCAAACAGTATCCGAGTGACAACAAACTTCCCATTTCCATTTTATGAAATTTTTATTCAGTTCCGTGTACAAATATAAATTCTGCCTTCCTCGTTGCTGTAGAAAGTTGAACACTCTGCAACAGAGATGGAAAAAAAGTTATTTTAAATCAAAATTTGTGTATGAAATTTTTATTTAAAATAACTTTTTTAACCCATCTCTGCTCTGCAAATACTTGGCGTGATTGGCCTGTCACAAATGCCACCGATCCATTCATCCAATTTAACATTTAATTCCTGAAATGCCGCGTCGCGAGTCTCCGATAGTTACCCCGGAAATATTCAGTCAAGCTCTCGAAGCCCGTGGTGGCCGAGTGCCGGTGGCCTTTCAAAGGTGGCAATCGAGATCTCGATTTTGTACCTCGGAAGCCCCGGGATGTAGGACAGTAGGACCTGTTTGTCGAAAGAATTCTAAAGACCCCATTATAATAATCCCCCACGTGCCCACGGCGCATCCCCCTCTCGAAACCCTCCCCCACACACAGTGGCTGTCGACTGGGTTTATACCGGGTGATCATGCTCGAATGAATTCCTCAGCACCAGACGCCGTCGGCTTTTTAGCTGCCGCAGCTTCACAGGGGATTATAGATCGCGTGGTTCTGTTTGAATACGGAGAGAGCGTAAGGCTGTTAGGCTGTGTCTAAATTTAGTGCTAGAATACGGATGTGTTGAGCGTTTATTCAACGCATAGATTTCCTTCCGCTATAAGCCTTTTTGCTTCTTCGACGAATAATTTCAACAAATTTTTCTAATCCCGACTCTCTTTGAAATCTCCGAGTTTCTAATTCTCCGGGTTTATTGGCACAGTGATTTGGTGACTGGAAGAAATTAAACACATACTTGGAAAATAGCTGGAATAAATATCGCGTGGAATAACTTTCACTTTCTTGCAACGCGTAGAATTATTTAGTAGGTATGTACCCAGTTGTATAATTCTATTAGCAAACGTCCAGTGAAATTTTATATGCATATATGGTAAGCAAGGTTCCCGATAGAAGGTCCTGAAAGAAATTGACGGCAACCAAAAATCGATTCGATTTCGTGACCGAGGTCCTTGAGTTTTTACTTAAACCTGTCCTTGACCACCCTTCCAGTTTCCGTCCACACGAAACGTGGCACAGAGAGGGACTTGCTCGCTCCGAGTATACCTACCAAAGGTGCCATTACAATAATCCCTCACGTGCCCAAGGCGAGCACCTTCCGCACGAAATGTCCCGCCCTATTGTGGTCTTGTTCAAACGAATGCGACCGAGCACTCGACCACCGACTTCTTTAAACCACCCTCGCTTGCATTATGACGCGACGCACTCGCACGGCTATATCCTTTCGAACAAAGCCAAAGATCCTTTGCGCATTCCTCGAATAACTGGGCAGCGGGCCCTCGTTTACGACACACCGGCCACCCGATACACGTCTCGCGTGCTCTCACGGTGCTTTGGATGGGAGGCTGCTGAGATTTTCAACGATCGCTGGTTTGGAGTGTTTCAAGCATTGGTGGCTAGATTGCAAGTGTTTTGGACTAATACAAATTGTGAGTTTAGAAGACTTAGAAATTGAGTTTTTGAAGCAGCTGCAGCTGAATATTTAGATTCTACTTGTGATTTTGGAGTGGCTCGTATTTAATTCTTCAAATAACTCAAGTTGAGGCACTCTAATGTTGAAGCTTTTTACAGCTTTATACGCTACGTATTATATATTTAAATAATGGAATTTAGAAGTGGATATTCGGAGGAAGAGTAGATTTCGAAGATGAAGAATTGAAAGAAGGGTATCGAGCTATCGACTGCCTCGTTTTCCTCGGGCTCGACTGAGAACCCACGAAACTGTTCACCGTGACAGAGCACAATGCATGTTTCTCGACGCTGCCCTATTCGTACGTGTCTCTATCCCGCGTTGATATACTTTGGATCGAGTGGAGGATTACTGGCGTCCCGCGGCCGATCGATACCTTCTCAGAGGGTTGAATCGACTGGAAATGGAAACGTGTAGGTGTAGCGGACGATTTCAACCGGTGCCTAGGATCATCCAGAGATTTTATCTTTATGACACTGTGCTCGCTAGCAAGTGACTCTATCGCGGGCTCTCGTCGCGCGGTGAACATCTTTCCATGTTTGGTGGATACGTGAGAGGATAGGAAGAATATTACGACCAAGTAGCATATTGAGAGAAACGAAATTTATTCCACTTCGTCTTGGAAAACTTATGACCATGTAGAGTTTCAAAAGAAGCATCCAAAATATAACAGAATACTTTACTCTTCCAACGTCTTTAACTCAAATACTAAATCAACCATAATATCCTCGTTTCCTTCACTCCCAAGTCTACAAAGTAGCCAATCCCACTTCAGAAACAACTAGATCCCGTTCGCAGACGATAGTTCCGAACATTCCATCCTCCCAAAGTAGAGGACAAAAAAGAAAGACACAGGGAAAGAAAATTAAGAGGAACTAGGAGTTATGAGTGCCCCATTATCAGGTAACAGATCGCCGATCGAGCGCGAATGCACGCGCGAGGCTCCAACTTCCAGCAACGAGCATCGAATCCTCGCGCTGATTGCGCGCAGATTCCAGGCTCGATTGCGCTCCAATCTGTAATAGAATCTACCGGGTTTCGCACGCAAGCGAGCCGATCAAATATAGCGGCGGACGAGCGGGAATGTCGCGGAACCGAGCGTTTATTGGCGGAATATCCGGGCCGGAACCGTGGCTCGCGGTTTTCGCTCTGACGATAATTCGAATTCCCGAGTTTTACGAGACCGTTGACACTCCGGCGTCCACTCCACCCTTCCGAAAATCACGACGGACTCGCTATTGACACCGGCAATCTTCTCGTTGCCTGACACCGTCGCGTGCATCTCACGGGAAACGTTCCTATTGATTCGAACGTTTACCGCAGGTCTTTGCTTTATAACTTGCGCGTTCCTTCTTCAAATATTCATCTTCTGTCCCCCATATTTGCTCGGTTATATGTGCTAATATTCCCGTAAGTGACCCTTGAATCCACTGTCTTCTCATTACAAACTGTCCATACACGTTAATAAATATTAAATATAGCATCACGAGAACATTTGCTTGAACTATGCTGTGCTACTCTTTGCCACCCCCTCGCGCCTTTCAACCCCGCCTGGACAAATGCTAAGGCTGCCCATTTTCCACGGTCTCCAAGCACCTCCGAGACCCGTTGCCCTTTTACCGCAAGCTCCCCCAATTATATGTCACCGCCGTACATCTATTGTCGCTTAGAGAACGACAGCATCGACCTATATTCCTCACGATTCCCTAGAGTATCGCGATAGGTCGCATTCACCAGGGCTTCTGCAAAGGCCGCGAGCCCTCGTTATCCCTTTTTTCCTTCTTCTTCTTCCTCTTCAACGACTACCGGCGCCTGAAGACAAGTCCTTGTATACACAGTGCATTAGCGAAGACGCGTCGGAACACACACTTCCGCCATAACCTCCTTAGACAAAGCGGCCTCGTTGCACCTGCAACGCGCGAAAGTCCGAGTTTCACGGGACCATTTGCATTTCGCGCGAGCCTACGAGGTGTCCAGGACGACTCATTCTCGCCGTTGGTAATAATTGTACCGTCGCTAATCACGGGCTCCGCGCCGCCGTCCAGGCGTTATTAAGTGAAATTTACGGGAAACGGGGGCTTGCATCGCTGTCGGTAACTGGAATTAATCCGTCGCCGCGACGGGCGCGCCCGAAAATCCGCGCCTGGAAAGTTTTCAGCCGGGCACCCAGAGATTATCCTGTTATGTATAGGGACGGGTTATACTAATTCGAATAATGCCTCGCCTAAGATCCTTTCCTTCAAGACAGCTTGGTTTTTCAGCTGGAATTCGAAACATTTCTATCGCAGCAAGAGAATCACGTACCTGATTCTTGTTGTATTGATTAATTTTCCATGTAGATTCTATTTTTATATTGGGCTTTTAATATGGAAAAGCTCCTTTGCCGAACGCAAAATGCCAGAGTGTCTATTATGTCCCTTCGTTTGGCAGGCAAGCTGCAGCCGGCGCAGGTTGCAGTCGACTGACGCGTGCGTTGGCATTGTCCACGATTCATCGTTCTTTCGATAGCCCGTGCCTCTCCGACTCGCATGAATGAAGCACCCTCGCAGACGCAGAAAGCTTTTTGACACTGGCAGAAAATATTTGCCCCGCGAGGGCTCATCTATATAGCCGCCGAGGGGCAAACAAAGCAGGCCGCCCTCGCCGTGAATGAAAATCTTGCCGGTCGTTGTATCGTAAACGCGGAAGTCTCCCGCGGGGTCGTCGGCCCTGAACCGAGACAATGGACGGCTTCTTCGTGAATGGCGCAATTCGTCAGGCTCAATGACATTATTGGTTTTTCTGCCAATATTTGCGCGGGATTTATGCCCCCACCAGCCTCGAACTCGCGTCGATTATACGTCGTCTTTCATCCTTCCCTTTCGTTTTCCGTGAGCTTTCTGGCGGGAGTCGCTGGTTGATCCGAACGTTGCTATCCGTTCGCGATTTTTTTTTCATTACGCATGATGGGAAAACCAGGAGGATATCGTTGAGAGATTAAAATAAAATGTCATTTGGAGTGCTTCAAGCGTTGATTGAAAATTCATGACGGACCGGCGGTACGCGTCGAGATTAATTAAATTCATTTCTAATTAATCCCGCCGCGTCTCCGCCCGTTAATTATTCTCCGAACGGGCAAGATTTACGATCGAAATTTTCTTCGCTGCCTTTCTGGCCGACTGAGGAACAATCGCTGACCGAGTTTCCCAGGCTTTCTTCAATCTGTCGCCGGTGCAGCAGGTGCATTCTTCATGGAAGCCCATTTCGTCCGACACGTTCCACGATTATTTTGTCACGCTATCTTTCTACGTGATCCTGGTGTTCCCTTCAGGTGAGCACTCGCGGTGCTCGGGCCTCCTCAGGTAGAAGACCCTTTCCCTTTCTACGCCTGCCCGACCTCCAAGAATGGTCTTACTGTTAGCTACAAATTAGTTCTCTCGTCAGCTCTGCCAGCGTACAAATCCTAGAGAAGCGAAGGGCCGATGGTCGGCTAATTTTCTGGCAATTATTCGGCGTAGATCTTGGGGAAGATAGGATGAGCCTACGTCTATGTACTTTAAGTACCTTGCGGATAAAGAAAGGGATGCTTCTATGAGAAGGAACATTATTACTTAGTCAGGTACAACCGAAAGATTGACAAATTTGTATTACACTAAACTCGATTTGACACTTAAAATTAGGTGTCTTAAGTTCCTGATCTCGAATGGCTGTACCTATCAATAATTCTCATAGATACAGCATTCGAACTTCGATTCTGGGAACAATAATCAACGAACAGTTGTACTTACCTGTGACTATTCACCGTCGATGCACGGTGTAACCGCGGAAAAAGAACTCCAGCGGTGAGTAGTGAGCAAACAAATCCGCCGCTGATGACTATTGATTTAGGATGAACGTCTGTGTATTCAGTGTTTTGCATTCTGCGACGCACACCGTCCCAGTCTTCTTTCACCGTCGTAGAGACCGCCATAACGACGATTAAAACGCAATGCCATTTGCGGTAGGTTTCACGACTCGCGAAAGCTTTTCGCGATAATACATTTGTAGGAAACTCGTATTCCAATCGACGTAGAAAATGAACAAGTAGGTACTCCAAGAAGCTTGGTGCTTCTATATGCCCAGAATATAGCGTCTGAAATTCTACTTGGCAAGGTGAGGGTCAGGAATGATAGCGCAACTTTCACGGAAGCCCCCTTTCCTCCCGCTGGCCGGATATAGCACATGTGTATCTAGCCACAGCGACATATACCTTTCCAACTGGCTAATCACGGCCTGGACAGCCCTAATACCGGCGGCTCGAAGAAAACACCGGCGTAACGGTGTTCACAGATGATTAATTGGCCGGTTAAGTACGTACACGGTGGCCGGGGGCAAACGTCAGCCCGCATTTCGGCCAACGGGAGAATCCAAATGGCCGTGGCACGCGTGATTAATCTAATTGATGTGGCATCTCCTGTCTCGCGCCGCGCGAGACGTGGTACACGCGTGCACAGCTGGACTCGACATTCGTGCATGAGTTGTCGCTCCACTGTCTTCATTAATTAGTGTTTTGCCACGGTCTAATGTGCCGAACAGACGCCCGTTGGCTCGGGGCATTTTCGCTGCCCCGATCGGGTGCCCGTTGCACATACTGGTCACGATTGCTCGGTGGTGCGAGCCTAGCTGCCATCCCAACCGAGGATCAGAGATTTTCAGCCCCACTGCTCCACTTAGTAATTACAATTCCACTATCCACGCATCGGTTTTGCCAAATTCCGATTAAATTGCGAATATATAAACGTCTAGTTCTTGATATAAAATTGATCTTTTTAACGACGTACTGTATAAAAAAATGCTCAAAGAAGACGTGAACTGAGCCGTAATGTTAACAGCGCATCGCATCCCGAGGAAATTTTAATTATTGCAAGCGTTCTCGGACGCTCGGAAGTTCTCAGGCGGCGGCCACTCAAAGAGTACGCTCCGCGAAACGGGATCTCCATCTTAGGCCGCGTAATTGACTTATTCCCGACGAAAATTCCGGCGTCTGGCCGCGTCGCTACTGATTGTGCCTCTTCATTACGAAACTCGCCACTCGAGAACACGTTTCGCGCGAGGGAGCCGCGCAGAAAGAGGATCGACGGCGAATAAAGTGGTCGGTTCCTGCAGGAATCGCTCGTTAGCGGGCGAACTTCAGATTTAACCGCGATCTTTTTGTCCTCGCGCATCGCCGGCTTTCGGGGAAGCGGCGTCGGGACTTTTACGCGTCGGGGTGCGCTTTTTTGCCCGAGAACGCTCCGCCACCGCTATTACGTCCCATTATTAACCCTTCTCGCTGGAGGAGACGATCCTCTTCGTGGAAACTCGATGGGTTATCTGCGTTTCCGCGGAGGAGAAGCTTCGGGTGATGTTAACAATAAATCCTTCCACCCTCTTTTGCGGGAGCCCCTAAACTAAGTAGTTTTCTGTAGGTGTGCTCGTACGAATCGCGTTTGCTTGGTCGCCTTGCAGCGAGGCGAAATGTTGACCCTCGTAAGCGAGCCCTTTGGCGTCGGGAACAACCGGAAGTCACACGGAGCGAGATTCGGCGAATAAGGTGGCTGCCTGGTGACTTTTCTTTGTCGAAACCCTGCCATGCCACGAGAGGACGGCGTCAAAGTAAACGCAGAGACGGAATTTGTAGGAAAGGAGAAAACAGTATACTGAGGAATGGCAATAAATTCCTTTAATTATCATCCTCGAGATTAAATTCAAGAATGGACAAATTTGAAAGATTTAATCCCATTTGTTTTATACATATTCTTGTTTAAAAAATCCTTTCGAGTGCAGCTTAGTCGACTGAGAATTGCTCAATGGCGCAGAAAACATATTTCCGAGCGACACCCGCGGTTTGCAACGACCTAGTTCATACGCGCCCCCGAAGATCACGTTCTTCCATTCCATAGGAGATAAGGACCCATGAATAACATTTTTGTCTCCTCAACGAGCCGCTTCATGAAAATCCGGTCCCACGTTATCTTGCTATCGTTATCATAGACGGTAGTTTGCGGGTTACACGATAAAGGGTAACCTGCTCCTATGTTTAACCAAATGTTATGGGAGGAGAGCGTTGCCTCGAAGACTATGATATTCCGTTTAGTGTGACGCGAGGAAGATAGCTGGCAATTCCTTCGTCCCACGGTGTTTTTTTAGTTCCCACTTTGTTCCTCGATTAAAATAGAATTCGTAGTATTTAAAATATTTTCTATTGCACATATTCCTTACTCAAAACTGTAACACAATCGCAACTTAATCCGCAATCTTCTAATTCTAGAAAAACAAAGCCTTGGTCCTGTCAATAAAAAATTATTTACACACACGCACACTTTAGGAATAAATCTCCTCGCACCGTGAACTTCAGCGATATCAATAACCATCACGGTGCCACGAATACTTCTCCGTTACCACGGCAGGTTTCCTCTTCGGTCGCGTCCTAGCAGGCAATAAATTCTCATTTTCCCAGCAACCTTCGATTCTCCACGTCGCGGCCGCGATAAACCGCCCCGCATTCAGCATTAGTTTATAATGTCGCAATTGCGATTCGCGGACGGCGAGATGAGTATCTATAGGCGTAAGCAATTCCAGCGCTCCAAGACAATGGGGGACCCCCGCGACGACATTGATACATAGAGCGGGATAATCATCGACGAATCGCGGGTATTCGATGTATTCCGGGAACTGAAGGCATTCGGCGGAGTAGGCCAATGGAGAATAGAGGCGCATACATTCAGCACACGTGAATAATTAGATACCGTGCTCCGATTTAGAGAACGCTTGTGGGATGTAAAATGTTAATTGTGTACCACATGGCGTCGCTCTGGATGACGAGCTGCTGTTCACAGATGGAATTTTAGTATCGCTAGACGAAGTATTCATCTGTTAACTATGTCTACTCTAGACGACTCGAGTTTCTAATTAGTGCTAAATAGATAATTACATCATGTAACAATATCGTGGGACGACCGGACAAGCGAAACCAGCAAATATCGCGGTGTTCGGATTTACCCCGCAATTTCCCCGCTCTCCCTTATTATTATATCGGTTATACAGTAAACTCTCTAAAATCAATATAGGTATAACTGCTATGGAACCGATATAATATCGGTTTTGTAGAACCGTAACCGAAATCGATATAGCCAGAAATTTTGATTCCTTATAACAGCTATTCAGAATATCGGTTCCTCATAACTATTTTATTGAGAACCGATATATAACAGTTTGAAGCAGTTATTTTCGGAACCGTTTAAACCCCTGATTAAAAGTTCCTATCACATTATCCCCAGGTGCTAACTAATTGCACGCCGAGCTCGCGCGAAGACCGGGCCAGTGTAACAGGAACCCTCGGAGTACGTTTCTCGAAACCGTCATCTATCACGATCAGACCTCCATTCTCGTCCACTTATTTTCACACGCCGTGAAATCGCTGCTCCGATGACTTCTCCGATTATTCCGCAGCAGAAAATTTATTCACCATGTATGGAAAGGATACAGGTCGTCCCGAGACATTGCCTACTACCTTTACGTATCTACGGCCCGTATCGTTTTCCGTGTCGAACGTGTTGCTCGCCGCGGCCGATGGTGCATGACAGCTATCCCGCGGCACTTTCTACACGTTTATTAAACCGCCTCGGTGAAAGGAGTCGCGCGAAAGGCTTTTCAAACGTTTCAAAGGTCGCCGTCGACGGCTAACGACCGCCACCGCGGGTGATTGAAATACCGAGAGGCCTGTAACGTTCGTTTAATTAATCTTAATTAACCGCGTCGAAAAGTTCGTCCAACACTGTTTACATACTTGCCTCGCGCACGTTCTTGTAATCATTAAACGGGCGGGCTAGGATTTCTACGAAATCTGTCTGTCTAACGTTCACTCATTCTACTCGCGAAAATCGAACCTAAGGCGACAAGTGGAGTTCGTGTAACGAGAAGTCGATAGTGGTACAGAGTATAGAGAATCGAATGTAGATTAGATTTGTTCCACGGGGTCGATCTCCAGGCGACCGCAAGGCCGATAATTACAATAGTCACGGCAGAAACACGGACGAGCGTATGACTTGTGACCGTGCCACGGTTCTGCAACGATGAATTCGCACACTGTACGATAGCGCGATTATGCTAACGTTAATAACAAGTCGGTGCCTCGGACGGCGTTTGCTGCCCGCGGCGTGCTTCGAAGCGCTGGAAAGGGTGGTTTTCCCGTTACGGGAATCCCGAAGATTAGAGGGGACGTAATTTCCAGGCTGACCCGACACCGTGATATCCGCTCGGGGGATTCCGAGCGCGTCGTTGATTCGCCGAAAACGCCAATATCCTGGATCCGTCGGATCATCTGCTTCCTTATCTTCTTTTTACGAGACTTCAGACGCTACGAATTCCGTGCGCGGCACGTGTGGTTGGCCGCCTTTGATGGTACGTTTGGAGAACGAGGATCGCGATGGAAATGGATACAGATATAAAAATTCCAGTTTCGAATTGACGGTGTTCTCGTGATAGAAACGTGTGTAGAAAATTTTCCCTTCAAAGCGAAAATTTCGTGAAAATTCTCGCGAGCAGCGGAGCGCGATATTTTTCGATCCACAAGGAGGGAAACGATCGAGATCAAGCGCGACGCTCGCGTGCCGGTTAATTAGCAGCAACGCGGCGCGTGGCAATCGGAATAAAGCTTCGTAAGTAGGGTTACGGGGCTCCGCTAATTAATGTGCGCCAGTATAACGTACATCAAACGTCGTCGTTCTTGCTCGTTCGAGGCAACGTTAATGGAAAAGTCAAACACTGGGGGAAAGAGGTGACACCTTTCACGCCGGCTCCGAAAGCGGTGTGCAAGCGTTCCAGGTGTTCCAGGACGTGGAGTGTCTTTTGCTATGGTGTACCGCGAACACGGTTGGCGAAAGCAAACGAAAGCGTTTGAAGGGAGATGGGAAATTGCTTGAGTCACCTATGAGTTCTTTTTTATGATAGCTGTTGATGGGGTACTGTTGATCCATTTCGCGAATTAATACTGTTGCTTTCATTTATAACGAGTAGTTCAGCAGAAATCACTAATTATTATGAAATTACTGTACGTTTTTAATATTTTTAAAGTAGGTACATTATATTTGATAGGATCAATTCCAAAGCTTCTGTTACATTATACTGACAACGAGACATTACCAGCGCCAGCTTTCACACAATGATTTCGCAATGGTCTTCCAAAGACCGAGCAGACCTTGGGGATATTTTAATAAAAATCTCGCCCGGTCGAAATCGACGTATTGGACAGTGGAGAGGCGAGAATCATCGCCCGAGCCAATCGTGCATATCCAGCCGGCTGGATCTTATATCTTGGTGCAGCCGCTGCTCCTGACGCTCCTTGTTCGCCGAACACCGTAAGGCAGAGGATGTACCCGTGATCCATTTATCACTGACCCGGCCAGGAGGAGCCGGCCGGAAGTACAAAGCCACGAATAGCGGACCGCTGGTGTTCTTGGTACGACCCGGCGGTCGCATGACTTAATTACTATCCGAATTTCGTGACGGCTACTCATACACGACTGAATGGGAGTTCAATGATTAATAGAGATTTTACGCTGATAGAAAATTCTAGCAGCCCATTGTACCGTTCACATCGACTGAAAAGAAGTGCCATTTCTAGTTCCTTTACTATAGTAGGATTGGTCGTGTGCGAACCAATTTATGAATACTTTCAGATTTTCACAATGCACAGTTAAACTCTAGCGGAAACATAAATCACCGTTAGGGACGTTTGCTCCAGCAGGAATTTCTGTCACGCGACTGCAGAGATCGTTTTAGAGGAATCGCCCTGCATTGGTTTCTAACCGATTGAATCGCAGGCACGGAGCACGCGATTTACAGAGCCGGTCCAAATTTAGCAGGCCCCAGCGCTCGCTCGTCCAGCGACCGCGGTTTATTTCTCCTTTCCCTGGCTACGGATTTCCCAGCGGTCGTCGACGACACGAAACACGTTGCCCGAGGAAAGCGCGTCCCACCGATAATCCCGATTATTTTCCTTCAAAGTGCCTCGTAAATTTCTCGGACGTCGCCGCCCGCTGAAATCCACCGTCCCCCGAAGACCTGCGACGGGGGCTTTTCGCGGTCGCCGATGGACCAGAAATTTATTTTCACCGAGTTCCTTCCTTCCAACGCGCCGGGAGGGGACGGTTTCCGGCCGCGGCGGAACTGCCGCGCCTCAACGGTCCTCGATTTATTACGAAACTTCCTCTTATTATTTTCCGTTCTTTCCCCCGTTCACCCTTGAACGCCCGCCGCTCCGCGGCGAGAGATAAGGGTGGTACGTCGCCTGCACGACTTCACGCTCAATTGCGATTGGTAGTTATGGCTCGTTATCGCGCTCATGACACTCTTTGCTCCCAGAGATATATACCATCGAGTGGGCCAGCATGTCGCACTCGCTTCGAATCGCTCGCTCGTTACTCGCGCGTCTCCAAATTGGAGGATGTTGGGGACGTTGCGAGCGCCGCGACCTCTTGGTCAGCACGTTACTCGGGAACTTACGCTGGTCGAGGAGTTCTTCAAGTGTTAGTTAAATGGCGGGAGGCTGGATAGGAGCAGGAAGATTCAATTTCGGAACCGTGTTGCGCGGACGTTGAAAAATAAGTTCGGATTATCTACTTCGTGTAAAGCTTTGGATGGAGTATGTATGAAGTTGAAAAGGTAGAACAGAAGCGTAACAAGTACGGCCCGAATGAAAGTGATCGTAATGAAGCAGTAACAAAGAGAATAATAGCCGAGTTAATCGTGCCTGTTACGGTTATCGGCTCACAATACGCCGATCGGAAGCGAGTGACGATGCTGTTCACGTTGCTTTCACGGATGTCACATCACAACGGGTCGAAGGCATGCGGAATTCTATATTTGTCCGTGAAACTATTTATACCGTGGCGCTTGACGTGATCCCTAATGAGTATTCATGGTCGCGCAAAACAACTGCGGGGTCAATTATATTACTTTATAAAAAAATGTATCACGCGAATTAAAATTCCTCCAGCACAATAGTAGGTGGATTTATAGTTTGAAGATTGCCTTCGATACTACTATGTATTTCTTTAATAGAATTCTACATCGATTGACACACTATAGAATATTTTATTCCACAATTTTTACACCCTCGAATTTTCGTTGAAAACCATCTCCACTCGCAGCTTCTCAAAAGAATCTGTGAATTTATACAGTGTCAACTACATTTTTTAGCAGTAGTTTGTTTCGAATTTTGCGTGTTTAAAAAGCAAAATTAGTCGGGATCTTTTGGTTGAAGTAGCAGGTGGTAATACGTCGGGCAATAATTCGAACGGGCGATTTAATCGCCGCCCGGCAGAGGCGGGGCTGAAGCTCGCTGATTAAAATATAAATCGCGGTGTCCACCGAATCAGATTAAACCGGTTGACAGCGTGGTTCAGTTTGCGCAGCTCCGACGGTGATTTAGAGTCAAACAACGATGTTACATGATTTAAAGCTGTACAGGCGTGAACGACGGAAAAGGTAGAGGCAATACAAATCCATCGGATATTTATTCTCCCTCGATATCGGGCGGTACATCGATTGAAAAATGTGATTGACAAATCGTAACTCTTCAATAATTCAGTACAAACCCTCGAAACGCTTATAGACATTGTTGAGAGATCTAAACTGTTCGTTTCCATTTTCCATGTATTTTTTATTCCCATCAGCTGGATACACTGCGCGGCACATGCAATTGCGTATTTTTGCTTGCAAGATTATACGAAAACAGAGAAGCATTTCTCGTCGCCGGAATCGAAATATAACTCTCGCGAACGATCATCGAAACAATCGTCGAGTGGACACAGCACGGTTCCACGTTATCTGCCCGCACACGGTCCAAGAATAGCCGCGCATTTTTACGGTTTTATTGAATCCGTGGTGGCACGTCAGCTGGACCACCGCGATGCCCTCGCTATCCGCCGATCGTCCGATGGAACACGACCCGGTCGGCTCATTAGTCGGCAAATTATGTTTTCCGATTGCCACGAATCGATATCGGCGACCTCCAGCCGCGCTCTCCGCGTGCACGCCGCGCGCAAAGTGAACACCAACTATTTATCTCGGTATGCGGTAATTACGATCAATTAAATGCCGAGTCATCAACGTTGCTGCCGATTAACGAAACTTCTCTCGATGCTGACTGCTCCTCCCGTCTTGATGCAAAGAACGGGGATAAGTCTACACTTCTACAGGATGAAAGTCAGACGGGCGCAGGTTTAAAAATGATTGCAGAGTTCGTAATACTTAGCTCCTCGACAAAGGAAGCTGCATAACTCGTGACCGAGAGTGAATGATACCCTTGAAGACGAGACCACCAATTGCGTTCCCGCAACGAGGCGTCCTTTCACAAGGCTGAACTGCCAGAGAATATTCCGCGGAACGAACCTCGGCAAAGCCAAGGGTCCAAGAAACTATTTACCAATTTCAAATATTTGTCGAGTCCGTAGGAAATTAATTACGTTATTCACAAAGGGTCACCGCATGTAGGAAAGCTATACCCACGCTGCCGCGAGTACGTTCCTCGTTAGATGTCTCCTGTAGTGAATATTTCATTCAGGGGAAAGGGGTAGAGTGGAAACTCGATAGCAGCTAAAACGAGAACGCTCGTGACAACTCCCTTTTCCACGTGAAAAGATTCGCTCGCCACGGATTTTACCTCCACCAGCCGGAATTTCGCTGCGCGCGGCTAGAGCTACCGATGCATACGGGGATTCCAGCATCGCGAAGAATACCTTACAGTGGAATTCCCGCGCGTACGAGCCTCATACTTCCTCCCCCGGCGGGGGAGCAAGTGTAAGAAATCGTCTGCTGGGTCGCTTAGTGTGCGCGAGGGGATTTAAAGGAGCTTACCGATAAAAATTGCGCGCCAAACACGAGTGGGCGTGGATGTAGAGTCGTCGAAACCGGAACGAATTTTACCTTATCGCGATGTTGCGTTCGGACGAAATGGCCACTCGTAAATTTCAGGACGAAGGCTGAGGATCTGCATACGATTCCAACCTCGATTCTGTATCTTACGATCGAGTAGACAGATTTCAATAAACGTTGAATGTACACTCCTAAACGATGAAATGTCATCCTTGAAATCTAATTGATTCTATCGAACTGTCCACAAACGCCAAGCCCTAATTGTTTCGGTAAATCCGCATACACATCGTCGCTTTGCACGCCACAAATTGCGTCAGTCCTCCACCGCAAATCAAACAATTATACACAGAAGGAGATTCTGCAGGAAGGCCGAGTGAAGTCGAATTATTTGCGGCAACAGGGGTGGTATTATTTATAACGTTGAGGCTGGTCATAGAGGCAGAGAACGCGGGCTTCCTATTCGATCAATAAAATTCTCTTCCGGGGGTTTCCCCACGACAACGGCGTACCCATAAACCTACATCCGCGGGAGGTTTTGCCGCGACATGAGCTCCCTGAATAGAACGTCTATACCCTGTCCTACCAGAGGTGGCTCGAATTTCTTAGCTACAGAGTGCTGAGAACATTCTCGAGCTGCCTCGGCGAATCTAGCCGAGGAGGTAAACGGCGAGAAAAATGCAAGTGACAGTGAGAAGGGCAGTTGGGGCGTGAAAAGGGTGCGCGGGGAAATGTAGATAAGGGGCGAACGGTTGAAAGCGGGGGGATAAAGGGTGAAATGTGGAATGAACAGGGAGTTTCTTTATTATAATCGAAATCGTGAGAAGGAAATGAAGTATGCAAAGAGGTGGAACAGTCAGGAGTTACTGCGATAAGGAATTCTTGGAATCGATGAACTAAGACTTTAGAAAAATCACACCACACGTATACTTTTCTCGATTCTCTAAATCACCCCCCATGTAAACCAAAATGCTTGGAAGATCATTGTAGATCGCAACAAACCGAACGAAATGAGCTCGAACGCGAGAATGTGATAACGAAGAAGGCACTGTGGGAGACACGAGGCTACAGTGACGATGCGAAGGTTTGCGAGGGTGGAGAAAACTTGGCGGAACAAGGAAGAGCACTATCGTTACGGGGTGCGCCAGCGATCACAATGGAGATCGACTCGTGTGTACCCGACAGGGTGCAAGAAGGAAGACGTTGGTATATACTCCAAGCGGCGGAGAGGGTCGCGTGGAGTACGTTGCTCCTATAAACACCTCGCTGCACAAAATCGCTGCAACGATCCTTCGCGAGCGGATCGCCAGGGTCTGGGTTGTTTGCGTGCATTTAGAGTTACTCGCGGGATTCCGCGTACTGACAGAGGAAAACTAGGGGAACTCGAACGCAAGAGGCGCGAGAGCTGGAACAGTGTGTGCATTTACGATGCTGCTGGCGAATGGTTGTCTACATTCTGTGGGTGTAAAATAAATATGCATTATCGTGGGGAACCATTAATCAAGAAAAGCGAGGCAAGAGAGTGATTAGAATCCAAATTCTTCATTAGGAGTTCGAAGTACCTACAAACGTCCCGAGCCTTGAATCAATTTAAAAAGTAAGAATATTCAAGACGAACTCTTCGATAGTCACAGCCACTCCGATACCATTACATACGTTCCATTAGACCCCATTCCAAGCGATTTACCGCAGTTGAAAACATTTGCTGGCGCTTCGCCAAGCATCCACGCGATCCTCCATTCAATCGATCGCATCCTCGTCAATGAGTGATCTCGGTGAGACGTCCAACAGTGTCGGACGTCTCCGACGCGAGTACCACCTCTGGAGCCTAAGCTTCTTATTAGCCGGCAGCCTCTCGAGGAAACATTCTCACGATGTTGCGCAGAGGCGAACGCCGGCCGACCGCTTCTCGGCCAGATGCTGGATCCACGCGCGTAACCGCACGCACACACGCGCGTGCACCCCGGTTTTGCGCTGGTCGCCGTGCATGAATCACTGGTGCACTTATCCGCCGGCGGATAAGCCGGGACGCATTGTTGCAACAAGTGCATCGCGATGCCGCCTTGCAGTCTGGTCGGTGCAGACAGCGCGGCGCTCACTTGCACGACCGTGCCCTCCGTCGTGTGTTACGCAACGCGGAATTACGTCGGGCTCGCTTGCCCTTTCGTGTGCAAGGATTAGCCTTCTCCTCGCCGACGCGGGATCAGCGACGAGACTCCGCGAGATGCATCGCGAGCGAGGCTGACGATAGGCCGACACAAAAGCGTCGCGACGGTAATGGGGCCTGTTGGTTGAATAATTTCCAGCGACGTAATCCTTTTTCACTCCTGAAATTTCATTCGTTCGAGGAGTCTGGGAACTTAATCCTATTTAATGAACTCTGGCAACAGATACTTGTTCTTGAGAATTATTATAGACTTAGTAATTAGTATCGTCTAAGTTCTCAAGTCATAAGCAGAAGTTATGAAAGAATCTGTAACACAGTCGCTGACGCACAATCATATTACAGCACCCGCCTATCTTGCATGCAAATGACACGCTTGCAACTTGTTTGAACCGCAAGCCCGTGTCAGCGATAAGAAGCCTGAAGTGTCTCTGACAAGCGACAGCAGAATAAGTAAACAGACGTCGTGACCACGGTCCCATCGATTCGCGGTCTCGTCGCAGGAGACCGAGACGAATTTTATCGTCGCCATTACATCATTCACAGCGGCACGACCATCGAGTTACCACGGGTCCCTTATGGCAGCACGAGGAATTTCCGCGGAGCACTTACGTCCGCTTTTAGCGCGACGCCGTGAACGTTTACCTCCACGTACGACTTTATCGCAGCTTTCGCCATCAGGGCATGCTCCAGACCGTTCGGCCTCCGCTCCTTTTCTGCGATGACAGTCGTGCCAGAACGTCTCTGTATGCAACGACATTAAAAGATGCAGCAGAGCAAACTGCACTCTAAGCTGTTCATCAATACTACAGCGGATAGTTCTCTTATTATCTCTGAATGGTGAATTTCTACCGCTTTTAATGTTCGGTGGTTTGCTCTGGTACCACGAGTTGGTCGGGCACTTGCCGTAGATCATCGCGATCGATAGAGCTGCTATAGTCTCTCTGGCGATGGCAACGTTCACGAAAACGTGATGCACGTGGTTGCAACGGTGTCCTCTGGTCGACGACAGGGAATCGATTTTTCGCCAAGCGTGCCTGTAACCGAGATTTATCTCTTTCTTCCGTGCGATGTGGCAATTCCGTGGACCGTGTGCTACGTGCCCAAAAGACGCCTCTTTTTTCTTACGACGATTAATTAAAATCCGCCCCTAAAACTGCACGGTCATGATTCCTCCGGGCCACTTTCTTCCATCGGGATCATTTTTTGCTGGTCCGACGATTATTTCGGCACCTCCCAGCGCCTTCTTATATCCTGAGCAACGGTCAATATTTTCTTTCCTGATTGTGTTCTTAAAACCGTATCGCGACAGCTTCAGCGTCGCGAATCGAGGACAGAAGAAATATTGCTCTGGATTAAGCGGATTGAAGGTTCTACTTTATTAGTAGAGATTTGCTGGTACGAATCAAATATTATATCAAGTATTATATATATAGTATTGTAATTGATGCAATTCGTGCTTCAAGACTTGTACTGCAAACGTAGCCTCCTCAATTTATAATAATATTTAGCTTTTTAATAATTAAAAGCTTCCCGCGATTGCGCGAAAAATATATCGCGATTCTCATGCGCAATACTAACCGAGGCTCCTCAAAACGATTTCCGTACTCGGGAGGGGTAGTTCGAGCCTTGGAGAGCGCTGCGTTATTTCGATGAAATGAGCTGGTGGAGCCTGGAGAAGAGTCCACTTCCGGTGTCGCGGTGGCGTCTCGATCCGCGGGGTCGGAGCATTGTGCGATCGGGACCATCCGTCATTTATCGCGGCGCGCCTTGAAAAGCTCCTCGGCCCTTTTAGCGGGGCTACAAAAGCCCCATGGAATCCTCTCGGGCGGCCGTCTCGGCTGGCTCGCAATAAATGCCGTCGTCCCAATTAAAACCGCCGCCGCTCTAACGTATATACCTTTTTATCTGTTTCAGGTAAGTCCCGTCTGGTCGTTCCTCCTGCGACTCGGCGCTTAAAGGCTCGCCTCTAAAAGGGTGCCAGGAACAAACGCTCGTCCCCCGGCGCGTTATCGTCGATTTTAAAGGACGAAGTCTTCCCACCAGCTCGGAATTTCAACGCCTCTCTAGAAAACCGGATTGGAATGCGTGAGTGGGCATGTATTGTGCGCTTGATCGCATCGGGTTCTGATGGAGGTCCATCGTAGGTCAGGTGCGAGCACAAGTGTCATGGAAATTTGAAAATTAGGCCTGATTATAAATCTGGGTGTTTGAAATAACACCATTTCAACGATTTATAACTCGTGATCCCATTAGCACTTCAAATAAATAGCCACCCGCGAAATGCCTTCCCCTTTCGCGATCTTCCATCTCACTTCCCCTTCTCCATAGTCAAGAATCCAAAGCGAGGTCTCGAGTCGATCGACCGTGCCGTCCTCGGTCGACTTAATTAGTAACCATTATCTCGATACCGACGGTGCAATTAATTACCGCTCAAGCGATCCTCCAAGCATCCTCCCTCGGATCGCCTCGGCTTCCGTTCTTTTCCACCTCTTTCCTCCGCTCGTCCCGTGTCTTATTTCCTCCCTTTAATCCGGTTATCCCGTGACGGGGGTGAAATATCGTTTCCCCGTTAGCTGGCATATGCTTTCTTTTTCTCGGAGATTGCAGCTTCGGGAATGACGGTTGTCCTCCTCCCTTGCGTATCTCGGACTTCTCTCCGATGGGCCTTGAAGAGGAAATCGATAGGGCTGCGAGGGGGCGGGGGATCGAGCTAATTGTGTCTGAAAAGGTTCCGTCGATGGGGGTTGCAGTGACGCTGCGAGCCCTCTTTGATCGAATTTCCGACACTTTTCGGTACTTCGGAGGACATTCTACCTTTTGTGAGGGGAGCTTTTGCTTCGCGAACTGGCTTTGTAAGGACTATCCCACACAGACGCGTCTAGCTTCAACGATCAATGCATTTCGCCTAATCCAAACAGACCTAATATATAGTCCACTTATCCGGTGATTATCCAGACACCAGATACTTCACAGCAGATATGGCCCCCATACAGCCACCCTATTCACCGCCTCGTGGAACATTTCGCGCGCTACGTTCGCCACGATTTCGCAAGCCGAGGCGGGTAACAGCGTCGAAAGCCGATCGTTACATTTTCCATAAAAATGCATACCTATATGCAGGTGCATGTGCGCGCTTGCATATTGTGCCTGAACAAATAAGACTGCGCGACATCACGGGCAGACTTTTGCATTCATACCTACACGGCGACTGCGAGCGACGTCGAAAACGACGCAGCCGGCGAATACGAATGCAATATTCAGCACTGCCGGCGTTACTCTTTGTTGCTTGATTTTTCTGTCTCCTCTGATGCTGCTGCTGCTGCTGCCGCCGCCGCCGCCGCCTCGTCGTTCTTTCACCCTTTTCGCCCTCTCTCCCCGCGACCGGTCTTCGACATCCCTTTCCTCGCTCCCGCGGTCCAGCGCGCTTCCTCCTCCTACGTTTCTGCCCGCTTTTTAAACAGAGAGCCCACTTTCTTCGTTCCATTGTGCTCGCTCCTTCTTCTTCTTCCTCTTCTTCTTCATTTTTTCGCACAGATTTCTGGCCGCTTCTTACCCCTGTCCGCCGGACCCCTTTGTGTCCTCGGCGCGCGCCGTTTTGTGTCGCCTTCGTAGCGACTTTCCCTCAAAAGTTATTCCTCGCATTGAGCCGTTTCCGTTGTTCTTAATATTTCAATAGCGGGGTTTAGCTCCAAACGGGGGAATTTAGCGAAAGGTTAAAATTAAAAACAGTAGGATAGATGGAATATTCTTTTAATTCTTTAGCCCTTTCTTCTGCATTGTTTCTTATTCTCTCCGTAGAGTTTCTGTGGTTGAAGAGTGGCTTTCACGAAAATAGAAATTCTGTTGTATTTTCAACGTTCCCTTGTTACCTTTGTTACCTTCGCTGCTGACTCCGCTTCATTCCCTTTGAATCCTTCTTCCTATAGCTTCTTCCGATCCGCCACATAAAGAGGAACCAATGTTTGCTGTTCATTGACGGACATACCGCTCACACGGGAGTGCGTAGCACGCTGCGATTAAAGGGTATTGCAGCAGCTGTGTGAAAGAGTGTTCCTCATAAATTTCATTAGATCGAGTGCAGTGATGGAGCTCTCGCCTGCGATAAACGCTGCACAAAGGGTCGCCGTCAGCGATCGTCGACGGTAGCGTGAATAAAATGAATCGGAGACTTCCTTTGACGAGGTATCTTGAAGGGAAGTTTGTAACGGTGGTGCAGAGTCGAGTTGTTTTCCAGAATACACAGGGGCTTTTTCCCCACGCTTTGATTACTTCACGCAAGTTGTCGAATATCCTTCTTGTTTTACTTGCCACGTCGTTCTCTGACGGTCTACGCAGGGAAACAAAATTTCGCTGAAATAATGATGCACCTTGACGAGAGGATACTGCATTCGTTGAAGCATTATTAAACGCGTATATATATTTATAGAGTCTTAGGAATTATAATTCTCCTACACCTGATGCAACATTTCACGACCACCTCTGAATGAGCACCATTATTCGAAGCTCTCGTAAATTCGACGGGGCTGTAATCAGGAAATACTTAGGGTGACCCTCGTAACGAATGCGCAACGTAATCTGTGCATACAGGTACGCGAATATCTGCGCGTAAATCGCGGCTGAAACCACGGCCAAGGGAGAGGGAAGGAGAAGGACGGGCAGAAATCCTTTAAGAGGATATGCGCCGCCGTTCGAAACAATCCGGTTAATTTCCCGCGGCCCTGCCTGTCGAGGGTCAAGTAGATAGTGCATCATAATCGGAATCACGGTGGAAATGAATTCCTGGACGAGTCGGATTACGTAATGAAATTCTAATTGCGCAGATTTATTAAACTGCCGGACGTGTGCCGCGTATTTCCTGTCTTATTGACGCGCAAATCTCCGCAAGGATACGACTCTGGATATCCAAGCACTTGCCATTTAGTAAAAACCAAGAAGTGGGAGATAAGTGTGACGGAGGATTGGAGTTCATTGGCGGAATTTTTGTGTCTATCAAGTTACATAACTGGAAGCTTTTAGTATAGACGTGAAAATGAAGGATTACGGCGATTAGGGGACACTGTTTATTCAGTGACGTACATCTGCAAATAATGGCACAGCTACGAACTTGTTACAAAATCTGTGCCCAACGATCTCGCGCGGATAATTGAAATCTTCTGGCCGGTGTGAGAGCTCCGAAAGGAGGTGATCAGGTTTCCCTATCAGATCCACGGACGCGCTGGGTATCTCGTTATAAGCTCGGCAGTTTAAGAAGCGAAAAAGTAGGACGAAATCCTTTCTAAGAGGATGAGAGCCACCGCTCCAAACAATCCTACTAATTTTTCCGTGCCTCCGCAATCGGCCCAAGATCAAGAGGACGCGAGAGTATCCTTGTGGAGGAGATAATCCCCCTGAACACTCGAGCGACAGAGAGTGTGCTGTCCTCGTTCCTCCCTCTTGGCCGTCGTTCCCCTTTCCGCGGCCTGGAGCTGCATACAGGCACTCTGCAGCGGCGGCGATCCCGCCGCAGAAACGTGTCCTGCGAGTTACAAATGTCGCCGCGATCCGAAACGTACGATATTACCGTGGCAAACGCGGAAGGTCGACCGCCGACACGTGAATGTAATTAACGTTGATTCCGGCGTGTTCGACTCGATTGAGAGTCCGCGAATCCAGCCGACCGTGTCCCCCGCCGGAAGTTGGAGCAACTTCGCGCACTCGCCGGACCGACGGCGGCGTAATTGTTCCCGCGGAACTTGCCCGGGTAACGTTTCCGTCGCGCAAGATAAATCCCGGGAAACGTTGCGGTTCTTTCGTTCGCGGGGCTTGGAAAATGCAAGCGCAGGGAAACTAATTTACAGAACTGAAAGCGGAGCGATTCTCTGGGCGAAGTTTCTCGGGGAGTAGGAATAGAAAAGTCGCGCTCTGATAGCTACTTGGGGAGGGAATTATCCTCAAGGACCACCGGTGACTCCTGCGCCACTTCGTATTCAGCCGATGACCCTAATTCCTCATCGAGTTTCCATCCGCCGTAGGAATTCCGTGTGCCCGCCGCGGACGTATAAAGATGCCGAGTAACGTTGCCGTTTATTTTACAACGAGCATCGAGATATCCGGAGGTTCCCGTCGGGGATTAACAGTTACGGTATCGTCGGCTTTAATCAGTAACGTCCGCCCGGCGGAACTCTCGGGACAGGCGAACAGGTAAGAATGGAGGAGAGCGGTAGATATTATCACCGGGCGAGATGCCGCGTGACGATTATTGTCAAACATTTCATCGACTAAGTCCTTTGGGTGGGCTTCTATAAATCCTTTCTTGAGGGTTCTCCTAGAGGCGGTCGTGGTCAGACTTATATAATATTTCTTCGGGAAATCTGCCGTCGCATCAACGCGAGAAAGAAAAGCTGAAATTAATACCTCTTACCTTGGCCCGCTGCTCGGAAATTCCCGCTAATTTCTAGCAGATATTTCTTAGAATAATTCTGAATTCGTATTTCTTACTGATATTCACTTTAATCGCGGAACTACTCTCTTTCCCATTCCTGACGTCCCTTGTCAAATAATTCTGTCCTGCTGTCCAATTTAATTTATTCCGTCGCGGAAGAAGGATCTTACGCTTCGGATAGGAAGCAGGGAATCGCCTTCTCGATGAAACGTCAGTTGATTGCAGCGGGAGGTCAATCCACCGACGATGCTTGCGCGAAATTCGCAGGTCGCGTTACGTGGCCGCGCGGAATTGCATTCATTGAGTTTTACGTAATTCCTCGAGGGTTGGTCAAGAACGATCTCGAATTGAATTTCCGCCGCGATGGAATTAGCAGTGGCTTTGACCGCCCTTCAATTGCAATGGGAACTGACGACTCGTATGACGCGGCCGTAAACGAGTTGCGTCCGTTTTGCAGGAACAGACTGGCAACAAAAAAAAAGAATGAATGGAAGGGTGCACGTGCATCGGCGCGAATGAACATTTTACGCGTTCGAATTGGCGGACAACGACGATCGCACGCTGGCGACAGCGCAGCCGGAAAATCGTCGGTCGAGGCGTGAAGGCCGCGGTTCGATGCAATTTCAAAGACTAACAACATCGCGAAAGCGCGTATAACCGAGGTACGAGTGGATTGCAGGGCCAAGTGAATGTAAGGCAACGAAAAGTCGGGCAGAGTTGCTTGGCCACTTGGAGGAATTTACGTTTATGGATCTCATCTCACGTCGGTGCCATTTTTTTACCATTTGTAAATATTCTCGTAATTTCTTTGGTAGCCAGAAATCTTACTCCGTCTATTTGCTAGCAGGAGGGGGGTTGCTAATAAAACTCCCGAGAAAGAATTTAGCAATATTTCAGCTGCTCGCGTGTTTGTTTTGCCCGCGGAATCCGGCTCGTGTATGTTAATACCGAAACTCGGCGTATCTCGTTTCTCACACAGTCGACTCCCTCATATTTTTTCGGAGCTTAAAGAGCTTCCGAGACCTCTTCCCTCTCCGTTTCTCACGGGACGCGGTTCTTCCGGGAAGGTCCTTTGGAATCCTCTCCTTGGAATATACCCGCGGCTCTTTATCGTGCAAAAGGGAGAGGACGAGGTAAGTGTATCGCGTGATCCTGACACACCGAGGCTGCCTCCTCTTATTTCTCTTGTTCTCGTGTCGGTGCTCGTGTAACGTTGTATCCTTAGGACCGTACGTTCTTATTCTGCGGGTAAAAGGTACGGCCTCGTACCTTTTCCCCGCTTATTACTAGAATTGTCGTCGAGATGTTAACGGAAAGAATATATCGGCCGCTGTAACGAGCGATTTTAAAAATTGATGGGCGGCGGTGGCCGGATTCGACGGACTTCAATTTCCTCCAGCTCCCGCCGGTCTTCTACCGGCCCCTCCGCGTGGCCATTTTAATCTTCGATACCTGTCGATAACAGGCACAAGAGAATCGCTCGTAGTTCGCAGCCTGCGCGGACTTTCCTGCTCGCGTTGACGCCAGCTAAGGGAAAGAGCTGTGCGGAAATGTTTGCAGAGGGGCCTCGGATGCAGGCGGTGGGTAGTTTCTAGAGTACATCCAATGCGTGTAAATCCTGGGGCAGAGTGAAAGATAACCCTGTGGCGGAGGGCACTCGAGTCAACGGGGTTAGTGGGAAGGGGGTGGGAGTTACTCGTGGCCACGTAAGGAAAATGTGGAGTGGCCGCGTAGATTACGTAAGAGGGAAAAGAGAGAGGTTACCTCTAAAGTGTTGTTGACGTTGCTACGGAAGATAGCACTCTTACGTTTCACTTCTGCACGGGCATTCGCGGGCTTGATAACGCTGAAATTTCGAGCGCCACTTTTCTCTCCCTCGACGCACTCGGTGCACCACAAGAGTAAAGAGAATACGAACATTCGTGTTTCAAAGGGAGCTTTGGGATACTTTGATAGCACGATGTAGCGCTGGGATGTTCAGGGCCTAGTTTTTTAGACTACTCACGGTCGAAGAGAGGATTTTTCATCGCGCATAGGGGTGGTGGATGATATTCATAGGTGGAAGAGCTTTTGAATCTTTGGGGACCTGTAAAGTGGAGTATGGATGAGAGAACTTGATAGGGTGAAATCGAGAGGATGATAAGAGGAAGAATTGAAGAGCAGAATGACACTGGGTGGTATCTATCATTTATTGATAATTTAACAATAGTGCCCCACAAATTAAAATTATACATGATGGTAACAAATAGCTGAAAGATAGTCCTCAAATAAATCCTACATACTTTAATCTTGATAATGAATAACTTTCACATTAATATCACAAGTAGCTCACAATTCGCTGAAAGCGATAGCAACATAATTGCGCGCGATCAACAGTTCCCTATCAGCTCACAAGATGGAGGGTTTAATTGATGCACCCTGTGGTATGACCTACAATGCCCTAAGTGGTACTACGATACACTACATGGTCTGCTGTTTGCAGATATCTGTCAAGTCGTCGTGGCACGTAATCCGCCGGTTGCCAGTAATCCACAAAATGGAATAATACATGATCAGCCACACCTTAGCCTCTAACAAGCCCGACACGTAGTCTAGGGCCTCAAACGCTGACATAACGAGATCTAGAATACACTGTTGACTTAGAGACGCAATAGCAGACGATCCGTGTTTCACAATTCAAACGCTCAAGTCATTCCTGTAGTGCTCATTGTCTCGGATGGATGTTCCTCTTTACCATTTTGGTCCCGAACTTTCTCCATCAAGGACCACTCGTGCAAAGCGACACACATTCGACTCTGCGGAGTTTGCTGAAACTTCCTGGCTGTTTGAAAGGAACGATCCACTTGATAACCCAAAGGAAGGCCAGGTCTCCGCTCGGGCACGGAGCGGAGCACATTTTTCGAATTCCATCTAGCGAGGTTCGCGTGGGCAGGTGAAGAGCAGAACACACATATTTGTCCCTATTACAGTTATGGCCAACGAGTCTCTCCTATGCCTCCGAGTGTTGTCCTTAAAGCGTACTTTACGTGCACTCGCGTATAGCAACGTTCCCGAAGATCCCCCGAGTGATGCTCACCGATGAGACCCTTCAGACCCCCTTTTACCACCGCGACTTCCGGTTGCTTTCGTGGAAACAAGATGCTCACTTTCCGAAGGTTCCTGAATTTTACACAGTGCCAGCTGAAACGGAATAATGAGGGACGCGTTAGATTGATTTCAACCGAGTTTCACTCTCCGCCTTTGGAATATAGATTCTATATAAATTCTGTTTCGATACTTCGAGGGAAAATGAGATCCTCGTGCGGCAGCAATTTCCAGACCGTTTGCAGCATTCGACCGTCGATTTCGTTCAAGAAAATCTTAAAAAGCTGGAACGACCGTCGATTCCGGGTGAAATGGCCGTGGTCAAGCGGGAAAGAAGAGCCTGCCAGTTCCATTCGGGAAATTTACCGTGTCCATGGAGACCCTGGAGTACTCCGCGATATATCTACGCGCATGGAAGTCAATTTCGTTGGTAGCGCAACGCGGAGAGCTTATTGTATCCACGAGTCGTGCAGCTTTTCGACAAAGAAAAGGAGCTCGTTAAGAGAGCTGCGAAAGGTGGCGCCGGTGGCGCACGAAAGCCCTCGACTCTTTCAAAGCTCCGCGATTTTCAAATGTCTACGGAGCACGCGTGGAAGGTAAACGTTTACAAATGCGAGAGAGTTCTCGTGGAAACGAGTCATTCA
The DNA here is from genome assembly GCA_929113495.1 of Andrena minutula. Taxonomy (NCBI): domain Eukaryota; kingdom Metazoa; phylum Arthropoda; class Insecta; order Hymenoptera; family Andrenidae; genus Andrena; species Andrena minutula. Next base: position 5,012,839 of record OV815995.1, on the reverse strand, counting down.
CCTCCTGTGAATTAAAACATTGTCACGTAACACTTTCTTGCGATCTTAATTAGTGAAATTCAAGCCTAACAAGTTACACATACTGAGGTTCTCGTATTACAAAGTATATCGATAAGATTTGAAACGATTTAATTGACTTGTTGAGAAACACGAAGCAGGAAACTCGAGTTTCCATTGAAACCAAAGCGCGAGGTCGAAAAATTCTAGGAACCTCTTCGGTATCAACCATGAAAGGCGCTCGGTGTCCAATCACGCAAGATGTGACTCGTTCACGAAACGTTGAACCCATCAAGCCGCGAAGACCTTCCCCCAAGCATCGAACTCTTTCTCCCAGCGAAAGAACTTTTAACGGCACCGCGAGCGTATTTTTTTTTTTACTTTCGTAGCCTCGCCCAGCCGTGGACACGGGATAATGCGTTCAAGAAGAGTTTTATCTGTCGACCAGAAATAACCGCGGCCCGAATGGTGGGCGGTAAAAGCCCCGGAAGTAGCCGCGCGAACTCCCGAACGTTTTGATTATCGAATTTTTAAATTCAACCGTCGCCCTCGAACCCGGCCGATAATGTCTCTACGGTGCCACCCGCTGTTTTAAACAGAGAGCTGACGCAAGCCAGAGCATATAAGTGTCGTCACTGGCGCGAATTCGGCGTCAGCGAACGATGTGGGTCCGCCTTGTTCCGTTCTCGAATTCTTTCATGGATGATATACAGCCGGGCTTTGTGGCTCGCGCCTGTTTTATAAGCCAAAAGTCTCGTAATTCAATAATTCCGTTTCACCACGAAATCGCCGCGTGCTCTTTGGCAGTCGAGCACGTTCTGGATGTTTGTGGGCGGGTGAAGAATAGGGAGGCATTTAGAAATTCGTAAGCGAACAGAAATTTGTTTCTCTCCTCTCCAAGAGACTTTTTATCGAAAGGCGATATTACCTCTGTCGATACAGAATCTGATAGAGTATCGATATGCTCCTACAAGGAATTCCTACCAAAGTTGATTAGTTCCCTCGCTATAAACCAGGTTCATGACTCCTCAGCAGGCACGTCGCGAGAGCCCCGTAAAACAAAGAAATTACCCTCTTAGGCGGCCTCGTAAACCGAAAAAAGGCTTGTTGGGCTGTCTCGCGTAATGTTTTCGTAACGCGAGCCACGTGTCATTAGCCCCGTTGAATGCGCGTGCCGGCGGGGAAACATTGTACGAACCGCGGGCGCAATTGCTCGTAGACGGCGGAGTTAGCAGAGCGTCACTCCATCAGCATACCATTAGAGGATCACAGAAGCCTGTCTGTCTATCGCGTCGGTCACTATTATAGACGCCGGGGATTGTTTATCGGGTGTTCTAAAAGTACCAGCTACGGAGACGCACGGGAAACCGGAAGCGCGGCGATTTCCTTCGTGGCCCCCGTTGATTGCGCGCGCGTTCGTAGAGACTTATCGGCTCTTCCTAGAGCGTACGACGGTTTTCCTCTTGCGTTGCGCTCCTATTCCGCGGCTCGAGGTTGGTCAACGCGATCCGGGCTGTTTTATTAATCATAACTTCGGAGAATCCATTGCGTTTCATTGATAAGGAGCGGGAATTTATGTTGCGTTATCAGTAGCGATACAAAGCGGTTTGATAGTAATGTAATTGGCTGTATATCACGTAAATGTAATGGATAATGGTGGGGTTCAGTTTTCGGATAGCAAATTGACGCTTGGAGACCACCCGTTCATTCATGACTTCATTGTTTAGGGCTGTTTTATAAAATACTTAAGGGTTTATGCCTACGTATGTGGTCTGAAAAATAACATGTGTATTTAGGAATTATTGGGGGAGAAAGTGGAAGGCTTTTTTAATTAGACCTTTATGTATTCGAAAGTGTACATGTTAAAGTACTTGTAGTCATTTTTGCGATGGAAAATATAAATAAATACCTAAAAGAAATATTAGCGATATCCCGGCAGCTATTTATTTTCAGTAGTTTGTGGTGACCACTTTAATTTTGACCTGGTTCATCTGAAATAAAAAATTCGCGGGAATTTAGTTAGTATATTAGATTATCTAGTCCTTAACTGTTCATTATCTCCAAAAATTAATTTGCAAAAAAATGATGGCTTCTCATAGCAAAAGTATCGATTTTCGCCAAAGCGAGTGTCTCGGAATGGACGCTTTGGGTGATAGGGGAAGCCTTGCACGACGATCAAACTTCACATACCTATTACGTCGGAAAAGAAATAATCTTCAGGTTTAGAAAGTCTCCCGACGCCCTATCGATATGTACCCTGTTACACAAGCAACGAAGAAGATCGTATTCACAGCGGAAACCGTGCGTCGCGGCTACTTACCTTCGCTAATATTGCCATTGAGATTCCTGGTGACTGATTGAAACGCCCACTATGCCTAATCCGGCCTGAAACTAATTCCGAAAGCGCGTGCGGATTGCTTTGTCCTCGAGGCGAGGCGATTGGGAATTGAATCGCAACGATGTTGACTCGGTCGCTTCGTCGCTCACTATTATTCAATACGTAGCTAACCAGGGGCACCGAAACAGCGCGGAGGAAAATAATTTCAACTCATCCAGCAATTAAGCGAGTCGTACTATTTTTCGTACGTCCATGAGGAACCCGCTTAAATCGCGCCTCGAAACGAGAGCTGCGAAAAGACTGTTTGCACAGAAGACCGGTGCGAATTTTTGCGCCCATCCGATCATATTATTCGCAAACACTCGGACATCGCTAAAATCTCCAAGGTCACGCTCTCGTCGTCGTCGAGTCAATTCGAGGCAAATTGTGAAGCAACTTCTGGGTTACGGGACTTATCAAGCGAGCGCGTAATGACGCTATCTGGCCCTCGTTATCAATGATTTTACACGGAACAATGCTGGGCTTCGGTGTTAATACGAGCCCGGCCGCGCGCGGTTCAGTTAGTGACGACATCGCCGGAGCCATCTGCATACATTAGAAGACGTGACATAACGCACACGACCGGTATGCAATACACGGCAATCACACCCACCGCGACCGTAATCAATAATTCATTCAACTCGCCAAAGAGACGCGTTTAAAACGCCAAACATAAGCGTGCCCCAGCGTACCTACACCGTCGTTTAATGGAATTCGTCCCGGCGAAAACGTAGCTACACGAATAATTGCAAAAGTTTGTTCAAAGATAAAGTAGCTGCAGAGTTACACGTTTCTGTTCGAGTGGGTTAAATGTAAACTGTCCCCGTCGGGGCTTGTTTGCTGATTGCAGTGAAAGCGTTTATTGCTGTTTGGTCTCTGCAGGAACTAGAATTAATGAACGGGGAACGATGGAAGTGGAATTTATTGTGCTTCGTTTCATTCTTTGGAGTAGGTAAGCGGGCCTTGCGAATGAATGGAAGAAAGTGCGTGTAAACACACCTATTCGAATTCCTATATTCCTATATTCGAAGGCAAGCAAGACAGAGTATAGGGAAAAGACACATTCGGCTTCGATTCTAAAATAGATAGTCGAGGGAGAACTATACATCAACCCAACATGAGGACAAGAATTCGCGAGAAAAAGTATAGCTGTGATTTTCCCGGAGCACGCGAGCAACAATGATTTACCAAGCCTCGCGGGATCTCTCGCGGAATTGCAAAAACTCTGCGATGGTTTCAGAAAAAAAATTGAGGGGAAGTTGTGAACGAACGGGACGCCGAATTTCGCCAACCTCGCCACGTGCTGCTACCGCACAAAAATAGTCAGGAGTGTCTTGCAGGATTACGTCACGTCGATCTCATTGCTGTTGCGAGGCATGGTATCAAAAATCCGGCAGGCCCCACGTGTCGGTCGTTGCTTCCACGTCTGGCGTTCGCGTTTGTGCGGGTGGTCTTCCGCGGCCCTGAAACGTGGCGTTCCTCGTAAATTGCTATAATCGTCGCGGGGGCTAGACGAAGGCGAGGCAGCAGAAATCCTCGCTGGGGAATCGTTCGACGGGGATACCTTCGACGGGAGCAAGAAACGTTTCGGTAAAGGACAACACGGGCAGGACAGTGTTTGCGAACTTACGTAAGGAAACGTTGGAGGATTCGCTTTTGCGACCTTACGCAATCAGATTTCGTAAGATTCTTTTTTAATACGTTCGTGCACGTACACTGATGGTAGCAATGATAGCACAGAAATGATAAAGCCTGTAATTAATTACCGAAATATTTTATAAAAGCTTCCAAGAAAGCATAATAAAATTACACAAAATTAATCGAAACGGGATGATCACCCTCGTTATTCAATTCTCCCCGTTATTCAATTACAGCTGTTTCATTAGGTGTCCATGTCCCGCGTGGTCGTGTTCCACGAAAATCGCCCGGAAAGCTTCCAAGGATTTCATTCCAATTACGTTCACGTCGCGAAAGGCGGCAGTTATAATTAAAGCCCTAGCTCGTTTCTGCCATTAACATAATGACAACGGTGTTAGTACGTCTGGTTGTGTGTGTGACCACCATTGCGCAACCTTCACCTGTCGTTTCCGTTGTTTCCTGGCAAATAACGAATTACACCGATTTCCCGATATGTGGTGATCGGCCGCGGAGCACCGCGGTAAACGAAATTGTTTAACGATTCAATTACGAGGCGCGCGATCGAAAGGCGTCGCGTTCCATTCACGCTCCTCCCTCTGTTTGGAAATGTTAATACCGAGAGCGTTAGCACTTTCAGTTCGGGGCTGTCGAGTGGAAAATCTGGATAATCTCAGTTGACGTTTCATACTCCGCTGTCGGGTACCTGGATGGATTGCTTGATAAATGCAAGAGTCTCGTATATAGTCTCCAAATCGCGCGAGTGAACGCAGAAGAACGCATTCTTCAAACTCTCCACTCTCTAAAATCGCCTCGCATATTCGCTCATTCAGAATATGCGCGTAGTTTTATTCTTTGCGATAGAATCACAGTCACTGTGTGTACTCATCTATTAATACTAGTTCTCAGGAAACTGCTGATATATATGGCAGTGGTCATTGAAGTGTCAATGCATGTATATCCAATTGAGAGATCAATATTTTTGGATTATCGGGGATTTCTTGTATAGCGGGGTGCCATCGAGTCGAAACGGGTAGAAAGGTTAATAACGTAACGAAATCGTCGATTCATTGAGCATTTATTCGCCTGGCCTCGCGTAGGCCGCGATACCAGCCTCTGTCCGTTTAGATAGCGAGCGACATCCCGGATGCTGGGACGATAGCACCTCTTCCTCCGCATTTCCTCGCGCTCCATGCTCATCATCCTTCCTAAATGACGGAATTTCGCGGCCTTCGCGTTTAGCGTCGATCCCAACGGCTGTGTGATTCCCCCGATTCTATTTCCATTGCGGCCTCCCCGGTGAATGTATTTATACTGAAAATATTCCAGTATTTCCACTGGTGAGTAGTTGAAAACTGCAAACAATTGAATTTGGTTGAATCGAAGTCTAATCTGGATTCATCATCGATGACGCTACACTGGGAAGATCGCTAATGTTTTTTTTTCCTTGATAAAGAATAATTGTATTAGCATAAAGAGAGCCCGTCTTTAAAGACACTATAGTTCCACTCTTCTTCTACTTGCCATCGTTGTGAACCCCTGTCATCGTTCCATCGTTACAATGAATATTCCAGACGAGTTGCAGGTTCTCTAGAATCACCACTCCTCTTCGACGACCCTCGATTAACAGGCACCCGTCGATATGCCAGACACGATTTTAATGCACGTGGCGCGCAGACGTTCCATCGCTGGAAAAGCGATGGAACGGAGCAACAAGCTTGCGAACTTATTACGAGTGACCTAAACCACTCGAGATACATAGTTGGATTGTCGTTGACAACTGGCAGACGCAGGCCCTTCAGAGCTGTCAATACTCCGTTAGCGACAGGATTCTCTGAACCGAAGGCTTTAATCGTGTTACTGTGATTATATTAACTGAAGGCAATAAACACGTCGTAAACAGCTGTGTCTCAGAGGTACCGAGTTGTTTCTTTTAATTTGTGCATAGTGATAAACAATTCATTTTATAATTGAATAAGACAAAGCTGTTGACTCTGTTCAGTTTAATCATTTGTCTCTTCAGTAGTAACAGTAATTTTTCGCTGCTCCAACGTGGAAGTAATTTTATCCGAGGAGTCTTCTACTCCGCTCGAACGGAAGAGTAGCGAATTCTTAGGCCAAACGGGGGTCCGGCCGACGATCTTAGGGGGCCCTTTTTCGACACCGAAGGAATCCCAAAAGGGCTAGTGAAAGAACGGCCAGCGGAGGCGGCCACGTTATACACTTCGGAGAGGGAACAGGGAGGCCGAAGCGAGGACGATCGAAGCTGAACCCTGTTATACCTATTGCTAGCCTGGGTTCCGCTCAATTAGCCCCGTAGTAGAGACAAAGGGGCTACCGACGATTTTGGTAGTCGACGATGGATTCGTTTTTTTCGTCCCTGCTTCGTTTCCCTTGGCCCTTAAGAACAGCGGTGTTCTGTTCTGATAGGGGAACTCCATCATGCAATAGCCGTTATTTCTTATTCCTTAACATGATGTATAACAGTTTAGAGAAGAAAGGCTATATTCACTCTCAAACAAAGGTGTGCATTCATTTCTCATGGTCCAATGCATTTTAAAGTGCTAAACATGTTGGCATTCAAATTTAAGTGATGATTTTAGGGTTAACTTTCTAGAAACATGCGTGGGTTGATTTAATAGCGAAGTGTGCCGGCTTCGTCATCTCTAAATTGTTTGATCAAGAAGAGAATATTCCCAGATACATATCGTCCCACGAAAATAGCTCTATAACCCCGATTCCTTCAAATTATATGCGCACTGATTTCTGTATAATATTAAGTACAGCTCGACTAAACCAAGCAAAACCACTGGCGTGTTATTCCCTGTGAAAAACGTGCTCTTTACGCGATCGTCGGTTGAAAAATCGTTAAATATTTCAGAATCTTGCGCATATCTGTGCCCGATTCCTCCGCCCATATTTCAATCACGAACAGTCCGTTCCACGGGGCGCAGAAAAATAAAACGCGGCCCGCGGTCGATATCTTGCAAAGCTATTCACCGCGAAACGCAGCCTAGAATTTGCGAGACCATCCCTTTTGTTTTCCCTTCCTTTTCACGTGCCCGTGGCCGGGACACTTGTTTTTACGGCAGCCGAGCGTGAAACTGGACGTGCTTTCGAAGCCGTTGAGTAATGTTGCCCGCAATTCCGCATGCCCCTCTTCTGCTGTATTACAAAGCGCCCGTATCGTTCGGCGTATAATGGAAACGCTCGTAACCCTTAATGAACGCTGTCCGAGATTGATTTTATTACAGCTGGCTGTTCATCAAACGGCTGATCCACCAGCACCTCTCGGCGTCGTTACACGAATTATTAAGCAAACGTGATACTGAAAACGATCTTCAACGAGTCCCGTCGCTTTTTGAGCATCGATCATCCGGCAAATTTTTGCAGTTCCAAGGGAGAGACTCCTACGAACGCCTACGTGTTCCGATTTTATTTAGGGCGCCATCTATTTCTTCCACCTCTTTGGGCAAAAATAATTTCTGCCGTTCTTTATATTTAATTACTAGCTTTACTACTTGGCTTCACCCGAAATTTGGATTCTGATTTCATAAAAAAAAATTGTTTAGGCTTTTTTTCTGAAAATGGTCAGATTCATCTGGATTAATAAGGTATAATGAGTTGAGACACATTTCATGATCCCAGAGTTTATGGTTCAAAAGTTTTTAAGCGACAAACACAAATATATGGAAGCTTTCTGTTTTATATATTAAGATAAAGTTTGATACTAAATTAAAAAATGTATTATCTACTTTTCTACGGCTTTACCAAATAATTTAACTCTTTTACTGGTTTTATCAATTTTAATTGTCCCTTTCTATCAATTTTGCTGCTCTGAGCAATCACCCTAAATCCGACCCTGATTGTATTATCACGCGTCCGAAACGTTACAAGTGTGCAACGACCGTGTACGACGTTACCATGAATCTTCCAGCTGTCCAGGTGTCCACTTTGCTCTAATATCCAAGCCGGTATATGGGAGATTATTTCCCCTGGTGGCTATTATTCTTCGGGCAAGGCTATCCTCTCGGCGAACTTGGAGACCTCGTCGCGGTGCTCGTCGATTCAGCGGGCGGCTCGCTCGAACGAAACGAAATACACGAAACAAGCTCGGCCACCGATGACGGTGTTTCAAAGAGCACCAGGAATAAGGATGTACGGATGGAAATGGAGAGTTTCATCAGCAGAAGTAGGATTGGAGGGCCGACGGCAGGAATAGGAAGCAGAGGAAGAGACTGAGCCGCGTGACGTTGGAAAAACAGGGACGGCCTACCCTCACCCTCCCGCTCGAGCTAAAAAAAACTCTTGGAATCGGTTTCTTTGTCTCGGCGGGCAGACAACAATGTATCTCCACAGACGGTCCCGTTTTCCCCCTTTTTTTTATCGCGACAAATATATTGCGAGCCGTCCCGACGCGACGTCTCCTGGTCCTTCTCTCAGCTGAAGGGTTGATTGCGAGAGCAGTCACTCAGAGCATCACTCCTTCGGAGCAACAACAATCTGAGGGCGGGTGGGAAGGTTTGTGGGGGAAGGTTGGAAGAATTCGGAGCCCCTGGAGTATCGAAGTTGCGGGAGTTTCGCGTTCCAAGTTTCCCGCGCTGAAAGGGTATTAGGAGAATGAAGTTAATACCCGGGGCTGGAGCAAAAAGGGGCTCGTGATCGAAGATTCTTCGGGCGCTCGTTGCAATCGAAATTTCATCAGTTGAAGTTCTGATGGGTCTTAAGAATAGGCCCCTTGTTCCTATAGAAGTCGTTACTGCAGATTTGATAAGTTGCTTTCTCTTGCCCGAGCTGGAGCCTCCGAATCGGGAACTCGTCTCGCGATAGCTGTTGCAGTTTATTAAAATCGCTAGCACCTCTGTGTTCCAAATCTCTTCAACCACTACGAGCACCACAAACGCTGCAAAATACACTACAAACGCCCCTTTCTAATTCGTAAATCATACAAGGCAGCTTTCGACGACGGCTCACAGTTGCTCGGTGTTTGCATTCTGTTCCTTTGTCTTCCTCGGAAGAGACTTCTTCGGGAGAAGCTTTCCCATGCGAGGCAGAACTAGCAAGAAACGAAACCGCGGGTAACACAGCGTCGCTAATTGGCGTGCGTTTCCGCGAACAATCCGACGGACTTCACTTCCGTCCAATTGCCAATAAGTCGCATGCTTTACGCTGGAACTGCTCGCCGACATCGCGGGCGCGACAGCTTTACGAGGATCGCGCCGCGGAGATCCTCGATCAGGTTTTACAGCGCCGGGGACACCGAGGATTCCTCGTGTCTCTCTCGGTTTTAATGACGGAGCGTGGCGCGATTTTCTCGTTGCCATCGTCAAGGAATTAGATGCGCGTTCTTCGTCGGATGATTAATTGCACCGGTCGAGTGGACCGGCCAACGGCTCGTAAGTCACCACAGTTTTCCCATTGCGATAAACTCTCACCCGTGGCAGAGGACTTTTTCCTGCAGCTCGCATTAAGCCGCGCGATTAGGAGGATAATAGCGGGGGAATGTGGTTTTTCAGCGAATCTTCAATCACACCGTGAAACTTGTCTCACTTCGTCGGAAACCTGAGTTATCGCAGCCTCTGCGCCAGAGAATCTGACCCTATTTTTTTAATTACTTTTAATTCGATTGTAGGTAGGTGTTTTCTTCAAATGAAAGTTCCAGGTAGCATTGAATATCATCATTGCTAAAAACGCAGCCCTTTGCATATTCTTGAATATATAAGCTGTCCTCCCTTTCTCCTCCCACGATAATTCGATCTGTCCACAGTAAAGTACTCGAAGGCAAGCTTAATCTAGGTATATTTAGTTACGCAGTCGGATGAGTATTATTACGAGGGAATCTTGGCGAAAGATAGGAGTGCTGAGAAGCATCTAGGAATCCAATCTTCATTGAGTCTGATGGGTTCGATGAATGGAGTTTATCCCGAAGGCGCGCCTTGTTACCTGCCACCCACTGAGTCTAGAAGATTTTCTGTCAGACGCTTTCCTCAGATCCAGTGCCCAGTTTTCAGTGATACATCCATTAACCTCAAATCTTAAATCTTGAACCATAAAATGAAAATTGAGCGCCCCAGTGGGATTCTTTATTCCCTCGGAGAAGATTGGTCGTTTAGTGACGTTAGGAACACCGTTCGAGCAATCGATTAAACCGCCTCGAGAGCAATTACGAATAGAGGCGAAGGAGAAAAGACGCGCGTGCCTTTTAGACGCGTATTTCAGCTTTCAATTAACCAGAGTCGCCGCAGCGAAGCTCCCGTTTATTACCCTCCTCGAGATACAAGCGTCTCCTCGAGATTGCCACCAGAGCGCAAACCTATATTCGATCCTGACCTGGGTCATTGCGTGGATATTGCTGGAATCCTAATGTGATTGTATCACGATAGGATTAAGTCGCATCAGCGGATTCGATGCGCTGGCCTCACTCTATTGTTCTCGAAAGGATACTGGTTAAGCGATCCTAAGATTAATCGTAATTGCGGAATTCGACAGCGATCGGCCGATGGCCATACGCGCGTGGTCCGCGGTTTTATCCTGGTAATGGGATGTTACAGCAATGTAAATCGCGATTGTACCCCCCGCCGGTTCATTGTCCCGGGGAAGTCGCTGGTGTGTATTTTAATATTGAATTAGACTATCAAAGAGGGAACTGTGCCGACAAACCTGTTTCTGGATTGTTGGAAACAAAACCCGAGTTGATCTTTAATTATGTCATCCGTGAGTTCAAGCTTCAAAATATCTATAAATTATAATTTCAGTAATATTAATAATTCCTGTTAAAAATAGTTGGTGTCAAAAGAATTTTCTCAACCAATTCTAACACTATTCCATCCCTACGACAAAGGTGTATGCACAGTTTTAAATGATACCTATTGGTGCTATATGACAAACGGTAACAAGCCCTCGCGGCACGGTATCCAAACTTTCCGCACGCGTGTATCACCCAGTCAGGGAGTCCTAACCGCGATTTTACGAGGCCCTGTAATTCTGACCATCCGCGCTGGCACGTTCCCAAGAATCGGCTGGCGGTTAGATGCTCATTCGGATAACCGGCTAATGCCGGAGGTTCGCGCTCTTTTTCGCCGGCGAATAGGATAGCAATCTTCGCGGCAGGGCCCGTCGAAGACGCCTCCGACCCCGAATCGAGTAATTGGATACCGAAGTCGAGCCGTATAATGAAGAGATTATGCGCGATTATGAGAGATAAGAGGCCCGGCGGATCTTCGCGCGAGTATACGCAAGATCGCGATTCACCTCGAATTTTCACGGATCGAAGTTACTTTAAGGGATCCCCACCTCGAAGCTGGCACCGTGAAATCGCCGTGATAACACGTCCTGCGCACTAATCTCGCAGCTTGAAATTCCTCGTAAAAAGAAGCTATTACGAACAATGGTTGCGAAGGAAGCGGAGAGGTGATTCCGAATTGGCAATAAACTTGAAAAGCATGGTGCGATGATCAGAGGAATTACATAGCAGCGCTGTAATGAAACTCTGCGGCAGGTTACGAGGAAACTCTAGGGAAATAGCTCAGTATTCGGTCAGCCGCGGTTGTACGCGCGTCCAATTTTAAATTCCTCGGTAGAACCATCCACTTTTTCTTCCCCGTCTTATGGAAATGAATTGGTGAAATTGAAAGCAGAGGGCCATAGGGGATTTTTGATCATATTTGCGTATAACGATACCGCGATGCTCGCGGGGGTGGAAAGAAACCTGCACGCACGTTTAATATTTACGCCGAGCGGCACGATGGCGAGGTAGAAAGTGCTCCATAAAATATTAAACTTGCCACGCTCCCCGGGTCCCGTCTGTCCGGTTAAGAGTTCGAAGTTAACACCACGTCTCGACCCATTTCCCAAGGCGGGAGAGTGGTCGCGCTCGTTTATATTCCCGGCGAATTCTAACGAAGTCGGAGCGTGCATTAAAAGAAATTGATGTCGAAATCGTCGCCGCTTCCGTTAATATAACGGCGAAAACAGCCGGGCCTGCCTAAATTAACTGTGACGGCCTGAGCGTCGGACCCCTCGTCTACATAAATCTGAATTCGCAAAAAATTATTAAGGCCAATTTGTCTCGCGGAGTGGTCGACGATTGGGGTGCGTGTAATCGCGCTTACCCAGCTGAATTGCCAACCGGGAGTTTCTGAGAAAGTCGTCGAGGATAATTGCCGCGTCCGCCAGCACCTTGATTTATTACAACTTTCACAGCAATTAGTGCAATGAGGTATTCCGAAGCGGGTACGACGTCCAGCAACAAAGTAGATATTTACACTCCCTCCTGCAACACCCCGTGCAAATTACAAACTAATCTAACCGCGCACGTACAACGAACGTACTCTCATAACTCTTATTCAAGCCTGTTCACGCCTCGGTATATTGTCCACAGTAATTACACGCGATGAAGCGGCGCGAGGGGCAACGCGGTAAAAAGGGATCGATTTCCCCCTGGTGCAATCGTGAAAATTACACGTCTCGATCGAGCCCTCGAATTACTCTCGGCGCGCGTGCACGTGTGCATCCAGCCACGAAAATCATACGCCTTCGATTCCAACCCCGAGACCGCGACGAAATTCCACGGAAGTTAATTAAACAGCGCGCCGAGGGAACTCGGTGTTCGACCTACATTTTCAAGAAAAAAAGAGAAGGAGACGGGGGAGGAGATTTTACAAGCAGCTTGAAGCGAGCCGTCGGTGACATAATTGGAGCCTCCAACCAAGGTTCGATAAAAGTAAAAGCGTAATGGGGGAGGATGGATAATACGGGTGAACGATCGGAATGAGGGTTACCGTTGCGGAGCGCTCCGGGCCAGGATAATTGTCGCGAAATATTTCATCGC